>CM065301.1:16703218-18007861 GCA_032871835.1 Dipteronia dyeriana | reverse complement strand
TAATCATAGACAACATGATCCAGTTTGACAGTGACAACTTCAAGAACATGTGTCAGAATTTTGGCATAAAAAATTAATATGCTACACCAGCTCATCCTCAAATCAATGGCCAGACAGAAGCAATAACTTAATAATTAAGCATACTCTAAACGTAAAACTGGAAACTAAGAAAGAAAACTTGGCAAACAAGCCACACGAAGTTCTATAGGCATATCGAACCACGGAAAGGACTTCGACAGGAAAGACCCTCTATTCACTAGCGTTCAGAACGGAGGTAGTGATTCCAGTTGAAACAGCTCATAACTCACCAAGGGTGTAACTTTTCCATCCCGAAACAAATGTGGAAATGATAGAACATAACTTAGACGAGTTAGAGGAAAAAATGGACATGTTGATGGGAAGGAACGCTGCTTATCAGAGAAGGGCGACCAGATATCACAACTCACACGTCCGGGTAAGGATATTCCAGCTCAGAGATCTAGGTATGAGGAGGGTATCACCCAATATGAGAGATAAATCAGTTGAGGCATTGGCAGATAGATAGGAAGGGCCATATCGAGTGGTCGGGTTAGCCGGCCATGGAGCATACCACCTTGTTCGATCAGAAGAGAGCGAGCTACCCAAGCCATGCAATGCTCAATACTTGAAGATGTTCTACCCTTAAGAGATTATTATTTTTTTAATATTTCTTTTTAGTTCAGAGATGAATTTGCTTTGTTAGCTGATTATTAGATATTTTTTTTGGCATTTAATAAAAACCACTTTGAGGGTACAATTTTAAATGTCAAGAATAGCACTCTAAATTTGCTTTCATATACAAAAGCAATCTCGGGGCATCTAGAAATCGCTCAATGCCGTTAGTAGCGCCCGAGAGGCCTAGTAAGAGGGAAAAAAACAAATATCGCAAAGGCAGTGTACACTCACCAAAACTAATTGGGTGTAATAAAGCATTGTTAGGGCTCTTTCAGGTCATAAACACTTGATGGGAAGCACCAATAGTTGAATGATGGATAAGTATTTCTATTCAGAAACATGTGCAAATAAAGTATTAAGCGCATGTGAAGTTAGTAGAATATAAGATGCCCCATTGCAACGAATCTTGATCAACAGAATATTGGGAGACGTCCCAATAACTTTGTTGACAGATAAATGACAAGAGTCTATAAACTAGATACCATAAAAATGTGTTATAAAAGAGCACTTTTTAACGTAAATATAGAAGTAGGGAATTGATAGGAGGTTTGAGTAATCGATCGGCTAACATGAGTGGTCTCCCCGACGCTGCCAGAATAAAGGGTTATGACAAACCCCTCTATATGAAGTTGCTTGGCCGAAGTTGGGACGGTAGAATTAATACAATTTGAGCTAACAAACAGTCTTGGTCAAACTAGAGATACCATATTTGCAGTGGTGCATCCAAACCGAGCGCAACTAAAAAAAAAGATAGATGATCATGAAGTGGTCATAACCAGTTGCACTAGCCTGCTCTCTACCAAGTCAGTTAGCTCGGTGTAAGGTAATACGCACAGTTCAAGATAACTTAAGATGAAGACCAAGTTAAAAATGCTTAGTCAAAAATGGATCATTCGGTTCAACATAACAATGAGAACAAATTACGGGGTGATTCACGCTAGATGAAAGGGTGTGGTTGTAACTAAGACAAGTAACTTGGATAGCTGGACATGCATAGTTCGAGTTAATAAGCGGTGACAACCATTTGCAAATCATCAAGTTTTTAGTTAGTTACTTATGCTGGCATTGGCCCTAGGTTATCCCGATTATGCGGGGAAATGACCAATTCATGCAAAGTCACTTGCTTAAGTAGAAACTCTAAAAAATATTAATATGATGTTATTTATATCAAAAATGGAGAGATTACTAAAACATCAGTTACATAGGTAATGGAAACAAGAGGTGAAGAAAGATAGTTAAGCATCTAGGGCACTAGAAAGACCTCCGTGCCCATATCCACCAGGAGGAAGGTCACCACCCCCATACTCTTGGTTCAGGTCTCGAAAGTCTAGCCAGGTGATGTGATCTTTTGGGTTATCGGTCATGAATGGAGAATAGTTTATGTCTAGCAAGGGGCCAACATCAACCCTATTAGTTAGAGCGCCGCTTTTTTCGCTGGTATGGAAAACCACCAAGGAAGACTTCAAAGGAAGCTCTAGGTGCATAGGGTGGGGATCATTCCCAATGGATCTACTGTAGGCCCTCCACCTGATCATTTGATTCCTTATGTCTTATAGGGACTCATCTTTATGCCTCTTAATAGTCCTATCCTATTTCCGGTAAGCCTCCTTTGAGGACCTCTCCTTGGCACCAAAGAATACTCGAGCGGTGGCCAGCCCTATCTCGAATTCCCTCAGCATGACAACATCAAAGGTTAGGTATCTCTTATAGCGATCTACATTCTGGAATTCGAGGGCTCACTTGGCTTCATGAGAAAGCACCTCCAAACTGACTTGTTGTTGCTCAATGTCCTTCGCAAGGTGCTCATAGTGGATCCGAGCTTCCTCAAATGCCTGTTACGCCTCAAACAGAATTTGCTGAGCAAAGGTAAGGGTGTCTTCGACAATTTGAGTCTTCTCTTCAAATTTATTTGCTGCTATTTCAGTCAAGATGACCTCGACTCTAGTTCAGCACTTTGTAACTCTACCTTAGCGACCCTCTTCTCTAACTCGGCATTCTTTATGGTGAGTTTTCTGAAAGTTGTCTCGGCTGTAGAAGCCCTACCCTGAACATTGTCTATGGTTTTCCTAAGGGTAACCTCAGTCGCAGCATAGGCCTTCAACTTCTCCTCGAACTGCTTAACTTTAAAGGCACTGGCAGAAGAAGATTTAATAATGTCGTCATTCTCAATAATAGTTTTTTTTAGTAGAGATATCTCAATAGCTTGCTTTTTCTAATCAGACAAGGCTCAAGTTAGCTTCTCCACTGCCTGAAAGAAGAAGTAAGAATTAGGAAAGCTGGCGAAAACGCAGGCAAAGGACAATGTAGAAAGCACTTATAAAAACTCTATTGTTGAAGATCATGCGGATCCATTCAGAGATATTAGCAGCTCTGGCTTCCCTCCAGTACCCATCGCCAATGTACCCATTGCCAGCCGACATCAATCAAAGCATGGAGACGGGATTAGTGCGAGAGCTTCTTGAATGAAGATGATGGGAGGATCCAGGAACATGAGCAGCCGAGAGAGCCGACGAAGTAGGCAGATCATGACGAGAAGCGGAAGTGGTCAAGAGCACCGCTGGAAAAGTCAGGTCTGTGAAAATTTGCACCCGTGAAACTGCAGTACCCTCCCCAATCTGAGAGACACCTTTAGAGGTTTCGAAACCTTTCCCCTTAAGGACTTGACCTTCACTTACACCTTCTTGTGGAGGAGACCCAAGAGGTGCGATGGAGAGGATATTCCCAGGCTGGCTCACCCCTACATCTTCAACCAGCTTAACTATTGTACCAGACCTCGATTTGAACACCTGAAGAAGTGTCTGCTCTTCATTGACATCAAGAAAATCATCATCAATAAATTGCTCTTCCGCTTTGAACCCACCATCATCAGAGTCAGAGTTAGAGTTAGAAAAGACTATGTGACTTTTAACGAGAAGAACTACATAAGGGTCTTCCCTGGACGATGTGTGGAAAGATCTGAGGAAGGACGATCAGTTTGAACCTAAGAGGGCTAGGGATAAGTAGGAGGTACAACCGGATTAACGACCTTGACTGGACAAGATTGAAAGTAAGAAGATATTGTGGCAACCCTATCGCTCTTTTTCATTGACCCGCTGCTCCCATAAAATTAGGTCAGACAGGGTCTCATGGTCATTCTCTTCTTCTTCATCAAGAATGATAGGACCAACCTCTGGTTGAGATGGTAACATGTCAGTATCACGCGACTCCTCCGCTCTTTCTCAAATAGCCTCAAGGGGAGAAGATCCCTCCACAGTCTTAGCCACTTTGTTATCAGAGATCTTTTCATCATATTCCACCTTACGAGACCGACCCTTACTTGGTTCATTTTAGCTTGACCTATCCCTAGTGGGTCTATCTCGGCTCGATCTCTCCCTGCTAGATATCTCTCGGTCAGATTCCTCGGGGGTAGATTGCACGCAGACATATCTCTAGACGATCCTCTACAACCACCTTGGGGTATTAGACACCACGACCGCTTGTTTCAGCCAATCCAGCAGGAACCACCAGAGAGTAACGATCAAACTCATATACGTGCTCTACCAAGTCATGCTCATGAGGTAATCCCCTGAGCAACCTAATCGGTGATTGCTTTCCTGCTTACTCGATCAAGGTTTTTAGCCTTTTTGGCCTGCTCGTCAGTGACGATGTCCACCTCGTATACTGAAAAGAGAAACACGAAGAAAAGCGGTAAGAATATATATATATATATATATATATGCAACAAAGGCACTAAGGAGTACAAAAATAAGAACCTACAGCGCTTGCATCGGGCAGAAATTTTGGAAAAAAGTCACAGCTCAATCAACTCCTTTTATGTGTATAAATTGTGGCAATCCCTAACCTACCAAGAAGTCTGAGCCGTCTTGACAACAGTATCAGCCTGGGCCCTAGTCTTCACAGGCACAGTTTTGTTCCATAGCTCTAGGCTATAAAAATGCCTCAGAACACTGCTCGGAGCCAGCCGATGTGTAGCATCAACAACCACAATCTCTCCTTAGTCACCGCTGACAAAAAATCAATTATTCTTCCAATATTTGTTCGACGAAGGGAACCCCCAAATAAAGCCTTTTGGTCTTTATGCGTAAGAGGGATAGGCTTTTCCTTACAACCATAGGGACTCTAACTGCTTAGGGAGGTCGACTAAAGTAAAATGTACCTCCAGCATCTGATCGTCTCAGGGTATAAAAATTGCATATCTCCTGAGGGGTTGGGGGGTACTTGGCCCTGATTTTCTTCCACAGGTGCCACAAGCTAATCAGCACCATGTAAGAATTAAGGGTCAGCTGAGCGGGGGAAATCCTTGCATCCGCTAAGAATCAAGCAATGAAGGGTTGTATAGGGAGACTGACCGCAGAGGACAGCATGACCCCATAAACACTAACTGCACTGGAAGAGGAATTCTATACAGCACAATCATCGCTACGAGACAGTTGCACCAAGTGCGGAAGGTCGAATCGATCCCTGAACTTCTCAAGCTTATCATTTGTCACTACGTTTATCTCAAAATCAAAGGTACAAAGGTGATCTGCAGTAAACCTTAGCATGCTTGCCCACCATTCCTTCGAAACCTCTTTTATATTTAACGTCTGTCAAACTATCTTCAAGTCGTTCGTTAAACTGGAGGTTTCTTTGGGTGAACCTTTGGTGGTTTGTCTTATGCTTGTTGTCTTCGACATATCTGGGCAAACATCAACAGAAGCAGAAGCAGAACCATAAGAGTTAGTAAACGAAGGGAAAAACTCAGGTCAAGCCACATAATAATCTACATTCAAAGTAACGAATTGAAATGAAGGGGTATATGCGTGACAGTGACCTCAAAGTATGGATTCAAGCCTAGTGATATTCTCATTATCGCTAACCTCAATAGCATGTATGAGAAGTTCAAAATATCGATAACAGAGAGTCGGATCCATACCTGGGATAAAATGGATGCGATGAGAACACAAACTGTTTGTAAAGAAGAAAAGAAAGCAAATGAGAGTGAAGGTTTGAAGAAGAAGGGAAGACTAGGGTTTTCTCTACGGAAAGAATCTGTAAAGTCGTGGGAGTGAAATGAAAAGTTTTGAGTTTTATATAGGAGTGGATGACGTCATCAGAGTATACACACGTCACCAAACAATATCAGAAGTAGGTGCACGTAAATCGAAAATCATACACCGTTCGAAATTCAAAAGATAGTTAAATGATTACGTCAGTCGAAATAAGTGTGATTGACATCGACGCTTAGTTGTAAAACAATAAATGCACATTAATGAGCTATAAGACAAAAAAAAACAAATTAAACACACTTCGTTGTGTGAAGTCCATTTGGAACGACATACTCGGTCTCGTATGTTTAAAAGGGTATTGTTAATGGTACGATGTGACACGATAGCAAAAGATAAGGGTTAGAGATGCCACATCACCAGAAGATAACCTGATCGAACAAACCCAAGTTGACCAAAAAAGTACTCGTCAAACCCCTCGACCAAGATGGCACAAACGATTGGGCAAGAAAACCCAATCGAGGCTAAGGTCATGATCAGGTGAGACCACCAATCGGGGAAAAACGGGTCTGATCGGGTTCAACAAATGGTCGGTTGCATGACATGTGGACAATATTCAGATTTAATGAAGTCACGACTCAAAGCACGTAGAGAATGAATCCTACTTAAACAAGGTGTCTAGAAGAATGTTTTGATGAGGAAGTAAATCCAGGTAGGAAGTCCAATACAATTGAAACACAATCAACGAAAGATAAGGAAGAAGGGAAACACGACTCCAACAAGTTAGAGTTTTGTTTAATTACGGGAACTTTCTTTACTTGTACATCAAGAATTAGGGTTCTATACATGTATAAATAGACCCAAATAACACCCATAAAAGTGTGAACGTCAATTAAGCATAGAATAGAGTAAGCGAGATGGTGCGTGTATTCTTTTGACAACTTAGTGGATTCTTTTTCTCTTGCCGTTACCGGTAATCGTGGATGTTTCCCCGCCTTGGGGTTTTACCATACAAAATCTTGTGTTGCTTCTCGGTTTTTGTTTATTTTGATTTACAGTTTAATTTTTCATTCATATTATCCGTTTGACAAATGGTTAAGCCAAAAATCGCTGTCAACATAAGAAGAAAAAAATACGCTCTACTAATTTTCATCTTCAGCTTTTGATGAGACTTAACAATCCTCTTCTTGATGAATAAAAAATAGTTATATATTAATTAAAAAACGATAAACATATATAATTTAAAAAGAGTAATGCTAGGCTTTCCAAAAAAAATTCTAAATTTGTTCCCAAATGGTGTCGGCACGTGAGGCGTCAACATTTTATAATTCATGAGATTATGTGATAAATAATGTGATGTTGACACCTCACGTGCCTAACACCATTTAGAACGGAAATTAAGAAAAAAATTGGAAATTTTGGACCCGTCCTGTAAGCGTTTTTCAGTTGCTGTTTTTTAAAAATAAAAATGAAAATGAAAACAGTGTTTTGGTTTCAGTTTCGAATTCCGAAAACGCGTCTGGTAGCATATCCTGCAAGCTGTATTTTAAAAATAAAAACGGAAAACTATTAAAAATTGAAATATCAATTTTTGTATTTTGTTTAATATTATTACAATTATAAACAAATTGATTAAATAATTAACCGATATAATTTTTGTATTGTAATTTTTAAATTAAACAAAAGTAACACAACACAAATTACTAAAAAAATCAAATAATCAGTTAATCAAAACAAAACTCTTAAATTATAAATAAGTATTATTTTAATAAATATAAATAACAGTAATAAAATATAGATATAAAAAATTAAAAAGAAAAAAAAAACCAGATCAATCAAGAAGAAGAAAAGAAGAAAAAGAAAGGAAGAGGAGGAGGAAGAGGATCGAAGAAGGAGCAAGAGGATTGGAGAAGGAGGAGGAAGAGGATCGAAGAAGAAAAAGGTTTAGAGAAGAAGAAGATTGGAGAAGAAGAAGACGATCACAGAAGAGGATCAGAAAATAAGAATGAAAAAAAAAAAAAAGTGGAAAACAAAAATAAAAACAAAGAAAACATGTATTTTATGTTTTTCAAATTTTTTACTATTAACACTTATTTTGTTTTTCGTTTTTGAAAATAAAATAAAAAACGTTTAACGAATTTAAATTCGAAATCGTTTTTATAAAATAAAAACGGAAATGGGCTGAAAAACAGGACAGACCTTAGCATTACATTACTCAATTTATAAATCTACTAAAAAAAAGTGTAACCGATAAATAGATATTTTTCTTATGTTATTAGTTATTACTTATAAACGTTGTTTTACCCCAAACATCTGCCACATAACTAAACCGTAATAATGCATGTAAATTGATTCTATTTAAAAAATATATATATAACTATAAATAGAGTTTTTCACTTGTTATAAGATAGATCGGACAGACCCAGCTTCTCTGGACATCAAAGGTAATTTCTTTTAATTTTAATTACACAATTTCGATTTGTTTTTTATTTTTTTATTTTCTCTCTCTTGATAGCATTACTGCTTACTAGGATATTTCACTGAGCTTTTTGTTTATTTATTTATTCATTATCAAAATATATTGAGTAATTATATAGTTTAAAAACAATTACCGATAATGATAAATTATTTTAATTAAAATTAACTAAATACAATGTACACTAATTAATTATATCCATATCTTTAACTATATCTCTTTATTAAAAAATATTATGATAAATCCTAATTAAACTCTAATTATATTTTAAATATAAAACTTTTTTATCATCACATGATTAACATATAATAAAGTAATAAAAAAAAAGAATTTGCATAAGACTCTTGATCATACAAAGGTAGTTATTATTTTACTTTTTTTGTCTTTCATTTACGTCTAGTTATGAACTGTATCAATAAACAAATTAAAATAATTATTTTTTAAAGATAGTTGTAAATATTAATGAGATTTTTTTTAAGATAAATGTATATATTGTATAAGAGAATTCTAGATTGAAAATTTATAAACCCATATACATTTCAGTTCTATATCTTATCTTTCTTATTCAATACATTTCTAAAAGTAAATTGCACAATCATTACAAGAGGATTTGATTCCAAAAATAAAATATATTAAAATGACTATTGATTTCAATAAGTGTACTATTGGCATTAGGATGGGTAAGGATGTCAAAATTACCCATTGGTCTGGGGACCCATCCCGTTAGGGACAGATTTAGTGTCTACCATTTATGTTGTGGTATGGATTAGATAATTTTTTCGATTCCCAATTTACTTTCGGTATGATTTTGGGATTTTCAGTTCCTGCCACGACCCATCCCCATACCCGTTATATATATTTAAATTTCCAAGTCAGTGCGCGGTGATATAAATTTTTCAATACGTTAGATGTGAACCATTAGATTTACATACTTTGATTCAAAGGGTATACACTTGCCAAAGTTTCTTCATAATTAGTAGTCCACATACAAGACATTGGTGTAAGTTATATGAAGAGAAAAGGATTATATATATATATATAACTACATTTTTCAGTGTAATTTTCCCTCTCTATTTAGAGCTTGTAATGAACTGTATTATGCTACAATTGATTTAGAGATTGTTAAATGTTACCGGTTTTGTATTATAAATTTTATATTATTCAATAATTTTGATATGATCTCTATTAAAAAATCATTAACAAAATACATTAATGGAATGTAGATGATATGGCAACAAACTAATCCCGTAATGGGGAATCTTCGTACATGTACCCATATCGTTTATTTTAAGCCTAGTATTCACCGGTGATGATATTTCTTATACAAATTGGGATTGGAGATGATAATAAAAAACCCATCCCCGACTCGTACCATTGATATTTCTAAATGGGTGTTTATAATAGTATTTATTTTCAACATTTTAGATATGGGTGTACTAATTAATTTTATGGACATCAATATCCACACCCATTTTTTAATAAATTTTGGTTGTTGGTAGTTGAAGAAAGATGTATGCCAATTTTTATTTTACATTGTCTTAATAAAATAAACCCAGATTTTTCATAGATTGTAAGTAAATTTAGAAAACTTGTGGAAGATTTACAGTGAATTTCAAAATTAGGGATGTAGGAAAGATTTCGGCAAATTAGGAATGAGATTTCTAGTGAATTTAGTTATGCAAGGAAAATATTTGTGGTACGATAACTAACAACAACAACAATAAGAAACACTTGAGAGTCTTGAGACACTTTTGGAGGTCGTTGGCGATATCTGATGACGTTGGCAAGTTATGAAGTTGTATGGTAGAGTCGTGTTATTGGCAAACTCACCGTTGAACTATTTATATCTCACTTTTTAAATTATTTAGTATTATTTTTTTCCTTTATCAAATTACTTAAATAGACATACATTTTTTATTAAAAAAATCTTATACAAACTAAAACTAATAAACCTCATTTTCCTTATTTCAAAACATTAATAATAAAAACTTTAATGACATAGATCATTTCAAATCATTGAATGTTTACTATTTTTATTTATATTTTCTTTCAGATATCGACATCATATTTTCCATGTTTAGTATTTATTGATTTATTACTACTTTTGTTTATATTTTCTTTCAGATCTTGATCTCATGATTACCATGTCTAATTAGCATTTATTGATTTTATTATTTCACATATTTGTTTTATTTTTCTTCTCAAATTTCAAATCCATGTTTGCTACTTTTTTTTTCTCTCGATTTATTTTATTTCAGATCTTCCACGTATACTACAATTTGTATTAATTCTTTTATAGTTTGTATTCTGGATCTTTCAAAGTTAGTTTAATGTTATTTATAAAAAAAAAAATGAAATCGCACCAAGAAACCATAATCTATTACAAAACGAAATCACATCAAAACTTTAACTGAATCGTTAAAAAAAATCATCAGACAATTAATAGCACATTCATAATCTAACACCAACAATTCAACCGACTAAAAAAAACTGCATCTAATAAATTTGGTTTTAACTAGAAATAAGAAGAAAAAACAAATCCTACGAATGGATGTGAGAAAACTATATATAAAGATTAAAGATCAAGTGTATTTTTATTTTCAATTTTTTTAAAGATATGAGGTGTATTAAGTTTGAAAATAAGTAAAAGGGTAGTCAAGGAAATAAAAAAAAAACTAATAAAACCATATATTTTTATATAATTAAATCAAAATTTTAAAAAGTGGAGCATAAATAGTTCAAGTATGCCAATAACACCACTCTAAAAAAATTAAAGGTTCCAAACCCACACCAGATCCTTTAAGCAAATGTGGAAATGGTGAGAAATGTCACCTTTTTTTTGGTGAATTGCAGTGATGTCACCAGTTTAATAAGTTAAGTTTAAAAGACATCTATTATGGTGAAATACCGAAATTGCCCTTAAATAATCGATTCTTTATTCTTTAAAAGCCTATCTCCAAAAAAAATGTCTGAAAAAAAAATTGTCTAGAAATCAATCAACTACTCATCTGTCTCTCCAAAAAACGAGTCTCTCTTCAGATATTGAAGGTCAACAAATATTTATGATCTTCATTTTTATTTTTTCATGCATGTATGTGTGGTTTAACAATGTATAAACATGTATAAACATGTTGTCTCCATTTTTTTATATATGTCTATGAGTTGTAAACTTTAAAAAATAATGTATGAACATGTATGCATTTTTTTTTTGTATTTACATTTGGCCGAGCTGATTTGAAGTTGTGCAAAAAAGTTTAAAATCTTGGGCATAAAAGCTCGAAAGCATTTTTAAAAAGCTCAAAACATTTTTTAAAAAGCTTGAGCAATTTTTTAAAAAGTTCGATCCCGCACAAAAAATGATTGATTCCTCATAAAAAAAAAACCGATCATGTACAAAAAAAAACTCGATCCCTAAAAAAAATCGAGTCATTTAAAAAAAAAATCGATCATATACAAAAAGAGCTTGGTCCATCACAAAAAAACTCTATCAAGTTAAAAAAAAAAAAGCTCAATCATATACAAAAAAGGTTTGATCATGTATAAAAAAGGTTCGATCATGTACAAAAAATGATCGATCTCTAACAAAAAAAGTTCGATCGTTTACACTTTAGATTTTTATTTAATCCTTTATAATTGTAAATTTAATATTAAATATTATTTTTTTAATGGTTTTTGATGATGATTTTGATAGGACAATGGATAGGGTGAGAATAGTCATATCTTACAACGGTCGATGGGAGCAATTACCAGACGGAAGTCAGAGGTATTTAGGTTCCGATAACCAAGGTTTGTATGTGTTAAAGAATTTGACTTATGACGAACTGGTGTCGATCGTGCAAACTGTTGTGAAATATGATGAGAACAAATACAATGTTAATCTACAGTCTATATTATTCGTTCCTAGGACTACATGTCGTACAATTATAAGAAACGATGATGATGTTCAGTTTATACTAGGGGAAAATAGGGTGATTCCTCAAGTATGTGTTAGTCTAATCGAGAGGCAAGCAGGAGGTGTCATTGGTGAAGATACTCCTCATCGTGATAACACCCAACAATTTCGATTGTCAAGCGGAAGCAACCAGTTGTTCACAGAAAGAAGTGGGATTTATGGTCGGGAAAATATGTGTGTTGTCCCACCAGAAGTAGCTGGTCATGCTGATATACCGGGACCTCAATTCGATGATGTCTTTGGTTGTCAAATTGAGATGAATGGTAGGCCGTACAACCACCAATACAATGATATCAACAATTAGTAGAATACAGCACCGAATGTTGGGCCGATTCATAAGGTAGATAATGAGGGAAATTTTAATCCGGTAGATAATGTAGAGAACAATAAGGATGATAAATAACATGTCCAAACGGAAAGACGTGTAAGACGTGTACACAGATTTAGTTCCAGTGCACTAGATATATATGGGACCTCCGAGGTTCGGGCTAATGTAACTCCAGATGATTCTGATAATGCCATAACGTGGGTTATTCCAGGAGCATAATCATACTCGTTTGGTATGGGTGGAAGCAGGAGCTTGGTTGAAGATGAACCTACAAGCATGATATATAAAAGGCAATTTTTTCTATCGAAAAAGGATTTGAAAAGACTATTATGCCATTTTGCAATGCGGCAGGACTTCGAGTGGAAGGTGAAAAGGTCTAATAATACAACATTACATCTAGTTTGTTTGATGGAAAATTGTACTTGGAAGTTAAGAGCGGTGAGGAGAGATGAAGGGACATGCTTTCAAGTAAGAAGTTTTGTCAACGAATACACTTTTCTGTTAGAGAAAATTCACCGCCGCCACCGACAAGCTAGTGCAGTCATAATTGGAGAAGTGATTGCACCTAAACTTCAACAACAAGATGGTCGACTAATGCATCTGAAGGACATAATCACCGACATAAAATCAATGTATGGAATCCAAATCATGGACAGTAAGGCACACGCCGCCCTCGATTATGCGTTGTCACTAACATATGGAACGCATGAGGAAACCTTCCAACTGTTTCAATCATTCGGTTACGTTTTGGAAAAAAAAAATCCCGGCACAATCACTGACTTAAAGTGCGATGAAGATGGTAAATTCCTCTACTTTTTCATATCGATCGTTTTCAATGTTTTTTACAGGGAGCGAAACTTGGATTTGACATCTTTGTGTTTGGACTACTACAAGAGACAGACACTTATTGACGTGTACTCGGTTCCTATTATGCTGGTTGGACATCCTTCCACTTGGGTTGTGCCATCTGACATTGCTCAGAGGGTGATTTTGAATCCAATCTCCAAGAGACAAGTAGGATGCCCGAGGGCGGGTCAACATGTCTCGTCTTCGGAGAGGACAACTACACAATCGTGTAGAAGATATGGACAACCAGGGTATAATTCCAGAAGATGTTCTAACTCACCTCTAATTAATAAAGGTCCAAGCAGAGGTATTCCCGATGAATACCGCCGCAAGTGTAGTATATGTCATTCAATTGGACACAACAAACAGACGTGTCCTAACATGGACTCTAATAGGGAATGAATGGTAAAGTTTTAATCACATTGTAAACATTTGGAATCGTATCAGATTGTAATAATTTGGAATTGTATGAGTTGTTTGTTAACTTATTTTTTTTAAAAAAAATTGTATCAGATTGTAAAGGTTTGCTATATGTTTCGTACATGTGATGACAGACACTGGAAACAAAAACATTAAAAGAAATTGAAATAATATTAAGGAATTACAATGTCTTTGTACATAAAAAATGGTAGGAAATATAAAAAATATACAACAATAAATATACAACCAATCACTAGGCGGGCCTGGAGTTACAAAAAATCTCCACAATCATTTTCTCCCGAATGATCCCCATGTCATCCTCCGACCAATCAAAAGAGCATCGACCCGCCATTAAGTACTCGATAAGTCTCAACGTATTAGGACCACAGTTACCTCTGCAATTGGACAAATTAAAACGCGTTATAAATCGTTTTAAATAATATCTAAGCACGTGAATGAAATAGAATGTATTACTATTTTTTTTGTTGGGGGACTGTAGAAGTGGAGACCACACTGACAGAGAAGGGTTTATTTTCCCTAGAGAACGCCCGATAACCACCTCGTTGTGCAGTGCGGAACCCCGTGTCATTCAACATTGAAGCAAAAACCACTGTAATGGTCGGATTTGTTGCTTCCTGATATGAACAGGAACATCCTGTCTCCAGGGGTCAAATATGTCCAGCTTCCCGAGAAAATGGTCGACGGTCACCACCAACCAATATTGGCCCCCAACGTTGCACGGTATCAGGACCTGTACAGTATGTAGAAGGTGTTAGGTAAGGATATAGGAACAATTTATATTTTAAATCATTTCCACCGTCTAACACTTACCAAGTCAACATCGTGCCATGGGCGGTTTCCACTCGTGGTAGCTCCACGGACCTTCTGAAGGTCCTCTTCCAACCATCAGGACTGTAACACATTCCACCTCATTGTGGTCACAGCCCCGTGAGAATCACGAGGCATCATTCTCTCCCAATGTAACAACATAAGTGGTTGTATATGCAATCATTGAAAAATTCGTATCAATAATAAAAAACCAAAAAACAAGATGTGATACCAAAAATTTATAACTACTTACATAGAATTGTGTATCCAATACGTTGATCCTTTGGCTGTACACAGTAGAGAATCCTCGTTGACGCTTCCGAAGAATATGGAGGTATGCGTCCATATGCTGACAGATAATAAAAGTAATGAATTGTTAACAATACAACATTATTTAAACAAATGTTAATTTAAAAATCACGTAAGTACGTACCGTGTCCTCCAAGTCCATAAAGTTGGTCTGCATACGCATGAACCATTTGGCATCCACTAGTGTCAGCATGTCCACACCACGTCTATTTAATGGTTGGATTAGCTTTATCAAAATTTGAATAAGCATTAAAACGCTGCCAAATTCATAGATGAAGTTGTACTCACAGTTCCCCGTTGATGTTCTTCTTAAAGGCTTTGTATGTCGCAAGCTGGTTGGCGTCTATAAGTCCGTGGGGGTCAAATATGTGTTTCGTGGACTGGGGCCGTATCCTCAACCTCTTCAGCCGGTATGGATCTGTGTAAGGGCTCATCAACTATCATTCGTGTTTAAGTATACGTTTCCTGGGCACTACTCCAGCCACCGAGGAGCTCTGGAGCTCGGTCATCGTGCTAGGTGGAGGAGGGGACCGTTGAGCCTGGGTCGACGTGCTGGGTAGGGGAGGGAACCGCTGACCCTGGGTCGACATGCTAGGTGGGGGAGGGGACCGCTGAGCCTGGGTAGACATGCTGGGTGGAGGAGGGGACCGCTGAGCCTGTCGACATGATGTGTAGGGGAGGGGATCGCTACGGCTGAATCGATGTGCTGGGTGGTGGGTAGAGCTCGGGTTGGGTCGACCCAAATACGAAAGTTGAGAGGTTCGACAGGACTGTTGTATGTGTAGCAGGCCTACTATCACTGGTACGCAACTAGGGGTGGGCACGGTTCGGTTCGGTTCGGTTCGGTTCGGTTCGGTTTGGTTTTGTCTAAAACCGAACCGAATCGAACCGAACCGAAAATATTTCGGTTCGTCTAAAATTGAACCGGTTTAAACCAAATAAAAAATGGTAACCGAATTGAATTGAACTGGTTTTAATCAGTTCGATTCGGTTCGGTTTTAAGCCTAATGGGCTTTTTGGTTTGATGGGCTTAATGAGTCTTTTTTAATATGTTACTAAATTTGATGGGTTGTAGAATTCTAATTTTGAACTAAAGTTGCATAATTTTATAATTTTAATAGTCCAAGTCAAAAAAACAAAACCCAAATCAGACCTAACTAATAATAATACTAAAAAAACATATTAATAAGATTAGAAGAATAAAATTAGGAAATAGAAGATTAAAATTAGAAAAATAAGAAGATAAAGTGACAACTGACAAACCTTTTTTGAGGAACAACGGAGATAAGCAGCGGAGATGTTGAATAGTGAAAATGAGCAGATCGGGTACGAGCAGCGGAGGAGTTAAGGAAGAGATGAGAGAACTCAAAGAAGTAAAGAAATCGATGGTAGGAACTAGAAGAAGAAGAAAAGATGAAAGAGAATAAGTGTGTTAATGTGTTAGGGTTTTTTTCTTTTAGTTATATAGGGGGTTTAATCGGTTCAAACCGGTTTTTTAGAATCCAAACTGGTTTGAACCGAGTTTTTTTCCGTTTTTCATTTTTTAAACCGAATTCGTTCGATGAACCGAACCCAATACCCTTTTTTTGGTTAAGTTCGGTTCGGTTCCGAACTTAGTCCCCACCCCTATACGCGACTGAGATTGACTCTCCAGACCTGCCCCCCCCCCCCCGGTAGGCGGAACCTTGCTACATCCACATGTCATGTCTATCCCCATCGTATACCCACCAATCCTGTCTCCGGGACTAAAGTCTGGATCAGGAGGTGGGGGGTCATCCTTGTGTGTATGCATGGTCGACCCCTGAAGCCCCCGGATCATATCCAGTAACACTCGGTGTTGTTGCTAACGATCTTCGTCACTCTTTTAGATCATATACTCCAACTCCAAGTGCTGATGCTCTCAATCCTCCTCACTCTTCCAGAGGGCTTCACACACATCGTTCAACTGATCTGCTCATGGGGCCTGAAATCATGTCTACATTGTTAGTACAAAACTATCAACATCACGTGTTAATAAAAAAACAAAACTTTCTTTTCAACTTACCTCTTCATCACGTCCAACTCCCCTACGGGAATCCCCTGTAGATGTACCATGTCTGGGGGTGGTAAACCGAACCCGCCTATGCCTATGTCTTTCTCTTTGAGGGTCTGTCTGATATCCCTCACTGTTACTGGGCCTTAAACCCCCAACATTGGGCTCAGATCCATCATTGTCATTGGTCCTGTCTATCAAACCCCCACCATCTGTCCCACTTTTCCCGCCACAGGTAGTCTGATCAGGGACCGGAGGCGGAATATGAAGCCTGTCCTCCTCTACATACAGGATCCCCCCCTCGTTTAGCTCCACATAGTACGGTGCTTGTCTCTCAGCTGGTGTGGGCACCAGTTCCTTCCTTGCAAACATCTGTAATATTGGTTAGAACAATGTAATTGTACATTACTTACTAATATAAATATTAACAAATTAAATACATACTCTGGCTTTGAAAATCTTGGTCAGCTTCTTCCCTCTCAGTTGTTTAGTCAACTCCCACTTTAAAATAGGGGGAGACAGATTCGTAAGCCTCCGGGTGCCGAACTCTTGGCCCAAATCAGGGATCACCTCGAAAGCAAATATCTACGTCAAAGATAAGTATGATAAGTATCCATAACATTTATGACAACAATAATAAAGTACAACTTGTAATTCGAAGTTCTTGATAATAAGGTGTGAGATAGACCGTATATGTTGTGGGCATCCACCGTATGTACGTGAGTGCCCTTTTCTTGCTGGCGTCGCTTGAACCCGTCTCGTCGCCCGTCAGGTGAATGCTTGAATAAGTAAATGGAATGCCTGTACAAGTGGGCACCCCACGGGAAAGCGTCTGACGCATCGAGATCCTCAACCAGCCGAAACTGCCAAACTGGAATCTTGAATCTCTCGTCCACCCACATCATTATCCAGTTCAGCATATATATTAGGCAGAGCTTCACAGCATTGTATGCCTCTCCAAACTCTACGACGGTGACAACACCCATTATCTCCTCTAACGAGACCTCATCGGCTCCATGAAAGTACCGCTAATGTATGACATTCTCCACTTCTGCATACTTGGTCATGTCCGGTACAACTCCAAACCGTAATCCAGTGATCAGGTAAAATTCCACCTTCGAAAACCTCACCGACTGGTTCCTTAACATTAATTGCATCTCATTTGTTGGGCCGTTATGATACACCTCCCTCAAAAGCAACCGATGGATAACACCACCCGAAAACTTCATCTTATAATGTATCGTCAGGAAATGCCCGAAACATGACGCCATGAACCGACTCCGATCTTCATCTGTAAATTCTGCAGGGAACCGGTTCAGCGCATCATATATATGGGTAAGGGCATCAAAATGGCCGTGTCGAGTTAATTTACCCTCGTACCAGTCTCCTTGTGGAGTTTTAAGTAAATCCCTTAACCTATTTCTCATCTGCAATGTAATAGAAATACAACATCATTAAATAGAAAAAATCTCGAAACCAAAATTATAAGTCTCGATCTATTGTAAAAACAGTTTGGTCCTAAAAAAAATATGCTCGATCCAAGGATAAATAAGCTCGACCCTTTAAAAAAAATTCGATCCTATGACAAAAATGCTCGATCCTAAAACAAAAAAAAAAGCTCGGTCCAATTAAAAAAAAGCTCGGTCCTATGAAAAATAAGCTCTATCCCAACACAAAAAAGCTCGACCCTTTAAAAAAAAGCTCGATCCTATAAAAAAAATATGCTATCCCATAACAAAAAAGCTCGATCCTATGTAAAAAAAACTCAATCATATTTAAAAAAAATCTCGATCCCATGATGAAAAAGCTCGATTCAATGTAAAAAAAGCTCGATCCCTTTCAAAAAAACTCGATCCCTTTCAAAAGGTTCGATCTCATTCAAAACAAGATCAAACCCTTCTAAAACAAGCTCGACTTACCAAAACCTAATTTTCACGAAGAAAAAAAAACTATCGATCTTATTTAAAAAAAAACTCGATCTCATGATGAAAAAGCCCGATCCAATGTCAAAAAAAAGTTCGAGCCTATTGAAAAAAAAAACACGATTCCTTTTTAAAAAAGAAAAGCTCGAACCCTTACAAAAAAAAAACTCGACTTACCAAAACCTAATTTTCACGAAGAAAAAAAAAGCTCGACTCAACTATAAATAAGCTCGATTCTTCTGTAAAAAGTCTCGGTAACTCAAAATTTCATCTTCCTCAACAGATATTCAACCAAATTTCAAACCCTAACCTAAACCACAACCATTCTCAGATCTCTATTTTAACCCTAATCTACAATTTCAATCAACAAAACTCAATTCTAACATGCAATGCAAGTTATCAACAATAAAAACGAGGAAAAAAAATGATCTTACCATTGTCAATCGCAGCTGATCTCGTGTACTCTCGTTCCGGTCATTTCGCCGTTGATTAGCTTCCCGTCGGTTTCACTCTTGTTTTTCTGACTTAGAAACCGAAAAATTTCTCTCTGTTTTAATATTTTGGGATATTTTCGTCTGATCACGTTAAATTGTGTTTTTTAAACATACATCAGTAAAGTGATGATATTTACACAACCGATCACGTTAAATTGTGTCTTTTAAACATACATCAGTAAAGTGATAAACATACATCAGTAAAGTGATGATATTTGCACAACCCCCCACCCCCCACCCCCCCCCCAAAAATAGCGCTAATAATTTTTCGAGCCCTTAAGCAAATAGCGGGTCCGAGTAAAAACCATACCCTCTTTGACCCGGATATTGAATCATATTTTGATCTGAATTTTAAACCCATATTTATGTTTGGAAAATTTCGGACCAGAAATCTTGCAACTCAAATCAATTTAAACATATTTTATTATAAATATCCAAAATAAATCTATTTAAACATATTTTTTTTGTTGATATAAACCTTTGGAAATAGATTTTTACTGTGCCAGACTGATTAAATGTCATTTACCATGCTCTCATTGTGCAACATGGGGCTTAGAATTTGAACATAATTATCTTAAACCATTAACAACATTTACATCCCAAACTAGTTTTTTTTTTTTTTAATAAAGAAACATCCCAGATAAATTAAAATTCCACATTTTATAACCGAAAAGTCAAAAATTAAAATAACAAAAACAGCATAAAAAACAAAAATTTTAAAAAGAAGAAAAAGCATCTCACGGAGAACAAAAAAAAAATGGTCTACCAATCTTTCTCTGTTCGATGGCCTCTGTATAAGACTCCATGTATTTTTTTTTTCTTTTATAATCTAATAACAATAAAAATAACAAGACCTACAAACCAAATCAATCCATTTTTGATTTGTGCAATACCCAAAAATGGTCTCTATTATGGGACCAAGAAGACGACGAATCAACCCCTTTGTGTGAACTAACATTAAGCCAAAACATGCACCTCCCATTAGCATAGATGGTTTGCACATCTTCTGAGGTTCGAGTCTCGGTAGACGGTATATTATACACATTTTACTAATATGTTTTATAACATTTTCTATCTAGTATGGTGAGAGTTGATATCTAAATCGTATATACAATGTTTAATCTCGATAGATGTTAACATACTCTTCACCCATTTGGATACGTATTAAACCAATACAGCATGTCACATACCCCACAAATTCTATCAGCAAATATACAACAGTGTTAGAGATGAAGCCCACAGATTCTAAACCGAGTGTGCTATTGACACACCCCCCACTGAACTATTTAAACCCCACTTTTAAAATTTCTGATTTAATTATAAAAAATTATATGGTTTTATTAAATTTTATTGATTTATTTCCTTGACTACCCTTTTACTTATTTTTCAAACTTAATATACCTCATATCTTTTTTTTTTTAAGTACACTTCATCTAGGGGTATGTATTTTCGGTTTGGTTTAGGTTGAAACTCAATGTCAAACCAAATCAATATGGATCGGTTTGACTATTTTTCAACTCAACACAAACCGATTTGATTTTTCAAACCAATTCAAACCAAACCAAAAAAGGTCGGATTGGTTTGGATTGGTTTATCGGTTTAGATTTGAACTCAAAAATCTTTTATTTTTTGGTATTATATTATAAAAATATTAAAAAAATAATCATAACATGAAATATTAATTAATTAATTAATTATATATATATAAAAAAAAAGGAAGTACATAAAAGTCAAATGAGTAATTACCAATTAATGACATGTTTGACAGTATCTATGCTTTTAAAACCCTAATACATCAATCAATCAGAAAAATTGTATCAAGCAAATAAATAAACTATAAAAACTTAAAGTAATCAGTAAAAGTTATAAAACATGGATTGAATAGAAAACGTATATGGATTTTATATTTTAGTTTTACTTTCTAAAATATGTGGTTTGGTTTGGGTTGGTGAATTATTTCACTCAACCCAAATCGAACCACCTTTAATCGGTTTGTCCAAAAGACAAACCAACCCACCCATTTTTTATATTTGTAATCGAACTAACCCAAACTTTATGGGTTGGGTTGGGTTGGTCAGTTTGGTTCGGTTTTACGGTTTTTTGCTGTTTTTTGCACACCCCTAACTTTATATCTAATTTTTATATATAGTTTTCTCATATTCATTCGCAAGACTTGTTTTTTCTTCTTATTTCTTGGTAAAACCATATTTATTAGATGCGATTTTTTTTTGTAATCAGTTGGATTGTTGGCGGTAGATTGTGAATGTGATATTAATCGTCTGATTGTTTAATTTTTTAACGATTGAGTTAGAGTTTTTGTGTGATTTCGATTTGTCAGATATTAGGTTTTCTGGGTACGATTTTGTTAATTTTTTTAATAAATAACATTAAACTAACTTTGGAAGATCCAGAATAAAAACTGTAAAAGAATTGATACAAATTATAGTTTACTTGGAAGATCTGAAGTAATATAAACCGAGAAAAAAAAAGTAGCAAACATGGATCTAGATTTTGAGAAAAAAATAAAACAAACATGTGAAACAATAAAATCAATAAATACTAATTAAATATTGTAATCATGATATCGAGATCTAAAAGAAAATATAAACGAAAATAGTAATAAATCAATAAATAGTAAACATTCAATGATTTGAAATAATCTATATCATTAAAGCTTTTGAAATAAGGAAAATGAGTTTTTATTAGTTTTAGTTTGTACAAGATTTTAATAATAAAAATTGCATGTCAAGAAAAAAAAATACTAAATATTATTAAAATGTGGAACATAAATAGTTCATTATTGATGGTTACGTGAATAGCACCACTCATCCATTAAGTTCCATATATAGACGTTCAATGAATCAGTTGCATAAAGTCGATTCAAAAACAATCAAATCCCCATAAAGTATCATGAAATTATCCTTTGAACATGATGTTTTCTTCATAAATGCACGAGTTGTTTTGGCCAGTCAAGTTTTGGTTGCCCCGAAATTCTCTTCAGATAAAACATAAAAACTAGTTTATCAAACCGCCCTTTTTCTTGCCAGTAATCATGCACCAAGTACAGGCCATCATAAACATACCTAGTCTTCTTACAACTTGTACTTGTTAACTTATTAGATGACTCTGAAAACTTAAAGCCACGTATGACCCTTACAGGAGTTTTAGCGTCCATACTATTCTTCAATGCAAGATTTCCTCGTTCGAGTTTTTGATCTCGCGGTTGATTCGTTATCACACCAGGATTTCCGCCATGTCCCGAATAGATCAAGACATCAGAAGATTCAACAATATTGGCATAACGACCCGAAGCAACAATGCTTGTTGCCAACGTCTTGCCATCGTTTTTCATATAATCAATACCATTATAATACTGATGATGAAGACCAATGACATTTAACTCAGCCATCCATTCGAACACATCGCAAACTTGTACCCCAGGAATATCTCCTAAACGCTGGTTTGTGTTGATCCACTTTAGTTTCTTTTTTAGAAACTTTGCAGCCATCATATCAACTCTGGATCTTGAACCATTATATACCGCTACTTGACAGTCTTGTACATTTTCTTGCAAAAGCTTCGAAAGCATCTCCTGATAGAGATGCAAAGCATACTTCACCTGATGCCGACTGAAATCATTAGTAACTTGTAATGGTTTATTGTTAGCCATAGAAGGCAACTCTTTCAAGATTCTTGAAGGAGGATTAGGAGGCCTTTTTCTAGCTGTCGTAGTGCTAATAATGTTTGGAGGGCTTGTCCTAACGTTGATTGTATCAACAAGATGACGACTATTAACGACCATTACTGCAGAATTCTCCATAATATTTTCTTTTGAATCCATTCTACTCTCCTGCTCTGCACACCCTTCTGGAAATGTACAACTTGCAGCGACTTTCAGAAGCTTTCGCTTTCTTGAAACTCCATCAATCGATGAATGCTTTTCTTCACTATGATGACTATCAACGACCATTACTGCAGAATTCTCCGTAATATTTTCTTTTAAATCAATTTTAATCTCCTGCTCTCCACATCCTTTTGGAAATGTATGAATTGCATCGACTTTCAGACACTTTGGCTTTCTTGAAACTCCATCAATCGATGAATACTTTTCTTCAAGATGATGACTATTATTGAAGATTACTACAGAATTCTCCGTAATATTTTCTTTTAAATCCTTTCTACACTTCTGCTCTCCACATCCTTCTGGAAATGTACGAATTGCATGGACTTTCGGATGCTTTGGCTTTCTTGAAACTCCACCGATTGATGAGTGCTTTTCTTCAAGATGATGACAATTAACCACCATTACTGTAGAATTCTCTGTAATATTTTCTTTTAAATCCATTCTACACTCTTGCTCTCCACATCCTTCTAGAAATGTATGTACTGCACTGAATCTTGGACGCTTAGGCTTTCTTGAAACTCCATTGATCGATAAGTGCTTTTCATTAAGATGATGACTATTAACGACCATTATTGCCGAATTCTCTGTAAAAATTTCTTTTAAATCCATTGTACACTCATGCGCTCCACATCCTTCTGGAAATGTACGGATTGCATAGACTTTTGGACGCTTAGGCTTTCTTGAAACTCCATTGATCGATGAGTGCGTTTCATTAAGATGATGACTATTAACGACGATTATTTCCGAATTCTCTGTAAAATTTTCTTTTAAATCCATTATACACTCATGCGCTACACATCCTTCTGGAAATGTACGAATTGCATAGACTTTTGGACGCTTCGGCTTTCTTGAAAATCCATCAACTTGTTGATTTGAGTGCATATTCAAGGAAATCATAATGATTCTACTTGAAGATACTATTAGTCTTTTCGACCTTAGAGGTAATCCAAAATAAATAAATAAAAACTCAAGAAATTCAGAAATCAATGTGTTTTGTATTCGCGAGAAGAGGCACCTATAAGATTTACGACAAAGAAAACAATAAATAAGTAATGAGAATGGGAAAGAAGTTGACTAAACGTCAAGGTTAACAATTGTAACCATTGATACCACTGCCAATGTGGTTTATAGTAAAAGGTATTAAGCCTGACAATGTCTCAATTCAAGAAGCCCACCACATGTGGCATAGATGTCAAAGGCCAGTCTAAGCCGGGCTTAGCCCCACCTGACTAGATGCCCAAGGTGCACTTAAATAAAGTAAACCCATTTTTTAGGTCGCTACAGAGTCACTGTTAAGATCGAACGGCTGTCAACTAGTCGTTTGTGAGACCTGAGGTCATCTAGTATGTTGCCAGAGTATGAGATGGTTGTTGCTAGGGTCTGTGGTGACTGTTGGGGTTTGTGGTACTCTTAGGATTTTTGTTTGTTTGAGATTGTGGCGGCTAGGGTTTTTGTTTGTTTTAGATAAATCGTGTTTTAGTCTCCATAGTTCGTTTTAATCTACGTTTAGTCTACAGTTTTTTAGAATTGTAATTTTAGTCCTTCTAAGAGAACCCCTTAAAAAGACAGATTCTGATCTGTCATATCAGACTTGTTAAATGACCTAACGCCCCTAATGTGTGTTGATCTTATTGAAAATACCATTTTACCCTTAATTTTGTCTTATGTGTGACAAAAATAAAAAAATAAAAAACAATAAAAACATATGGATCTCCACCGTCGATCTCAAAGATAAAAAGTGGAGATATTTCTTTTTTTATTATTTAAATTTAAAAATAGAAATAAAAAAAAAAAAAAAAAAGAATTTAAAAACCAAAATTGAAATTAACTGAAGTAATAAATTTTTTTAAACAAATTGAAACATTAAAGAAAAATTAAATAATAAACTTTTCTTTTAAAATATTAAATAAAAAAATAAATGGAATGAAAGAATTTTTTTTGGAAGATATGGAAAAACAGAAACCAAATCTCAATCTTATCTTTCTTAAGAGAAATAATTTAAGATCAAAATAATGAAATCATTAACTTTTCTTCTTCAATCACCCCTAACATCATCATCTTCTTCCATCATCTACACTCAAACCCTAACATAATCCACAACAACTCAAACACTCAAACCCTAGTCGCCACTATAGCCGCCACTCAAACACCAAAACCCTAGCCATCACACCGTCGCTGCTTCAGTCACCACACCATAACCATAAAGACGACGCTCAGCGGCCAAGTAGCACACAACCCGTAAATACGGATCGGAAGCGAAGGCCGACGATCGATCTACAAAGATCAAATGAACGATGGCAAGACAATGGTAAGGTCACTCAATCTGGACCAGATCGTGGTCAACGCCCGACGATCTGTCTCATCGCAGTAAAATGCTCGAGTTTTGAGTAAAAACCCACCGGAACAGCGACGTTACTGGAGAACGACAATGGGTCGATTTGGTGGATTGGAGGTGGTGTGGATTTGGATATCGATTCGACATATTGGAGATGGTAGAGGTGTGGGTTTGGCGGTATTGGAGGTGTTGGTGGATTAATTGGAGGTGTGGGTTTGGTAGAGGATATCAGATGAAGATGAGCGAAAAAAAAACTGATGGAGGAGAGAGAGTGTGTGGAATATATAATTATTATTTTATTTAATAATATTTATTTGTTTTTTAAAATTAATTTATAAATTACTATTATACCCTATAAGATTCTAGAACATCCGATGTTATTTTAACTTTTTACCCTCATTGATCCTCATTGACTTGACAGAACGCTAATAGAACTGGACGGTAGGGACTACAATTTGAATTATCAGATAAATGATGGACTAAAATTATAATTCCAAAAAACGGTGGCTATACACATATTAAGACAAACTTTAAAAACAAAAATACGATTTATCTATTATTGTTTTCTCTAACTTCAATCAGGCACACGTGCTTCAAGAGGCCTTTCCATCTTGATGGGTCGAACGCCTCTGACAACTATAACAAAGGATATTAAAAAGAAAATTCAAGTGTACCATTAATTAGTACATGCAAGGCCGACTGGTGCCTTAGGTACCTGATGCAGTTCATCGGTTGCCTAAGGCAACATCAAAACTTAAGGATCAAAAAGTTTATTATTTGTATTTACAAATATATTTTAAATTCCTAATAAGGGTGAACTTAAAGTCTATTTAATGTTATTATATCTACTATATATTCATACTTAATCCAAATAATTTTATTTATTGTATTCTATTGAAACCTATCAAGGCTCTCTATATACTAAAAATAAGAAATTGGTTCGACTGGATTGCTCATTCTCATGCTTTAGTCCCTGCTACCTTTCTTGTCTCCTCTCTAGAGATGAACACCAATTCTGTTTGACCCTTTCGCTTCTCCTCTCTAGAAGTCTTTACATCTGCAAGAAACAGGTCTTCAACCCAATTCTGTTTGATGATGTTCAAGGTTCCATACTTCCATTCCAGCATCACCTGTCTTAAGGTGCGCAAATCTATCCTACGTCTCTAATTCTCAAATTAACTATAAATCTTCCTCAAGTTTTCTAAATTTTACTTACAATCTATGAAAAATCCGGGTTATTTTACTTTAATAAGTCGATGTACAATCAAAATTTATTAAAAATATATCCCTAACCAAAGCAGAAATCTAACATCTACTTATTTACTTAGCATAAAGAAAACATACCTTAAATCGCGATTTGAATGAAGAAAGCTTCTGTTACTCAATATATTCTGATGATCAAAAACAAAACAAAAAAAACTCAATTCAAATATGCATTGCGTGATAAACATAAAATCAATGAAAATCTATCAAGAGAGAGGAAAAAAAAAAAGTAAATCAAAATTGTGATGTTAAAAATCAAAAGAAAATTATTACCTTTGATGCGCAGAAGAACTGTCGGCTGCTTGGTGTGTCTAGTCTCTCTTATAACAAGTGAAAAACCCTATCACTGCGTGCTCTATTTATAAGATTTATTATAGGCAAGCTATTGATTGTGACTAAACAGGATTTATAATATCTTTACTTGCCCTACAAGAATTCTCTCGAAATCAGATTTTCCGTATGTATCTCGGATTCTATTCACATAAAACATCATATTCTTTTAATTTAAATATCTAATAGATTATTATTATTTATTTATTTTAAGTATCTCGTTAGATTACCATGAATAACATTTGGAAATTAAAATCTATCTTTTCGATTTTTTATTTTATTTTATTTTTATTATAAAAAAAATTCCGTTTTTTTTTTTTATTTTTTACTTTTATAAAATGAATTATTTTACGAATAGAAGTTCTCCCTCGAAGGAACTCATCCCGCGAATAGAACATGTTCGTCGGATCCGTATCCAAATTGATATATACATCAAATATGAATCCTAATCGACAACCAAGGACGGAGGCAAGTGAAGACGAGAGGGGGCCACCGCACCTCCTGAAGTTTTGCATATTTCTAAATTTTTACCTCAAGTTTTCAAAATTTAATATTTTTACCCTTGTTTCATATTCCTTAAATTTTTACAATTTTATAAATCAATCCCCTAAACTTTCACATTTTCATGCTTTTACCCTTATTTGATATTTAGATTTTCTAATTCTTTTATAAATTAAGTGGTAATAATTTTCTCGTAATCACGTAGAAAATATATTTGATTCTAAATATGTTATTATTATTTCTTTATATCTCAAATATAAATCAAATTGCAACATATATATTTTGTTATGTCAATTGTAATTTTTTCTTATTAAAATTACACTTACTCAATTCTATCTTACTAATTTTTTTTTATATCTTTATAATATTCTCTCTCTCTCTCTCTCTCTCTCTCTCTCTCTCTCTCTCTCTCTCCAAATCTTACTTATCTCACCCTAGTATTGTAATATAATGTCATACTTTTGATAAGTTATTTATATAGCTTTTGCTTTTAATTTTTTTTTTTGTTGTTGATTTGTATAATTAAAACATGTCAAGTAACACATAGTCATATATTTATAATTAATTATTAAGAAGTTTTATCAAGCATACTTTTATAATTTTTAACAATTAAAATAGTTTTTGAATATTAAAAAAAGACTATGATACTTTTTAATACTGAAATTTCATCATCTTAAATGTTTTTCATAAATGTACAAATTAAGATAATTTATCTCAATAAAATATTATTATTCATTTAAATTAATTAATAAAAATAAATAATGTTTTAAAATATAAACAATATTTTTTTAATCAACCTCTAAGATATATATCGATTTAATTTATTATTTCACAGCGTTTCCCCTAAAATATAGTCCTAGATCCGTCCCTGTCGACAACTACACAAGCAAATCTCAGATTTCCTTATTTGAGTCAGATAGGAATCTAGAGCAATAAATACAGCTAGATACATAATACAAAGCAATGATGGAATCAAATATGTATTTCATATTCATCTTCCAAATCAAACACCAATAAGGAAATCTATTCGTGATTGCCTAAATCACCACATCAATCATAAGTTCATAACACAATCTAATAACATATCCCATTTTCACTTGACTTAGGGTGCGTTTGGTAGGAAGAAAGGAAAATAGGATGGATAAAAAATATAAGAGAAAGAAAGAAAAATAGTTTTCTCTTGAGTTGTTTTGATAAACAGTAAGGAAGAAGATTGAATCTATTTTACTATTTTACCGTTACATTCTAGTTTATATATTAATATTTTTATATTTAATAAATAAATATAATTTAAATAATATTGAATTCAACTTTTTTTTTTTACAAAATGACTTCAAACTTTGTAACATATATATATATATAATACATCATGTTTTACAAATTTATTTTTAAAAAAATAAGTATATTAAAAAAGGGTAAATTAGTAATTTTAGTTAACCCAAAAACCAATACCCTGTTTCTCTCCCTTTTCATCCCATTTTTTGGTGAATCAAAATTCATGGGTCCCACCACCCATTTTTCTCTTCATATCAGACAATTCCTTTTTTTCTTCTTTATTTTCCCTCCACCATTTTCTTTCCTCTCCATTTTCCTTCCTACCAAACATACTCTTAGAGCTTGTTTAGTTGGGCTTTTGAAAAACCTCTATTGGTAAAAAATCTACTTGTACTAGATCTATTAGAAATAGAGTATATATATATATATATATATATATATATAATTGTTTGGTTGGTAGACCTTTTAAAAAAAATGTTTATTTGGAAAAGTACATCCCCATGAGCTTTTGTCTAGTGGAGGTTTAAACTCTACTAACCTCTACTCAATTAAAAATAGACATTCTTAAAAGTTCAATCAAACAATTCTAAAAAATTCAAATAGACGTTCGTAGACCTTTTGAGCTAGTAGAAAGCTCAATCAAACAACCACTTAGTCAACTTCAAACGAGTGGTTGTGATTAAGAGAATTGGGTCTGGGTCGACCCATCCCTTCTGGGCCTAACCCGGATTTTTGTAGAAGATGACACTTGGGTCTGGACGTTGTGCCCAAAGCCATATTTTGGCTACCATAGTATGTTCCCCACTATTCAAACATAGAGTATCCTAATTGGGAAGTGTTATTAGACGAGTCGTCTGTCAAAGATTCTACGTTGTCGAACGTTTTCTTACCAGGAATTGAATCTCAGGCTTCGAGTCGTGCACTCGTATCAATGGTTGAAATCGCCGCCCATACTCTTATTTTGAGTACGAGGGAGTTCTGTGAAAATCTTATCTTTATAATTGAAATCTGAATCTTTTTGAAAACATATGAATCTCAAGGTGGCTTCTTCTAAAATCTTTAACAATCATTTGGCTTTTCAAACTTTTCCGCCTTGTAATTTAAAAGTGAAATTTAAATCTGTGGGTTGTGGCCCACTATAAAATATAACATAGTTAAAATCAAAAATTTACTTTCTTTGCGTTGGACCCATCATGCCGAATATTTACATATTCAAAACTATTCATTAAAAAAATAATGATATCTAAAAATATGTAGATTTACATTCTTTAATTAAAATAATAAACTACCATTTATGTCATCATATGTGGCTCATCTCAAGATACTAAAGAATCTGCAAGAACATGGTGATCACCTAAGAAAAGTAGTTTAAAATAAACAATAAGCGTTAACGTCTAGTGAGTGAAAATAAACTCAGAAAACATATATTTTCTCTACGCTTCTAAAATTAATAAATATCTTTTTGAAAACATTAATGCTTAATGAACTTATACCGGCTAAACTCAATCTAATCTATAGACAACTATTCTGAGCTTGTTTCTATATCTCTTTATGAATTATGTTTCTCTTTCTCTATGACTCTTTCTGAATTTTCTATCTCTTCCTGAAACTAAACAGGATTTAATTTGAAATTGTTCTTTAAAACAAGCTGAGAACTAATTAAAAATATTTTCTTTAAAACATATATTTCTGTAAATACTATATAATATAATAAAAGCACTATCGGATTTTATAAAAATATAAAATATCTGATTTAAAATCTGATATTCTGATAATCTAAAATCTTTTCTTTTTCGATCATAATCAGTAATATACATATAATCTGAAAACTCCTTACCAAACTAGTACCCAGTGAAATATCTCACATACGTGGCAAAGCATCTCAATGCAAATAGATAGCCATAAATCTGTCAAAGATCGATACATGGGAAGACTAGTTTGGAATAAATCTCCAAGCCATTGTCAAAGCTCACGACCAAAATGATAATGAAGAAAGATATGGGAAGTGGTTTCTTGACACTGGAAATTTGGGCATAAACCGCAAGCTGAAGCAAAAGAGGTTCCTTGAAAATGGACGTTCTCATCTGTAGGCAACTTATTATGAAAAATTCTCCAACATAATAAGGAATATTTATGAGGAATGTAATGATGCCAAATAATCTTACTCCAATAAATGGTGTACGAGTGATTCCTGAGAGCTGCAGAAGAATCCTTCATCGAGAGATTACAATCTAAAGAAGCCATCCAAACAACCCTATCAAGCACAAGAACAAAAGTTAAGAGTAAACCTGATATTCTCGAAGATATTTTAGGGAAACTATGATTGGTTAAATTCTATATATATTTTTTACCCCCGTTTCCTATGTCATGTGCTTGTTTCTCGAGTACATGAGGTATTTTTAGTACGTTTGTGAGCTTGTGCATGTCATATTCACTAGAGTAGGTGTTGGAAAGCATTTAGAAGGGGCAAGGAGCAAAAACATAAAGAAAATGGTAAAAATGGAACAGACTGCGACCCATACAATGAAGATAGACCGCAGTACATATTACAATCAATTATAGATAGTTAGGTGTTGTCTAGGCCGCTGTTTAGGTTGAAAACCTTACCGCGGCATAACCAGCAGTCATTTTGAGAGAGTTTAGCGTTGTGTAGACCATGGTCCAAGAAGTTGCAAAAACCGCGTCGCATACCACATCTGTCAACATTCCATGGTGTGCGAGGAAAACGAGAAGACCTAATTTGATGTGGAGATATAAATACTACTCGTTTTGGACTTAAAAAAAGAACTGACTACCTCAAAAACACAAATCATACCTTCCAAATACACCTTTCATCATTAAAACACAAACCTTCATCATTCTTCCACCATTGATATACATGGAAGCTTAAAGATTGGACAAGAAGACTCACACCATTTAAGACTTAAATATCTCATTGAAGGCCATCATGGGTTTTATATATTCTTTCTATTCTCTTTTCAATTGCATCATGTGTGAAATTTCTACAAAGCTATGAACTAAACAACCTAGAGGGTGGATGGATAGATTGACACTATTTTTTAAACTTTTTAAAGACTATTGTCAAACATTTGGTGAGTATACAAATTAACCATTAATATGATTGTTATTAGATAACAACTATCACATGTAGGCTCAATTCACCACCCTCTGTCTACAATCATAAACTGAAAAATGTGAAAGAATGTGATACAATTAACACAAATACAAACCAGGACAAGTATTGATTCAACAAAGTGTTTGTAACTTAAACTTATCAAACATCTTGTTTACAAAGATATTCAATATAGATTCTACAAGATACAGTCATTCACATATAAAAATATAAAGAGTTTGAGTTAGAAACATTTAACACGTTATTTTTACGTGGTAAAACATCTGAAAAGGAAACATCAACGAGTCGATTCCATAACCACCGGTAACACCACATTTCACTAATTGGATAAAAGTACACCCTCAAAAGTGACCACTTTACATGATACACCCTCTATTGGATATCCCTCCTATCCCACCCCCAAGTCTTTTACTAATGAAAGACTTATCTACTTTCTATCCAAAACACTTCACATATCTCTAGAAAGTTTCCTTACCTTTTGTTTTTTTTGAACCGTAAATATTATTGGCTAGAAAAGCAAAGAACATCAAGAAGAAACAACGACCACAACGAAAGGAGCCGAGCAAGCATCGTAACAGAAATAGAACAAATAGTAGAAGACTCAAACCTGAGACATAACACAAACCGGGCAACAAACTCCCATCGAAAGAAACAAAAACAAATAACACAAAGCTCAAAACAACAACACTAGAACAAACCAACGTAAGACATAAACCATTGGCTAAGAAAAAAATAACTAATCGGGAAAATCATCACCCCACTTGACAAAATCCCCCGCCTTACTCGAACCCATATTCGCTACTTGACTATCTGGATCACCCCGATCATAGTCAAGACTCTTTGCTTAGCTTTTCGAATCACCTCGATCCTAGCTAAGATTCCTTGATCAAATTGAAGATTCGCACTCCAATAAGATACTTCAACCTTTTGTAAGGAAAGTGATCGAAGTGTAATGAAAATGATGCAAACACATGAAACATAGAATATATGATCAAAATACTCTATGGAAACTAGAAATGATCAATGAGCACACAAAGTATGATTTTCTAGTTTAAAATCCAAATAACAATGTCATCACACATGATGCATGTACATATGAAATGTATTAATTAGGTACACTTAATGAAAAACTAGGCATAGTCATTAAAGTATACAAACCAAGATCGCCTAACTCTTGAAACATGAACAAAAACCTAGAGCATGTGAAACACCTAACATACACCCAATCTTAGATTTTATTCTTGTATCTAAAGTTTGAAAACATATCATATTCATGAAGCATATATTCAAGACTTTAAAACTAAAATAAAAAATGCTAGTATCAAATAATATGATCATTGAAATTCTCTAGCAATCTTTTAGGGCATATATTCACAAAATAATCAATTAAATCAAAATAGGCTCTAAATAAATAATTAAATGTGCAAATTAAGTGTCCTAACATATATAAAGGCTATCAATCATCAAAATACATTTAATTAAAGCACAAATAACCTTAGATAATAAGCTAATCACAATACAACTCACAAACATGTGAAAACGTAGATTTAAGAAAGGACGAGTCATCTCTAACTCCTTGAAGTCATTTCCTTTAGAGTTATATCCCTTATTCTCTAGCTTTATGAATCTCTTGAAATTCTTCACAATTAAGATCATGCCACCATTTGAATCACAATCCTCTTTTTCATGCTTGAAGGCTTTCAAAGCAGTCCATTTTTGCTTCTTTAGTGGAGAGGAAGTGTCAATTATTGACTCATATGCAAGCAATTTTCCAATCACTTTATTTGGTTTCATTTTTTTGTATTCACTATTTTCTTTAATAGCTGTTACCTTAGATTCAACACGTTTTGGAAGTGGCCTCATAATCTTTTGAACAATTCTTCTATTGGAGTATGGATCTCCAAGTTGATGGCTTTGGTTGACAATATCCATCAACATGATTTAGAAGTCATTGAAGCATTCATCATCTTCCATCTTAATGGTTTCAAACTGAGTTTGAAGAACTTGAAGCTTTGAGTCCTTCACTACATCGATTTCTGATCGGTCAATTTCTCTACATGTTTTAGGTCCCCATTTCTTATTATTTTTGCTTTGTTCTCAGGTGAAATTAGATATTTTATGTGTTTGTTAAGTATGTGCAGGTTACATTCCATAGAAGAGGTGTTGGATTTTATTTTGGAGAAAAAAAAGTAAAAAGATGTTGTTCCCCGGTCCAGACCGTAAGCCAGGCAAGAAGCCCAAACCGTGGCATACATGGTTTTCGTCCTTTTGTATCGAGTCGGTTTTCATATTTTTTATGAAAGTTTTGTACATGTCCATGTTCATGAGAGAGTCTCGGTTTAAAATCTGAAAACGGATTCGAAATTAGAATTTGGAGGTCGAAATACAGTCGAAGAATGCGAGAGATGCTCGAGGTAAGAAAGGAGTGGCAAATTGAGACATTAACCCTTCTCCCGTGGAGGCGCGTGAGCCTCACAGTAAGGGAACCTTTCTATCCCTATGAGGCTCATGTGCCTCCATGGGGTGGTGATGTGGAGAGTTGCTTGGTGCTTCCCATTTTTCCCTTCTCACCATGTCATCTCCCTCCTTTAAATTTTCTTTTCCCTCTCATTTTCATTTCAAGAAGAAAAAGTGTAAAATTTTCTCTCAAAATTCTCTCAACTTCTAAACACCATATATATCTCACTCGTTTCTCATCCGATTTTAGTGATTCAAGTTGGAGAATCTTTGTATTGAAGTTCTTTATCATCTCCAAGCAAGTTTGAAACTTTTTGTTCAAGTTTTGTGGTGGTTCTACACCAAATTTCGTGACTGTACTTTATTTCAAGGTATTGATAAATTTCTTAGTGTTTTGATCTTTAAAGTCTTTAATTACCTTAGGTTTTCTTTTTCTTTATGTGTATGTTACTTGAACATTAATAGATAGAGCTTCAACTATAAGCCAGATGTGCTTGATTAGAGACTTGTATGTGAGACACTATTACTTTTACTTTTCCAATTTCTTGTTTCGTTTTAAAAAAATTAATTTTTATATAATTACAGTAACAAGAATCTAAGGGGTCGTTTATTTTTTTTCATTTAAAACTTAATGAATCTGAATTGAACTCATTAAATTGATTTGTTTATTTTGTTTGAGTGGTCAAACAACTTAAAAACATCAAAAAAACAACTTAAAATAAAATGTAAGAAATTCTGATTTTTAACTTCAAATCACTTAATTATAATTAAAATATTCTCTTCCAAATCTATCCACCTAAAGAATATATATTTCCAAATTTATACTACTTTGATATGATGTAGAATTCTTTCTTTTAATATATTTCTTATTTAAAACTCTTTTAGAACGGAAAAAAAAAAAAAAAAACCAATCACTTTAGAAAGAAAAAAAAACTCTCATAAGTATTCCTTGAATTGAAGAATTGAATTTTCGTCCTACTAAATTACTGAACACCTGACCCACCTAAATAATAAGACCCAAGAAACCTGGTGCAACTTTGTCGCATAGAATATTAAGGCCCGAGGATAGTAGGCTTAAGGGGATTGACTAGTAGTGCCAGAGGACTAGCTCAAAGAGTTTGAAGACCGGATAATACAGTATCTTTGTCTTTTAATAAAGTTTCAAAATGTAGATAATAACCCCCATTTAAATTTTTGATAATACAATATATTTATCTTTTAATAAAATTTAAAAATATAGATAATTACCTGATTTGAATTTAAATGATATTTCACCGCAAAGTGTTTAGCCAAAACACCTGCCGGCAACCTCTGACCGGTTTGATTATTTTACAAGTCAGCGAATCAAGTCCATCAAAACCATGTAACCAATTTTCATTAAAATATGGAGTGATAAATTTTCGTATCAACTAATTATATAATTCACCAAATATTGCGCTAAAAATAATGAAAATGACAAGTTATTTGAGCGATCAATTACCGCTACCAAATCAAGCTTGTTAATGCACAATTGTCGATAGGGATGAGTATTGTTCGGTTCAGTTTTAGGTAAAACCGTATTTAACCAAAATATATTCGGTTTTTAAAAATGTAAATTAGTTTGAACCGTTTTGAACTTTAAAACCGAATTGAACCAATTCGGTTTTGGGTTTATTGGTTTTTAAAGTTTTTTTTTATATGTTTTTTAATTTTTTGAGCATTTAGAACAAATTGTAGTTCAAAAATAAACACCATCAGTAAACAATCCATAATAAAATTGAACATTACAAAAAAATTAATTAAGACAATTCAGTTTATTTAGTTCGGTTCAAAACCGAAACCGAACCAAATTCAATTCGGTTTTCAAATTTCAAATCGGTTTGAACCGAATAGAAACTATAAACCGAACCGAATAGAAACTATGAACCGAACCGAACACCATTTTTTCGATTCGATTCGATTCGGTTTCGGTTTTTATGCCCACCCCTATTTGCCAACATATGCTCCAACTTTGATGCTGATTCTAAGCATTTTCATTGTATCATATACTTGTATAACTACAAGTTTCAAATCACTATTTACTATTTTGGCTGTAAGTTGCTTCCAAGATCTTTCTATTAGCAAAAAATTGCAAATGTACCCGTGAAAAATAACACAACGAGAGCAATCAAAGGGAAAGCATCTATTATTCTATTATTTTTAAAACCTGAAAATCCAAAATCAAACCTCAAGCTTCAAGAAACAAAATCAACACCAACAGAGCTGATTCATTCCGTGGTTGCAATCATTCATTCCGTGGTTGCAATCAAATTCTGGACAAACCGTTTAGGTGTGACCTGTATGCACCATGAAACAAGTTGACCATGGCATCCCTTGTCGTATTTCCATACATTTTGAACTCCTTGGCCTTGAATTCGGTAAAGGTTTTCACATACATTCGGAACCTATAGAAACAAATGGGTAAAAAAACTGCAAATGCCACCAAAGCTTTAAGAATTTCAATGATTTTCAGAATATTGACACGCTAACATATCTGGCACAGAAGACTGGAGGTCACATCCCTAAGATAAGTAACTCGATCTGGCAGCAACCATTACCTAGTAGTCACTTTTGACAGCAACCATTTGCTAGTAGTCACTGCAAAAATCCTCTCCAAGCAACATCGCAATAGGATCTTTGCAAATGGACTTATCCTTTACACGCCCACCTGAGCTGCATGAAGCATCTGGCTTGAAAACATCCATCTGAATTGGAGTTTCTTTCCTTTCAACTTGTTTGCTTGAAATCTGGCTAACTGTTCCAGGTTCGATGTCCCAATCTGCAGGAAACAATTTAGTTAAATAAAATAGCTCCAAAAATTATTGTAGAAAGTCCAATAGATGCAAAATGTCCTTACCCATCATTGCCTCGACAGACTTGGGTTCGTCCAAAGATCTACTGCTCATTGGAGTATACTCACTGAATACTGATGCAGCAGAGTGACCTAAAGGGGAGTTCGGATCACCGCACATCTCCCATTCTTTCTCACAAGGATCAAGGGAAAAACTGTCCATTGAATCACAAGGCACAACAGAAGGATCTGAAGTCCACTGAGATGAATCTTTCTTTGAGTTTCTCAGAGACTGTGACTCATATAGTACTGCTTCCAACAGGCCACTGCTCCTAGGTGAACAGATCTCCGAATGATCTTGCCAAGTTGAAGGAGACTGGATCAGAGTATCAATACACTCAATCGAAGGCAAAGGGGACACAGGTGTTCCCCAGCTATCTCGATGAGTGTCTGAATATTGGAGTGAAGGGAGCTCCAACTTCAGAGCCCCAGATGAGGTCTCAGAAGAAGAAGAATTGTCATTTAAAAGGGCATGACTGCCAGGTAAAACACCCATTTGGAACTGATCATGAGAAGAAGACAACTCAAAGGGCTCAGCAATCTTCTCACAAGCATAATCCATGTATTGATTAAATGTTGTATGAGCACTCCCATTTAAATAAGGGAAGGTCTCTGACCCTCGAAGGCATTTGGGGAGATGCATAGTAGGCAACATAATACTATTACTATGGGATGAATCTGTACCTATTTTAACCATGCTGTTTACAGGGATTTCTAAAAGCATTGGAGTATAAGGTAAAAATCTTTGATTTAGTTCTAAATTTTCAAATTCCACGGCAGGAATCTCAAAATTATCTCTCTGCTGGAGATCAGGATTGTCTAATGTACCCATGTTCAGACTTTCTGGACTTCCATTCAGTACTTGCAGGCACACATCAGCAGGGTAAACTGGTAAGCCAGTACGTTGCAGTCTCTTAACTCTAGTATTCCAATAGTTCTTTATCTCATTATCTGTACGCCCAGGCAACTGAGAAATAAAGAAAAGGAATAAATATATGAACAAAGTATTACCAAAAAAAACAGTAAGCAAGAAGTAATGCAGTAACTTTTCATCTTTCTGAAATTTTAAGTTTCTGTCTAAAGAACAATAATACTTCAAGACTGCAAGCATTAGAATTATGGACCCGTGTTGCTATACTACATCAAGAATGCCTGCTTCTAAAACCCAAACATGGCTCTTTGTTTTTGAAGAGGATAAGGACACATCTCTATTTGTTTCGAAGAAAAGGAATCTTCAGAAAATAAAATGATTAAAAGCCTAGTAAATGAGTGAGTATCATTATTGTCCCTCAGACTACCATCATGTTCATCTTACCACATAGGGTCAGAGTATAAACAGAATATGTACAGCCATTCACATTCATTAAAAGTTTTAGTTCATCTAAGAACAATATATCTATATTTTTTGCTAATAACCACTCAATCCAAAAGCTTAAGTTGTTAGCAAAGAGTCCAACAATAATATTTAAGTAATCTAAGAAACTTCTTCACATGCAAGACCAACAGGCTTGCCACATTGCTAACGCACAAATATAAATTCATAACAAATAGATATACGTAACAAATTTAACTATAATCACATGGGGAGACACAAACCCAGGCTAGTAAAACAAGCCTATGATAGTATATTAGTAGTCACTCAAACCGAAATTTTAAGTTGTTATGAAAGACCCCCCAATAATATTTAAACATCCACACTTTAAATAACAAAACTTAACTGTGCATAGGGATATGCCAACTAGAAACCCTTTGCAATAGTTACAAAAAGAAAAACATCTTTTAAGTACTTATTTTCTATATGTATTATATGTTGTGGGATATATTTTATAATTGATACTTTTTAAACCAATAGAGACCGATTTAAGGAACTTGAGTAGCCTAAGACATATATGTAGTTATGACATGACCTTAAAAATAATTAAATTTCAACAAACATCCACTATGTAGGGCCTCATATTAATTGTTTAAAGCAAATCAAAAGATGAATTTATCTAAGGTATCTCCTATGTGCTTTGTTAACAGAATGGAACTGCTTACACACCCGCAACTAGGACGTATAATGAAAGACGAGGCATAAAATGAAGCTTGACATCAGGAGTCTGCAAAAAACAGAGTTTATGATTTTCCTCAGTCCAGCCGAAGTTAACTATGACTGACAACCTCAATCATGTATAATGGACATAGACAGCAGGCAAATAATACAATAAACAAATGAACTTATTATGTAATGGAGGTGGTAATGGAGGTGATAATGTGTGATTAAAGCAAATTCCTTCAATGAACAGAGTTATTTTTTTCTAGTCTAGACTTATGTAAGAAGCTTGTCAATCAGTTATTTTAAACAACATCAAGAACAAAATTTTCTGCAGCCTAGACAAAGTTTGTTGATTTAAGTTCAGAACACAATTAGGAATCTTCTAAAACCACACTGTAATAAGATCAATAAAAAGGGCATGCAATCAAATCAGAGAAGGAAATAACTTGTGCATATGTATATGGAAATAGCTATAAATATGATGATGTGTTGATGAAAATATGTAAACTTTTTCCTCCTAGGTCCAAATGATCAGGAGAACAAGGTAGCAGAAAATTGATGTGCACCACTGTGATGGTAACAATAGTGCTACACATATCACAGTAAGGAGAGACTTGTAGGAAGATTTAACAGATTTTGATTTCATCAAGCACACAAACCATTGGCGTCAGTACAAACATATGAAAATAATAATGGATGTTATATGTCAGTACCAGAAATACATTGTGGAATAAAATTATGCCCATCCCAAAAACGTACTGATGAAAGCTAATGCCTCACAAAAAATCTTGTAATAACAATTCACGGGACATGCATGTAGAAACAGATGTTAAATGCCAGTACCAGAAATAAACCAAAATGGTAGCATATTCATACCATGCATATTCGGGATTACCACAGTCCTTAGAAATGCATGTAAATATGCTAGACATGCCTCAGACTTGTCAACACCGATTTCATAAGTCATAACTTGCTATAAGATGTCCAAAATGAGTTATCAATACAGAGGACAAAGTATTTCTGTCCTCTTCCAACAACCAACACCATATTCAATTATTGTTAGTTTGTCACCAATGACTGAAGTAGTACAAAACTATACCAATATATTAGATATATGCAAAGGTGCGCTCTCTCTCACACACAGATATGAAGATATGAATGTATGGGTGTGTGTATTTTGCAACTTCTTATCATCAAACAATGACCCTCACAAGAGAGGAGAATAAGGAAACAGTAAATATAAATGTAGAAGCAAACTCCAGTTCCTCAGAATCAGAAAAACTTCTTTGCCGAATTATGGCCACTAGGATAGCAACAAAGATTTGGATCAAAATCTTCTTTGGTGTCAGGGTATTGGCGTTAAATAGTCATCATTCATCAATTACCCAGAAAGTGAATAGTAAAGTAAATATTAATCAGGCACATATCAATATATAACATTGAAAACTAAAAAATATTAACCAACCTCTGCAGCCATTCGAGCCCACTTGTTACCCATCTTAGCATGTAGTTCAATGATACGGCGCTCTTCCTCTTGACTGAAAGTACCCTTCTTCAAGTTCGGCCTTAGGTGATTTGTCCATCGCAAACGACAGCTTTTTCCACACCGAGAAAGTCCTGAGTGTTTTTGAACAGCATTCCAATTTCCCTCTCCATACTTATTGACATGCTCCACCAAAATTGCATCTTCCGTTGATGTCCACGGCCCCTTTTTTAAAGGACCAAGACCTCCAAAGTTTCCTTCCATGCTTGCTTCTTCATCTGATGATGGATTTCTTCGGCTCCTAGACATCCTTTTGTCCATGCTTTCATACATCTTATAACTGTTCTCCACAAATGATTTACAAGTTAGGGAATATTTGATCAACAGAAAAAATAATAATAACAAAATCAAGTACAAAGCATTTGTGTTTCAAGAAACATAAAGAAATACCATAGACCTTTAAAAAGATTTTCTATTCTAGTCATTTTGTTAAAAGAAAAGAAAAATCAATTGCAGTAACACAATTGCAGAATCAAAGCATATAACTAAACACCATAACATGAATACTCCTAATAGCAACAAGACTATTAAGTGAAATTTACCTGGTTGAGAGCAAGACTGTTGAAGTTGGAAGAGAAATAACAAGTGATCAGTCTCTCATCAATTCCAAATTCCCCCACTAAAACCTAAAATTTACTAGATAGATTCTCACAGCCAAATGCAGATAAAAACCCTCAACAGATAGATTTGATGAAACCGGGCCGGAAATTTAAGAATATTAAAAAAACAAAGAAAAAAAAAACACCAAAATCAACCAAATATATCCCAAGAAAGTTTAAGCTCTACATTTGACAAAAAATCGATAAACACACAATTCCAGGTCCACCCAACAAAAATTCATATCATAAAACTAGAAAGAAAAAAAAAACAGAAAACGAATAATAATCGAAGCTGAAAATGAAAAAAAAAAAGGAAAAAAAAAGAGATTATCAGCCGTAATCAGTATAAGCGAAAAGGCACGATTCAAACATATTAGAGATTAGAGAGTGTGTGTGTGCGCGCTTACTGAGAAGAAATTTGCAGTGAAAAAAAAATACAGATAAATAAATGTATTTGAAAGTTAAGATAGATAGATATTTTTGATTTTTGATTTTTGATTTTTGATTTTTGATTTTAAAAGGAATATGCTAAGCCAATTAGAGAAGAGAAAGTGTCAAGAAGCGAGCAAATATAGGAGAGAAAACGGCGATTAATTTTTTAATAAAACAAAAATGTAAAAATGTTTTATTTTACTCGGGCATTCAGCTACGAGCTATCTATCTCTCATGTTATTATAAAAAGAGAAAATGGGGCCCACCAAATCTCAGTTTAATTAGTTAATCATTATCATTTATCACATAAACAAACCTAAAAATGGAAAACTTCCCAATTATAAACCAGGAAAATAACACCGTAAGTAATTAGTCAGATCCCTCACATTATTGCAGCTGGATGGAGAGCTCAAATGCCCTCACTTTTTTTACTCGTTTTTTTATTTTTATTTTTATTTTATTTGTTGGTACGTACAAACTCAGAAATAAAAAAGACTAAGAAAATAGCAATTTGTTCAAAGAGCACCACTGATGCCTCTACCATCAGAATAAAAAAGGTCTCTTATCGTAGCAGGGGATCCGTGGAAGAACCTTATTGATTCATTTTCAATAATATTATTTTATCTAAATTTAGTATCCAAATAACATTATTATAATCTATTCACTTAAATTATTTTATATTTATATTATTTAAATATATGAATCATAATGATGTCATATTATGTGGATATTAAATTTAAATAAAAACTTTTTTAAAATATAAAAAGTCAAACAAAATAAGAATTAAAAAAATATAGAGAATCAATCGTATATAGATACTATATTAACCCATATGACACATGGGCTATATGAAAAATATTCTATTGTGCTTTATAATTAGAAAATCGATAAAAGACTTTACTGCTATACAGGAACTCATGCATAACTGAAAATATGAAATGTGTATTTGTTATTTGCCTATTTGTTATACCAATTATATAAAAAATATACCAAAAAGAAGTGCAAAAATCTAAAAAATAATATTTTAAAATATTTATATTTTTTTAAAACTAAATTACCAACATTAAAATTAAAAAGAAATAGAGTAAGCTATAACATTTTATATAAATCAACGATAGATAAAAAAATATTAATGGTACATTAAAATTATAGAATTGATAATCATCCAATTAAAAATAATATTTAGGATCAATTCATCTTTCTTTCTATTGTTGTGTTAAAAAATAAAATATAAAAAATAAAAAATTCTAAATATAATTATTATCCATCTATATTCAATCTATAATTGCTTTTTTTACTCTTTAAAAGTCAAAGCCCCTACCAATAAAAAAAAATGAGTTTATCATAAGATAATTAACAAAATATATATAGAAAACGGTGTAAACACACACACACACAAGGATGAATGAGGAAATTACCAGTCCTGCAAACTAAAAACCAATAAAATCTTATCATAAGTCCTGCAATATAAATCATATTATCAAGAAAGAAATGATAAAAAGGTAAAAATGAATGATATTTAACTTTCAAGATAAAAGAAGATATATATATATATATATATATATATTTCACTCTAAATTCCGTAAATTGAATATTAAAAAAATGTTAAATAAAGAAGAAAAGCATAAAATGATATGCATATATGTGTGAATAGATATATGTAGAAAAATAAAAATATAAAGAAAAGTATTAAAAAAAAAGAACATATATATTTGATTTGATTTTCACTTATAAATAAAAATGAATAACCGAGAGATGTAATAGACTTGACTGAATGTAAGAAATGTCAAAATATTATGATGCTATCAAAACACGTAAATTACTTTTCTATTTGTTAAGATGATTTGAAAAGATTAATTTTGATATTATTTATATGTTTTGATTAGTTTCAATATTTTTTTTTAAACAACAAAAGATTTTTTCAGCGGCCGGTCGACCGGAAAAGAAACCCACAAACCGAAACAGAGATCACACAAGCAAACATGAAACAAACCAACAGCCTAGAACAAAAGACACCCCATATAATATTTTGCCAATCAACGTATAATTATGATCTTACCCTAAATTATGAAATACATTAAAAAAATATCAATAAAAATTAAATAAATAAGACCTTATAAAATAATCTAATTTAAACTAAAAAAAATACTGTATAGAATGTAAAAAAAAAAAAAAAAACTTAATTGTTTCATTTTTAATTAAAAAAAATTGTGTTAAAAAATAAATGTTGATTATTTGATTTAATTAAAAAAGAAAATGTGAAACTGAAACCTGTCCCTATTTCATGCTGTGACTATTTATTTATTTTTAGATGTTTCACATTAGGCTTATTTTTTAAGATGTTTGACTGTAAATTTCCATATGCTTCACGTTTGCCTTTAAGAAGACAACTCTTTCACACAAAACATCCCAAACAGGTCAAAAAATTTTGGACTGCAATTTGAAACATCAATGTTTGGTTTTTTTTTTTATATGGGTGCAGTTTGGCACTGCACATTCCATGTGGTTAAAAACATGAAAAACAACTTGTGTGATTAAAAACAAATTTCAATGGTTTTATGTAGTTAGTTTTTGCAAATATCCTTGACATGCATTGAGCATGTGGGTGTAATCTGTGTTGATACAAACAGATTCAACCCCACTTGGGTTGGGACAGCTTCCTACTTGAACAGTTTAATGGCAGTCTCTGCTCCTAATAGTTGAGACTAACCCTTACAAAAATTAATTGTACCGCAAAATTTCCAGTCAGTTGCCAAATTTTAGCAACATTATTGTACCTCTAACAGATTAAATTTTATATCCTTAGTTATGCAATAAATTACAATCGTCGTCGTTTAAAAAATAGCTTCTTCACTTTAATCATTCATCTTTCTGAATTGATAAATGATTTGTTTTGAAGGCAATACCAGAAGCAAACGTAAATCTAGTCATATTGACAGATCCTGCAAATGTAACTAACATTTCTTAAGAGTTAATATTCAGTTTATAATATAAGCAAGTAACATTATTCTAATCAGTCTTCAAATTTTGCTCTATTTCATTCTCATTTTACATAAAGAAACTCTTTATAGGCAACAAAAAGACACGTGTTGAGTAAAACAAATACAAGCCTGTATGGTTAGCTGCAGCTCCTGCAATAGCTTCGACGGCAACAACAGCGATAGTATACTGAAAATGCTGATGTGCTGCACTAGCATTAGCGTTAGCAGTTGTGGCTGTTAGAAGCTGGAGCAAGATAGGTGCAAGAGCAGCAACGTTTCTAACTCTGATGCAGTTGTTGCACTACAATTTTAATCTGCAAAGAAGAATATTCTCAAATCTTCATTGTAATCTAGCATAAGGAAATTTCAGTTTAATATATATTTCTGTATAATCTTACCAGCACAGATAAGAATTTTCAAACAACCAAAATGACCCACCCTTTGAACAAAATCCTAGATAATTTTCAGCTATTCCGAGTTATTTTTGTGTGTATTTGTGTGTTACAACATCACTCTTAGCATAAATCAACAGTGTGTCAGCACCACAAGATGACCTCTAAACACAACCTACAAAGATTCGTAATAGAACCTCAAGGTCCAAAATTCATTAGCAAGGAGATTGAAATATAAGTGATAGATAATACTCACTGTGTAATTTTAGATGCCAGTCAGATACTGGACAATGCTAAACAATTTTGCCACAATGAAGCTTAGATCATATATAGCTTAACGCCAAATAGGAATTTATCCCAACAAAATTTTGAAGTGATAAAGTACACAAGGGCAGGCTGTCCAAAGAATTAATGTCTCCATTTCCAGAGAAGCAAAGGCAATGAATCTGATGATAAACTCTGACCAGAAAATCAACATTATCCCACCATGCCTGGCCCACAAAGAACAAAGGAGCTCTTACATAAAAGAAGTCATTATCTTAATCAATAAGCACGATGTAAGTTAATCACTTAATCATGATATGAGAACCACACCAACATAATTCCACATAAACACCATACCCTACAGAAGCTATTACAACCCTATTGAGTAACTACAAACAAACCTGCCAATCAAAATTCACATGCAATGAACTTCAATAGATCAACATTCTGTCATTCATTGCCACAGACACCACAAACTTGGTCATATAGGCTCTTCCAAGCTGAAGTTCAATCATGGAATGGAAACAATCACCATAGCAAGGCAAACAAATTGATCTATCACAGCATCTATCAGTGATCAACTGGCATTCTCTCTGATCTCAAACTAAAGTAGTGACTAGGGTGAAGTTGTAACAAGGTAGCCTGATGGGACATTGAAAGGGTGAGTTGAATAGAGTGATGTCTTGCATGAGCTCATTAATCGAATCATCCAGGCCAGGATAGCAAGAAAGGGAAGGCAGAGGTTTTGCCTTTGTCATGTTGTCAAAGAGATGAACAATGAAACTAGATGGCAAATGCCTAATCGAATCCATCCAGCCATGTAGATTGCACAAATTAGTCCTAATTCCAAAGAAGAATTCTTGATAATTCAAAATTATGTCAAGATAAGCCCTAGCCTTTCTAAGGAGTGATCCTTTTGTCAAAATAAGAACATGGTAAATACTTAAATATCAGCTTCCCTCAATGCATATGACAACTCTATTACATGTGAACAAGAGTCATTGTAATTTGCAAGCAATGGAGAAATTAGGGGAACAACTTCACAACATAACAAGATTTAAGGTGCTTTCAAAATAAATGGCATGAATATAGAACACAACACATTAATATGCACGATGCATGTCGACGAAAAGCTCTTTGATTTAGCAGCCTAATGCATTTTATAGTGCTGAATTAGCGTTCTGTATAAGATGAAATGCTCAATTTATCCACAATGAGTGTCACAATAAAAACTAAAGCAGTCAACATCTTATCTAATTTCTTTTAAGTGTCCTCAATTTTCTAATGATTCTTACTTCTAAGTCAAATAGTCAAGTACTCTCAGGAGTCTTATAAAATGTATAATTTTTAAAAGTTACAGTCAAGAAAATTCATTTTTGAATCTTAGAATGAAGAAATCTGATATCTTAATAAACATGTTAGCAACCAACAAACCCAAAAACTTACACCTATAGGAAAGGGCCAACAATAGTATTTAAGCACTCTTAACAATACAAGTCTAACAACCAAACACATCTAAGTGATATCAAGTTTGTTGAATTTATGTTGCCATAATATGGCAATACTGAGAAATATGATATATATCTACACACAAAATATAAAAAAAAAATACTAAAAAAAATGAAATTATTTACGGCCATCAATGAATATGAAGTTTTTGAGCAACTTATGGATATTATGCTATGACATAGTGTATAATGAAGATATAGCATTCATGTAGCTGACCCCCAACTAATGAGGAACTAATACTTAAGTAGAGAGATTGATATTGATATATAGCAATCTTCATCAGGGCAAGGCTTATGAACGAATAAATATATAAAAATGAGGTGTTCAAAAACTAGGATCAAAAGATACATGAACTCATAGTAAATAGTTACAACTATGATCGTAAAATTACAGGTGATCGTTAAATAGCAAAGATGAATTACCAAAGCCTTACCTGGTCCATCAGGAACAAAACAATCTAGAAAACAGATAGCCATGGCACCCCTGCACAGTATCAAGCAGCGGAGCGGTTTGGCAGGCGTCCTCAACTTTGCGGTCCATCCATTTTTTCAACATAGTCTCAGCTACAGGAGCAATCTGATGCTGCAACATGGCTGCACCAAGTGGTCCAAGTAAATTCAACCTCGTTGCAGCAGAAATAATGTCTCTAATAGTAATAAACATGTAAGCTCTCTGAGAAGTTCCACTGTTTAACCCAATAAGTCCACAAATAATCCCAAAAATAGGAGCATGGTGGAAAGCAACAGCCCCAGAGCCCAGAGAGGTGTCCCTCATGGTTTTGAGATATGGGAATTCTGTAAACACTGTGGCAGCCACTCTCATGAGTGCTGAACCTTGTGATGTCGATGCCTTTCGACTCACTTCATTGGTTAAAGTTGCATCCAACATTTTGTCAAGTTCATGCCAGGTTTCTATTGTTGGACTCATAGTACCAGAGTATACAAAAGGAAGGAGTAAGCTCCCAGTATTCTCCAACACATGAACAACATAAGTTCGAAGATCTTCAGGACCTGAAATGATGCGACATTGAACTGCAGCCTCCAGACCAAATGAATGAGCAAATCCGCCGGTTGGGAGAATGGAGTCAATGAGTTGCCATTCACTCCACTGTAAAGGAAATTCTGCAGACGTGGGTCTGTCACTGTCATTGCTTATTTCAATTTGATCACACTCCATTTAGAGAAATGAGCTCCTACGACAAGCATATGTCATCCTTAACAGTTATAAACCCACGCTCATTTTGAGAACATTATGTATTACATTAAATTGCACTGGAAAATTAAACAGCATCGAAGAACAGAATCCTTCATTTAAACAAACACATCATTCTGCAATATCACTCAGTGTTTTGTCTGCTCATTCACAAAACTCTATGTTATGATGAACCTAGGGCTTATTTGTCCAAATCTATTTAGTGTATGATTTATTTCACTATTTTGAGGATGTTATTATTGATAATTTAATTATAAAAATAAACATGATTTGTTTTTTTAGAGGGTACATTTTACTTGATTTCAGAATAATTTTTTTTTTAAAAAAAAAAACATCTACTGTTTTCTATCTCTCTCTCTCTCCCCATCAGTTTATTCACTTGGGAATTGTAATTTGTAAGATTCAATCATTAATGCAAAGAAGCTGCCATGTTTAGATTTTCTACAATAACTAAGCAAATGAAAAACTAGTTCAATTAATTAAAAGTCAGAAGAAAAATAAAAAGTTACCGGATGTTTCGGGTGAATCAGAAGCTCCGATCAAGGCATCATTATGAAATATCGAAATTTCATTGAGACGTCAATTGCAATTTTATATAATTGGAAACTCGGCTCTGCGTCTTCGCCAAACTAACAGAGAGCGAAAAGAATTATGGTTTTAAAAAATATATTACATGGCATATTACACTGACATTAAAGCCTAATTGCACACACAGACAATTTTTGCTTATAATTGCACTGACATCCCTTGAGCCCGGTTGACCACCCTTTTAGTGTGAATTGATTAAAATATGCCTTGTTTAATATTTTATCTTTTTTTTTTAATAATTACTCATTTGTCTTAGTTTTCTAAAATTATTATTTTTAAAGTAATACTATTTTATCTAAATTTAACATTCAATAAATTCTGTGGTTTTATTTGACTAAAACCGATGTTTGGCAGTATTGAAATTTAAATAAACGATGATTATGGATTTTGGTTTTTGATATGATAGTGATTGTTTTTTAGGGTTGTGATGATTTTATGGTTTGATTGGCTTCGATCTTGACGGCGACAATGGAAGCCATGAGTAGATCTGTGTTGGTAGTTGGTGTGATTTCAATGGGTTAGAGTGGTGGCTAGGGTTTGTGTTTGAGTGATGGTGGATTAAGTTAGGGTTAGGGTTTGACGTTAGAGAAAAGATGGTGGTGATCGGTGAAGATAATGGAAGAGAAAATTAGATCTGTTTAATTTAAATATTTTTGTTAATAATAGATCTTTTAATAAAAGTCTATTTACTATATTGCCCTCCTTCAAATTTGTTTTAAATAATAAATAGAGTGCTTCTCTTTATGATGCACAAATTATCTATCTACATTTCAATTTAATTTTTTTTATTAATGACAATTTTAACCTGAATTAAAATTACTAAACAAGATAAAAACAAATTATAAAAACACTCCAAATTAATTAAATTAATAAATAAAAACTCCTAAATCATTAGATTAAATAGTATGTATTAAACACTTTCACTTAAACCTGTTATTACCATATTAAACACTCTCTCATAATTACAAAACTTGATTTGTTGAAATTATATTCGATTAAACTCATAATTTCTAAGACTAATGATAGAATTAAAGTTCTCTAGTCAATCACATATCTATAAAAGTAACAAAAAGCATTTTCATATTTTGATTTTGTTAAAAAAAAAACTGGATACTTATTTTTTGAGTTTTTTTTAATTATATTTATACAATTCCTAAAAATCAAGATTAACCATAAGTATTTTTTTCTTAACTGTTAGTCTTACTTGAGATAGAATAAAGATAGAAAATTATAAATATGTATTGGAGGAGAGAGAGTTTAATATGGTAAATAAGATTTAGGAAATATATTTTAATATGTAATATTCAATTTAATGATTTATGAGAGATAAATTCTTTTCTTAATAATTTAATTAAAAAAAGATTACTCATTGGATGAATCTAAAGGCTACGATGGTTCGTCCTAACTTTTATTAAAATAAAATAAAATTTTATTTTTTAAAATAGATTAGAATAAGAGTGTCAATAGATGAAAAAGATAATCTTGAAATAAAAAGAAGTGTTTTTAGAAAATATTTTTTTAATTTTAAATTTTGAGAATGAAGTGTTTTTAGAAAATAAGTGTTTAAAGAAAAAAATGAATTGTCAAAAGAAACTCTTTGATAAATGCCACCAATTTACCATATTACCCTCACTTATTAAATAGTGGGTACAACCTATTTAACAATTCTATTAAAAACGGGCATCTTGACCACTAATTGAAATGTCTGGTACAAAATCTCTAATACCTCAAATGTCATATGAAAGGGTGGAAAATAATAATATCCCTTTTAATAATTTCCCTTTTCTAGATGGGTAGTGTCTTAGTGTTAACAACCAATTTCTTTCCAAAAATAAAAATAAACACACGTATCAATGACTGTATTTATTATTTTATTATAATAAATATATTAATTATTTTCAATTTATAATAATAAAATCGTTGTTAACTTGTATCATTAGGGTCCAGGTTAACACTACCATTTCTAAATCCATAGTAGGTAAACCGTAAGACCTTTTTTGTTTAAGGTGTAAATTTCAAAACTTTAGGTAAAGTTTGTTTTTATTTTTGAAATCTAAACAGATCTGAATTTATTTAAAGTTTGAAAGGAAATGAACAAATAAATCTTAACAACATGTTTGTTTTTCATGTATGATAGCGGAATATAAACATCTTAACAACATGTCATAAGACATATATACCATTTAACATTCATTTGTTTTATATATTTCTATTTAGTATAAATAAATTTTCAAAATAATTAAATGTTTTTTAATTTAAATTGACATTTATCAAATTAATTAAAGTGCTATTTGAAATATAAATTTAATAAAATTATAATTCTAAAATATAAATAAAATAAAATAATTTAAAATTTGGTATATTAGAGATTCTTCTCCATATGGTGGCCAGTTGATTAACCTTCTTCGTCTGTATAGAATTTTATTATATTATTAATGTTTTGTTTTAATTAAAATTGTCGCTATTTATTCCATTTTTAAAGGACAAATTTAGATATAAGGTGCTAAAGTACATTTGAATCAAGTTTTTCTACTTTTTGAGTTTAGATGTTTTTTTTTTTTGGGTACCATTTAAGATTTCATATGGATGAGAAAAAAACAAACACACAAAACATCTAAATAGATATATTCATTTAAGAGTTAAGACTCATTCAGATTTAAAATCGAGAATAAACGCGATTTAGGTGGCGTTTGTATTTTTTATCTTAAATCTAAATATATCTTAACTGTTCTTTGATGGATAATTTTGAATCTTTGATGGATTCCAAGAAAAAAAAATGATTCAATTCATCTTGCTTCACACAGCCTAAGTAAAAAATTTGGATTGATTTAATTGAATAATTGTATTTCTGAAATAATAAAAATAATAATAAACAACATGAAATTTGAAGTACTGAATTAGTACATTTCTCGGAAAACAAACAGATTTCTTGATCAAAAAATATTTTAAATATTTTAAATTATAAAAATATCATTATATAATCTTTTAAATATTTTAAATTATTTAAATTTAATACACATTAATGTTATTTCAATCCAATTTATTTCATCTGAAACAAATTTTAAGAAATTCAATGATTATCCATTAATACATTAATGGTATTAATTAACTTTTATAAGTTTAATGAATAAAATATAGTATTTTAGTTTAGCGTTTAACATTGTGCACCGGTACACAATGCTAACTTGTTGTGCCAAATATAGTATTTGGCTATTTTTTTTGCTAAATTTAGCATTGTGAATAACATCAGCATTGAATATGGTCTAATGTATTGGAAAAATAAACAGTATGTCAGAAAAGGTCATTCCAAACCATTTCAGTTGTAACAGCCCAGACCCACCAAGTATATATTGTCCGCTTTGGACTTCACGCATGTATCCTTCACCCTCACGGATTTGCTTTGGATCATGGGCTTCACGCAAGCGTCCTTCACCCATAGCCCAAAACGTGTCTACTTAGTTAGGAGAGACCAAGACTTATATACAAACCATAGACCTCACTCTCTAGTGATGTGAGATGTGATAATCTACCCCCTTCAGACCTCACGTCCTCGTGAGGGTCCAAACACAATCACAAATCCAAATCCACATCCACACCAGATAGCGAGCCTACTCTAATATCATTTGTAACAGCTCAAACCCACCAAGTAGATACTGTCCACTTTGGGCTTCACGCACACGTAATTCACTCTCACGGATTTGCTTTGGATCATGGGCTTCACACAAGCGTCATTCACTCATAGTCCAAAACGCGTCTACTTAGTTAGGAGAGACCAAGATTTATATACAAACCATTTACCTCACTCGCTAGCGATGTGGGATGTGACATCAGTTGTCAAGCATAAAAAACACTAAGGAGGGTGTATTGATTCAAGATTTTATTAAACAATTTGGGGAAGTAAAAGTCCGGTGGTATTGGATTAAGACTTTTTAACAAGTTAGATAAGTTTTGTTGTATTCAATCAAGACTTTTAAGATTTTTTTTTTAAATCCATATTGTCTTGTGGTATTGAATTTAAACTTTTTTTTTAAAAAAAAAAATATATATATTGTCTTGTGATATTTGATATAGACTTTTAAGAGGCAGCAAATTGTCTACTGGTATTGAATTTCGATCAAGATTTTTAGAATTTCATGAAAAAATGGATTTTTCAGACTTTTTAGTGATATTTATAAATAGATTGAACTTAAAATTGTCTTGCCCTCTCACTCAATACTTTCTAGACTTTTTATTTGATTTCAAATAATAACCAATAATATATTTTTCTAATTTCATATATAGAGTCTTGTATGTTTATTTTACAACAAATATAATAACAACAGATGTGAAGTAGTTTTACATACAGTAACTACAAGCTAGCTGCGATGAACGAGGAGGATTCCTGTTGCTTTAGGTTGTGACATGAGCAACCATACCAACACCGGTTGTGACATGAGCAACCATGCCAACACCGGCATTGTGATGCCATTTGTATTTCACCTAGATTACCAACGAAAACAAAAATCATATCAGAAGCTGAAGACGGAATTAAACAATTTTGAAAGTATTGGTATATAATAAATGTGGCAGCCAAACATGTAAAGAAAACATAAAACTCCATTTGAAAGTCGAATATCAAATAATTGACAAAAAGCCCCTATTAAAAATAATTTTAGTTAGATTTCCATGATCTCACAATCACCGGTATCTAAAATCTTATGGATATCTAGTAAAAATTGATCAAATGCTTTATCTACATCTATAAAAGATGGATTCGGTAAAAAGTAAAGATAAAGAGGAAGTTGATTATATATATATATATATAATACCTGATAAAAAGAGTTTGTTCATTATTGATAATATCGCACTTTGTGTAGATTGAGTTCAAAAACAAAAGAAGATGATCATCATTTCTATTGATTTATTGCCTGAGCGAGTTAAAAGGTATGAGTCTCGTATAAAACCATGTTTCTATAAAATATTAGATACATATATATATATATATATATATATATATATATATATATATATATATATATATATATATATTATAAAGCCGATAACAGAAGGGTATGCCGAAACCTGTCTAGAGCAAACACTAGTTGATTGTTTAGAGTTAATTTCTTTTTAATTATGTATAATTAAATCTTTGATATCATTTTTTTGTTATTTACATTTATATTAAAAAAAATCTTGTCTTGCCTCAACCCTCCAAATTTAACCAATACAGGAATAGTTTGTATATCAACTCATCTCACCAGACTTGAATCATCTATGACTAATATGAAAGAAAGACATACACTGTACATACCATTAGTGAAAAAAAAAGATTAAAGAGTAGTAAATATTGGAGTTTGCAAACATATGAATTAGTGAAGTCCAACAAGCCAAACAGAAATACTTCAATGTTTAAGCTATTTTTTTTCCTGTTTCATGTCATTTCTGATGAGGTAGTGGGAGATGGGTTGTTGGTTATTTATATTTATTTCATATGGTGACATTTACTGCACCATATGAACCAGCTGAAGATTATGTGTGTGGTATTTTAAAATTTTATTACTTCTCTTCATAGTTTATATATATTTCTCATTCAATTTTTGTTGTTAGGTGACTGCCCTCAACAAAATTATAGAGCACCGGAACTTGGGGAGAAAACTGAATACTACAATTGACTCTTGAAAGTCTATATTTTTTAAAAGTCCAAAAAGTCTTGAAATGAAATCTAGATAATCTTAATAGTCTATAAACAAAGTCAAAGACTCATTTAGAATCCTAAAATTTAATCCATATAATCACAATAATCATAAATGTATAATCATAATAGTCTTGCAAATCCATAAAATCCTTACACCCCTAAATTGTTTATTAAAATCTCAATCCAATACACTCTTCTAAATTAATGGATTTCATTACAAAAAGGTAAAATATCTTTAACCTTTTAATTTCCATAAAATGAACTAAATTGTTTTTTCTTTCCAGGAATAATTCTTGCATATATAAAATATATATTTTTCATTATTGTTTCTTAATATATATATATATATATATTCACCATCTTTATAATTGAAATTTTTATTTATATCTAAACTTATATACGTGTCTCTCCTAAAAATGCAAAGTACAGATAGAATGAGTCATCTTAATAGAATCTCAAAAAGGGGACAAAAAGAAAACAGAAAAAAATTAAACCACATCTTCCTCTTAATAGGAAGATGTTTATATATAGTTTTTTTTAGAGTGTGTGCACATATTTCGTGACATATAAGTCGACACGTAAATTGGGTCGGGCAGACCCAAGCACAGTTTGACACAACCTGATTTTGTATAAGTACAGCTTGGCACGACACAATCTGATAATTGTTGGGTGATACCAAAGCACGACTCACTTCATGTAGCAGGCTTGGCTAAATTGCGTGGCTCATCGGGCTGGCACGGTAAGTAAAAAAGCCAATCCGAATGTGGCTTGAAAGAGTCATATGCAATTTCTTAAATAAAATACTTAACAGTTGTTTTTAACTTCAAATTATATGTTTAATTCATTAATTGTTTACTGAATGAAATGTGAGAGAGATTAGATATGTAATAATGTATTATATTATAATGATTTTTTTTTTGTTATGTTTTGCTTGCTAAATATTATAATGTTTTATGTTTAAAAAGCTTACATGTTTTAGTGTTCAAATAGTAATTTAATTCTTCTAAAAAATATTAATTTATATTATTATTTTTCAAAATTTTTATCTTTTAGCGAGAATTTTTTGGTTTCAAACTAAGGGTGAATATATGAATGTGTTGACCAACTGTAACTATCTTATTCCCCAATATTTCAATTGTACGATCAATGCAGTATAGCTTTATATCAATTTGACTTACAAAAGGAGTTAAAACCACTACACATGTTTTAGTGGCTTCATTTGACAGATTAAGGAAAGTTGGCTATCACCAAGATCGATAACCCCGATGGCGTAGCTAAAATTTGTAATGGTTTAATTTAATACCTTAAAGATAATTTTAATAACCAAGAAAACTATAAGAACTTAAAATTCATAACTTAAAGAACTTGAAGCTTTCGGGGGTGGAGCAATTCCTGTGACTGATGTATGGTCATCATTGATTTGTAACCATCGAGACCCAAGTATATACTGTGTCGGACTTCAGGGCCGTCTCCAGATATTTTGGGGTCCGAACCAATTAATGATATTAACAAAAACCAGGGTCCTATATAAAAATTAAAACGATGTTTAGGTATTGATTGATCAGTATCCAAAATATTGATCTCACCAATAAGAGTATAACACGCGTCTTTTGTTCTTTTACTTTTTACATTTATCTCATAAATTGGGTACTGATTGGTCAGTATGCGAGTATTGTTTTAAAAATTATTATCATTAAAGAAAGATTAACAATTCAATTGGACTAGGTTAGCAAATAAAGTGGACTCCGACGAAGTCACGGAATGAGTGGGTGACAATTTTGACCACGTTAGTAAAGAAATGTTAATATTTCAATTGGATTCTCTTTAAAAAAAAAGAATTCAATTGGACTCTCAAATAATATAAAATTAAGTCTTATTTGTTATAATCAATTGGACTTTGATGTTTATTTATATAAAATAGAACTAAATATGGATAATTGGACCTTATTAAAAAAAGAAGAAGCAAAACTATGTTTGAAATTGGGTCATTCTTATACTAAAATAAATTGGACATGAGACCCCAAAAGAAGAAGAAGTAGATTGGACCATTTGGAGGCCCTAGCAAAATGATGGGTTTGCTATACCTACGGGCTGGCCTTGTCGGGCTTGCAGGTCTTGGTGTTATGGGTGTTCGGCTACCTCTTATCTAAAGACATTTTTTTGTTAACGTAATTGAGTTTCGGAGGAGTTATTATGGACACAGAGATAGTTGTGACTATGACAGGACCCACGCCGACTCCTCTCGTGAGTACGAGAGAGACCCTGTGGGCTGAACTTTTACTATCATGATAAAATGACTTTCTACTAAAATTTCCATAGGGAATACTTGCTTTTAAACATAAACAAAATGTAAGGAGAATATTGGAGAGTGCAAAATGTACATAATTGCAATTTCTTTTCATATTTTCGTTCGTTACAAAAAGTTTGTCAAAAATGACCGATCGGACCAAGAACTGACAACTTTAAAAACTAACATATCAGTCCGTCCAGACCAGAAATCCGAGCAGACCGAGTAAGAAACCCAAGTAGACCGAGTAGACCGAATAGGCCATGTGGGCCGAATAGGTCAAGTGGGCCGAGAAGGTCAAGTGGGTCGAGTGGGTCGAACAGACCGAGTAGAAATCGGACCACGTTCTAACCATGTCTACCGTCCCGACCATGCCGACCTCATATTTCTAAATATGTACATGAAAATTTAAAATGCATGACTTTTATGCTTCATGATGTCATCGAGTAACCCACCTCAAAACTTCTGAGTCCGCACAACCGAGCAGCTACCTGGATAAATATTTAAGAGTGAAAGGATGAGCGCTAATGCCCAGTGAGTGAATGAAAACTTTTAAAAACACTTTTCTAAACCACTTTACAATAAGCATTCAGTAATACATGGTATAAGATAATATATCTATTTTCGTACCTAATAAACTGAATAAACTGAATGCATCTCTTTTCTGAACAAGAGTAAGATACTTTATAAAATCTTAATTTGCACCAAATTCGTACCCAGGGATATCCTCAATACGTAAGCCGAATTACTTCGGGCAAACGCAGTCATGAATAACTTCTGGTCATACCCGTGCAGAGCGACTCAATTACTCTTTCTCTGGTCATGCTCGGGCAGAGCGACTCTCTGGTCATACAAGTGTAGAGCGACTCTATTTCTCTTTCTCTAGTCATGCACTTGCAGAGCTACTCATGACATACACATGTGTAGAACGGCCTCAAAAGCCAATCATAATCATAACCGGGGAAGGGTACATACATGGTGCTTTTGTAGAAATCATAATCTCTTCTTGATAATTCATAAAAATAATATAACTGATTCTGAATGCTAATATAAGCATAAAACATATACTTTCAGTTCTCTGTATCATCACCATCATCAAAGATAATAAAGCTTAAAAGATTTGCAACAATTAATCTTAAGCATGAAGCTGGAAACTTTTAAGTTAAAAACAAAACTGAAACTTAATTCACTCACAACTTAGACGTCAAACTTAATTCGGACTGAGTATGCTAGATTCCCTTACTTCGTCTCCTTTCCCTAATAATCACACAAGATCCAATTAGAAACTGGATATCAAAGAAGAATCAACTGAAATCTATAATCACGAGAGAGAGCTTCACTGACTTCTCCTCTTTCCTTTCTTCTCTTTCCTTTCTTCCGCTGGATTCTACTGCTTTCTAGCTCTCACAATGTTTATCCTCTAATATATATACTTATGGAAGGACACAGCTGAAGTTGTGAGCTAATTAACTAAGCTCACAGCTGCCTGTCAGTCATGCAATTCACTTAGGCTTACTCACCTGATGCCTTTTGTGCTTTACGCTTATCCAATTTATTTATTTTTTCAAATTGGGCCTTTCAATTGGGTCTGAAAGACATGGGTGTTACAGACTAGGCTGACAATAGTGGCTTACGAAGCATTACGTGATGCTTTCACTATGGAACCCAAAAACATACCTCAGACTCTTAGAGCATCCATATTCGATACTTGTTATAACATATTCAGATTGGAAACGATTGAGTTTTTGGTGGTATCGTTTTACTTCTTTGACGGGATAATACATACGATTTCACCATGGGGCCTTCTAATTCTTGTAGATGGAATGGAAACTTACTACTTAGCATTTGCTCAATAACCTTCAAGATTATAGTTGGAAATATTCAACAAAAGGGAATTCAAATTTCTCTTGATGAAGCAAATGTATTCGTTGGATTTGGTACCAACATTTGTTAATTAAGAAGCAGATTCGTCCACTTCATCATGAGGGGTTATCGTAGGCTCGTAGCCCTGGCAATTGCTTGCTTTGTTTCCACTAAAACTTGTTCGATTTACAGCTCAATGGTTGCATTTCTCTCTATCGTTTTCTTTATTCTTACTTTTAATTTATTATATTGAATGAATTTATATTTGTTTTCTTGACAACTTTAATAGAGATTTGGTTTTATGAATATTTGTTTTTATCAGGGTTCGTTGTGTGATTTGTAATCGAGTTTCCCTTTTCAATCGGGTCATGTTGTGTTGTGTATAATTGTATTGGGTTGGCTCGTGCCTAGTTTTGAGAGAGTTGGATATGTTAATTTTGGAAGGGCTAAAATCAACAAAGAAGAACAATGATATAAAGTGAAAATACTGAATTTGTATTGAAGTTTGGGCCTTTATATAGACAACCTTTGAGAGTTTTAGTTTTTTTTTTTCTTTTTTTAAAGAATCAACAATTTATATTTAAGAGAATAGCTAATGATTTTGAGATAGATATGGTCTAGTTAGGGAGAGACTCGAACATTGGTTTGATGTGGTTTACAAGAACACTGGTTTACACGAACAAGGGTAGCTGGTATTGCTTATGTGTGGTTTGATTGTGTTGTGTGGTTTTAACGAGAATTTTTTGCTTTCAAACTATCGTAAAGTTAAGGGTGAATATATGAATATGTTGACCTACTGCCAACTATCATATTCCTAAATGTTACAGTTGTACGATCCTTGTAGTATAGCTTTTCTTGATTTCCCATATCAATTTGTTTCAATAAGATGGTAGTATGGGCTTATCGATGAAACTTTTGGCTTGACCAAAGGAGTTAAAACTACTACATATACTGCCAAAGTTGATCTTGTTTGTCACTTGTCTATTGGATCTGTCCACTAAATAGTAAGAAAATTTTGGCTTTATTGGTGAAACAAATATTATGGTGTGTTTAATATTAATCTAGAGGGGGATAGATTTTAAACAAATTTACCCAATTTTCGTTAAAGGTCAAGTTTACGAAAATGTCTCTAGCTAGTCACAACAAAATCACAAGTGTAAAGATTACGAAAATATTAACGACACTTGAGATATACATTGAAACCATCCAAATGGAAAAAACCACGGGCTGATGAGTACGCCATACTAGAACCTCGAATCCACTAATGGTAAGGAATTACAACCTAATCCTGGTTTAATCCACCACCACTACCTAATCCCGGTATAAGTGAACCTAGTTCATCTTGCTTGTTCTTTAAGCTACCTACTCCCGGAAACAACACAAGACTTACTTCTCAATGAAGAGATAAAGAGTCCTAAGTGAATATATGATGATATTCAATGAACAAACAAGGCTAGGAAACCCTATTTGCTTATCTAGGATAATGAGATGACAATTAATGCAATCCTAGATATCAAAAGCTAAATGACATGTTCAAGAAGCTTAGCTAAACATAGATCAAACAATCATATGAAGCTATCACAATACAACACTCAATCATGGCATCACAACAATCTCTAATTTGTATCTAAGAATGTTCTAAGAGCATACAAATAATTAAAGAGATGGTTTAGTAAGCAAAACACTTAACTTGTAAGAAGATAGTGAAGAACTTACCAAACAAGATGTAATGAAGCATCCTTATCCATTGATGCACTCTAAATGAACTTAGATGATGCAAGATGAAGATTTAATGCTCATGGGGATGCTTTGAAGGATTAAAAATGAGTTCTTGAAAGTTTTTTTCTTTGAAATGTGTTCTAAGGAAACAATATGATATTCTGAACTCTTTTTCGACCTTAAGGCAATGAGTTATGTATATATATGAGATCCAAACAAGGTGAGGTCGTTTTGGAAAAAAAACGTTTCAGCTTCCTCTGTGTGCGCTGGTGAGGTGCGCTGGTCGAGTAGCGCACCACCAGCGCACTGTCAAAAAATTCCAATAGGCGTTGGACGAGTGGCGCACGTCAATGGCGCAACACAAGCGCAAAACCATTGGAATTGTAACACCCATGTCTTTCAGGCCCAATTTGAAAATGCTATGAAGTTAGCCATGAGTTCTTCATCATCTGAAGACTCATCTCCTTCATTAGAGTTATCACTTTCACTCCATGTGATAGCCATTACTTTTCCCTTCTTCTTGACCTTGTGATTTGCACATTCCGGGGCAAAGTGACCTATTCCACCACATTCATGGCATTGGACTCCTTTCTTCTGGGTCTTTTCTTGCCTAGGCTCTAACTTTTTGAAGGGAGCCTTTTTCTTTGAGTCTTGACCCTTGGATCCAAAGCCTTTCTTCTCGGACTTGTAGTTCTTGAACTTCCTCATTAGCAAGGCCATTTCTTCATCTGAGTCGTCACTTTCCTCCTTCTCAACTTTGGAGGCTTTCAAAGCAATATCTTTTTGCTTTTTCGATGGTGTGGGGTTAGGACATTTCCTAGATTCATAACTAAAAGCCTCCCAATCACTTCACTTGGCTTCATGTCCTTGTAACCAAAGCCGTCACCTTAGACTCAAATCTATCGGGTAGAGATCTCATAATCTTCTGCTTGATCTTCCTATCCGAATAAGGATCACCAAGTTGATGACTTTGGTTCACAATGTCCATCAACCTCACTTCAAAGTCATTGAAGCACTCGTTCTCATCCATCTTGAGCAATTCGAATTGCGTTTGGAGAACTTGAAGCTTCGATTCTTTAACCACATCGGTTCCTTCATGAGCAACTTCTAGGATATCCCATGCCTCCTTAGCTATCCTAGTGTTCTGAACCAATTTGTAACGGTTATCATCCATTGCACATATGATGGCATGCATTGCCTTCCTATTCCACTGTGAAGCCTTAAACTCTTGTGCATTCCATTATGCCTTTGGTTTGAGTACATCATCTCTTCCATCCGTAGGAGTCATCATGGGTGGAGTGTAGCCATCTTCAACCGCCATCCATGCCCTATCATGAATTTGGCAAATGTACGACTCCATCTTGTCTTTCCAAGAGGCATAATTCAATCCGGTGAGAAGTGGAGGTCTAGTGCTAGAAGCTCCCTCGTTGCCACCGTTTCCACTTATTGTGTTTAATGAATGAATGATAACACAAAATGCAACACACACCAAAATGAGCAAGGATCACCTATGTATGTCTAGGAACCCCGCTCTGATACCAATTGAAACAAATATTATGGTGTGTTTAATATTAATCTAGAGGGGGTGAATAGATTTTAAACAAATTTACCCAATTTTTGTTAAAGGTCAAGTTTACGAAAATGCCCCTAGCTAATCACAACAAAATCACAAGTGTAAAGATTACGGAAATATTAACGACACTTGAGATATACGTGGAAACCCTCCAAATGGAAAAAACCACGGGCTGATGAGTGCGCCACACTAGAACCTCGAATCCACTAATGGTAAGGAATTACAACCTAATCCCGGTTTAATCCACCACCACTACCTAATCTCGGTATAAGTGAACTTAGTTCATCTTGCCTGTGCTTTAAGCTACCTACTCCCGGAAGCAACACAAGACTTACTTCTCAATGAAGAGATAAAGAGTCCTAAGTGAATATATGATGATATTCAATGAACAAGCAAGGCTAGTAAACCCTATATGCTTATCTAGGATAATGAGATGACAATTAATGCAATCCTAGATATCAAAAGCTAAATGACATATTCAAGAAGCTTAGCTAAACATAGATCAAACAATCCTATGAAGCTATCACAATACAACACTTAATCATGGCATCACAACAATCTCTAATTTGTATCTAAGAATGTTCTAAGAGCATACAAATAATTAAAGAGATAGTTTAGTAAGCAAAACACTTAACTTGTAAGAAGATAGTGAAGAACTTACCAAACAAGATGTAATGAAGCAGCCCTATCTATTGATGCACTCTAAATGAACTTAGATGATGCAAGATGAAGATTTAATGCTCATGGGGATGCTTTGAGTGATTAAAAATGAGTTCTTGAAAGTGTTTTTCCTTTGAAATGATATTCTGAACTCTTTTCCGACCTTAAGGCAATGAGTTATATATATATGAGATCCAAACAAAGTGAGGTCGTTTTGAAAAAAGCGTTCCAACTTCCTCTGTGTGCGCTGGTCGAGTAGCGCACTGCCTAAAAATTTCAATAGGCGCAAGACGAGTGGCGCAACACAAGCGCAAAACCACTGGAATTTTTGCACTGGTGGGGATGCGCTAGTTGAGTAGCGCACCACCAGCGCACGCCCACTTTTTACATCTTTGCACGGGTGCAGCAGTGTAACCCAGTGGCGCAACACATGCGACAACTTACTGGAATGTTGCGCTGGTCGAGTAGCGCACCACCAGCGCAAAGCCTATTTTCAACACTCGAACACATAATAAACAATAAGTCCAAGAGTGATGAAAAATGCATCATATTCTAATGCCTATAATGACATAGAGCTTTAAGTACAAGATGCAAATAAATCAACCAGAGTCATTCAAATCAAAATGCACACAAGTATAAACACTCAAAATAAATGAATAAGAGTTATGCATGAATATGTGAGTGTGTGCAATTATATCTTTAAAGAAAGTAAGCATAAGAATTTTACATTTGGTGCTTCTCCTCTTGAGGTTTTGAAAGCCTAAGCTACCCTTACATAAATACCCCAAAAATGTGATTTGTTCACGAAATAAGCCAATCAATAAATGAGGACTTTACAATTGGCTTCATTTGATATATTAGAGAAAGTTGGTTATCACCAAGACCGATAACCTCGGTTGCAGAACCAATACTTGTAATGCTTTAATTTAAAGTCTAAAAGATAATTTTAATAACCAAGACAACTTAAAAAACTTAAAATTCATAACTGTAAGAACTTAAAGCGTTCGAGCGTGGAGCAATTCTCGTGGGTGATGTGTGGGCATTGTTGATCTGTAACCTTCGAGCCACAAGTATACACTATGTCGAGCTTTCAAGTATTGGTCGGGGTGTTCGATTACCCCTATCTGAAAACATTTTTTAGCTAACATAATTGGGTTACAGAGGAGTTATTATAGTCACAGGGATAGTCATAACTAGGTTTCCAACAGTGTCTTAAAAAACACTACGTGATGTTTTCCCTGTGGAAACCAGAAACATACCTCGGGCTCCTAAAGTATCCATATTTGATAGTTGTCATAACATATTCAGATTGGGAACGGTTTAGTTTCCGGTGGTGTCATTTTTCTTTTATCGGCATGCCAATCCTTACCCTTTCACCAAAGGGCTTTCTAATTCTTGTTGATGAAATGGCAACTTACTACTTAGCTTTTGCTTCATCACTTTAACAGCTATAATTGGAAATATTCAAAAAGAGGGAATTTAGCTTGCTCTTGATGATGCAAATGGATATGTTGGAATTGGCCCCAACATTTGTTAATTAAGAAGTAGATTAGTCCACTTCAACAAGAGGAATTATTGTAGCTCTGATGATTGCTTGTTTTGTTTCCACTAAACCTTGTTCGATTTGCAGCTTCATGGTTGCCTTTCACTCTATCTTGTTTTATTATTGTTAATTTACTATATTGAACGAATTTATATTTGTTTTGCTGACAAATAGAGATTTGGTTTTATGGGTATTTGTTTTTATTATGATGCATTTAGTGATTTGTAATAAATTTACTTTTTCAATTGGATCATGTCGTGTCATGCCGTGTTGTGACGTGCCGTACGGAATTGTGTTGGGTCGGCTGGTCTAGTTTGGTGATTTTCGTTTATTTAGAGAGATCTGAATATGTTAATTTTGGAATGGCTAAAATCAACGAAGAAAGACAGTGATAGGAAGTGAGAATAGTGAGTCAAAGTTCGAGCCTTTATATAAGCACCCTCGAGAGTTTTAGGTTTTTTTAAAAAATAAAATAAAGAATCAAGCATTTATCCTTAAGATAACAACTAATGATTTTGAGATGGACATTGTCTAGGGTTTACAAAAACACTGGTTGGCGGCTGGTATTGCTTATGTGCGGTTTGATAGGATTGTGAGGAAGCAATTTTTAGGCTTAAAAAGGGATTAGAAAAATATTTAAATAGTAATAACTAAAGCAATTTAAAGGTTTAAAAATATATATTTGGTGTGAGTGACTATGAGGGATTAATTAAGTTGCATGAGTGTAATTCTAATTCTGCAACAAAGTAACTTTGGCTATAAATGAATATCAGAATTAGGGATGGGCATTTCCCCCATGGAACCCCACCCCCGTTTCGGGGTAGGGTGGGGTGTACCCCCAAAATCTAAATGGGGGTACGGGTGCGGGAACCTACCCCTACCCCCATTTCCTCATTCCCCATTTATTTTAATAGGGATAGGGGTGGGGTGGGGTGGGGTGGGGTGGGGTGGGGGTGGAACCCCATTTCCCCATATATATTTTTATGATTTTACTTTTATTTTTCAAAAAAATAATAACTTTAACTCTATTGCCCATTTCTTCTCTACCCATTTCCATATATATATATATATATATATATATATATATATATTCATGTGTAATACTATATTACTATAGTTATTTGTATTAATTTTGAATTAAATTAAATCAATTATATATTTTAGATTATTTATTGGATTGGATATCGAAATAGGATGAATCGAACGATTTGAATGATCAAATTTCAAATTTCAAATCTCAAATTCTAAATTTCAGATTTTAAATTAAAAAATATTAGTATTGAAAATGAAAAAAATATAGGACATGGGTGGGGGCAGGGGAGCCTCCCCCCAAACACCCCATCCCCACTTCCCTCAAATGGGGTTTAAGGACGGGGTTGGAGGGAGGTTTTAAGAATGGGGTGGGGGGGACCCTCCCCCACCCCAATAGGGTCCCACTCATAATGATCACAATCAAGACTAAAATCCAAAAACATAACCCACCTTGCCCATTACCCAGTACTTCTCCTAAAGATGAATCTCCTCAGGATAATCACATTTCTTTCCTCCCACATTTTATGTTCTCAATTATCGATGCCATGTTTAGTTTCTTTAAAGTTTCTATCTTTCATCTTTGATTTGTGGAAACGAAAGGGACAAGAATTACATAAGAGGTAATATAAAATATGTAAAAGAAAAAAAGAAGGGGAGAATGTGGATTGACAAATTACAATTGATGATACAAAATATAAAACAGAAATTGAAAATAAATAAAATATATCAAATGACGTTTATATCTGTTAATAGCAAAATTTGGTTAGGGACCAAAGAAGAACTTTCCACCTTCCAGCCTTCAAGCAGGGGTCCAAATCCGGGTCTACGTAGCAAGGTATCGAGGTCCTCTAGGTCGAGGTACCATATGACCCCGCAGAAGCAGGGCGAGGTAATCAACACCTTCTCAACACCTTGTATGCATTCAGGCTCTCCAATTAAAGCCTGTTACCCCGCCAGAGAGCCTGCATAATTAGGTCGAGCTCTATGATAAAGCTCAGCGTAGCTAAACCAAGCTCCCAGCTACAAGGTTTGAACCCTATGGGATATTTCACCCCTAAAATGGTTAGCACAAGCTCCATGGGAAGACCAGCAAGATCGATCTAGCTCCGTGACAATCGAGAGGTCCCCGGGGGACCCCGCCAGTGTACTGGATCCTAGGGTACCTCGCCCTTAAGAAATATCAAATGTCACCTCAGGTAACCTCCATGAAGTACCTCTCCAAAGTGACATGCAGAACTAGAGCTCTCCTCCCGGCAACATAGGAAGAGAGGGTTGACTTTCATGACATTTAAAGTACCATTAATGAGTTCAAACGTATTAATAGAGATAGTCAACCATATTAATGAGGTCAACCATATTAATAGAGGTAGTCTACCCAATTAATGACATGATCAACGCCTTTAATAAGAGAATATTCAACTCTTTAATGACCACCATTAGTGAAAGAGTCCAAAGAGGAAACAAATACCTTTTCCTCCAAGATATCCCCCACAACCGATTATTGGGGGTCAACTATAACAGAAAATCATGCCTATCAAGGAAGGAAGAGTCCGAAGAGGAAACAATCATATCTTCTCCAAGATATTAGCTACAAGTCGATCAACTACATTAAAGGAAGAATCGTATTCGATAAGGAAACGAAGACTAACTGAAGAGTCCTGAATTTGCACGCCAAGGTAGTCACCGTCTATAAATATGCATGTAAAAGACATATTGAGGGGTCTCCAATCAATGACAGAAGAAGCTAAAATACATACTCCCAGACAGACTCGATGTTCGACATCTAACATCTCACAACACACAGTTGAGATCATCCATATCATTTCTAATCCCAAAAACGACCAGCCCTAAGCATGTCTACATGCTTCGTTAAAAGTTCTCTCTACATCATCATTATCTGTGTACCCTTACCAGGAAAATACCGGTATCGGTAAACACTCATTGTTGTAAGCTCTCCAGAGCATATACGTTGTACTACTTTGACATCTTTGTAAGATCCTCGGAGCATCGCATGATATATATATATACAAGGAAGGGTATTCCTCCTTCCTTTAGATATTGCCTCGGGGTTTTTCAGCATGCGATCATTCGTGATGCTTTTTCCCCCTTGGTCATTCCACCTCCCTCTACAAAGACTTGTGTATTATGCATGTATATATATGTGCAAGCTAGATTCCTACCTCGCTGAAGCTAGCGCTCTTATCCTCCCATCTACATGCCAAAGTCGCACGTCATGATGGGGGGGGGGAACCACCCAGATCAGCTTGAAGGGAGACGATGAGCTCTCATGCATCCTCTCTATGGAAGAAATCGAGCTCTCCGACACTGGACCTAGATAAGCCCCATTTCTTGCTTGCTATCTAGGTCGGGGAACTATAAGAAGGAATCGGGCTCTAGAACGGGGCTCCGGGTACCAGGACGGGCTCCGACCCTGACCGAGGATGAGACCAAGATCAGGGAACAAGGACCAAGATCAATCCCTTCATACCAGTAAGGGAACCTCAAGCACCACTCGTCTCCTACCTATCGGGAAGCCCGACGAGCGGGATGACCCCTCTCCTACCTACCGCTCCATACTCCATATTCATACAAGATCACCAAGGTACCAAAGGTACCAACCCCGTCCACCACCTCCATGGTAGTGGTCTCGAGGGTGTTAGTTGTAATTCTTCACCTTGAGCGAAATTTTTGTTAAATATCATTAAGTTAATAGATTATTTGAAAGAATTTTAACATCGTATGAGGATAAAAAAAAAATCAAACTTAAAGTCTAGAATTATTTGTCACTATGCGTACTCCCATTCCCATTTTTTATATAGTTAATAGATTTCTCTTAGTTTTTTTTTCTTTAAAGATTTATTTTTTTATTGGTCAATTAAATTCGAAGGGAAAATAATTTTCATTGATTCCATGAAAATAATTTTTTTATTGATTTCATGACCGTTAACCGTCAGAAAGACATAAATAAGCCAATTAAAAAAAAATAGGGACTCATTCGAAGAAAAATATAAAGATTAGTAAAAACTGATGTTTACAGATTTGTTACGTACTAAAATGAAGTTTGCCACTTTGCCATAAAGATAAATATGAGGATAGTACAATTTTGCTGCCGAGAGTTACCATTGCAAACGGTTTCTCTTTCTTAAAAATAGAGCCGGTAAAATTTTATACAATCAGTTAATGCGATGAAAATCCATTCAAAAATAACGGTTAATGGATCTAGTTTATCGGATCGGATTATTAATGGACTAATCCATAAAACATGAAATATAATAGGTCGGTTTTGGATTCACACTTTTAAAAAAATCATTAATTCGTTAACTTGTCAATATAATTTTTTTTAATGTGATTATGAAAGTTATTATAAAAATCTTTGTATTTTATGGAATTTATAAAAAAATATCTCTGTAATTATTGTTAGAATATATTTTACTAATTAAAACTTTTTAAAAGAATATATTTCTTTGAAAAAGGAAATTTTATCGATTTCTAAATTATAAACTCTAAAACTATAATGGATTATATTACACTATTATAACTCTAACCTTAAAACTCTCATCAATTTTCTTGAAATCAGTTACCGTCAATTGGATCATAGTAAATTTGATTAAGTATGTTTTCTTTCTTCATTTACTATGGTGCCACCATTTCATACAATGTAATTTCAAGACTTTAAATTTATTTGACAATTGATATTTGATATTCTAAAACCAACTTGTTTGTTGATAAATTTTTCTAAAGATACATAATATATATATATATTACAAAATATACTCTCTTCAATATTTTTTTGTTATATAAAAAATAGGGTATTATTGATTTAGTCCCTATGTTTTTTTAGATTCTTTTTTTTTTACTCACTTATCCAATTTTCACTGGTTTGGTTCCTATGTTTTCTAAAACCACTCAGTTTGGTCCTTCTGTAAGTTCACTGTTAGTCAAACCTAACAGACAGATAGTCATTTTCGTCATTTCTCGATGGCGTGACAGCTGTGAGCCAAGTGGAATTGTTATGGTAATAAAATAATAAATATATATATATATAAATAATAAAATTTAAATTAATATATAAATATTAATTAAAAAATATAAACAAAATAACAATTACAAAATAAATAATTTAAAAAAAAAAAATCTCTCCATCTAAACCCTAAAACTAATCTTAGCAGAAACCAGTTGTTGTGGTGGCTGGAAATCAGTTCTTCATTGCCAATAAAAATCATACCCAACCACCAATCAAACCCTAGACCCAATCATCTCTCTTTCTCTCACTTTCTCGATCTCTCTCTAAATCCACAGTCCATCCATCTGTCTCGAGCTCTCTCTCTCTCTCGACCCACATCTTTCTTCTTCTGGATCTCTTTATCTCCTTCCTCAGTCTCTCTCTGACCTCTATGACTGGAATACATCTCCGACCGGCCACCGCGAAACGAACCAAGATCTGGTTCGAATCAGAACTGGGTTCAAACCAAAAGGAACCCAGATTTGGTTCGACCTAGAACGTGGTTTTAATTGAAACGAGCTAGGAGCAGTGGGTGTTGTGTTTGGGTTTTGACTTTGTTTGGGAGTCGACAGTGGTTGGATTTAGGAATGGTGGTGGCAGCCTAATATGTGGGTTTTGCACGATGGATTTGGGGATTTTGTTAAGTTTTGTTGTTGGGAGGTGGAGGGTCTGGTTTCGATGATAATAATGGTGGTTTGAAGGGCTTTATTGGGTTTTCTAGGTTGATGATGGCTGAAGATTGTCTTGAGATTGGTGGTTGGAGATTGGTTGGGTGGTTAGATAGCTATTGATGATGGTGGTTTGGACGGCTGGCTTGGAATACTGGTAATTTGGGTTTCATACTTGTAAAAACATTTGTTTTTTTTTTTTGATAAATTTCTGGGTTGCTTCGAACTTAGATTTGGGTTTGGTACGGTGGTTGATTTCAAGCATGGGTTTGGTGGCTGGATTCGAATTAAAGGTGGTGGTTGAGTTTGTGTATTTGTTTGATGTGGTGGTTGGGATCGAATTTGGGTGGTGGTTGGGTTTGAGTTGGGACTTGAATATAAAAACATAATTTTTATATTTATTTTCCTTTTTAAAAAATAAAATTAATATATAATTATAAACAAAATTAAGAAAATAAAAGGTTTTATTTTTATTATTTTTATTTTAAGATCAAAGGTAAAAATGTCATTTAACATTTTATGTGACGTTTGACTGTCTGTTTTCTGATCAGAATGACCAAACTGAGTGATTTTGGAAAACATAGGGACAAAACCGGTGAAAATTGGATAAGTGAGTTAAAAAAAAAAACTCAAAAAAACATAGGAACTAAATCAATAATACCCCTCTAAAAAATACATCCTCCTAATTAATAAGTAATTTTTTTAATGTAAAATTAAATGTTTACGCAAATTGAATACCGTACCTATTAGGTGTAAACATCTAACACAAGTAATTTAACCTTTTAGGTTTCAATGACAATTGAGATTCCCAATTGCATCGGAGATTCAAGAGGAAAATTAATGGACGATGTCATTTTCAAGTTTTTTATTTAGACTTTTTTTAAATATAAAAAATATGGTTTCAAAATATTGTTGGTGAACTGAATTATATGAGTTTTTTCATGTTTCAGTACTACTTATTTTCGACTTTTTAATAAATCTCAAATATAATATTTTACAACATACCGGGTCGGGTAACCCATTTATTTAACAAATGGTTTCGGGTTTATATATTTCAACCCATTAAGCTAATAGGTAGTGTTCGGATAAAACAATTTTAACACAACCTTAATACGAAACGATACAAATAATACGACTCATTGCCAAATCTATTACAAAACAAAAAGATTTGCATAAATTTGTAAATTTCAAGATCAGAGTGTGCCAAACTCAATTAATTGTCTGGATTCAAACCCCAACCGTGTTACCTCCTAAACAATCAAAAACAGAACTAGTATCATATCATCAAATCAGAGTTCACAGCTTTCTATTTCTCAAAATTGTATGAACTTGGTCAAAAGATAAGTGAGAAACTCCATAACAACTCAAGTCTCTATCATTTGATGAAACTACTTGCAAATGCTTTACCTCTTCCATGCTAATCTTTAACAGCTTAAGAGTCTCTCTAATACAAGGGAAAAATGCTTCTGGCCGAGCACAAAAAGGTTGGAAGACAACAAACAACGCTTGCATGTCAACTCTAAACTGGTTGATCCCCTTACTTGAAAACCGGATCTTACTCGTGAAAATGCTGCAGAAAATAAAATGGTCCAACCCATCAGCAATGCTTCTCCATAAATCCATGAAATCCTTTCGATTGAGGTTCATATTTAAAGCACGAAGATTGCTTCTCAAATCATCCAGAGGTTCAACAAAATCGATGGATATTGCAGAAGCTAAATCTTTGGCTACTGAATCTCCATTTAGACCCTCTTGCTCAAAACGATCCTTATTTTGGATGTACTCACAGGAAAGAGTTTCAAATTGACGAAGAAGAAAAGCTATCATCTCCATTAGCCAATTAGTCTCTAGCTCAAGTAAACAGCTTATTTCTTCCCTAAAGAAACAATTATAATCAGTTGCACCATCTTCTCTAGTGATGCCAGAATCATTTTGAAAAGATGTCATCTCCAGAAAGTTCACATCATCACTCCATTCCCGCAGTTTAGATTCGACATATCTAGCAGCATTGATGGATCCACACATTGTCATTAAGGTGTCATCGGCAGGACAGTCGAGAGATAATTCACTTTTCTTGCACCGCAAAAGCAATACATTAAGAAAGTACCAGATGAATCTGGCTGCAGTTGACCTTATAAACTTCTGGCGTGGTAAAATGGCAGGAAAACTTTTACACCGTTGAATCATTTCCCAAGCAATTTTCAGGGCAGAGTCTGCTATGACTGGAGATCTATGATCTTCTCTCGTAGATAATAAAAACTGTTCTGATTTTTTATCAATATGAAGGTCAACATTACATTGATTATCAATTAACCAAGCTTTCTCATCTTTCAGATCTGCTTTTAGTTTCTTGCAGGCCTCCTTGAGCTCTACCTTCGCCCAAACTTTGAGCCAATCTGGCCTGTCATAAAATATCATTAATAGTGACTTGCCTCTCAAGATTCCTTCAAACATTTCAGAGTTACTAGAAAAGAGACAACTTTCTGACTTTAGTAGCAATTGCATCTGTTTATCAAATGACACCATAAGGTCTATCAAATGAAGCCATGAAGATATAACTTCTGATCTCAAATTTTTCTCTTTGTATCGTTCAGCAAGAGCTGGAAAAACTCTTTTTGTCAAAAATTCTAACAGCGTTTGGACCACCGCAGACACCCAAGCTTCCTTTGCACTATAATTTTTCACTCTAGCTTTATCAATCAAAGGCCCCAAAACATAATCTACTCCCACAATTAAGTCCCTTGTAATCTTATAAACGAGGGCAAAAATATATTCAGGCTGCTCAACCCATTTCAGGAAGTGGTATTCTATTCGTGATGCAATAGGAGATACCAATTCATTAATGGCCCAAAGTCCAACATCACACTCCTGGTACAAAAGATTAAGCTGCCGTTTTTCACGTCGTGTCTGTAGAAGCTGCAAATCACAAAGCGCTAAAAAACTATGACAGTAACATTCCCTTAGGTCTCCTTGCATATAATCTAGGGGGTTTGGAATTCCGGCGATGTCTCCATATCCACTTTTTGATGTTAAAAGTTCAGGTGGCCATCCTATAGAAGCAAGAAGAGTACGATAATCTGCAAAAATTTGCGGTCGGATAACAACCAAAGACTTATCTACTCTAATGTCAACAGACGTCAAAAGATGATGCCACTGAGGTTGGAATTGTGCAATACCAATCAGAAGTTGTTCAATATCATTTAGAGCTTTTATGGCTTTATGTAACCTTTTTTCCTTTCGTCTGAAGTCCTGCATTACAAGAATGAATGTATCAATGATCTGGTAGCCTCACTTATTGTTTTTCTGTTCCAGCATACACTAAAATATACAAGTGAAACAAAGGAGAAAGTCATTACTGTTGTAATAGGTGAATTTGTAAGCTTTGCTGCTGAGAATATATTCTCATTGGGTTGATTTAGTGAAGAGAAAACTGCATCCTCGAGATCTCCTACCAAAGCTTCTAGCCTTAAAGCAGTATCTGGAAGACCAAAAGCTTAGCCGTGGCCTAATAGGCTACAAAGAAAAATCATTGCTAAAATTGGGACAAAAGATGTGCAATTGGATGTGAAAGAAACACACAAAATCTAAACATACAGATTGCAATTTAGTAATCCATTAAAAGAGATGGAGAGAAGGGAAAGTTTTTTCAGTGAACCGCAAATTAAGGCAACAATTTAAACTCAAAATACAGACACATCATGTTTGGTGCGAAAGAATTCAAGTGAAGAAAATAGTTGTAGATATTAACAAATACTATTTATTCCCTTTTGAATCCTACCCAAATCCCTTTTGCGAAGGAGATTTGACCCCAAGACCTGTAATGTGACAACAAAAAATCTTATAAGATGAAATGCAAATGATTCACATATTATTGATTAATATAAATAAGCCCACCCTATCCTAGTCCATCTCCCCAATCCTTGAACCTCTACTTCATTGGTGTAAGAGGGTCTGGGTTTAAATCAATACCACCAATACAAATGTTGTATTTACTATCACTTACTTTGTTAATGGTAGCTGATATCAATACGGAGTTAGTAAGATATATTTTAGGAAAAAAGTCTATATGAATCTAGTGATCATCAAGAATGCCAGAATTTGGAAAAATATAAGGAATTACCAAACTGACTACATAGCTTTAATTAAAGGTCGTAAATTAGTTGAATCAAGCAATCAAATATATCAGTTGGAGTAACATATGTATTCATGGATTGCATATTTGCATAGAATCTAATAGAAAGAGTCAAAATTTGAAATAGAAAAACACAAGGAGGGTGTAAATTCACCAATATATTTGTGGATAGTTTCAATCCGCCGCGATTCTTTAGCAATTTGAGCCAACTCAATCAAAATCTGTTGAATTTTCTTCGAAGCAAGCACACCTACAAAAAAAAAAACAAATATTTCAATGAACCCAGCAAACCAAACAGCCTAAAAATCATCAGTCAGCAAAAAAAAAATAAAAAATTGAAAGATAAGAGATTAAAAAGAGAACTGACGTTTGGATGTTTGGAGGCTGACATTTTGAATGTTGAAATTGAGATTGTGAAAGGCAGTTTTGATATGAAAAGAAGGAGAAATCCAAGAGAAAGCGAGCTTGGTAAGATTGGTGCGTAGACGTAGGAGATCAGCGTCCAATTGGGAAGATTGATTGGTGAGTGATTGAAAGAGACGTGATGCGGTAGATAAATCTTCATGGGTGTTGAAATGGTGATTTAGAAACCCTAGCTGTTGCAGTGAGAGCTCACTGTGTTTGGGCAACTCTGAACGTTCCATCGATCAAACGATTCAAACTGAGACTACACTCCTCCACAGCCAACCATTTTAATCTTTTCATTTCCAATTTAAATTATATCATTATTTTATGGAAAACCAAAAAATCAATAAAATAATATCACTGTTTGTAGTAACTGCTTCAACATAAAGTTTTGCATTTCAGTTTATAAGTTGCAATTTGATTGCGTAACAAGTCTTGCGCGTTGTTTTGGTTAGATACAAAGATGCAACCACTCGCCGTAGTCATTCCAACTCAAAACTTACAAATTCAACAAGAGGGACTTATGAGCCCAAGACCGTACTTCTGCAGCAACTCGAACTAGAATATCCTCGGATTGGATGAATCCTCTTTACAACAAGCGACGTTGGACCGTGATACATTTATTATTTTTGTACCTTGCCTCGCAGTATGTATTCTCATTGTCAAAATTCAATATTTTAAAAGCAGATTGCACAAACTTAAGAAGAAATATAGAAGCCCAGGTCTTTTGGTGGTGGGATCTGATGTTGCGGTTCTATTAATGTGGGTTGGTTTGTCGGTTTGATTATTAGAGATATTAAAGAATTTTTGTACAAAGTAGGGTAAATATGCTTGAACTCTTGGTGATGACTGGTTCTAGATGGGAGAGTATCCTCGTTGTATAAGGAGTAGACATGTTGTCGGTTTCGGTTCAGTCCGATTCCCAGTTCGGAACCGGATGTCAATCCAGTTCTAACGGTTTGAAACCAGTTTTTTTTTTTACTTATTATTATTTAAAAAAAAACTTAGACATGTAAAATTGTAAATGCATTTAATTGGGTCACCCGAAATTAAAATAAAATAAATATATGACAAATTACAAAATAAATTAAAATAAAACTAAAAAAATGTAAAATTGGCTTTGCAATCTTGCACTTAGAGTTTGTTTGGTTGGACTTTTGAAAAATCTCTATTTTTAAAAGATCTATTTGCAGTAGATCTATTAGAAATATAGTTTTTTTTTAAAAAATAAATTATAGTTGTTTGGTTAGTAGACTTTTTTTTAAAAAAAAAAAATCTACTTGGAGAAGCACCTCCTAATGAGTTTTTACCTAGTACAGGTTTTAACTCTACTAACCTCTACTCAGTTTAAAATAGACGATCTCAAAAGCCCAACCAAACAACTCTAAAAAATTCAAATAGCCTTTTTTAGACATTTTGAGGCAGTAGAAAGCTCAACCAAACGAGCACTTAATTTTTACCATAATTAAATTGTCTACATATTCTCTTGGGGTTTAGAGAAATCAAAAGCCACGTAGTTCTCTTACCTTTTATTGTAGGTTTGGTGATGACGTGGACACGTTGTGTGAGGTGGCACCGTCACTATTCATTGTCATGATCATTCATTCCACTTCCAGTATGTTGGTCATCTTTGAAGAAATCGTAGGTTACATCCTGATCGATTTCTTGTTGTCTATTTTGCGTCTTGGTCCAATCATCAACACAAACTTGTATCTGAATTGATTGCGAACTTAAAAGTGAGCATCTTAGGTCCAAAATATTTCACCGGTGCTAAACTCCTGTTCCACAGCCACAGTAGAAAATGTTGTTGAAGAATTTGTTTAGCTATAATAGCCAAGATCGAAAAATACCTTTCATGCTTATTCCACCGGTGTTTGATATCAGAATTTTCAACAACATTGTCTTCCATAAACTCAAAAGAGGTACCTAGATAAAATTCAAGCTCGGAATATGAGTTCGAGCTTGATAAAGAAGAACCTCGTAATTATTATTTTTTGCTAACAGATTAACCCTAAATTCATAAATGTGGAGGATGATGTGGACCGAGATACATTTGGAGTTGGTGGAACTTCTATATTCAATGACAGACCATAAACTCTAAGATATTCGTCATATATATCATACAATAATGCCTTGACTCTAGAAGAAGCCATATCAATATCATAATCTATTTCTAAACATCGATAATAAACAGTTAAATATTTAAACAAATTTTATAATCTACAACGTGGATCAAACACAATACAATCACATAAATATTTGGAAACTCCTTATAATAATCTAACCATTTTTATTTCATAGCATTAACAAACTCTAGTAAGTTTGGGTCAAGTACACAATGAGAAAATGCACTAGTAATATTAACACTCTCAACAATAAATAAATTAGTTGTAGGATAATAAACACCAGATAAATTGTTAGTAACATTATTAAAAACTTTCCAAATTTTTATACAAGCATCCTAACGTGCTGCATATAGATTAATGCAACTAATATTATATTGAATAAACTAACTAATAGATCCCTATAATCAAAACTTTGAGCAGACAATTTATTTGTAAAATTCCAATGTGTTGGAACATCACGGGGAAATCATAGGATGCATACCACTTTGTGTTATAAAATTTTGCTCATGCTTTAGTTGCGGAAAAATGTTTCTACAAATAATAGAGGGCATTTTTAATAGGGTCAATAAAATCTTGAAGAGTGTCTAAATCTTTTTGAACACATAAATTTAAAACATGACACCCATATTTTTGATGAAATTTTTTTACCACAAAAATAAGGTTTGCATAAATCAAGTAAAGAAGGAATAACAACAGTATTGTTGGAAGCATTATCAAAATCAACTGAAATTTTTTTGTTTTGAGTTTCATACTCTTCAAAAATAATTATAAGATATTTAAAAATATTAGCATCTGTGTGTGCATCATCAAAAAGTCTAAATGCAAGAATTCTTTTTTGAATTGTCTATGCATTATCCATTTAATGACATATGACACCCAAATATGAATGCATTCGTCAATGATCACTTCACATGTCGGCACATACGAAAACACGATCATGATATTTGTCAAAATATTTTTCCAAAATATTTTTCCTTTATAATAAATCTGTTAACAAGAAATTTGCCCAGGATGGGAAATTCCTACTAACACCCTCGAGACCACTACCACAGAAGTGGTGGTCGGGGTCAGGTACCGTTGATACCTGACCTGTTTAGAGGTAAACGAGAGGCTGGATTGCAATAACATAAATGAGAGCTTTTATTATTGATTACTTGCTTCGATATACAGATCACTCTCTCATATGCTTACAGTCTCTATAGGATCTAGGAATGTGGCAACTTTGTGCTTGTCGAATAATGGAAACAAATGCGGCCGTGTTCTGAATACAGAATTTAGGCATTCCCCTCTTATTTTCTTTTCTTTTCTTTTCTTCTATTTGTCGTTCTCCTTCTGTTTTTTGTCTATTTCTACTTCTCTTTTTTCATATCTATTTTATGTATCATGCTTGGCCCTATTTATATCTAGTCCAAGTAGGTTTGAATTCGCGGATATCCCGCCACGATCCTACGAATCTGTTTTCTTCTTATCGGGCGGGATCCTTTATTTAAAAGTTGTTGACCCCGAGTAAATAGCGGAAACGATGATATTGTTAATGAAAATGAGTTTGTTTCCTTTTAGGAATCAAACTCTTGACTCACACGTATACGGAATTAATGTTGGTTATCACATAGATATGATATTGTATGTTATCGCGGCATGGTTTTTCATGGAGGTCACCGAGCTAGCTGCTTGTCGTCTCATAGAGCGAGGTGGATTCATGCTTCGACTCTGTTCTTAGGAGCTTGGGATGGATTTTCCCTGACCATTGGGAGCTTGAGGTGTCCCTGTAGACATTCTTGGGAGGTAGTCGGGGTAGTGTAGATTTAGGCGTGATTCCTCTTTCATGCCCAGTAGGGACATCTAGCTTCTGGAGAGGTTGGTGGGATTCTGTCTAAGACTAGTGTTAAGTTTTCCTCTGAAAATCTTAACCCGGAGAGGGCCTACTTTGCTTGTCGGGCTTCTTTCGAATGTTTCTTGAGCTTGAAGACCCCCTGGCTTTTACAGGGTGGTTGAGGAGCTCGACCTTAGGAACCGAGGTTCCCCGATAGGTGGTCTGGGGAAGCTCGGGTTCCAGTATTCGTGTGGGGGCCCATCCTAGTCGCATCTAGCTTGCTTTCTGATAGTTTTGAAGCCGGGCTGGCCTTCCCTGCTCCTGTGGAGAAGCTTTATGGTCTACCCGGGTTTCATGAATGCCAATTATGGGCTTTGAATTGTGGCGGGAAAGTGAAAAAATTCTCTTTGACCCCTGATCAAATTTTACTATTAACAAAATGCCTTTCAAGTGTTTCCGTGAACGTGACTCTAGGAACTCGACATGCAACAAGATTTAATGCTCGTTGACGATAATTAATAAAACTAACCTTTTCATCTAAACTAAATGGTAAATGTTCTACTGCAACCATTCTAGCTAATTATTCTCTATTTTTTCCATCACTATATTTAAATAATTGTTGGTTATGAGTAGCGAACATGAAAATTTGGGATTGTTGATCGGTCATTATTTGTATATGTTTTTAATCCCCTTTTCGCCTATCAATTGATTGTTTCTTGAGCATTTTTAGGTATTTAATTTGTGTGATTGAGCATGTTTCAGGACATTGGACTTTAATGTTGTGTTTGGAAGATTTGAAGCAAAAATGAGCAATTTTGTCCATTACCGCTGTGAAGGTCGCTGCCCAAGCAGTGCCTTCACCGCGGTCTAAAGACTGGAGAATCACAGCCTGTATCATATTCAACAACTGCGGTCTGTACCACTGTCAAGGTAGTGCCTCCAAAGCGGTCTACACCGTGAAACTTCACAGAGAGCACACCGTTTGATCCACCGCGGTCTGGGCAAGCTGTCTGTGCTGCGGCTTAGGGAGCGGTCGTGCGAATCCTTGGTGTCTTGGGAATTCTAAACCCTATTTTAAAAAGAGAATCTATATAAATAGATGTTTTTCGATTGTTGGAGGAGAGCCGTCCACTACCAATCCATCACAACACATCAACATTCATCTTTATACATCGAAGATTGAAGACGAAGAAGAATTCATCGATGGGTTTTATTGTTTCTTTCTTTTCTCTTTCTATTTTCGCCATGTGTAACTAATTCCATACTGGGGAATCAATGTGAACCTCTATGAATGCTCTTTGTTAGAATTGACTATATTTAATTAAATTAAGTTTTGATTCATTCAATTCATCATATGTCTTAATTCTTTCTTCTTGTTAATGCATGATCATACTTTGACATGAATTTAGTATTTTGATAATTTAATGATTGAGGTTGGAGTATTGATCTATACGTAATCTTAATTAATATTCAATTGAATGGATAAAACTGATCTTAGCATTGATCTATGCAAGTACGTTTTGGTTCATTGTTCTTGCACTCAATGGGTTCTCGATTGTAGTTTGCGCCATTGATCTATGGGTAAATTATAATTGAGAACACTTGATTCATCCCAGGATCATACAGTAACAATCATACTTAAGATAGGAATGAACCCTTAACTTGATTAATATTATGTTTTCACAGTCAATTCGAAACATTGAGTAGACATAGTAGGGGAGCATTAATGACCTAGTTTTTCTTCCATTGATCACAAACCAATATTCTAAATTTCTTTCATTAGATTAATTTAATTTAGTTTTTAGTTTAAATCAATCCACCATCAATTTCTGGTTGTTTTTAGTTTAACTTTAATTAGAATTAGATCTAACCAAATAAATCACTTTTCCTCGTGGGAACGATCCTTACTTGCCGTTGTACGATATCTTCACGATTCGTGTACTTGCGAGTATTGTTTTTATAAACACGATTTACATCACTTCAAGTTTTTGACACCGCTGCCAGGGAACAATTGAATTTATTGGTTAATTCTAGTTTTAGTTTTAGTAATAGATTTAATTAGTTAGGTAGTAGAGTCATTTAATTCATATTTTTAGTTTTTTATTTTATTCAATTTTATTTTATTTTCATAGTTTACTGTGTGTTTGCCTTTTGTTTCAGGTGTCAACGGTGAATGCAAGGTAGAATATCACTGTAAGGAGAAGTACTACCATTGAACGACAACATTGATCGTATTGGACAAAGAACAATGGGAGACGACGGAAATCGCAACATTCAAGAGGTTCCGGATCTACCAGTTGTACCTACCAAGACCATGAAGGATTATAGCAGGCCTATAGTTGATAATCACCCTCTATGCATTGCACTGGATGAGGCAGCTAGAAACTATGAGCTGAAAAGTTCCCATTACAATCTACTGCCTGCTTTCTATGGACTTCCGAATGAAGATGTGCTTAAATTCCTTAGAGAGTTCTATGCTGCAATTCAAGATTTTCCAAACACCAGGGTGATAGAAAACCAGCTGTGTATGAGGTGTATTCCACATGCTCTCAAGGAAAAGGCGAAGACATAACTTTTGACTTTACCTCCAACTTCACTAACAACATGGGAAGAGGTAGTAGATAGACTTACTGATCAATTTTATTCTCCTCAGAAAACCAGTGAGATCAGGTCCAAGATTACAAATTTCTTTCAAGGGGACCAAGAGTCATTATATGATGCATGGGAACGTTACAAGATGCTTCTATTTGATTGTCCTCAGCATGGATATCAAATGCACCAACTCTGGTAGTGGTTTTATGATGGACTGAATGACGTCTCAACTGTTTCAGTGAATAATGCATGTGGAGGATCCATGACTGACAAGACTCAAGAAGAATTGCAAATTATCTTTGAAAAACTTGCTAGAAATTCCCGCGAGAAGAACTCTAGGAGAAGGAAGGGAGTCTATGAGGTAGATACTAGTGCCGGGAACTCAATGCAAATGTCACAAATGCAGAAAACTATGGAAGTACTTGTCAATCAGGTGGGACAAATTAGAGAAGAACAACGCAATGGATATGAGCAATCAGGGTATAGTGCGGAAATGTATCAAGCAAGAGGTCCTTGACCTAATGATGAGGAAGAAGTACAAGCTATGAACAATTTCAACTCTGACCTAGGAATGATCCTTTCTCAAACACATACAATCCAGGATGGAGAAATCATCCAAACTTCTCCTGGAGATATAATCAAGGTACCGGGAATCAGTGGGGAAATAACAACAATTATGGCCAGAGATAGTAAAATGCCGATACCCAGCAGATTCCTGTATCTCAGCCCATAAATCTATCATTAGAAGATACAATGAATCAATTTATACAAAATATGGACAAAAGATTCCAAGACTCTGATATGAGAATGCAGAATTTTGATGCTTCATTAAGAAAGATAGAAACACAAATTGGGCAACTAGCTGAAGCTAATCAAATAAGTGAACCGGGAAAATTTCCAAGCCATACTGAACAAGCAAAGGCTATGACAGTTCTCTGGAATGGTAAGAAACTGGTAAATAATGGACTTGTTGAACTTTCTAATGAATTTTCTAATGTTTCAGGTACTTCAGGAGAAAATATGTCATCAGGAAAAAAGAAAGACGAAGCAGTGGAAAAATCCAACAAACTACCACTTCTACACAAGTCTCCTAATCCATATATTCCTCCAGTTTCATTCTTAGGAAGATTGCAAAAAAACAAGTTAGAGAAATCATATAAAGACATATATGACATTCTATCAAAAGTTAATGTCAATTTGCCTTTATTGGAGATGATCCAGAAGATGCTCACTTATGCAAAAAATTTCAAAAATCTCCACACTTACAAGCCAAGATTTTTTAAAAATCATCAGGAGTTGATAACCGGAAGTGCCAATGTAGTCCTTCAAAAGTCTTTGCCACCTAAACTCCAAGATCCTGAAAGTTTCTGTATCAACATTACTATTGGAGGTATTACCCTGGAAAGAGCAATGTTAGATCTTGGAGCCAGCATCAATTTGATGCCATATGACATCTATGAGCAATTGGGGTTGAATAATCTAAAGAAGACAAGCATGTCACTTTTGTTGGTCGATGGCTCAGCTAGATACCCAAGAGGATATATTGAAGATGTGTTGGTTCAGGTAAATAATCTTATTATTCCTGTAGATTTTATAGTACTTGACATGGAAGAAGGAGCCAAGAAAAGAGGCAGTGAACCAATACTACTGGGAAGACCTTTCATGGCAACTGTAAAAACCTTCATTGACGTATAGAATGGAAAGCTTACACTGACAGTATTAGATGAGACTGTGGAATTCAAGGTTTTTGAATCATTAAAACTACCTGAGGCAGCCGATGATTGCTATTCAGTCGATTGTTGCTCGGTGGAGGTAATTAATTCTGCAATCCAAGAGGAACTAGCAAATGAAAGCCTAGATGAGTTACTTGATTAAGTGAAGGATGTCTTTGAGGATGATGAATAAAGTCAACAAGAAGAGGACTTAGAAGAGGAGTTAAAAATTGAAGAGTTAGATGAGGTAATTCAAGATGAGACTAACAAGTCTCTAATTCCATCTACAAACTCTTTCCCTGCATTAGAGCTCAAACCACTCCCTTCCACTCTCAAATATGCCTTCTTAGGAGAAGATGAGACGCTCCCAGTAATTATAGCTTCAGACTTAGATGAAGAGAAAGAGGAAAAGCTAATAAAGGTGCTCAAGGAATATAAAGCCGCCATTGGATGGTCTATAGCGGATATTAAGGGAATAAGCCCTACCATTTGCATGCACAAGATATTGTTGGAGGAAGAGGCAAAACCTTCGAGAGAAGCTCAATGAAGGCTAAATCCAAACTTGAAGGAAGTTGTTCGAGAAGAGGTCCTTAAGCTTCTTAAGGTGAGTATCATTTATCCAATATCCGATAGTAAGTGGGTGAGCCCAATACATTTTGTTCCAAAAAAATCGGGAATCACTGTGGTAGCCAATGAAAATAATGAGTTGATCCATACAAGAAAGACAACGGGATGGAGAGTGTGCATATATTATCGTAAGCTCAACACGGTAACCAAAAAGGATCACTTTCCTTTGTCGTTCATCGATCAGATGCTCGAGCGTTTGGCGGGACATGCTTATTATTGCTTCCTGGATGGATTTTCGGGGTACAATCAGATTTCCATCGCTCCAGAGGACCAAGAAAAGACAACGTTCACTTGCCTCTTCAGCACTTTTGCATATTGAAGAATGCCTTTTGAGTTGTGCAACGCTCCTACCACCTTCCAGAGATGTATGATGTCAATCTTCTCCGACATGCTAGAGAAATTTATTGAGGTATTTATGGATGATTTTTTTGTTTTTGGTAATTCTTTTGACCATTGCCTTGATAATTTAATTCTTGTTTTGAAAAAATGCACAGAGACTAATTTGACACAGAGACTAATTTGACACTTAGTTGGGAGAAAAGTCATTTTATAGTCAAGTCTGGAATAGTTTTAGAGCATGTTATTTCTAAAAAAGGGATAGAAGTAGATCGTACTAAAATTGAAGTAATTTCAAAAATTCCACCTCCCATTTCTGTGAAAGGTGTGAGAAGTTTTCTTGGTCATGCAGGTTTTTATAGGCGTTTTATCAAGGATTTTTCAAAAATTAGTCGTCCCCTATGTGACTTGTTGACCAAAGATGCTACATTTGTTTTCAACGATGATTGTTTGCATGCTTTTGAGACTCTGAAAAATAAATTGACATCTACTCCCATAATCATGCCCCCCGATTGGTCTCTTCCTTTTGAATTAATGTGTGATGCATTTGACTATGTTGTAGGCGCTGTTTTAGGACATCGAGTAGATAAAATGCCTCATGTTATTTACTATACTAGTCGCACTTTAAATGATGTCCAATTAAATTATTCCACCACAGAAAAAGAATTGTTTGTTGTTGTTAGTGCCTTAGAGAAGTTTCAGTCATATTTGATAAAATCTAAGGTCATTGTTTATTCTGATCACGCTGCTTTAAAATATTTGCTAACCAAAAAGGAAGCGAAACCAAGGTTACTCTGGTGGATCCTTTTGTTACAAGAATTTGATTTGGAAATCAGGGATAAAAAGGGCAGCAAAAATGTGGTGGCGGATTATCTATCTCGACTGATGGACGATGAAGGAGGAGAAGAACAAACTCAGACCATACCAATCAATGAGAGTTTTTCAGATGAACAACTATTGGCAATAGGTGGCAAGGATCCATGGTATGCAGATATTATGAATTATCTTGCAAATGGAATCGTACCATCCAATATGAACCCACAAGAAAAGAAAAGATTCGTCTTAACACAAGGCATTATTTATGGGATGAACCATACTTGTTCAAATTTGGCGCCGATCAAATCATTCGGCGATGTGTTCCAGATGAAGAACAACAGGATGTGTTAAAATTTTGCCACAATCTACATTGTGGAGGGCACTTTAGTGCTAAAAAGACTGCTCTCAAAGTTCTTCAATCAGGTTTTTTCTGGACTTCATTATTTAAAGATGCTTATAATTTTTCTATCTCTTGTGACAGATGCCAGAGAACAGGGAACATTGGAAAAAGGGATGAGATGCCATTGTCAAGCCAATAGGTAGTGGAGATGTTCGACGTATGGGGAATTGATTTTATGGGACCTTTCCCATCCTCATATGGGTACAATTATATCTTGGTGGCTGTGGATTATGTGTCGAAATGGATCGAAGCAGTTGCCGCTAAGACAAATGATAGCCAGGTGGTGGTTAGGTTTATCAAAGAGAATATTTTCACCAGATTTGGGACTCCTCGGGCAATAATAAGTGATGGTGGAAGCCATTTTTGTAACAAGGTCTTTGCCTCTTTAATGAAGAAATATAGTGTCAAACACAAGGTGGCTACCCCATATCATCCTCAAACATCAGGGCAGGTGGAAGTAAGTAATAGACAAATTAAGCAGATCTTAGAAAAGACTATGCAACCAAATCGAAAGGATTGGTCATTTAAGCTTAATGATGCCTTGTGGGCATACAAAACTGCTTACAAAACTCCGATTGGAATGAGTCCTTTCAGGATCGTCTTTGGAAAAGCATGTCATTTGTCGGTGGAATTGGAACACAATGCTTATTGAGCCTTGAGGAAATTGAATTTTGACTTATGTAAGGCTGGAGAAGAAAGGCGTTTACAAATAAGTGAGCTTGAAGAACTTCGGAATGACGCCTATGAGAATGCAAAAATATACAAAGAAAGGACTAAGAAATTACATGACCAGAAGATTCTCCGAAAAGAATTTCAGCAGGGAATGCTAGTCCTATTGTATCAATCGCGTTTAAGGCTATTTCCAGGAAAACTGAAATCAAAGTGGTCAGGTCCATTTAAGGTTATAGAAGTTTTTCCTCACGGAGCCATAGAAATTGAGAATCTTTATAATTACGGTAGATTCAAGGTAAATGGACAAAGGCTGAAACCATATTTTTGCATCTCCGAATCAAGGAAAATTGGATCGATCAAGCTCATAGAGCCATAACACTCTACTCCGTCTCGTCTGGACGTTAAATAAAGTGCTTGGTGGGAGGCAATCCACCCAGGTACAATTCTTTTTGTTTTAATTTTGATTTTGATTTTTCTTTATTTTCGAGTCATAATTAGTGTATTACAAGAACCTTTATAACCAGAATTAAATATTGTCAAATTTTTAATCTTGTGCTTAATTCAATGACATTGTTTAATTTAGGTTTGGGGGTATCTTGTGGTTTTGAATGACAAAGAACATGTGCTTCTAATTTTTGCATATTTAACTGTGCAGAGGAAGTGTTTGAAAGAATTTCATTCAAGCACCGCTGTCAAGACCGCTCTCTATACCGCGGTAGGCAAAGCGTGTACCCTCTGCCAAACTTCGCGGCGCATACCACCCCTGAGGCACATGCCTCCACCGCGGCCCAGCAAGTAGGTACACACTGGAATTTCTCGAGGCATAGACCGCTCCATAGACATGATGTCTAGACCACGACATGCAAAACGATGATCCTCTGTGAAACACAGCGGTACAGACCGCTTGAGATGCAATGCATATACTGCGGTTTACACCGCGGTACATTAAGTTAAACGGTGCGTTTCGTTGCCTCAGGTAAGCAAAATAGCTCATGACCGCGGTCGAGACCGCCTTCTAGGTATGTGCCCAGACCGCGATAGGGCACGAATTGGCTCACCTATATAAGTTCGTTGTCTAGGCTGATTTTCTTCTTCCCCTTATTTCTTCTCCGCTGCGCATACGTTCTCTCCCTCCACTCGTCTTCTTGTTTCGTTTTAATTTTTCTTCACTAAATTTCTTGCCAATCTTCACTCATCTTCTTCAAAGATTAAAGGTATGTCTCTCTTTTGTTTTTCTCAAGTATTTATTTTTAGTTTTGTGCATAATTTGATCTAAGTTGATGGTATGTGTTCTCAAGAATGATTTGTGATATTTGAGTGTTTTTACACGATTTTTATGCATTCTTGGCTAATGGGCTTTGTTTATATTGATAATTATTACATGATTAAGTTTAGTGGACAAAATCTTTATTTGGTTATGTTTGGAATATCGAATTTTGATTTATTAGAAGAAAATTTTGAATTTTGTCTAAATATGTGTTTAATATGTTGCCTTTGTGTTTCAATCAATTTCTCTTGTTTATGGAATGCTTGTGGAATGTATGATTTAAGAACAAAGTGATTGTTTGAAAATTTGGATCGAAATTTAAGCTGAATTGCTGCCGAAATTCAGGTAAATTCTATTTAATTTGGATTGTTTGCTTGTGTTATGTACATTTATATGAGAATCAGAGGATTACATGTACATATCATAATTATCAACTTACTTTTTGGATTGGATGCAGCTCTTTTCCTTCATTGGCCTCTGATCGAAATAATACATAAATCATGTGCAAAACTATAACATCTTCTTCACATTCTCAGTGTATGATCCCAAGCTATAAGGTATGGCTAAATTATGGCTTATTGGGTTACGGTTAGTGTGGTGAAGAAAGAAAAAGGTGTAAACATTGTTTGGCTTCAAAATTGGCTATGGCGCACACAACATACGGGTAGGAAATATTTACGACCTTTTAAGTAGTTTTAAGCACACATAGTCTAATCATCACTTCCACTGATTCGACTTACTCGAAATCAAAATAAACATGTGACTTCTTTTTTAATGAAGAAAGTTCTATAATGCTCAATATATACCCTATAGAGATCAAATCTAAATGCTAAGAACCTACTGAGTGTTTAGGAGTAGAAACAAAAGAACCCTCTATAATGATATTTATGTACGCTTTTTGGCTTGGTGAACTCACAAGGGTAGTCTCCACTATTAATCATGGCAATTCAACTAAGCTTCCTATCCACTATCACATCAAGAGTATGTCATAAATTTTGAAAAATGCAATGCATTACTCTAAGTGGCAAGAAGTTAGTGTAAACTCAGCGATTAATGCATATTATCTCAAGAGCACAGATCAAAACATAATATCATGGATCACATCAATTGTGTACTTGATCTGGCCTATGTGTCTAGATGTTTGTTCGTTATATGCTTCCGATAAAAGTTATATCCTCCATATTCGCTTCCCTTAAATACTTTTTTACAGTAATTGCAAACTGCTACAATGGTTCCATCTGCTTGTGATACTTTCTTCTTATAGAGTACGAAGAGATCGGGTATGGGTTGCCTTTGTAACTTCTCTTCGGCTTCCATAAGTGGTTCAAATTCTAACTCCGTAGTGAGATCGGGTATATTTTTTGTTAGGCTTGTGAAATGGGGGGTGGAATCGGGATCGGGTTCGAAAATTATTAGAGGGGGATAATTGGGATGAGGAGAGTTTAGGGCTTCTGCATATGCTAAGACTTGTAAGAACTCATGATATGCGTTGTCGTTATAACCGCCATTGTCCAAATTTTTTAGAATGTCCGTCATAAGACCCTTACCTTTCCTTGAAATGGAACGTCTCCACTTCCACTTGCACTTGCCACTAAAAAATTGAATTTATGAAAATAATGTGAAAAATGTGAAAATTTTGATAGAAATAAATTTGAACAGTTTATTGGAAATGACTTTTAATTGGGTAAAAAACTAAAAATAAATGTATTTGTAAATAAAATAAATATTAATAACTTAGTAATTGAGACTTGAGAGAGAAATGAGAAATAGAGAGAATTTAGAGAAAATTGAAGTGGGAAAAACGAATGAGGGGTATTTATATGAAAGAAAAAAAAAGTGGTTGTTAATGACCCAACGGTCTGCTGACGTTAGCAGAATGTTGGGCCTCCAACGGATCAACCCAATTTTTTTTTTTAAATAAAATCATGATTGGAATCATCGGTTCTAGAACCGGACAGAAACCGTTGGAACCAGAACTGAACCAGTAGTTCTGGTCTGGTTCATCAATTTTTGAACCGAAACCTCTTTGATTCCAGTTTACGGTCCAATTCTGGTTCAAAACTGAAAAATCGGTTCCGATTCGATTTCAAAGAGGACAGTTCCGATTCAGTTCTACGGTTGGAACTGAACCGTCGTCATGTATGATATGGAGTGAAATCTTGTCATATGATCATCTTAATTTATAGTTCTTTTCATTTTTGAGTAATAAATTTTCCAAATTAAAATGGATTTATGTGTGATTTTACAAATCTATTTAAGGATTCGACGGATGTGGGGTTGGATTTGCTCGCCTTAGCTTAACTTTTTTTTTCCTAATATATATATATACCGCACGCAGTATGGACGATTTGAATTTGAGATATTATCAGATTAAACGACGGGTTATTTATATAAATACGTCTTTTTTTATTAAAAAACAAAACAAAACATTGTCTAAACAGTACAAGTAAAAATATAGTTTTTTTTAATATATGTTAACGCATTGAAATTTAGCAAATTCTTTGCAGATTTTATTAATTGTTTCTTGGATTTCGTTCCACAATCAATTAGACACATTTACGTTCGTATTATGAGCTTATTCATAATACAATTATTTCTTTTATAATAAATAATATTGAAAATACAAAAATTGTGTAATATCCATAGAAATAAAAACTTGGCGGTGAAGATGACTTGGGGGAGTGAGAACGCCTCATCCCGCCCTTTCTTTTATTTATTTAATTTTATTATTTCTCAACAATTGACTTTCACCGATTATTCAATTTTACACCAAAATTAGACATGGATGAATATCGAGAGAAAATAAAATTTTATTAAAATATATGAATTCCATAACTAATCCAAACATACGCGAGATTTTTTCGAAGTGAACAATAAAAAACTATAGAAAAAAGAGCTCGACAACAATGTGGGAGATCTCAAAATACCTATGGTTCTTTTGGCCAATATTTCAATTGGTTTGGAAGATCCATAAATGATTACCCGAACTACTAAGGGGCTGTTTGGTAATGTTTTTGGTTTTTGTTATTTATTTTATGTATTTTCATTTGAAAATGAAAAATTGATTTTCATATTTATAGAAACTGAAAACGCGTCTGGTAGTAAAAATTGCTTATATAATTTTATTAACAAAGCAATTTCATTAAATAATTTTTAAAATAGCTGTTTTCCGGAACAAAAAAGTTTAATATTATAATACTTATTTAATGAAATTATTTTAAAAACATATTTTTAAATATATTATGATAGTAAAAATAAGGGATAATTATCCTAGTGATCATCAACTCTTACCACCACTATCAAAATAACCACTGAATGAGGAATTGGTTTCAAATGACTATTTTTGGTAAAAAAATATTACACTAATGGTCATTCCATTCAATTCCATCCAATTCCATCCAATAAGGGGATATTATTAATTTATTTTAGATATTTTTTAGAAATCAATTTTTCTTTTATTTTTTAAAACAAATAATTATTTAATGTGTGTGTGTGTGTGTTTTTTTTTTAAAGAAGACTAAGGTTACAAAATCTAAAAATTCTAAAAAATATATTCGAGATAAGTTGAAAAGAAATATATATATATATATATATATATATATATATATATGGTATATGATATATATATATACACACATTAAATATAATTATTTGTTTAAAAAAAATTGATTTCCAAAAAATATTTAAAATAAATTAATGACATCCCCTTATTTATCAAAATACCATTTATTTGATGGAGATGGATGTAATTGTATGGAATGGTCATTAGTGTAACATTGTTTACTAAAAATGGTCATTTTGAATTCAATTCCTCATCCGGTGGCTATTTTAATAGTGGTGACAAGAGTTGATGGCTACCAGGGTAATTATCCCTAAAAATAACACTTTGTGTAGTTAAATTACATATATTATTAACAAAGCAATTTTTAAATTATTTAAATATTGATATGTAGTTTATTTTTTTACTTTATAATTAAAAATATATTTAATTAATTATAAGAATTATTTTTAAAATATATTTAATTTATTTTTTAATTTACATATATTTTTAGTTTTTATTAATTTTATCTGATTTTTTGTGTTTAAATAAGTCTTTGTGTTTTTAAAGAGTATTTATATAAGTCAAAACTTAAAAGTAATATGTTTATTAAAAAAAAAGAATATAATAAAGGATTTTACCAGTGAGGGTGACAAGAAAGTGGCATGAGAGAATGAGAACATCTCTTAAATGTTTTCGAGACGTGTTCTTTCGAAGCATTCATTACCAACCCAAAAACCGTAAAATCAACTTTCGAAAATGTCATTGACTGCCCTTAAATTAAATTGTTGTTATAATTTATGTTGTATTTTTTTAATTTTAGTGTCTTCGATAATTTATTTTATTATAATGAAATTTGTATGAACTTTTTAATGTTGTATTTTGTTTTAATTTTATTGTTTTTAAATAGTGATTTTTTTAAAATATAGTAATTGGTGTTATATACTTTAATTTTAGTTTATTATAAATGTTAATATAAATAATAATTAAATTAAAACAAATATAAATTAAATAAAATTATTAAATAATGAAAATGAATACGATTAGAATAAATTTGATTGAATATGGATAAAACTGGTCTCAACGAAGACTTTAAATAAAAAATAATAATTAAAAGCAACCTCATCTCTACAATTGTGCAAAATCTGGTGTAACTGTAGACAAAAATTGGTTGGAGAGCTTTAAATCGAAGTTTTACCCGTTTAAAACCGGATTAGAATCGCTCTAACCTATAGTAGGTTTTACCCGTTTTTCGTACAAGCCTACTTGACCCGACATGCCATAATTAAGGCATAGTCCAGTTGAAAGGATGGGCTTGTACATAGATTATAAACTTATTGGCCCTTTAGGGTTGGGCTTAATGGTTGGGCTTGTCTTATGGTCTAAAGGCCGTCAAGCTCACCCAAAAAGAATGGTAAAATCTATTATATATACTTTAATTAGGGATATGATTATAATAAAATATTAAAATAATTCTTTACTACCCCTTAATAATTCTTTACTACCTTTTGATATGGAATGCGTTATGTCTATGGCAATCTAAAGGGGATTCTAATTGGAAGAGATTTGGGGCAGGGGAAATTCGAGATAGAAACTGACTCGGAGTTGGTAATTAAACAGATCGTGAATGGTACCAACTTGGATGCTAGTCATGGTGGTATCCTGAAATCGATCCATGGGTTGGTTTCGGATATGGAAAAGGTGGTCTTCAACATCATTCCTTCAAAGTTAAATAGAGTGGGGCCACCACTCTTGCAGTGGAAGCACTCAAAACCCAAAAAATGTCTTTATGGAAAGAGGATGCACCGTTATATATTCAAGAGCCGGTGGAAATAGAGCAAAGAGGATAATTGCTGGTTTTGACAAACTTGAACCCAGGGGTGTTAATATGGGCCACGACACGACAGGTTGATACGACACGAACACGACTATTACGGGTTTGGATTGAGGCTAAACGGGTCGTGTCAATAAACGGGTCAACCCGTCCAACCCGTTTATTAATCGTGTCGTGTTCGGATTAAGCTTAACGGGTCACGGGTTGACACGATTAGTGAGGGTAAAAATATAAATTTAATATTAAGGGTATTTTTGTAATTATCACATTATTATATATAGTGAAACTTTGAAACCCTAACAACCTAACTCATTATTTTCCCTAACCTCACTCTTCAGTCTTCACGCAGCCACAAAGCCACTCTTCCATTTTCTTCAGTTTCCTCACCTCTCTCTTCATCTGGCGCCGCACATTCCACCTCGTCGGCATCTCTTCAACTCGCCGTCCCACTCCTCCCTTTCCTTTCCAGCTTCCTCGCCTCTCTCTCTCTTTTGCCTTTCCCTCTCCTCTCTCTCTTCATCCGGCGCCGCAACTTCAGATTGTCAATATCTCCTCAACTTGCCGTCTGTGCCGAGGATCAATTCTCTAGATTCATTATTTCTTTTTATTTGTTTAGTTGAGTTCTTTTTTTCTTATTGATGTACAAATGTGCTATGTTATTTTATTTTAATTTTAATGAATGTGGATCGAGATGTTTTTTGTTCCTGTAATTTTTTCATAGCAAGGATTACTTTTGATTTGGATGTTTTTTTAAAGGTTTTTGCCTGATATCTTGACTAGATTATTCAAAATCAGCTTAATTAATTAATGGATTAGATATTGCATTTGATTGATAAGTATTAATCTAGCCGATAGTAATTTTAATTTTATTATAAAAGTATGTTGAATGTAGTAATATATGTCTGGAACGGGTCATTAAACGGGTTAATTGACACGACCCACTTAACCCTTATAGTAAATAAGGGTTAGACGGGTCGTGTCGTGTCGTGTTGATCCATTTATATTCGTGTCGTGTTTGGGTCGAGGGGGTCTGACCCGTTTAATAATCGTGTCGTGTTCGGGTTGATCCAAAAATAATCGTGTCGTGTTCGGGTTGACCCAAACATGACCCGTCAACCCGAATTGACACCCCTACTAGTTGAACCTAATTGTATTTTTCTTGTACTATGTTTTCTAGAGTCTAAGACTCAGTTTGGCATTGCTGTGCTGTGGGGAGAAGTGCTTCTGAAATTACTGTGGGGGAAATTGCTTTTGGAATTGCTGTGGAAAGAATCAGCTGAGTGTTTGGTAAACTGATTTTCAAAAATGCTGTGAGAACTAAAAGCAATTTCAATGTGTTTGGTAAACTGATATAAAAAGTGTTGTGAGTGTGTAAAATTACTAAAAGGACAACGACATCTAAATGGTACTAATTTGATATACTTTATATTTTTCTTGTTTATTTGTATTTAGTGTTAAGTGTTATATAATTATGGTATTTTATTGAATTTATTAGCCATATTTTTTATTCTACTTTATTTAATTAATTAGTCAAATTTCTTTATTTCTTTATTTCTTTATTTCTTTATTTTATTCTACTTTATTTTTTATTTCATTTTTATTTTACTTTATTGAATTAATTATGGAAACATTTTTTTTGTACAAAAATATAAACCCAATTTTTTTTTTGTTAAATTTCGTTAAAGGTAAGGACAAAGTTGAAAAGTTAGTAAAAATTCATTTAATATCACTGTAGCGTGTTTTCTAAAAGCAGAAGCCAAAATCCAAAAGCATGTATTTGTAGCTTCTCAAAAACTCAGTTTGGAGAAGCTAAAAGTGACTAAAAGCACTTCCCCATGATTTTACCAAACACCCTATCTGAGATCCAGAATCACTTTTGACCCTAAAAACAGTTGGGGAAGCAATACCAGACTAAGCCTTAATCTTTCTGTTGGCTTTGGCTCCCTGTGTGGGTTCCTAACAAAATAAAAATAAAAATAAAAAAAAAAAAATCTTTACTACCCCACATCTGTATAAATGCATTTAATAAACATGACACATAAACATCTTTATTTAACCAATCTAATTTATAATGAATACGAATCAAGATAGGATGCCAACAAAAGTACACAATCAAATGTGGTTCCCACACAATTAAATATGGTTTCTATCAATGAAGATTATTAAAAAGTTGGGATGCATTCAAATTTGAAACTAAAATTATGTAATTATGATCCTATTTCTAGTTTATACAATATTTAAATAATTTATTTATAAATATTTATATTCTATTTACAATTTATAAAATAATAATAATTTACCGACAAATTAGAATGTATAATTCTTAAAAACTAATTTAATTGAAAATAGAAAAGTAAATATCAATATATCCCAAAAATTATTTATTCATTTGACATAATTTTTGTGTCCAACAAAAAAATATATTTTTTATCAGCAAATTTCATTAAGACGCCAAGAAAGGCAAAAGAAACAACAGGGCAAGAGACCGAGACACCACACTAGCCACAACTCCCACACAGAAGGAAAACACAAGAAGGTCAGACAACACCGTCACAAAGGGAAGCAGAGCCCTAGCAAACAGCAGAGCAGCCCTAGACAAGACTAAAGAGAAGAGAAAAGCAACTGCAAATCACAAAGACTGCAACAAGCTACATAAAACAAGAATAGACAACAACAAGACCGTGGCAAGACCAGCACATGACAGCAACACCACTAATACAAAAACTGAAGCCAAAACCAGATGAACAATCATCTGCTAGAGGATCAAAGGCCACCGGCGCGATCCATGACGCAATCAACTGATCTTGATGATTTGTTACCTGGTTTCCATTGGAGTTCAAAGTTTTCTCTACAGGACATAGAGATGTTCCGTCGAGGAATCCCTGAAACAAACTATAAGATTTGATTGTTGTGATCTAATTACTCAATTTCATCTTATTTTTACGAGTCGAGCCTGGACCGGTCTTGAGCTAGGCAGGGTAAGGCCAAGTTTAAGGCCCAACCATCGATACATAGGCCGATTTGCAAGCCCTCATAGATATTTTTTAGATTGATCAGGCGGTTCAGACCCAACCAGTTTGATATCTCTGTCCTCCACCACCTCATCCTGAAAGGAGGAAGAGTGCGACGCCTTCATTTCCTTCCTTTACATGGAAAAGGCTCATGGTCTTTTGGCCATTCTCTTACGTTTAGGAGGAGGTCGCGGTCCTACAATAGGTTTCTGTTGTCATCACAGCATCGATGACAACGATAAAGTACGAAAAAAGATAAAAAATGGTTTGGAGTGAACTTTGAGTGTTTTTTTGGGTATATATAATTATTAAGACATACGAGGTTCCTTTGGTGTTTAATTATTTCATATATATTTTTTTTTAAAAAAAACGATTTTACCCCTAGATGGCATCTTGAGCTAAATTGGCTGCATTCAAAGTCGGATTTCTAAACAAAGTTGTATTACAACCCTCAATTAAATGAAGAACTTTGGTTACTATAATCTTCCACAATTGTCTGCTTTCAACTCATAAAATTTAATTTTATACAAATAAATTGTGGGCCTAAAATGAAAGGACCTATCTACAAATGACAACCACAACAAATCTAAAATTTACTCGATTGAAAAATAAGAACAAAAAAAATGAAGAAGAGAGGAAACTCATATTTAATGGACTAAGTCTAACATCTTCGATAAAATAGACGGCGACGCAGACAAGTAACAATTATATATACAGTATACTTAATAGTTGGGCCCCGACAAGCCACCGAGAGACTGTCGCCATTAACTCATTCGGTGTACGAAACGATTGGTGGGCGTGGGTCCTCTTCCAACAGAGCTCCACTGCATACACGGAGCATTAGTATTAGTATTTTTTTTTTATATTATATTCTTGTCTACTGTTGTTGTGTTAGGTCCAGGAAGAAGAAGAAGAAGAAGACAAAGAAAAAAGGGGCAATAGATTGCAATTGTGGGCAGTGACTCAGTGAATTCGGTTGGTTGCGTTTTTTTGTTTTGTCGTTGTGTGGAGGAAGCTGCAACTAAAGATGATCATCACGAAACAAATTGGCTTTTGAGGCAACTCAAAGGACCAGGACAACCCTGCTCTCTACCTATCTCCATTACAACAAAATTCAAGTATATCTTCTTATCTCCTTTAATCATTTTCTCTATTTACTAATTTTTTATTCATTTCCTTTCAATTATTAGTTACAGCACTTCAGTTATGTATAAATATCTGTTGAATAATTGAATTGAACCCCTTCCTTATTCTTCTTCATTTGTTAATTCTTTTTTTATTTTGCTTGTAACTTGAGAAAGAAAGTTGATTTTAGATCTTTGTATCAGGTGGGGGTTTTCCAATTGTGGTATTGTTTTATTTTAATTTTTTAATTGTGTTTTCATGGTGTGTGGTTTTTGACTCAAAGAAAAAGATTCTGCTTGGACTATTTCAACTTTGGTTATCTATTGTTTTATTTTATTTTATTCGAATTGCTTCTGAATCTCAGCTGCCTGAACCAAAATTTCCCACTCACTTCTTTTGGATTCTTAAATTGATACTCTTTTCTTTTTCTCTGATCTGTTTTATTACGTGGCTAGTTTCAGTTTCAAAAAGGTTATTTTATTAATTAGGTTGAATTTGTATGGTAGATCTTGTCTAAATTTCTGCTTGTTGAGAATATGTTTTGTTGTTGTGTAATAATTCGAAATATGAACTGTAGGAAGTACACCCATTAGGCCTTTCTTTAAGATTCAAAGTTTTATTTTTGTATTGTGTTTGAGAAGCTGAAGAAGGTTAGTGTGCTCTTAAATCTTAAACTGGGTTCCGTTTTAATTAAATTTTTGTTTTTTGCCTTTGACATTGTTTCGAAATGCTTCATTCATCCTCTGCCTCCATTTGTCCTGCTACTCATTTTACTTGTGAACTTTGGTATTTTCCGGATTTCCGTTGGAATGTTTGCAATAGATGCCTTTCATTTTTGTATTACATAACATTGCTAATTAGCCTTGATGCTTAATCTTTTGGTGACAATTTTATGAGATTACATAACTACACTGGTGATGATATCCTAATAATGCACCATAAAGTTTACTTTGAGAGAACATTTTATTTCAGTTGCAACTAGTGTAGTTTATTGAACAATTTCCTTACTAGTTATAACATTTAGATATCTCATACTACACTTTCTGGCTTGTATATTGTTTGCTAAATGATTTTATGTTTGTTCAATTCTATAGCAGTAACTTGGCTTAGGGAATTCATTTTGGTGCACTTTCGAAGAAGAATTCAAAGCCTGCTGAATTTTAGTGGAAGAAGTACGATCTGTAAATCAAGCATGAGTCAACCTAAAATGAAACGTAGAGTTGGTAAATATGAGGTGGGCAGAACAATTGGTGAGGGAACATTTGCGAAAGTGAAGTTTGCGAGAAATTCTGAGACCGGGGAACCTGTGGCTCTTAAGATCCTTGATAAAGAGAAGGTTCTTAAGCATAAGATGGCTGAGCAGGTATTTATGTTGTTTTTTTTTTCCTATTTTAAATCAATCTCTTTGCTTTACTTTTGTTGCACATGCTGTTTTTTTATGAATAGTTGATGATTTTTACATGAAAATGTACATTCTAAAAAACATATCATTACACTGAAATATTCTTCATTATGTTCTATTCATGGTGTACCTGAAATAGTGTTCTCATTTTTGCTTAAAACACGACATGACTTAAATGAAGTGAATCTATTTCATTCAATATCAAATTACTTAGATGCTCCCTGGTTATTTTTCAGATCAAAAGGGAAATCGCAACTATGAAGCTGATAAAGCATCCAAATGTCGTTCAACTATATGAGGTCTCTCTCTCTCTCTCTCTCTCTCTCTCTATTATTCTGAGATATGTGTTTCTGTATCTTTTTTGGTGCTGGTCAGCCAGAGAGTAACATCTTTGCTCATTGCTTACATTTTAGGTTCCCCTTCTGTTTGACATCGAAATTTGTTCTTAATTTTAGACTATTTTAATCTGATATCATTGTTCTTTTGATCAAACACGACTAGGTTATGGAAGATATTAGAGGTAATTGCTGTGAAATCGAAGGCTTGGATATATAATGGGAAATGAAATATGAGTTGCAGCCCAAATTAGAACTCACAACAAAACTAAAGTTGTTAAATTTACAAGCATAACAGTTGTCAAATAATGTTGTTTTCAGGTGATGGGAAGCAAGACAAAGATATTTATTGTCTTAGAATTTGTCACTGGAGGAGAGCTTTTTGATAAAATTGTAAGTGTGCAAATTCACGTCTACACTGATTTTGAACTAGTTTTATACTTTTATAACCGATGATTTTAAGAGGTTCAATATCTTGTTCGCAATGATGGTATATATTGGATGTTTAGCAAGAAGTTTAATCATTCTCATACATTTTTATTTATATCATTTTTTTAATGAAAAATTGTATCTCTTAAGTTACTTGGTAACCACCATGTCATGTTGCCTTTTTTTTTTTTTAATATACCACCTGCGGGTATGGCGATTTGAACCTGGGACATTGCCAGGTTGAATGAGCGCTCTTTACCACCAAGCCACATTGAGCGGTGGTTTGTTGCCTACTCATTTCATTATTTTTCTAATAGTTTTCTAACTATTGATTTTAAGAGGTTCAATGTCATTTTCACAATTATGGTATATGTTGGATATCAGCATGAAGTTTGATTTTTTCATTTATTTATATCTTTAAGTTACTTGTAACCACCCGTTATGTTGGTTACTCATTCCTGCAGACAAAATTGGCATAGATGATGTCTGCTTTTATAAATCAAGTCATGTACTAATATGAGCCTCCAGCTCCTTATGCGATGATTGATCTTCCTGTTTATTCATTTACTTTTTATCTTGCATAACTGTATTACTTGAATTGCAAAGGTAAATCATGGACGAATGCGAGAAGACGAGGCACGAAGATATTTCCAGCAGCTTATTAATACTGTTGATTATTGCCATAGTAGGGGTGTCTACCACAGAGACCTGAAGGTACTTTTTTCCTGGAACCATGGTTACCCAAAAGAGCTCCTTCATTTTCTTATTTATTTTTCCTGGTTGCTGTTGCAGCCAGAAAATCTGCTCTTGGATACCTATGGCAACCTCAAAGTTTCTGATTTTGGATTGAGTGCTTTGTCCCAACAAGTCAGGGTAAGTGATGTTAAATTTTCCTGAATTCTCTCAACTTCAATGTCATTCCAATCTTGTTTATATATGTATCTTGGATGTGAAAAAATTTGGTGGAAGTATAATACTTATGGAACTGAGGTAACAGTCATTTATAAGGAAAACATGTAGTGGAGTGTAAATTTTGCATGAAAAGATACTAATATTATGTAGCTGAATACAAAGTAGGCATGAAGGTAGCTGATGAAATCTAAGTAGGGTTGGTTTAGTCCATCAAAATCTAAGATTGAAACTCTATAAATTTCCAAGTACTCTAGCATCTTTATTTAAATGCTCTTGAGCTAAGTTTATTAGAGAACAATTAAGTTTAAATTCTAAGTACTCTAGTATCTTTTTCTCTCATAGGCCACATTATTCAATCACCTAAATTACATTGAAGTTATGAACTAGGATAGACTTATCTGTTATATTTAGTCTCAAATTATGAGCATTATGCAATTATGATTTGTTCATTTATCCATAGTATCAAATACATTTGTTCCTTTAATCCCCCTTCCCTCTATATATATATAGCTTTTTCTCTATTGTGCACGTTTCACTAAATTTACCATGATATAACTTTGTCTATCCTAGAAAAAAAATGGACAAGAATAAAAAAAGTACCTGAAATTACCTTTTTGCATCACTATATGGATTATTTTTGCTTACCTTTAGATATCATGAATCATGATGAATGATGACTCTTAAAGGATTGAGATATATTTCTTATTATAAAGTTAATTGTGGCAGGACGATGGTCTCCTTCACACTACTTGTGGAACTCCAAACTATGTTGCTCCTGAGGTTGGAAAAACCTTTTTATGAAGCTAAATTTCTTCCTTCACATATTGAAGATGTCTGGTGCTTTATCCTATAATAATGTACTGTCTTCTGTTTAGGTTCTTAATGATAGAGGCTATGATGGAGCAACAGCAGACTTGTGGTCATGTGGAGTCATACTCTTTGTATTGCTTGCTGGGTATTTACCTTTTGATGATCCTAATCTCATTAACCTGTATAAAAAAGTGAGCATTTCATTAATTTCATAGCACACTTATCCAATTTTTTTATTTTTTATTTTTAAATTTCTCCCACTGTTTTGCATTGACTCACTTTCTTGTGCAGATTTCTGCTGCTGAATTCACTTGCCCCCCTTGGATCTCTTTTGATGCCATCAAATTGATAACTCGTATTTTGGATCCCAACCCGATGACTGTAAGCAATTATATACTCTTACTGTCTCTGTCAATGAGTTTCTGGATTTAATGCCAAAAAAATAAAATAAAATGGAAAATATATTCCTGCATTTATTATCATGATTATAGTATTTATGCTAACATGTCTGTGCTGGATTGATGAACCTAGTTTCAATTGAAACCAGGTTTAAACTTTAAGGTCCTTACGGACTGCAAACTGCAAATTGTTGCATGTTGCTTCTGGAAAACAAGAACCCTATCACTATTCAGGCACTTATAACCAACCCAAAAAGCTAGCTTATTAAGTGGTACTCACACCTTCCTTTATATATCCACGGATCAACCCGCCTTTATCAGATGTAGGATTGTGTCATTACTCATTAGGTCCCACTCAATTACATGGTGCCCTTGTCATGCCGGATTACCCCCCTTGCCCAATGGGCTCTAACCTTTGGACCTCCATGTGTAAGGTTTGTGCTGTATCTGTTGGCTCGCTGGGCTCTGTCTGGCCCATTCTCACTCCGTAGGTGGATCCTACATGGCATAGATGTGAGGCCTCACAATGGATGAGAGTCCGTTCCTTTTCCGATACAATTTGTCATGGGTTGGACACTTAAAACAACTCAAATGATCAGTATAATAGGCAGTACTCATACCCACCCTTATAAACCCATTGATTAATCCAAAATTATTTGATGTGGGACTTTGACAAATGGAAAAGTTACCCAATATCAGGAGCATTAGATGACACTGTTTAGTTATATGGAGGTGCTTTGCTTGAAAATAGTATGCAAAAGATTTGATGAGGTAGCAAATTCAGTGATGCTAATGCCTTATTACACTGTACACAGTATGTAGGCATGTTTAAGCTGTGTATGTACATATGCGACGGAATTGTTTTATTTTTCTCTTTGATTCGTTTTGTAAGTGTTTGTATGAATGTCACAAAGCTTGACCTATCACACTTAATTGACTTGGTTTGCATCTCTTATTTATTTCTATTGCAGCGCATTACTATTCCAGAAATTTTGGAAGATGTATGGTTTAAGAAAGATTATAAGCGTCCAGTGTTTGAGGAAAAACGAGATACAAACTTGGATGACGTAGAAGCTGTTTTTAAAGACTCAGAAGTGAGTTGCATGAATTCTACTAAAATATATAATAGATGAAAATGAAATTGAGATATTGAACAAAGTGATGTAATGCTCACCTATAAAAAAAATTGTCTCAAAAGCTTTATGTTGTTGGTATTATAACAGGAGTACCATGTAACAGAGAAGAAAGAAGAACAGCCAGTAGCAATGAATGCATTTGAATTAATTTCTTTGTCAAAAGGGTTAAACCTGGAGAATTTGTTCGATGGAGAACAGGTTTGAATGTCAAATGCATCCTTTATCTTTAGCATAGTACTCCACAGAATGATGATTTTCTCTTTCTTTCTTTTTGGTTGATATGTTAATGTAGATTTGTGTATTTGCAGGGGGTCAAATTTTCCTTTTCTTTCTTGTTTTTTTTTTATCTTTTCCGTTAAGAAATAATTAGTAATCATGAAGGAGAAATTAACTTTAAAAAGAAATTAGGAAGGGTCTCTGGAACTTTTCTGTTTTCCTTTTATCTTTCACAGTTAAAGATGGTTATAAAATTATGATATATTTTTGAGTCTTACACCTTTAAAACAGTTGAGATTGAAGCTATAGTTTTTCTTTGTTAGAAAAAATGTCTTTTGTACTATTAATACTATCAACTGGTGAGAAAGAGGTTTAGGCTTGTTGAGTCAATGCTCATACATTTTGACAATGACATCTTTTCATAGAAGTAGACTATTAATGATTTACAGTGGGAAATATTCTTATTTGTTTAACTTTTGTATCTTGGCTTTTCTTATTTGTTTAACTTTTGTATCTTGGCTTTTGAGTTTCCTTTACTTTAGATTTGTCATTGCGTCTTTGGATGCAGGGATTTAAGAGAGAAACAAGGTTCACGTCGAGATGTCCAGCTAATGAGATAATTAATAAAATTGAAGAAGCGGCTAAGCCTCTTGGTTTTGGTGTTCAAAAGAAAAACTATAAGGTGAGGAAATATCACATATTCAAGGTGATGTTCAAAGAATCAGGTTTGAAGGTAATTTTATGAAGCCTGGCAAAATTAATGGGATTTTTTGTTGCTTAATCAGATGAGGCTCGAAAATATGAAAGCTGGAAGAAAGGGAAACCTTAACGTGGCTACAGAGGTACATGATTGCAAACCTTTATGTACCTGACCTTTACATACATTCATAGATTTATTTTAACAATCTCTGTGTCGAGCAGATATTTCAAGTGGCACCTTCTCTTCATATGGTTGAGGTACGAAAAGCGAAAGGAGACACTTTGGAGTTTCATAAGGTAACATTTTCATCCCAAAAAATTGATTATATTTTTAATTTACTTAAAGTAACATATTTTCTTAACGGTCGTGTTGCTGTGAAATTTCTTGTGCAGTTCTATAAAAATCTTTCAACCTGCCTTGAGGATGTTGTATGGAAGACCGAGGAGGATATGCAACAAAACAAGTAGATAGGTATCTATTTTGAAGAGTGATTGGTGCAAATACAAGCTTATGTCCATCAAATCGCTATATCTTCATTCTTTTTTTTTAAAATTTTATTTCTTTGCATAGATTATAGATAGACATGGATTCACCGATTGTTTTCCTGTGTTATTGTTGTCGGAAAACATGGATGATTCCATATAGATGGAGGCTATTTTGAGTTGTACCTTCAATAGCAGGGTATCATATCGACAGCAATAAAATCTTAATGAAATTTGTTGTGTTAATATAAATAACATTTCTTTCTCTTGGGAGTTATTTAATGTCTAGTTGGTCCCAAAAATTCAAATTTGTTATCAAAATATGACTCGAGATTAGTATTATATTATTATTTAACTACATACAATTCGTAAAGCATCCATTTAAGAACATTGTAAGATCTATAACAAGACCAATAGGAAATTGTAAAGCATAATGTTGGACGTGCAATTTGGGACTTGGAACTAGATGGTATAACTTGTAATTAGGTTGGTAATTTGGATCACGACAAGACAACCCAACGAGAGCAAGAAGCAAATTATATGTTAACTCGTTTGACCTGTTAACTCAGATCGTAAAACCTTTATATTGATTTATCAGTTTATCTTAGATCGTAAAACCTTGCCCGTCACTAAACAAATATGGAAAATTTTGCAAGTCTTTCACTACAGCCAAATGTACAACACCCCACAAATGTGGCAAAACCACCACAAAAACCATATTTTCTTGTAGTGCTGAAAGTAATGAAAGTAATGGGTAATTTGTTTTTTTTGTTTGTAGACCGAACGGGCACTAAATTTTTTTAAAGATTGAATAAAGATTGAAATCTAAACCAATGACACGTTTGTTTGTTTTTTTTTTTTCACATCTGATTATATTGTCAACACATTTGTTTTTTTAAAAGGTAACATTATCTGAAAATAAGTGTTTAACATAACTATAATATTATAATAAAATATTGATATTAAACAATAAACACCGATATGAAAAGTGATTAGAATTCCTTTTTATTTTCAAAGCTATTTAAAATAAGTAATATATTAAAATAAAAATTTCTATACTAAATATAATTACGATAAAATTGGAAATATGTATATATAAAGGATAGTATCAAAAGAAAAGGTTTTAGGTTGCATTTAATACAATTCAATAATTTACGATTAAATAAAAAGTCGAGATTTTTCATATTTTATTTTAAATTGTTTTTTGATATTTTTAAATTGTTTAACCACTTAAAAAATATAAACAAAACAACTTAATAGTTATGATTCAAACTCATTGAGCTTTAAATAGAAAAAACAAACGACCTATAAAGATTTCATTATTATCTGGTTATTTATCAATAAGACAATGTGAAAAAATATATATACCAAAATTATTTATACTATTATTATCACTAACTTTTTATTATTATTCCTTCAATTTTTTTAAAAATCATATTAGGCTACAGCTGTAGAAAAAAAATTGAAATTAAAAAATAATGATAGCTTACAAAATATTGTGTATAATATACAATGGATAAATTAACCTTGTTAATGTTGCACAATCATATGCCAAATTTAAGGATCCAATTGAAAAGACAATACAATATGCTCTGGGGAGAAACTTGCAATTAAATACTACATTGATAAAAGGATACAAATTTATTTGCATCACTTCTTTGGCTTGGACTTAAATATATTCTCCTTGAAGTATTTGAGTTCCAAGATGCTTTCTCTGATATCATCCAAAGCTCTATGTTTCTTTTCTTTCGAAGGGGCTTTCCTGTTTTCTGCACATGCGAATGCCATTCATTAATAACTACAAACAATTACTGAGAGCATGCACACAACATAAAAAAATTGCAGAGCATTGTTTCAAAATCACATGACCGGGTAGTTCTACCACTATTATCAAAAACCAGTATTCATTTCAGTTTAGTTTATGATCTCCGTTTTTTAACTGCTTTCGATCATCTGGTCCAACAGCCAACACTGGCAACTACATACAACTCAGCTGTTCAAAATCTAAGGTAAAAGTCAGAAGACATTGGGTTCTTGTTTTCGTAACTCAAAAAGACCAAAGCTGACATAAGGACAAACACACAATACTTCAGCAAATAGGTTGAGTACACATAAAGAAACATGCATAAAGTTGATTACAAAAACACAAAGATGCTTAAGAATCAACTTGCTGCTTTTTGGAAAAATATTCAATAACCAACCTTAATCTTATATTCTTATGCTTCCTAATATCTCATTTGAGAAAAAAAAAATGCTCTTAGAGAGTCGAAATTTATCTCATTATATTAATTTTATTTGCAGAAGAAATTTCATATTTCCGGACTCATGATAATGCCATGTCTAAGAGAAGACATGAAGTAAAAGAGAATCATTTCGACCACATATTCAACAAAATAAACAAAACTTGTCTATTTCTTAAATGATTTTCCTAGGACACCTAAAAGATTTTGGGCCTGTAGATACAATTATGCAACTGGCTTCTAGACCTAAGGCATGCACAAACATCCCCACGAATGGCCTTGGAATAAAAGACGAGACACGTGATATATAAGTTCTTGACGCCGACATACCGTTCAAAAAGACCTAGATGGGGGTATTGACAATAAATAGGTACTTAAGGCGAACATTGCATAAAATATTTGATGTAAATAGTTAAGTTAGAATCTCACCATTAGACACAAAAACTTGAACTATTAGAAAAGGGTTCGATTATAATATTTATATACTCTACAATACCTAGAGATGCAAGTTTGGGGAATGAGGATGAATATAGGTCCCCCCATCCCCATCCCTATCTCCCAGACCCTTCCCCTCCCCCCACCCCAATTTCCCCATTTGGGGAAAATGGGGATGGGGATTTTTGGGGAGAGGTATATCCATCCCCATCCCCAGTTCCCCATTTTTTCCGTTTTCCTCGATCCCCCATTTAACTAAAAATTACATAAAGTGTTTCAAATAATTCAAAGTTTAAAACTAAACCATCTTCATATGTGAAGTAATACAAACTGTTTTTTAACAAAAAAAACTTCACATAATAGATAATCTAAAGAGATAAACGGTCAATTCAATGCCAAGTACTTTGAAAAATCTCTAGGGTTATGTTTGGAAGGTAAAAAGAGTAAATGTGTTTATATACCTACGGTTTTAAAGAATAAAAAATAAAAATAAAAATAAAATATATATTATAATTATATTTATATATGTTTGGGGGGAAATGGGAAAATGGGGATGGGGAGGGGTATCCCCATTTCAATTTGGGGATGATTTTCATCCCCATCCCCCCATTTCCCCATTTACCCAAAAAAAAAAATCCCCAAATGGGAATGTGGGTGCGGGGATTTAGGGCTTTGGGGAAAAGTGTGCATCTCTAACAATACCCCTCCAGTGCAAGACTAACGGGCTTAACAAGTTGTCAAACTCAAACACAAAAACATAACAAATAAAAAAAATTCATATATAATCCAACTAGGTTAAGGGGGGCTCGGACCTAGGCACATAAGGAAAACTAACGCCATGCGAGTAATCGCTGAACCCAAAAGCTTAGACTATTCAGAAATGACCCAAATATACTATTGAAGCACTCTTAACATTTTTATTTTTTTTTTATGTTTTTTTGGACAAAAGCACTCTTAATAATTAATATTTACTTATTTAGTAGAAAAATTAACTATAGAAAGAAAAGTCAAGCTGCAAATGTTACCGGAAACGAAAACATAAACTACACGAGCATAAATTATATGAATTATATAATCCTGACAATTGGAATTAATATATGTCTTTCTTTACCCTTTTCGCATGACAATACTGAAAAATAATTTTGAACTTCTTTGTCCCTTGTTACTTTAGCAACTAGAACTACACACTGTTCACATATCTAGCAACAAGAGTATACCATTCTTTATTTCAAGAACATAAAGTAATAAGTAATTAATAGGTTCTACCTAAGCGTCCTATATTTAGCTAGCAGTATAAAATTCAACTTAGTTTCATAAAAAAACTCAGGAATATTATTAACTGAAAATGCAAAAAAGGTAGAAAGAGAAGACACTCTATAACTCGTGTTAGTTTTAAGCTAAATTACAGACTTAATATGTTAATGTAAAACTTACCTTTTGGATACCAGCGAATGCATAGAGCCTTGACACTGCTAACATCGACAACTACATGAGAGAATAGGCTAGCCAAATCTGGCATGTACTTCTACAAAGCATAAGATGGTCAGGAGGATATATAGTGCAGCTGAGTTGATAAAAATAAATTAAGGCAAGAGAAAATACCAAGGCATATTACATATTGGAAAATGTGTCAAAGAGGGGTACATAATTTATTTTCAATAGTATGGCCTGCTTCAACTTTTCAAAGCATGGTTTTAGGTATTTAAAATTAAAAATCTGTTATTATAAATGGGAAAACAAAAGAACAAAAGCAAATAAAAAACCACACCTGCTGCAATGACAACATGGCTTCATCGCAAAACAAATAACACCCCTTGTTCGGGTTTGTTCATGTTATTCTTTTTATTTATTATATCATATTTTACCCAAGTCTTCAACAAAGTCTTTGGAGTATGTGGCAATATAGAATTTTATCTAAAAAAGGTTTATTAAATCTAAAGCACAAGAATGAGGAATATAAAATTTAAATCTTCAAGTAGGATTAGCAGCCACAAAATTTGACAAGATCTAATACAAGTTTTTGATCATTGGAATGAAAAACATTTAATGGTTAAGATTTACTATTATTTCGAAAGAGAAAAGCTTTTAGAGCATCTCCCACCATATCTCTATCTAGAGTCTCAAAAGGGAATATTCTTTCCATATTCCATCTCTAAAGGTTTTTCACTCCCACCACACTCTCTATCTCTATCTAACTTAAAAATACTTATATTTTCATTTTTGCTTTTTACTTTCTTCAATAAATTATTTTTATATAATTATATTTTTCAACTAAATTTCCACAGTTATTATTTAATACTGTTTTTATTTTTTTTTTAAAACTTTTTTAAAACAGATTACGTTTTTATTAGTGCACGAATTTGTTGTAATTTTTTATTTTAGATTTTTCACTTAAATTTTAGACTATTTTTTCCCATAATCTTTGCTCATCTAAATTTTCTCACATTCATGCACTAATAAAAACGTATTATTATCTATTTTCACACACAAAAAAAACATATTATTTTCTCATGTTTTTATCTAATTTTTTTCATTAAATATTTTTCTACCTAAGATTTACCATCTAACATTTTTCATGCACTAATAAAAACATTTTTCAAATATGTTGCATTGATAAATAAAAAACTATTAAGTAAATATATTATTAATAAATATTCAATATTAGTCTCATTTTTAAGATCAAGATGAGACTTTTCTAATGGTAATATAATTTTAATGATAATAGAACTTAATTAAAGTAAAAAATTTATAAATGTTAAATATATGTTTATAATTATGGACATGAAGGTAAAAATAGAATATAAATTGTAAATTGTAAATTTTGAGTTTCAATTTTGGTACTCCATATTTGGAGACCCAAACATACAAACTCTAAAATAAATTTATTGGAGAAATAAATTTAATGTAAGGTGGGTGCATCTGATACTCTATTTTAGAGCACAAACTCCAAAATTAAGTATCAATTGCTCCTACCATAATAAATAGATGTTTCCAAGAAATTTTTTTAGAGTTTCTATCTTTGAAACTCCAAATATAGAGTACCAAGATTGAAACTCTAAATTAAATTTTGACAATTTATATTTCATTTTCACCCTTATGTCCATAGTTATAAACAAATATTTGATATTTATATCTTTTTACTTTTTTAATTAAATTCAATCAATATATAATAAATTTTAATTTATAAATCCTATTATCATAAAAATTATACCATTAGAAAGGTCTCATCTAGATTTTTAAAATAAGACTAATATTGAATATTTATTAATAATATTTTTATTTAATGATTTTTCATTTAGCGAGTGTAGTGGGAGTGAAAAAACTTTAGAGATGGAATAGGGAGGGAATATTCCCTTTTGGAACTCTAATTTAGAAAGAGATAGGTAAGGGTGAGAGATGCTCTTATAGACCTTGTCCTACATCAATTGCTCTCTTATGAGCACACAGAAATATAAGGTGTATAAGTTCATTCTCTGTAAAAGTGATAACTCATCCCAACCTCCCAACATATCTTAATATTATGGTTAAAAAATTGTGTAAGATGTGTCAAAACTTGGGGCCAGTGAACCTGCCTCTTAAATCTTACGACTTATGATCATTTATGCATCCTTTTTGGCACCTCCATCCTACAAGAAATTTATATGACCTATAGTCTATATTCAGTCTTAGTTTATGCTTGCTTTACATAAGTATTAGTAAGAAATTGGTTCATTTTTTAAGTTTTCTGTATTATTAGGTTTTAGGAGTATGATGGTCATTTCTAGTAAGCTGGATATGATCACAATTTTGGTACACGTCTCATGATGTGATTAGACCCTTATATCTCGTCCAAAGAAAATCGGCAATCAAAGTTTATTACTGTAATTTAAGTGCTTAAGACTCCATGTTGTAGCAGGATTATAAAAAGTTGAACGTCTAGTAGATACCGGTACAGGTGTCAAGAGTAAACAAAGATTCAAGGACACGGTGACTGGCATTGCAATCTCAAAAACTTCAGGAACATGAAGGCATGGCCCTAATACAAAACCATTTAAATAGTTTTTATAGCTACTCCTATATATTGTTGTAATTTGTAAATACGATGAACATAAATAAGAGAAATTATTCTTCATCTTTTTTATACTTCATAACTAGGAAGAGATTATTGTGGAAAGTGGGGAGGTCTTCTTTTTGCTATTGGGGGATATAGCATTTCATCAGTCTGTAGTTAAGACAGCTACATTACGTTTTGTTTTCGGCTTTAGAAAACACCTGGTTTGCATTTTGCTTTTTGTGTTATTTTTTCCTTGATAACTATTTCTTGCTTCCTAGGAAAAAGATAGTCCAGCATCCTCAAAAGTCAAAACTAGTTTAACCCTACAATATATAAATTATACAGGACACCTGATTATAATGAAAAGAGTTGAGATATCTAAATAATCAAATTGTTCATAAACTTCATTTCAAAAGTAAAGGGGATACTTGATAGGAAAAATTGGACAATGATTTTACATTACCTTCAAAAATTGAAAATCAACATAAACTGAATTCCCTGCCAGAAGAGGCGTGTAAGTACCAACATTTTTCTTGACAAATTCTATAACCTGAAATGTCAAAGCACATGATCAATTATATGTGAAACAGAAAAGAAAAGAAAAATCATTCAACAAAGAACAAGACTTGAGCAATTAGATTGCAGAAAATAGAAAAGAAAAATGAAAACGACAAGAAAGGTCTTAACAAAGCTTTAGGTTCAGACAATTTCACTTTGGCAGTGTTTCAACACTAGTAGGTGACTTAAAGGGGTATTTCATGGCTGTTTTGAGGATTCTATCAGAATGGCTGTGTCAACTCATAACCAAATGCGTCAATTTCAAAAGAAAGAAAAGAGTCCCTTAAAAGTCAATTATTTCAGTCCTATTGGTCTGGTGACCAGTACATAGGTGTTGGCGAAGATGCTATCTTTAAGATTGAGAGAGGTAGGGGGGCACCATTTTCGGAACTCACGACACTTTAGGATTCTGTAGCAAATGCAACAGTAGAACATCAAGGTATAGTGTTTAAGAGACCAATCATTTGGGATTTTTTTACTTTTTTTAAAATAATTCATCCTCAAATCCCCAAATTAAGGATGGATGATGGGTACCTGAAATTAGCCATTTAAAAAAAAAAAAATAGTACATTGAGAAGCAAGATTAGAGCTATCAGGGAATTTAGACAAGGGGAACCCCAATCAATATTTTAGTTCATCTTGGTAGTGCCTGCCAAGTAGGATACTAGAGAGGGCTAGGGAAAACAATCAAGTGCAGGGCTTTATCTGTGGTAAAGACAAGATTCCTATCATCATCTACAATTTGCATATTACACCATTCTGTTTTACAGAGCAATCAAAAAACCATATTATATTATAAATTATTGTTAAGTTTAATAGTGATTTTTCAGGCCTTAAAAAGTCAACATGATGACAAGAGAAAATTGGTAGGTCTCAGTGTCCCTGGTAGCACTGTGGGTAAGCTGGCCACTGAATTACCCGAGCCTTCCTTAGGGAGGCAGTGCAAATGCAGTAATTTGGAATCCAAAGTGGAAAAGGTTGAGAAGATACTAAGTACAGTTTCTGATAGGGGTAGATTTGGGCTTCGTTTGAAATGGTTTCTCTGAGTAGAGCTTTTAGAAGATCTTTTAGAAGTAGAGTTTATAAGAGTAGAGTTTTTGAAAAAAAGTTGTTGGCTGTTTGGTTATCATAAAAAAGGAAAAAAAAAAGCTCTTTTAAGTTAGTAGATAGGTTGGTTGTATAATTTTAAAAGCTCTTTGATATGATTGGATTACCAAAACGAACATGTAAAACAATTCCTTTTAGTTATACATATTTCAAGAATTTTATTATTTATTCGTGGCACCTAAAGTCAAGTTGTAATCATAACTTGTAAAAACTACAAAGGTTTTGAACAATTACAACCAAATTCAAAATTAGTGGTGGTAAACGGATCGGATCCGGATAACCCGAATCCATTTTTTTTATTTCTGGATTTGGGTCGGATTTAAGCACTCTCACAAGAATAACTAATATCCTTTTTTGTCTTTCATTTTTAACAATTGAGAGTATAATTTTGAGAGGGGATTATCTTTTTTGTTTTGAATTCTTGTATAGATTGGTTTTAGCAGGTCTATCATATATACTTTGTTCCGGCTCTTGTTGAGATTGTGATCTACAATTTTGTCTCTTTTGTTCTGTTTTGTAGATACTAGATAGTTTGTTCACTTCTTGTATATCCTTTCTTTTTTTCCTTTAATATGCTGTTGACTTTTGATTCTGATAAAAAATTACATGTCAAGTTTTCCATAAAGTGATACTGACTGTATTTGGAGCTCTCAATGGTCAAATTGCATTTGAGCTCCCTTGCAATTATTACTCAAACATTCAGATTAAGGTCTTCAGCACAAAAGATGGTCTGATGTTCAAGTTTCCTATCTAAAAGTGTTCACGTAATGATCAACGAAACCAAACAAGATTAACACAACTGGCAAGATTTCACAACAGAAAAGCAAAGCAAGTATGAAACTTAAAAGTTTTATAGCTTACCACTTATTTAAGTTACCACAGACCTGCTTTTCAGCTTCACTTTCAGTCACGCTACTCTTGAGCACTCTTTTTGTCAACCCTAAAGTAAATTTCAATTTAAAAGGATTGTCATACTTCCCAACATGTTATGCAATAATAATGAATAGATAAGCAGATAACTTATAAAAATTCCCATAAAAAACCAATGCCAATTGTGTCGAGTTACTTACCACTAGCGGCATGATGATTTTGACACCACTCTCCCATGCTATCTAAACACTCTTTACTTTGACAGATCACTAAATCAGGACCCTAAAAGAAAAAAAGGGATTTAAATTAGAAATGTTTCATGAGAACAATCATGCTTATTACTCAAAAATCGGTCCATATAAACACTTCTATGCAAATAAAAGTATAAAAAAGCACAATCAAAAGTTCTAATGAGTATTCTATAGCTTAAAAAGGTTAGATAACAACATCAACAATATTTGAGATGAATATAACATTAAAGATAATCAACTATATTTGAATATATCTTTAATGTTATATGTTATCTTCAACTATAACATTAAAGATAACAAAACGATGAAAAACATGTTAATGCACAACATGGTCAGCACTCAACAAATTGCCATGAAATCCTCTAACAAACAAAATAAATACCTCCACTGACTTCGTCAAATTGCCATCTGTAACTATGCAAGCAATTTCCAGTATTCGATCAACTTCAATATTCAAACCTACATAGCAGCACAAAGAGGAAAATATGAGTTATATAACCATTCTATCTAGTAAAAAATAATATGGTGGTTGTAATTACATATAAAATATAGACTTGTTATTAAATTTTGTTGATTAGAATGATGCAAATGAGTAAGACTAGAGCGTAATCATAATCGTTCCGAAGACCATAGTCACCATATCATCTGTTTCCAATCCACGCCACAAGAAAGCACAGTGCATAATTGAAAAAAAAAAATGACATACTAGTAGGGTGTATATAAGGAGGGGAGAACAACGAAAAAGAGAGCGAAACAAAGAGGTTAAAAATGAGAATTTGTATTGGAAAATTTATATAGAGTAAATGTAAAGAGACAGTAGATATGCATATATGTTTGAATTGCTGGAATTAGAAACTCAATTTTCAAACTTTATTACACAAGCTAAATCAGCAGAGCATCATTCTAATGCCCACATCATTAGATAATTACATTACATGAAACAGTTTAAAAATAATTTCATCTTTTATGTTGTAATTTGAAAGGGTGCCTTTAATACCAAACACTGCTGCTTATCAGTACTGAAAAACTTTTGAATTATCTTCCATCTTTTGTTTTTCTTTATTGGTGACATTATAAATTTAGAGTGATCCTTTAGAATTATTGATAATACAGAATAATATAATAAGATAGAGTGCAAACAGTAAACCAAATAGAAATAAATCCACAAGAATAATAATGAAACTTAAGAAAATATGATTACCAGTCATTTCCAAGTCAATCCACACAAGGGGCATTCTATAATCCTCCTCCAACTCCAAAGGAGTCTTTGGCTTTTGCTTCTTTTTTCCATTACCAGAAATGCACTCAGGTGCAGAAGAAGACGACGGTTGGACTTGATTTTCTTCAACGTCAAGTCCTAAAACAGCGAATGCATTAGAGAGGCTATCCATCTCTCTCCTCCAATTCAAAATTTCAGATTTCAAACCCTCCTTTTCTTCCTTTTGACATGCGCAGAGGAGCTGTGAATGGGAGAACTAGGTCTTTATACAATTATACGCAACTGGTCTGGTCTGGTCTGGTCTGTGTGGAGAGACGACGTGTTGATGGAGTTTCGCCACTAAAACGATGGCGTTTAGGTTATGAAAAAGGACTCCAATCAGCTGTTTTTAAAGATGGTGATCCTAGCCAACCAAATTGAAATTAGGGTCGTGCGTTTTCGGTTTGGTTTGGGTTAAGATCAATATCAAACCAAACCAATATGGATCGGTTTAGCTGTATTTCAATCCAAACCAAACCAATTTAATTTTTCAAACCGATTCAAACCAAACCAACAAAAGTCGGGTTGGTTTGGATTAGTTTATCGGTTTAGATTTGAATTCAAAAATCTTTTATTTTTGGTATTATATTATAAAAAATATTTAAATAAAATAATCATAACATGAAATATTATATATATATATATATATATGTATATATATAAAGAAAGTACAGAAAAATCAAACGAGTAATTACTAATTAAAGACATGTTTGACAGTATCTATGTTTTTGAAACTCTAATACATCAATCAATCAAAATAATTGTATCAAAACAAATAAATAAACTATAAAAACTTAAAGTAATCGGTAAAAGTTATAAAATATGGACTGAATAAAAAACACAAGTAAATTTTATATTTTAGGTTTACTTTTTAAAATATGTGATTTGGTTTGACTTGGTGAATTTACTTACTCAACCCAAATCGAACCACCTTTAATCGGTTTGTCTAAAAAACAAACCGACCCACCAATTTTTCATATTTGTAATCGAACCAACCCAAACTTTATGGATTGGATTGGTCGGTTTGGTTCGGTTTGGTAATTTTTTACACACCCCTAATTGAAATATATATAGTTACAATTATAAAAGAAATTGAAAAAAGATAGTTAATTGTATACATATATCCTAAAATGGTCGGTTATATAAATATTAGGATACCATTTGTTCGGGTTAATCTAACTTAAAAAGCGGAAATAAAAAGGTTAAATTAAATAATGTCCTTCAACGACACGTGTAATCCCATTAACCCTAACACTCTCTTCAAGTTGCAAACCTGTAAACTTGCAATCGAAGCCGAATCTTTTTTCCTTTTTCTTGCAAATTACGCTAATTTTGTACTTTTTCCCTTCGATGTCAGGAAAAATAAGGAATATTGTTTAAACCCCTCTAGTTTGGGTTTTTATCCAAAATCCCCCTTAGTTTCATTTTTAGTTACAAACCACCCTACTTTTTGATTTATTAGCCAAAATACACCCTACTGTTAGTTTTCCATTAAGATATTCAAATTTATCTATTAAACCATGAAGGGTATAATAATAAATGGGGAGTGAGTAAGTTTAAATTATTATTAAATGAAATAAAAAATCCATTTAATATTAAATATAAAAAACACCCTTATAAGTCAACATTTCTCTCTTTCTTTGTCTCCTCACGCTCTCATCTATTTGTTGGAAAAAAAATAAAACCACTCTTTCTCTCTCTTTCCTCATTTGTTTGTTGAGAAGTTCATACCCCCCATACGCCGTGAAAAAGGGCTCCGTTCACCGTGAAAAGGGGCTTGGGTTGTTTGGATTTGATGTGGTTTTGGATGACAACGAACGGTGGTTTGTGTGTTTGGATTTGGGTGGTAGTTTGACTGGTTTGAATTTTGGGTTTGGTGGTGGTGTCGATTTCATATTTAGGTTTTGTGTAAGATTTGATTAACACATAATCTGACATGCATAGGCACATAACTCAACCAAAAATTTAACCCAAACATGTTTCTATATCATGCATAATCAAATCATAAATACATGTTACTAACCCATATCAATTCAAGAGAAAGAGGAGATAATAGAGAAAGCAGAAGCGTACATGAATCCATTGTCAGAGGTTGGTGGATATGTTGAAATCTTCCAAATTATTACGATCCTTAAGACACAAAAGTGATCTCTCTTTTCTGGTGATGGGGATACAGAAAATGATGAGGACATGGCTAGCACTAGATCATGGAATGCGGATCCAATTCAAGTTCCCATTGGCCCGGTTACAAGAGCACGAGCCAAGAAATTCCAAAACGCGTTAAATGGGCTGATTCAAGGGATTTGGGCCCAAGCATGCGCGTGGAGGCCCATTGATGGTGATGAACGAAATCTTCAGACCTTAAAAATCATAATTCAAGTCCAAGAAAGTCAATAGACGGATTTAGGGAGCTGATTTAGGACAGAATATTTTATTTCTTTCTTGTTGCACAAGTTTAGGCTGAATTATTAAGAAATTAAAAGTCATGTTTGACTTCCTTAAATTGAAGCTGAAATTATCTTAGTTTTTATAATGTTATTTTCAAAAAAAAATTATGCCTTGGGTGGAATTTTTAGGAATTGCAATCTTTGGGATTTTGTAGGGCTAATCTTATGGCCTTTAGTCTTATAAATTGTAATGTTTCATTGAATAAAACGGTAGTTTTTTTATGCATAAAAATAGAGAGCAATTTTCTCTTTTGTTATTTGAGAACTAATTGGAACTTACTAGATTTCTCTGTGGCGTTCCTTCTTGACTTAACAATCGAGTATTCCATCATTGATTGTGGCGTCTTCCTTTATACCAAAGTTCACATCTCGTTATAGGTGTTGGGTCGCAGTTTCCATCAGAACCTGAGCATAGAACGATCTTAGTCATCAAAACTGACGAGGATCGTATCAGAAAAGTCAAAAGTGATCGTGTAATTTGAGGACCATAACCATAAATATAATAATAAGATTATTACATGTTTTGCTATTTATAATTTGGTCATTTATAATTTGGTCCATATTCAAATTATAAATAGCACTCTAGTATCTACACATTAATTCCATGACAATTATACCTTAAGCATTAAACCTTTGAATCTTAATTAGACTACTTTAATTTAAGTGTAACCAAAAGACAACACAACACAACACATTTAATATTTACACGTGTGGCCCCATATGATGGAATTTTCCAACAATCTCCCATTGGGCCATATATGCAACTTTACAAATGTGTATGACTTTATGAGCTTTAAAATTTTGCTATCACAATTTCAGAGTATATCCGTACAATTTCGTCCATTGATTATGCCGATATAGAATCAAAGCGGGTTTTATCACATTTAGTTTGACTAAACCCATCAATGGTCACGTATACCAATATAACCAAATGACATAGATAAATCATGGATGCATAGCATGGAAATTACATGCAATGTGATATATATTTTCAACTGGTCCTACTTTATTCTTTAGTGAGATCAATACTTAACATAATGTAACAGGGTGAAATGAACTGAATACTTTATTTCTGATCAGAAAAATATCCAAATACATAAATGCATAAGTATGTCCAAAATCAAACATAAAGCAATAAAATGAAAAATGATACAAACTCTCACTATAATGTGACATCCTCATGCAAAATAACTCCCATATAACTGTGTGCTCATGAAAGACCTTGAGTGGTAATCCCTTTGTAAACTGATCCGCTATCATAGAGTTTGTCCTAATGTGCTCTATGGACATTTGTCCACTCTACACTCTCTCGTTCACAACTAGAAACTTAATGTCAATATGCTTTGACCTAGATGAGCTTCTGTTGTTGTTAGAATATAGCACTGCTGACTTATTGTCGCAATATAGTTTGAATGGTCTTTCAATACCCTCCAGAATGTACAGCCAAGTGATAAAATTTTGTAGCCATATTCCATGGTTGGATGTCTCATAGCATGCTACAAACTCTACTCATAGTGGAAGAGGCTATGGGTGTCTGTTTGGCACTCCTATAAGAAATAGCTTCACCAGCCAACATATATATATAGCCTGATGTAGATCTCCTACTGTCATGTCATCCAGCATAATTGGAGTCAAAACACCTAATGATCTTCAACTGATTCGATCTCCTATATGTGAGCATGCTATCTTTTGTTCTATATAAATACCTCATAACCCTCTTGGTTGCTTTTCAATGATCCATCACGGATTACTTAAATATCTACTTAACATACCAACAATGTAAGTAATATCCAGACACGTACACACCTGAGCATACATTAGACACTATACAGCTGATCCGATGATCTTCAACTGATCTGATCTCCTATATGTGAGCATGTTATCTTTTGTTCTCTTCAAATACCTCATAACCCTCTTGGTTGCTTTTCAATGATCCATCACTAGATTACTTAAATATCTGCCTAACATACCAACAATTACGCAACATCCAGACGCGTACACCTGAGCATACATTAGACATCCTACAGCTGATGCATATGGAATCTTCTGCATTTCCTTAACTTCAAGGTTATTTTTAGAGCACTAACTGAGAATGAACTTGTCTCCATACCAAACCTTTTGAGCACTTTATCGATATAGTTCCTTTGTGAAAGTTCAAGAATACCCCGAGAGCGATTCGTTGTATCTGGATCCCTAATACAAATGAGACGTCACCAAGATCTTTCATCTCAAAATTCTTTGATAGAAATCTCTTGATTTAGTACAATATGCCTATATAATTTGTGGCAAGTGATTTTTCATCGACATACAAAACATGAAATATATGCTTACTCCCATTGAATTTATAATACACATAATTATCAACAGCGTTTATCTCAAAACCAAGCGAGATAATTACTTCATGAAACTTGTGGTACCACTGACAGGAAGCTTGCTTGAGTTCATAAATGGACTTTGTTAATTTGTAAACCATATTCTTTGGGTCTCCAGACTCAAAGTTTTTTGTTGCACCATATAAATTGTTTCGTCAACGTCACCATTGAGAATCCCATCTTGACATTCATTTGATGAGGCTCGAGGTCAAAATGTGCAACAAGTACCATGATTGTCCTAAAAGAGTCTTTCGTTGAAATAGGAGAGAAAGTCTCTTTAAAGTCAATCCCTTCCTTTTGGGTACAATCTTTAGCTATAAGATGAGCCTTATACCTCTCCACATTACCTTTCGAATCTCTTTTGGTTTTAAACATCCATTTACAACAAATGGGCTTCGCACCTTCTGGTAATGGGACAAGTTCTTAAACCTTATTGTCTTGCATAGACTTATACTCCTCATTCATTGCATCAATCCACTTTTGAGAGTTGGAACCCTTCATGGCTTGATGGAAGTTGATTGGATCATCTTCCACCATTCCAATGTCTTCCTTATGTTTTTGGAGAAATACGAAAAAATTGTTCAGAATAGCATTTCTCATTTCTCTATTGGATCGCCTTAATGACACTGATTCTTAAGGTTGTTGAGTTTGTTCCTCATGAACAATTACCTCATCTTGAATCGGGGGTTGTTCAATAATATCTAGTTGAGAATCCGAATTCGCTTCTTGATCAATGATAGGTATAGAAACCTACACATTGTTAAAAGCGTTAGTGGGAATCGAAATCTATTCCTCCTCAAAGACCCCCCCCCCCCCCCCCCCCCCCCCCAAATTCAACATTCTAAAAAAATATTGCAGTTCCTATCTAAAAAATTGACTTAAACGTGGGATCATATAATTTTAGCCCATAGATCGCTCAGAGTAGCCAATAAAGTAGTTGCTCACAGTTTTGGAGTCTAATTTCCTTTCATGTGGCTTGTAAGGTCTTGCCTTAGCTGGACATCATCAAATGTGAAAATGCTTTAGACTAGGCTTTCTATTTGTCCAAAGTTCATTAGGTGTTTTTGTAGCTTCATTATTCTTCCTCATTTTGCCCTTGTCCTTAGAGATGCTAGCCAAATGAGCACTTTCGGTCTTGTCTTACTTTAGCCTCTCTTCCTCTTGCACACAATAAGAAATAAGTTCATTAAGAGTCCATATCTCCTTTTGACAGTTGCAACTGACTTTAAATTTGTCGTATTGTACATGAAGTGATATTAATACCAAATGCACAAACAAGTCGTCAAATAGCTCGAGCTTTAGTGCCTTAAGCTTAGAAACAATATGAGACATTTTAATAATGTACTCCCTTATGTTCCTCTTACCTTTGTACTTCATAGAAATCAAGCTTTGCAAAAGCGTGCTTGTTTCTACCTTATCGTTTTGTTACAAAACGTTTTTCAATTTCAGCCTAAGAACTCTTTGGCTTTGGTTATCTTTTTAGATACCGTACCTCAAAATCCCTCCCAAATGTCACGCTTGATAATCATAAGACTCGTGCGATTTGAGCAATCCCACTTCTCAAAGTTCTTCTTATCATCAAAAGAATTTGCATCCGTAAGAAAAGTGGGTTGTTCAATCTGAAGTGCAAGGTTTAGATCCATACAGCTGAAAACAATAAGTATGTTCTCCTTCCAATCCTCAAAGTTGGTCCCATTAAGCATGAATATAGAGTTGATATTAGTAAATATAGTAGAACCACTAGCTTCAAGGAGAATAAAACAAACAAACAAACAAACAAGCATGCTTACATTAATAACCAAATACAATAATCAACAACTTCAAATAATGGTAAATTTCATCTCAAGATACCTAGCACAATATTAATATCAAGCCTTTGGACAATAATATTAATTGTAAGTGGTACTCTTGTTATAGTGATCAAACATAGACAATAATTCATGTCAAATAATAAATCTATATTTGGATCGACTTATTATTCACATGTAAAACCTTATAATCGTCATATATTTACCACCACAGGTGTGTGTGCAATTCGACCAAGTATTAACCTTTCTTTGGACCGACTAATACCTGTATGAATTTACACAAACATAAACATCCAATATCCCTCATGAATAATTTACACATGAGAGGTCACTTTGACGACATCTTATTTCAATTAGCCTATTTAGAATGATGAACTACTTTATGCAACCATAAAATATATACTAAAAAAAATTGAATTTAAGTTGATCCTATTTTTTTTTTATCTAAATATGATTTTATAAAATTACAGAAAGATCCCTTAAGGTTTGGTAATTATAAATCGGTCTCAATGTTTTGTCAAAATCATATACTGGCCCAGTAATTTCCAATAAATAAAATTGACCTAAAAACTTTTGAAAATTATAAAGTGACCCCATAACCTTTCAGTGATTATAAATTCACCCCAAACGTTTTCAAAGTTGCAAACTGGCCCAATTCGTTTTAGTAATTATAAATGTATCCCGAAACTTTATCAAATCACATAATGGCCCATAATAATTACATAACATACCCTTATATTATATCAAAATTTCAAAACATGGCCCAAAGTAAAAAACGACTTCTAAAACCCTAGTTCACCACCGTTTCAGACCACCACGCCTCACCTGGAGGCAACGACACATGGTAGCGCAACAGCGCACGAATCGTAACTTGTGGATCGAGGTAACTTCCGGCAATTGACCAAAAATCCACTTGGATTGAACGAATGGTGGCGCGACACTGAGAGGTCGTTGATTTGACCAGATCACGGTCAAGATAGTGATCAACGACCGACGGTCATCATCCTTGCCGTAAAAATGCACGAGATATCACCGAAATAACGGTGTTGACCGAGAAGGACTATGGGTCTGGGTTGAAACCTAACAACCCAATCTAGACCATCGCCATTTTTTTTCTTTAAACCTAAAATTGAAAACTCAAATCTCTAAAATCCCTCAAGAACGGATCATGGGAGACCCTAATACCACTTGTAGAATTTGATTAACACAGAATCTGACATGCATTGGCACATAATTCAAAAAAAAGTTTAACTTAAACATGTTTCTATATCATACTTAGTCAAACCCTAAGTAAATGTTACGAACCCATATCAATTCATGAGAAAGAGGAGATAATCGAGAAAGCGGAAGCGTATCCGAATCCAGTGCTGGATGTTGGTTGACGGGTTGAGATCATCCAAATTATCGTGATCCTTAGGAAATAATAGTGTTCTCTCTTTTCTGGTGATGGGGATACAGAAAAGCCAAAAGTAACAATGTAATTTAGGGACCATAACCTCATCAAATTAGAAATAACACTCTAGTATCTACACCTTAATTCCATGATAATTATACCTTTAAGACTTAAACAATTGAGTCTTAATTAGACCACTTTAATTTAGGTTTGACTAAAAGACAACACAACACATTTAATATTTACATGTGTGATCCCACCAGATGGAATTTTCCAACATTTTGTTGGCGGTTTGACTAGTGTAGATTTTGGGTTTTGGTAGTGGTTTGACTGGTGCGATTTCGAGTTTGGTGGTGGTCCGATTTCAGGGTTGGTTGGTGGTACGATTTCGTGTCTGGGTTTGGGTGGTGGTGCCGATTTCATATGGTGGTGGAGATCCATCTCCTGGGATTCTTTTCTTTTTCATTTATTTTGTAAATATTTTTAATCCCCATGGAGATCCAGGGTGGTTTTGTTTTCAATTATTTTGTTTTTTAGAAAATAAATTTATTTTTAAATATTTTTAATCATTTTTTATTTGTTTATATTTAAATATAAGAGTGAAATGGTATATTTGGTTAGAAATATTAACAGATGTTAACAAAAGGTTGTTTTGACTAATAAATTGAAAATTATAGTGGTTTGTAGCCAATAATGAAATTAGAGAGTAGTTTTTGAGTAATAACTCAAACTACATGGTGGTTTTTAATAATAACCCGAAAAATAATGATAAAGACAAACTACACAATGCCCTTGACAATTAATATAATTGCATAAAAATGAAACTTTCACCGATAATTGTAGGGATATCATCTGTCGTTAGTGGGACAACGTTAGAAATTGCCAAAAGTGACCACATATAACATGTGAAATTCGTTTTGACTACATATGAATGTTTAATTGTTAATAAATACTTTTAAAAAAAAACTTTCGTTGTATGTCTGTAAATTACAAAATACCCAACATCAATTTTTCTATTTCTTTTGTTTTTTCTGTGGTCTTTTCTCTTCCTTCTTCCTCATCAAATTTGATTTGATCTAAATCAGTTTAAGATTTAGAAAACAATAAAAGAACCACATTATTGTTCCTACAAATCGACCACCAAGAAGAAGGTTTGATCTTGAAATTGTGTTAATTTAAAAGAGTTGTTGAAGAAAAACTTAAATGATTTGCTCTAAATCAGTTTAAGGTGTGTAAATGTGTTTTTTTTTCTCATTAATTTAGTTACAAACAGTTACTTTAACATGTTTTAGCGTTATTGCATCACTCTTGTATGTATTTTGTGAAGAATCAAATTAAATTAGGTTTCAAGATTTTTTCCAAAGGATTTAAAGTTTCACTAGTAAGAAAACTTGAAATCTTCTGTGAAAACTTGAAATGTTGATAAAACATGAAATTTATACTAAAAATGTGAAATGTTGATAGAAAACGTGAAACCTTAAGTTAAAACTTGAAATGTTTAGAAAGAAAGTGAAATCTCATTATTATGTATGAAAACATTTTTTTTTTCAAATTAATTTTTTTTTCAGGTGAATGGATTATAAGTCGGTAATCAACTACCATGGGTAATGAGATGATTTACGATATGTTGATGGTGATACGTTTGTTGAGGTGGTATCAATTGATCTAAAATATTTGGAGTTGGACAACTTAGTCGACCAATTCATCAATTTTGATAGAACTTTGTATGATGTAATTAAAAGCAATTTGGTTAAGACAGACAATGGTTGAGAAAATGTTGACAAAACATGAAAATTTTAGTAAAAACTTGAAATGTTGATAGAAAACGTGCAATCTTTAGTAAAACCTTGACCGTTCAGAAAAAAAAAACGTGAAATCTTACTTTTATATGTGAAAACTTAAAAAAAAAAATAGACAGTTGATTTTTTTTCCAAGTAAATGGATTATAGGTTGTATTCAAATTTTTTTAAAAAACCAATTATCTATTGGAATATTCTAAAAGTTGGGGATTTCCCAATAAACCATTTTTTTTAACCTTTTAATAAAGAAAAATATTGTCTCAAATAATTTTAGAGTCATGCTATTGGTACCTTTACTTACCTATTTATGTCCCATTTTTAAAATTATTTAGTGCTGTAAAAGTGGATCGGGCCCAAAGAGGCCAGTTCGTCCGGCCTGTGAAGTGGGGTTAGCTGTGCCAAGCAAGGCCCACGGAGGAGGTGTGCCGGCACATAGACGGGTCACGTGCCGGGCCTTAGGTACCAGATCCACCGTGCCAGCTAGCCACGGCACACCACTCCGGCGTGCTAAGCCCAACGGCCGGCACGCCGAACTGGTCCAGTGGTCCGACCGTTTGGACCAACATTTTTTTCCCAACCAATCCAACGCAAATTCAACTGTTGGAGGTAAAACAAATATAAAATGGCCCCTAAAGTCTTCTATTTTATATTTTGACCCACAATTCAAATTTATCTATAAATGCTCCCATCCATTCCATTTTTCATTCACTTTCTCTCATTCTCTCCATTCTCCAATTCTCTATATTTTACGAATTTGAATATCAGTAACTCTTTGTTCTGACTGAGCTGCGTTATAGTGCAAACATGTTCATCATTTTTGTTTTTGTATACTGACATGTTAGCTCTTCAGGCCATCTCTTGGGATCCCTTGACTACACCGACCCCCTGTTCGGTCTGGAACTTGATCATTAAGGCATAAGTGGCCGTTACGGCCTTAGTTTTATTTAAGAATGGCCGACCCAACAACGTATTATACGGCCAATTGTCTAAGTCTACTACCACAAAGTCGAGCAATAAAGTTCTCTGACAATGTGCCACTCTGATCTTCACATGTAGCTTTACCGTCCCGAGTGACCTGACTTCAATTCCTCCGAATCCTCTGAGTGGGGTATGGAAAGGTTGTAGATCCTTTCAGTCCAACCTGAGTTGATCGTAAACGGCTACATTGAGAATGTTTGCCGAACTTCCATTATCTATCAAGATTCTCCTAACTTCCCGGTGACCAATCCGGGCACTTACGACTAAGGCGCCATTTGGTCGAACGTCGACCCCATGTGAGTCTGCTTATGTGAATATTATTGGGTCCTATCCTTTCTTTACCCTTTTCGGGTCTGGCTCCACCGAGTTCACATCAAAGTTATGTCTTGCTTCTATTGCCTCTTTGATTTCCTGTGTTTGCTCTCGGTTACTTCTCCTAGTGGATGGTCCTCCAAAGATTGTATGTATTACTTCATTGGCCTCTGGACTGACCCTTTGATTTCGACCAGAGCTGTGATCGGCCCTGATCTCTTTCATTGTTTTCGACTTCTCATCCCTTTTCAAGATTACATCCTGAAGATGCCCTTCCTGAATGAGGGTTTCTATGTAATCTCTGAGCTGGTAACATTTGAAAGTCTCATGACCAGTTTCCTTATGAAATCTGTAGTATTTGGTTGTATCCCGCCGGGCGAATTGAGACTGTCGTCGTGGCTCTTGTACCAGATTTTTTGCTTCTAGTGGCCAGGATTCCTCATGCTTTTTCTTAAGAGGGGTGTAGTTGGTGTATCTACCTCGGTATTTTTTCGTAGTCTGTTCGGTATTACTCTCGCTTCCCTCATCCTTACTATTTTCTTTGCTGTTTCCTTTCTGTTTTCCTTTTTGGTTCTGCACCTTGGACTCAACGTCTTTTTCGGGTTTTCCTCCATACATGTAGCATCCTCCAGTGGCTAACTCTTCTTCTTCGGCCAGTGCATATCCTCCTGCCATATCCATCATATCTGAATATCTGGTCAAGCGGGCTCTTCTCGGGTCAAAAGACAACCGTCCATTCTATAGGTTGTTGATGAATGCAACAATTATCGCTTCATCGTTTGCACTGCCGATTTCTGATACTGCTTGGCCGAATCTCTCCAGGTATTTCTTCAGCGACTCATCTTTCCCTTGTTTTATTTTAGAAAGGTAAGCCACTGATTTTTTCCTATGAACATTGCTCATAAATTGCCTTGAGAAACTCCTGCTCAGTTTACTGAAACTTCTGATGCTTGTTGGGGGTAATCTCCCGAACCATCTTGAGCCCATGTCTCCTAGAGTTTATGGAAAGTTTAGGCATAGTAAGGGATCGATATGGGCATACTGAGCCATAACACTTTTATAGCGTCTGACATGTTCTTTTAGGTATGTATCTTTCTTGAACTGCTCCACGTGTGGTATCCTGAATCTTTATGGGAATGAAGTCCGTAGGATGTCCATAGTGAACGGGTTGTCAGAATCCTCGTCAGATAAATCGTTGTACCCATAACGTCTGACCAGTGCGTCCATTTGACGTCTATTGTTCTCGACTTCTCGAGTTAGGCTCTGGATTATGACATCTCTATCTCCCACCGGACTTCCCTGATGGTTGAACCGCTGGGTGATTGCCATTCCTCTTTTTGGCTCTTCACTTTGATACCGGGTTTCAAGTATGATTCCATGATAACGCTTTTGATGGTGCTGATCTCTATCTTCTGATGACGACCGATCCTTGTGTCGGTCATGTTTACGGTGTCTAGCACGGACTGTCTGATCATGGTTCTGCTTCTGGCGTGGTCGTTCATCTTCAGGTGTTTCACATCCAGCCTGATTGATTGGAGCAGAGTTATTTTTGGCTTTTGGTGTATTTAGTTCTGGCCCTACTATAACCGAACGAAGCCTTACAGGTGGGAGGTTAGGAGGTTTCACTTATTCTGCAGCCAGTAGATCAACTCCTTCCTTTGCTGCGTCTGCTACCAATGGTTGCAAGGTCTCTCGGAAGCGTTGTGTCAGGTCTCCGCTGGTCGAAAGAACTTGTTGGATCCCCGCCAGGAATATAGTTTGGTTCTCTGTGGTTGTAGTGAGATCTCGCGAGCTACTGCCAACATGGAAGTTATCTGGAGATTTTTGGACATCCCCAGAACTGTTTCTGCTTCCTGCCATTACCTTTAATTAAGTCGAAGGTTTGGCCCCTCCTTCTAGCGCCAATTATTGACGTTGATTTCTGGATGTATGAGAAAAGCCAACAATGATTGGATTTTAGCTGTGATTTTAAAGAGAAAGAGAAGGAGAAAGTAATCGGACGCAAGTTTTTTACGTGGTAAAACTTCGATGACCGGAGAAACGTCCACGGGTGATCGAATGATCCACCAAGCCAAAATCTACTATGAAAAAATATAATTACAATTCTCGATCTCTCTTTCTTCTCTCTGTATTTATCTATGATTGTTGTATATCTTTTTGTGACGAGATTATGAGTCTATTTATATGTCCATAGAACCCTAATCTTATTTGTACAAGTAATAAAAGATCTTTGTATTTAATTATGATTGTTTACTTGTTCGAAGTAGTCTTCTTTCCTGTTTCAGAGACTTGTATTGAGATCGAATGGAACTCTAGTAATGTAGTCTAATTAGGACTTATTTCCTTATAAGAGCGTAGTCTTTTTGAAGAAGAAAAATTGTTGCCTGATTAGGAACCCTCTGCTTGATAATTCTGCTCTTCTTGAAATTTCTCTTTGATATGGATATCTTCGTGAATTTTAATGACTCGATTCGTGTGAGCTACGCGCTGGACTTTTTATTTTTCTTTATGTTTGTCCCGAGTAGGAAACGATATCAGCTGGTCCCGAATGATATCATCTGATCCCGAGTAAAAAATGTCACAAACTAGCCCCGAGTATGTTTAACTGACCCCGAGCAGGTCTTGTTCAATACTTGTTTATTCGGGCTTCTCTTCTTTGGTGATGTCTTGTAGGATATTTTCTGAATGCCTATTCGGATGTCCACCTGGCAATTTTATCCTCGTTGTCAATGACGTGAACGCCTAGTAAAATTCACATATGACAATGTTGTTAGTAAGTTAATGAATTTAATTGACAGTAGTTAATTTTAATATATTTTGTTAGTAAGTCAATGAATTTAATTTGTAGTGGTTAATTTTAATATATTTTGTTAGTAAGCTAATGAATTTAATTTGTAGTAGTTATATTTAATATTTTTTGTTAGTAAATTACGATTTTTATGTGCAGTAGTGAGTTTTAATATTTTTAGTTAGTAAATTAAAGATTTTAAAGTGTTGTAGTTAATTTAAATATTTTGTGGTAGTAAGTTAAGCATTTTATGTGTAGTAGTTATTTTTAATATATTTTATTTAGTAAGTTAATAATTTTTAAGTATAGTAGTTTATTTAAATATTTTGTGGTAGTAAATTAAGCATTTTATATGTAGTAGTGAATTTCAATATTTTTTTAGTTAGTAAATTAAGCATTTTATGTGTAGTAGTTAATTTTAATAATTTTTAGTTAGTAAATTAAGTATTTTAAATGTAGTAGTTAATTTTAATATATTTTGTTAGTAAATTAATCAATTTAATGTGACTATTAATGACTAATGAGTTAATATTTATATTTCAAGAAATGGATCATAATCAGTAGTCTTATTTACTGAACGGTTTGAACATTCTGAATAATGATGTTGAACTTTCTGAACCAACGCAAACCCAAGCGGGACCTTCCGGTTCCACCGCTACATCAACATCACGTCCTAAAAAATTTACACTAGATGTCTGACAGTGTTTTGATATAGTACAAATGACACTCCTAGACGGGACGACCGACCGTCCCCATAGCTAAATATAAGTTTTGTCCTATGGACTATTCCGGTAGTATAAATGAAACCAGTCATTTGAGAAGACATATGGAGAAATGCATGCCTGCATATGGATAAGTAGACACTACAACCTAAACACAACTACAACGGCATCCAGATGGGTCCGTTGCTACGTGGCGGTACTACCCCGTGCACGCTGAAAATTGCTTGGTACGATACATTGCACAAACTGATCAACCGATAAATTTTGCTGACAATGTTTTTCTTAAGGAATTGGTCACATCTACATTTAACCCCCTATTTGAAACTGTTTCTAGAACCACCGCTAGAAACGATTTGATGTTGGGATTATGCTCGATAGCAAGAGTATAATAATGTATTTGACAATCTTTTCATATTAATAAAGTGATTTCTAGTTTAACAAATTTTATAGCATTTATAGTTTAATTATTATAATTGTCAAAAGTAAATAATTATAAGGTCAAAAGACAATGAGTAAAGAAGAATTGTTCATATATCTAGATATGTATGAGGTAGACACAATTCTTTAGTTAGTCTTAAATAATATTCACAACTTATGATAAATGTTGGGCGCCTTAATCTTGTCAAAGTTGTAGATTCTTTGCATTTGAGTGAGATCAAATGTGTTATTATGAGTCTAAAATCATCAAAGTGTGGTGTCTTTGGACAAAAGAATCTAGTGCATTGGGTGCATTGAATTGGATCACAGTGAATACTTTATCTAGAACCGTCAATGGATAAAAGTTTTCACTTGAAGACAATCAGAGAGTCTATCTCAATCCTGAGATAAATGATAGACTTATGGTTGCAAGTGTTATCATTTGAGCTATCAATGAGTACGATTATATAGTATAGTCTATCCTCGATAGTTTGGTGGTATTCATTTGTTAATTGATAGAGGACTTCATTTATAGATATGGACATTGTGACTCCATTTATTAAATGTGAGTAGAATACCATCATATGGATATTTTGAGGTATTGAATATTAAATCTTAACGTTAAGTTTTCAATAGTGTCTATTGAAACATGGCTTCTGGACAAGTCAAGATATCCAAGTTCAAAATGTGGTCATATGAGTAAATATGGTAACTTGGAGAGTTATCGGCGGTCTATGAGCTCTTGACGATTACTGGTATTCTTCACAAGGATACACTATATCCAATAAAGTTGTCTAGGGTATGAATGAGCAATATTAACTTATTCTATCTTTATTTAAGAGTTCAATTTTAGTTCTTTAGTGAAATGAACTAAAATTAATAGATCGGACCTAAGTGAATCATTTATTGGTTGTGATTAGGTTATGTCTATTGGAGCTTAAATTTAGATAGTTCGCCAAGATCCCTAATCCACACGAACTTGTATGGATCACTTGATATATTCTACCGGACTAATATATGGATCCATCTATAATTGTATTAAGGCATGTTGACTTGTTTCTTTTACTAAGAATGGGTATAGTTCATATGTGGACTTTTTATTTAGGTCCAATGGATTTAATAAAATAAGAAAAATAATATATATGCCCATGTGTGGTCTTGGGTGGCAAGGCTATATAAAATAGCTTATTATATTATTTTTTATTTTATTATTTAATTAAATGGACATTAATTAATTTGGTAATTATTTATTTATTTAATTAAAAATCAAAATCGTTTTTCAACTAGGAGAATGTCTCCTAATATTATACTACCTAATATTATACTATTGTTGGTAGTATAATTAATATTAAAGACTATATTTGATAAGTAGATATATAAAAGAAATTATTTATCTAGTCAAATTAGGAAGTCTTTAATATGGTCACAAATACACTAATGAGTTGGATTAGGAGTCTTGGTGTAGAAAAGAATTCTTTTTTTGAAAAAGATTCTTGGTCTCCAAGTAAATCCACATAAGGAAAGGATTCTTGCCTACCAAGTAAATCCTTCTTAGATGAGGATTTGGTCTCATATATATACTACCTATTAAACTAGACCAAGACATAATTTTTGGTTTGAGAAGTTGTTTTTTATTTATTTTTTATTGTTTTAAAAAATAAAACTTCATCCAACTCATTGTATGAAGAATTCGGCCAAGAATAGAGAAAAGAGGGAACGTTTTTGTTTTCGATAGTACATTAGTATCCTTTGCATCAAAAGGGTTTTGTGTAAAACATCGAATCAAGGTTCACACGAGTTTCAATCAAATTGATTGATAATTCACAAGTGACCGGGCATTCTTGGTTTTTCTTTTTATACAAATACGGTTAAATGCTCAAGGCTAACCTAGAGGGGGGGGGGGGGGGGGGGGGGGTGAATAGGTTAGACACCTTTTTCGACTCCCTTAGAAACAAACAAAAGTTTGTCCCTCTAGATTGCTTGTATCACAATATATATATTAATTAAAGATACTTAATCAATATATAAAACAAGTAAAGTGTGATACAAACAAGTAATTGTAACACATACACAATCTATATTATAGAAAGGAAGTCAACTTACATAAAGAGTTATATCCATAGTATTCAAATGACAAATACAAATACTATAGAGATATGGATAGAGAGAAGTTGACACAAGATATAACGTGGTAAACCTCCGAAGAGGAAACATCCAAGGGCTAGCAGCCACCGGCAAACAAAATCCACTAGTAGATAAGACAAGTTCAATCTCTCAAGTGACCTTTTCACCTAGAAACTACCTTCATATCATACTCATGAAGATGTCGCCCTAATGCTCAACAATCTGAGGCCTCACACCTCTTGTCAAGACTTCCTTGCTCACCTTACCGGATCCTCACGACCCAAGGCAAGACTTCTTGCACAACTATCTGAGTCCTCCCGACTCTACTCAAGACTTCCTTGCTCACCTATCCGGATCCTCACGACACTAGGCAAGACTTTTTGCTCGACTATCCGAGTCCTCCCGACTCTAGCCAAGACTTCATTGCTTGACAATCCAAGGTCTCACACCTCTTGCCAAGACTTCTTGCTCAACAACATAGGTCTCACACCTATTGTCAAGACTTCCTTCTCACAAGGCATCTAAGTGATCATGAATGCAAAACGCAAACAAGCACGTAACATAGAATGCTATGATCAACACATCCTATGAAAAATACTAGACATGAGCATGAATGCACAAATCAAATGTAGTCTAGTCAATCATGCATGTTTAAATCATCTAGATCATGTAAGATATGTTCAACATTAATCACAACCTAGATACATGCATAGATCTAAACTTGAATCACAAGATATGTTCCATAAATCACAAGATCAAGTTTAAATTACACAAACCAAAAACATGCTAAAACCATATGACAAAGTCATTTAGATTTAAGCTAAAGTTCTAGAGCATATTCATAATCATAGATTCAACCAAAACACATGAATAGCTCAAAAGAACATAAGCACATGTATTATGTGAGAATTTGGCCAAGAGAGCCTCATACATGTGAGGAACTATTTTTCACAAAATCAATCAATCAAAGATCATCAAATAGTCCTAGAATCAAAGCTAGCACAATACAATCCCAAACATGTGAAAACATAGGCAAAATCAAAACCTAACTCAACATGTAAGATTTCAATTGAAACTCAACCTAGCTTTAAAATAGTTCAAAACTCAAATCAAAACACTTACAATACAAATATATAAGTTGAAGAAGAAAACCCAAGGCAATTGACCAAGTTTTAAAAGAAAACTTTGAGAGAAAATCAATACCTTAGTTGATTTAGGTGCAGTTCCGTTTTTATGTGTTTAGACTCCCAAAACAGCAACAAAACTCACTTAAACCTTCAGAGAAAAGATGGAAGATGAATATACAAACATTCTCAACTTTGAATCACTCAAATCGGAGTTCAAATGAAGATGTTATGGTGTTTGGAAAGTGAGAAAATGTAGAGAGAAAATTTCTGCACACAAGTTTGAATTTCTTCTTAGAATGAAATGTGAGAGGGAATGAGAATATAAAGGAGAGGGAAAAGAATGAAGAAAGAATGACCAAAATACCCTTAAGTGCACCAAGCATGCTTGCTGCCCAAGATGGCCCGTGGGCATCTCGGGGCAGCAAGCATTCTGTCCTGAGATGGCCATGCGCCATCTCGGGAAAGAGTGCTTGGTTGCACTTCTTTTCCTCGTGCGCTCCCCTCACGTTCTTTGACTGTTCTCTGGCCTCTAAACTCATAATTTAAATCTGTTTGTGGATTACAAACCGTAACTCTCACATGGACATGGACATATAAGATACTTAACTTAGAAAATAATAATTTGACTCGATATACGAAGACAAAGAGAATGTATGCAATATGAGTTGAAAGTGTAGTATCTTTTGACTTAGAACTTGAAATCAATAGTATGAGTAACCGAAATGACCGGAACTCAATCAAGAATGATTTAAGACTAAATTCAAGTTCAATATCCATGTTATACAAACAAATACACACACAAACATAATTCACACTAGAATACAAACTACATAAAGATAGTCTCCAATCATACATTTCCAAAACATGTTATTTCCATACCAATGCATGAGCATTCATCTTTAAGTGTATGAATGTGTTATACATGGTGCACAATGATGCAGGGACATATATGAATGAATTGTATGTGTGTGCCTAAGCCTTGTAAGAGAAAGATAAGGTCTTAGTATACCTTTGTAGAACCAAATTGCATCATTTCTCTTTGAAGACTTAGAACTTGCTTTGACTTACTGTTCATCCTTCTTTGAAGCTTGAAGCATCATGAATCTGAATAACTAAATCATTACAAGTAAACATCATTTTGATATGGAATTAATGGCAACATAAACTAAAACCTAACACTCTTGGAGGATTATTGTGGCAAACAAAGAAGAAGATTTTGTTTGTTTCCATTCTCATGTATACAATTTAAAGAAAGGGAGTCCACACTCCTAGGTGATTCACGTTCGTGATTGGATTGGAAGATCTTACGGATTCAATTCGACACTAGTTCAATCATAACGAAAAAAAAGGTACGACACTTTTAATATACATCAATTATTATAGGGCTAAGGTTCTTTCTTTTAAAGGATTTTTAAAAAAAATATACTAAACCCTAATTTTTTTTACGCTTCCGTTGTGTGATTTTCCCTACATTTGATAAGATCGTTTGAAACCCAAAGAGATGACTTGATTGCTGAATTACAACATCTTAGTGTCTCTGTTGCATTAACTTCTGAAATTTGGAACGCATGTTCCAAATAGTACTATTTATGTGTCACGAGACACTATTTAGATCCTGAATGGAGGATAACAAAAAGAATTCTTGGTTTTCGTGTTGAGGAATTTGCACATACCGTAAAAAATAATTTTAATATCATTATTTCTATTTTAGAAACTTATCAAATAACACATCGCATCCTTTCTATCACATTAGATAATGCATCTGCAAATACTATCTCTATTACATTGTTTGTTGAAAGAAATATCTCACAAGATGGAGATTATTTCTTCCATCAATGGTATGCATGTCATATCATAAATTTAGTTGTATAGGCTAGTTTGAAGCAAGTAAACGACCAAATAGATCGCATCAGAGATGCCATTTCTTAGATTGGCAGTTTTAATCCTAGATTCCAAGAATTCAAAAGACATTGTACATTAAACGATCTATGACCTCAACGATTCCAAACTGATATGCCGGTAAGGTGGAACTCCACTTACTTAATGCTGAAAAATTGTTTGGAATATGATACAACTATTACATGTTTTTATAACATGAAATTGGTTGAAAATGGTTGTCCTGAAGCACAAGCACTCACCACAGACGATTGGTATGTGATAAAGGTTTTTGTTCAATTTTTAAAGATTTTTTTATAATGCCATTGTAACTCTTTCAGAGGTCTATTCCCCCATATATTCTCAGGCAACCCATCAGATAGTTGAAATATCTGAAGTGTTAAACACTTGAAGTGAAAATGATAGCTTAGGCACTGCAGTTGTTGCCATGGAGACAAAGCTCAAAAAATATTAGGCTAAGATTCCTTTACTTTATGCCTTAACGCTTTGTTTGGTATGAAAGAGATATAAAGGGAGGGAAGGGGTTGGAGGGAGAGGATTGATAGGAGAGCTCCAATTCATTGTTTGGTTGGAGAGAAAAGGGAGATGAGAGGAGAAGATGAGGGATATGATCTCCTTTAGGGCCCACCAAAATGAGTCCTTCCCTCATAGGAGAGTTCTGAAGGAAGAGATGCACATTTTGAAAAATAGGCGGGAAGAAAGACAACATTACCCTCCCATTTTTTGTTATCTTCCAATTTTGTCTGACTGTTTGTGTGGGTTGGCAAATACAGACTTCTCTCCCTCTATTTTCTCCTTGTTTTGCTCCAAAATTTCAGGTACTTTTATGGTTTTTAATTTATTTATTTTTGCTTTGTATTTCTATTATATACTTTTTTCTGATTAATCATCATTAAGTTTTGCTGGGATTTTTAGTTTTTCAATTTTTGATTTGTTTGGTATTGGTTTATTTGAACTGATTATGCTGACATTGTAGATATTGTGTATATCTTGTTGATTTAGATTTTTTTTTTTCATAAACTAAGTAATTCAATAAATAATAGTTTCAATCAAACCCATAAATCCAGAAAAAAAAAACAAGAGGAATCAATGGGAAACAAAATATATAAGAAAAACCTAAATATGAAATAAAGCATTATCAAATGTTTGATACAATGCCTGAGTGAATAAATCTACTTCATGAAGCTTCTTCTTTTCTATATGGGATAGTAAGCTCTTATTATATGCTCCAAATTCCTCCATTAACCTGATTTGGATTAAATTAAGATCGGTGATGTTACAATCCCGTGAAGTGACTGACTCATAAATAGTTTTAGTCACCTTTGTTGACATCAATTTTTCGATTTGTGCGAAAGTCAACAAGATTGGATTTTAGCAGTGATCTCAAAGAGAAAGAGATGGAGAATGCAATTTGAAACTAGTTAGACACAAGTTTTATGTGGTAAAACTCCGGTGATCGGAGAAACGTCCACGGATGGTTGAACAAACAACCGAGCCAAAATCCACTATTGAAATAAATATTTACAACTCTCAATCTCTCTTTTTTCTCTTTGTATTCTTCTATATCTTCTTATGACGAGATTATGGGTCTATTTATATGTACATAGAACTCTAATTCTTTTTGTACAAGTAATGAAAGATTTTTGTATTTGATTATAATTGGTTACTTGTTGGAGTAGTCTTTATCTTCTTTCCTATTTCAGAGATTTGTATGCAGATCGAATGAGACTCTAGTAATATAGTCTATTTAGGACTTATTTCCTTACAAATGCGTAGTCTTCTTGAAGAAATAAGTTGTTGTCTGATCTGAAACATTTTTCCTGTTTGGTATTCTATTCTTGAAATTCTTCTTCGACGTGGATATCTTTACGTATTTTAATATGACTCTTGGTTCGTATGCGAGTTATGTACTGGACTTTTTTATTCTGAATTCTTCATACTTGTCCCGAACAGAACATGACGTCAATTGATCCCGAGTAGAACATGATGTCACCTAGCCCCGGGTAGGTCTTGCTCAGTACTTGCATTTATACTTACTCGGGTTCCTATTCCTTAGTAATATCTTGCGGGATATTTTCTGAATGTCTATTCGGATGTCTACCTGGCAATCTTATTCACCTTGTCAATGACGTGTACATCTGATAAAATTTACATATAATAATACCCTCTTAAAATATTTTTACCGAGTAGGAATTTGTTCCAAGCGAAAGTATTTTAATCACCCCTTAAAATATTTTACGCCTCATTAATGCTAGAGTAAATGCCTTGTCATAATGAAGTGTCTTAATGTTGACCATGTAAATTCAATTTGCCCATTCATGCAAAATCTTAATGATTACGACGTTTTGGAATCCTGACGGTTTTGGTCAGTTCTTTTCTTGACACGTGTCTTCCACCGCTTCATTTCTCGATATCATTTATGAGAAACGACCTGCGCGTTTCCTGGTACGCCGCATAAGTCATCAAATATGTCTTCGATTTTTTCCCGCTTATTGAAATCCTAGTGTTTCGTGTCATTGTCCCTTTAAATACTCCACTGAACGAAGTTGTTCTGGTTTATTCTCACAATCTCAAACCAACAATTTTCAACCCAGATTTCCTTACGCAGATATTCGCCTCTATTCTCTGTTGAAGTTTCTACAGTCGGTTCCTTTATTCTCAAGGTTAGTTATGATGGATCCAATTTCACGACAACTTCTTTTCGCTATAGCTTTCGAAGCGCTTGATCGTGGTTATTTTCAATTAGTTTCTTGTATTCGTAGACTATTGAGGGAGATCCCTCTTGATGAACCTCCTTTTTTAGATGTTGATGTTTCTGGGCTTTACTCTGACGTCCATTTAAGTTATAGTTCTGAATCATCCAGTTCTGAATCTATCATTTCTGATCACAGGGTTCCTCTTCGATCCAGGATGGGAAAAAATCAAAGTAAAAGTGAGGTCCACAAGCATGGCTAGAGCAACATTCGAATCAGGGAGCAAATTGTTGATGAGAAGGATGTTAAAGAGGAGTTCAGAACTTCTCGCATCCTTTTTTCTGTCGATCGCCCGAGTGGGTATGATGCCGAACCGAATGTGGGGGGAAGAAAAGATCGAGAAGTATTGCGCTTGATTTGACCTAGATGACTCGGTTATAATGTCTCATGCTGGTGATAGAGCTGTATGGAACCCTCATCCGGGTATGGTGGCGATTTATGGGTCCATGCTCTGCCGTGGTGTGACTCTTCCTCTCCAGTCTTTTATTGATTGGTTTTTGGCCGAAGCAGGGATTACTCTAGCCCAATTGGCTCCGAACAGCTACAAGATCTTGATGTGCATGTGGCATATGTGGAGCCGAATGAACCTGTCGCAGCCTTCCCTGAGTGAAATCAGGCACTTCTATACTCTAAGGCAATCTGGTCAGATATGGACTTATTTTTTCATGTCCAATCCGCCAGATTGCTGAGTCCCTGAGGGGACAAAAGTGAAACGGGGAGTTGACACCTCTGATGATGCCAAAAAAAGAGGCCTCGTGTGGGGATTCCATTCGTCAAACAAGCACTGGAAGAACAGTTGGTTTTTTACCGGAGGGAACTTATGACTTGAAGTTACTCTTTCGGCTGGGGGGAATCAGACAGTGATAAAGGTTCCCCGCTTTTTCTGTTCCCCTTACAAATGGAATAAGAAAAAACTTGAATTCTCCGATGCTGAGCTGACCATACTTGCTCGGGCTGTAGTGCGTACTTTGGAAAAAAATAGCAGGTCTTACCTTTTCAACTAGAAGAAGATGATAGAGCTCGGCTTCTTTAGCCAGATTTTAGGTTATCACAGGCGACGTAAATGGTCTTCCCCCCCTCTTTTTTTTTATTTCGCTTTTATATTACTTCTGACTTGATTCTCTTTCACTAAGTGTATGACTCAGACATTGTCTGCGATGTTCAAGCTCGTCGTGTGAAATCAATCCTTCAGACGAGCCAAGAAGAAGCTTCTCGTCTAAGTAAGGAAGGCTTTGCCCTGCGTGAATCGGATGAGGAATTTGATAAGGCTGACGAGCAGATCCCTGAGTACGTCCCCGAAGAGGCCATTCGATCGGCCGTAGGGGAATCTAGTGGTCTGAGTGGCCCTGTTGACCATGCTCTAAAATTGCCTGAAGATGAGAGGAGGTAAATTAATGGTCTTGACGAGGGGTCCGGTGAGTCGAGCTCCCCGGTTGAGGTTCCTACCAAGTGGTTGAATGTCGGGGATGGAGATAAAACCTCTGATGGTCAAGCAAATCTCGATCCTGACTTTTTTGGATCCTTCTAAGATGATGATCAAGAAGACCCTTCGGCTGATCTCAGCTTCCACCGTACTCGGGCTGAGAAACGGAAAGCGGTCGACTCTCCTGGTCACCCTCATAAGATCCATTGGGTAGTTTCATTTGTTAAATCAAGTGATAAAGATACCGAGGCTGAGATTCCCCTAAGCGTTCATGATAAAGCATCAGCAAGAACGGAAGCTTCTGATCCGAATAAGAACTCCTTACCTCATGAGGCTGAAGATGCAAGAGCTGAACCCTCGGGAGGCCCTTCCTATCTTTCTCCCCAAGATATGTTAAAGGCGATGTCATCCGGTCGGGCTTTCATTAGGGATGACCACTGGAGCTTTTTTAGGGATGACTCTTTAATGGACCGTCTTCAGAATATTTTCAACGGCGCATCTTATGTAAGTTCCACTCTCCCAACTTTTTTCAAGTTTTTTTACCTGCCAAATTTTTAATTAAACTTCCGTATAGATGGTGACCGAGTTCGCTGAGTTGATTCAGACGCAACAACATCAAGCCGATCGAGTAAGGCGTCTTGAAGCTCAGCTGAAGGAGAGTGAGGATAGCCATGCTCAGGTTGAGGTGGCTCATCAAAGAGAAGTGGGCTCTGCTCAAGAGTTCACCGATCATTTCTTGGCTAAGCAGATGGAGGCGGAGGAGAAAGCTTTTGTGGTGGAAGAGAAGGTTATGTATTTCTAAAAATTTCTATTTGCTACCCAGGAGTTCATGCACACGGCTGAACAAGAGGCTGATCCGGCCAGGTCATCTTATGAACAGAAAATCGAAGATATGGAGCGCCAAGCATTGACGATCGAATCCCTCCCAAAGAAGGCTAGGCTGGAACTTGAAGTCTAAGGGGTTGACCGTTTCAAAACGTCTCCGACTTATGATGCCTTGCTTCTTCGAGAGTTTCAGCTGGGACTGGTCTCGGCTGGAGAATTTTTCAAAGTCAACAATCAGGTAACTGACAAAGCTCGAACTAACTGGGAGTTATCGATAAAAAACCACGTGGACCGGTCCTTATAATCTCTTTGAACTCAAATGAATGAGTGGAGGGCATACTGCCGAAGTCAGGGTAAAGAACCCCACCCTATGCACTTGGAGATCCCGTCAGAGCATTCTCTTTCGACCTTTTAAGCGAATCAGAAAGCTGGTGCGGATGGGTCGAAGGCTGATGTTGATCCAATCCCGAGAATAGATTATAGTGAATGGATGGATGACTAGGTAGACATAATTGCATGGCCGTCAAATGAATCTCTTTCATGAATACGAAATGGTACCTGACCCGAGTATCGGCAAAAGCTCCAAGTCCTCACTTTAGCCTTGGTGTATTTGTATAAAATTCTTACACTTTGTAATTACAGTTGATTAATGAAATCTCAAATTTTTTACCACCTGCCTTGTTTTGTCAAGTATTTTGTACCTAATCTGTTTGATTTAGTGCCCGAGTAACTTCACCGAGCACCGAGTACTGAGTACCGAGTATCTTATCTAACTTGGTTTTATTATATGGAATAGCTTCTAACGCCAAGTATCTTATTGAACTGGCCAATGCAATTTCTTTGTGCCAAGTATCTTATTAAACTGACTAATTTTGTTCGAGTAATTTCACCGAGTATTTTATTTGACTTGGTTTTGTCAAGAACTTTTTATCGACTAACTTTATTTCTTTGTGCCAAGTGTCTTATTAAACTGTCTAATACATTTCTTTACGCCAAGTATCTTATCAAACTGACTTATATTATTAACCGAGCCATCTTGAAACAAGCGAGTAGATTTATACTCGAATTTCATACTCGGTTGCTACCCAAACATTACATCAAGGCTCACCATGATCATATGTTCGAGTCCTCACACAAGTTACCGAGGACGTCTCCTTAGTTTTGTCTGTGCAAGGGTTTGCCAAATCGTTAAACTTTTGAACTGCTTAACACAACTGCGCATTTCACCGGGATTTTTCCCGATAGCACCCTGAGCAGTTTTCCAGAATCTGGTGCATCGGGTTTGCCTTTTTGCTAAGGTCGACTGACCTTGTTAGGCTGGTGTGCTCCTTCGAGCTTCTCCACCCATTCTAGAATTTTACCAAATTAATGGTCTCGAGCATTCTATTTGCATACTCTTATTATCATACTGGTCTTTCATATGTTCTCATTATCATATGCTTTAGATTTCGGAAATCCCGAGTTTGGTTTTTATTTATAAATGCAAAATCAACAATGAATTATATTTCGAAGCTAATAATTGACCTGACTAAAATTTCATAACTAAAAGGGAAACAATTTTAAAGATAAAAAATCTTCAAATATTGGGCGTTGCATGGTCGGGGTAAGACCCTTCTATTTGGTTGTGCAATATAATATGCTCTATGACCAGCTACTCCTTCAATCTTGTACGGGCCTTCTCACTTGTCAGTCAAGGAACCTGCAGCTTTGTTTTTTATATTCAGTGACACCTTTCTGAGTATCAGGTCTCCTATTTGGAATTTCCTGATTCGAACATGAGAATTGTAGTGGCGGGAATTGTAGTGGCGGGCCACTCTTTGTTGATATGTCATATTTCGTAATCGGGATTTCTCCATTTTCTCTTTTAGCTCATCTAGATTTTGTAACAGCATATCAATATTCTAGTCTTCATTATAAAGCCTGACCCTGGGTGACGCATACGATGTTTCTATAGGGATAACAGCTTCTGTTCCAAACGCTATAGTGAATAGAGTCTCTTCTATAGAAGTTCTTGTTATCGTCTGATATGCCCATAGTACCTCGGGAAGTTTTTCAACCCAACTTCCTTTCTTGGCATCTAGCTTTTCTTTGAGTGTATGCTTGATGATTTTGTTTACTGCTTCAGCTTGCCCATTTGTTTGAGGGTGGGCAAGTGTGGCGTAGTAATTGACAATTTGGTACTCTTCGCACAACTGTCTGAATTTCAGATTATCGAACTGGGTGTCGTTGTCAGTGATGATAATGCTTAGGACTCCAAACCTATAGAGTATATTTTTCTTCACGAAATTTGTGGTATTTGCTTCTGTGATACTCATTAATGCTTCAGCTTCTGCCCACTTTGTGAAATAGTCAACTGCTACGATTGTATGCTTCGCTCCACCCCCTGTTCCTGCCGGCATTGGGCCAATTAAGTCCAAACCCCACATGGCAAATGGCCATGGGTTGTTCAAAAGGTTGTCGGATATCGTTAGCAATTCTTTGGCATGCATTGCAGCTTTCCGAACATCAATGTGCATCCGAGAATAAAGTGGGCCAATAATAACCTTGCCTGAGTACCTTGTGTGCTAAACTTTTGCCCCCAGTATGGTTTTCACATACTCCACCGTGGATTTCCTGTAGTATCTGACATGTATCTTCCTCTGATACACATCTTTGGAGTATTCAGGAAAACCCCTTCTGTACAGTTCTCCTCCGATCAATGTGTATCTTACTGACCGATACCTGATACGTTTGTCTTGTAAGGAATCTTCCTAGAGTACGCCTTCTTCTAAGAATCTTTTTAACTGATTCATCCAACCGTCTGACGGTGTTTGGATTTTTGAGATTTTAAAGTTTTTTAGCTCAGCTGTGCTCGGTTTGAGGAGATGTGCGACCAGAATAGTTTTTAGCCTGATTGTGGTCGTTGCTGATGCTAGCTTAGACAAGACATCTGCTTTTTCATTCTCCTCCCTAGGGATCTAGGCAATCTTTTATTCTTTGAATTTCTGAAGGAGTTGTTTTGCTATGTTACGATAAGCTATCATTCCTTCATCTCTTGCTTGGTATTCGTCAATGACTTGGTTGACGACTACCTGTAAATCGTTAAATATCTCGACCTTATCTGCTCTGAGGGCTATGCAGACTTTGAGTCCAGCTAGTAGTGCCTCGCACTCGGCTTGATTATTCGTTGCTTTGAAGTCGAACCTCATGGCACACTCGACATCATCTTCTTCCAGGGTGCATACTACTATCTCTGCCCCGCTGTCGTGAGTGTTTGAAGAGCCATCGATATATAATTTCCATGAGAAACTCTTGCCCAATATCTTTTTTGCTTCCAGGTTTGGTTCTGTGAATTCTGCTATGAAATCTGCCACTGCTTGGCCTTTGGGAGATGTCCTGGGGACGTACTGGATATTGAATTCACTTAGCTCTATTGCCCATTTTGTTAGTCTTTCTGAAATTTCTGGCTTCTATAAAATTTGCTTAAGTGGGCAGTCGATAAGAACCTGGATTGTATGAGCCTGAAAATATGGCATCAGCTTCCTTGCTGCTGAAACCAATTCTATGACCATTTTTTCTGCCTGTGAATACCTGGTTTCAACTGGAAGAAGTGCCTTGCTGGCATAGTATATTGGCTTCTGTACTCCATCTTCTGTTCTGACTATAACTGAGCTTGCTGCTAATTCCGTAATCGATAAGTACAAGTGGAGTATCTCTCCCATTTTCTGTTTCGAAAGAATGGAAGCTTGCCCTAGGTACTCTTTGATTTTTAAGAGCACCTACTCGCATTCTTCGTTTCATTCGAGTCATTTTCCTTTTTTAATTACTTTTAAAAACAGAGCACATTTGTTTGTGGCCTTTGAAATAAATCTGCCCAAGGAAGCTAAGCATCTCGTTAAGCGTTGTACTTCTTTTAGCGTCGTACTTCTTTTAGCGTCATCGGTGAGGTCATTTTTTGTAGGGCTTTGATCTTTTTAGGGTTTACTTCGATTCCCCTCTGGTGAACTTGGAAACCCAGGAACCTTCCTAAAGGAACTCCAAATAGGAGTTTGTTTTGATTCAGCTTCATTTGATATCTCCTCAAGACATCAAATGTCTCCCGCAGATCTGAGGTGTGCCTGTCTGCCGAGATGCTCTTGGTCAACATGTCATCTATGTAAACTTCCATGTTTCTTCTAATTAGGCGTGCAAAGATTCTGTTAACCAGCCTTTGGTATGTTGCTTCTGTATTTTTTAGCCTAAAGGGCATTACGGTGTAACAATATAAGCCTTGATCGGTTGTGAACGCCATTTTTTCTTCATCAGCCTTATTCATCCAAATTTGGTTATATCCTGAGTAGGCGTCTATGAAACTGAGTAATTCGTGGCCTGATGTGGCATCAACCAGTTGGTCTATCCTTGGTAGTGGAAAACTATCTTTTGAGCATGCTTTATTCAAGTTTGTGAAATCTATGCTCATTCTCTATTGACTGTTTTTCTTCTGGACGAGGACCACATTAGCTACCCATTGAGGGTAGCTGATCTCTCTAATTGACCCTACAACGAGTAACTTCTTCACGTCATGCTTGATTGTCTGACTTTTTTCGAGGTTGAATGACATTCTCTTATGTATTACTGGTTTTACATTTGGGTCTACCGCCAGATGATGTGATATTATTCGGGCATCTATCCCGACCATGCCTTCATGACTCTAGGCGAACTAATCCTTGTACTCTTTGAGCGGATCAGTGAGGCTTTGTTTAACTTTTCTTTCCAAATTGGCCCCGATTTTGATATTCTTGTTTGGTTCATCTTCTTTCAAGATTAATTCTTCAACTCGTTCATTTTTAGACTCCTTCGGTTCTTCCCTTGGGTCAAACTCGAATGATAGTGACTATTTATTCTGATTTAGCTGTGTTATAGTGCATACTTGTCCACCATTGTCTCTATCTTTGTAAACTAACATGTTAGCTCTTCGGGCCATCTCATGGGATCCCTTGACTAGGTCGGGAATTTGATCATTAGGGCGTAGGTATCTGTTGCGGCCTTAGTTTTATTCAAGAATGGCCACCTAACAATGCGTTATACGGCCAATTGTCTAAGTCTACCACTATGAAATCGAGTAATACTGTTCTCTGACTAGGTGCTACTCCGATTTTTATAGGTAACTTCGCCGTCCTGAGAGACCTAACCTCAACTCCTCAGAATCCTTTGAGTGGGGTATGAAAAGGCTGTAAATCCTTTCGGTCCAACCTGTGTTGATCGTAGACATCTACATTGAGAATATCAGCCGAACTACCATTGTCTATTAAAATTCTCCCTGACTTTCCTGTGTCCAATTCGGGCACTTATGACCAGGGCATCGTTTGGTCGAACATCAACCCCATGTGAGTCAGCTTCTGTGAATATTATTGGGTCTCATCCTTCCTTTATCCTTTTCAGGTTTGGTTCAACAGAATTGACATCAAAGTTCTGCCTTGCCTCCACCGCTTCTTTAATTTCCTGAGTTCGCTCTCGGTTACTTCTTCCAGTTGATGGTCCTCCAAAGATTGATTGTATTACTTAATTGGCCTCGGGGCTGGATATTTGGTTTCAATCGGAACTATGATCGACCCTAGTCTCTTTCTTCATTTCTGACCTCTCATCTCTTTTCAAGATTATATCTTGTAAGTGTCCTTCCCGAATGAGGGTCTCTATATAGTCTCTAAGCTGGTAACATTTGGAAGTCTCATGACCGATTTCCTTGTGGAATCTGCAGTACTTTGTTATATCTCGCCGGGAAAACTGAGACTGTCGGTGTGGCTCTTTTACCAAATTCTTCTCTTCCAATATGGCTAGGATTTCTTCCTGCTTTTTTTAGAGAGGGGTGTAGTTTGTGTATTTTTTTTTTGGAATTTCTCTGTGGTCTGGTCGGTATTACATCCTTTTCTTCCGTCCTTGCTTCTTTCTTTTCCATTTCCCTTTTGTTTTCCCTTTTGGTTCTTTGACTCGACATCATTTTATTCGGGTTTTCCTCCATGCATGTAGCATCCTCCCATGGCTAACTCCTCTTCTTCGGCTAGTGCATATCCTTCCGCCATGTCCATCATATCTACATATCTGGTTAAACGGGCCCTTCTTAGGTCAAAAAGATAACCGTCCATTCTGCAAGTTGTTTATGAATGCAGCAATTATTGCTTCATCATTTGCACTGCCGATTTCTGATACCGCCTGACCGAATCTCCCCAGGTATTTTTTTAACGACTCATCTTTCCCTTATTTCAGCTAAGAAAGGTAAGCCACTGATTTTTTCCTATGTATGTTGCCTAGAAATTGTCTTGAGAAACTTCTGCTTAATTCACCAAAACTTTCGATGCTTGCCGGGGGCAATCTTCTAAACCATTTTGAGCCTGTGTCTCCTAGAGTCTGTGGAAAGTTGAGACATAGTAAATGGTCGTTGTGGGAGTACTGAGCCATAGCGCTTTTATACCGTCTGATGTGTTCTTTCAGATCCGTACCCTTCTTAAACTGTTCTACGTGTGGCATCCTGAATCTTTTTGAAAATAGGGTTCGCGGGATGTCCCTAGTAAATGGACTATCGGAATCGTCGTCGGATAAGTCATTGTACCCATATCGTCTAACCAGCGCGTCCATTTGATGCCTATTGTTTTCAACTTCTCGGGTTAGGCTCTAAATTATAACATCTCTATCTCTCACCGGATCTTCATTATGGTTGAACCGTTGGGTGACCATCATGTCTTTTTCCAGCTCCTCTTCACTTCGCTTCCGAGTCTCACGGGTCGATCCTTGCAGGCGTATGGTTCCATGACTACGCTTACGATGGTACCGATCGTTATCCTCTGATGACGATGACCAATCCCTGTGCCGGTCATGCTTGCGGTGTTTATCATGGGTTATCTGACCATGGCTCTGCCTTTGGCGTAGTGGTTCCTCTTCGGGTGTTTCACGTCCCTTATACTTATTACGTATTACACCTCTATCTTGATTGACTGGAATAGAGTTTCTACCAGCTTCTGGTGCATCTGGTTCAGGCCCAACTATAACCGAACGAAGCCTTGTAAGTAGGGGGTTAGGAGGTTGTGTTTATATAGCTAATAGATCAACCCCTTCTTTTGCCTCGTCCGCTAACAGCTGTTGTAGTGCCTCATGGAAACGTAATGTCAGGTCTTCACTGGTCGGAGGGATTTATTGGATCCTCACCATAGATGTTGGTTGGTTCTCGGTGGTTGCGGCGAGATCTCATGAGCTACCGCCTATGTAGAAGTTATCTGGAGATTTTTGGACATCCCCAGAATTGTTTCTGCTTCCACTTCCCGCCATCACTTTTAATCAAATCGAAGGTTCAACCTCTCCTTGTAGCGCCAATTGTTGACGTCAGTTTCTCGATTTGTACGAAAGTCAACAAGATTGGATTTTAGCCGTGATCTCAAAGAGAAAGAGAATGAGAATGCAATTTGAAACTAGTTAGACACAGGTTTTACGTGGTAAAACTCCGGTGATCAGAGAAACGTCCACGGGTGGTTAAACAAACAACCGAGCCAAAATCCACTATTGAAATAAATATTTACAACTCTCGATCTCTCTTTTTTCTCTCTGTATTCTTCTATATCTTCTTATGACGAGATTATGGGTCTATTTATATGTACATAGAACCCTAATTCTTTTTGTACAAGTAATGAAAGATTTTCGTATTTGATTATAATTGGTTACTTGTTGGAGCAGTATTTATCTTCTTTCCTATTTTGGATATTTGTATGGAGATCGAATGGGACTTCAGTAATATAGTCCATTTAGGACTTATTTCCTTACAAATGTGTAGTCTTCTTGAAGAAATAAAGTTGTTGCCTGATCTGAAACCTTTTTCCTGTTTGGTATTCTATTCTTGAAATTCTTCTTCGACATGGATATCTTTGCTTATTTCAATATGACTCTTGGTTCGTATGTGAGTTATGTACTGGACTTCTTTATTCGGATTTCTTCATACTTGTCTCGAGCAGAACATGACGTCAGCTGATCCCGAGTAGAACATGATGTCACCTAGCCCCCGAGTAGGTCTTGCTCAGTACTTGCATTTATACTTATTCAGGTTGCTATTCCTTTGTGATATCTTGCGGAATATTTTCTGAATGCCTATTTGGATGTCTACCTGGCAATCTTATCCACCTTGTCAATGACGTGTACATCTGATAAAATTTACATATAACAACTTTGAACACATCAAATTCTTCGCAGACATATCCCAATGCTCTTGTTCTGAAATGTTTCTTCACACTCGAGTCATTGTACAAAAGCTAGCAAGCATTGTCTTCCTAACCCCATCCATTCTGCTATTGCAATTATGGGGATCTCTGTTCCATTTTTTCTAATAGAAAGCAAAAAATCCATTATCTTATCTTTATTTTTGTTCTGCCATATACCTTACACTCATCTACCAAAGACGTTGTTGGCAATCTTGGATACATTTTTCCACCAAAACTTTATTTGAGACCAAGAACATCTTTATGCTTTGATATGTTTTCAAGCTTTGAGATGATCTCTTTAAGCCTAGATTGCAGTGTTTTACAAATATCGTTGATAATAGGTTTGTTGTTCTGCATTGAATAGTTGCTTGCTTGACATTTTGCTAAAGCCAAAGTAGCAATCTCATTCAAAAAGTACTCAGCTTGGTAGACAACATTTTTAAGCACATCAATTTACGCAGCCTCCAAATTGGCTCAAACATGTGATAGTTGCAATGTTATTAGTATTAAATTTTGACTTCATAGTTCTGACTTTGTATTGTTAATAGTTGACTCAATATTGTAACAATTGGCTTCACCTTAAACACACATGATTTGTGTATGATGAAAGTAGAAAAGATATATGTGAACTAGGTTTGATTCTGATTTCTACGATAGATGCATTGAACCCATCAAAAGTGGATGTTATATGCACCCTAAACACTGGTTTTGATCATGTGAGTGCAACCTTACTTAGCTTCTTCATTTATAAACACTTGGATACTGTTTTGAGTTTATTTCCTTGCATTAAACATCGCATGTTACAAGATTAAAAAAAATGTCAATTTAAAAGTGTCACAGGAATAATAATAAAAAAACCATGTCAATATAAAAGTGTCATCGGATTAAAAAAAACGTTAATATTAAATCATAACATGTGGCATAAATATAAAAGTGTAAAGTAATTCAATTTGTCCACTCTACATCAAATATTTAATACATTTGAAAATGCTTACTTATTTGAATTGTTGCATAAATATATCTTTTTGTGTTTTTATATTATTATCATATGCCATCCACTATTTTTATGCATCATACATTGTTAATAACTAAAAATATTGTCAGTAGATGGATGGAGAGGAAAATTTGGCACTTACTTGGAATGAAAATGAAATGGATGTTGAGGAAAATTTGGAACTAACTTGGGACGATGCACAAATGGATGAAGAGGAGAATTTGGGATTGAGGTGGGGCACAAATTGGGAAGACATTCAAGAGACACAGGATCAAAGCTTTAGAAGATTTTTAGTGATTGGGAAGGGAAAAGAAGTATGGCAGCAGTACATCTTGTTTGTTATTTGGTCCAATTTATTTATATTTTGGATTTGCACTATTGTTCAAATTATGTTGATAGGAAGTTTATGAACAATAGTGTAGAGAACCAAAAAGTTTGTAATAAGTTCATGCAACAAGTTAGTACCAATGAGAAATGTCACGATATAATAAGAATGAGTCCATTGACATTTGCTAGATTGTGTGAATTACTAAGAGATACCAATCGCCTCAAAGATATTAAAAATACAATAGTTGATGAACAAGTTGCAAAGTTTTTTGTATGTATTAGCACATAATGCTAAAAATCGAACTATCTCTTTCTTTTTTCGTCGATCGGGTGAGACCATAAGTATACATCTTCATGAGGTGTTAAGAGCTATCATTTCCTTGGAAGATCAATTCTTAAGACAACCAAATGGATTTGAAGTACCACAAGAAATTATCAGTAGCCATAGATTCTACCCATATTTCAAGGTAAAAATGCAAACTATAGCAGTGGTTGGCTAACTTATTTTTCTTTTTTCTCATTTACACATATTTAACTTAACTGTGATTTTCAGGATTGCATAGGAACAATTGATGGAACACATATTCGTGTCAAAGTTTCTAAAGATGAGGCGGCAAGATATCGTGAAAGGAAAGACTACACGACTCAAACTGTCATGGCAGCCTGTGTGTTTGATATGAGGTTTACTTATATGTTGCCTAGGTGGGAAGGAACTGCATCGGTCAAGAATTATAAAAAATGCTTTAGCTAGAGCTGACAAGCTTATAATTCCTAAGGTAAGTACAACTTATGCCCAATTAGTGCGTCTCAGTTAAAAATAAGATTGTAAAACTAACTTGTTAATATATTTTGGATAGGAAAATTTTATTTGGTTGACACGGGTACATGCTACGAAGTTGACTTCTCACACCTTACCGAGGAGTACAATACCATCTAAAAGAGTACTCTGATCGTGCTCCTGAAGATGCACAAGAACTCTTTAATCATCGACATGCAACATTGCATAATGTTATTGAAAGAACATTTGGAGTGTTGAAAAAACGGTTTCCAATAATTTCTGGAGCAACAGAGCCTTATTATCCTATTAAGACAGTCACAAAAATTGTGTTAGCTTGTTGCATACTATATAATTATCTTGTGAGAGTAGACCCTGATGAAAAAATACTTGCTGAGGTTGATCAAGAGCTTTTAACACGAACACCAGAGATATAAGAAACTTATTGTAGACAAATAGATGATGATGATGCAAGAAAAGGGGCAACTATAAGAAATAACATAGCAGAGATGATGTGGAAGGATTATGATGCTAATAGACCATAATTTTATATTAAGCTTTCATTTGTAGAATTTTGGGATAATATATTCTGTTTTTCCATTGCTAGTTGTGTTTGTGTGTACTGTGAAACATATTGTAATAATATTATTGACTGGGTATTTATGTTAGTTATTATTTGGATTACTTTTGTGTTATTTTCATATTTGGTTTATAATCATTTGTTTGTGTTTTATAAACTTTTTTTATTATGCAGCTTATAGAGATGGCCAAAAAAGCGAAAATCAATGTTGAGGGTTGTCAACCAAAGAAAGATACCGTAAAGTGGACAGAAAGCATGGATGTGGTTCTATTTGATACACTATTAGAGAAACAAGCTAATGGAAATAGAATTGATAGAACTTTTACAATAAGTGCTTATAACAATGTTCTGAAGATTTGTCGAAAAGAACTTAAATATCCATTTGACAAAGATCATTTGAAAAATCGTATCAAAACTTTAAAAATTAACTTCAATGCATGTTATGATCTTTTCAAAGGTTTAAGTGGATTCTCTTAGAGTCCAGTTACAAAGATGTTTGTAGCGGAACCCGAAGTTTAGAATACCCTCATCGAGGTTAGTCATGTATGGTTACAGATAATAATAAGTTATCTTGATTTAAATTCAATATATTTTAATTTTATATTTTAATTTTGTTATTGTAAGTAAAATGAATTTTGATTTAACAGCTAAAAATAACATGTTATCAATTTTTACATGAATGTAGTCCAAACCAAGTGCAAAAAAATGTAGGTTTACTGGAATTCAAAATTATGACAAGTTGTTAGAGCTGTTTGCAAAGGTTAGAGCAAATGGAGAAGGTGTTATAAGTGCAAAGGAAAAGGTAAAACAATGGGAAAAGGAGTGATGTGATCAGTTTGTAGATCTTGAACGTTTGGAAGAGGTAACAACTGATAATTTTAATCCAGTAACCCCACAATGTATTTCTAAAGGTACAAATTCCTCCCAATTATTGAAAAGGAAAGCCTCTATGGTAGATGCATTTGACAAACAAGTTGAGATGATTCAATATGGTATGAATAATGTAGCTGATGCAATTAGGGAAGGAAATGTCATTGCTGAAAAAGGGATTGTTGTTTTTGAAAAAAACACGACCACGCATTTATGAAGACCAAGATATTTATGCAGAGCTATTGAAGATCAGAGTCCCTGACAATCTACAACTTGAAGTTGTTTTGTTTCTAGTCAAATCTCCATTGAAAACAAGAGTTTTTTTTGCAGTCCCAAGTCCACGACGGTATGAATTTCTTTTGAATATGATGCATCCGACTAATGAATTTTGAGTTGACATGGTTGATCTTAACTCTATGCTCTATTTTGAACAATATGGATGCTATATTTTGATATATGTCAACTACCATTGGCTGCTCTTGTGATCTATGTCAACTAAGGTTGACTGCTTTTTTGAATTATGTATATTTTGGTAAAGGCTTTTTGCGTTATGATATGTGTAAAGTTCTTAACAAAATGAATGCTATATTTTGATATATGTTAACTAACATTGGCTGCTTTTGTGATCTATGTCAAATAAGATTGATTGTTTTGTGATTTATGTATATTTTGGTAAAGGCTTCTCGCCTTATGATATATGTAAAGTTCGAACTTTTGATAAACAAAATTAAGAAAAATTATTTTTATCAATTTTCTTATTATTTGGACTACTCATATATTCATGATATTATAATAATTTCAAAAAACTATTCAAAAAACTTATAATATTTAAACTTGATTTTAAGAAGAAAAGTATGAATTTATATGTTAGAAAACAAAATACACCAACTAATTACAAAAGGGTAATATAGTAAATTTATAATTATATATCAATCCATCCATTCAACCCTCCTTTCAATACAAAACAAATGAACGAAGACTTATCTTCCATCCTTCCTAACTTACCAAACAACATGAAGGATAGATGTTATCCTCTCCATCCCTCATACTCTCTCTCGTTCATAATTCATCCATCCATTCTACTTTCTCTCCCTCTTGCCAAACATAATGTCAGTGTTATAGTAGATCTTAGGGTCAAATTATTCGGTTTAGAATTTTTACTTGAGTTTATTGGTACTAATTTAAAAATAGAGTATTCTGAACAGGTTACTAACATTTGAAACAAGTTGTTCGAAGTTTTTAGTATTTATGAGCACAAGTTTGGTGGCTCTCACAAGTTGGAGCATTCTGAAACGGTGAAAAAAAAGACAATTATCAAGTTCTTCTTCAGGGTAATGATCTGGCTCATCTTCATGTGTTGAACTTAATAGGTACCTTGAAGCACAGTTTGATGTATTCAAAGACACCGAAGAATTTGGTTTGTTGTTATGGTGGAAGCCTATAGCTACAAGTATCTGGTTTTGTCACGCCTAGCATGTGTCGTATTGGTTATCCCCGTGTCCACAGTGTATTCAAAACAAGCATTCAGCAACAGTGGATGCATAATTGAACCAAGAAGAAGTTGTTTGTCTTCGGAGATGGTGAAGGTATTAATATGTCTTCGGGGTTAGGAGCATGCTCAAAAGAGGTTGTAAAACCGAACGGTAGATAATGAACTTATTCAAAATTTTACCAATTTATATGTTGATGAGAGTTCTAGTAGTAACCAGGCCCAGAATGTTGGAGCCCCGTTCACCGGTCACGTAGCGGAATTAGGTTTTTAAAATTTTTAATACATATCATATCTGTATCTGGAACCAGTGAACTTTGGATCGTAATTATTTTTTGGAACTAATACATATAATATGTAAACACAGGAAATTGTAATCAATATAATCAGAAGAACATACCAACGTTTGGAGGCTCCTTCACTTTACGTTATGCTCCTGTCTAAACCAATCTTACCAACGTTTGGAAATTCCTTCACTTTACGATGTGTTCCTGTCTGAACCACTCGATCTTCCTTGTTATCTCCCGGATTTGGCAACTGTGTGTGGGCGCGTCACGGTCTCATGAACTTGAATGGAGGATGTAGAGAAATACTTAAAGAAACTCTTTCTTCTCAATTTGGTGTATTGATTTATTTCATATACACATAAATTGCATCTCATGTAAAACTTTTTTTTTTCTTTTTGCGTCGCCCGTTCAACACTTGAACATTTTTTTTATATATATATTCTTATGCCTCAGCGACTTTTCACAAATATATATATATTTAAAACGCCTTGCTTCACACTGTATATTCACGCACCTGATATATATCTTTTTACTGCACTTCCTTTTTTTATATTTTTTTGTCTTGTTTCACATGTATTTGCATCATCTCATGATTCTTATACTTGTGCATTTATATAATATATATATATATTCTTGTTTGTATCCTATACAAACACTTATATATGTGTACATACTAATTTACATCCAATGCAATCTCTTGTGTTATAATTGATATATATATTAATTATCCTTTTTAAATATATCTAATATATTAAAAAAGATAAACAGTATTTTAAATTTAAACTTAAATTCAAATACTTAGATAAATGATTTAGTAAAATAAAATAATCATATTATTTTATCTTCACCTAAATCCATATATCAACTAACACCGTCCAATTAATAGTTAATTAATAATTCATAATTATCAATATAATTAAATGATATAATTATTAATTAATTCAACTATTAAAATTCATTAATTAAATAATCTTATTATTCAATTAATTTTCGAATAAACACGTGTCACTTTTGTAACACAATTAATTGGACAATCCAATTAATTAATCGTGACCCTTGTTACCTAAATCAATCGGGCTAGCAAGGGGACCTAATGAACCCACAGTATTTTGAGCTCCAATAATCCTCGAAATCATTAATTACACTCTTTAATTAATAATCCTTGATTATTAACTTCGGTGTTATTCCACTAAAAACCCGAAGCTGCACTCTCTCAACTGTAGACGCTTTTACACAGACTGATACAACTCGGTGTCTATCGATATAGCTATTACACATGGTGTGATCCTCCACAATAGTTCATAATTAGAGTTGGGTCATAATGTCCGCTATACCCCTCTAATTACATATATTCTTCAAGTACCATTGATTCTATAATGAATAATAAATCCTATTTCCTTACGGAATTAGGAGAGCGCTCATATTGTCAAAGCCCTGAATCAACCCTTAAGGGAACTACCATCTACTTCTCACAAGAATGAGTGGATTCCACTATTGTGTACTGTTGACGTTGATTTTTGGATTGTATCAGAAAAGCCAACAAGGATTAGATTTCGGCTGAGATTTCAAAGAGAGGGAGAAGGAGAAAGTAAACGAGACACGAGTTTTTTACGTGGTAAAACTCCGATGACTAAAGAAACGTCCACGGGTGGTTGAATGGTCAACCTAGCCAAAATCCACTATGAATTCTTGAATATTACAAGCTCTCGATCTCTCTTTTTTCTCTCTGATTTTTTTTTATTTCTGTGTATGCTCTATTGTCTATATCTTTTTTTTGGACAAGATTATGAGTCTATTTAGATGTTTATAGAACCCTAATCTGCTTTGTACAAGTAATAAAAGATCTTTGTGTTTAATTACAATTATTTTCTTGTTTGGAGCTGATTGTCTTCTTTCCTGTTTCGGAGTCTTGTATTGAAGTTGAATGGGATTTTAGTAACGTAGTCCAATTAGGACTTATTTCCTTATAAGAGCGTGGTCTTTTTGAGGAAATAGAGGTGTTCTCGGATAAGGAAACTTTTATGCTTGACGTTTTCTTTCTTCTTTAGAGTCTCTCTTTGATAAGGATCCTTACGTGACTCAACTTGTGGACTACTCGCTAAGCTTCTTGCTCGGTTGTCATGTTTATCCCGAGTAGGGTATGATGCATGTTGGTCCCGAGTGACGTCCCCTGATCCTAAGTAGAAAATGCATTCTGCTTGCCCCGAGTATGTTTAATTGATGCAGGCCTTGTTTTAATACCTGTCTACTCGGGCCTCTTCTCTTCAATAATGCCTTGTTAGACGTTTCCTGAGTGCCTATTTGGATATCCACCTGGCACTTTTATCCTCCCTGTCAATGACATGCACATTTGGTAAAATTCACATACGACAATACCCCTTTAAAATATTTTTGCTAAGCAAGGTTTCTTCGGGCAAAAGTATTTTAATTAATTTTCAATATCCTTTTAGTTTATGGGTTGACCTCTTGTCATGATGACGTGTCTCAATGGTGACCCTGCAAATTCGATTCACCCCCTCACTCGTGATCTTTAATGAAGGTGACGCTTTAAAGTTCTGACGGCTGAGTCTAGTTCTTGTTTTGACACGTGTATTTTACCTCTTCATTTTTCGAGATTATTTATGAGAAACGACTTATACGTCTTCCCATGCACCGCTTACGTCATCAAACTTCGTCATCACTATTTCCCGCCTTGAAAACCTAGGGTTTCGTGTCGTTTTCTCTTTAAATTCTTCACTGAGAGACATTATTGGTTTATTCTTGACGATTTTCAGCAGAAATTTCTTTAAACCCAGATTTCTTTAAACAGAAGTTCGCGATTCTCCGTTGAAGATCTTGCATCAAACTTAATTCAATGTTAGTTTTAATGGAGCCATCTTCCCGTCATCGTCTTTTTAATGTCGCTCTTAATGCATTAGAACGTGGGGATTTCCAGTTAGTTTCTTGTATTAGAAGATTATTGGGGGAAATCCCTGTATATGAACCTCCATTTTTAGAAGTTGATGTTTCAGGGCTTCACCCTGAAGTCACTTTTAGCCCTGTATCGAGTTCTTCATCTAGTTCTGATTCTGATATTTCTGACCATAGGGTACCTTTTCGAAGGATGGGAAAATATCAAAGTAGAAGTGAAGTCCGCAAACACAACTCAGCAATATTTTGATCAGGGAGCAGATTGTCAACGAAAATGATGTTGAAAAGGATTTCAGGGCGTCTCGTCTTACTTTTTCTGCTGAACGCCCGAGTGGGTTTGACACCGAGCCAACGTAGTCAGGCCAGATGAGATAATGAAGTATCGTTCCCGATTCGATTTACCTAATTCGGTCACTCTGATTCCAGAGGTGATGGAGCTGCATGGAATCCTCCCCCAAGTATGGTGGCGATATATGGATCCATGCTCTGTTGTGGCGTCACTCTTCCCTTCCAGCCATTCATTGCCTGGTTTTTAGCAGAACCAGGGATTGCTCCTGCTCAGCTTGCCCCGAACAACTATAAAATTTTGATGTGCATGTGGAACATGTACAGCCGAATGAACTTATCGCCGCCATCCCCGAATGAAATCATACACTTTTTTACACTGAGACAAGCGGGCAAGTCGGGGACCTACTTTCTTATGTCTAATTTACCGGATTGTTGGGTCCCTAAGAGGAAAAAATGAGTTGGTGAGATAATACCTCTGATGACCCCAAAAAGAGGGGTTTTATATGGGGATTCCCTACATCCAACAAGTTCTAGAAGACCAGTTGGTTTTTTGCCAGAGGGAGTCTCGGGCTAGAAGTTACCGTTTCGGTTGGGGGTGCTCGAACGGTGTTGAAAGCCCCCCATTTCTTCTGTTCCCCCCGAGTTTTGGAATAAGAAGAAAATCGAGTATAGTGATGCGGAGCTGGCCAGACTTGCTCGGGCAGCGGTTCGTACTTTGGAGAAAATGAGCAAGACTTATCTCTTCGTTGAGTCGAAGATGATTGAGTTCGGCTTCTTTAAAAAGATTTCGGGCCAACGTAGGCGATGTAAGTGATTTTTGTAACCTTTTCCTTTCATTGTTATATATTTTTTGTTTTTCATTCTGACGCGGTTCCTTTTTTCTTCTAGTGTTTGATACGGACGTCGTCTGTGAACTTCAGGCTCGCCAAGTGAAGTCAATCATTCAGGCGAGTCGGAAAGAGGCTTCTTGTCAAGGCAATGAAGACATTGCCCTGCCCGAGTCTGATGAGGAGACTGATGCTGCTGAGGAGCAGATCCCGAAGATATGCTGCGGGAGATGTTATCTGGTCGGGCTTTCATTGGGGAAGACCGTTGGAGCAGTTTTCGAGATGGCTCCTTGACCGAACGTCTTCAAAATATTTTTAATGGCGCATCTTATGTAAGCTACCCCCAACTCCTTTAATTTTTTGCTTGTTTGCCAGATTTCTAATTGTATTCTTTTACAGATGGTGGCCGAATTCGGTGAGCTAGTTCAGACGCAGCTGCACCAAGCTGATCGAATAAGGAGTTTGGAGGCTCAACTAAAGGAAAGTGAGGATAACCGAGCTCGGGTCGAAACGGCTTACCATCAGAAGGTTGGTTCTGCATAAATTTTTGCCGACCACTGTCTGGCAAAGCAAATGGAGGCCGAGGAAAGAGCTTCTTTGGCAGAAAAGAAAGTAACATCATTTCAGAACTTATTGTCTTCTGCTTAGGAATCTATGCTCAAGGCCGAGCAGGAAGCGAAGCAGTCTAAGTCAGCGTATGAGCGAAAAATTGAAGATCTAGAGCGCCAAGCGTTGACAATCGAATCCTTATCTCGAGAGGCCAAGCTGGAACTTGAAGTACAAGGGGTAGATCGTTTCAAGAGATCCTCTGCCTACGATGCTCTTCTCCTTCGGGAGTTTCAACGAGGGCTGGTTTCAGCTGGTGAATTCTTTTAAGTCAAGAATCGGGCAACTAAGAAGGCCCGAACCAATTGGGAGCTGTTAATTAAACATCATGTGGATCGGTCCTTAGAGTCTCTTCGAACTCAGATGAAGGAATGTAGAGCTTACTGCTGTAGCCGAGGCAATAAACCCTATCCTATGCATTTAGAGATTCCATCCGACCACTCTCTCTAAACCTTCTATGCCAGTCAAGAATCGGTCGTGAAGGGTGTGGAGCTTGATGTCGGACCGATCCCAGGAGAGGATTACAGCCAATGTATGGATGACTCAGTAAACACAATTGATTGGCCTTCTAACAAAAGTCTGCTCCGCGAATACGAAATGGTGCCCGACCCGAGTATTGGCAAGGGCTTGAAATCCTCACAACCTTAATTTTTGTAGAATTGTAGAAATCCTTGATTCTTTATTGTAAGGAATTTGTAACTCCTCTAAATCAATAAAATTCCAAAGTTTTTCTAAATGATAGATCTTCTTTGATCACTTAACTTCTTGATTGTTGCCGAGTACTTCATTAAACTGACATGTTCGATGTTCGGGTAACTTAACCAAGTATCTTATTAAACTGGTAGTTACCCGAATAACTTTAATTACCAAGTATCATATTAAACTGGCTCTTCGATGTTCAGGTAACTTAATCAAGTATCTTATTAAACTGGTAGTTACTTGAATAACTTTAATTGCCAAGTATCTTATTAAACTGGTTCTTTATTATTAACCGAGTCATCTTAAAACAGGCAAGTTTATACTTGTGTTTCATACTCGGTTGCTACCCGAACATTACATCAAGGCTCACCATGATCATACGTTTGAGTCCTTACACATTACCGAGGACGTCTCCCCAGTTTTTGAATTGCTTAACACAGCTACGCAGGATTTAATGGTCCTGAGTATTCTATTTCCATGTTCTTATTATCATGCTTGTCTTCCATATGTTCTTATTATCATATGCTTTCTTTTGTAAATCCCGAGCTCGATGCTTTTCTTTCGGAAATCCTGAGTCTGATTTTTTATTTATAACTGCAAGATCAATAAAGTTATAAATTTCAACTAATATTTATCCTAACTAAAATTGTCCTAACTAGAAAAAAGAACAAAAAACAATTAAGGATAGAAAATCTTCAGATATTGGGCATTACATGGTCGGGGTAAAATCCCTCCATTAGGTCTTGCAATCCAATATGCCCCATAACCAACTATTCCTTCGATTTTGTACGGGCCTTCCCATTTGTCAGCCAAGGAACCTGTAACTTTATTTTTTATGTTCAATGACACCTTTCTGAGTACCAGGTCTCCTAGCTGGAATTTTCTGACCCGAACGTGAGAGTTATAGTGGCGAGCTACCCTTTGCTGATATGCCATATTTCGTATTCAGGATCTCTCCCTTTTTTCTTCTAGCTCATCTAGACTTTGTAATAGCATATCAATGTTCTGCTCTTTATCGTATAGCCTGACCCGGGGTGACGTATATGACGTTTCTATAGGAATAACAGCTTCTGTTCCAAACGCTAAAGTGAATGGAGTTTCTCCTGTTGAAGTTCTCACTGTTGTCCGATACGTCCATAATACATCGGGAAGCTTTTCAACCCAGCTTCCTTTCTTGGCATCTAGCTTTGCTTTGATTGTGTGCTTGATGACTTTGTTCACTGCTTCCACCTTCCCGTTTGTCTGAGGGTGGGCAGGTGTGGCATAGTAATTGGCAATCTGGTACTCTTTGCACAACTGTCTGAATTTTAAGTTATCGAACTGGGTGTCGTTGTCTGTGATTATAGTGTTTGGGACTCCAAACCTATAAAGTATATTCTTTTTCATGAAATTTATGGTGTTTGCTTTTATGATGTGCACTAATGCTTCAGCTTCTACCCACTTCATGAAATAGTCAACAGCTACTATTGCATGCTTTGCTCCACCCCCTGTCCCGGCTGACATTATGCCGATTAGATCCGAACCCCACATGGAAAATGGCCATGGGGACGTGAGGTTTCTGAGTTACTCATGGGGCTGTCGGATGTCATTAGCAATCATTTGGCAAGTATTGCAACTTTCTGAACACTACTGTGCATCTGAGAATAGAGTAGGCCAATAATAGCCTTACCTGAGTACCTTGTGTGCCAAACTTTTTCCCCCATTGTGGTTTCTGAAAACTCCTCCATGGATATCCTGTAATATCCGATATGCATCTTCCTCTTATACACATATTTGGAGTGTTCAGGAATACCCCCTTCTGTATAGTTCTCCTCCAACCAACGTGTATATGGCTGATCTATACCTGATGTGTTTTGCTTGTAAGGGATCTTCAGGGAGCACGCCTTCTTCTAGGAACCTTTTTAGCTGAGTCATCCAACCGTCTGGCGGTGTTTCGATTTCTAAAATTTCCAAGTTTCTTGGTTCAGTTGTGCTTGGTTTAAGGAGATGTGCAACCGAAATGGTCTTTGGCCTGATTGTGGTTGTTGCTGACGCTAGTTTGAACAATGCGTCTGCCTTTTCACTCTCCTCCCTGGGGATCTGGGTAATCTTATATTCTTTAAATTTCTGGAGGAGCTGTTTCACAATGTCACGGTAGATTATCATGCCTTCATCCTTGGTTTGGTACTCGTCCAGGATTTGGTTGATAACTACCTGTGAATCACTGAATATCTCAACCTCATCTGCCCCGAGAGCTATGCAGAATCTGAGTCCAGCTAGTAGCGCCTCGTACTCGGCTTGATTATTGGTTGCCTTAAAGTCAAACCTCATGGCACATTCTACGTCATCTCCTTCGGGGGTGCATACTACGATCCCTGCCCTACTGCCATGAGTGTCTGAAGAGCCATCAACATACAGCTTCCATGGGAAATTTTTACCTAACATCTTTTTTGCTTCCAGGTTCGATTATGTGAATTCTGCTATGAAATCTGCCACTGCTTGCCCTTTGAGAGATGTCATGGGGATGTAATGGATATCGAATTCACTCAGCTCGATTGCCCATTTGGTTAATCTCCCTGAAATCTTAGGCTTCTGTAGAATCTGCTTCAACGGGAAATCGGTGAGAACCTGGATTGTGTGAGCCTGGAAGTATGGCCTTAGCTTTCTTACTGATGAGACTAGTGCCAGGGCAATCTTTTATGTCTGTGAATATCTGGTCTCAGCAGGTAGAAGTGCCTTGCTGGTGTAGTACACTGGCTTTTGTACTCCATCTCCTGTTCTGACTAGGACTTAGCTTGTTGCCAGTTCTGTAATTAACAAGTACAGTTGGAGTGTATCCCCCATCTGAGGTTTTGAAAGGATGAGAGTCTGTCCTAAATACTCTTTAATTTTTAAGAATGTATGCTCACACTCTTCATTCCATTCAAGTCGTTTCCCTTTTCTAATTATTTTGAAAAAGGGTTCACATCTGTCTGTGGCTTTTGAGATGAATCTTCCTAAGGAAGCAAGACATTCTGTTAGGCGCTGTACTTCTTTGAGTGTCCTTGGTCAAATCATTTTTTTGTAGGGCTTGGATATTCTCGGGGTTGATTTCGATTCCTCTTTGATGGACTTGAAATCCCAGGAATCTTCATGAAGGAACCCTGAATAAACACTTGTTGAATTTAGCTTCATTTGGTATCTCCTTAAGACATCAACTGTCTCCCGCAGATCTGAAGTATGCTTGTCTGATGTTATGCTCTTGGTCAGCATGTCATCAATGTATACTTCCATGTTCCTTCCTATTTGCCGTGAAAAGATTTTGTTGACTAACCTCTGATAAGTTGCTCCTGCATTTTTCAATCCAAAGGGCATCACAGTATAGCAATACAAACCCTGATCAATTGTGAATGCTGTTTTTTCTTTGTCAGCCTTGTTCATCCTGATCTGGTTATACCCCGAGTAAGCATCCATGAAACTGAGTAGCTCATGGTCTGATATAGCGTCCACCAACTGATCTATCATTGGAAGTGGAAAACTATCTTTCGGGCATGCCTTGTTCAGATCTGTGAAATCTATGCACATCCTCCACCGTTCATTCTTCTTTTGGACGAGGACTACATTATCCACCCATTGAGGGTAATTGCCCTCTCTAATTGATCCTACAGGGAGTAGCTTTTCTACTTCCTGTTTGATCGTCTGACTTCTTTCAAGGTTGAATGATCTTCTCTTTTGTATCACCGGTTTTGCATTCGGGTCTATTGTGAGATGGTGGGATATTATTCCGGCATCTATCCCGACCATGTCTTCATGACTCCTAGCGAACACATCTTTGTATTCTTTAAGTAGATCAATGAGGCTTTGTTTGACTATTCCTTCCAGATTGGCCCCGACCTTGACCTTTTTGTCTGGTTCATCTTCTTTCAGGGCGATTTTTTCAATCGGTTCAGTTTTAGATTCATTCGGTTCTTCTCTTGGATCGAACTCGAATGATAGAGGATTTTCGTTCTGACTCGGCTGTGTTATAGTGCAAAACTGTTCATTTTTGTCCTTATATAATGACAAGTTAGCTCTTCAGGCAATCTTCTGAGATCCTTTGACTACCCTAACCCCCTGTTCAGTCGGGAATTTCATCATTAAGGCATAAGTGGCTGTTACGGCTTTAGTTTTATTCAGGAATGGTCATCCCAATAGTGCATTATATGGCCAATTCTCTAAGTCCACTACCACGAAGTCGAGCAATACAGTTCTCTGGCAATGTGCTATTCCAATCTTCACATGTAGCTTTGTCGTCCCGAATGACCTGACTTCAACTCCCCTAGATCCTCTGAGTGGGGTATGGAAGGGTTGTAGGTCCTTTCGGTCTAACCTGAGTTGATCGTAGACGGCTACATTGAGAATATCTGTTGAGCTTTCATTATCTATCAGGTTTCTCCTGACTTCTCGGTGACCAATCCGGGCACTTATGACCAAGACATCATTTGGCCGAACATCTATGCCATGTAGTCTGCTTCTGTGAATGTTATTGAGTCCCATCCTTCCTTTATCCTTTTTGGGTCTGGCTCGACCGAGTTTACATCAAAGTTATGTCTTGCTTCTACTGCTTCTCTGATTTCCTGGGTCCGTTCTCGGTTACTTCTTCCAGTGGATGGTCCTCCAAAGATCGTGTGTATTACTTGATTGGCCTCTAGACTGGCCCTTTGATTTTGACTAGAGCCGTGATCGATCCTGATCTCTTTTTTTTGCTTCTGATTTTTCATCCCTTTTCAAGATCACATCCTGTAGATGTCCTTCCCGAATGAGGGTTTCTATGTAATCTCTGAGCTGGTAACACTTAGAGGTCTCATGACCGGTTTTCTTATGGAACCGGCAGTATTTGGTTGTATCTCGCCGAGAAAACTGAGATTGACGGCGTGGTTCTTGCACCATATTCTTTGTTTCCAGAATGGCCAGGATTTCCTCATGTTTTTTCAGAATAAAGGTGTAGTTGGCGTACCTACCTCGGTATTTTTCTGTGGTCTGTTCGGCGTTACGCCTATTATCCCCGTCCTTGCTCTTCTCTTTGACATTTCCCTTATATTTTCCCTTCTGGTTCTAGCCCTTAGACTCAACATCCTTCTGTTTGGGTTTTCCTCCGTGCATATAGCATCCTACAGTAGCCAATTCTTCTTCCTCGGCCAGTGCATATCCTCCCGCCATATCCATCATGTCTGCATATCTAGTAAACCGGACTCTCCTTAAATCAAAAGATAGCCGACCATTCTGCAGGTTGTTGATGAACGCAGCAATTATTGCTTCATCATTTGCACTGCCAATTTTTGACACTGCTTGGCCGAATCTTCCCAAGTATTTCTTCAGTGACTCATCCTTCCCTTGCTTTATTTAAGAAAGGTGAGCTACTAACTTTTTCCTGTGAACATTGCTCAGAAATTGCCTCAAAAAGCTCCTGCTTAGTTCATCAAAACTTCTGAGGCTTGCTGGAGGCAATCTCCCTAACCACCTTGAGCTCATTTCTCCCAGAGTTTGTGGAAAATTGAGACATAGCAAGGGATCACTATGGGCATACTGAGCCATGGCACTTTTATAGCGTCTCACGTGCTTTTTTGGATCTGTATCTTTCTTAAACTGCTCCACGTGTGGCATTCTAAATCTTTTTGGGAATGGGGTCCTCATGATTTCCTTGGTGAATGGATTGTCAGAATCGTCATCAGACAAATCATTATACCTGTAACGTCTGACCATTTCATCCATTTGACACCTATTGTTCTCGACTTCTTGAGTTAGGCTCTGGATTATGACATCTTTGTCTTTCACCGGGCTACCCCGACGATTGAACCGTTGGGTGACTGTCATTCTTTTAATCTTTTCACTTTGATGTCGGGTTTCTCGCATGACTCCGTGATGACGCTTGCGATAGTGCTGATCGCTATCTTCTGATGACGATTGATCCCTGTGCCGGTCATGTTTGTGGTGTCTAGTACGGACTATCTGATCATGGTCCTGCTTCTGGCATGGTCGTTCCTCTTCAAATGTTTCTCGTCCAGCCTGTTTGATTGGGGTAAGGTTCCTTCCGACTCCTGGTGTATTTATTTCTGGCCCTACTACCACCGAACGAAGCCTTACAGATGGGAGGTTAGGAGTTGGTGTTTCTGTGGCCAGTAAATCAACTTCTTCCTTTGCTGCGTCTGCCACCAGTTGCTGCAACGCTTTCCGAAAACGTTGAGTCAGATCTCCACTGGTTGGAGGAACTTGCTGGATCCCGCCAGAAATGTAGGTTGGTTCTCTGTTGTTACAGTGAGATCCTGTGAGGTACTGGCAACATGAAAGTTATCTGGAGATTTTTGGACATCCCCAAAATTGCTTCTGCTTCCTGCCATTGCTTCTATTCAAGTCGGAGGTTCAACCCCTCATTCTAGCGCCAATTGTTGACATTGATTTCTGGATTGTATCAGAAAAACCAACAAGGATTGGATTTCGGCTAAGAACGAGTTTTTTACGTGGTAAAACTCCAATGACCGGTAAACGTCCACGGGTGGTTGAATGGTCAACCTAGCCAAAATCCACTATGAATTCTTGAATATTACAAGCTCTCGATCTCTTTTTTTTCTCTCTGAATTTTTTTATTATTTCTGTGTATGCTCGATTGTCTATATCTTTTTTTTTGGATGAGATTATGGGTTTATTTATATGTTTATAGAACCCTAATCTGCTTTGTACAAGTAATAAAAGATCTTTGTGTTTAATTACAATTATTTTCTTGTTTGGAGCTGATTGTCTTCTTTCCTGTTTCGGAGTCTTGTATTGAAGTTGAATGGGATTTTAGTAACATAGTCCAATTAGGACTTATTTCCTTATAAGAGCATGGTCTTTTTGAGGAAATAGAGGAGTTCTCGGATAAGGAAACTTTTATGCTTGACGTTCTCTTTCTTCTTTAGAGTCTCTCTTTGATAAGGATCCTTGCGTGACTCAACTTGTGAACTACCCGCTAAGCTTCTTACTCGGTTGTCATGTTTATCCTGAGTAGGATATGATGCATGTTGGTCCCGTGTGACGTCTCCTGATCCCGAGTAGAAAATGCATTCTGCTTGCCCCGAGTATGTTTAATTGATGTTGGCCTTGTTTTAATACCTGTCTACTCGGGCCTCTTCTCTTCAATGATGCTTTGTTGGATGTTTCCTGTGTGCCTATTTGGATATCCACCTGGCACTTTTATCCTCTCTGTCAATGACATGCACATTTGGTAAAATTCACATACGACATGTACAAACCTTCCCAGCCATAAGCCAAACCGCAATCCCAACATACGGAGCATATTGATAGGGAACTGCATCCGACCTCAATCATGGTATATCAAAGACCACGATCTAACCTGAAGGAGTCGGTAAGAAACTCAGGATTAAGATCACCCACATATATCCATCATTAGTTGATATATATGAATCTCATCGGTAAACGGATCTTGGTGAGAGATTCATATAGATCATGGCTTAGTCCTATATGACCACATCATACAAGGTGCCTCCATTCCCATATCTCATATGAATGATTCATAATAGAATCATCGTACATTACAGAATGGACCGCAGCTATAGATTAACCACAAATAAAGTACCCAACTTTATTTGCTATCTATAGACTCTTTAGATTGCACAACCCTTACTGTATCCATCCGTATATGACACTCATATACACAGTTCGAGATTACATCTGGCAATCTTGGATGTTAAATATATACACAAGTTATAAAATAAACAGCATAATAAGAATGAATTGAACTTTTCCTTTTAATTATTTATTACATCCATTTACAAATTAAATCTTTAGGGCATAAACCCTAACACAGAACTAGGTTACACTTATACATGTACATTTACTTGTAATACGATTTCACTATTTTTCTCTTACCAAGTTTTTATCCCACTGGATTTTTCTTGATAAGGTTTTTAATGAGGTAATCATGTAAATATGTAATACTGAATTTCGAAAGTCAAAAATAAATAAATAATTATTTATTTCATATTTTCATAACTTCATCTATTTTAAATTTTATATAATAATTTATCTTTATTCAATTTTTGAACTATTTTATTAACAACAAATAATAAATCTATCTAAGTATCTAGTAACAACATTTTGTTACAGTGACTATAAAATTTGGAATGCAAAATAAACAAATTATTTTATATAATTAAGGTAAACAAATTGCAATGAAAATTATGTAATTGAATTGTTAAAAAAAATATTATATATTTTCCCTAAACCCTCAATCCTATTTTTTTTTTTAGAAATGTGTAAGGAGAAAAAATATAGGTCCGGCCTGTGGGGTCTGCCGGCACGGCACTGCAAGCCACAGGCGTGCTCACGTGCCGTGCCAGACCTATGTTTTCAAAATTGTGTCAGGCCTAGTCTGACCTTCAAAAAGGTGCAGGCATGACCAGGCCTGACACGCTTTTGAAAATGGGCCTAGGCGTGCCTGGCCGCTCCATTTTTACAGCACTAAAATTATTTATTATTCTATTTTTCCTTTATCAAATTTACTTAAAGAGACATACAATTTTTTTTAAAAAAAACTTGTACAAAGTAAATTTAATAAAACCCCAATTTTCATATGAAAAATTAATTATAATAAAAATTAAAATTAAAATTAAAAACATGTGTTCTCTGTTCACTGGTAATTTGTTTTGTTGATTTTTTGTTCTTAACTCTTAAACCTTAAAATTTACTTCTTATAAAAAAAAAATATACATATATATTATGAAAGAGTTTGAGAATGATATAAAAATTCTTTAAGAATTGTGTGAGAAAGATATCAAGCATCCTGAAGAATTGTGCATCTACAACCAGATGAAAACGACACCACACACACCTACAACAATCTAAACAACGAAATCACACAAAGAATCACAACCAAGAAAACATAATCTACGAAACGAAACCATACAAAAACCCTAACTCAATCGCTATAAAAAAATATCATCAAAGACGATCAATACCACACTCTCAATTTACCACCAACAATCTAATCGACCACATAAACAAAACAAAACAAAATCGCATCCACGGAGGATGGTTCATCAAGAAACATGATGAAAAAACAATTATTGCAATGAATGTGACAAACTGTATAGAGAGGTTTAGGTATAGAAAGAGATCAGATATGGACTGTATTTTTTTTATATTGTTTTTGAAAAAGAGTTTGAGTATATTAAATTTGAAATATAAGTAAAAGTGTAGTTATGGAAATAAATTAAAAATTAATAAAATATTTAATTTTATATAATTAAATAAAAATGTTAAAAAGTGGGATAAAAATAGTTCAGTAAAATCGGTGCCAATAAAACCACTCATATTTTTATTATATTTCATAAATTTCAACATATCTCTTTTGAATATACATACATACGTGTGTATATATATATATATATATATATATATATATATATATATATATATATATATTTATTTATATTTGATATACCACCCTTAGGTATGGTGATTCGAACTAGATACGTTGTCTATTTCATTGAACGCTCTTTACCATCAAACCATATTGGATAACAGATAAATTTTATTTTATTTTTCAAATACATTTTCTAATCTATTACTGCCAAAAGTATATGTATAGATATATCACCAACCAATCTATCGATTTAAAAGTGGGATATAAATAGTTCAGTAAATGAAGTACCAATAGAATCACTCATATTTTATTATATTTTATAAATTTCAACATATCTCTTTTGAATATATATATATATGGGGCAAGATCTCGGCCCCTAAATATTACACAAGTTGTTACACAATTTATGGACCATTTGATTATGTGAATTGGATGGTAGAGATGTACTCATACCCAGGGGCGTAGCTGGAAAAATATTTCAGGGTGGGCTAATCTAATATTTTTTTTTCTTATTTAAAAATCCTAATTTTTTTTTTGTAATAATCAAATCAAAACGATACGGGAAAAAATTTCATATTTCATAATATAAAAAAAAACATTAAGGATATACATAATGGTAACACACAATAAAAAATTTCAATGTATATTTTTCTTTTCATATCCCCAAAAGTAAAATAAAACTTAGTTATTTCAAAAAATAATAATAATAAATAAACCTTAGTTTTCGTAAGACTTTTCTTCTCTTCCCTAACCTTGTTATCCCATAAGAAACACATTAATATACAAAACCTAAATCTCAAAAATAAAATACAATCATAAAATGCAAAACCTAAAATCAAATTCATTCTAAGTAAATAATAAAAAAAAATTAAAGCTAAATGAATTTACTTTCAAATTGAGAGATTTAAGATAAGAGATGATTCAAAGAAGTTAGAGTTTAAGATTTTAGAAAGTGGAAAAATATAAATATGAGGGGTTTAGCAATCCATCGAATGATGATTATTGAAATAATAAGAGTTATTTTATTTTATTTTATTGTTTTTCATTTAAACCGATCTATTTTAATAAAAAATTTAGACTAGTTAAACATATTTTATAAAATTTTGTTTATTGATCATTAATAAATTTAAAATATTTTTTATAATTTTGTTTGTTGGGGTATAGTAAGTTTAACGTTATAAATCAAATTTTGATTAATAAAACAAACTTAAAAGTATTTATAAAAAAAAACCTTGAAGTGCTCCGATCCTGCTCATACCCATCTTGTCCATCATATATATACACCTTACTCCATCTTCTCTCTCCTTTTTAATTGGATTAAAAAAAGAAAAATACAAAAAAGAAAAAAAAACGGTTCAGAGGATCTCAACCGCCATCTATCTACATTAACACAATCACATACTCCAAAAATCACCAAACCCAGAATCATCAACCCTAAACCAAAACCCAGATCATCTCCATTTTCGTTCGATCACACCTTATGAGGGTGTGGGTTCGATCACACCATTTTCGTCACCGTCTCGCAGTCGTTAGTCATTGGGAAGACGAAGACAACGAAGACGAATTCGACGATGCCATTCAGAGAATCTGATCGGACGGTTATGAAAGATTCGGTTTTGAGGGCATGGTTTTGATTCGTCAGAGGAAAAAAAATTATAGAGCTGGGTTAGGTGATTTATTGAAGTTGAAGAAGAAGATGACCCAACTCTGTTTTTGCTTTTTGTTTTTATTAGTGGATGTGATTTCAATGTTCTTTTTCAATTGAAGATTTGGTTTTGGTGTTTTGAGGTGTAGACCATGGTGAGAAAAACTAATTGATATAAACAATGTGATTTCGAGATTTGACACCCCAATTCTAAGCAAAACCATGAACACTTGATCTGTGATTTTTTTTTCCAGATTTTTTTTGTTAGGTTGAATAATATGGATTATTTTTCAAACATTTGTGGTTTTCTTTTTTGTTGATTCGATTTGTTTTACTTGTTTGTGGAATTTAATTTGGTGGTGATACGAGATGGTGGATGGAAAGAGGAGATTGAGGGAGATGATCTGGGTTTGGATGTGATTGTGTTAGTGAAGATAGATAAAGGTAGAGGTCAACCGATACATCAACTTTTTTTTTTTTTTTAATCCAATTAAAAAGGAGGGAGAAGATGGAATGGGGTGTATATATATATATGATGGAGAAGATGGGTATGAGTGTATCTCTACCATCCAAGTCATCATAATCCAATCCAATGGTTCAAAAATTGTGTAATTTTTAGAGGCGGGGGATCCTGCCCGTATATATATATATATATATATATATAATCATTAGGTATGTTAACTTGAACTAGATACATTTGTACGTTTCATTAAACGTTCTTTTACCATCAAACCACATTGAACCACAAGTAAATTTTATTTTATATTTTAAATACATTTTCTATTCTATTACTGTCAAAAGTATTTGTATAGATATATCACCGACCAATCTATTAATTTAAAAATGAGATAAAAATAATTCAGTAAAAGGGATATCAATAGAACCACTCATATTTTTATTATATTTCATAAATTTCAAAATATCTATTTTGAATATATATATATATATATTTGATATACCACCCTTAGGTATGGTGACTCGAACTAGATACATTGTTCGTTTCATTGAATGTTCTTTACCATCAAACCACATTGGACAACAGATAAATTTTATTTTAATTTTCAAATACATTTTCTAATCTATTACTGCCAAAAGTATTTGTATAGATATATCACCAACCAATCTATCAATTTAAAAGTGAGATATAAATAGTTCAGTAAAGGGATTGTCAATAGAACCACTCATATTTTTATTATATTTCATAAATTTCAACATATCTCTTTTGAAATATATATATAATATACCACCCTTAAGTATGGTGACTTGAACTAGATACATTGTTCGTTTCATTGAACGCTCTTTACCACCAAACCACGTTGGACAACTTGTAAATTTTATTTTATTTTTCAAATACAATTTCTAATATATTACTGCCAAAAGTATTTGCATAGATATATCACCAACCAATCTATCATTTTAAAAGTGGGATAAAAATAGTTCAGTAAATGGGGTGTCAATAGAACCACTCATATTTTTATTATATTTCATAAATTTCAACATCTCTCTTTCGAATATATATATCGATATACCACCCTTAGGTATGGTGACTCGAACTAGATACATTGTTTGTTTCATTGAACGCTCTTTACCATCAAACCACATTGGACAACAAGTAAATTTTATATTATTTTTCAAATACATTTTCTAATCTATTACCGGTAAAAGTATTTGTATAGATATATCACCAACCAATCTATCAATTTAAAAGTATTTTATTATTTTACCATCGGAGCGCGCGCACACACACACACATATATATATATATATATATATTATATTTTGTTTTGTTGAAAACTTTATTTTGTAAGAACTCAAAACTCTTTAGGGATATTTTCACTTCCATTTAGTGAGAATTGTAAAACAAAATCGACCCTATAAAATGTGGAAATTTTGTTTTCAATTACATATGAAAGTTGTTTTCAATTATATACGAAAGTTTAACCGTAATAACCATATTTTAAAAAATTATTTTAGTCCATGACCAAAATTATGAAAGTATCCCTATAACTTCTTTTTTATTTTATTATTCTTCTTTTTGATGTTATGACTCCCCCAACGAGGTTTGGTCTGATTGCCCCTGTATGCTAAAATCCTTGTAGAAAAGAGTGAAAACTTGATTTTTTTTGAAATAGAAAATTACTTAAACTTCTATCTAAAAACCTTGTGTTTATCGTTTTTATAAGAAATTTACATAGAGGGGATGCTTCGGTTATTTAAGGTTTATTTTATTTTTTTAATCTTTATATTCTCCAAAGGATATTGCTTGGGTACTGACTAGTCAGTACCCACCATACTGACCAAAATATGTGGTCCAATGAAACTGTGACACGTGTCCTCTTTCTTCCACCCATTTAAAGTTGAAACCCAAAGAAACTATTCAGCTTCTGCTTCTCCGAAACTCGTTGCTTCAACCCACCTATATGATGTCGATACTGTTTCAGACCACCATCCACTGGCACCGGTGACTGACACCCACTCAAACCGACGATTTGCAGCCACCATCACCGAGGACGACGAATCCACTGACACCGGTGACTGGCACCCACCCAAACCGACGATTTGCAGCCACCGCCACCAAGGATGACGACTTTGTTGCATACCTTTCTTTCACTCATCTTCTATGGACATCAGAGAATGGAAGGAGTAAGAACTAAGAACTCATTCAATCACCATTTTCATCTATTTTCTTTCATGTTTAGGGGTTTTCCTTGTTTCTTTATCTGGATGACCTTAACAAAAATAATAGGGATTCTTATTGTGTATAGAATACTCTAGCTTTTGTTTGTAGAATACTGTTACAATGGGTAGTGAAATTGTTTATGGGAATAAAGGATTGATGGAATTGTTTGTAGCGCATCAGGTATTTTTATGGATTTACTTAAATTATTTTGGTTTCTTACACTGATTGTATGCTTGAGTCCTGCCCTCCCTATGTGGATGGCCTTGTTTTAATTGATTGCTCTGTTTAATTATTTGTGTTTCTATTTAATGAATTCCTTTTTCTAAAAAAAAATGTGATTAGGATCAAACTTATATCCGCTAGCATTTATATTGCAGGACATAGAGAACAAAGATTCTACAAGATTAAATAATTGTCTTGTAGCTCTGTTTATATCTGCTCTGTTTAGTTGTTTGTGTTTCTGTTTAATGAATTCTTTTTTCTCAAAAAAAAAATGTGATTAGGATCGAACTTATATCTACTAGCATTTATATTGCAGAACATGGATAACAAGGATTCTACAAGATTTTACCTTTAAATTGTCTGGCATCAAGTATTTTTACAGATTTGCTTAATTTTTTTTGGTTTCTTATACTGATTGTAGATTAATATTGCATGATATGATTCTTTTACATTCAATCAATTATTTGGTGATAAAAGTAAGGATGGTTCTTATAACAAGCATTATCAATTCTTTACTATATAAATGTGATGAGGATCAAGATGGGTTCTGTTCCTATGGCGGATATCAGGATTATTATTTATGATATTTTAGCATTATGTAGGCGGTTTTCCATTTCGATTGCTTTTGTACCTAGAACAACCAATATGGTGGCTCGCTCACAATCTTGAGAAACTGTCTCTCTTGTCTAGCAGGCACCGTTTTCTGCTTGAGTCTTACCCTCTCTACATGGATGGCCTTATTTTAGTTGATTGCTCTGTTTAGTTGTTTGTGTTTGTGTTTAATGAATTCCTTTTTCTCAAAAAAAAAAAAGAAGTGATTATGATCAAACTTATATATGCTAGCATTTATATATTACCAAACAATTTATTCAATTTGTTTCTTTCTTGAATCTTCAATAAAGCATGTTTTTATCGGTCTTGTGTAGGATGCCAAGCACTTACAACCAAATTCTATCGACGGCATTATATACGTAGAGTTATACATGGATACCAAGTGCCAAAAGGAGAAAGAAAAACTATTTGGAAATGTTTCTTTTTAGCTGAAGATGTTTCCAAAAAATGTTTGAATTGTATTGGCTAATTTATATGATGTAATGGTTTTGTTTCGTTTCGTTTGTAATTTAAGTAGAAAGTCTTCTACCTTAGGCATTCTTAAAGGGAACAGTTTATTATTCTTGTTGTGAACTGATGGATTTGTATCTTGTTGAATTTTAATGCAAAAGTATCATAAAGCAACACAAAAGTATCATACTTTTTTTTTAGTTTTATATATGTATGAGAATTGCTTGTTTAATTGTTTATGTTAACATCATTCATACCGTAAAAAAATTTGTTAGATACACTTTGACCCTCCCAATAATCGACCTCTAGTTCCGCCCCTGTATCTCCTTGCATTAATACAACATATCACAAAAGCAAAGGTAGTTAACCACCAAAAACCAAAGTAGGTAATACAACCCTCAAAAACCATATCAAAAAAATTAATACAGCAACACCAAAATTGTTAACCACTAGTCCACCGTCATCAAAAAAAGCAAAGGTAGTATCTATTTGCATTCTTCACAAATTGTAATACCTCCTTCATGAGCGTTTATATGCACATTGTCCCAACCTTTTGTTTACTTCATTACTCTGTAAAAGGTTATCAGAAGATATCAAAGATCTCCACAGATTAGCAAAATATTTTTATATACAACCATTAATTCATATAAAGAATCACTAAAATAGTTTTAACTATACTAGTTATCTGAAATTGTTCAATAAAAGGCATGTCGTACTGCAAAGTTGTAGTTGAATCAAAATAGTTTCTTGAACATGATACTTGAGTTCCATTCCCAATATAGGTGCCCTATTAAAAGCACAATACACATTTACATAAACTATATACATAAACTATAACTACTGATCCTACAGTTCATACTAGTTACTGCTAGAACCAGCTCAAACTGCTGAGTGAAAGACGTGTTACACTGCAAATGCGAAGTTGAACCTATGCGTGACTGAGTTCCAACACCCAAGTAGGATTCCTGCAAAAATGGCAAATTATTTTATGGCCAATATATAATATAGTAGTCCTCAATTGTTCTTAGTTATAGTATCTTACTTGAGTCAATCCATTGAACATCAAAATTTCATTTTGAACAACTTGTTGCTCTTTTGCATTACCTGTAAGAGTACGATCCTGGTATATTCAAATTGTATGAGATAAAAACCATAAATAAAATAAAATCCAAACAAATATTTTTAACACAATGTATTCATGATAACTTAGAATGTCTACCTTCATAGACAATTGCTTTGTTGTTTTTGTTTTGGTGGCTTTTGTTTGCTGTTTCCACCTTTCGAGTACTCCTTTCAATCTATTACGTGGACGTCCCACTGTAGCTTTTGTTTTAATTCCACGTGGTTTTTTTATTTCACTGTTCTGAAGCGTTTCCATTGTTATCTGCTCATTTCCACAATTTCCATCAAATAAAATCTAGCCATGTGAACTTTTATTAACACATGTACTATCTAGGCAAAGATTTTTCTTCATTTCTTCCAAACGTTTGAGCAACTTAACTGAACACTCATGAGCGTAAGTTGTCAACTCTTCATGTTCTGCTGCAAAGGATGAGATCTCACGAAAGTTACGACACAAATGACCATAACGCTTCCCAACAGATTCCTTAGGATTATCATTAGGCTGACCTCTATGATAATTAGTTATGCTTCTACCCTTTGCATCTCTTGTCCATCTATTCAATATGTAATGAGGTGGGATCCTTTTAATATTCTTGTACTCCAATACTTTAAATGCATGAGAACATAAAATCCTAACAAAACTGAACTTTATACAACTACAAGTAACTGTTTATGCCGAACCATCGTATTTAACCAAATGCTCTTGAGATATGCCACTGTAAGTGACCTTGTACTCATATGTCATCCCAAACTTGACTAGCTCATATATATAACAATTAAGGATACCTATGTACTCTTTTTGGAAGAGCTTGAAAACTTTTGGGGTATAAATATCAACAACATCCTGCAACATCTCTGCATTAGTCACTAACATGGGGGATGTTTGCATCATCTTGAAATCAGCTATCAATTCCTCATACCGTCTATCTTCCAAAACCCTTTCATATGGTTCAAAGAAACGCATGAGATTGTGACTTAACATTAAGTATTTTTTTAATACATTGTTCGTACTCTCACTGCGTTGGGTACTCATCATGTCTGCAGTGAAAATGTGTCGGCCATATACTAATGCCCATTTTTTCCTCGCTTCAAATAAATCACCCAACCAAGTGTTGCTTGTGAGGTTATATTTTTGAAGCATATCATTCCATGCCATTAGACATTTTTCTTCATCCTCGTGATCATATACACACTTTCCAAAATCATAAGCAAATTGCTTTGATATGTGAAACACATGGCTTAAATTTTTAGCAGCATTTTGATAAATATGCCAAACACAAAGCCGATGGTTAGTTTCCGGAAACACTTCTGATATTGCTTTAGCCATTGCAGCAGATTGATCCGTAAGTATTGTTCTTGGTTGTTTTCCGGACATCGCTTCCAAGAAAGTTTGAAAAAGCCATATAAAAGAATCTGCACTTTCATCATATAGTAAAGCTGCACCAAAGACTACAGTTTGTTTATGATGATTAACTCTAAGAAATGGTGCAAATGGTCTTCCATATTCATTTGTTCGATAGGTTGTATCAAAACAAATAACATCTCCAAAAAGACTATAATCACTTACTGAACGCGCATCGGCCCAAAATATATTTGTGATCATATCATCTTCATCAAGCTGCATGGAGTAAAAGTTAGATGAATTTTCAACAAGCATTTTCTGAAAATACTGCAATATTGCCCCAGCATCTCCTTTTTCCATATTTAAGCTCCGCTTTTTATAGATGTAATTCCGATAATCCTTATCAAGAAAACCAAAATTCTCCAGTCCACCAACTTCTCTACCCATGAGTTCTACAATAGCTTTTATTGGTATTCCTGATTTGTCAGCATCATCAGCATGTATTGTTTAAGCTTTAGACATCCGACGATTAATCTTTAACATATGCTTCATGGGTGTTCTAACCAGATCATGATTATGACTTGCATTAAAGGAGACAATCTTAAAATTTCCATTCTTTTGAAGGAGGCAAGTCATATGAGCATCACAACCAACTCTTGAAATTGGAACAGAATAAGATGGATCTTCAATCTCATTGTTATTTCTACGATGACCTTGTTTTGAACAACAGTAACTCACCCTTGTTATAAGATCCACCTTGTTCTTTTTCCTATGATGCTTCCTCACATTGAAACCGTTTTCTCCACCAAACTTAACATAAGCTCTATATGCACTCTCGTCAGAATTAAACTCCATTCCCAATTTCAGTTCTTCCACTTTATCTTTGCCTTTATTTGGCCTAAGCGATTCCAAAGAATAATCTTGGTTTTGTGATTGACAAGTAGGTGAATGGCAATGATCCGTACCTTGTAAATCAAGGTCCTCACCATATAATGTCTCACTATTTAATCTTATAGTATCCTTGTTCTCCATGTTCTGTAATATAAATGCTAGTAGATATAAGTTTGATCCCAATCACATTTTTTTTTTTAGAAAAAGGAATTCATTAAACAGAAAAATAAACAACTAAACAGAGCATATATAAACAGAGCTACAATACAATTATTTAATCTTGTAGAATCCTTGTTCCCAAGTCCTATAATATAAATGTTAGCAGATATAAGTTTGATCCTAATCACTTTTTTTTTTTGAGAAAAAAGAATTCATTAAATAGAAACACAAACAACTAAACAGAGCAACCAGCTAAAACCAGGCCATCGACGCAGGGAGGGCAGGACTCAAGCATCCAATCAGTGTAGGAAACCAAAATAACTTAAGAAAATCCATAAAAATACCTGATGCAAGACAAGCTGAAGGTAAAATCCTTAAATACAGGCTATAAACAATTCCATCAATCCTTTAATCCCATAAATAATTTCACTACCCATTATAACAGTATTATACAAACCAAAGCTAGAGTATTCTATACACAAAAGGCATCCCTATTATTTTTGTTAAGGTCATCCACATAAAGAAACAAAGAAAACCCCTAAACATGAAAGAAAATAGATGAATATGGTGATTGAATGAGTTCTTAGTTCTTAGTTCTTACTCCTTTCGTTCTCATTTGTCCGTAGAAGATGAGTGAAAGACGGGTATTCAGTGGATTCATCGTCCTCAGCGATGGTGGTTGCAAATCGTCGGTTTGGGTAGGTGTCAGTCACCGGTGTCAGTGGATAGTGGTCTGAAGCAGTATCGACAACATATAGGTAGGCTGAAGCAACGAGTTTCAGAGAAGCAGAAACTGAAGCTGAATAGTTTCTTTGGGTTTCAACTTTGAATGTGTGGAAGAAAGAGGACATGTGTCACAGTTTCATTGGACCATATATTTTGGTTAGTATTCTGGGTACTGACTAGTTAGTACCCGAGCAATATCCTTCTTCAAATTGCAGCATTATTGGAAAGGGTTACCCCGATGACGCTGTTGTGAAGCCTGGGTGCATGTTGTCAAGGTGATGTTGTGTTTGGGCTATGCTAGACGCAACGACGCCTTTGTCGAGCGACACATATCGTTTGCGGTGAAGGTGTCATTGGCGTGAGATCGGGGCCTTTTAAAGGTCTAGGGTAAATTTGTAATATGGGCCCCTAATCACTAAAAGAAATAAATGATGATTGATGCCAAGAAGATGAATTGAAAGTTTAAAACCCTAGAAATCTAGAAAAAAAGGATCTGAATACTAGTGAATGAAATTGGACCTTTTTTTAAAAAATATGTATATCTTTAACTTGTTTTAAAAGAAATAATATGGTTCTATTTTAAATGTCCATAAAATATATATTAGACACATATTCATGTAACTCATTATATGTAAATTAGGTTGTATTTATTGCTTTTAAAGATTGGCCCTAGGCGACTACCCCTCTAGTTCAGGCCTAGGGTCGGCTCTATGTGAGATGAGAGAGAGACAAGGGAGAAGAGAGGGTTTATGTTGTTGATTTATGGGGGTATTTCGGTATGTGTATAAAAATGTGGTTATAAACAACTAAATTACAGTTAAAAGTAATTCGTTATGTTTATCGAGGCTAGTTTTGTTTTTTTTTTCCTTTATTGGTATCACAAAATAACGTAAATCTAACAAAAAGTAGAGTTTTATCATAACTTGGAGACGTTTTACAATTTTCGTAAGAGTAATGCTAGACTTCCCAATTTTTTTTTCCAAATGTGTGTAGCACGTGAGGTATCAACATCTTGTAAATCATGAGATTATATGGTGTGTGATGTTCAGTTGACACCTCACGTGCTACACACATTTGGGAAATAATTTGGAAAACCTAGCATTACTCTTTTCATAATTATACACTATACAAGTAACACAACTCACAGTCCCACACCTTACGTCCATACACCATAGTACCATACATGAACTGCTGATTAAATCGTTCAACATGAGTAGAGATGCACGTTTGATGAATGAGGATGGATATAGATCCCCTCATCCCCATCCCCATCCCCATCCCCATCCCCACTTCCTAGACTTTTCCCCCATCCCCCTCATTTTCCCATTTGGGGAAAATGAGGATAGAGATGTTTGGGGGGAGGTCCCCCATCTCCATCCCCAGTTCCCTATTTCTCTCGATTTCCCTGTTTTCTCGTATCCCCTAGTCCCCCATTTTCCTATTTCCCTATTTAACTACAAATTATAAATTAAATTTAAAAAATACAAACCTTTCATTACAAATAAAAAATAACAATGCATTACAAATTCAATATAAAATGTTTCAAATAATTCAAATATATATTATAATTATATTTATATACTTTTCAGGGAAATGGGGAAATGGGGATCTCCATCTCATCCCCATCCCCATCCTCATCCTCATCCCCATTTCAATTTAATTATGGGGGAAATAGGAGAAATGAGGAGGGGGATGGGTCCTATCCTCATTTTAATTTGGGGATGAAAATCATAAAAATCCCCAAATGGGGAGGGGGTGTGGGGATTTAGGGCCCCGGGGATAAATGTGCATCCCTAAACATGAGAGTGTGTGTGTTTGTGAAGTGGACTTTTGTCTGGTTTTAAATTTTAAGGATAATATGATGAAAAGTGTAAATGGATTATGGAATGAGAATGAGTTTGGATGGTAGATGGATGGATTTTCCCGTAGTGTAAATAATTTGATTAAGCCAATAAGGGCGTAGTTCAGCTGGTAGATAGATGGATTTTCCTGGGGTTTAAATAATTTGATTTAGCCAACATGGGCGTAGCTCAGTTGGTAGATGGATAAGCTTTGAGCTTAGGCAAATGACTCATAGATCAGTAGCTCGAATCCTATCAATAGCAAAAATTTTCAAAAAAAAAAATACATGATCCCAAATTAATAGATATTATCAAAAAAATAATAGTAATAATTTGATACAAATAAATTTAAAAAGAAAGGTTATAATGATTTAGGGGTAAATACACATACAACCTTGAAATTTGATATATATACAATTTAAAAGCAAGTACGCATTTATCTACTTATACCACATTAACTCTCAAAATTCAATTAATAGAAAGACCAAATTATCCTTAATTATTAAAATTTTAGAATAATGATATTTAAAAAAAAGATATTTATGTTAAATTAATTGAAGATAATCCTTTAAATAGAATATAAATTAAAAAATAATTTTAAAATGAAAAATTAAAAATATATTGTTAAAATTTGAAATTATCTCCACTTTTAAATATTTTTTTTTACTTGTTATTAAAAATAAAAATAATTTAATAACTCATAAAATACTATTTTATTTATTTTTATTTTTATATTTAATATTTTAAACCATCAACAACAAAAAAATAAAAATTCAGATAAGTCAAAAAAAAACATTTTTTTTTACTTTATAAATAGTGATTTTTTTTTTAAAAGAAGATAATTTACAATTTTAAAGATAGTTTTTGTTTTTCATTTATATTTCATATAAATGATTATCTTCAATTAATTTTATTTTATTTTTATATATAGAAAAGAAAATCATCATTTTTAATTTTAATAATTAAGGGTAATTTGCTCCTTTTATTAATTTAATTTTTAAAACGAGAGTCTAGATAAATAAATGCATACTTGCTTTCTACCTGTATTTATAGCAAACTTTATGGAAGATCAATATATTTATCCCTATGAGTTAGGACTCTTACGACCAATGAAGTAAATATTGATTTATGTGAAAATATAAGGTCTCCCATTTTCAAAATTTTAGGTTAAAATACAGTTAATATTCTTAAATTACCAGGATAAGTAAGAATATTTTTTTAGGGTTAAATACACTAACCTCCCCTGAAATTTAGTTTAAATAATTAGTGAGCAAGTAAGTATTTTTAAAATTTTAATTCATCTTCATTTTTTTTTTTACAATTTGTAAAGGTTAGTTAATAAAAATTAAAATAATTTAATAACTAATAAATATTTTTTTGTATAATTTTTACATTTTATATTTTAAACCATCAAAACAATAATAATTTTAAAATGAATTTTATTATTTTAAAAAATAACAACATTTTTTATTTTCTTTAAAAATAGTTAAAAAAAATTAAAAATGAAAATAACTTTCAACTTTAAAAATGGTTTTTTATTTTTCCATTTTAATTTATATTACATTGAAAGAACTATCTTCAATTAATTGTTTATTATAAAATGATTATCTTCAATTTTCAAATTTTAACAACTAAGGGCAATTTGGTCTTTTTATTAATTCAATTTTAAGCACATGGGAGATCTGAGTAGATAAATGTACACTTGCTCTCTAGCTACATTTGTGCCAAACTTCAAGGGAGGTGAGTGTATTTACCCATATTTTTTTTACATCGATTCCTAAAATATGGAAAGTATATTGTAACTTCCTTCATGTCTATGTTGAATGGTGGTATACAAAATTCATGAATTTGAACTTAACTTTTGAAGTTAAAACATGAATATCTGCTCAATGTGACTCAGTGGTTAGAACGCTCATTCAACTTGATAATGTTTTAAGTTCGAGATGCTGTCACTGCAAGTGGTATATAAAAATAAAACATGAATATGTAATGGTTGATGTCACATATTAAAAAAAAAACAGTGTTAAATTATATAGTTTAACATTAATTTTGTATGGTCTAATGTAATAGTATGGTGGTGTCCATACCTCTCAATAAGTTGAGATTCCCAATTCAATTTTGCTTTCTAAGTAAAAAAAGGACATTAAATTATTCGAAACCAAACCAATTAAAAATTATCATCGGACTGTAAAGAAATATCGAAAACAATATATGTAAAAAGTTAGTATTGTTTATTTTTATTTTTAGGGTAACCAATTAGGTCCTGGATCTTTTTAAAATTTTAAGTTGTTTGCAACTTTTATAAAAGTTACCAAATTGATCATTTCATTTTTCTCAAGTACCAAAATTAGTCCCTTTAACTAAGTTCCACTAATCAACTTCAACTGTATAGAGGTAAAATTGTACTTTACTCATAAACAATATAATAATGACACATGCACAGTTTTTTTGACACATGTATATTTTTGTTTATTTTATTTATGGGTTTCGATTTTTAAATAATTTTAACAACAGTGCTTGTGTTGATAGTGATTTTTGGATTATGGAAAAAGTCACGCGTCCAACAATGTTAATTCAATTGCTAACAATATTGTAAAGCAGAAAAGTAATATTTGAGCATGCAAGACACAAATTTTTATGTGGAAAACCTTAAAGGGAAAAAACCAAGGCAACCAGAGGCTGCAAGAACAAGGTTTCACTATGTAAAAATGAATTACACACCCAACCTCTCTTACACTCTTATTGTTTGTGTTTTTACGTGCCTACATGATGGTAATTAAGGGTCTATTTATACACGTATAGAACCCTAATTCTCTGTGTACAAGTATGAAATTTAACAAGGTTTAATAGGACGTCGATTTGTTGGAGTCATTTTTATATTCTTTTCTGTTTTATACATTCTGTGCAATTAATGAGTTAGATTCTCTATTAGATTTGGACTCCAATATCTTTAAGGAAGTTTGCTTCCTTATCGGAATGTACTTCATGGTTCATTGTTTGAGTAATGTTCTTTCTCTTTGTATTTAGGTCGTGGTTATCTTGGAATTAATGTCTTCCACACATTACTGGCCAATTGGATCTTCTTGACCAGACCGGTTACTTAACCCCGAACAGTGTATCTTTCACTCGATCTATTGTTAGCCAGACCAGTAAACTAATATCTCATATAAAAAACAAACAAGTAACCAAAAACTCCCAAATCTTGTATAAAAATTCACTTAAAGCTCTCCCTAATTTTCTTATCCTTAGTAATCAAAAATATTTCTTCCCATTAAGAAAAGAAATTTCAATTTTCTCCACAAGAGAGTGAGGTACATTTCTCCCCTTTTTTGACAAGGAATAGACAAGTGATACATGATGAAAATATGAGATATAATGCAAACAAGTCATATAGAGAAGAAAGTTAAATAAACTAAGCCCCATGGACATATGTTCTACATTATAATCAACAAGTAAACTTGTTCACAACCACACAATAACACATTTCAAGCAATAAGAGAAAATGTATCATTACTTTTCAAAGTCTAAGAGACAAACATAGATTTTCATTAATCTCTCAAAAAAAATCTCACATTGCTAATGAATCAAGCACTATAAGAAAAATATGTGTGTGTGGAATGCTTTTAGCATATATAAAAGGAGCAATTGAATTATCACCATGCAAACCATATCAACATCTATCAATCTAAAGCTTTTCCAATTTAAGTCAAATCGATTATCATCCAATTTTTTTTCTTTTAATAGAATATATTTCAACATATAAACGTGTGTGTGCATGTTACTCGTCAACCCATTTCTATTTTTCAACCGAGCATTCTCAATTTTCAACTATACTCCTTTAAGCTTTTGAAGCTTTAATCAAAATTTTTTTTATTTGATTCTTTTTAACACATCTTTGATTTTTCACAATTTTTTTATACTTTGTGATGTCTTTCACTCATCATATTGGTGTACCCCTTTCCTACATTGGGCGGCTGCACAACCAACATGTGTAGCCCTTTTCATGAAGGTACTCGTTGAATTCTATGTAGATGCCGAAGAAAAATAGATACTAACCATAGGTCATATATCATGTACTAAACAGTAAACTCTTAGATACATCCATGATCTACATATTCTCAGACTCAACTACTCAAATTAAAAGATATAAGAGAAGCATTTGTGCACTTTTATAAAAACAAGATTTTAAAGCTCAAGTGCATGATCTAGAAACAATGAAAGTTATTTGCTCAAAATCATTACTTCTTAAGTGAGTAGCTCTCAAAGAAATTGATATTCAAAATAGGCTTATCAAGCCACTCATAATCACACATAAATATTAATCAACACAAATCATGCCAATGGATCTTCGAAGAGATTTAAATCTCTCTTTATCCAAAGGCTTAGTGAACAAATCCGCAAGTTGATTTTTAGTAGGCATATACTAAAGAGAAACAATAGATTGTTCAACCAGTTCTCTATTGAAGTGATGCCTAATAGTTATGTGCTTTGTGCATGAGTGTTGAACCAGATTCTTAAAGATAATAATGGCACTCTTATTATCACAATAGAGAGTCATTTTACCTTGTTGTATCTCATAATCCTTGAGTATTTGCTTCATCCATAGGAGTTGTGTGCATGCACTTTCGGTTGTAATGTATTCGGCTTCAGAAGAAGAAAGGGAGACGGAATTTTGTTTCTTACTTTGCTAAGAAACCAAGTTGTTCCCCAAGTAAAAGCAACCGCCCGAAGTGCTTTCACGATCATCAAGGTTTCCCACCCACGCCACATCACAATAGCCAACAAGAATCATTAGTATCAAAAGAATAAAATAAGTCAAGATTATATGTTACTTTTATATACCTAATGATTGTTTTAACGACTTTCAAGTGAGGCTCTTTAGAATTAGCTTGAAACCTAGCACACAAACCAACACTAAAACAAATATCCAACCAACTAGACGTTAGGTAGAGTAGACTACCTATCATGCTCCCATATTAGCTTTGATCAACACTCTTTTCTTTTTCATCTTTGTCGAGTTTTAGAGTAGTACTCATGGGTATTTTAATATCTTTATCACTCTCAAGCCTAAACTGCTTAACAAGATTTCTAGTATATTTGGATTGTATTAACATAATATGATCACTGGATTGTTTCACTTGCATACCAAGAAAGTAATTGAGCTCACTCATCATACTCATTTTAAATTCACTTGACATGACATTTACAAATTCTTTAACCTTGGTTTCACATGTAGACCCAAAAACAATGTCATCCACATATATTTTTGCAACAAAAATGTCATTATTATGATGCTTGACAAATAAAGTTCTATAAATGCACATTTCTTATAGTTGTTCTTAACAAGATATTGAGTCAGCCTATCATACAAAGCTCTAGGAGCTTGCTTAAAGCCAAATAAGTCATTTTCAATTTATATACATGATTAGGAGAGTGTGGGTCTACAAAACCCTTAGGTTGTTCAACATACACTTCTTTTTGAAGGTATCCATAAAAAAAAACACTTTTGACATCCATTTGAAACAATTTGAATTTCTCAAGGCAAGGGAATGGACAACAAAAGTCTAATGGACTCAAGACGTGTAACAGTTGCAAATGTCTTATCAAAGTCTACACCATCAACTTGAATGTAACCTTGAGCCACTGGTCTAGTTTTATTTATCACAATCTTGCCACTCTCATCGGTCTTATTCCTAAACACTCATTTTGTGTCAATCACATTAATGTCTTTAGGTCTAGGAGCCAATGATCACATTTCATTCCTTTCAAATTGATTTAGTTCTTCTTGTATAGCCCCAACTCAAAATTCATCAGCTATTGCCTCATTAGTATTTTTGGGTTTAATTTGAGGTGTATAACTAGCATAGTAAATCTGGTTAGATAGTTGTCTTCTAGTTCTAACCCCTTCATTCAAATCACCTATGATGTATTCTTGATAGTGTATGTTTCTAAGTCTAGAGTTAGAATTTTCAACATTTTGTTCATTTTGTTGATTATCAATAATAGCATTTTCTAACCCTTGACTTCCTTCTCTAACTCCAATATCATTATCATCAGTTTGACTAGACCCACTATAAGTATCCTCACTAGGCTCACTATTAGTCACATCAATAGGTGTTTTATCGTCATTCAAAAGATTTTCTTTAGGTTCATTAACACTTTTGTCATCACACAAATTTAGTATGCTAAAGTCATCTATCTTCACAATGATAGACTTCATAATAGTCTTAGTGTCCAAGTTGAAAACTCTATAAGCAAGACAATTAGTAACATACCCAAGAAAAAGACCAGTATTACTCTTAGCATCAAACTTTTCTAAGTGATCTCTTTCATTCAAAATGAAAAATTTACTTTCAAAAGTATGAAAGTAACTCACATTGGGTTTCTTGCCCTTCCAAAGCTCATAGGAGGTTTGTTTTGAACCTGACCTTCTAAAGACTCTATTAGAGACATAACAAGCGGTATTAACCACTTTGGTCCAAAGATTTCTAGGGATTTTCTTACTATTGAGTATGACCCTAGCCATCTATTGTAAGATACGATTCTTCCTCTCGAGAACACCATTTTGTTGAGGTGTTTTAGGAGCCGAGAACGCATGAAATATCCCGAAGTCATCACAAAACTCACTTAACTTAGCATTTTCAAACTCGCTCCGATGATCACTCCTAATGCGACAAATTCTCTTAATTTTAAGACCTTTTTCATTTTGAACTTGATTAGAAAACTTTCTAAAGTAATGAAAAGTTTCGATCTTGTTTCTAAGAAAATAAACACAAGCAAACCTAGAAATGTCATCAACACATACAAACAAACCTAGATGCTTTTCTTGCCATTCATATTTTCGGTTTGCATTAGCCCTATTAGATCCATATGCACGAGATCTAAGGGCTTATTGGTAATAAAGTTAGTGCTCTTTTTATTAGACACTTTAATTTGTTTACCAAGATGACAAGGTTCACAAACTCTATCAAGCTTCTTACAAAGACTAGGTAGGCCTCTAACAAAGTTATATTTTTCAAGCTTCTTTAAATCTTTAAAGTTCATGTGGACTAATCTTTGATGCCTTAATTTAGGCTTGTTGCATTCTTGAGCCATATTACATTTAAGAGGATCTATCTCAAGACAATAGCAATTATCAAGGGATCTTTTGACTTAACACAATTTTACCCTTTTTTATCTATGATAGTGCACTTATCCTTGTTAAAACTAACTTCTTGAAAATTTCACACAAGTGAGTAATAATAATCAAGTTAGTTTGTCGACTATCTACATATAAGGTATTTCCAAGCTTAGGAATTCCAGGGATACAAATTGTTCCCTTGCCTAGCACTTACTTTTTGGTGCCATCACCAAAAGTCACTCAGCCACCATCCTTCATAACAAGTTTCTTGAAGAATTCCTTGTTACCGATCATATTCCTAGAACATCAAATATTTAGGTACTAAGAATAGGATGAGTTGGCTCTAAGTACATATTATGCAATCAAACATTGATTTGAGTCTTTTCTAATCCACATTTTCTTGACAACATACTTCTCGTTACTACTAACAATATGCTTTGACTTATTATCATGCACACTGACTTTATTAGTCACATTTCAAACAAGTCACATAAATGATTTTCAACCTTTTTATTCAGAGTAGTAAGAGGCACAACATGTGTTTTCACAAGCAAATCATTAACATTATTTTTCTCAACATGCTTTTTATGCATGGTCTTCCTAGTTCTAGATCTGGATACATACATGGATGATTGCTTAGGATTTTTCATTAAAGACAAATCATACAAATCATTCTCATATTTGCATTTTTGAATATATTCATAGCATCTAGGTCTTATATGTCCTACCATGTTACAAAAATGGCAAATAGGTACAATTTGAGAAAGTTACCTTCAGCTTAAGTATTTAAAGTATTGAACCTTCTCATATTGTTACCACTTTGATATGCTTTCCTTGATTCTTTGCCTCTTGCATGTGTGAACGATGATTATTGTCTTTGATCTTGTTAAGATTTTCCTTTTTTGCTATTTGATGATGTTGAGGCACCACCTGTTGCATCCATGGCTTTACCGTTAAAGAGTGTGCCTACATTCACTTTACCACTAGCTTTGACAAAAGTAGAATTGTTGGATGATGGTGTAACCTTTTCATTCACATAACATATTCCTCTTTGTCATTTGGATGCTTACCAATCTAAATTAATGTTTCTACTTTAATTGAACTAGATGACATCTTACCTATCATCTTATTGGCCTTATCAAGCTTGTCAATAAGAATTATTATCTTAATGGCATATTTCTCAAGAATGTTATCACCATTTCTAACATCCTCACGTGTTTTACTCAACCATTGTTCATACTTTCTCTCTTGACTCTCATGCTTACTAATTTTGACTCTAAGCTCATTTTCAAGTCTCTTAGCACGATCAAGAGAATCATTTCTTTGCTCAACTTCTTGTTTCAAAATTCTTAGTATTTCACTACTATCTTTCAAGTTCTTATCAAGACTAAGAATTTTATTTTTAGGCTCTATCATCTCTTTTAAGCAAAGTTCACGATTTTCTTCTTGCCTCTTATTGAGAGAACTATTAATCCTAGAGATTCTCTCATTCTCTTGAATACAATCTTTCATCTTTTGATCGTCTAGGTTAATATGCTCTATTTCCTCATTTTCATCAATAGAAGCTATGAATGAAAAAAACTTCCTTAATCATGATTTTTTTTACAAATAAATACAAACACCATAAAATGGATCTATCTAATTACTTATAGACACCCGCTCTGATACCAATTGAAATTCCATTTATCACTTATAGTGTCGAATATACCTAGGGGTGAATTGGTATATACTCAAATTCTTTCCGCTTCTTTTCACACAATCAAATTTTGCACACTTAGAAACTTCAAGAAATAAATTGCTTTAACAAGACAATTTTGAATTCAATTAAACAAGTATTAAAACAATACAAGTCAAAGTAAGTGAAAACTAAAAGCAAGAAAATCAACACAAGAGATTTTTTTTAACGTGGTAAAACCTCAAAACTTGAGGAAACATCCCAGGGTTGATTCGACAACCACCAACGACACTATCTTTTACTAGTTGATAGAATGTACACCCTCGAGTGGTCAATTCACATGATCCACCCTATTGGATTGTCCCACTCCAACCTACCATCGAGCCTTTTACTAATGAGAGACTTGCTTCTTGCTATCCAAGACATTTTAGTGCCTCTAGAAAGTTCCTTGCTTAACTCTCTGGATCCGATCCAAGTTAAGACTTTATTGCTTAACTCTTCTGATCACCTTGATCCAATTCAAGGCTTCTTGCTCAAGTTAGAGCTTCACACTCAAACAAGAGACTTCCTATTTTTACAAGGCAATGATCTAGTTGTATTGCAAACATGTAAACACAAACAAATAGAGTATGTAGACCAAATACACTCTATGAAGAATCAGTATTGCTCAAATCAAGCTCACAAGCGAATGTTACTAATCCTTATGAACATGTGATTAGAAGTCTAGATTAGGCATTTAAGATCATACACAAAAATATTTAGAAAGCTAAACATATCAATCAAAGCTAGAATAATATACTTGCTACAAAAAACAGAACTAGTGTTGAAATCAAGTGGACAGATCAACACTTGAAATTGACAACATATTTACTCAAATAAGAACTAAATTTGAATAATAGAAATCATAATCAAAATATTCTATTTCTAGAACATGTGACTAAAACCTAGAAATAAATAACAAAGAACAAACACAAAGTTTTCTATATTCAAGTTCATGTTCATCAAAATTAGTTAGAAAGATGTTCAATTAAAAATCACAAAAGCTAATTATGAAAATCACTCATACAAGTCCCATAATAGAATCCAAACCATTCTAAGCACATTTCATATTCAAATCAAGAGATTAACAAATTCATCACAAGAAAAGTGTAAAGAATATGATTTACTTATAAAATGATGAACACAAGATAAACATCAATGTAAATCAGAAAATCTAGACTCCAATAAACTTAGAAAATACTTAGGACTTATTCTCTTTTGAAAGAAAATGAGTTCTGGCTTTTGAATCACCAAAATCGGATTCAAATTGAGTTAGATACCATAAAAAAACCTAAAAAATCTTCTACAATTTTCTGCACATTTTTGAATATATAAAAGAGGGAAATTATGTGGAGAGAGAAAGATTTCGGGCACCTATTGGCACCACGCTGACTCAGCTCCCCATAGAGGTGTGTGACCTCCACGGGGGCAGAGGGGTTCCATTCCGTAGAGGCCTCGCACCTCCATGGGTGAGGGATGTTTTGGTAATTTGCCACCCCTCTACCCCTTTCTTTCTTTTTACTCTGATCTCACGTTCTTCGACCGTTCATCGGCCTCAGAACTCGAAATTTGAATCCGTTTTTGGATTATGAACCTTGGTTCACTCACAGACACGAAACTTTATAAAACTTTTATCAAAAACTTGGAATTTGACTCGATACATAATGATGAAAACCGTGCACGATAAACACACAGAGAGTTTCGTAAAATCATATTCAGAACTCACAAACTTATGAATGAGCAACCAAAATGTTCAAAACTCAATAAGAAAAAATATGAGAACATATTCAAGTCCGATATCAATTAAACATAAATAAACAAATATAAGAACACATAAGTATGTAATTTCCTAGATATAGTTCTAGAACATGCAATTTCATGAAAGTTGTCAAAATAAATCTAATTTATGTGTATACAATAATATGTGTGTGAATGTGTTATACCAATTAAGCGCATGCTGCATGGATATAAATGTATTCAATGTGTGTGTGCGCGCTTACACCTTTGATTGTTGTAAATCATGTTTATAAAAACAATACTCACAAGTGCACGAATCGTGAAGGTAAGCACATCGGTAAGTAAGGATCGTTCCCACGAGGAAAAGTGATTTACTGATTATAACTAATTCTAATACTAATTAAATCAAAAGTAACTGAGAGATTTGTTGTGAAGATATTGTTTGAAGATTGAATTAAACAAATTATCCTATGAAAGCAATTTAACAAAGAATTGGTGTTGTGATCAAGAGATGGAAGAATTAGGTCATCAATGCTCCCCAACTATGTTTACTCAATGTTTCGAATTGACTTTGATTACAGAATGTTAATCAAGTTAATGGTCCGTTCTTATCTTAAGTATGATTGTTACCGTATGATCCTGGGATGAATCAAGTGTTCTCAATTACAATTTACCCATAGATCAATGGCGTAAACTACAACCGAGAACCCATTAAGTACAAGAACAACGAACCAAAACCTACTTGCACAGATAAATGCTAAGATCAGTTTTATCCATTCAATTGAATATTAATTAAAATTATATAGAGATCAATACTCCAACCTCAATCATTAAATTATCAAAACCCTAAATTCATGCTAACGTATGATCATGCATTAACAAGAATAAAGAATTAAGACATAGGATGAATTGAATAAATCAAAGCTCGAATTAATGAAAATATCATTAATTCTAATAAAGAGCATTCATAAAGATTCACATTGATTCCCTAATATGAGTTAGTTACACATGATGAAAATAAGAGAAGAGAAAGAAAAGATAAAACTCATCTTGGCCTTCAAAGAGTTCTTCAAGTCTTCAATAATGAATTCTTCTTCGTCTTTGAGTATTCGATGTGTAAAGATAAATGGAAGGTGTATGGTGATGGAGTAGTGGGGGATGGCCCCCTTGGTGGATTGGGACCTCTCTTGACTTGTATATCTTTGAATCGCAAAGAATAGTAAGTATTTATAGGTGAATTCTTCTTAGGTTTAGGAAATCCAGCAAGTGGGAAAGTAGAATGAAACAAGGAATGAGAATCCTTTCCTAAATTGAATTTCCTCTTTTGATGTTTGACTCATAATTAGAGTTTAAGAAGTTTTCCAAACATGTTTTGGTCTCTTAAAACCATTATAATTTGATTTGGGAAGTTTTGGAACAATTCTGGACCAATTCAGAGTGGGTTTTCACCAAAAATCCGTCAAACTGCGGTCTAGGTCGTTTCGGAGGTCACCGCTGTCCAAACCGTGAATTCTTCTGTCATGTACCGCTCCTCAGACCGCTGGGTAGGTCTTGTGTCTGGACGGCAGTCTAGCCCACGGTTGACTTTTCAGCATTGACATTTGGTTACTAAATTGTACATAACTTCTTTAAGAAATATAGAAATTATGATTCGTAAAGTGTGCCGGAAACTAGAATTCTGGGGTTTCAGGTAGTAGGACACATAATTCGATCGGAGTTGAGAGATATTGGCCCTGCAATCTAGTTGTTCTGCATTGGCAGAAATTCATCTTTTTGCTCATTTTCTCCAAAAATATCATCCAACACCTCTTGAATAGAATATGACCTACATATGCTCAACAAACACATTAAATACCTAATTTTACACAAGAACAAAGCTTAAATAATAGGAAATGGGGACCTAAAATATGTATTGAAATAGACCGATCAACCTTCCAAGAAGAGAAAGAATCTTGTTGTCTTAACATCCAAGTAAGCATCGTTCCTCTTGAAGATGAACTTTGTATGAGAAGTTACTTTCCTTATTTGAAGCTCATATAAAACATGAACCACCTAAGCAACTATTCATTACAAATAAAGAGAGTTTTGTTATGGAATCAAGTCAACACAAATCTAAAATCTAACAATAGCCATCTTAGACTTGACGGTTTTACTTAAGAGCAGGAACGAGTGGAGCATTCCTTGAGGGTAACTGCCCGGTCCTAGGTGAGTTCCTCATCTCTTAGTTTCACTCATGTTTATTAGTATCATCGGGTTCTTAACTGTTTGGTGTTGTATAGTATCTTTTGCAAGTGTCTGCTCAATAGAGGCTTTTCCAGCATACTCTAGCACCACTCTGACAGAGGCCATTCCATTCTCAGGGGGGGATGTCTTTTCTCACACTCCTTCTAAATATCTAAAACTAATGGCAATAAAAAAAAAGATTGGAGTCGTTGTAGGATAGATTCCCCCGATTGCTCCCTGGTTCTCTCCCTCGACTCGGCCTTAGGATTTGCAAGTGTGTCGGAGATAGAGGTTTGCTTAGGCAAGAGACACAACTTGCTAGGGTCCGGTGGCACCAGGCTACCCTAATCAGTCCCCGATTCAGGCTCTTCTACCTCTACCCCACTGTTTGCTTATGTTCGCTCTCTCAAACCATCCCAAGACAAGGGGAAATGGATGATGGTCGAGGAGAGGGTCCCATCTATAAGGGAAGTGCCTGTGTTGGGAAAAAAGGGACTGTTTGAATTCTTTAAGAATGCCTACTATAATAGTGGTCTTGCCTCAATGATAATCTTGTCTGCTTGTGAGGTGGCTGCCAAAGGTTTTGTCATGTCGGTTGAGGTATAACATATATTTTTCTTTCTTCCTTACTGGTTACTTCATTCCCCTTTGATTGTTAATCCCCTTAGATTCTTCAGGTGTTTAGGTATTTTCAAGCTCTTGGTCTGTAAGCTATTTCCTTTTAAGAAGAGCTCCGTCTGATAAAGGAGAAGTGTAAGGCTACTGAACATGAGGTATGAAAGCTAGAGAAAGCGATGGTCTATCTCTCTAAGGAGAAGAAAGACTCCGATATGACGGTTTTTAAGGTTAAACATGAGTTATCTCGTGTTCAGCAGATATATAATCGAGAGAGGCTATGGTCTATTTGTCATGTTACTAAGGGAGGAGAAGAAGGCGATGAAGGCCAAAGTTGCTGCAGTGGATACCTCAATTGATAAATCCTTCGTGAATGGCTACTTTTTCGCTACTATTCACAATGTGTAAGATGCCCCTCCAAACCTTGACCTTCATCAACTGCAAGGTTAAGATCACGACTCTATCCTGAAGGAGGCTAGGAGATTGTTTGAGGCACCCGCTGTTAGAGAGGGGATGCCTCACGATGATGTAGAGGTTGCCAAGATTGCCGGTTAAAATACCATTACAAGCACACAAACCCGGTTGGCAAATGACTAGCATAGGCACTGACCTTTGTAGGCTGGAGAGGTTTAAGACCATGGCTCATAAATTTTGGCTTACTGATTTGCTTGATGATTACTAGCTGAAGGAGTACATGACCTTTAAAAAGTACACAATGACAATGCATAAAATATTATATTTTGGTAAATTTTCCTAGATTTGTCATACACTCCATCTTAATTATAATGTGTATTATTCTACAATGATACATGTGTGATGTGGATCTAGACTTACAGTCGGAGTGTCTTGGTTCCACCGGTTCCATTGGTTCCAAACCAACCATATGGACTTGTAAGTCACGGTATGTATTTATACATTGCCACACTTATTTTTTGTTTTGATTGTACACTTGTTTCACTTTAGGTTTAGTTTCTTTTGTCAGCACAATGCACATTTACAAATCCTAAGTAAATGCCATCGTGCTTTCCCGAGGTGTACAGTCAGAGTATAAACATCATTGATTCTCAATTCTTTGTAAGTTTGTTGTTGTTTATGAGATGTAGACTTCAACCAATTGAATACATTTTGATGTTTTATGTGTGATTCTTGGACAGTCACATATTTACATCTAGTGGCAAAAAAGCTTCCCTAATGAAATCATTAACACACCCTTGAAGTGTTGGCCTATGTTGACTTACGAGTGGCCTGATTTCGATCTTGTATAGGCCCACAGATCGTGTCCTTCTGGATGTCGGTCATGGTATGGTGAGTGTATTGATGGATATTGGATTTTATATTTCAATGAATCTTAATAATGAATTTACTTTTTTTTTTGGGATCAATTGTAGCTTTTGGTGCCGTGTAACATTAGAGAATGTCATTGGATTATGGGTACTAGGTTAGGTTTCCTAGTAAGTCTCGAAAAGAGTTGGGATTCTTTCCGAGAGTTTGAAAAAGTCTCGGAAAAGATATTAGCTCTTTTCGAGACTTACTGGACAACCTCATACTTTCTGATTTCAATTCTAGTGGTTTTTTAGGGTTATCCCAATAATTCTCGGAAAGGGTTGGGACCCTTTTCGAGAATTACTAGGATAACCCAAGACTTTGTGTTTCAACTTCAACTGAAATGAACAACCCAGCTTCTAAACAACACTATATCAAAACAACCATAATACTGAAATATACAAACATGGTTAAATTATCAAAAACTAACCTATAAGGGGTGAATAGGTTTTTAAACCTCTTTTCAATCCCTTAGAAACAAATAAAAGTTTATCCATCTAAATAGCTTGTATCACAACACATTAAATAAATGAAAGCACACATAGACTGTTGAAAATCATATTCAATTAGACATGTCAATTAAAGTCTATAATTTGTAAGTAAAGGGGACTAATAACATAAATGAACTATCACTTGTATTAATATATATGTTCAATGTACACAAGTACAAATAAATGAATGACTATATACAAATAAAATAAGGGAAAGTATCATTTCCCCCCTCACTTTTGCCATATTGTGAAGACGATGACAGGGTTTTGCCATATTGGCCAGTCTCCCCTCTCAAATGAAAAGAATGTAAAATCTCACCCTTTTGTTTCCTCTTCCATCCAAAATATCGTTGACCATTAAAAGCATAAGTGCAATATTGTAAAAGCAAGTAATTAAACAAATGAAAAATATATATGGTCTGAATCGATTTCTCTCTCTCACCATTCATTGATCTCTCTCTCTCTCTCAATCTAATCTTTCTCAAACATTGATCTCTCTCTCTCTCTCTTTCACACTTATTTTCGGTTTGATTTTTTTGTGGCGGACCCAGATGTTGTATTTGGAGGTGGAGTGGTTGTTGATGGAGAGATTTGGTGGTGTGGTTGTTGATGGCCATTGATGGTGTTGGGTTACGTCTAGTGTGAATAGCAACATCGGAGGAGATCGATTCAAGCCTGGTGTGATTGCGATGACGACTGAGATTGATTCGAGGCTAGTTATACAAGATCGATGGCGATTGAGATTGATTCACGATGGCGACTAAGATTGTGTCTGATTGATACGGTGTTTGGATTTGATTTTGTTGTTTTTTCTAGGTTTGATTGAGATGTGGTGGTGGTGACGAGAAGCAAGTAGTTGATTTTGTTGTTTTTTCTAGGTTTGATTAAGAGGTGGTGGTGACGAGAAGCAGTGACTGATTTTGTTGTTTTTTCTAGGTTTGATTAAGATGTGGTGGTAATGATAAGAAGTAGGTGGTTGATTTTGTTATTTTTTTCGGATTTGATTGAGATGTGGTAGTGGTGACGCGAAACAGGTGGTTCACGGTGGTGGTTGGATTTTAGGGGTGGTGATGTGTGGTTCACGATTTGGTCTTTGAGGTGTGGAGGTGGCTAGGGTTCGGTGTTTGGGTTGTGATGGATTAGGTTAGGGTTTAGGTAGTGGAGAATGGAGATGGTGGTGGTCTGGTAAAGAAGATGATGCTCATCTGGTCTGGTGGAGAAGATGATGATCAACATATTTTTTTATTTTTTTTATTTTTTAAAATTTTAAATTTTTGTTGTAACATTTAAATAAAAATAAAAAATAGAGCTATTTCCACCGTCCATCTTAAAGATGGACGGTGTAGATCCATTTTTTTATGTTTTTTTTAATATATTTTTCATTTGATGAATTTCATAGAGGGTAGAATTGTAATTTCATCTATTTCATCACATGTCGGAGGGTTAAATGGTTATTTTCTGATTATTTTTAAGGATAATAACGTAATTTGACCATGGTCAAATATTTTTTGATGGAAAAGTGGATAGAAGGGGTATATTATACATTCTTTCCATTTCGGGGGTGGGTGAAACCATGTCCTAGTCTTAACAATATGGTAAAAGTCAGGGGGGCAAATGATACTTTCCCATAAAACAATTTAGAAAGATAAATGATATATACAACTTTGATCAAAATAATGTTTGCATCTCTTTTTTACAAAAATATTGTTTACAAAGATACGGACAAATGATGATCTAAACAAGATACAATCAATCACATATACAAATATAAAAGAGAAAAAAATAGAGACATTCAACACGTTATTTTTTACGTGGTAAAACCTCTAAAAAGGAAACATTCACATGTTGATTCTACAACCACTAGCAACACCACATTTCACTAGTTTGATAAAAGTACACCCCCAAAAATGACAAATCCTTTCGATTGTCTAATTCCTATTGGATTTTCCTTTAACCCTACCCGTAGACATTTTACTGATGAAAGACTTGCCACTTTCTATCCAATACACTTCATATACCTCTAGAAAGTTTCCTTACTCAACTATTCGGATCACCCCAATCCTAGTTGAAACTTCCTGGCTCAACTTTTTGGATATTTCCGAACCAAGTCAAGACTTCATGACTTTTACAATGACTTCCTAAATATGATCAAATGTATGCAAATGCAGACATATGCAACATAGACTATATGATCAAGATATCTTATGGAAACTAGAAATGATCAATTATCACACAATGTATATTTTCTAGTTTGTAATCCAAAAATATGACATCATACGCAAATCACATATGAAATATATGGATTACGTACACTCCATGAAGAACAATACATATGCATGAAAGTTCACAAACAAAGTTGTGTAGTTCTTTATATTTGAACAAAAACCTAGAATATACAATTCAAATCAATACATAAATAAATCCTAGATATTGTTCATGCAACTAAAACTTGAAACATAACATATTCATTAAGCACATGTTCAATACTTTAGAACTAAAAACAAAAATGCTAGAATCAAAAATATGTTCAATGAAATTCTCCGGCAAATATTTAGACCACATATTCATAAAATAATCAATTAAAATTCAAAGACTCTAAATATAAAATTAAATGTGTAATCTTAAATATATTCAATTAAAAACACCTAGCACATGTGAAATCTATCGATCATTAAGATAAAATCAATTAATACACAAATAGCCCTAGAATATAAGGTAGTTATAATACAACTCCTAAACATGTGAAATTTTAGATTTAAGAAAAACCAAAATCACATTCAAGTCTCTAATTAGACAAATCTAGCTTATAATCGAAGCTCTATCTTCTAACAACATTTATTCAAGTCACATACGCTAAAATAAAAAGAAAACCCAATGTATTTGAACATTTAAGAGCTTAGAAATAAAAAGATAAACAAATACATTGTTAAAGTATGTGCAACCACGAAATTTATGATAGACATCAAAATACTTGAACACTTTTCTTTCAAATCGCTTGGAGAAGATAGAAGACTTCAAGATGATTCTCTCACTTTTTGAATCACTCAAATTCGATAAGAAATGGGTGAGATATGAGGATTTGAAGTTGAGAGAGAACTAATAAATATTTCAGCATCTGTCTCCTTAGAACACAATGAGAAAGAGTGGATATATTTAAAAGAAATAGGGGACGTGATGTGGCGTTTGGGGGGACCATAGAAAAGTTCCATTCCCGTAGGACTCACGCTCTTTCACGGGAGAAAGGGTGACTTTTAACACGGAACTTGAAAACTTAAGAATGAGTAACTGAAATGTTCAGAATTCAATAAAGAATGATATTAGAACATATTCAAGTCTCATACCAATAAAACAGAAACAAACAAACAAACTTAAAAACACACAAGTATGCCATTTCCTTGAAATAGTCCTAGAACATGCAATTTTACAAAGTTGTCAATTTAAATATATTACATGTACATACAATAATATGTGTCTATGCGTTATACCAATTATGCACAACAATGTAGAGACAAATGTTATGCAATATGTGTGTGTGCGTAAACGCCTTGCAAGATGAATGAGAATTAGATATACTTTTGATGTACAACAAAGTTGTATCTCTTCAAGACTTCTCTTTACTTAATGAGTTGTAAATCTTCTTTGAAAACTTAGGCAAATAATCAATACAAAAGAAATATTGGTTTGATATGGAATTATATCAACACGACTTAAAAAGCGAACACATGCTTGCATTAATTTAATCTTCATGAAAAAATATGTCAATTCCTAAGTAAGTCAAAAACCTAATTTACAATTGTTCAAGAGAATTGCTTTCTATGTGTTATAAAAATATATTTGATAGACAATCAATTTAAAATTTGATATCTAATGTTTTTGTCTAAAACACTTTTTTTTAATAACATGTCTATTTTTTGTGTTATTTTTTATTATAATTTCTTACTAAAAATAAATAAAAACTTAATATCAATTTTAAATATTTGATGAATGAACTGAAAAAATAATTAGATAATGGAACGCCTAAAAGTATACTGTCATATTGACGATGTATATATATATATATGTTTGGGGTATTATTGATTTAGTCCCTATGTTTTTTTTTTGAACTATTTTTTTACTCACTTATTCAATTTTCACTGGATTGGTCCCTATGTTTTAAAAAACCACTCAATTTCGTCATTCGGTGAGTCAACTGTTAGTCAAATTAAAAGGTTCCAAGGGTTTTTTTGTATTTACACAATGCTATGCCACATGTCAATACACAAATAAATCTAAGCATATATATAATAACAATTAAATAAATTATAAAAATTATATGAAAAAGAACAATAATAAAATTATAAAAAATAAAATAAAAATAAAAATTATCTAACCCAACCATTGGGTTCGGTGGTGGTCAAAATCTGGGTTTTGTGGTGGTGGTGATATTGGAGTGGTGACATTATATAGTGGTGGTGGTTGGATCAAACCCAACCATCTCTTTTTCTTTCTTTATAAAACACAATGTCTTTTTTTTTCTCGATCTCCCTCCTTTCTTATTGTCTCTCTGACCTTTATGAAAACCCAAAAAAATTGCTCCAATCCATCTCCCGTCGACCGCCGCGAAACCAGTGAACGCTAGCCGCCCCTCCCATCACCAAATCGAACCCCACCAACCACACAAACCCTCGTCGTCGTGTTTGATTTTTATTGGGGCATGAGAGATAGAGAGTTGCAGAGCAAAAAGCTTTTGGTTCGATGATTATGGGTTTGGTGTCAATGGGTTTGAGTGGCTAGGGTTTGGGTGGGTTCGAAGATTCTGGGTTGGGGGTGCAACGGAGCTGGGTTGGTATGCGATCGGTTTGAATCGATGGGTGGGTTCGAAGATTCTGGGTTGAGGGGCAGTGGCGGCAGCAGAACTAGGTTTTGGTAATGTTGATGTGGGCGATGAATATTGTTAATTTTTTTTTAATTAAGAACTGGTGGGATCCCAGATTGGGGTTGGCATTCAGTGATAATTTCGATCACCAGATGGAGACTTATCCGATTCTCCATTGATGAAAGGCTAGTGGTGGTGTTGAACTGTTGATGATGATTAGAGGATGGTTTTGTTAATGATTTGAGATGATTTTTATGTTGTGATGATTTTGATGATTTGTGATGGTTTTTCTGTTGTGATGATGTTGATGATTTGAGATTAGAGATCTGGATCCCCACTCGGTGTTTTTTTTTCTTTTTAATTTTAATTTTAATTTTTTTTGTTATTTTTTCAGTTTTTTTGTTGTGATTTGATCATCACCATTCATATTTCAGATGGATGGTTAAGATCTATCTAGCAATTTTTTTTTATATAAATTATTTATAATTGTTGAACTTTTAAAGGGCATAATGGTATCTTTAGCCTATAAACGGAAACTATGGGCAAATTAGTCATTTTATATTTTCTATCATAGTTGACTGTTAAAATTATAGTCAGAGAGATAAAATTGAACGGTTTTTTAAACATAAGAACCAATTCATTAAAATTTGAATAAATTAGTAAAAAAAAACAGAAAAAAAAAACAAGAATTAAATCAATAATACCCCGTATATATTTTCTTCATCGGTTTAAGGTTGAAAATGGACGGATAGAAGATTTGTTAAGGTAATGACTATTAATCCTATTTGACTTTTTTTTTTCCGCAAGCCAAATAGCCAATCAAAGGGTTTTCAAATCTGTCTTCTACAATTAAAACCCTAAACCCTAACATCTTTATTATTTCTCATTTAAAATTTCTGTTGTTGGGGCCATTATAATGGTTTCGCTGGTACTAATGTCCATTATAATCATCGAAAATGATCACAAAAGCTCTAATCAATTCTCGCCCTATCTTTCCCTCTCAAATCGCGCACCTTTATTTCAAGCTATTCTCTTCAGCCCCTTCTCTAGCTTCACGGCACGAAATAGAAACCCAGTTGCGGATTCTCTGCGAAAAGCCCACTTCTCAGCTTCCAGAGGCAGTTTCTCTATTTTACAAAGCCGTCGATTCGAAACTCTTGCCGTCTGGGTCCGTTTGCAATTTCCTCGTTGAAGTCCTGGTAAAGTCGAAAAAATACGAATATGCGTTTTCAGTTTATAGTAAGCTGACGCATGCTGATATTTTACCTGGTTTTAGATCGTTGAGTGGTTTAATTGAATGTTTTGTGCATGCCCGGAAGCCTAAATTTGGGTTAGGAGTCATTGGATTGTTGTTAAAGCGTGGCTTTAGTGTCAATGTGTATGGTATAAATCTTATATTGAAAGGATTGTGTAGAAATAATGAGGTTGATAAGGCTGTGGATTTGCTTGGTGAAATTAAAAGGAATGGTGTGTTGCCGGATGCTGTTAGTTGTAATACGGTTATATCTGGACTTTGTAAAATGAAAAGATTGGAAGAATCATTGAACATTTTATACCAAATGGATGACTTGGGTTGTTGTCCAAATTTAATTACATACACCACTTTGATGGATGGTCTTTGTAAGGAAGGTAGAGTGGATGAGACGATGGAGTTGTTGGAGGAGATGAAGAGGGAAGGTTTGACCGCGGATGTTGTTGTCTACGGTACCCTTATAAGTGGATTTTGTAATAGAGGAGATTTTGATAAAGGGAAGGCACTCTTTGATGAAATGTTGGCTAAAGGAATTTCTCCAAATGTAGTTACGTATAGTTGTTTGATGCATAGTCTTTGTAAGATGGGTCAATTGAAAGAAGCCACTGCTCTGTTAAATGATATGATGGAACGTGGGATTCGCCCTGATGTTATTACTTACACGAGTTTGATCGGAGGGCTTTGTAGAGGTGGGAAGGCTACTAAAGCTACAGTTCTATTGAATTTGATGCTAGAAAAGGGTGGAGAGCCTGATATTATAACTTATAATGTCCTAATTCATGGACTATGTCAGGAGGGCCTTGTCAATGAAGCTTATAAGATATTGAAAATGATGATAGAGAAGGGGATGATGCCTGATGTGGTTTCGTACAATACATTACTTAAGGGGCTTTGCAAGAATGGGACTGTTAATGAGGCAGTGGAACTTTTCGATATGATATTGAAGGATAATAAATATGTTGAACCAGATGATATGACATTTAACCTGCTAATTGAAGCGCTTTGCAAAGGAAACCGCCTTGATGAGGCTGTGGAGATTTATCATATGATGGTTGAGAGAGGGAGCTCTGGTAATTTGGTAACTTATAATCTCTTGATGGGGAGTTATCTAACATTAGGAATTATTGACAAGGCCATGGAAATGTGGAAACACATACTTGAACTTGGCTTCGTTCCAAACTCAATTACCCATAGTGTCATGATTGATGGATTTTGCAAAATGGGAATGCTTAATGTTGCAAAAGGACTTTTTAGTAAAATCAGAATGTCTGGGCTTGACCCAACCTTGTTTGACTACAATACATTGTTGGCATCCTTGTGCAAGGAGAGTAGTTTAGAGCAAGCCAGGAGATTGTTTCTAGAATTAAGGAATGCAAAGCATGAACCAGATGTCATCTCATTTAATATTATGATTGATGGAACTCTTAAGGCAGGAGATTTTCAATCTGCCAAAGAATTGTTCAATGACATGCTTCAAATGGGTTTGACTCCTGATGCTTGGACCTTTTCCACATTAATGAATAGATTTTCAAAACTTGGAATGGTGGATGAGGCTAAAAGTGTTTTCCAGAAAATGGTTGCTTGTGGTTTAACACCTGATACTCATGTATATGATTCTCTACTAAAAGGTTTATGTTCAAAAGGTGAAACCGAAGAAATCTTTAATTTGATCCAACAAATGGCAGACAAGGGTGTTGTTCTTGACTCAGAAATAACTTCGACCATCTTGAAATGCATTTGTAATAGCCCGGAGGATATTGATGTTATGAAGTTTTTACCTACTTTTTCCCAAGACACATCAAAGGGGATAAGAATCCCATGTAAGGAGTTATTATTGAAACTACGGGAGTGTCACCCAGATCTCCATCAACAGGCTGCTTAGCATTCTCAAAAGAGATGATTCCGTATTGCATCATGCATTGTCATCTCATTGGTAAGTCTTATACTGTTTTTTAAATGTGGACCTTGTGTATGCTAATGTGCCCCCCCCCCCCCCCCCCCCCCCCCCCCCCCCCCCCCCGATTAGCACTTATTCTAAGAATTAAATTCAAGCCATAACATACAATGTTTTCAGTCTTCAGGAACATCAAATTTCCAGTAAATCGAGAATTTTTTGGACTGTTTTTAAAATGTATTACATGCTTTCCTTCTGCCCTCTTTTGTACAAAGTACTGTATATAAAACGAAAAGGTTTTATTAGGTTTCTTTTATTCTAGAGTTGTTTTCCACTTACTCTTTTTCTGAAATTTGGTGTGATGCATAGTACTATATTTTTCCTCCAGCTTTCTATACATTTATTTGGCTCTAGAGCTGTCATTATCATTCCATTTGAATAGTAATTGTTGTTAGAAAAACTTATAAGGGATATAATATTTGCAATCCACTCTTGTGAAAATGCATATAGCAAATAATGTTCCTAATACATTTTCATATATTAAACTTATCGTCTTAAAATTTTGGATGATGAGATTTTTTCCCTTTGTTGAGAGCTCTTTGATGAGTTTAGTCTTAAAAATTATTGTAATGATGTAATTTCCTTTAGTGAATGATTTGCTTGTTAAATTTACAGAAGCAATCATAGTTCTGCTACCAGTGTAAGGTCACAGTTATCCCGTCAATGGCAGTTCTGCCTTCATGATGGTGGAAGTTTGGCTTTCTTATTATACTATTAAAATGTCACTTCAGGGTGGGAAGATCATGCATGTTCTTAATTTCTTTAAATTCCTCATGATGTTGCTTTATTTAATGCTGTGAGATTCACAATATCCTCATCATACTCATGTTTGTTCTCTGCTATTTCAAATCAATTTCATTTGTATGCTGTGTCAAAATTACATTTACGAGTTTTAGCTGTGACGATCATTTTGGACCTTGGCTGAGGAATGTAATTATCATTGTCAGGCAAGGGGAAGAGAGCAAAGCCATTACTTTTGCATGAAACTATAGCCTGTTTCTTGGTATCTTCTGCTTTAGTTTGCGTGCTTTTGATGATTTTTTATTATATTGGTGAATTTGGTGCTGTATCCGAAATGTGGTTGAAAACTTGTTATTAAAAAATAGTTTCTGTTATATTAGCAAAAAATCTTTTTATTCAGCTTTAAAGAAATATATGTATATTTGATATGGAGCTGGTGCATGAAGTAATGCTAGGTGTCCTGTCATTGGTTGCATGCAAAAATATCTTTTATTTATTGCATTGCCTTTAAGGGGTCAATTTCATTTTCCTGTAACCATGTACTATCTCTTTCTTCCCTGTTCTTTGTATGAATGGTTAACCTTACAATGTCTTTCTTTTTTGAAGGTTCATGTAAGGCGAGCACACTATTAATATTAGACAGTGATGAATTTAAGCAGAGGAGTATTTTGGGCACTTCTTTTGTGATTGTCATTTTACTCTTAGAAATAAAAGCACAAAAAGGTCCTAAGGCCACAAAGTTAATATCTGCTTAACTAGCTTGCGCTCGTGAAGGGTTCACATGCCATGTCATCTATGTCACTTGTTGATTGATTTTTGTCATTTTTATTGTTAACTTCCTTTTCCTAGCTACATCTCTTTTATTATAATTTTATGTCAAATATATAAATGATTCTGTTATGAATTACTGTTTAACAACATTCTTGGTAGTGCCATAGGTTGCCAGAGGTTGAAAGTTCGTTACCATGAACCACAAGCGGACTGTTGTGTAATGGTATATGTTAATAGTAAAATATGGTTAGGGGTCAAAGAGAAATTTTTCACTCTCCTAGTCCGAATCAAAACCCAAATTCGACATTTATGAGACCCCGGGCAGACCATAAAGCTACCCCATCAGAGCAGGGAAGGTCCGCCGGGCTTCGGAGCTATCAGAGATGAAGCTGGGCACGACCAAGTCGAGCCTAAGCGTGAACATGAGAATCCGGGCTTCTCGAGGCCACTTATCTAGGAACCTCGGCTCCTGAGATCGGGCTTTAAAACCACCCCGCGAAAGCAAGAAAAGATCACTGAACTCATGAATCACTCGAAGCGAAGCCCGACGCGAACAAAAGTAAGCTCTTTCCACTTGTGGGCACTTCCCAAAGTCAGGTTTGATTCGTAGCCGAAGATAGAAGCCCGCCAACCTCTCCAGAATCCCATCGTTCCCCATCGGGCATGAAAGAGGAATCTCGCCTAGTCTACACTACCTCTAGTAAGTGCCCACGAGTCTATCCCAAGCTTCTCTGAATAGAGCTAAAGCATGGATCTACCACCCTCTATAAGACAACGACTAGTTAATTCGCCGACCTCCATGAAGAAAGTGTCGTGAGTACGCACATGATCAAATCTATGCAACAAACAACATTAATCTCACGTACGCGTAAATCAAGAGTTTGATTTCAAAAATGAAACAAACTTATCACCATCAACGATATCATCAAATCCAGTAACAATTCAAAATTCAAATAACGAATCCCTCCCGATAAGGAGGGAACGGATTCATGGGATAGTGGCAGGATATTTGTGAAATTAAAACCTACTTGGACCAAATATAAATAAGGCCAAGCATGGTAGACAGAAAAAGACGACATATAGACAAAGAGGAGAGGAGGGCCTAAATTCTGTAATTAGAAAACGGCCGTCGTTGTTTCCACTATTCGACAAGTATAAAGTGACCACCTTCATACGTCCCAGATAGCGTATGAGAAAGAATTGTGTATCAAAGTGATCAATAATAAAAGCTCTCGTTTGCCATTATTATACAAATCTTCATTCCTATCTAATTAGGTTAGGTATCAAAGGTACCGACCCCGGCCATCACCTCCGTGGTAGTGGTCTCGAGGGTGTTAACTGTAATTCTCCACCCTGAGCTAATTTCTAACACTTTCTGGCGCCTTCTGTGGGAACGCCCATACCACCATCTTTATATTCATAAGCTTATTGTTTTACAGGAGTCATGAGGCTTCGCTCCTCACAGGGACAGCCAGGCGCATCGGGATAACCTTCTGCTGCGTCGACACGAAAGGTCCCGAAGAAAGGGAAAAAATCCGGGCTTCATAGCCAGGTCCCAGACCAGCCAGCCACTGTGCGGGCTTTGGATCCCCCTATGGGAAACCAGGTCGGGCTTGACCAACAAATGGCGACCTTTGTGGAAAACGTTTGTATTCGACTACTTGTTGAGGGTATTGCTATCTAGCAAGCAAACCTCTGCAATCGAGCGGAGTCAAGCAGGCCTGAGGCTAGGCAACTCGCCTTTGATCGCCTGAGACCTACACTTTCGGAGCCAGCTTGTAACAGAACGGGACTCCCACCCTCGATCCGGAATAGGTTAGGGCCCATGCCCCCCGTTCCCGAAGCGCTGCCGCGCTGCCACTCTACCAACCCAGACAAGTCAAGTCCGCGGCAGATATCCTTCCCCGGGAGTGGGGGAGAGTTTCTCCACCCAACGACTTCATGGAGGGAAACCCGAATTAGGGAAGAAGAAATTCAACAAAGCCCCCAGGTAGACCCCCCTGACCAGGTAGAGGTCGCTAGTTCGTCTGAAGGGTTCGATAGTGAAGACACTGAGATCAACTCAAGGAAACCCGACAACAAACGCCTGAGAGACCGGTTGACAGAGCTTCAGAAGGAGGTACAAAGAGGACAAGAAGGATCCTCTAAGTGAGATGAATGCTCCCTTCACCAGAAGGATTCGGGAGGTGGAGCTTCTGTCAAAATTCAAACTGCCGACCGACAGATTCTCCGGGACTGAAGATCCCTTGAGCCACTTGGAGAGCTTTCGTTCAACAGATAGAGATCCAGAACACGACTAGGGCCGCTATGTGTCGAATATTCCCAACTACACTCACGGATTACGCTAAGACCTGGTTTAGAAAGCTACCTGTTGGTAGTGTAGATTCCTTCACGAAGCTGTCAATCGATTTTTGCTCACAATTCCAGGGAGTTAAACACCGATTGAAGGACCCAATCCATCTACAATACGTGATCCAGGAGAGAGGGGAAACCCTCCGTGCTTATATCGAGCATTTCCACAATGAAGTCATCCAGATGGGGGTCTTCACCGAGAAAGAAACCCTCGCCAACTTCAGAAGGAACTTGTGGGCATGCAAGCTTTTTCGGTCTTTTGCCAAGAGAACTCCATGAACTTACCAAGAAGCCTATGATTGGGCTCTAGAGCAAATTGAGGTCGACGAACAACTCGTTTATGCCTTGGTGACCTCGGCGAGAAAGCTCCGTCCCTACTTTAAGGCTCACTCAGTGGCAGTAGTGACAGACCAACCTCTCCGCCAGTTTTTACAGAGACCGGACGTATCTGGAAGATTGGTCTTGTGTGCCCTAGAACTCACCCAGTTTGATTTAAGGTATAAGCCTTGGACAGCAATTAAAGCCCAGGCTCTGGCAAACTTTATAGCAGAGCTGTCAATACCCCCTGGCCAAATGACCTCCGCAGCGACAAACACAGCCCCTGAGAAGACTCCAGAATCTGGCAGCTAGCCGGAAGGCAGCAAATCATGGATCCTTTACACAGATGGAGCCTCCGGACAAGCTGGAGGAGGAGCGGGCATAGTTTTAATAGACCTAGAAGGAGCCGAGTGCTGCCACTGTTTCAGATTTGAATTCAAAGCCACTAACAATGAGAGTATGAAACCCTCTTAGTCGGGATAAGGGCAGCTGCAGAGCTCGGGGTTGACTACCTGCAGGTCAGGAGTGACTCGTTGCTCATAGTCAACCAAGTTTCTGGGGATTATCAGGCAAAAGGGGATAACATGATCGCCTACCTGAAGTTAGTCCAACAGCTGAAGAGCAAGTTTAAAGAATTTAAGATTGAGCAGGTACCTCGATAACAGAATTGTGGGCTGACGTCCTAGCCAAGATAGCTGCAAATGGTGGCCGGACCTTACCCCAAGGGATCCCTCTTCAAGTGATTCCCCTACCCAGCTTAGTGGCAGGAAAGGAGACTTATACCCTGGATCGGCAACCATACTGGATGGACTCAATAGTGGATCATCTTCAAGAAGGGGGACTTCCCGGAGAGCCCGACCAAGCTAGGAAAATCAAGAGGCTCTCAGTCCGGTATTGCTTGGTAGATGGTTACTTGTATAGGAGGGGCAAGTCCTTTCCTCTGCTTCGATGTTTACATCCGGAAGACGCCAAGTGGGCATTGGGAGAGGTCCACTCCAGGGAATGCGGGAACCACACTGGAGGGGAGTTCTGGCATACCAAGTGCTCCGCATGGGGTACTATTGGCCAACCATCTATCAAGATGCAAAGAACTTAGTACGATCCTGCGAAGCATGCCAGAAGACCGCAAACTTGAGTCACCTCCCGCCAGAGCGGTTATCATCCCTTAGCTCACCATACCCCTTTGCTATGTGGGGAGTCGACTTGATTGGACCGCTTCCTACTGCTCCTGGTCAAGCCAAACATGCTATCGTGGCAATTGAATATTTCACAAGATGGGTCGAAGCCAGACCACTATCCTAGATATTGGAAGAAAACACAACAAGATTCATTAAGAACAATGTAGTTTGCAGGTTCGGGACCCCTCTGGTCATTGTAGCTGACCTCGGCAAACAATTTGACAATGCCCGGTTCAAGGATTTCTGCGAGGGCTTGGGAGTCGAATTTAGATTTGCTTCAGTAGCCCACCCCCAGACCAATGGCTTGGTGGAATCCACGAATAAAACCATTAAAAGGCTGTTAAAGAAGAAGCTGCAGCAGATGAAAGACAGATAGGCAGATGAGCTACCCGAGGTCCTCTGGGCTTACCGCACCACGAGAAGAGCAGCCACCGGGGAAACACCTTATTCTTTAGCCTTCGGGGTTAAAGCAGTTCTTCCCATCAAGCACAAGCTGACGTTCTTTAGGGTCCAACATTTTGAACCAGGAAGCAACGAGGATAAGCTCCGAGCTAGCTTGGATCTCTTGGAAGAAAAGCAGGGTCGAGCAGTCGAGAAAATAACAGTTTACCAGAGCTGAATTGCCAGGTACTTTAACAGGAGGGTAAAAGCCCGAAACTTTAAGGAAGGGAACCTGGTTCTCAGGAAAGTAACGTTGAATACCAAGAAGAGGTCAGACGGGGTATTGGGGCCCAACTGGGAAGGGCCATACCTAGTAAAAGTGGTGATCCGTAATGGGGCATATAAGCTCGGAACATGAATGGTCGACTCATCGATCATACTTGGAATGCAGATCACTTAGGAAAATTCTACCATTGAACAGGGGACTCATGAGCAGGCTGCCTCCACCTAGTTTTTAATCTTCGGTAATAATGTACTCCATCCCTTTTATCAATAAAGCCTGTTATCTTGTTTTCTCCATCTTCAACTATGCTCTACAATGATTTGGGTCTACGTGAAAAATTCGACATTATCCTTCCAAGACCAGGGGTTAGCCGGGGAAGCCCCCTCGCCACTCCTGACGCCTTGGTCGGACACTACCCTCCGCCGAGAAGAGTCCGAGTGTAAGAGCATAGTTGCCATCCAGATCTCGAAACCAGGAAATAGCTAAACAGCCCTCCTAATGCCTTAGTCGGGCTACAACCCCCAAGAAGGATCTGAGTGTACGGGCATAGTTGTCATCCAGATCTCGAAACCAGAAAATAGCTAAATAGCCCTCTTAACGCTTTGATCTGGTTACAACCCCCGAGAAAAACTCAATTTTAAAAGCGCGGTAACCTGTCTCGGTCCCTGGCCTAAGAAATGGCTGGATGGTTCTCTACTTGGTACCTCATTCGGGCTATAAAACAACTGGAGTGGCTCCAGGATGGAGGGCTCTTTTACTTAAACTCTGATGTCCCGGTTATTACTGGTTGCTAATTCTCCAGGTACGCGTGGTTGCCTACTGTAACAGGTCTACGACCTAATATGGGGACTATCGGCTAAAGTCACCAAGCTATAAGTTTCTGTCAAGCGTCGAAGCGCTCGAACTAGCCATCTACCTGCAAACTTAAGTAGTTCTCCTATCTCGTTACTTTTCCCCAAGCTAAGTCAGGTTGCTGTAGAGGCTGAACCTGGATGGAGATCAGAAATAAAGCAAGTACATGGAAATCACAATTCAAACTAGATTTAAAGTTAAATTCCAATTAATGAATTGGGGAGCCTATCCCCCAGTAAGGCTACAGGAATCAGATAGGGAGCCCAACCCCTGGATCCGGGCTACAAAAAGGAAAAGAATAATAATCAATCATGAGTAAAGATAGGGTGCCCACCCCACTTTTTAGGCATTCAAAACAAGTTGCAGGAAGATGGGTTCAAACTTCTGCGTCTTCCTTATTTTTTCTGGCTTCTCCCTCCTCATGATGAACCTCGCTCCCTCCTTCCCTTTCCGGTGGTCGCTTATCCTGGTTTGTCACCTCTGCCACCTTGCCTTGAGGATGCCCTTCAACGATTTGTTGCTCAGCTGGGTCCTCCTCCACGACCTCATTGACCACCGTCATGACCTCAGGAGGTATGGTTGCATCAAGAAGGTTGGCCATTGACTCTAACATGATTCCCCCTCCACTCGTGGGCACTTCCCGAAGTCAGGTTTGATTCGTAGCCTAAGATAGAAGCCCACCAACCTCTCCAGAAGCCCGTCGTTCCCCGTCAAGCATGAAAGAGGAATCTCGCCTAGTCTACACTACCTCTAGTAAGTGCCCACGAGTCTATCCCAAGCTTCTCTGAATAGAGCCAAAGCATGGATCTACCACCCTCTATAAGACAACGACTAGTTAATTCGCCGACCTCTATGAAGAAAGTGTCGTGAGTACGCACAGGATCAAATCTATGCAACAAACAACATTAATCTCACGTACGCGTAAATCAAGAGTTTGATTTCAAAAATGAAACAAACTTATCACCATCAACGATATCATCAAATCCAGTAACAATTCAAAATTCAAATAATGAATCCCCCGTCATGACCTCAGGAGGTATGGTTGCATCAAAAAGGTTGGCCATTGACTCTAACATGATTCCCCCTCCACTCGTGGGCACTTCCCGAAGTCAGGTTTGATTCGTAGCCTAAGATAGAAGCCCACCAACCTCTCCAGAAGCCCGCCGTTCCCCGTCGAGCATGAAAGAGGAATCTCGCCTAGTCTACACAACCTCTAGTAAGTGCCCACGAGTCTATCCCGAGCTTCTCTGAATAGAGCCAAAGCATGGATCTACCACCCTCTATAAGACAACGACTAGTTAATTCGCCGACCTCTATGAAGAAAGTGTCGTGAGTACGCACAGGATCAAATCTATGCAAAAAACAACATTAATCTCACGTACGCGTAAATCAAGAGTTTGATTTCAAAAATGAAACAAACTTATCACCATCAACGATATCGTCAAATCCAGTAACAATTCAAAATTCAAATAACGAATCCCCCGTCATGACCTCAGGAGGTATGGTTGCATCAAGAAGGTTGGCCATTGACTCTAACATGATTCCCCCTCCACTCGTGGGCACTTCCCGAAGTCAGGTTTGATTCGTAGCTTAAGATAGAAGCCCACCAACCTCTCCAGAAGCCCGCCGTTCCCCGTCGAGCATGAAAGAGGAATCTCGCCTAGTCTACACTACCTCTAGTAAGTGCCCACGAGTCTATCCCAAGCTTCTCTGAATAGAGCCAAAGCATGGATCTACCACCCTCTATAAGACAACGACTAGTTAATTCGCCGACCTCTATGAAGAAAGTGTCGTGAGTACGCACATGATCAAATCTATGCAACAAACAACATTAATCTCACGTACGCGTAAATCAAGAGTTTGATTTCAAAAATGAAACAAACTTATCACCATCAACGATATCATCAAATCCAGTAACAATTCAAAATTCAAATAATGAATCCCTCCCGATAAGGAGGGAACAGATTCATGGGATCGTGGCAAGATATTTGTGAAATTAAAACCTACTTAGACCAAATATAAATAAGGCCAAGCATGGTAGAGAGAAAAAGACGATATATAGACAAAGAGGAGAGGAGGGCCTAAATTCTGTAATCAGAACACGACTGTCGTTGTTTCCACTATTCGACAAGTATAAAGCGACCGCCTTCCTACGTCCCAGATAGCGTATGAGAAAAAATTATGTGTATCAAAGTGATCAATAATAAAAGCTCCCGTTTGCCATTATTATACAAATCTTCATTCCTATATAATCAGGTTAGGTATCAAAGGTACCGATCCCGGTCACCACCTCTGTGGTAGTGGTCTCGAGGGTGTTAACTGTAATTCCTCACCATGAGCGAATTTCCTGTTAACAGTATCTTCCTCAGCCCAGTTTTATGGCGTTTGCTTAAGTGTGCCTAGGTGAATATGTTCGGGCCAGTAACATCTTAGTGCTCGTGTGATTGGACACTCATGCATGGTGTGATGTTAGTGGGCTCGGCGTGTATGCCTTGTGCACAAAAGACCCTAGTGTCGCCTTTTGACACCGAGGGTGTTTAGAAACAAAGTCTTCAATCAAGACTGTAAGAGGTTTTCAAATTCTGGCTCTAATCTGTTCAACATCAAATCCAATTTCAAGGGGTAAATTTGGAATTCAAACTGTATGGATTGCAGCAGAACTAGCTGGCGTGCCGTATATCATTGGAAAACTCAATATCTTCACATTTTTGTACATTTTACGATTTTGGAATCGGAGATTTCTAAAGAAGTTATGAACAGTGTTGTGCTACATGGTCAAATGTCAACAGTGCTTGAGAATGGAATAAATATGAATTAGTTGGCTGTTAGATGGTTGTTCCAAGTTATATTATAAATTTTGAGTCTTTAGAGTTGTGACAAAAAAGATTTGTCATTTGATTTCAGAAATACAATCTCATTAAGGTCATCTCTGTATCTCTTTTGAGGCTTCTGCTTAGTAGTCAGTGTTTTAGTTGAATTCCTTTGGATGTTGAATTCCTCATCACTCTAAAAGTTTTGGTGGTGAGATTTTATGTTGCATTAGTAAGTTGATTTTACTCTTTTAGGTGCACTTTTGATATACTATCATCAATTATGTGGACATGTATTGGGAAATCATTTGTGAATGAGAAATTCATTCTAGGAATCTCTGGTTTTCCCTTGAGAAGAATATCATTTATTTTGTTTTGTGTATTTAACATCCATTCAACAACTTTGTGTGAGAAAAATAGATTTTCTTTTCCGGGTATGCTTTGATTTTTCATATTCTAACTTCGTATTTTTTTTTAAATAAATAAATTAGCCAAAAAAGAAAAAAGCAATTGATAGAACAAACAAATCAGAGAATATTTGCTGAGAGTTCTTAATAATGTTCAGAAAGTATCAATTTTAGAAATAAATGGCACTTTGTAATTAGTAATAACACGTTAGTGTCGATTTTGTTTCTGTAATTGTGTTTGTTTTTGTTTTTTTAAGTCTTAATGGTACTTATTCGGTTATTCTGGGGGGGGGGGGGGGGGGGGGGGGGGGTAAGGGGTAAATGTGTATATATATTTAGGGTTTTAAAGAATAAAAAAAGATATTAAAAATATCTATTAAAATTATATTTATATATGTTTGGGATTGGGGGAAATAGGAAAATGAGGATGGGTCCCTCCATCCCTATCCTCATTTCAATTTGGGGATGATTCCCCCCCTCCTATTTCTCCATTTTCCCTCCAAAGAAAATCCTCAAATGGTGATGGGAACGTGGGAAATTGGGGTTCCAGGATGGGTCTCTCCATTTCTATTCTCATTTCAATTTGGGGATGATTCCCCCACCCCACCCCACCCCACCCCACCCCACCCCACCCCACCCCACCCAAAAAAAATGTACATTTCTAGGTAAAACTAATTTCATGTCGTCAATTTTATTAATAGTTATAAGAGCAAAATGCCCTAAAATTTAAATTGGTAAGTCAATATTAGCTTTTTAACCTCGTAAAGTATGACAACTTAATTTGATTTGAACATCCAATAAGGTTTTGATATATGGCGTAAGTTTGAAGGGTATACAAATTTATTACTAAACTAATTTTATCTCGCCAATTTTATTTAATAGTTATAAGAGTAAAATATCTTAAATTATAAATTGGTAAGTGAATATTAAGAGGTCGTTTGTTTTTTTCCACTTAAAACTTAATAGGTTAATAGGTATGAATCATAATTATTAAGTTTTTTTTTTTTTAGTGGTCGAACAACTTAAAAGTCTTAAAAAATAATTTAAAATAAAAAATAAAAAATCTTGACTTTTAACTTAATTACAAATCACTAAATTGTATTAAATGCAATCTAAAATATTTTCTTCTGATATTATCCTCTATATATAACATATTTTCAATTTCATCAAAATTATATATGGTATATAAATATTTATTTTAATATATTGTTTATTTTAAATAGCTTTAAAAATAAAAAAAGAATCATAATCACTGTTCATATTGGTGTTTAATATCGATACTTTATTATGATATTATGGTTCTGTATTTATATATATATATATATATATATATATATATTAGAGTGTTTGTGTGAGATTTCCTGATGTCTTTTTTATTTTTTGAAAAAAAAAACCCTTTCTTTTCTTAGAAAAATGAAGTTTGATTGTAATCAAAGATGAAGATCATGATCATATGTATTCATATATTATTATTATTTTTGGATTGTTTTTATTTCATATTATATGTATAATTGTTTATAATTGTTTAATATAGGTATAAATGTAAAATTACTTATATTCAGACAATTTTACTTTTAAAAAACAAACGTGTTGACAGTACATTCAGATGTGAGAACAAAAAAACATGTCATTCAGATTCAGATTTCAGTCTCTATTCAGTAGTTAGAAAAATCCAGGACTGTTCAGTTTTTAGATAAAAAAGCAAACTACCTCTAACTCTTTAACCTCCTACAGTATGATAACTTAATTTGATTTGAACATCCAATAAGGGTTTGACATGTGTTTCATAAACTTATTTTTTTAAAAAAAATTAATTAATAATTTAATTTAATCAATAATAATCAAATACAACAGCCTTGTCCAAAAAAAAAAAAAAGGAAAAAAAAAATCCATTAAAATAACAAAAAAGAAATTGAAAATCGTTAAAACTAACAATTACAAATAATTATACGGAGGGTTTGATTTGATCCAGTTGAATTCTATGTGGCGTTTTGTTATACAAAATCTCTCTAAAACTCCAAATCGCTCCTTGTCCTCTCTCACGAACCAGTACCACCAAAGCCATAAACAGCGACAACATTGTCTGATTTTCAGTTGTGATATTTCGGGTTCGGGTTTCGGGTCGGCATCGAGCCCTAGCTTGTCTATATGGAGAAGAAAGAAGGAGATGAGCAAGGAGGGGTTGATTGCAGCCAAAGAGCTGAAGCGACTCCAGACTCACCTTGTACGGCTCGATCGCTTCATCAAGTCCCACGTTTCTCGATTGCTCAAGTCCGATCTTGTCTCTGTTCTCGTCGAGCTTCAGAGGCAGGACCAGGTCTTTCTCTCCATGAAGGTTCGTTTTCATCTTTTTCTTCTTCTTCTTATTGATTTTATTGTTTGTTTGGTGAGAAAATGTCGGAAGTGAATGAAAATGAAGCTTTTCTTATGGTTTTTTATTTTTTATTTTAATTCATGCTATTGGAAGAAAGTATTTGTTTTTAGATTAATTGGGAATGACTGGGTGAATTATTAAGTGTTTTTAAAAGTTCGTTTATAGTGAATTGTGGTGAGGATACATTGAAATTTCAACTCAAGAAAAGATGTTTATAACAGTGGAGATACAATGCTAGTTGGAAAATTGATCTAAGATGCTTTTCTTTGATGGGAATGGAGGGGGATTTGTTTCCTCTTATCCAATTCTAAGAACCAAAAGTGTTCGTGTTGAATGTTTATTCTACTCGGGTTGATTGAATCAAACTCTTATTATTGATGACGAGTGTTGTATGCTTGTTTGCAACCTTGTTGGTTGGACTTTGGAGAAGAATTGCTACTGAATGTTTTGTGGTGAAGATATATATATATAGGAGCTACCTGTCAAAATTTTCAATGCTCAAGTCACTAGTTTGGAGAAAAAGTGGCTGCGTTTGATTGTGGAAAAAGAGTTATATCTGTTGAAATCTTTTTTCAGCATCTGGCGATGAATTGTACATGTCCTAGTAGGACTCTGCAATCGAGATTGCTGACTAAAAATTTGAGACACATTGAATGAGACTCTATTAGAAAAGGACTTGATTATTGGTCTCTATTAGGTCAGAGCATTTTGGTCTTTTTGTCTTTTTGAGTTTATAGTTGGCCATTTTGATAAATTACAGTTTTTGCATATTTTTTTTGGGTATAGGTGGTCAACAGAAAAGGTAATAAAGATATCTTTAATTGTCGCATAGAAAATCAGAAGTGTGAGCTTATGATCCTAGAAACATGTGTATGGTAACAATCATACATTGGAATTGAAACTGATAATTAGTTTAATTTTTAATTTTATTTTTTTGATATCTAAAACTCTTCCATTCCTTTTCTTGTTCTTTGGGTTGATAATTAGTTTACTTAAATTCATAGATGAGGCGATTACAGTCAGGTAAACTGTATTCTTCTTCCTGAGTTTTATGTTTGTTTTCCAGCTATATGATGTGGTGCGGAAAGAAATATGGTACCGGCCAGACATGTTCTTTTATAGGGACATGCTGATGATGCTTGCAAGAAACAAAAAAGTAAATCAAGCAAAGTTGGTTTGGGAAGATATAAGGAGAGAGGAAGTTTTGTTTGATCAGCATACCTTTGGAGACATCATGAGGGCCTTCTTAGATAATGGACTGCCATCAGAAGCAATGGACATATATGACGAAATGAGAAGATCTCCTGATCCCCCGCTTTCCTTGCCTTTCCGTGTGATCTTGAAAGGGTTAATCCCATACCCAGAATTGAGAGAGAAGGTTAAAGATGACTTCTTGGAGCTTTTCCCTGATATGATTGTGTATGATCCACCTGAAGACTTGTTTGAGGATCAAGATTGGAGAAGGGATAGTGAAGATGATTAGAAGATGTTGCAATCATATTGTTGTTTGGACTCCAGGAGATAATATTTTCAATGGAAATAGCTAAGCCATAGGGGTAGAAGGATATTTTTATCTCTATGTAAGTTTCGGAGTTGGTAACTATTTCACAGTTGATCTACATTCTTCATGTTGACAAGGCTTAGCCATTGAGCATGCCATGCATTTGAGGAATATCCTCCGTACAGCTCCATAAAGATGGGTCAGTGCAATGTAATGCGTTTTTGAATGACTTCTGAAAGCATATTGCCAAATTGAAGACAATATTAGTCGGTTAATTTTCCTTCTGCAATTGTTAACATCATATATGATTAGGGTGAACATATAGCTTACATTTTCACATTTGTTGGGGCCTATCTGTGTTTCAGTTGCATCTGTAAACAAGTAACTGGCTGGCAGGATTTTGGGTAATTTTTTTTTTTGAGAAACAGTCATGTATTTGAGTTTTCCTTTGATGATTACTTTTTCCCAAAATCATTCAATAGTTTATAATAAGGGGAAATTACACCCAACCTATTTGGTGTCCTATCTCCCTGCTGTTGCACATTTGTATTATCATCATTTGAACAAGGTTTTAGTTTCACATTAAATTTTTTACCATTTTCTTAAATTTTATGTATATGCGATCGTGTATGGATATAGACAATACCCATATAATTTCACGATTCTACAGGAGCATAGGTAATCAAATGGAGCGTGAGTACAGGTAAAACCCACCCCACATTACACATTTACACGCGAATGTATAGGCAAAACCAGCCCACACCTTATCCACGACTAGTGGTGTAAAAATGGGTCGGCCGGCCCAGGAAGTTCACGGGCCGTGCTGCGAACGGCCCGTGAAGGAAGAGGGCCAGGCCGTTGAGAGGAGGCCCGGCAGGCCGGCCCGCCTGGCACGCCAATCCGGCATGCCAGGCCTGTCAGACCGGCCTGTTGGACCGGTCCGTCGATCCGTTGGTCCGTTCGGCTTATTTATTTATTTATTTATTTATTTTCAAAAATCCTTCAACGACTGGAATTTTTTTCTAGCTGTTGGAGGAAAAAAAAATATCAAAACCCCCCCTAAAATCTTTTAAATTACATTTTGACCCACAAATCAAATTTTTCTATAAATACTTCTATCCATTTCATTTTCCATTAACTCTCTCTATCATTCTTTTAATCTTTCATTCTCTCAAATCTCAATCTCTAATACATTCTCTAATTCTCTAAACTTTTTCATTCAATTTGGTTATTACTCTCTCTACAAAATTCTCTACATTTTCCACCAATACACCAAATTTTAAAGGTACAATTTTGTTATTACTTTTGGTCTAACATATTCTCATAGTAAATTTATATGATTATGTTTAGATTTGAGTTACTTAATGAAAACATTATCTATTTAGTTAGTTAGTTTATCAATTTTTGGGGTTTAATGTTAATATTATTTGTTTAGTTTATTAAGATTTTTAAGTTTAGTAGTAATTTTAATATTTGTTATTAATAAATTTAGAAAGTTAATTTGTATTACTGAAATTAATTTTTATAATAAGTAAATGATGAATGTTAAGTGTAGTAATTATGTTTGATATTGTTTTTTTCATAAATTAAAATTTTTCATTTGTAGATTATGTTAGTAAATTTAAGAGTAGTGGTTCAAATCATCAATTTTATGTTAGTATATTATGTTAGTAAATTTATCAATTTTATTTGTAGTAGTGAACTAGTGAATTTAAAATTTTTTGTTAGTAGATTATGATTTTTTTTGTTTATTTAATTTGTTTTTTAAGTAAATTAATTATTGTAAGTGTCGTATTAGTTATAGTAATTATTGTTAGTAAATTAAGATTACTGTTAGTAAATATTGATTTTTAATTTGACTATTAACTACTATAGTGCTCATATTTTTATTCAGATAATGGATCCTAACCAGTAGCCTTATTTTCCGGACGGTTTGAATATGCTCAACGATGAATTTGATATTTCAGAACCGACCCATACTCAAGCGGGACCTTCTGGTTCCTGCGTTACACCAACATTACGTCCCAGAAAATTAACATCAGATGTGTGACAATGTTTCAACATAGTTCAAATGATACTCCCAAACGGGACGTCTGGCCTCAGAGCTAAATATAAGTTTTGTCATAAGGATTATGCTACAAGTACGGGGGGAACCGGACATTTGAGACGGCATATGCACAAATGTATGCCTGCACATGGACAGGTAGACACTACAACCCAGACGGGTCCGTTACGATGTGACAGTTCGACGCCATGCACGCTAGAGAGTGCTTGGCACGATACATTGCACAAACTGATCAACCGATCAGTATTGGTGAGAGTCCATTTTATACATAATTAATCACATCTGTATATAACCCCCAATATGAACCTGTTTCTAGAACCACCACTAGAAATGATTTGATACGATTGTTTGAAACCCAAAGGGATGACTTAGTTGCTGAGATACAGCATTTAAGTGTCTCTGTTGCATTAACTTCTGATATTTGGAATGTATGTTCCAAACATGACTATTTATGTGTCACGGGACACTATTTAGATTCTGATTGGAGGATAACAAAAAGAATTTTTGGTTTTCGTCCTATGGATTTTGCACATACCGCAGAAAACATTTTTAATGTCATAATGGAAGTTTTAAAAACTTATGAAATCACGCATCGCATTCTTTCAATCACATTTGATAATGCATATGCAAATACTAGCTCTATTGCATTGTTTGTAGCAAGAAATATCCCGCAAGATGGAGGTTATTTCTTCCATCAACAGTGTGCATGCCATATTATAAATTTAGTTGTACAGGCTGGTTTAAAGCAGGTAAGCGACCAAATAGATCGCATCAGAGATGCCATTTCTTGGATTTGCAGTTCTAATCCTAGATTCAGTGAATTCAAGAGATATTGTAAATTAAACGGTCTCAAACCCCGACGATTCCAAACTGATATGCCGGTAAGATGGAACTCTACTTATTTAATGTTGTAAAATTGTTTGGAATATGATACAACCATTACATGTTTTTATAACATAAAATTGATCGAAACAGGACAACTTAGTCCAAAATTACTTACCACAGACGATTGGTATGTGGCAAAGATTTTTGTTCAATTTTTAAAGATTTTTTACAATGCCACTGTAACTCTTTCTGGGGTATATTACCCCACATCTTCCCAGGCAATCCATCAGATAGTGAAAATGTCTGAACTGTTAAACAGTTATAGAGAAGATGAACATCTAGGTGCTGCAGTTGTTGTCATGGAGACAAAGTTGAAAAATATTGGGCTAACATTCCCCTATTTTATGTCTTAAGTGCTATAATAGATCACATGGTTAAATTATCTGGTTTAGAAGTTTTGCTTGAATTTATTGGTATTAATTTGTCAATAGATTATTCAGAACAAATTACTGACATTCGAACCAAGTTGTTCGAGATTTTTCGTATTTATGAGACCAAGTTTGGCAACATTGACATTCCCCAATCAACACGACCGGAGACAGAGCCGAAGCAAACAAGTTGGAGCCTTCTGAAACGACGAAAAAAAAGACAAATCAGCAAGTACTTCTTCAGGGCAAAGATCTAACCCATCTTCTTGTACCAAACTTATTAGGTACCTTGAAGCACAGTTCGATGCTATTGAAAACAAGGAAGAGTTTGATTTGTTGTTATGGTGGAAGACCTATACGTACAGGTATCCAGTTCTGTCACACTTAGCACGTGACGTACTGGTTATTCCAGTGTCAACGGTGTCTTCAGAACAAGCTTTCAGCATCAGTGGATGCATAATTGAACGAAGAAGAAGTTGTTTGTCTCCAGAGATGGTGGAGGTATTAACATGCCTTCGGGGATTGGGAGCATGCTAAAAAAAGGTTACATAATCTAACTGTAGATAAAGAACTTAATCTAAATTTCGACAATCTATATATTGATGACCCTTCAGGTAGTGGTCAGGGCCAGAACTAGGTTATACTTTTACATATGTATTTATTATTTACTTGTAAGTTGTAAAACGGATGCACTCTTTTTCCCTTGCCAAGTTTTTATCCCACTGGGTTTTTCTTGGTAAGGTTTTTAATGAGGCAATCATGTAGATATGTATTACTGAATTCCATAAGTGAAAAATAAATAAATAATTAAAAAATTGTTCGTTCTCTTTATTCATTTCAAATACTAATAATTGTTCGTTCTCTTCATTCATTTTAAATTCTAAACCCTTAACCATAAACCCTAAACCCTAAACCCTAAACCCTAAATCCAAAAAAAAAAAAAATTTGTAAAAAAAATTGGACAAAAAAACTAACCAGCCTGACCAGGCCCGTTTGGCCTGGCTCGCCAGAGGGGCCCGGCGGCCCGGCCTGGCACAGCACGCAGGCACGACCCGCTTAAGGCAGGCCGACGTGCCGTGCCAGGCCTGCTTCTCCGGAAACAGACCAGGCTGGGCCGGCCCGCGACACCGTCGCGTGCCAGGCCCAACCAGACCTATTTCCACAAATGGACTGGCCAAGGCGTACCTAATGGGCCGAGCCAGTCCATTTTTACACCACTGTCCACGACCATCCGTACCCTTACCTTTTATGATCCATATAATACTGGTGACGATATTTATTTATTTATTTATTTATTACGACCGGTGACAACATTTTGTTCAAGGGATATAATGGATCAAACAAAATATAACACAACGAACGGCATTTTTTTTCATTTTTTTTTCTTAAGTCAAACAGAAAAAACTAACAGTTAGACCATTTCAAAAAAAAAAACTTTGGTAACATTCGAACACGACAATGAACCCTTTTTGTTATTTTTGGAAAGTGTAACCTTTTTTTTTTAGAGAAAAAAAGTGTAACTTTTAAAATGGTGTAGAAGTTGGAGATAAAATGTGTCAAACTCAAAACGTGCAGTACGTTGACCCAATAGCTAGACACGGTACTTTCTGTTTTAGAACAAATAGTATCTTAAAAAGTTAATATAAAAATTAATTTTTTAACTTAAAATATTATTTATTTTTAAATTAAAATTTTATTTATTTTTAAATTAAAATTTTATTTATTTTTCAAGTTAAAATTTATTTATTATTTTAACTTATGTTAATAACTTATTTATTATTTTAATCTAATAAAATAATATGTAAACAATAGATCAATTTATTTAAAAAAATTCAAAGAATAAATAAAGATGTAAGAAATAGATGAATTATTTAATAAAAACGAAAAAGTGTGCAAGTAAGATAAAAAAAAAACATAGGTAAAGAAATGAATTTTATTTACTTATTCGGATTTCAGTATTACATGATTACCTTATTAAAAACTTTACTATGAAAAATTTAGTGGGATAAAAACTTGATAAGGAAAAACAATGCAATCGAATTATAATTTACAAGTACATGTATAATTAAAATTTAAAAAGAGTGCAATCGATAACTTTTCAATTTTCAACCCTCCTACTGGTTATTTCAAGAGCCCTTATCGACGTATAAGTTGGTGAAATTTTGAATTACTTCTCCTTCCTCCATTTGATGTTGCATTCTCATTCGAGCATACTCCAAATCCTGAAGATATGTTAATACTTCTACTATCTGAAGTGTCAACGAAGTTCTTCTAGGTTCGATCATAAGTCCAGTTGTACTGAAAGTCTATTCTAAAGAAACAATGGACATATGGATAACGAGTACGTCATGTGCTAGCTGTGACAGTACTGAATATCTATTGCTATGGTTTTTCCATCATAAAAACATATCAAAATCCTGGACGTTCTTTCTTCCATCGGTTGTTTCCAACAACGAGAACTCAGTTTGAATAAAGTTGTTGAGTTCGACATTTTGAGTTTGAGCCGGTCTTGTATATGGAGGTTAAAAAGAAGAATGTGTTGATCTCCTACTGGAAGTCTCACGCACACCCTTTAAGAGGATGCTCCGATATCTCTCAGTGTCCCGTTCTTCTGAACTAGACAATTTAATCTTAGGATATAGTATAACACCTAAGGCATAGAGTAAAGGAATTTCATACTAGTATTTTTGAAAAAAAAATCTTCACGGCCACAACTGCAGTGTCTAAGATTTCATCGTCTTTATAAGAGTTAAACATATCAGACATTTCAAAAATGTGATGCATTGTAAGAGAATATGTGGGGTAACAGGCCTAGAAAAGAAGTACATTAGAATAGTAAAAAAGCCTTTAAAAATTTGATAAAAATATTTGCCACATACTAATCATCTATGGTTAGTATTAGACTGCCTATTTTCATATTATAAAAACCTGTAATAGTGACATAATAATCAATAGCATTTTGTAACATTAAGTAAGTGGAGTTCCACCTTACCAATATATCCGGTTAGAATCTACAGGGTCGTAGTTGGTTAGTTTGATAGTATCTGCCAAATTCTGTCACTCCTGGATTGGAGCTGTTGATCCAAGAAAGGGCATATCTAATGTAATCTATACGATCGCTTACAACCATCAAACTATAATTTACAACTAAAATTATGATGTGACATGTACACTGTTGGTGGAATAAATAACCCCCAGCCTGGGGGGACATTGCTGTCAAAAAATAACCAGTAGATCTAGTGTTTGCTGATGCATTATCTAATATGAGAGAAATGATGCGTTGAGTTATTCTATAATCTTGTAAAACATAAGTAATTACTTTATAAATATTTTCAGCGGTACGTTGAAAGTCCATGCAACGAAAACCAATATTTTTTTTTGTATATTCCAATCAGAGTCTAAATAGTGTTCCGTGACATAAAAATAGTCTAGTTTGAAACGTGAGGAAATGGTGAAATATATCACATTTTTTAAGGTGTGTTGTGATGATGTTACCGTTTTAATAACTTAAGTTTAAAAGACACATATTATGGTGAACTGTCCAAATTACCCATAAACTTAAATTTTTTAAAAGCCCCTTTCTGAACTCGTTGGTATCTCCCCAGAAAAGTTGTTGTCTGAAAAACTTGAGTCTCGGCCCTCTCCAGATTATGCAGTAGAAGGTAACAAATATTTATGATCTTCACTTAAATTTATTTTATTTCTTTTATGTATTTCAGATATTTTGCATTCATTTTTGTGTGGGTTTACAATGTATCCATTTCTCGATATCAATGTATCAATATCAAATTCTACACTAGAATGCTTTTTTATTGTGTGACTGAGAAAATTTTAAGATGAATCGAGCTTATTTTATATTAGAACGAGCTCTTGTTTAGTTTGAAAAAAGTTCGATTATTTAAAAAAAAATGCTCGACAAAAAATGCTCGATCTCTTAGGAAAAGTTCTCTATCCCTTAAGAAAAGTTCTCGAACGGTTATAAAAGTTCTAGAACCCTTTAAAAAGATCTCGAACCGTTACAAATGTTCTCGATCCCTCTAAAAAGATCTCGAACCCTTTAAAAAGTTCTCGAACCGTTACAAATGTTCTCGATCCCTTAGAAAAAGTTCTCGTTCCCTTGTTAAAAGTTCTCTATCCCTTGATAAAAGTTTTCGATAATTTGAGAAATAATCTCGATCCCTTTAAAAATTCTCGAATCGTTAGAAATGTTCTCGATCCCTTAGAAAAAGTTCCCCGTTGACTTGTTGAAAGTTGTCGATCCGTTGATAAAAGTTCTCGGTCCTTTTAACAAATATTCTCGATCCCTTTAAAAAGTTCTCGAACCGTTTGAAATGTTCTCGATCCCTTACAAAAAGTTCTCGTTCCCTTGTTAAAAGTTCTCGAACCATTATAAAAAGTTCTCGATAGTTTGACAAATATTCTCGATAAAAGTTCTCGAATCGAACCCTTTTTATAAGTTCTCGATCCTTTGTAAATTACTCTCGAACCCTTAAAAACGTTCTCGATCCCTTATATAAAGTACTCAATCCATTTGATTTTTTTGTAATTGTTAGTAATTGTAAAAAAAAAAAAAATCTGTTAATAATTGATTATGATGATGATTTTCACAGGACAATGGATCAGGTTAGATTAGTAATATCTTACAACGGTCGATGGGAGCAATTACCTGATGGAAGTCAGAGGTTTCTTGGTTCCGAAAACCAAGGAATGTATGTGTCCAGAAATATGACTTATGAAGAGCTGGTGTCGATCGTACAAACCGTTGTGAAGTACGATGTGAACAAATACATTGCTGATCTACAATCTATATCAATCGTTCCCGGGATCACATGTCGCACATTTATAAGAAATGACGACGATGTTCTGTTTATGCTAGGGGAAGATAGGGTAATCCCTCAAGTATGTGTCAGTTTAATTGAGAGGGCTGCAGGAGGTGTCATCGGTGAAGAAATCCCTCCTCATGATAACACCCAACAATTTTGATCTTCAGGCGGAAGCAACCAGTTGTTCATAGAAAGAAGTGGGATTGACAGTAGGGAAAACCTATGTGGTGTCCCACCGGAAGTAGCCGACCATGGTGATATAGTTGGAGCTCAATTGGACGATGATTTCGGTTGTCAAATTGAATTGAACGCTGGGCAGTACAACCACCAATACAATGAGATGTACAATGAGCGGAACAATTTACCTCATAACCTACCAATCCATGAGGTGGCTAATGAGGCAAATTTGCATCCGATACATAATGTACCGAACAATAAGGAAGATGAAGAACGGTTCGAAACGGAAAGACGTGCAAGACGTGTCCACAGATGTAGTTCCACTGCAGTAGATATAGCTGGGACATCTAAAGTCAGGCCTGATGTAACTCCAGTCGATTCTGTGAATGCCAGAACGTGGGTTATTCCAGGAGCAGAATCATACTTGTTTGGTATAGGTGGAAGCATGAACTGGGTAGAAGATGAACCTACCAGCATGATATATAAAGGTCGATCTTCAGGCGGAAGAAACAGTACATCAGTAAACTGCACAAAAATTAGAAAATATTCTCGATCGTTTGAAACAAATTCTCAATACTTTTAAAATATTCTCGATCCTTTGAAAAAGATCTCAAATTTTTAAAAAAATTCTCGATCCTTTGCAAATAGGCTCGATCCTTTGTAAATAGTCTCGATCCTTTCTAAAACCTCTCGATTCATTGAAAAAACTTAACGATCATTTAAAAACGTTCTCGATTTGTTTATAAAGCTCTCGATCCTTTGCAAATAGGCTCGATCATTTGAAATTAGTCTCGATCCTTTGTAAAACCTCTCGATTCATTGAAAAAACTTACGATCATTTTAAAAATTTCTCGATTTGTTTCAAAAGTTCTCTATCCTTTGCAAATAGGCTCGATCCTTTCAAATTAGTCTCGATCCTTTGTAAAACCTCTCGATTCATTGAAAAAACTTCACGATCATTTGAAACTGTTCTCGACCCTTTGAAAAATATTCTCGATCGTTAGAAAATATTCTCGATCCTTTCAAAAAACTCTCGATCCTTTCAAAAACCTCTCGATTCTTTGAAAAATGTTCTCGATCAATTTAAAAAATCTCGACCCTTTGAAAATATTCTTGAAGCTTTGAAAATTGTCTCGATCCTTTGAAAAACCTCTCGATTCTTTGAAAAATATTCTCGATCATTTTCTAAAAACTAGACCATTTGAAAAACATTCTCGGTCTTTTGAAAACATTCTCTATCCTTTGAAAATATTCTCGACACTTTCACAAAACTCTCGATTATTTGAATAATCTTCTTGATTATTAGAAAAATCTTCTCGATTCGATCATTTAAAAAAATCTCAATCCTTAGAAAAACAATCTCGATCGTTATCATAATATTCTCGATCATTTTCAAAAATTCTCGATCCTTTCATAATAGTCTCGATCCTTTGAAAAACCTCTTGATTCTATGAAAAATATTCTCGATCATTTAACAAAAGCTCTATCACTTTGAAAACCTCTAGATTCTTTCTAAAAAAAATCCTCAATCTCGTTTGAAATATTCTCGATTTTTTTTTTTCAAAAAAAAAATTCATCGATACCAGAATATTGAACCTCATTTCAAACTCAAACCAACACCATAACCATTGTCAACCCTAATCTACAATTTCTTTCAACAAAAGAAGTCTGAAATGCAATTATAAATTATGAACAACAAATCGATACATAAAACAAACTCAACTTACATTTGTCACTCATTGCGAAATGTACTGTATTTCCGTACCGGTCAATAAGCTGTCGGTTTCGTTGTCGTCGGTTTCTTTCTCACTGTTGCTTTTCTCAGAAACACAAAACGATAAATTTTCTCTTTTTCAATTTTGTGGGGGTATTCTCGTTTGTTTAGTTTAAATGGTGTCTTTTAAACTTACATTACTAAACTGGTGACATTTGCATAACACCCCTATCAAACAGTGCCATTTATTTATTGACCCCTTTGAAACGTGCGTTCCAAATATCGAAAGTTAGTGCAATAGAAACGCTTAGATGCTGTAATTTAGTGTTCAAGTTGTCTCGTTCGGTGTAAAAATATTTTTTCAAATCGATTCTAATGGTTGTTCTAAAAACAACTTTAAATTGGTTTGGAAACCGAAATTAACCTGTTGATTAGTTTGTGCAATATAATGTGTTAGACAGTCTCTAGCATAGGTGGAGTCGTAATTCCACATCGTAACGGACCCGTCTGGGTTCCGTTATAGTTGTGTATGTGTTGTAGTATTTAGACATGCATTTTCTCATATTGAACGCTAAATTGTTCCCGACCCAGAACCGGCATATAACTTTATACAAAATTTACAGCGAGCCATTATTTTTTCTTTATCGTCAAGGTCAGGTACTGTTTCCCATACAAAACAATACCATACCTTAGATGTCGTCTTTCTAAGGTGTGATGTGCTCAACCCTGATATGGAGGAGGAAGGTCCTGCTCAAGCTACCGTATTGTTAAATCTTTTGGGTTGTCCTCTTGACTATCTTACCCACCATCTCTCGATGTATACAAGTTAAAGTCATCATTGTCTATGTTCAAACTGTCTATAAAAAGTAGGATTCATTTCCTATAATATAAATATTATCTCATTAAGTTATAAAATATTGACTCATAAATATAAAAATTAAATATATAAATTAAGCATAAAAATATAATTTTAAAATTGAGCATAAATATCAACTTATCAAGCATTAATTGAAATTAACTATAAATATAAATTTTCACCAATCTGAGCATAAATATATAAATTAAAATTAAATACATAAATGAAGCATAAATTTAAATAAAGTTCAAATTAGTATAAATATTTAATATAAATTTAAAATTTGAGTATAAATATTAAACATAAATTGAAATTAACTATAAACATAAAAATTCATCATTTTGAACATAAATATATAAATTAAAAATAAATACATAAAATAAGCATAGATTTAAATAAAGTTCAAATTAGTATAAATATTTAATATAAATTAAAAAATTAAGTATAAATATTATGAATAAATTGAAATTATTTATAAATAGAAAAATTCACCATTTTGAACACACACACACACATATATATATATATAAATTAAAATTTAATACATAAATAAAGCATAAATTTAAATAAAGTTCAAATTAGCATAAATATTTAATTTAAATTTAAAAATTGAGTATAAATATTAAACATAAATTAAAATTAACTATATGATTTAACATTGACTAATTGAGCACAAATAATTAAATTAAGATTAAATACATAAATTAAGCATAAAAATGAAGGATAAATATTAATACCTTTGTAGAGATTAGAGAATGTTGATTGTTGAGACTTGAGGAGTTGAGGGAGACCGGGAGAGTAGAGAATTAGAGAATAAAGATTAGAGATAGTAGAGAATTAGAGATTAGAGATAGTAGAGTTTAGAGAGTTAGAGATTACAAGCCTAAAGAGAGTAAGAGTAGAGATTAGAGAGATCGAGAATTTTGGAGAATAGAGATAGGAGAGGGTGTAAAAGAAATGGGAATTGAAACGGGTATTTATAGGAAAACCAAAATTAGGGTAAAATGGTAAATATATGTTGATTTTTTTTTTCAAATTTGCTATAATCATAACAGATATATTAGGGGCCATCCAGCATGCGTGTCACCCTACACGGCACGTTTCTCGCGTCATATCATATCGAAATCCTCGACCCCGTACGACACGTTTCTCTTGCCGTGCAAGGGGTAGCACAGTACTCATGCCGTGGCACAACACGCCCACAAGACTTACCAAACGAGCCAGGCCCCTCAGATTAACACAACTAGTTGTAGATTATTTTGATCAAAATAAAAATTAAAAACCCATATAAGTAGGCAATGTCATATATTCTAGTCACCATTCATGCATATGATATATATATATAACTCTTATTAACTACTTTGGACCTAGTGCAATATATATTTTTAAGCAAAATTAAAATCTTGGATAGAGATTTACTTATCATACCATCAGCTGCCCAAATTATTTATGTTTTTGAATTCACCACCCAAATATTTTGAGTATATAATATGTAAATGCTTTCTTTTCCAGTTGAACAAACGAGAATCAAATCACTAGTTAAAAAATGTGTCTCAAATGTGTCTCAATTTAAGTTTAATTAGTAAAATTGGACCACATATATACACTTTTAAAAAAGTAAGGGAAATAATCATTCTCTCCCCTATAGTTTGTCTTATTCTCCACTTTCCCTCCTCTAGTTCAATATTCTCTATTTTTCTCCTTATGTACCTATTACACGGTGAAATTGGATTGCATTTATCCATGGAAGAGGAGAAAATGAAAAATATTGAAACTAGAGGGGGGTAAGTGGAGAATATGACAAACTACAAACGTAAAATGATTATTATTCAAAAGTAATTACACTTTAAACGATTATAAACACGTAGACCTGGCAAACGGATTCGTGGGTCGGGTTGGACTAAACCCGACACGACCCATTTATTAAATGAGTCGTGTCGGGTTAAGCCGTTTATTAAACAGGTTGAACTTCTCAAACCTGACCCAACCCATTTATCCATGGAAGGGGATAAAATGAAAAATATTGAAACTAGAGGAGAGAAAGTGGAGAATATGACAAACTACAAACGTAAAATGATTATTATTAAAAAATAATTACACTTTAAATGATTATATACACGTAGACCTGACAAAACGGGTTCGTGGGTAGGGTTGGACTAAACCCGACACGACCCATTTATTAAATGGGTCGTATCGGGTCAACCCGTTTATTAAACGGGTTGAACTTATCAAACCCGACCCGACCCGACCCATTTAATAAACGTATAACCTAACACGATCCATTTAATCCGTTTATTATATATATATATATATATATTTCTATATTAATAATTATTAAAAATATAATATAAATCCAAACTAAATATATCCTTAAAAAACCAATATAATAGCCAACTAAACCACATCTCAATTTAGACGAGCCACAAAAAGACTATAAAGTTTATACATTCCACAAATGATAGAATATATATATTAAAAAACCAAACAATTAAAACTAATAAAAGCGATAAATAAAAACCGATAGTTCAACTGCCGAGGACTTCATTCCATAAATCATCGGCAATTACAAACTGAAAGTTAAAACAATATCAAAATTAGTTATTTATCATTGAATCATAATTGCTGTTGCAAGTATTCCTCCAATTAATTTTAAATTACATATTTTTTTCAAACTAATTGTGTCAACCTGCCAACTCGTTTATGAAACCCGATTCAATCCGTTTATTAAACGGGTTAAACGGGTTAAACCCATTTACCAACCCGAACCAATTTAGCTCAACCTAATCCAATCCAGCTCAACCTAATCCAATCCAACCCAACCCAACACAAATTTATCGGGTTCATGTCGTTATCCAAATTGTCAAACTATATATACAGGTAGGGGTGGGCACGGTTCATCGAACCGAACCGAATCGACCCGAACCGAGTCAAAATATGGTGTTTGGTTCGGTTCAATGGGTTAATTCGGTTTAATTCGGTTCGAACCGAATGAACCGCATAGAAAATGGGTCGATTTCGGTTCTGACCCTTCCAAAACCGAACCGACCCTTCGAACCGACATTTAAATACAAAAAAAAAACCTAATTTCACTTCTCTCATCAAACCCTATCTCTCATTCTATTCCGCCACAACTCCATCTCTCTATTTTCTCTCATACCAGACAATCGCAGCAGCTCTTCGCCACAGATCCATTTGTCTTCCACCGCAACATCTCTCACACGACCTCCAGCTCCGCTGCACACGCCTCCCTTCCGCTGGTCTGCGCCTCCGTCTACACTTGTCAGTCGTCATTGTCAAGGTTTTTTCTTCTTCTTCGTCCTAGTATTCTGTTTTGCTTTCTTTATTTTTTTACTTCTATCAGTTTATGAGTTTTTGATGTTTGTTATAGCTTGCTTGTGTGTGTATGATTTAATGTGTTTGATGTTATTGATTTTTTTTTGTAATGGAATTTCTGTTTAATTTTGTTTTGAGATTTGTGGATCAATGCAGCTGAGAAAGAACATAAAGCGGCATGTGCTTACACATGAGGAAACAGTTTCATCTGAAAGATTTAAGTGCGAGTTTAAGGGTTGTCTACTCTCATTCTCAGCTGTAAGATGCCTCTACTTTGATTTTGTATCAACACTTAATTTCTTGAATTATATGTATTACCTATTTATTGATTTGGTTCGCAACATAAATCAAACGTCCAGCAGCATGTCAAGGCAGTGCACCATGAAATTAAGCCTTTTGCATGCGGACTTGTCGGTTGTGGCATGAGATTTGCCTATAAGCATGTGAGAGATAAACATGAAAAGTCAGGGTGCCACATTTATGCCACTGTAAGCGTTGTGCAGATTTTGTAAATGACATGAAATAGCTTTGTTTGAAAAACGATACATACTCAGACCTCAGTGTTGTTATTTATATGGAATCAGGGGGATTTTATTGAGTCAGATGAGCAATTCAAATTAAGGCCAAGAGGTGGGCGGAAGAGGAAATGCTCAATTGAAGAAATATTGACACGGAAGAGAGTTTCTCCACCAAATCCAACTGGTTCCTGAGTCCTGACTTCCTGTGATGTATTTGGGAACTGAGGGCCTTCGTTTGCTTGATGTTTGATGTAATTCTTTTTTTTGGATGTGAAAAGTTTACTTGTATATAGGATTCATGTATCCATGTATAAAAAGAATAGAACAAAATAGCTTGCAATAGCATGTATACATGATTCATGTTCACTGTTCTATTCACAGTCAATGTATAAATTTATGTTTTATTCACAGTCAATGTATAAATTTGTGTTTTTTTTACTGTTTTTGCTGTTTAATTTATTGTTTTCTTGCCTTTTTATTATTTGGAATGTCAATACATAATTTTATTATTTACTTGAATTTTAAAGGACGGAGATCGACCCACGAACCTATTCACCGAAGGAGAATTCATGTTCGCAATCTGATGATGAATTAGAGGATTCTAGATCCATTGCAAAAGAAACAGTGGAAAGAGGGGTGTACTGATAGGCGGTCGGAAAGGTAGACACGATGACTTTTTAATTAATTTGTTATGTTTTATTATATTATGGATTGAAATTTAAGTTTAATTTTATTATGGATTGTATGTTGGATTATTTATGTGTGATCATTTTATATTGGATTGCATTTTGAACTTCTATTATTCTATCTATGTAATTAAAGTTATGTAGATCGAATTTGGTAGAATGATAGCTATTGAGCAGGTACTTGTGTTTGATTTGGATTAAATTTGATTAGGATTAAATTTGATTAGTTAAACAGGAATGTGGTATATTTAGATGTGTTTTGAATATATGAGATTGTTAAAAAAACGGCCTAAAATCGATTGCCCAAAGATCTAAATACAAAAACAGTTGTTAAAGGATACAAAAACTAAAAGCCGAGGTCCAAAACCGAATTGAACCGAACCGAACCGAGATAAATGTGTTCGGTCCAATTCGGTTTCACGGTCCAATACGGTTCAAACCGATTCAAATTTTTAAAAACCGAAAATATAACGGTTCAATACGGTTTTGACCAAAACCGAACCGCGCCCACCCCTATTAATACACGTATACAAATTGGTAGACCGTACACCAATTTTTGACTGTAATTTAAATCCAAACAACGAACACACAAGAAGAAAAGAAAAGATTTCTTCGACAACGATATTTATATACAATAACAAATTTTAACACTCTTCAAATCTCCCTCTCATTGCCATTCTCTCTCTCTCTCTCTCTCTAACAAAATTAACAAACAATGACGTCATCCCACCACCGTTTCATCAACGGCCTCACCGCCTCACACGGTCTACTCCAACCGCGAAAACTGGCGCCGGCGGTCGAGATTTCTTTGCACTTCCACGATCAGGCGAATCGAAGGCCGGGATTCGTCCTGAGGACCTCAAACCGTTCGAAACTGTACGTAGTGAAGCCGGCGGGACAAGGAGGAGTGTGGAGGAGATCGGAGGGTGGAAAGGAAGGGGCGGCGGATAAGGCGGGGCCGTGCTCGTACGCGGTGGGGGATGTGGTGGAGAAAAAAGAGAGCAGTGAAGATCGGAGGATGAAAGTGGTGATTGCGGCGGCGGTGACGGTGGTGATGGGCGTAGGGAACCGGGTTTTGTATAAGCTTGCTCTTGTGCCTCTCAAGCAGTACCCGTTTTTTCTTGCTCAGCTTGCTACTTTCGGGTATGTTTTTGGTTCAATTTTAGTTTTTCGATTCATTATTGCCAGAATTGCATTTGCTGTGTCCACGTCAAGTTTTTTTGGTAACTGTTTCCACGTCAAGTTGAAGTCTTTGATTTGGATTGTGGAACTAACTAAAATAATACGCATTATATTTTATAATATTTTATTTTTAATTTTATACCAAATTACTAACTTATAAAATATATGTAAGTAATTAAGGGTCGACGAGTAGGTCTATTAATTTTCTCATTCCAAATTCTGAATTATTAATATATATATATATAAATATATATATTTTTTAATAAAGCTTGATTTTTTTTTTGAAAATTATTCTCGAAATAAAGTTCCAAACTATTTTTTAGAATATTTTTCTAGAAAAATGTAAATTTTAGTATTTATAACCAAATGGACTGTTGGTTTCAAATTGGGGTCGGTAACCTAAAATCATGTGTTACACATTTACATATGTCTACTTCTTTTACTCTTAATCCATCGAGTTTATTTTTAAACACCTCTTTTTAAATTGGGGTTGGTAATTGACGATTGGCCAGATTATCTAAAATCACATGTTACACATTTACACATGTATACTTGTTCTACTCTTAATCTATCGAGTTCATTTTTACCCACTCCTTTAAGGGGTGAGCATTACCCCCTCCCGTATGGATGATATGTGTCTAGAGAGGGATAAATTTATTCCAAAATATGATAGTATTTAGATAAATTTATCCTTTCTATGGACACATGTTATCCATACAGGAGGGGGCTAATGCTCATCCCCTTGAAGAGGGGTAAGCAAAAATGGACACTAATCTATCACCTATGTTTGTTTTCCAGACTTGAGCATATGATTGTTATGGCTTTCGTAGGATCTAAAAGTGTCTAAATAGTCTCAATTATTCACCATAAACTTTATACATTTCATCGTATATTCTTATATTGTAAATATTTTTTTAATGTCTATATTTTTTTTAACAATAAAAGCTTTTTTTAGAGATATTTTATCAAACAATCTAAAATAAAAAACGTTTTTTTTAAAACGAATATTAAATAATATACGGCTTTTTATTAAAACCTCTATTTATAAAAAAATCTACTTCAAAAGTTCTATTTGATAAAAAACGTCCCAAACACATCCTTAGTGAAACCTGAGTATCTAAAATTCTCCCCAATATCCTATTTAATTTGCCCCTTACATTTTATTGAGATATAGAAAAATATTATGTTTATCTTTTCAAGAGAAAAACAAGAAGTTGTGCACCAATATATTAAAATAACAAACATGAATTATCTATTTAAGTTTCAAGTCCTTATAATGTTTCATTACCCTTTGCCTAAATGTTTTACCCAAGCAATCATTTTCATTGTAAGATGATATGATAATTGTAAATTAAAACGTTTGGGCCGTTAATTTTTTAATTTGGGCAATATCTTATTACTCTCATTCTAATGTACTAGTTTTTGTGTCTTATTTAATAGTGTTCAATTGTGTGATGATTGAAGTGGAACAAATTTTTTTCATTTAAATAATAATTCACCATTTTTTTTAATCTTTTGAAAATTATGTTAATTAGTAATATGATTTATGGCAGTAAAGAAAGTTTTAACTTTTAAGAGGTCTGATAGAATAGAAGTAGAAAGAAGATTAAAAAAAAAGTAAAACAAAAAAGAAGAAGAAAAGCTGTAAGATAGAGGAAGACCTACACGGAAAATAATGGAATAAAAATACAAGCTGGGTGGGTCCAATTTTAATAAAATCCATGGATTAAAAGTTGATGAAAAGACAAGTCAAATACGTTTGCGTATTGCCACTTAAATTCTTTATTGGAAAATTACCAAAAAACCTTCTTCTTTTTTGTAAATAATTCCAAATAATTTGTTACTTTTCCGTTTTGACCAATTGGTCCCCATGTTTTTCACAAATAGTAAATGAGCTACTGACTTTTCAGAAGTGAACAGATTGATCCCTTTCATGATGAAACTACTTTTAAGTATAATTTTTGACTTTAGTAGAATTAAAAAATAATTAATACCCTGACTTTAACAGTTAATTAAAATAAAATAATAATTTTACTATTTTTTGGTTTTATTATTTTTTATCATCTTATTGATTATTTTATGTAAATAATTTGATTTTAAAGGTTTTTTTTTTTCATTTTATATGTGAAACGCCGTATAGATTTAGTATTGTAATGAATTCAAATTTACCCTTATAATAGTTAAAACTGACTAACGGAAATTAGTTAGAGGGATCAATTTGGTATTTATGAAAAATATGGGATTAATTTGATAAAAAATCAAAAAGTCGTAGAGTACTTCAACATATAAAAAATTGATTGCCCTTCATTATTTTATAAAAGAATTCTTCATCATTTCCTTGTGTTCTTTCTCTCAAATTTTATGCTTGTGGTGGGCCAATTGCCAAACTTAAGGCTCGTGTTCAGCAAAACCCTATTTGTCCTAAATATGCAAGCTTTTTTGGTCGTGGAACATCGTAATCTTGTCCTTTTAATTAATTTATTCATTCCAACATAAAAAAGTAGTATAATAAAATAGCAATTATACCTCTTTTAGACCATTTTTATATCCTGGAATTTTAGTCAAATTTTTTCTTTTGTCATACTACTAGTGACTTCATGGGATTGATCATGACTACCCTGAGTGCCTCAAATAAATAACAAGAAAGTAGCACAGGGAGCCCAATGAATCAATGATGGCGCATTTCAAAATAGAGTAAATTATTTTAAAGAGTTGTATCGTTTTCATGTGCACTATCATGATCAGTGAGAAAAACATATATGCCCCATATTATGATTGAAAGAAAAAAAATATGGCGCTCTTCTATACTGACCCATAAATTGTGAATTCACCAAAACTATGGATGTTTTCATAATATCTATGTGGCTCTGGAGAGCTTTTCAATTGTATTTGATTGAGATAATTACAGTTAAAACCTAAAGCTGATGTTGTCACTAGCTTAAGTTAGATGTAATTGTTAATTTTTTTTGGCAAGTCTATTATGAACCTAAGACTTACATAGATGTATTTTATTTTTGAATATACTATTTTTCAGGAATTTTGGAGTATTTTTTTGGTTATTTAGTTTAGATTAATGTTATTATATATATATATATATATATATATATATATTGATGACTTATAAAAACCTTAAGGGGGCACCAAATTCGTGATTCAAAACATAATTAAAAAATCAATGGGTACTATACAACTTATAGCACAGTTGTATAGTACCCATTGATTTTTTTTTCTTGGCATTAAACCCTCTAAACTTTCATTTATTGGTAAAAGTTGACAGTAGGGAAACGGACATTAAGAAAAAATTACATTTACACACCCTGATTATATGAATAATTGCATTAAAACTGAAAATATATAATAATATCACGTAAACACCCTTTGACCTGTTTGACTAATGTCAAAAATAAAAAATAAAAAATATTAATAATATTATTAATAAATTTTAAAAATTATATTATAAAAATTAATTATTAAATAAAAAAAACTAATTATAAAAAAATAAAAAAATAATTATCTGGAAAAAATTGAACATTCATTCAACCATTCATCATCATCAACAAAAATTGAACCTAGAACCCACCGAACCCAGAACTTCCATTGATCATCATCATTATCATCATCAACAACAGTGTTGTATCACCACCAAATCATCATTAACAAAAATTCAACCATTCATCATCATCAACACCACCGAACCCAGAACTTCCAACATTATCACCAGTGCCGATCACACCATAACTCATCTAGATTTCTTCTATTCCAAACCCAGATTTCTCAACCAGATTTCTTCTCTTCCAAATCCAGATTTCTCAACCCAAACCCAGATTTCTTCTCTTCTTACAACAACCAAATCCACACCAAACCACCACCAAATCCACACACAAACCACCATTAAACCATAAAAAATTCATCACTCATTAGCTCTACCACCACTCTACATCACCATTCATCAGAATTAACACCAACCACCACAAACATGAACCCCAAATCCAAAGAAAAAAAGTGTTTTTCCTAAATCCAAACAAACCAACCACCATAAACCTGAACCCCACCAAACCCACCTCGTGTCCTCGCTGAAACCACAATCAATCTCCAGAAAATCAACACAAACCATCCACACCATTAATGGCCTAAAAACAAATCCCTAAATTCAACCACCACCATCAACAACCACCCTCACCAGTAACAACCACCACCAGCATCGATCACTTCTCATTAGAGGATATCGGCGCTCGAATCATCAGCGACGACCAACCATATTTGTTCGAATCGGGAGAGAGAAAAGAGATACTTAGGAGAGAGAGAGAAGCGTGAGAGAAATAAGAGAGCCGATCTCCTCTCAACGGAAGAGATCGGTGCTTCTCGCCGACGGCAAGATGAAGACGAGAGAGAGAGGGAGAGATGAGAGAGAGAGATATCAGATGATGAAGAGATGAGAGAAAGAGAGAAATCAGGTGATGATAAAATTTATTAATTTAATTACATTTAAATTTAATTAAATTTATTAATTTAATCCATTTAATATATGTATATTATTTTATTTTAAATTGTAAATTTATTTATTTAATTAAATTTATTAATTTAAATGCATTTAATATATATATATATATATATATATATATTTTTAATTTTTTAATTTCTAACGTTAATTATTTTCATATATTATTTTAATTATTAGTAATATTAATTTTTTTTTCAATTTTTAAAATTTTTCATTATTAAATACCATTAGCTATTAACCCATTTGTTTATATTAGTCAAATAGGTCAAAGGGTATTTATATGATATTATTATATTTTTCCTACTTTAATGTAATTATTCATATATTCAGGGGGTACTATGCAACTGCGGTATAAGTATAAGGGCATCGGTGCAATTAACCCTTAAAAAATAAAGATTTAATGAAACAGTATGATTTTTATTTTAGTATATTTGATATTTTGATCTTTGCAAATGCATATGATATAATTTTAGAAATTGCTTTCAAATTTAGAAAATTGAAAAAACTTTAAAATTTAGGATATGTGCTTGGTTGGCTACGAAAGCATTTGTTTATCAAGTATAGATATTAATTTAACTATAGATTTTACTGATTTCAACCTCAATCTTTTTTATTACCATATTTAGAAAAGATTTTTAAAAATATTTGTTAATATATGATTATATGTCAACTCATTTTTATGATAAATAATAAAAGGAATATAAGATTAGTAGTACTCAAGGCATCTTGATGTCAAAGAAGAAAAGTTATCTAGGTTTACCTTTGAGTTGATTTTGAGGAGAATAATAAGTCTTTGTAGGTAATGTTACTTTTGTACATGAACAAGAGGTGGTCAGGGGATTGCCAGCACAGACTTTGAGGATAATATTGAGCCAGCCACTGACATAGTACCACACTACCACCCCAGTTACACTTGCTACTTATCCAACTGTTCTTATGAAACTACTATCACCCATAAATGACTCTTTGGTTTCTGTACTAATTGAAGCTAATTGACATTGACTTTAACAATTAATAATTGGTTAAGCATGTATTTAAAGGTCAATGTTTTTTTTTTAAATCTTTCACCAATAGATTGATAGTGATTTTTTTTTTTGAAATAGATTGATAGTGATTTAATGAAGAGTCAAAGAAATAATTTACAAAATCAAACCCTGAGGGATATTACTCATAAGCCATAGTATGTGAGATAGATATTATGAGGTGCATATTATTGTGGTAGTTATTTTCTCCTTATTCCTTTTGATTTTATTTCTTACTTGGTAGCATTACTTAAAGGGAAGACATAATAAATTGCCTTGGTGACTATAGGTCACATGAAAAGCCACAAGCTTAACTTCAAATTTATTTTGTTTTTCAGGTATGTAGTTGTGTACTTCTCTATCTTGTTTATTCGATACCATGCTGGCATTATTACAGATGAGATGCTTTCCATGCCAAAAGGTCCATTCTTGTTTGTTGGCTTTTTGGAGGCTGTTGCTGCTGCTACTGGAATGGCAGCAGGAGGTAATATATTCTCTGATCTCTTCCCATTTTATTAGTGTTACAAATACTTGCTTATAAACCTTGTTTAGTTGAAGTGATGGCGTCAGACTAATACTCCCCCACTGCAGTCCCCACTTACCAACCCCACCAAAACAAAAAAGAAAAAAACGAAATGTGGATTTTAGAATCCTAATGATGCAGCTACTGTAACATGGATTTTATTGTACATAAATTATGTGATTGATAGTAATGTAACTAAAATGCCTTTTATTGCTGGAATTTTTTTTATCCCCGTGAATTGGACAATACTCTCTTCTGTATGCTTATATTAGTCTCATTTCCTTTGTTTGTTGGAGCCATAGGAATTCCTTTTAATCAAGAAGGAAACAATTTTTATATCTTATAATAGTCTCATGCCTTGCTGTATGTTAGGTTGTTTATCCAGGCTTATTAAACTCTGTGAATGAAGTTTGTTAATTTTAAATTAATTTTCAGTTATGTTAAATTGCTTATTGGTTTTTGCTTCAATTCTGTGACTGCATCAGAAATTTGCTTAACTGCTAAGCATTCTTTTCTGTGATGTTAGTTGCTACTAATTATTCTCACATATTCTAACACCTTCTTCCTTGATTCAGCAATTCTTTCTGGGGTATCAATTCCAATTTTGTCTCAGGTGAGAAGCATTTGGTGATTAATTGCAGTTTTCTTGCACCAGTGATTCGATGAAAGTGAAGCTGTATTCTGTTACAATTGCATGCAATGCTGTTTAAATGCATATAAATAGATATTTTATGATACATGATGTCTAATACAATCAAGTCCTAAGCTGTAAGCCCTGAGGTTTCTTTCGGGTTCATCAGCTAATTGATCCTAGGCTTCAACTAAGTGTATTTTTTCGAACAATAAAATCATAGGATAAAAAATTAGTGACCATTATACATTCATTTAAACAAAACCTGGTACTGATTTTTCATGGCTCAAATCCGGTCTAATGTACGGTAGAATTCTATTAGCTCATGATGTTCGTATCGATCTATTATGCGCCTCTACATCTAGCATTGGGTAGACCTCATACAATAACTGTCATAGCTCTACCATATCTTTTGTTTCATTTCTTCTAGAACAATCACTAACACTCTTTTGATTATGAATCTACTACCAGAAATTCAATGCTTAATCTCAGCATTCAATGTGTATTCCTGAATTATCTCATTTTTCAATTATTCAACTATTTCATTTTACCAAGTTCAATGTTAGCCAGATTAGTCAACATTATATGTTTCGATGCAACCACAAGATGTTGGACCAAAAAAATATTAGAACATGCAATTTCATGATGTTTTCAATCTCTTCTTATGCAGTAGCTGATATATAAGTTGCATAACAGTTCGGTTCTTATTGTAGACCTTTCTCGTGTGGCAAATTCTCCTATCAGTTATTTTCCTTGGAAGGAGATATAAGGTCAACCAGCTACTTGGATGCTTTCTTGTAGCCATTGGTGTAATTGTAACAGTGGCTAGGTAAGTTACTTTGTTTCCAAATTTTGATATGAAGTTGACACTCGTCTGCAAATCTTATCGGCTTAGTTCATAAATATTATCCTGTATAATGCCGAGATGTGTAGAACGAAAGAGGGGTATAACCTTGAGGCAATGATATTTGAATTTGGAGGCTTTAAAACTTAACTGACTTGGATTCTTTGGACCAAATATTGAATTAATTATATAATCTAGTAAATAGCATGCACCTTACTATAGGTTCTATTGGTCTTTGATGAAGTTGGGCTTTCAAAACTCCTTAGGGTGTTAACGGCATTGGTTTGGTTATCAAAATCTCAATTCGTTTTGCAAGTAATGCCAATTATTTTACATTAATCTTGTGACAGTGAAGAAAAAAAATATCTCTTCTAGATGTACAATCATTAAACCATTTACTTTCTATTTAGAGCAAGTTAAGTTGATGCTGGGGGTATTTGAGAGTTCTATGTATGGGGTCAACAAAGTTTGGAGTTGAATTTGCATTTTACTATGATGTACTAAATTTTATATAGCTTATCCAAAATTAAGAATAATTATAGGTACAATTATGTACTACACTGAATAGAACATTTACATTGAATATCCCCAACTAAAAATTTACAATTGTAAGATTTATGGGAAAGACTGTTCCTGTAATTGATATCAACATTTGTAAGTGACTTGCCTATTTTCTCTTCTGCAGTGGATCTAGTGCTGGTCATTCATTGAAGGAAGCTGGTATATTTTGGAGTCTTTTGATGATATTTTCTTTTCTTTTGCAAGCAGCTGATACTGTGTTAAAGGTGTTAGTGATTCTAAGTGATAATTATAGCTATCAAGTTTTCCGTTGTCCTTGTTTATTAACTGGCAACATCTTTATCATTTCTTGGTGTAGGAAATAATCTTCTTGGATGCAGCTGAGCAGTTAAAAGTAAGTTAATGGTGGGCTGACTTCCCATATAAGTCTATGAATTGACAAAGATGTTTCAGTCTCCTTTAAACTAAATAACTGAACATTTATTTCTATTTCAAATCACATTTTAGATCAGGGTTCAGTAAAAAAATGGTTATTACAATACAAAATAAACTCATTTCATTTGTTGTTCTTAAGAAAAGAAAAATTGTAGTCATTTGCAATTCACTTGTTGCCCAATTTCATTTCTTGTCTAAATGGATCAATTTTCATTGTTTTCATTTTCTTTCCCAATGATCCGGATGATATTTAAGATTATTGTGTTACACTTGTTTCAGGGAGGATCAGTGGATTTATTTGTCGTAAATTCCTATGCATCTGCTTTCCAAGTAGGTAACCACTATGAATTGATAAGTTTGTGGTTGCTTGTAATAATTCTGGTGTGCTAAAGTTCTCGCATCCATTGTTGCTACAGGCTGTGTTTATATGCCTTCTACTACCATTTTTGTCAAAATTATGGGGCATTCCGTTTAGTCAACTTCCAAACTATCTTAGAGACGGTGCAGCTTGTTTTTTGAACATTGGTACTCTATCAAGTGGTAAGTTATGACCTTTTTTGGTAAGATCAAACACATAAAACCACTATTTTAATATATTGATTTTATTAATTTGCAATTTGGTTGGTTGCAGGATGTGATGGTGCACCATTGCTCCCTTTACTGTTTGTTCTTGTCAACATGGGTTTTAACATATCATTGCTGCATCTCCTCAAGATTTCTTCTGCAGTAGTATCTTCCCTTGCTTCAACATTTTCAGGTATGTACTTCATTTTATCATTTACAATTCTGAATATAGATTTTATAAACCTACTTTCATCTGCTTGATGGAAAGCCCAACACTTATACTTGTTGACTAGATACTAGATAGTCTTCCACCAAACTGAATTAAACTATTAAGGTTGGTTGATTTTTGACAAGCATGGTAGCGAATGGAAAGGGTGCCACCTGGATTGTAGCTTAAGAGCTTAATCAAGGTCGCAAATCTCTGCTTCCTGCTAGACCCTGCAGAACACAACGTAAACTGTTGTCTGTTTGGATCAAATCAATGAAGAATTCTTTTTATTTTTTTAATTTATTATTATTTTATTGTAAAAAAGATGGAATTGATAGTAATGATTAGTTCTCTAAACATCAGCTAAAAATTAAATCTCATGTTTTTTTTGTTTGGTAGCATGGACTTGGGAAATCTGGCTGTTGCACTATGAATAGAACGTGTAGCAAATCTGCAATCACACCCTATGCAGGAACATGAATACTTTGTTTTACGTTATAATATCATTCAATTGTAATTACCCATAAGTTATATCCCATAGTAACAGCATCATTGTCTTTGGTCCTAAAAGAAAAATGAGAATGTCCAAACACAATTTCTTAAGCATTATCTGTCAAATAAAACTTAGATGTGAATAATTGGAATTTAAGAATTCCCATTGCATTAGTTAAAAGGTAGAGCCAGAGTAGACAATAATTCACTTGGTTCCAAAATATAATCACAATGCTAGATGTATGAGCAATCTGGATTCTGCATTCATCCAAATCATGAACAAAATGGTTTGATCACTTGATGTCAATCTTTTAGTGGTTTTACGGAATCCAATGCACATAAAAGCATATTTGTTTGATCTATTCATGGGTTGTTTTTATCGAAGGATTAATAAATTGTTATCTTCTTGGTTTCACTTGACAGTGCCAATATCTATATATGTTTTCACATTGCCACTACCATACCTTGGCGTTGCATCTTCCCTTCCAACAGGCTTTGTCGCAGGAGCTATCGTCCTTGTTTTGGGATTGCTCATCTATGCTTGGACACCACGAAATGTGAGTTCTACTAGTGCTTGTTCATCATCTACTGAATAATTAGGATATGATAATTATTTAGTTATCAGAATTGCCATTTTCAAGCTCAGAAATTTGTGCAACCCGCTGGCAATCACAAAGGAAGAGAAGGAAGAATGTTGTTATCATAACTGTAATGTTTGTTATCCATTTAGGAAATAGCCATTTTCTTTTTAATGAAAGAGAGTGTTCATTTAAATCATTTCCTAGTATAGAGAAAAAGAAGAAGAGTGGAACTCGGTGTAATATTAGATGTAAAAGATTAGATTAGCAGAGTATCCAACTTGTAGAAGTAAGATCATTTGTTGGGACAAGGGATCTGCAATATGAATTATCTTTGTTGTCATGGTGTTGTGTGTGAAATGAAAGCATTGATCTTGGAGTTATAGAGTTGTAAAAGTGAAATAATAATATTTATAATTGATGAAATGAAGTTGAATTTCATTTTCTACTTCAAGTTGGTAAATTAGAAAAAGAAAATTAATTGCCTCCACGAAGACTGCCTCATTATAATTCATTCTTCTTAATTTTAGTTAATTTTTTGATTAACTTTTCAACCATTATATTATTGCGTATTTTGATAATTTTTTTCACCTCTAACCGTTAAGTTGGCCGTCGGTCAAACCGTTGGTCAACATTTTTCAGCAGAGGTTTCTACAATTAAAGGAGAGGTTGAGGATGAGTACAATACCATCTAAACTTATGGGAAGTTTGTACAATTAACCCATTTTTTAAGTATATAACTCTCTTTTACCAATGCCAATCTGAAAGGGTATGATGGTGATTACACTAGTCAATGATAAGTATTATGGTTATTACACTAGTCAATGATAATTAACAAGATTAAAGTCTGATGGTATATCCCTATACCGTGAGGTTATGGGTTCGAGTGATGGGTACAATCGTAGAAACTAGACTGTTTTTGTTTAAATTCATCGGCAAGGAGGAGAAGATTTCACGCTTAAGAAAGAGAACGAGATGTTTAAGATCTTAAATTTTTGAACTTTCCGAGAATTTGAAAGAAGAAGATCCTTAAACCTCCTAATCCAAAACAAACCTAAAAACTCTTCTTTTTTACTTCGACATCAGTTTTTTTTTTTTTTTTTTTTTTTTTTTTATGGAAGAAGATTTTATTCAAACAAATCAACAAAACAAGCTGCCCGTAAAAGAATCAAAACACGAGCTGCAGACTCCTCCATTCAAAACAAATCCTCAAGACTAGACAAGGCCAGCTTGGCCAAACAATGAGATACACGATTAGAACTTTAGAAGTACGAGGAATGTAATTAAGAGAACAATAACTCAAGTTCAAACAAACTCTTAATATCATCTATGATCAGCCCAACCTCTGAATCCAAAACCTTATGATCATTAACCTAATTAACAACTTTGGCTCCACCAATGTAATTCCAATATCTTTAGCCAAATTTAAATCACGATAAATAGCCACTGCCTCAGCCACATGTGGATCAAAGGTTGCTGTAAAACGTTGGCAACCGGAGGCAATAACATCTCCCACATAATCACAAATAATAATACCTACCCCAACTGTTTTACTAACCTTGTCGATCGCAGCTTAAGTATTGATCTTGTACCTGCCATTACTTGGTGGCTTTCACGTGAATGTGTTACTAGCTGATTGTTGTTCTGATTCGCAACCTTACACTGACACAAAAAAAAAAAAAAAAAATCGCCTAACACACTACCTCCCTCAAATCCAAACCAGTAGACTCACGAGTCACTTGGTTCCAATTATACCAGATTCGCCGTAAAACCACACAAAACAACACCACCATCTCCGCATCCAATTTATCAAAACAACTTAAAAGAAAATAAAAGAGTTGTACCTGGTCTCTACCAAGAGATCGTTGCACCAGTAGCCAATTCTTCCTAATCACCCATAATTTACGACATCTCCATAGAGCATGCATTGTTGTTTAGGACCTTGCCCACATATAGGACAGCCAGTAGGGAGCTAAATTCCCCTCATATTTAAATTTACCCTAGTAGGGATCCAGTTATTACAGGTTTGCCAAATAAAAATCTTTACTTTCAGTGGGATTTCTGCTTTCCATACAAATTTCCACCAAGAAAGTGCCATCATCATCCTTCATCGCACACCCTAGCCGATTTCCACTCTTAAGTCTTATCAATATAAAACTCATTCAGCTCAGAATGCTGAACAAGTTTATCTCTCACCGGATTCCTACCTTAAACTTAGAAGAGCATCTGCATCATCTTCATTAAAAATTCCTAACCAAGTTTACATCCCACCCACATGAAGGCCTGAAAAGCTGCCTCACAATAGCAAACTCACCTAAAGCCGGGGTTGAACAAGGCTGGACAGTAGTTTGTCTAGGTAGCCATTTGTACTTAAGGACAAAGATCGAGGATCCCTCTCCCACCCTCCATCTAGTTCTCATCTCCAGCAACCCTTTACCCTAAAACAAACCCTTCCACAAGTCAAAATACTTAACTTCAGCTTTTGTAAAATAGCAACCTTTACCGCATCTCAAGATACCGATCATGACAATCCACCACTCGAACCCCCAAATTACTACCAATCTCCCAAACTCCTCAATTCCCATTGACGAACTCACACACATCGCTGACTTTACAAAATTAATTTCTTGACCCGAAGCACCTGCGTAGTCATCTAGCAATCTTCGAATCATCTCACAAATAGAAGCTATGAATCGAATCAAACACCAATTTTCGGTTTGGTTCGATTCAATTCGGATTTGGTTTTTGTGTCCATCCCTAGGTATATTTAGGGGTGGACGTTGATTGGACTGGTTCAGTTTTTCATAGAAACAGTAAAAAACCGATAAAATTCAGTTTTTAAAAAAGTGATCTGATCCAATCAAATTGATATTTACCAACCGATAAAAAACCAACCCAATTGGACCGGTTCGGTTCGGTTCGTTTTTGTTTTGTTTTGGATCTGATGGGCTAAAATTCTAAATTTCATTTATTACATATTTAGTTCATTTTTTTTTAACATATTGGGCCAAATTTATTTACATCACAATAAAAACATATTAAAAAACTAAAAAAACTAAAAAATCCAATACAAAACAGTAAACACATTTCAAAATACATGTCATCCAAATTTTTTGTTGATAGCTAATACAATAGTCAATACCAAACAAAATCAAATTACATTTTAAAATCTAATAAAACATACCTAATAATTGAAGAGTGAATAGTGAATAGTGGAAGTTAGAATTAGTTTTTTTTTTAATTTATAGTCGGGTACCGGTTCGGTTATCCGGTTTTTGGAACTAAACCGGACAAAAACCGATCTAACCGGTTTTTTTAAAATTAGAACCGAACCGAACCGATCACCCAATCAAAACTGGTAAAAAACCAATTGGACCGATTTGATCAATTGGTTCGATTCGGTTCGGTTCATTGGTTTTTTGCCCACCCTTAGGTATATTCATCGAAACCACGAGGAGTTCATTTCTCTCACGCATGACAATGGCCTCTACTGTCATGGGCTATGTTGCACATACATGGATACAAACACGGCAACACGACACGACAAATCTCCAAAAACCAGGATACAGACACAACAATTAAAATAATATATTTTTATATTTTAAAAAAGAATATATAAATAGATGATTCAATAAAACACAAGCAACAAGTTTATAGAAAGAAAACCAAATAATACAAGTAGAAAAATCTTTATAATGCTTCAGAGTTCAGACTCTGAACCCATCAATCCATAATCAATAACACATTCACACCCATTACTCAATATGTGAAGAATGATAAACCTTAAATTTTAGCAACAATTAACAATTTGTTAACGGGAAATTTGCTTAGGATGAGAAATCCCTATTAACACCCTCGAGACCACTACCACGAAGATGGTGGCCGGGGTTGGTACCTTTGGTACCTTGGTGATCTTGTATGAATATGAAGGAGGATGAAACAGTAGGTAGGAGACAAGCCATCCCGCCCGTCGGGGTTTGTGCTTATGAAGTAGATCTGGGGAGCTCGAGGTTCCCTTGCTGGTGCGAAGAGGGTGATCTTGGACCTTGTTCCTCGGTCGGGGTAGGAGCCCGTCCTGGCACCCAGAGCCTGGTTCTTGAGCCCGACTGCTTCCTGTAATTCCCCGACCTTGATAGCATATAAGAAGGGGGCTTTATCTAGCTCCAGTGTCGGAGAGCTCGATTTCTTCCATAGAGAGGATACGGGAGAGCTCCTCGACTCCCTTCGAATTGGTCTGGGTGGTTTCTCTTCATCTTTATGTGCGACTTTGGCATGTAGATGGGAGGATACGAGCGTTAGGCCCAGCGTGGTAGGAATCTAGATTCGGTTCCTTAGGTCTTTGTTATTGTTTCCCGATCTCATGTAAGAAAGATTAGAGAGCTAGGACCAATGGGGTCGGTACCTAGCCCGCATACACACATGCGTAATACAGTAGATAATAGGAAAAACACAAGTCTTATGTAGATGAAGGTGGGCTGACTAAGGGGGAAAAAGCATCACGAGTGATCATATGCTGAAAAACCCCTAGGTAGTATCCAGATGAAAGAGGAATACTCTTCCTTGTATATATATATCATGCGATACTCCGAGGAGGTTACAGAGATGTCAAAGTAGTACAACGTATATGCTCCGGAGAGCTTACAACAACGAGTGTTTACCGATACCGGTATTTTCCTAGTCGGGGTACACATACAATGATGATCTAGAGAGAACTTTAAATGAAGCACGATCTCAAATGACCTCGAATGTTGAATATCGAGTCTATCTTGGAGTATGTATTTTAGCGTGTTCTGTCATCGATTGGGTACCCCTCACCATGCCTTTTACAGGCATATTTATACATGGTGACTACCTTGGCGTGCAAGTCTAGGATTCTTCAATTAGTCTTCGTTTCCTTATCGAATACGATTATTCCTTTAATGTAGTTGATCGGCTTGTAGCTATTATCTTGGAGAAGATATGATTGTTTCCTCTTCGGACTCTTCCTTCCTTGATAGGCGGGATTTTCTGTTATAGTTGACCCCCAATAATCGGTTGTGGAGGATATCTTGGAGGAAAATGTATTTGTTTCCTCTTTGGACTCTTTCACTAATGATGACCATTAAAAAGTTGAATATTCTCTTATTAATGGTGTTGATCATGTCATTAATTGGGTTGACTACCTCTATTAATATAGTTGACCTCATTAATAGGGTTGACTACCTACATTAATACGGTTGACCTCATTAAATAGGGCTGACTATCTCTATTAATATAGTTGACCTCATTAATAGGGTTGACTACCTCCATTAATAAGGTTGACCTCATTAAATAGGGCTGACTACCTCTATTAATACGATTGACTTTATTAATGGTAATCATGAAAGTCATCCCTCTTTCTTGGAGGAGAACTCTGATTCAATATTCTGGTGGCATGGTACCTTATTGATATTATTCTTCCTACCTTACGGAGGAGGCGTACCCCGGATGGGTCCCGAAGTTGGTATCCCAGTACTTGGGTATCAATTTGAGAGCGAGATACCTTAAGGTACCAGTTTGGTTGTATGGAGCTTGATTCGACCTTACAAGGCTTTCGGTGGAGCTCGATTTAACCGCGCTGGAATCTGACGGGGTAGCGAAGCTTGGCTGGCAAGCCCTGGTAAGGTGTTCGCCATAACAGACGGCCTTGGCTTACTTCTGGAAGGGTGGAGAGGTACGCTCGAGTACTGCTCTTGCTACTTGATTTAACCATGTCAAGATCTATAGTGGATCTTGGCGCTTTTGGTGACAATGAGGCTTTACAGACTTCTTCTTTTTATACTCAGATAGGTCGAGATTATACATCGATGAGGCAGGAGGGCCATTGCAAGACAAGTTCGGCACCTTGAAGGTCTCCTAGTGAAAGTAGAAATAGTAGCAAGCTCTAGGAGAGTGTCATGAGATACCTTGATGTCGGGGGACCTAAGTCCTTTCACGTCGACCTAGCTTCGGGCTTTTATCCTGGTATAAGAAGCTTGACGCGGTCTTGTCAGGCTTTATTTGGTAAGCCAGGACACGTGCGAGATGCTCAGATGGTATGGGCGGCCTTGCCTTGCTCCTGTAGGATCAGGTGGTAGCTCGACCTCGGGGACCTTGATACCCGTCATATAAACCCGAATTTGGACTGGGAAGGTTGAGAAATGGAAAATTCTTTTTTGGTCCGTAGCCAAATTTTGATATTAACACAATTTAACATTATAAATTAGACAATTAGTAGAATACTATACTAGAGTTGAAAAGTGAAAGGATAAAAAGTACATGTTGAAGTGAAGAATGGAGATTGAAGACTTGAAGACTTGTAGAGTTGTAGGCGTCGCCATTGGCTCCCTCTTCGTCGGCATTCATTGTCAACTCGTCGATGTCCATCGGCTTCCTCTTCTCTTTCCTTCTTCCTCTTTTCTTCTTTCTTTTCTATTATCTTTGTTTTTCCAAATTTTCAAACGTTCACAAATCGAATAAGAAGGTATAAACTCATAACATTATAATTTTGATTAATTTGGGTTTGACCCCAATTTTTTTTAAATAGGGATGTGGTAGTTTTGGGGAGGTCCCCTATCCCCATTTCCCCATTTCCCCATTTTTCCCCATTTTCCCCGTTTCCCCAGTTTTCCCAGTTTTCCAAGGTCTCCCGTTTCGCCATTCCCCTATTTTCCATATATATATATATATATATATATATATATATATATATATATATATATTTATTTAAAATTACATATTAAAGATATATATATATATATAGTTAGTAAAATAGAAATAATAAAAATATTGAATATATAAAAATAAAAATGTATTAATATATTATATATAATATTATAATATTTGAGAGAAATGAGGATGGGGGCACCTTCCCCCATTTCCAAACCCACAAATGGGAAAATGGGGATGGGTTCCCCCCCCCCCCCCCCCCCCCCCCCCCCCCCCCTAAATGGGGATGGGGGAGCAGGGATTTGGAGCCCCATGGGAAAATGGTCATCCCTAAAGGAAACAGATGATTTGAAGTGTTAGATAGGGAGAGAGAATAAGAGAAAATTTTAGATGGTGAATTAAAGAAAATTGGGAGGGCAATTTTATCTATTCACCCCTAAATTTGATAAGTACAGCAAAATATTTGGACATGGCGAAAAATAAGAAATCCATAAATTTTTTGTTCATTTCTTGCAATTTCCCACACACACACACACACACACACACATATAACGTTTGTAATGGTTGCTTCAGACAATATAGAGTAAACAAGAATGAATAAAAGACATACAGTGCACCTAATATTTCACTAGAAGTTTATGAATAGTAACTAATTGAGGAGAAAGTCGAGAAATCACAATGCATCAAGACATTAAGGTTCAGTTTGACATTGCTTCCCCAGCTACTTTTGGGGTCAAAAGTGATTCTGAATCTCAGATAGGGTGTTTGGTAAAATCGTGGGGAAGTGCTTTTGGTCACTTTTAACTTCTCCCAACTGATTTTTTGAGAAGCTATAAATACATGCTTTTGGATCTTGGCTTCTGCTTTTAGAAAACGCGCTACAGTAATATTAAATGAAATTTTACTAACTTTTCAACTTTGTCATTGCCTTTAACGAAATTTAACAAAAAAAATTGGGCTTATATTTTTGTACAAAAAAAAATGTTTCCATAATTAATTCAATAAAGTAAAATAAAAATGAAATAAAAAATAAAATAGAATAAAATAAAGAAATAAAGAAATAAAGAAATAAAGAAATAAAGAAATATGACTAATTAATTAAATAAAGTATCATAATTATATAACACTTAACACTAAATACAAATAAACAAGAAAAATATAACATATAGCAAATTAGTACCATTTAGATGTCTTTGTCCTTTTAGTAATTTTACACACTCACAACACTTTTTATATCAGTTTACCAAACACATTGAAATTGCTTTTAGTTCTCACAGCATTTTTGAAAATCAGTTTACCAAACACTCAGCTGATTCTTCCCACAACAATTTTAAAAGCAATTCCACCCACATCAATTTCAGAAGCATTTCTCCTAACAGCACATCAATACCAAACTGAGTCTAATTATCATTATGTTAATCAATAAATCATACAATGTTATATTACACACCATGTTCGCCTTTTCTTCCTCACAATCATCTTAATCATTGCAAAAGAAATAATCAATGGTCAACACAAATAATTACCTTCTTGTTCTTTATGATAGTCCTTATCATCTCGCTTTTGTTCTGCATCAATTTAAGGGGTGTGCGTTTTCGGTTTGGTTTGGATTAACGCTCAATGTTAAACCAAATCAATATGGATCGGTTTGATTATATTTCAACAAAAACCAAACCAATTTAATTTTTCAAACCGATTCAAACCAAACCAACAAAGGTCGGGTTGGTTTGGATTGGTTTATCAGTTTAGATTTGAACTAAAAAATCTTTTATTTTTAGTATTATATTATAACATGAAATATTAATTATATATATAAGGAAATACAGAAAAATCAAATGAGTAATTACCAATTAAAGATATGTTTGACAGTATCTATACTTTTGAAACCCTAATACATCAATCAATCATAAGAATTGTATCAAAACAAATAAATAAACTATAAAAGCTTAAAGTAATCTGTAAAAGTTATAAAACATGGATTGAATAAAAAATATAGGTGAATTTTATATTTTAGTTTTACTTTTTAAAATATGTGGTTTGGTTTGGGTTGATGAATTATTTCACTCAACCCAAACCGAACCACCTTTAATCGGTTTGTCTAAAAAAACAAACTGACCCACCCATTTTTTTTATTTGTAATCGAACCAATCCAAACTTTCTAGGTTGAGTTGGTCGGTTTGGTTCGGTTTGACGGTTTTCTGTACACCCCTAGTCAACATCTACAAATTAACCAAGAAAAATAAAAATAATAAGTTATGGAAAACTGAAATTTTAAACCCTAAGTCCAAATTTGTATGCATAATATAATTTAAACCTCAATCAAACCATAATCCTCAATCACATATTAAAATAACACAATAAATAATTTACATTTTCACGATTTGCTTCTTAATTCATCATAAAGCACAATCAGACCACGTCATCATCACCCTCTTCTTCATCACGATCTTTTTCATCATTGCCCTCTTCCTCCCCATCATCACCACCATCTTCTCCACACAATCATCTTCATCATCGTCCTCTTCTCCCTCGTCGGCTTTAACAAGTTCAACAAAAAAAGAAAAGAAAAGAAGTAAGTTATAAAAAATAACTGACGGAAATCAATTCAACAAGGCAACCCGATGACATTATTTCTTTCATTTTGCAGGTACAACAGAAATCAATTAAACAAGACAACCTGACGTCATTATTTCTTTCATTTTGCAAGTATACTATGATATGGAAAACCCTCATTCTTATATACTGTATTTGGGAAATCTACCTCTTCAACAGACCAAAGAAATTTCTTCCTCATTCAAAGAATCAACTATTATTAAACATGGAGCGAGCAATATTGGAACAAAGACAGACTATGTTGAAACAACATCGGGAACATAATCGGGGGCAGATGGAGCTGGTACAGCGGTTGACATTGGAAATCAACAACCTCATTGACAAGATGAGTGTGAAGGCCAAGATCTTAGGAGATAATTTCAGCATCATCCATACCTCTCTGGAATGAGTGCTCAAGACATCTGCCAGTGTAGCCCAAGCTGCTGCTAGTGCGGCCCAGTCTGCTGTCAACATCCAGACTTCTCTGGAGGAAGTGCTTAATACATCTGCCAGTGCGGATCAGTCTGCTGTCACCGTCCAGACTTCTATGGAGGAAATACGCTAGACATCGGACAGTGCAACCCAAGCTGCTGTCAGTGCGGCCCAGTCTGCTGCTGATGCAGCAATGACCATTCAAATGATGAGGGATGCTTCCTGCTATCGCTATCTCATCCATGACTTTGCCTGGCAATTCAGCTCTCCAGCTCTTTAGCTCTAGTACAACTCTCCAGGTTTCAGCTCTATACTTCTCCGGCCCTTTGCTCTTGCCATGCCTCTTACTAGCCTTTTGTTTTTTTAATTTCTATTTGTTTGTAAGAATGAACCATATTTAATCTATACTGAATAATTAATTTCATTTCACAATCATCATCAATAAAAAAAAAGATATAAAAAACTAAAATTGTAAACCCTAAGTCCCAATCTGTATGCATAATATCATTTATCAAACCTTAAGCTCCATTCACTCATTGATATAACACAATCAATAAATCTATGAATGAGTACAAACTTTAAGCATTCAACTTACCCCTTAATAATACGTTACAGTGTCTTGATTCCCATTCATCAAAAAATAGCTTGTAGATTGCACGCATTGCAAGCCGTATCAACACCGTCCAAGCCCATTTGCCTTTAAGTAAGTCATGACGGTGGAGGACAACCTTCTCAAAACATATAAGGCATGTCATGAAATAATTAAGAATCATCTGACCGTTAGAAATTTCGATTAACACAATAAAACAAAACAACATATATAGGTATATAATTTATCCAAAAAACTTAACATAAACATGTTTCTATACATACTTAATCAAACCCTAATCATACAATATTGATCCATGTCAATTCAAGAGAACAGTGGAAAAGAATCGATAGCGGAAGGGTACCTGAATCCATTGCTGAAGATTTGTGAACGAGTTGTAATCTTCCAAATTATCACGACCTTTATGAACCCTACCGTGTTCTATTTTGCTCTGTTGATGGGGATACAGAGAAAACAAAAGTATCGTGTAATTTGGGGACCATAACCCTAAATATATATAATAATCAAATTATTATATGTTGTCTATTTCTAATTCGGCCCTTCAACAAATTAGAAATAGCACTCTTGTATCTACACATTAATTCCATGACAATTATACCATTAAGCCTTAATTCTTTAAATTTTAATTAGATCACTTTAATTTAGACTTAACCAAAAGATAGCACAACTCATTTAATGTTCACATGTGTGGCCCCATATGATGGAATTTTCCAACAATCTCCCACTGGACCATATATGTAACTTTACAAATGTGTATGACTTTATTAGCTCCAAAATTTTGCTATCACAATTTTAGGGTATATCCGAACAATCTCGTCCATTGATTATGCCAACATAGGATCAAAGCGGCTTTCGTCACATTTAGCGTGACTAAACCCATCAATGGCCACATATACCAACATAATCAAATGACACAGATCAATCATGGATGCGTAACATTAAAATTACATGCAATGTGATCTATACATGTCTATTCCAACTGGTCCTACTTTATTCCTTAGTGAGATCAAAACTTAACACAATGTAACATATTGTAATTAACCGAATACTTTATTTCTGATCAGAAAAATATCCAAATACATAAATGAATAAATATATCCAAAATAAAAATATAGAGCAATACAATACAAAATTATACAAACTCACACTATAATGTGATATCCTCACACAAAATAACACCCATATAAGCAGTGTGCTCATGAAAGACCTTGGGTGGTAATCCTTATGTAAGCGGATCCGCTATCATGGAGTTTGTCCCAATGTGCTCTATGGATATATGTCCACTTTGAACTCTTTCCTTCACAACTAGGAACCTAATGTCAATATGCTTTGACCTAGATGAGTTCCTGTTGTTATTAGAATATATCATTGCTGACTTATTGTCACAATATAGTTTGAGTGATCTTTCAACACCCTCAAGAATGCACAACCCAGTGACAAAATTCCACAGCCATATTCCATGGTTGGATGCATCATAACATGATACAAACTTTGTTGCCATGGCGGAAGAAGCTATGAGTGTCTATTTGGCACTCCTCCAAGATATAGCTTCACCAACCAACAAGTATTTGTAGCCTGATGTGGATCTCCTACTGTCTTGGCATCCAGCATAATCAGAGTCGGAATACTTTATGATCTCAAACTGATCCGATCTCCTATATGTGATCATGTAATATTTTGTTCTCTTCAAATACCTTATAACCTGATTGGCTGCTTTCCAATGATCCATCATAGAGTTACTTAAATATCTGCTTAACATACCAACAATGTACGCAATATCCAGACGCGTACATACCTGAGCATGTATTCGACTCCTTACAGCTGATGCATAGGGAATCTTCTGCATTTCCTTAGCTTCAAGGTTACTTTTAGAGCACTGATTGAGATTGAACTTGCCTCTCTTTGCGACAGGGGTGTCACCTGGTTTGCTGTCCAGCATGCCAAACATTTTTAGAACTGTATCGATATAGCTCCTCTGTGATAATCCAAGAATACCCCAAGAGCGATCTCATTGTATCTAGATCCCTAATACAAAAGAGACGTCACCAAGATTTTTCATCTCAAAATTCTTTGAAAGAAATCTCTTGGTTTCATGCAACATGCCTATATCATTTGCGGTAAGCAGTATGCCATCGATATATAAAACCAAGAATATGTGCTTACTCCCACTGAATTTTTGATACACACAATTATCAACAACGTTTATCTCAAAACCAAACAAGATAATCACTTGATGAAACTTATGATACCACTGACGGGAAGCTTGCTTGAGTCCATAAATGGATTCTGTTAATTTGCAAACCATATTCTTTGGGTCTCCCGACTCAAAGTTTTCTGGTTGCACCATATAAATTTTTTCGTCAATGTTACCATTGAGAAACGCCGTCTTGAATCCCATCTGATGAAGCTCAAGGTCAAAATATGCAACAAGTGTCATGATTGTCCTAAAAGAGTCTTTCGTTGAAAACCGGAGAGAACGTCTCTTTATAGTCAATCCCTTTCTTTTGGGTAAAGCCTTGAGTTACAAGACGAGCCTTATACCTCTCCACATTACCTTTCGAATTCCTTTGGTTTTAAATATCTATTTATAACCAATGGGCTTCGCACCTTCTGGTAATGGGACAAGTACCCAAACCTTATTGTCTTGCATAGACTTATACTCATCATTCATGGCATCAATCCACTTTTGAGAGTTGGAACCCTGCATGGCTTGATGGAAATTGATTGGATCATTTTCCATCATTTCAATGTTTTCCTCATGTTCCTAGAGAAATACGTAAAAAAAACGTCTGTAATAGCATTTCTCCTTTCTCTAGTGGATCGCCTTAATGGCACTGGTTCTTGAGGTTGTTGCGTTTGTTCCTCAGGAACAATTACCTCATCTTGAATGAGGGGTTGTTCAACATTGTCTAGTTGAGGATACAAATTCGCTTTTTGATCAATGACAGGTATAGAAACCTGCACATTGTCAAAAGCAATAATAGGAATCGTAACTGATTCATCCTCAAATACAATGTCTCTAACCTTATTTCTCCCCTCAAACTCAACATCCTAAAAAAAAATATTGCAGTTCCCGTTTCAAAAATAGACCTAAGTATGGGATCATAAAACTTATAGCCCTTAGATCGCTCAGAGTAGCCAATAAAGTAGTTGCTCATAATTTTGAAGTCCAATTCCCTTTCATGTGGCATGTAAGGCCTTGCTTCAGCTGGACATCCCCAAATATGAAATTGCTTTAGACTCGGCTTTCTACCTGCCCAAAGCTCATAAGGTATTTTGTAGCTTCATTATTCTTCATATATTTGCCCTTATCCTTAGAGGTGCTAGCCAAATGAGCACTTTCGGTCATGTCTAGCTTTAGTCTCTCTTCCTCTTGTACACAGTAAGAAATGAGCTCATTAAGGGTCCATTTCTCCTTTTGACAGTTGTAACTGACCTTAAACTGACTGCATTGTGCAAGAAATGATATTAACACCAAATGCACGAGCAAGTCGTTAAACAGCTCAAGCTTCAACGCCTTAAGCTTAAAAGCAATATGAGACATTTCCATAACGTACTCCTTTATGTTCCATTTGCCCTTGTACTTCATATAATCAAGCTTTGTAAAAGCGTGCTTGTTTCTGCCTTATCGATTTTCATAAAACGCTTTTCAATTTCGGCTAGGAACTCTTTGGCTTTGGTTATCTTTTCAGATATCGCGTCCTTAAATGCCTCTGGAATGCCGCTCTTAATGATCATAAGGCTCACGCAATTTGAGTGATCCCACTTCTCAAAGTTCTTTCTATCATTAGGAGAACTTGCATTTGTAAGAGAAGCGGGTTGCTCAACCCGAAGTGCAAGGTCTAGATCCATACAGCCAAGAACAATTTATATGTTCTCATTCAAATCCTTAAAGTTAAACCCATTAAGCATAAGTATATAGTTGATATTAGCAGATATAGTAAAACATTAACTTGAAAAAAGAACAAAACAAACACACAAACATGCTCACATTAATAACCAAATACAATGATCAACAAATTCAAATAATGGTAAGTCCCATCTCAAGATACCTAGCACAACATTAAGGTCAAGTCTTTGGACAATAATATTAATTGTAAGTGGTACTCTTGTTGTAGTGATCAAATATTGACAATAATTAATGTCAAATAATAAATCTATCTTTGGATTGACTTATTATTCACATGCAAAACCTTATAATCGTCACATATTTATCACCACATATGTGTGTGCAATTCGGCCAAGTATTAACCTTCATTTGGGCCGACTAATACTCGTATGAATTTACATACTCACAAACATCCAACATCCCTCATGAATAATCTACACAAGAGAGGTCACTTTGACGATATCTTGCTTCAATTAGCCCATTTAGAATGATAGACCACTTTATTTAACCATAAAAGATATACCAAATAATGGCCGGTCTCATCTTAAGATACCCAGTACAACATTAATATCAAGTCTTTAGACAATAATATTAATTGTAAGTGGTATTCTTGTTATAGTGATCAAATATTGACAATAATTTATGTTAAATAATAAATCTATCTTTGGATCGACTTATTATTCACATGTAAAACCTTATAATCATCACATGTTTACCACCACAGATGTGTGTACAATTCGGCCAAGTATTAACCTTTTTTTGGGCCAGCTAATACCTGCATGAATTTATATACACACACGTGGTACTCCTTTAGTAGTGATTAAACATTGACAGTAATTTATGTTAAATAATAAATCTATCTTTGGATCGACTTATTATTCACACATAAAACCTTATAATCGTCACATGTTTACCACCACAGATGTGTGTACAATTCAGTCAAGTATTAACCTTTCTTTGAGCCGGCTAATACCCGCATGAATTTATATACACACACGTGGTACTCCTTTACATTGACAGTAATTTATGTTAAATAATAAATTTATCTTTGGATCGACTTATTATTCACACATAAAACCTTATAATCGTCACATGTTTACCACCACAGATGTGTGTACAATTCGGCCAAGTATTAACGTTCCTTTGGGTCGGCTAATACCCGCATGAATTTATACACACACACGTGGTACTCCTTTAGTAGTGATTAAACATTGACAGTAATTTATGTTAAATAATAAATCTATCTTTGGATCGACTTATTATTCACACATAAAACCTTATAATCGTCACATGTTTACCACCACAGATGTGTGTACAATTCGACTAAGTATTAACCTTCCTTTGGGCCGGTAAATACCCGCATGAATTTACACACACGAACATCCAACATCTCTCATGAACAATCTACACAAGAGATGTCACTTTGGTGACATCTTGTTTTAATTAACTCATTTAGAATGATGGACCACCTTAATTAACCATAAAAGGTATACCTAAATATTTGAATCTGAGTTGATCCTTATAATAAAATGAAAATAAATAAAAATTTATTTTATTTTATCAAAATTACAAAAGTACCCCTTATTTTGTTAAATTACAGAAATGACCCTTAAGTTTTAGTAATTAGAAATCGACCCCTATATTGTGTCAAAATCATAAACTAGCCCAGTAATTTGTAATAATTAAAATTTGGCCCTAAAACTTTTGAAATTATAAAGTGATCCCGTAACTTTTTAATAATTATAAATCTGCCTCAAAACGTTTTCATAATTGCAAACAGGCCCTGTAATTTTTGAAAACTATAAATTGACCACAAAATTTTATCAAAATTACATAATGGCCTAAATAAATTTGCAAAACAGTCCCTCAAAAATGTCAAATTCTTCAAAAGTGGCTCAATGCAAACCTATAATCTGAGACCTGATTCTTTACCGTTCACCGCCCCAAAGACCACCATCTTGTCGCCTGAAGGCAACGAAACACGGCGGAGCAGCGGTTGACGGCCCGTAAACCTAGATCCGCCATCGACATGGACCAAAAACCGAATCAAAACCCAATCGAGCGACGGCGGCAGAAGGCAGAGTGGATCACCCGATCTGGACGTCGACCGAATAGTGATCCTCCTTCTGGCCGTGAAACAGCACGGGTCGATCGTAAAACTCATTGGAAAAGTCAGACCTGGTTTGGCGTTGATCGAGATGGAGAAAAAAGTGATTTGGGAAAATGAGCTCGGGACCGACGATGGATGTGGGTTGAAGGAGATGGAATCGGGTATGGGTGTGATCCATCAAAGCAAAGAACCACAGAATTGGGTTGATCTGATTCAATACCTGAATCTAGATCGAGAAACCCACCAACTTAGATCAAAACGTGATCTGACTCCTCAATCTCATCTCCTTATCCATCCACCAAATAAATTCATTCATATAACTCACAAAAAAAAAACACAAATAAAACATAACATAATCATGGATTCAACATATATATTTGTCATAAGCAAAGTAAATCCAATATATAATTTTGTTCGATGGATCAAAAATAAAACCAATACATATGAACAACAAAATCCAAAACACCATAACTCAGACAAATTTCATACAAGAAGATCAAAACCCTAATTGTTCATAAATTTATTAAAAAAAAAAACTTAAGATCCAAAATCTCAATTCCCAAGAATTAATCACGGGTGGCTCTGATACCACTTGTTAGAAATTTCGATTAACACAATAAAACAAAACAACATGTATAGGTACATAATTAATCCAAAAAACTTAACATAAACATGTTTCTATACATACTTAATCAAACCCTAATCATACAATATTGATCCATGCCAATTCAAGAGAAAAGTGGAAAAGAATCGATAGCGGAAGCGTACCTAAATCCATTGCTGGAGATTTGTGAACGGGTTGTAATCTTCCAAATTATCACGACCTTTATGAACCCTACCGTGTTCTATTTTGCTCTGTTGATGGGGATACAGAGAAAACAAAAGTATCGTGTAATTTGGGGACCATAACCCTAAATATATATAATAATCAAATTATTATATGTTGTCTATTTCTAATTCGGCCCCTCAACAAGTTAGAAATAGCACTCTTTTATCTACACATTAATTCCATGACAATTATACCGTTAAGCCTTAATTCTTTAAATCTTAATTAGATCACTTTAATTTAGGTTTAACCAAAAGATAACACAATACATTTAATGTTCACATGTGTGGCTCCATATGATGGAATTTTCCAACACTAACACCTACACTCTGGAGGTAAGAAGTTTGGGGGCAACCTTCTGTATGATAGCCAATCAACCTACAAGTTTGCAACATTCTGTATTGTCTCGACTCTTGAACGTTTTTTTTTCTGATTTTGTTTCTTCTTTTTTCTCTTATTTTCCTTTCTTAAATTAAATGTCATATTGCCCTGGAATGTTATAAATTATAATACAGTATATGTATTGTTACAATAGTGTAAGTGTGTAACTAGTGTTAATTAATATATTTTTTCATGTTTAAATAATTAAATGTTTATATTACTATATGTACTACTAAATATGGAATGTTTTTCATGTTTCTAACTATAAGTTAAAAAGTTATAACTTATAACTTATACATATATGATATAATGTACCGTTATGTACTATACTACCGTTTAATGTATGGAGTATGGACTATTTTAAAGTTTTTATATTTTCAATTGCAGTTAATTAGTTATATGATTTATATCATATTCTCATTATTAATATTAATCTACTATTAACTATTTTTATCAATTTAAGGACTATTATTGACTATTTTTGCATGTGTATATACAGAATTTTTAGTGTTTTAATTGATAAGCATGTTGAAATCAAAAAGTGGGAGTGAGAGTGTTAGGTCAAAGTTAAAATTAGATTATTTTATAATTTTAATATAAAATAATATTTGGTAAAACTTTCAAGAGTGATTAATTGGTAATCTGATAAGTTTTGACAATGATTTTAAAAAGTAGGTGAGGATTTACTTTTTTTAAAGTGACTATGGAATAATCTATTTCAGCATTTAATGCATCTTTTAAAATATCATCATTATCCTTATGAAATCAAGTTAAAATCATTTATATACCTTATTTTATTTCAAAGTTAAATATTATATTTAAATATCGATTAGATTTATAAAATCTTTTAATTGTTCTTATGGAATTTTTTTTCCAATTTAAATATTATACTTAAAGATTGATTTAATATATAATTAATGAAAAAAAATGAATCAGGGTCCTAAACTCATGTATATTTTAGTCATTATAACTAATCTCAACATTTTGGCAATAAAATTATCAAAAATATATATACTATTTTTGAGTATATTGTTTTTGAATTATACAATAATTTTAAAAATACAATTAACCAAACATTTACTGATTAGCTTCACAGCTGATTATTCCTTCAGTATAACTAACAGTGATTATTATAAAAGTTACAACAATATCAAACTGACCCTTAGTAAGGATAAAGTTATCTGATCCGATCTGAAATATTGTAAAGAGGTGGAACGTGATGACAGAAAGTATTACAAGCATGTTGTGTGTAATTATTTCTAACAAGAAATAAAAGGAGGTGTGTCAAGGTTGAAATATCACCTAGCACAACGCAAGAAGATGTGAGGAGTGCCCTAGTGTACTGGATAATGTTGAAGATGAAATGAATACATATTTAAGGATTAAGGAAAATACTAAGGAAGCTATGGAACCGAATTTTGATGACAAGGTAGATACCAATTCTTATTACCAGACTCATGTAATTAAAGATGAAATTCAAGAAATGAGAGGATCTTATCCAAATAGCAGTGGTAGGTTAAGTTCAAGGGGAATTCGAGGACCCCTTGATCGATTCATTCCAAGCAAAGATAGTGAACATGGAAATGGAAAACTTCCTCTAAAGGATGCAAAAGAAGCATCGAAGCTAGTTACATTGGATGTTGGAAGATTTTTTTTTTTTTAGAATAAAATTCCTTTCAATGTAGTTACGAGTCTTTCATTTGTAAGTATGTGTAGATCGTTTGGAGACTATAGTCGATGTTACAAAGCTCCAAACCCTCATGATCTTTCTAGTTGGGTGTTGCAGACAGAATTGGAGACAACAAAAAAATTGTTGAGGATGTGAAAAAGACATGGAAAGCAACCGGAATGACAATAATGTCGTATAGTTGGGCTGGCATTAGGGGAAGAATCTTGCTTAGTTTTCTTGTCAACAATCCTAAAGGAACATTGTTCTTAAAGTCTATTGATGTTTCTAATGTGGTGAAAGATAATGAGTTGATATTTAAGTTACTTTATAGAGTTACGGAGGAAGTTGGGGATGACATAGTAGTTCAGGTTGTGACAGATAATGTGTTAACTTATAAAGGCGCGGGTATGTTATTAATGGATAAAAGAAAACATCTCTATTGGACTCCTTGTGCAGTACATTGTATTGATTTGATTCTTGAAGACATTGGAAAGTTGACACAACATAAGTGTGCTTTGTTGAAGGGAAGGAAAGTGAGCAACTACATATATAACCATGGATGAGGTTTAGCATTGATGATGGAGCACACAAAATGTGAACTTATTCGCCTAGCTGTTACTAGATTTGCCACTTCTTATTTGACCTTACAAAGCATATATGAGTCCGAGCATGTTTTGGGGCTAATGTTTGCTTCAAAAAAGTGAAAATCTTCTACATTTTCTAAAAAGAAATAAAAGAATGAGGTTCAAAATATTATATTGCAAGATAATCAATTCTGGCCAAGTGTGGTCTATGACTCTATAAAAACCACACAACCTCTAGTTAAAGTGTTAAGTTTGGTTGATGGTGATGAGCCAACTATGAGGTTTCTTTATGGTTCTATAGAGGAAGAAAAAGAAGAAATCTCAAAGAATTTAAAAGGAGATTCAGGTGCTTATAAAGAGATTTGGGACATCATAGATAAAAGATGGGAGTTTCAAATGCTTAGGCATTTGCGTGCAACGTCATATTTCATGAATCCCTAATTTCAATATTCCGATAATTTCACCACCCATTTTGAGGTTAGATCGGGTTTGTTCCAAGTCAAGGATAAACTAATCGTTAACCATGAAGAGATGGAGCTAGCAAATGTCCAATTGGATGTTTTTGTTGATAAAAGAGGGGTATTTGAGTATTTAATGGCTCAATCAACAATTAATAAGCGTTATCTTGGTAAGTAATACTTGTAATGGTGTTTAATTTTTGAGTTAATTTAATATGTTAATTGCTTAAGAGTTATTTTGTGTTTATTGCAGCTGATTGGAGGAATATATTTGGATATGAAACCCCTGATTTAAAGAAGTTTGAAGTGAAAGTTTTGAGTCTCACTTGTACGACTTTGGGATTGAGTGTAATTAGAGCACATTTAATCAAGTAATAACTAATTTACAATTATTTTTTATTTCTCAAATATTTATACTAAAATCAATTATAGTTCTTAGTTTTGAATTGTTTAGGTCACACAAAGAAAAGAAATCGTTGATCAACAAAAAAGATGCATAAGTTGGTTTATATAATGTACATCAGGAGATTGAATGATAGACACTTGAGAAGGCAAAGACTCAAGGAGAATGAAGATCCATTGATTATTGATCATGTGCCATCCGATAATGAGTAGATGGTAGGTGAAGGGGATGAATTCAAAATTGATGGGTGGATGATACGTGAAGGGGATGAATTAGATGATAGGAATCAAGGGACATTATCAAAGAAGAGAAATGATCCTCCAACAAAAGATAAATGATTAGCATTGATAGATGAAGAGGATGAGTGGATAGATCACAACACGGATGATGAGGAGAAGGATATAGGCATTCAACATTTTAATGATTCATCACTTAATCTTTATAATGATGAATGAAGATATTTAGTGATGGAGCCTTTACTTTCTGAACTGTTTTTATTTTTATCATGTTATGAACTTTTTTTTTTATTATTATGTTATGAACTTAGTTTATTTTTTATCATGATATGATTTGTGAGCTTCATTTATTTCTATCAAGTTATGAACTTGTTTATTTTTATTATGTTATAAATTATTGGTTGTTTTATGAGATTCAAGTATTTTTTTCTATATATTATGCTATGAATTATTGGCTATTTTATGGGATTTAAGTGTTTTTTTAATATATATTTTATACGTGTTTTATACTATCCTTTATTGACGGTGATTTTTGGATCGTATATGATTGACCACACGTTTAACAGGTTTTTGTAAATTGTTGAAGATGTTATGAGAAAATAGAAAAAAGAGAAGAAAACATGCACACATAAATTTACGTGGTAAAACCCCAAGATCCAAGGTTGTCGGTGAAGGCGAGAAGAATCCACTATAATATAATGATTACCCACTCAATCTCTCATTTTTGGCGTATCTTTTTTTTTTCTTGTATATTTTCTATGTGATGCTCTCTATGTGTTGTTATGTATATGTCTCTATTTTACAATGAGATTATGAGTCTATTTATATGTTTATAGAACTCTAATCATTGTTATACAAATAAGGAAAGGTTATAGTGTTTAATTAAGACTGGTTACTTGTTGAAGTCGTCTTTGTCTTCTTTCCTAATTCGGATATCTTGTGTATTGAACTAGAGTCTTCATAGGATTCTGGTTGAATGATCCGTTTATGACTTATTTCTTGATCGGTGTGCAGTCTTATAGAATAGCAGAGTTATTGCTTGACTTTGACTCGTTTCCTGTTTGGTGTTTATCCTTCTAGAAGCTTTGAATTCTTTCTCGAATAGAATTCTCTGATACTGAAGAGGAAATAAGGATATTTCCTTATTGGAATGTGATTATAGACTCCTTGTTTAGGTAAAACAATTCTTCTTTGTATTTGAGTTGTAGTTGCCTTTAATATCTCCTATGAGTTATCCAACTGACCAATTGTCTAGTCCTGATCAGACTTCTTTTGTCTCGATCGGATGGTCTTGACCAAGTTGTTTCTACTCGATCAGCTAGTCTCCTCGATCAAGTTATTTGTACCCGATCGGTTAACTTTTCCGACCATCTTGGGTAATCTCGACTTGGCCTTAAGATCATCTATTAATTGCCTCGAGTTGATCTTTCCTGACTCTTGAGACGTGACATATATAATCATGCTGACTTGTCATGCTATCAAAAAATCCCTATAACATCCTTAATGAGGCTTGCGCCTCAATACGCTTTGAGGCTTACACCTCGTCTCGAAAAAGAAAAATGTCTCAATATTAAACACGTGTTATAAAACATTAGGTAGCATAACATGGATACACCCCATGTATATGAATTTAGTTAATCTACATCTTAAAGCATTGGAGATATATAACCACAACATAGGCCACCGAGATATCTATAAACATACAATTGCCTATTGTATATAAAATAATAGCTCTAACATGAAACCAAAGCACATGGTCTTCTACTTCATCAGGGATAGTCTCATAACACGTTTTTAGCCAACCTAAACTAAGGGGTCATTTGTTTTTTTAGTTTGAAGATAGAACAGTTCAAAAACTTTCTAAGGATTGAAATCTGAATTTGAATGACATGTTTGTTTTTTTTCCCCTCACATCTGAATGTATTGTCAACACGCTTGTTTTTTAAAAGTAAAAATGTCTGAAAATAAGTAATTTTACATTTATACATATTAATAATTATATATGAATATATATGATCATGATTTTCTTCTTCGATTACAAACCAACTTCATTTTTATTAAGAAAAGAAAAAGTTTTTTTTTTAAAATAAAATAAAAGGGACAATAGGAAAACTCACACAACATAAAAAAAAAACTAATATATAAATACTTCATCCTAATATCACAATAAAATATTGATATTAAACACCAATATGAGAAGTGAGTAGGGTCTTTTTTTCTTTTTAAAGCTATTTAAAATAAACAATATATTAAAATAAAGATTTCTATACCATATATAATTATGATGAAATTGAAAATATATTATATATGGAAGAAAAAAGACAAGATTTTTTACTTTTTTTATCTTAAGTTTTTTTTAATATATATTTTTAAGTTGTTTGACGACTTAAAAAAATAAAACGACTTAAAAAAATAAAAACCATGGAGTTTTAAGTGGAAAAAACAAATGACCTCTAACTCCGAAACCTTGAATATCATAATCAGTTGGCCCTCTCTCCCTAACATATCTATATACAAAAGGGCAATTTTCCCATCATCATTACCAATAATAGGAGGACCAATACACAACATCCTCCAAACCAAATGCAATAGTAGACATATTGTTTCCTATACCAAAATTAAAACAAAATTTGTTTTCATCAAAACATCGTGAACTAGCGGCAGTCAATAGAGGTAAGAATTGACGAAGATCTTCAAAATAAAAAATACTTGAACATAGTCGTCTCTACAGTTCTTTTAACTCTTTCATCAAGTTTCCACGTCTATAAACAATTTGTTCGCTGGCCTGTCCTTCTCTACAAATACAAACAAAAAACTATAAGCAATTGCTGCATGTTAGAAAAAAATGAAGAAAATATACTTACAACTCAAGATCTTAAATTTCTAAACGATACAAGAATTTGAAAGAAGATCCTTAAACCTCCTAATCAAATACAAACCTAAAAAGTCATCTTTTTACTTCGATATATTAGTTTTTTTTCCCTTTTTTTTTTCAAACTTTACATATTTGCGTTTTCACAAAACCGGTCTTTGATCTTTTACTAAAATGCCCTTATACTTAACAGTTTCAGTCAAAAATTAAACATAGGTCTCGTTTGATTTTTCTTCTGAAGACTGAACAGTACTGAATGCTACTGAAGACTGGAAACTGAAAAACATGTTTTTTTTTTCACTGAAAACTGAATATAAGTGATAAGCTGATAGTTTTTTTAAATTATAAATATCTGAAAATTAATATTTTACATCTATATCCTTCTAACTATTTGTTATATATTTATATTTTAATATATTAAGGTTAACTATAACAAATAGTTTAATAATTATAAAACAAAATTATTTAGTTATTAATAACATTTTAAATTTATTTTATTAACATTATTTAGATGTAATCGAACTCTAAAATAAAATTAATAAAACTAATTATCAAATTATAAGGAAAAAAAAAGAATGACTCCTTACTGAAAACCGAATATGGTAGGAAAACCAGTATCTAATTGTTTGAGTTTTGAAACAGTTATGTTTTGTGATACTGTAGTTGTTTATGGTGAGAAGGAATTTTTTTTTATTATGAATAGTAGTTTGACAAGAAACAAAATTGGAAATTAGTTAGATTGGTGATGATAGTTTTGGAAGTAAAAAATTACATTAAATTTTAACAGATTTGTGTTAAGTGAAAAATGATTTTTTTTTTCCACTTTTCTAAACAAGTGATTTATCAATTAGAAAACAAATAAAATAACTTAATAAAACACGTTAAATGTACTTAAGTATTAAGTGGAAAAATTCCTTTATCTAAAATGATAATTTTGAATCGAATCTCCTGTATAATAGCTATTTTGATAGTGACCAATTAAATGATAGGCCACTAGTATTCTCAACAAAAAAAGAAAAAAAGAAAATTGACAAACATATAAGGATGCAGTCGATTTGCTGAACTAATCTGATCTATCTGTTCACTTTGCTCTCAACAGTCAACACTTGACAGTATATTCCAGAGTCATTTTGGTGAAAAAACGCGGCTCTTGCTCAGAGAGGTTTATGAATACAAGCTCTCTCTGTAATTCAATTTAAATCTAAAGAAAGAAAGAAAGAAAAAATGTTAAGAGGCAGTCATCTGTTACCCATAACGTCACCAACGCTCTCTTCTCTACAGTCTCTGTTTCCCACTCTCACTCTCTTGTCTTCCCGTAGACTTTCCACATTTGCTTCTCTCCAAACATTTCTTCCCAACACCCACAAACTCGATTCGCTTCTTCATCTCCATTCTCGGACCCTGAAGCGGGTCCCTCCTCCCATGGCAAGCCGCTTTCCATGTCCCAAAGGTATGCATTCTTCTTTCCATAGAAACCCCACTTTTTTTTTTGTTTTTTGTTTTTTCTTTCTACTTTGAATGTTTAATCTTTGTGTTGAATTTTCAGCTTCATTCAGTGGTGGGAGTAGTTCTGGAGGTGAGAGAGAAATATTGGTGCAGCATTTGCTTGTTAAAGAGGATGACCTCAAGCTTCTGTTAGAGCTTCAGCGGAGGATTTCACAAGGTTAGTCTTCTGACTTTGAATTCATGAATGAAACTCCTTTTACTTTATTTTCTCATCAATACTGTTTAGCTTGCTCTTAATCTCTGTGAGGGTCTTGCCTTCTTGTTGAAGTGATTGGACTAAAGAAGAATTTTGTACTTTTCCTCGTTTAAAAACCTTTTCTTCATAGGGAAAAACTTCAATAATATCATAATTAGGTTTGAAGAAAGATGCAAAGTCAATTTTTTCACACTACTGAGTATAAAATACTCAGATTAATGAAAGGATGTTGCCTGGAGCATTAGACTCATACGGATAGGACATTAAAATAAATAAATAAAACTAGTTGATCCACTAAATTTTAGCCGATTCTCTGGGTATATATCTGAAATTTACTTTATTCTTCACTATAACTTATTCTAATCTTGTGTTGCCATAAAATTCTAATTTATAGTTGGCGTGCTTGAATTTTTTTTTCTCACTATTAGCAAATTTCTCAATTCAGGAATATTTTTTTTCTTCATTGTAAACTAAATAATTGATATGAGTTACTAGTCATGCATTAGCTCACATGCTCAGGCAGATGATGTAGTTTCTTAAAATATCTGTTTTCAAATTTTGTCTTGCTTGTTGCTATGTTGATTTTTTTGTTATTTGCGTCATGAAGGAGAAGATATAAGCGACCTTGCTGTTGAATACTCAATTTGTCCATCCAAGCAAGAAGGGGGAATGCTTGGTTGGGTGAGAAAGGGGCAAATGGTATGCTGGTCATGACCTTTTACGTTTTCTTTTTTCTTTTATCTTTTAAATTTCATTTTTTTTTTCATAAAGAATTTTTGTGATTGCAGTATAGTGTTTTGTATGAAAGCTATAAAATCTTCTTTCTTTGATTCACACAATGGAAGCACTTTTGACGCCATCACTTGTATGACAAACAGTTCTTATAATTGTGAAGAGTTTTTAGCATTGATATAATATTGAATTTTCTAACCAAGATGTTAACGTACTAAAAGTCATCTGCTGAAATTTCTCTATTGACTAGTGCATGAATAGTCCTACTTGCATGTTTCTAATTCCAGACAAAAGGCTTTTATATACCAGTAGTAAAGGATTCTATTATGCCAGTTAAAAGGACTTGATATTTCTAGTGCAAGGCATGGCCCAAAAATGATAAGAGGTTATCTTGTTGATTTCTCAAATAGCAAGTTTGACAGTGTCGGTCATATTGGTCTTGCCATGTTGCAAAAATAATCTAATTATAATGTTCTTGTTAAAATTTTTAAAACAAGATTTTCTTCTCTACGATCTAATAGTATGCTTTGGCCTTCTAGGCCACTTGATGATGTGTCACATAGACATGTAATGAGATTTTGGATATTGTTAAGGAATGAATTGTAACCGGGCTTCATCAGCACATGGGGCATTCAATTTGAAATGATATTGGTCTAGGTACTAGGAAACCAAATAGTGTATATGTGTGTGAATTTGGAATGATATTGGTCTAGGTATGTCAATAGAGTGTATATATATGATGTGTCACATAGACATGTAATGAGATTTTGGATATTGTTAAGTAATGAATTGTAACCAGGCTTCATCAGCACATGGGACATTCAATTTGGAGTGATATTGGTCTAGGTACTCTAGGAAACCAAATAGTGTATATGTGTGTGTGTGAATTTGGAATGATATTGGTCTAGGTATGTCAATAGTGTGTATATGTGTGTGTGTGTGTGTGTGTGTGTGTGTGTGTGTGTGTGTGTGTGTGTTGGAGGTCTCGGTAATCTAGGAAACCAAATATTGTGTATATATACATATATATGTATATATATATATATGTGTGTGTGTGTGTGTGTGTGTGTGTGTGTGTGTGTGTGTGTGTGTGTGTGTGTGTGTGTGTGTGTGTGAATTTGGAATGATATTGGTCTAGATACTCTAGGAAACTGAGAAACTGTGTATGTGTGTGACATCTGCCTCTGTGTGTGTGTGATTCTGCCAATAATTAATTTCAGGATCTAAATGATTGATGAATTCTGCCAGTAATTAATTTCAGGATCTAAATGATTGATGAACCTAAGAGTGACATTTGCCCAATTCTCATCTGTGTGTGTGTGATTCTGCCAATAATTAATTCAGGATCTAAATGATTGATGAATTCTGCCAATAATTAATTTCAGGATCTAAATGGTTGATGAACCTAAGAGTGACATTTGCCCAATTCTCATCTCTGTCCAAATCTTTGGATTGCAAGGATAAATTTAATTGGAGGAAATGTGTTTGCTTTTAGTATCAGCTGTAAATGTGGTTTAATTCACTATTTCAATCACCTAGATACATGCATACTAGTTGAAGGGATCATTGAACATGACAGTGTAGTGACAGAACTTTATTAATGAAAATGACCTAGGTACCAGAGTTTGAGGAGGCTGCATTTGGTACCCCTTTGAACAGAGTCGTAAGGTGTAAAACTAAATTTGGATGGCACTTGTTGCAGGTTTTATCTGAGAGGTATGCATTTTATATATTTTGCTTGATTAAACAATGTGGATGCTAACTCTTGCTTTAACCGTGCTTGTGTTTTGTGCATCTGCTATTTATGTTAATAGGGAAGAATCTTCACTTGAAGAGATTCAACCTGATGATTTTCACATAAAAATGCAAGATCCTAATTTCCTTGAAGAGGCACAATTGATCGATGTTCGAGAACCTGAGGAAGTGTATGCTCCTATATTTCATTTTTAGAGAAATTTCATGGATTTTTCTGATCATCATGTCTTAAAGATGATTGAGTTTACGTGATTTATATGTTTATTTATGTAAAAATTTAATTTGAGAATTAATTGCCGAAGCATTAAGAGCTGGAAGCATATGTAGAAACGTTTGCAAATATGCAACTTCCTTGTCTGTTGATGCATTTTCAAAGAGAATGATATGTTGTTATTCTAAAATGATTTATGGCAACTCTGAAGTATGTGCAAGGATTAATGGTATTTTTGAAATATTTATGGATTTCTTGCGCAACTCCTCAAAGTTTTATCCTTAAGTAAATTGATAGGACTTCAATAGAATTATTTAACAAATTATTTATGCATGACTCCACAAGTTTAGGACGGATAAGAAACAAAATTTGGTGATTTACTGTAGTACATGCGTTGTATTGCAAGGGTTTCACACATATATTTGGGGATTCCAGCTTTGATAAATTTACATTTACTTATTATTATTATTATTTGTTTCTTACTTCGTAATATTTTTTTTCCCTTTTTGATGATGGCTGTTTCATGTTCTCAAGACTTTTTTGATCATTCTTGGACAGTAGCCAGGCTTCTTTGCCAGGATTTCAAGTTTTTCCCCTCCGCCAATTTGGAAGCTGGGGACCTGATATAACTTCCAAGATTGACCCTCAAAAGGATACATATGTAATGGTGTGTAAAATATTCCTCATTATTCAAAGAGTTTCCTACCTCTGTCTTAAATAAAGAGAATGAAGATGATATAAAGTGATAAATTGAATTACTTTTGTTGTTGAATGTTTGACTGCAAAAAAGTTACAATTGTTTCTTTCTTTTACATTTTCAGAAGTGTGATTTATTGGTTGGGTTAAGGTCTATACTTGTCTATGGAGTAGCTAAATCTTTGGTAATCTCATATTCTAAGATTTGGCATAAGGTGGCTTCATCTATAGTCCTGCTGGTACCGTAGTTGTTCTTCCTCTAATTGCATGCCTCATAAAGTCATTAATGGAGTCGTTAGGTTTGTAATTGTCATTGTAAATTTCTATTTCTTCATAGGTTCAATATTTTTTTTTGGTAGTTGTTAGAATGTGTTGAACCCTTCTTACCTAACAACTTAAGCTCTTAGGTCTAGCGGTTACTAATATGGTATCATAGGGTAATTGACTTGGCTTTCTCAAGTTTGAATCTTAGGAACTCTCATTCTATAAATTAAATATATATAATTTCAACAAAGAGTAAAAAATGGGCATGTGTATGGTGCACTAATCCACGTGACAAGCCCAAAAGTCTGGCCTTGCACGCAAGGGGTTGTATTAAGAGTATAAATATTGTTGGGCCCTTATCTAAGAGCATGAGATATCTGTTTTAATTAATCTGGGAATCTATATGGGATGAGATATCTGTTTTTGCTTTCTTATAGTACCTACTCTTCCACTATGATTTTTTCTTGAGGGTAGCAGGGTCTGGCATCTGGGAAATGTTATTTACTAAGTGGATCTCTTATAGTATCTACCAGCTGTAAGCTCCCTATGATTGCTCTGATCATAAGAATTGGCACAAAGAAACCAAATTAGATGTGTCGTTAATTCATTTAGAAGAATAGCATTCTCTTAAAAAAAATAAAAAATAAAATTAGAAGAAGAGCATTCCATTGAAGTTTGTTGTTTCTATTTGGAATACCTTTCTTAGGGTCTGTTGTGTTGAGTGTTATAGAGTAGTTCTCAAATGCATTCTTGTTAAAAAAAATAGAAGAAGAAAGAAAAACAGTTAGTTGTTTTGGTAGTTTGATGGGGAATCCTGAACTCTTTTGTAGAAAGAGTTTGTGCAGTTAACGAGTCTTTTCCTTCCCCCTCCCAAACTTCACCTGTGCTGTTAACCTGTTGTCTAACTTTCCACTGTGTGTTAGACTAGGAGCTCTCCCTCACAACCCCGACTGAGTTTTATATAGAACCTCCTCTTTATTCATGCTCAAACCTAGGGAAAAGAGTAGTACATTAGGTTTACATCCTTAAAATGATCTCAATTCCTTTTCTTCGTTCTTGCCTTCTACAATTTTACACTTCAATTTTCTGTTTTTTTTTTGTTTTTTGTTTTTGTTTTTTGTTTTTGTTTTAGATCTTTATAATTCCTTTTGTTAAGAGTATTGTTCTTGGAAACCTGTTAGTTTGACTGCACCTTTCATCATGACTGTGCATAGTATTATATCTCAAAAGTTTCCTTTATTATTTATTTGTTGCATTCTTTACTGCAAGATTCTTTTTAAATTGCTAAAATGTGTCATTTGCAGTGTCACCATGGCATGCGGTCACTACAGGTTGCCAAGTGGTTGCAGACACAGGTAAAACCTTTCCGTTTATAGATCTGTCTCCCCATCCCAACAACACTCCCCCACCAAAAAAAAAGCAGAATTTCTCTATGGGTGCTAGACTGCCTAGTGATACGTTTGGTTAACTGTATTAAAATAAAATGACTGCATTTCCTGTTGAGGTCAGAATATCTCCTTAGTGCTTCATTATCTTGGATACTCCAGCATGCTTTTACTTCCAATTATTTACTTGGCAGTCTGATGACCTATCATTCCCTGTGGTTCGTGTGTATATAGTGATAATGCAAAACCACATAACACCATAAATACATATAAACAATATTAATAATAATAATAAAAAACTCAGATAGGGTCATGTTGCTGTTCACAGAGGGCTGCATATATCTAAGATTTTCATACACTGATGGCTTCATCTTTGGTCTGTTTAATGGTTCCCATTGTTAATTTCCACTTAAAATTAGAAGTTAAAGATTCTGTTAGTTCCATACTAGTTCAAAATCAGATGAGATGTGCAAAATACATGACATTTGTCTATCCAAATATAACCTGTCTGGCGGAATACGATATGAGTGTCGTATATATTTCGCACGTCTCATCTGTCAAAATCAGATGCGATGTGCAAAATATTCTTCTCTGCTCTATCATAGTTCACAGAAAACATCTTACTTGAATATGCACTCTAGGATTTCTTACATGCAAAAAGGAAACAGCATCTTATGCAAGATAAGCTTATGGTTTTTTCCGAGATAAAGAAGAGTGTATAATAAGTCTTGGCGTTTCCAAATATCTCTATTTCCTTAGGACTGAAAATTATCTATCATTTCGGCTTAGTTGAAAGTTTTGAACTAAAAATTAGAACATAAAAAAAAACATTATTAGGATCATCTACAACTCTACTCTGCAGACATTTTGTTCACAAGGTCTCAAGTCGTAGTTGCAAGATATTGTTTTGTGAGACGAGTGTTTAAAATATTTCTCGAGCTATAATCTTAGAGTTCAGGGATTATTTGCTTCTTCTAACTACGTACTCAAATGTGCTACTTCTTATAATCAGTCCATACTGCCTCATGATTGAAGGAACCATATACCCAATATAATTTTCAAGTGATTTGTTTCAGCTTCAGTACGTTTTTGTTTAAACACGGTTCTGATATTTTATTCTTTCTAATCAATTATTCGGTTCTATTTATTCAGGGTTTTAGGAGAATATTTAACCTGTCTGGCGGAATACATGCATACGCCACCAAGGTTGATCCATCAATCCCTACATACTGATACTGAATTTTTTGTCATCCATCAACAAATGGAGTCATATTCTGTCGTTTCTAGTGAATAATTTTATTAATTGCATATATAAATCTTTTTTTTTTCCCTGTTTCAAAAATCTCGGTTTAATATCTAATAGTTTCTCAAGAAACAACAGCACGGAATGCAATCTTCGTTAGTTCGTTAAATTTTTGCCCTTTTTTTGTTTCCCTTGAAATGCAAGCTTCCAATCTTTAGTCCAGAACAGAGATGAGGTTTGTTCTACCTGTTTTTGGGGGATTCATACTTCATATGATTAAAGAAGTTGGAATGGATCTTCTCCTAGAGAAAAAACTTGGTGAAATTCACATACTCCACTCAAATTATGTCAGGAGACATGGGTACGAGTGTACGACTGAGTGTCCACCAAATCATATATATTGTCATGCATTGTGACTCGACTCTCGAACAGACGCACTGTGTATTTCCCACCAAATATAAATGAACTTGTGGTTGTTAAAGTATATCTCTGGAATTCTGGATCTTGAAAATCATGGGAATGGAAAGGAAGTTTATTCACTAAGATTACTGAGATTTTCTTTAAAAAATAAATAAATTTCATTTTCTAACTAACCTGTCTCAAATTTCTTATTCTATTTCATAAATTCCAAGACATCCCTTTTAATTCAGTCATATACGACATACCTCTAATTAATGTACTCCATGAAAAGGGCATTTCAATCTAATACTATTCAATTTAATTTAATAAGATTACAAGTGTATCAAATGAACGTAAGAGTCATGGAATGAAACAGAAACAAGTCTGTTTAGATTTTGAACAAAAACAATCCTTAAAAGCCAAACCGAAGAAACCGCTAGATTGACAATCTAACCAGCTTGAGCTGGTGTATGACACAAGTGCAAGGCAAATGCGGGTCACAAAGTTACGGTTTTTTTTTGTAGTTGAGTTCAGTTGTAGAAAGTTACCATTTCAATTTTCAATTGTGTATTAATAGAAGAGTAAAACAACATTAAATTAAAAATAGAAATCCACAACTAGAGTGAACACTTTTTATAGGTAAACAGTAAAGGGCAAGTAGTTTTATAATGTTGTTACAAGTGTATTAACTATATATATTACTATATGTTAATCAAGTCCCTCAAAAAACAACACAAAACCGGTTTAAAAAAAATTAGCCGGAAAATCCTCTCAACCTTTGTATGAAATATCGACCAATTTCAACCATAATTTAGAGACACTTTAGTCCTAAAATCCCTCACTATCAATCCTCTCCAATTTGTACACCAAAAATCCAAGCTGTTCCCTAATCCTTCTCTTTCTCTTGTCATCTATACATGTCTTTCTCTTTCTAAACAAAGTTTTCTTCAACCCCATCATCTAAAAGCCACAAAAAATAATCTGGGCCATCGCTCCTCCTCCTCCTCCGCCTCCAACCCACCACACAAAGAATAATAATAACAATGGGCAACTGTTGCTCCCAAGGCAAGCCCGGTGATGACAATGGGGGAGAAGGCGCGGTGGAAAATGGCGGTGCTAGTAATGCCAACGGTGGTGGTGGTGGTCATCACGATGATTCCTCCTCCCAACCAAAGATCGCACCTGCTTCTCCCGGTCCCAACACGGGCAACAAGGCGAAACCAGCAGGGCCTATAGGACCTGTTTTAGGGCGTCCAATGGAAGATGTTAAATCTACGTACTCAATGGGAAAAGAGCTCGGTAGGGGACAATTTGGCATTACACATTTGTGTACAAACAAGTCGACGGGTGAGCAGTTTGCATGCAAGACAATAGCGAAGCGAAAACTCGTAAACAAAGAGGACATTGAAGATGTTAGGAGGGAGGTACAGATTATGCATCATTTGACGGGACAGCCGAATATTGTGGAGCTCAAGGGGGCTTATGAGGATAAGCAGTCAGTTCATTTGGTGATGGAGTTGTGTGCAGGAGGGGAGCTGTTCGATAGGATTATCGCTAAGGGTCATTACACCGAACGTGCTGCTGCTTCGTTGCTTAGGACTATCGTTCAAATAGTCCATACTTGCCATTCGATGGGGGTCATTCATAGAGATCTCAAGCCTGAGAATTTTCTTTTGCTTAGCAAGGACGAAAATGCTCCTCTTAAGGCCACCGATTTTGGCTTATCGGTCTTCTACAAGCCAGGTCTGTCTGGATCATAATTATTAACACATAATAAAAACAAACAAACAAACAAATTAATTAAATGTTCTAATTCGAATGATCTTTTAACATGTATGTACGAATTATGTACAGGAGATGTTTTCAAAGACATTGTTGGTAGTGCATACTACATTGCTCCTGAAGTTCTCAAGAGGAAATACGGACCAGAAGCCGATATTTGGAGTGTTGGTGTCATGTTATACATTCTTCTCTGTGGTGTTCCTCCTTTCTGGGCAGGTAATTAGTCATCAATGCAATCTATTGTTGTTTGTGTTATTGATTGTTTTCATGATCAAGGATACTAAATAGAAAAATTTAAATTTTGTTTGCAGAATCTGAACATGGGATATTCAATGCAATCTTACGCGGTCACGTTGACTTTACAACTGATCCATGGCCTCAAATTTCATCTCCGGCGAAGGATCTTGTTAGGAAGATGTTGACCTCAGATCCTAAGCAGAGATTGACTGCCTCTCAAGTTCTTAGTAAGTATATATAATTTATAAATAAATATATTTATACTTGAGAGAGATATATACATGTAATTATAATTATGGTGATATATAAACTTGATTGATTTTGAACAGGTCATCCATGGATCAAGGAGGATGGAGAAGCACCTGATGTTCCCCTTGACTGTGCAGTATTGAGTAGGCTCAAGCAGTTCAAAGCAATGAATAAATTCAAGAAAGTTGCTCTCAGGGTACTTACCATGATCATCATTTATCAAAACATGTTAAAAAGATTTTAATTAATCTGTTTAACTGATAAATTGCAATGATTTTGAATCGCTACGTATAATGTAGGTCATTGCAGGATGTCTATCAGAGGAAGAAATCATGGGATTGAAGGAGATGTTCAAGGGCATGGACACCGATAACAGTGGAACTATAACGGTTGAAGAGTTGAAAGATGGACTTGCTAAGCAAGGAACCAAGCTCTCCGAATATGAAGTCAAACAGTTGATGGAAGCTGTAAGTTTATTCATTATTTCACACATTACTAATATTTAAGTCCATTTTTTTTCTCATCCATCATTGAATTCTTTTGTGTCTTGTGAAAACAGGCTGATGCAGATGGCAATGGAACCATAGATTACGATGAATTCATCACTGCAACGATGCATTTGAACCGAATGGACAAAGAAGAACATCTTTACACAGCCTTCCAACACTTTGACAAAGACAACAGCGGGTATATAATAATATAATAACATTATTAAGAGCGAATTGCAGTTTGTTTGGATTATTAATCGGTACTTATTATACATGTCTACACAGGTATATCACAAATGAAGAGCTAGAACAAGCTCTTCGTGATTATGGCATGCACGATGGAATGGACATAAAGGAAATCCTATTAGAAGTTGACTCTGATAATGTAAAGCCTGATCTAATTGATATATAATTAATCAAACCAGACAATTAGATATATCATATTGCATGATCTATCATCCATTTGCAGGTACTTAACAAATGGTTTGAATGTATGCAGGATGGGAAGATCAACTACGAAGAGTTTGTGGCAATGATGAAAAAAGGGAACCCGGAAATGAATCCAAAGAAACGGCGTGACAGTACATTTATTGGTTGATATTTGATATGGGGTATGTGGAGAGGAAAAAAAGAAAAATCACTGTGAATGTCACCATTGTAACTTATACTGTGAGAGGAAAAAGAAAACGATGGCTGTTCATATGAGGAGGAAAGCATCCATGCATGTTATTTGATATTCATGAATGCTTTATAAGTACATTAATAAGTCTAGAGATTTTTAAAGGGATGATATATGGAGAGAGATGGAATGATTGAAAAAGATGAAAATTGAACTAAAGGGTGGTGTTTGAATGTTTGATGAGGATTGTGAAAGCAATGGTGCAATGGTGGATGGAATGATTTGGATTGGTTAGTTCTCCCCCTTTTTTATGAACATTGTAACGAGTGTAAAGGGTGCTAATGTTTGCTAATGTTTTAGGAGATGAATGTTAAGGGTGCTGTTATAAATGTATGTTATTCAATTTGATGCCCTTTTCATGGATTACATTAATTATAAAGTGTTGTTGTTGGCTTTCCCACTGGAAACTTCATCTTGTATGTGTGTTTTGTGTATGTTTTTTTTTCCCTTGGAAGTTTCTGGTTTGTGAACATCCAAAGCATATTGTTTATATACTTACCTACTTTTATAAATGAAAACCATTATAGCCTTTAGTTACAGTAATATGAAGAAGCTAAGATAGCACAATTTTTTAGGCTAGGACAAGAATCATCTCTTCCGGGTGCATATGAAATTTTTTATTTGAGTAAATACAGATTTGTGAATGATAGCAAAAAACTAAAAACAAGAAGGGCAAATTGCAATAATTGACCCCAAACAATTGGTGAAATTGCACTCGGAAAACAAAAATATATTTATTATATTAAATACCCTTCTAAATCATTGACTAGCGATTGACCACAGTTAGTTAATGATGGTGGAAGACCATTACTTTTTTTTTTGTGGGGTTTTGAGTTGATAATAAATAAATAAAATAAGATTGTCAGTCTAATCACACTTGGCCAAATTAACTTGTAACATTTGAAAATCAAGGCTCCGTCATGAAGCTGTTTTTCAGTCCGTTTTCGTTTTTATTTTTTAAAAACGATTTCGAAAACGCGTTCGTTAACTATTATTCATTTTATTTTCGAAAAAAAAAATGCAAAACAAAACCAGTGTTAAAAGTGAAAGATTTGAAAAACATAAAATACTTGTTTTTCATTTTTCGTTTTTGTTTTTCATTTTGTTTCACTTTTTTTATATTAAAAAAAAATCTTAAACTATTAATTGTACTGTTATGCGTTTGATATGACTAGGACAAGACGAAACAAGATTTGTTAATTACCAAAGTGCCCCTCTTATATATATTATAATTATTATTATATATATTATAATATTATATTTTATGTATATTATAATATATAATATTATAGAATATTAATACATAATATATTATAATAATATATAATATAGATATATTATATATTTACATAATTAGTAAATTAATATATAATATTGTAAAATATTAATATATCATATATATTTATAATAATATATAATATTAATATTTTATAATATATAATATTTTATAATTATGTAAATATTATAAAATAATATTCTATAATATATATATTATTAATAATAAAATAAAATATAATATAAAAAATATAATATAATTTATTTTATATATTATTATAATATGTATATATATTATACAATTATATTTTTATTATATAATAATATATATAAATTATAATTATTTATTTATAATTTAAGAGTTTAGTTTTGATTAATTCATTTTTTTGATATGTTTTTTTGAATTAATTTTTGATGTGTTACTTTTGTTTAATTTAAAAATTATAATACAAAAATTATATTGGTTAATTATTTAATCAATTTGTTTATAGTTGTAATAATATTAAACAAAATACTAAAATTGATATTTCAATTTTTGATAGTTTTCGGTTAACCTACCAGACGCGTTTTTTCTGTTTTCATTTTTAAAATACAGCTTTCAGTATTTGCTATCATACACGTTTTCAGAATTCGAAAATGAAACCAAAACTACTTTTTCCATTTTCATTTTTATATTTGAAAAACAGCAACTGAAAAGTGCTTATAGGACGGGCCCTAATATAAACTAAAAAATATATAATATTAATTGAGGAGATCAAATCGATGTCATTGAGTTTTCCCTTATTTTTTTTTCTTATTTTTTAGGAATATTATTCATTTAGTCCCTATATTTTTTTTGAAATATTTATCTTTTACTCACTTATACATTTTTGGAGGATTTGAGCCCTACATTTTAAAAAACCACTCAATTTAGTCATTCTGTTGGTCAAACATTAGTCAAACTTAACAGAAAGATGGTCATTTTTGTCATTTCAAAATATTTATGTAATATTTATAAAATTAATTTTATAAATACAAATTAAAATATGATAAATAAAACAAAAATAAAAATAAAAATTTCTTAAATAAAAAACCATTCTTTAAAAAAAAAACCACGAAAAAAAAATCAAATACATAATCAAATCAAATCTTCCTGAAAACCATCTTCCCGAGAATCATCATCAAACATTATCCAACTCACCAAATCTTCCTGAGAACCATCATCAAACATCTCTACAAACCAAAGACATAATCAAAACAACACCACCAATCACTATCTCAACCACCAATCAACCTCCAGTTCTTCATCATCACCACCAGATTTACAGTCCTTCATCATCACAACTGGACCACCATCACCAACTCCTTCACCAATCACCACTACAAAAACACCAACACCACTACCATAAACCCAGATCAAAACCAAACCATACATAGTTAGCATGCCAATACGAAGTTAGCAACTCAAAGATAAACACAATCCACAACTTCTCTAATAATAATCTAATATTACTTCTACAATTTTCTAGTTATTTACTTTTTTCATCAAAATAAATCAACTACGATTTTCGATCTTGATTGGTTATTGAAGAAGAAGAAGACAAAGAGGTGTGTTTTTTCTAAAATACCAAATGAAAACTACACACTGAAACATTACACTTCGATAATGGCTCTCATTCTTTGCTTCACTCCTCTCCCTTCTCTCCATTCTTCTTCTTCATCATCATAATCTTTGGTGACCTTAACTTTATCTATCACTTCTTCCTCAAGTAACAATATCTCTGTTAGCCGTTTTGAATTGAACTCAAAATTTGTTGAATTTTACCAGTTTAAACACTTATTCATTGTAAAAAATGTAGAACCTGAAATGGGTAATTTGTGGTTTTTTTTATGATGATGATGATGCTGAACCACAAACCCCCATCCGCCGCCGTCTCTAAACAATGAACCCCAATCCGTTGCCGCCGCCATTATCTAGAATTGGTGTTGGCCCGAAGTGAAACCAGATTCATTATTTGACGCCGTCGTTCTGAAATGGTGTTCACCCGATGTGAACGATATTGAGACAGAAAGAACGAGAGAGAAGGGAATAGATGATGTGGCTCCCAGATCAATGGGCTCCTCGACTCCCTAGATCGATTGATGATCTCCTTGGCTCCTAGATCCATTGATGGTGTAATTTTGGTGGTGGCTAGGTTTGGGTTTGGGTTTGGGTTTGGGTTTTATGGGTTGAAGATGGTGGTGTGGTGGTTTGCTGATGGTGGGTGATTTGTGTGATGGTGTGATGATGATGATGTTGATGAAGAGATGAATTTAAGGAGGGTTTCATTTCCAGATTCAAGATAAAAAAGCCTAGATTTTTGTTTTTTTTTTGTTTTTGTTTTGTTTTTGTATTTTTTTAACATGAATGGTATATTTAATTTATGTAAATATATATTATTTAATATTTTCTTATTTTAATATTTAAAGTTGTTAACGGAAAATTTATTCGAGGTGGAAAATTTCAGCTAACACCCTCGGGATCACTACCACAGAGGCGGCAGCCGGGGTAGGTATCTCGTACATACCTTGTTTGGATAAAGTGGGTATTCAAATGAGAACACAATGAAAATGGGAATATAGTTTTTTATTACAGATCATGCATGCCATACAAAAAATCTCTCAATCACTCTTAATCTCGTTGGTGTACAGTAGGGTGGCAACCTTGTGCCAGTCGAATAGTAGAATACAATGATGACCGTGTTCTCATTACTGAATTTAGGCCAAGGAATAAAACTCTCCTCTCCTTACTTTTTTTCTTTATCTAGGCACATTTATACACAGTTCAAATATGTTAAATTTTATGATTCTCTCGCCATGATTCTCTGAATCTCCTCCCTCCTTATCGGACGGGATCTCTTATTTAAAAAATCATTGACGTTGGATAAATGACGGAGTTGAGAATATCTTTGTTGGAGATAAGTTTGTTTCATTTTTGGACCCAATCTCTTGCCTTACACGTACGCAGTGTTTTAATGTTCATTGGAGTGAATATATGATTTCGCGTGTATTCATGGCGTGATTCTTTATGGAGGTCGTCGAGTATGGTGTTCACTATTTCGTAGAGCGAGGTAGATCCACTCCTTAGTCTTGGTACTAGGAGCTTGATCTGACCTTTCCAGGTCTTTTGGACCTGGGGATGGCTTTGTGGGCTTCTTTTGGTGGTAACGTTCTTTTGGGGAGGTTACAAGGTAATTTTGATCTCGGGAAGCCTGGGTAGTCATGCGTTCGGGCTATGCCCGAGTTCTAGCTGTGGTGTAATGAGCTCGATCTGGTCATGTTGGGCTTTACCTTGGATGTCTCGGAGCCCGATGATCCTTATTTGCCTCTACGGGGCAACCTCTCCAACCCGACCTCCAGGATCCATGGTTCCACGGTGGGCGATCTCGGGCTTGGAATCAGGCTAGGGAAGTGGAGAATTTCCCTTTTGGTCCCTAGCCAAATTTGGCTATTAATAGAAGTTCCCTATGACTTGAACACTGGTGATTGAGTTGGGGTTAGAGTCAGATTTCCTATTTTTATCGGGAAATTTTCCCTCCTTTATCATTACCAAAAATCTCGGGGGAAATTCTCTCATTAATGGCATGAGTGATATGGCGAGCATAGACCGGTGTGATTCCCGAAATAATCCGGCTGCGTTACGGCTATCCCGAGTTTTGAGGCAATCCTACTAAAGATTTCATCGACGTCATTGCTTTCTTTGCTTCTATTTGTACCCAACTCCTTCATCACTTTCTTTACATTTTCTTTTAAAGCTTTAATTTTTTAAAAAATCCCTCTATTTTGCTACCCTCTTCAGATGTGCTTCTGTCCCTTCTTTTTTCATCTGCCTCCAAATCCTACTCCGTTATGTCAAAATTAGCTATGACTCCGTCGATTCTCTTGTTGATGGTGTCGAAGTTTCCAGCCTTGCATAGGGAAAACAGGCTCGACGAGACCTTGACAGTGATGACTCACCTCCAACTCCGTAAAGACATTGATCTAATAGAAACGCGACCATTGGAACTAGGTTCACTAACCGACCAGACTGTCCCTTGAACTTGGAAGACGATGACTCTGACAAAAGAGAGAGGGACAACGTCGCTGGGAAGGATCAAGTCGCGGTTGCTAGACCTCTTCCAGTGAGGCCTCTTCCCTATGATTTTAGGTTCATCCCAGATTCTACTGTTGATCCACAATCGATCGACTGCCTGAGGTCCAAGTACGGTATTCCTGAAATCATCTCCCTCACAGTTCCCCACAGAAATTATGACATCTTCAATCCAACCAAAGGAGTGCTCCCCATCTATATAACGACCTTCGAGAATGGGGTCAGGCTTCCTCTCCATCATACCCTTCGATGGGCTCTCAGTGCCCTACTGCTAGCTCCTCTCCAACTGACACCCAGCTTCTGGAGGCACCTGATTGGCTTTCTCATGCTGTGGACAGAACAGTACGACCTGGGCAAGGTCACCAGGGAGCCCAGATCAGAAGAGCTGGCCTTCGAGAACAGGATCCCTTCCTTTCTATCCTACCCTTCGACAGGCTCTTAGAGCCCTACTGCTAGCTCCCCTCCAGTTGACGCCTGGCTTCTGGAGGCACCTGATTGGCTTTCTCTTGCTGTGGGGAGAACGGTACAAGCTAAACAAGGTCACCAGGGAGCCCGGAGCAGAAGAGCTGGCCTATCTTTTTCAAATCGGGAGTTTATCCAGAGTTCCCCGAGGTCAGTTTTATACTAAGGCTAAGAAAAACTCAATTTCATCATCCCTGACGCTTCGAGGAAGGACCCAGGTTGGAAGGAGGAGTGGATCCTGGTGGGGGGTGATTGGGGAAGCTCTATATTTATTGGTGGGTTTGAGTTCACGGTTCCCACCGCTTTTAATGATAAACCCTTATGGGACCAGGACTCCTTGCCTGTTGAGTCTAAGGTTGTACTGAAGACTATCCTTGCTAGGAACTACTTGAACCTGAAGTTCCTAACTGCAGACCCCTTCGACTCTCACAGAGTAAATCTTTATCTGCGAATTTCTGATCCTACTCCTCGTAAGTAACACTGAGCCATCTTGTTTTGTTTTGTTGACTAGTTCGATTCTAACGGCTTCCCTTTCCTCTCATTTTTTTAACAGTTTTTATTGTTGCTCCAGTTTCCCGTGAAGCCCAGCAAGCTAGCACTCATCCCCTTTCTGCCCGGGAAATCCCTCTGGCTTCTTCAGAGAATGAGGGGCCAATTGTTCCAACTAAGGATTCATCTGCTCTTGCTCAGTCCTCTTCCTAACACAGGTCCAAGATGTAGCTCCTCGCATCTCGGGCTACCAAGGTGTGGGGTAAGGGGGCCTTTGTTTCTCAAGCTGCTGACATTGTAATGACAACTCCTGCTCTAGTTGTCCCTACCCTTTTTTATGTTCTTGTCACCCTCGCTTCTAACTTTCCAGACACTTATATCTCTCCATCTACATTCCTAGCCCCCCGAGCTTCAAAGGACCTTGAGGGTGGTGTTGAATGGGTTTCTCCTGTTCGCCTGTAAAATCAGTCCGGCTGTGCTTCTCTAGACAAGGTCTTAAGGAAATTCGTTGCTTCCTACCCCGGAGACAGTCTTTCTATGATGGCTTTGATGCCCACAGATATTCTGATCACCAAAGGATCTGCCCTCTTGGCCGAGGTAATCATCGTCTTTTATCTTCTCCTACAATAGTTTGGTTTGTCACTTCCTAATTTAAACTCTTTTACATGCCTTCAAAATGGCTTCTCTCTGTGATCGGGCAACCAAAGCTGAATTGAAGCTGAGAGAGCCATGAAGTTGTTACCGCGGGCTCAAGACTTAGTACAAGAGGTGGCCTCTAGTCAAAGGAGGATGGAGGCAGAGCTAGCCAAGCTTCGGTATGAACATGAGAGGACGAAGAGGTACCTTGACTTAGAAACCCTTCGGCCTGAGCATCGGACTGAGTAGAGGGACTCCTGGAAGGCAAAGCCAAAAATGCTGGACGTCAAGAATCAGGCCCTGCATGCACAGGTAGACAAGCTGCAAGCGAAGGTGGATGCTTCCTTCAACGACGAGTATTTATATACCTCATTCTAGGTTGTTGAAGCTCTACCTCTACCCTTCGACCTATCCATAATTACCGGTTGGGATAGGGAGGAGATAATGGCCAAGGTCTCGGAGATTTCCTATCACGAAGGTGATGAATCGGGTCTTTCTAATATGGCTGGAGCTGGGTGGTAGCCAGTTATGTCAGACCTTTCTCCTCCTCCTCCTCCTCCTCCTCCCGTCTTCTAAGCATCAGGTCTCAGAGAGCCCTCAAGGAGGGTTCGGCTCAACTGTTGAGCATGAAGGAGGCCATCCAGAAGCTTGATACCCCTCTGAAGTGTCTTCAAGGGAAGAGCTGGAGGTGGGAGAGAGCATGACTCGGTCAATGGCCACCCTTCTCTACTCGGTCATCCCACATGAGGTTATGGTGGTGGTTAATGAGGTCTTGAAGGAGGATCCAACTGAATAACAGGAAATCAGGGATCCTCCGATGGAAGGGGTAACATAGATGACCAACCAAAATGAGTAACCACTGGAAGGAGGAGTAGGGGGCGAGGTCCACCAGGAAGAGGGAGCAGCGAAAGGGAAGCAGGAGGAAGCAGGAGTCTGATACAGTTTATTCACAACTTGTTTTTACTGCCCGAAAAAGAGGGGTGGGCACCTTGCTTTACTCATGCCCTGTTCAATTAGCTTTTTTTCATCTTCATTCTTTAATTTTCTGTTACCCGAAACCGAGGGTTGGGCTCCCTACTTGATAAATGTAGCCTTTCCAGGGGATAGACTTCCATATCATTAATGAAGATTGGCTTAAGATTTCATTCATGCTTGCTTCAGCGAATTTTGACTTGACTGACATCTCCTTGCTTCATTCCTGATCTCGACCTAGATGCGACCTCTGAAATCACTTGATTTAATCAAATTTGACAAAAATATCGAGATATTAAATTTGTTTAAGTGCAAAAGTAGACAGCTAGGTTGAGCTCTTAGCTCTTAGCAGAAGCTTGTAGCTCAATGCCTTTAGTGAGTAGCCCCCTTATATGATTTTAGGCTAGTTCCCTTATATGATTTCAGGCTAGTTTGCACCTGTCATAGTAAGCAACCATATGTGCTTGGAGGATTAGTAATCAGTAATAAATTGGACGTTGGATTTTAGGTAGGAAAACTTTCCAAGCCCAGGTTTCTCTATGGGGTTATAGTCCGACGGAGGTATCAGGAGGGCTATCTAGCTATTTCCTGGTCTCGCAATCTGGATGACAGTTATGCTCTTACACTCAAGCCCTTTTTGGGGGTGGTAGCCCGACCAAGGCATCATGAGGGTTATCTAGCTATTTCATGGTCTCGAGATCTGGATGATAACTATGCTCTTACACTCAGATCCTTCTTGGGGGTGGTAGCCCGACCAAGGCATCATGAGGACTATCTAGCTATTTTCTGGTCTCGAGATCTAGATGACAACTATGCTCTTACGCCTTCTTGACAGGGGGTGGTGCCCGACCGAGGCATCAAGGATAGCGAAGGGGCTTCTCCCGGCTAATCCTTAGTCTTGAGATGGCTATGTCGAACTTACCTGTGTAAGCCCTAATTGGATATAGAGAAATTAATGTAGAATATAATCGGCGATGGAGAAAGTAGACTTTATTGATGACAAATGGAGTACATTATAACTTATTGATATCTAAAGAAAGATAGTCTGCTGCTGAAGTCCCCTATCTAAGGATAAAACCTTCTTAAATGGTCCGCATTCCAAGTGTGATCAATGGGTCGTCCGTTAGTGTCTTCTAGCTTGTAAGCCCCATTTTTAATCACTACCCTAATCAGGTATGGACCTTCCCAGTTGGGTCTCAGAACCCCGTCTGACCTCACCCTGGTATTCTGTCTAACCTTCCTAAGAACTAGATCCCCTTCCTTGAAACTCCTGGTCTTCACTCTTTTGTTGAAATACCTTACAATCTTGCTCTGATAGATTGGTACCTTCTTTGCCATATGTTCTTATTTTTCTTCCAAGAGGTCTAGACTGACTCAGAGCTTGACCTCATTATCCTCTAGTTCAAAGTGTTGTACCTGGAACATGGTCAACTTGTGTTCTATGGGGAGGACAACTTTAACAACAAAGGCCAGAGAATAGGGTGTATCCCCGCTTGCTGTCCTTCTCATGGTTCGATATGCCCAAAGGACCTCAGGAAGTTCTTCAACCCATTTTCCCTTCTTTTATTGGAGCTTATTTTTCAATAGCTTTTTAATGGTTTTGTTAGTTGCTTCAACCAAACCGTTGGTTTTCGGATGAGCTACCGATGCAAACCGGAGATTGATACCCATCATCTTGTAGTAATCTCTGAATCTTAAGTTATTGAATTGTTTTCCCAGGTCGATAATTATGACTAGCGGGGTACCGAATCTGTATACCACGTTTGTCTTGATGAACTTTTTAGTATTTTCCTCTGAAATCTTGGAAAGGGGACCTGTCTCGACCTACCGGGTGAAGTAATCAATGGCGATGATAGCATGCTTTGCTTGCCAAGGGGCTATAGGAAGCGGTCCGATCAGGTCAAACCCCATATTGCAAATGGGTATGGCGAACTGATCGAGGACAATCGTTTAGGAGTTAGGTTTGAGGTTCTTTGGTACGGCTCGCAAGATCAGACAATATCCTTTGCATCCTGGTGGATAGTCGGCTAGTAGTATACCATTCGAAGACTTGATAGGCCAAAGCTTCACCACCAATGTGATTTCCGCAAATCCAGCGTGAACTTCTCTCAGTGCTCATCTGCCATCGTCAGGATGTAATCACCGAAATAGAGGAAGGGATTTACCCCTTCTGTAGAGGTACCCATCCTTTAAACAATAACGGATCGAAGCCCTGTTGCTTCTCCGGGCTTGGTCGTGCTCCTCTGGGAGCTTTTCTTTCTGGAGGTAAGCAACTATGGGATCCATCCAGCACGACTGTTGCTATACGGGTCACAATTTTATACTCTTAGCTATACTTGGCTGGGAGATCACCTGAAGAGGTCTGGCTTCCATTCACAGCTATCTTGGCCAAGACATCTGCCTGATAATTCTGTTGTCACGGTACTTGCTCGATCCTGAATCCCTTAAATTTGTGCTTGAGTAGTAGAACTTGCTTTAAGTATGCAATTATGTTATCCCCTTTTGGCTTGATAAACCCCAGAAACTTGATTGACTATAAGCAACAAGTCACTATTGACCTGTAGGTAATCGACCCCAAGCTCAACGGTTGCCTTCATCCTCGCTTTGAGGGCTTCATACTCTACCTAATTATTGGTGGCCTTGAATTCAAATCTGAAATAGTGGCAGCACTCGGTCCCCTCTTGGTCTATTAGAACTATGCCAGCTCCTCCTCTGGCTTGCCCGGACGCTCCATCGGTGTAGAGGATCCAGGTGTGTCAAACCACCGGACACCAGTCAAACTCAGGAATCTTCTCAGGAGCTACCTTTATCACTGTAGAGGATGCTTACCCTGGGGGCACTGAGAATTCTACCACGAAGTTCGCCAAAGCCTGGGTTTTGATTGTGGTTCTGAGTTTATAACTTAAGTCAAACTGGGTGAGCTCCAAGGCACATAAAACTAATCTTCAAGATACGTCCGACCTTTGTAAAAATTGGCGGAGAGGTTGGTCTGTCACTACTGCTATTGAGTGAGCTTGAAAGTAGGGACAAAGCTTCATTGCTGAAGTCACCAGAGCATAGACGAGCTTCTCCAGAAGAGTATAATTTTTCTTCGGCTTGGTTAGGGCGTGACTTACGTATTAGATAGGACGCTAGATCCTATCTCCATATTCCTTGATCAAGGCCACACTTACTACGGTTTCTGAAACAACCAAGTAGATTTGTAACTCCTCTATAAGGCTTGTCTTGACTAGCAATGAATGGATCGTCAGGTATTTCTTCAGGGCTTGAAAGGCTCGCTCGCTCTCTTGATCCCATTTCATGTTTCTTCCTTGCTTGATATCTTTGAAGAAATGGAGACATTTATCGGTGAAACGAGAAATTTCACCGATAAATGAACCTGTTGAGCGCCTCTACTTGTCCGGTCAAGACTTGCACTTCCTTGAGTGATGAAGGGGATTCTAGGACCAAGATAGCTTTGATCTTTTCTAGGTTAGCCTCTATGCCTCTCTCATGAACCATGAAGCCTAGAAACTTCCCCATAGTTACCTCAAAAGCACATTTGGAGGGGTTCTATCTCATCTGGTTTTCCCTTAGGATCATGAAAGTTCTGTGAAGATCGTCCTAATTTCCTTCTGTGGTTGGTGACTTAGTGATCATGTCATCGATGTATACCTCCATCGACTGCCCAATCTCGGGTTTGAAGGGTTTGAACAATCGATTGACCAATCGTTGATATGTAGCTTCCACATTCTTAAGCCCGAATGACATCATCTTGTAACAGTATAAACCCTGTCCGGTAATGAAGCTGGTCTTGTCTTGGTCAGTGGGGTACATCATGATATGGTTGTATCCTAAGAATGCATCCATGAAGCTTAGAAGCTTGTTCCCGGATGTGGAGTCAACCAACTGATCGATCTTTGGTAAAGGAAAACTGTCTTTCGGACATGCCCGGTTGAGATCAGTGTACGCCACTTCTCATTCGCCTTTGTGACCATGACCACGTTGGCGATCCATTGGGGATAGCACGCTATGAAGCCTGCTCTGAATAATTTATCCACTTCCTCCTGAACCTTATTATTCCTTTTGGTGTTAAAGTGACGCATTTTTTACTTGATAGGCTTGAAGGTCGGATCCACTGCTAATCGGTGAGCAGCCAACGACATTGGGATCCCAGCATCTTGTCGTAACTCCAAGCAAAGATGTCATTGAGTTCTTTGAGGAGCTTGATCAGACTCTCCTTCATTTCCAGCTCGAGGGTAGCTCTAACCTTGATGACCTTCAAAAGATCGTCCATCCGTATGGGTATCTCCTCTAGTTTGTTCACAGAATGCCCGTTGGTCCATTCCCTGCTCCGTGCTTCTACATTGTGATATGCGAGCTCCACATCTTCCACGGCCGTCCCGGGAATTACCCCATCCTAGATCGTCGTAACCTGTGTAAACTGCTTTGCTAGAGCTGTCGGGTTGACAGATAATGCATAGCACTCCTAGCTTCCTACTGATCGCCACGTACCTCCCTTACCTTGTCTCCTGCTGGAAACTTTAGGACATTGTGGTAAATAGACATGACCCCTTTTAAGGACGACAATAAAGGTCTTCCTAGTATCGCATTGTAGGCCGATGGGGTATCTACCACCACGAAGTCTGTCATAACATTTTACTGGAGATGTGCTGTCCTAGCGATTACTGGGAGGATCTTGGATCCCATTGGTATGATTGAGTCCCCAGTGAATCCATACAGCGGGGTAGTGCAGCTATTGTAACACCATTGTTTCAAATTCAGCTTCTCCAAGGTATCTTTAAAGAGGATGTCGATGTTGTTGCCTGTGTCAACAAGCACGCAGTGGCCCATGCAGTTGTCGATCTATACCGTGACCACCATGGGATCGTCATGAGGCTGCACGGTGTTGTAGACATCCGCCTCGGTGAAAATAATCTGTGTCAACTGGGAGGGGTCAGTCGGTCTCTGATCGACCTTGAAGATTCCCCGCCCTTTATCTACACGAGAGATCTTTCTCGCGTGGTTTTTCCTAGAGTTATTGGAGGTATGATCCAATGTTGGCTCTCCGCTGATGGTATGTATCACTTGGATTTGCTGCATCAAATATGTCTGCTCCCCATTTCTCTTCTCGGTATGCTCACAGATTTCAGCCTGTACTTCCCTTCCAGTCTGAATGTTATCCCTGACCTGCTGCAAGAACTCTATTAAACATCCTCCCCTTATTAAAGCCTCGATCTGATTATGCAAGTTATAACACTCTGAATTGTTGTGTCCCACGTCTACATGGAAGTCACAATACTTGTATCGGTTCCTCCTATTGACGGGGGCTTTCATGGGTGCGAGCTTATGTAGTAGCCCTTTATCTCGAATGACGAGAAAGATTGCTTCACTGGATGCATTTAAGAGGGTGTAGTGATCATATCCTCTCTCATCTCGCGTTACAACAACTACTGTCCTAGGAGGAGGTGACACTGTTGGGGTTGATGCCCTAAAGATGTAATTTGTAAATCGATTTATGAAATAAATAAAAGAAAAAGTTCAATTCATTCATTCATGTTGTGTTGTTTATTTTATAACTTGTGCATATATTTAACATCCAAGATTGCCGGATGTAATCTTGAACTGTTTATATGAGTGTCATATACAGATGGATACATTAAGAGACGTGCAATCTAAAGAGTCCCTAGATAGCAATTAAAGCTGAATAATTTATTTGTGGTTAATCTATAGCTGCGGTCTATTCCGTAATGTACGATGATTCTATCCTGAATTATTCATATGAGATATGGGAATGGAGACACCTTGTATGATGTGATCATATAGGACTAAGCCATGATCTATATGAATCTCTCACCAAGATCCGTTTACCGATGAGATTCATATATATCAACTAACGATGACTATATGTGGGTGATCTTAATCATGAGTGTCTTATCGACTCCTTCATGTTAGATCGTGGTCTTTTATATACCATGGGTGAGGTTGGATGCTGTTTCCGATCAATATGCTCCGTATGTTGGGATTACGGTTTGGCTTATAGCTGGAAAGGTTTGTACACAATAGTGAAATCCACTCCTTCTTGTAAGAAGTAGACGATAGTTCCCTTAAGGGTTGATTCGGGGCTTTGACAATATGAGCGCTCTCCTAATTCCGTAAGGAAATAGGATTTATTTTTCATTATAGAATCAACGGTACTTAAAGAATATATGTAATTAGAGGGGTATAACGGACATTATGACCACCGTTCTAATTATGAACTACTGTGGAGGATCACACCATGTGTAATAGCTCTATCGATGGACACCGAGTTGTATTGGTTTGTGTAAAAGCGTCTGCAATTGAGAGAGTGCAGCTTCGGGTTTTTAGTGGAATAACACCGAAGTTAATAATCAATGAATATTAATTAAAGAGTTTAATTAATGATTCTGAGGATTATTAAAGCTCAAAATACTGTGGGTCCATTAGGTCCCCTTGCTAGCCCGATCGATTTAGGTAACAAGGGTCACGGTAAATTAATTAGATTGTCCAATTAATTGTGTTACAAAAGAATATATATATGGGAATTAATTAAATAATGAGATTATTTAATTAATGAATGTTAATAGTTAAATTAATTAAAGAATTAGATTATTTAATTATATTGATAATTATTAATTATTAATTAACTATTAATTGGAGGGTGTTAGTTGGTATATGGATTTATGTAAAGATAAAATAATAGATTTTTTTTTACTAAATCATTTATCTAAGTGTTTGAATTTAAGTTTAAATTTAAAATACTTATTATCACTTTTTAATATATTAGATATATTTGAAAAGGATAATTAAAAGGTATATATCAATTATAACACAAGAGATTGCATATGATGCAAATTGGTGTGTGCATATATATATATATATATATATATATATATATATATATATAAAAGTGTTTGTATAGAATGTAAAGAAGGATATATATATATAAAAGGAAAAAAAAGACGTTGACTTTGAAAAAAAGATAAAAAATGTTGTTTTTTTTTGTTTTGGTTTGGTGCCTGATACAAGTGAAATAAAGAGGCTTATTATTATCATTTTTTGTTTTGGTTTTTGGTACCTGATACAAGTGAAACAAAGAAAAAAAAGGGTTGATTTTTTGTTTTGTTTTTGGTGTGTATCAGATATACACGAATCAAAGAAAAAAAAATATAAGTTTTGAGAAGAAAGAGTTTCTTCAAGTATTTCTCTATATCCTCCATTAAAGTTCCTGAGACCGTGACGCACCCACAGACAGTTATTAGTCCCGGGAGATATCGAGGAAGATCAAGTGGTTCAGACAGGAGCACATTGTAAAGTGAAGGAGCTTCCAAACGTTGGTATGTTCTTCTTCTGATTTTATCGATTACAATTTCCTGTGTTTACATATTGTATGTATTAGTTCCGAATAATGATTACGATCCCAAGTTCACTGGTTATAGATACAGATTATGATCTGTTTTAAAAATTTTAAAACCTAGTTCCGCTGCCTAACCGGTGAACGGGGTTCCAACAATTGGTGTCAGAGCCAATTTATTTTTCGGAACAGGAAATTGTTTTCGATGCCCCTGTATTTATGAATATGTAGGCACCATCTTTATAATTGCATGAATGTTTATAATTAAATTGTTTAATTTAAACATGGTTGATCGTAAATTTTTATGGTACTGTGGATTTAGGGTTTATGGGTTGTATAATTTTTTTTTATATTTTTATTTTACTATTATTGTATTGTAAAAAAAAAATTGTAATCAGTAAACGAAGAACTGGAAACGCGCGCGACAACGGTACTGTTCACCGACACTGTTCACAGGTATTGTTCATCGGTACTGATCACGGGTACTGATCATCGGCACTGTTCACCTGGTACTGTTCACTCATTACTGTTCATGCACGGTTCCGTTGACAAGTGTTGCCTAGTGCATTCCATGCAGATTTCTCCTTTCGAATTCATGAGATGAATCAGAGTGACCTAAATATATTGGAAGACTCGGAAATTACAAGAAGACCAAGGAATGCCTTGAGATTTTTTTTGTAATTTTAGATTCCAATTTTTTAGGCTAAATAATCAACAGTACTCAGTCAATTCATGTATGCTTTATATTATGTGATGATAAAAGCATTGTCATGCATACATATGTCATATAGATTAGATGTGCCTACACAAATATATTTGATATGTCATATATGAATCATAGCCTGAGATTATATGTATTTTTTTTAATGTGATTAAAATGGGCAATATACATAATTGGCTATGAATAATGAGATTAGTTTTTAATGGTTAGAAAACTTGGTAATTCTCATTAATATTAATCTAGTTATTAAAGACTTTAATATGTTAGATTAATATGGTCATTTATTGTAATTAGGATTAATATGAATAATTACCTAATAATAATTGAACCTAATAAAATGTTAGAGTTTTAATAGTTAAAATTTGGTAAACACTAACATTATAACCTGGCCTTAGTAAATAGTTTACAAAAGCTTAGATTATCCACTAATAGATTAGATTTTTAATTGTTAAAAATCATTAATAATTTATTAGTTAATTAGAATTTGTTTCTAATTAGTTAATGCGCTAGATAACTTGATTAAAGTTAGTCGTTTAATCCTGTAGAATCTAGGTGCATTAACGGTTAATAGAAAACCCTAATTTTAAAATAGTGAGTGGGAGAGGGATATATGACATATATATCCCCCAGTCTCCATCATTAGTTCAACACCGTGAGATCCGAGTGGGGCCTCGTGACGACTTTGCTTTCATCCTCCCTAAGAAGGGAACAAAGGTCTATACCAAGGTTGACTTCCTAACGGATAGGATTTCTAAGGGTATTTCGGGATTGACCGACCTTAAGGCGGCAATTCTCGAGTTAAGCTCGTGAGATCTGAAATGGTGGGTTACACTCACGAAGGTTTTGATTAAGTTTGTTAATTAAAAACCTGACTGTATGAACGATGGTTGAATGATATGGTAGTTATTCTAAAATATCATTTGATTGAGAATGTCTCGGTTCAACATGCAAAGACTTGACCGACCCTAAGGCGGCACTTCTTTGTGGTATGTTGGATTGGCGTGGTATAGTAACTAGTTATAGGGTAGTTCTAGTTCGTTAAACATGTGCATGCATCATGTTTAAATTTATGCCAAAGCACTCGCACTTGTTTTAAATAAATGACTGAATGAATGTTTTATTTATTTCAGCAATAATGTCTTCTGTATTACTTCAAATTCTCATATACGACATATTAACTGGTGATAACTACACTAAGTGGAAACTTAACATTAATGCAATATTGGTCACCAAAGACCTCAAGTTTGTGCTTACGGAGGAATGTCCTCCAGCGCTTGTTGCCAATGCCACACGAACTGTTCGAGAGACATACAAGCGAAGGGTAAGCCCAAACCTAAGAAAGCTCAAAGAAAGAAGAAGTCCAAGAAAAGTAAATATGATTTACTTGTTCTTGAGTCGTGTTTAGTAGAAGATTATTCTTCACCCTGGATAGTTGATTCGGAGGCTACTAACCATGTTTGTTCTTCTTTACAATAGGCTGATTCTTGGACACAGCTAGAGGAGCAAGCCTTTTCAATGCTTGTGGGGTCAGGGGATGTCGTGTCGGCACGAGCAGTGGGCGTAATTAGATTATGTTTTTGTAATAATTATATATTGTTGGACAATGTATTTTATATTCTTGGATTTACACATAATTTGATTTCTATTTCTAAGTTGTTGGAATAAAAATATTTTGTTTCTTTTAATAATAAGTCTGTTATTATTGGAAAGAATGGTCTGAATATTTGTTCAGGAATTAATGAAAACAATTTGTATGTGTTAAGACCGTTAATACATACTACACTGCTCAACACCGAAATGTTTAAGGTTGAAAAACCAAAAACTAAACGACATATGATTTCTCCAGATAATGACACGTATCTCTGGCATCTAAGGCTTGGTCATATCAACCTTGACCGGATAGACGGACTAGTAAAAAAAGGACCTTTAAGTGGGTTAAAGGTTGACACCTTACCTGTCTGGGAATCTTTTCTGGAAGGTAAGATGACTAAGAGACCTTTTACTGGAAAAGGGCGTACAGCTAAAGAACCGCTAGAGCTTATACATACAGATGTCTGCGGAACGATAAATGTTAAAGCTGGGGGTGGTTATGAGTATTATGTCACCTTTATAGATGACTACTCAAGATACAAATATGTCTACCTAATGTAACGGAAGTCAGAAACATTTGATATGTTCAAAGAATTTCGAGCTGAAGTTGAGAATCAATTAGGTAGGACTATCAAGTCACTGCGATCGTATCGTGGAGGTAAGTACCTTGACCAAGAGTTTGAAGACTTTATGGTTGAGCATGGGATAGTTTCCCAACTCACAGCTCCTGGTACACCTAAGCAAAATGGTACAGCAGAGAGGAGAAATAGAACCCTAATGGAAATGGTGAGATCTATGATTAGTTTCTCATCATTACCAAATTCCTTCTGGGGATATGCTTTACAAACAGCGGCATACATTTTGAATGTGGTGCCATCCAAATCTGTTCCTAAGAATCCCCTAGAGTTGTGGAATGGTCGTAAAGCTAGTTTGTGACATTTTCGCATATGGGGGTGTCCAACACACGTTCTGAAGAACCGAATCGGAAAACTAGACTCCAAGCCTGTGGTCTGCCTGTTTGTAGGTTACTCTAAGGAGACCAGATGTGGACACTTCTATAGTCCCAAAGATAACAAAGTATTTGTATCGACAAATGCAACGTTTCTTTAGGACAGTTATATTAGTGACCATAAACATCGTTCTAAGATTGTATTGAATAAGTTGGAGCCTGGTGAGACTAGTGCTTCATCAACAAGAGTTGTTGATCCACAAACATCTAAGAGTCAGATGGTTCATGATCAGGATATGCTGCCACCTAGACGTAGTGAGAGGGTTGTGAGACAACCCGAAAGCTATTTAGCTATAGGTGAGGTACAAGGTGTTGTTTCTGCTGATAGTGTTGATGATCCATTGACATTAAGAATGCAATGAAAGATCCTGATAAAGAGGAATGGCTTAAAGCCATGAATCTCGAGATGGAGTCCATGTACTTTAACTCAGTCTGGGATCTTGTAGACTGACCGGATGGGGTAAAACCCATAGAGTGTAAGTGGATCTACAAGAGAAAGAGAGGAGTAGACGGGAAGGTAGAGACCTTCAAGGCAAGGCTAGTGGCCAAGGGTTATACCCAGAAAGAGGGGATCGATTATGAAGAGATCTTCTCGTCAGTAGCCATGTTTAAGTCTATTAGGATTCTCTTATCCGTTGCTGCCTATTTCGATTATGAAATTTGGCAAATGGACGTCAAGACTGCATTCTTGAATGGAAATCTTGATGAGAGCATTTATATGATGCAACCAGAGGGATTCGTGTCTCCTGATCAAGAGCAAAGGGTTTGCAAGCAGCAAAGGTCCATCTATGGGCTTTAGCAAGCATCTAGATCTTGGAACATTAGGTTTGATGATGTGATCAAAACCTATGGCTTCGAGCAGAACGTCGATGGGCCTTGTGTCTATAAGCGTATCATTGATAAGAAAGTAGTTTTCTTTGTTTTATACGTATATGATATCCTACTCATTGGGAATGATATGGGAGTGTTGTCTGATGTAAAGGGCTGGCTGGCTAGCCAATTCCAAATGAAAGATTTGGGAGAGGCGAGTTATGTTCTAGTGATCTAACTTATAAGGGATCGTAAGAACAAACTCATAGCACTGTCTCAGGCATCATATATCGATAAGATTCTTGTGCGATTTTCAATGCAAAGCTTCAAGAAAGGTAATTTACCTTCTAGGCATGGAGTTCACTTGTCTAAGGAACAATGTCCTAAGACACCTCAAGAAGTTGAGGATATGAGACGTGTACCTTATGCATCGACAGTAGGTAGTCTCATGTATGCTATGTTATGCACGAGACCGGACATCTGCTATGCATTGGGAGTAGTCAGCAGATACTAGTCCAACCCAGGTTTGGATCACTGGGTTACTGTCAAGACAATTCTTAAGTATCTTCGCAGAACGAGAGACTATATGTTAGTGTATTCCGGACAGGATTTGATCCCGTTAGGATACACGGATTCTGATTTTCAGTCAGACAAGGATTCTACCAAATCCACGTCTAGATTAGTATTCACCCTAGGTGGTGGAGCCGTTGTGTGGAGAAGTATCAAGCAATCTTGCATTGTTGACTCCACCATGGAAGCTGAATATGTAGCCGCTTGTGAAGCTGCTAAAGAGGCCGTTTGGCTCCGTAAATTCTTGAGATATCTAGAAGTTGTTCCAGATCTGGATAGACCTATCACACTTTATTGTGATAACAGTGGTGTTGTGGCTAATTCTAAAGAACCAAGAAGTCACAAGAGAGGGAAGCATATAGATAGAAAGTATCATCTCATTAGAGAGATAATGTAGAGAGGAGATGTGATCGTCACAAAAAATAGCCTCACAAGACAATCTTGCTGACTCATTTACAAAGACCTTACCGGCTAAAGTGTTTTTAGAACCTAGATGGTCTAGGGTTACGAGACATGCCTCACATGCTTTAGTGCAAGTGGGAGATTGTTGGGGTTTATGCCCTAAAGATGTAATTTGTAAATGGATTTATGAAATAAATAAAAGAAAAAGTTCAATTCATTCATGTTGTATTGTTTATTTTATAACTTGTGCATATATTTAACATCCAAGATTGCCGGATGTAATCTCAAACTGTGTATATGAGTGTCATATACAGATGGATACAGTAAGAGACGTACAATCTAAAGAGTCCATAGATAGCAAATAAAGCTGGGTACTTTATTTGTGGTTAATCTATAACTGCGGTCCATTCCGTAATGTACGATGATTCTATCCTGAATTATTTGAAACAAATATTATGGTGTGTTTAATATTAATCTAGAGGGGGGGGGGGGGTGAATAGATTTTAATCAAATTTTACCCAATTTTCGTTAATGGTCAATTAGACGAAAATACCCTTAACTAGACATAATAATATCAAATGGTTCAGACAGGAGCACATCGTAAAGTGAAAGAGCCTCGAAACGTTGGTATGTTCTTCTTCTGATTTTATCGATTACAATTTCCTGTGTTTACATATTGTATGTATTAGTTCCGAATAATAATTATGATCCCAAGTTCATTAGTCATAGATACAGATTATGATATGTATTAAAATATTTAAAACATAGTTCCGCTGCGTAACCGGTGAACGGGGTTCCAACAGAAGCCCGCAGAGGAGTTCACCTTGCTGGATACCTCTTTTGCTTTGGTTGAGATACGGGGAAACGGTATATCAACTTATTGGGAGGTTTGTTCTGATTTCTGAGTTGGTTCAGGTTTGAGAGTTTCCTTTTTCTGACACTTCGTCCCTCTCATGTCGTCATGCTCCATCTTGACCTTGAGCTGTTCGTCGACTTCGACTTGCTCCAGCTCTAGATCCCGATCATAGGCCTTCTGGTATGTCTTTGGAGGTTGCTTGGTGAAGGACCGAAAAAGCTTACCCGCCCATATGTTCCGCTTGAAATTGGCAAGGGTCTCTTTCTCTGTTAAGACCCCTATCTGGATAACTTTCTTGTGAAAGCATTCCATGTATGACCGGAGTGTCTCGCCTCGCTCCTGGATCACATATTGAAGGTGTATGGGATCTTTTGGACATAGTTTGACCCCTTGGAATTGTGAGCAAAAATATGTTGATAGTTTTTTGAATAAATCCACGCTACCAACAGGAAGTTTCCTGAACCAAGTCTTTACGTAGTCATGGTGGTAGGGAACATCTGGCACATGGCAGCCCTAGTGGTATTTTGGATTTCCATTTGCTGAACGAAGCTCTCCATGTGGCTCAAGGTGTCTTCTGTCCCAAAAAATTTATCGGTCGACATTTTGAATTTCGATGAGAGTTCCGCCTCCCGGATCTTTCTGGTTAAAGGAACATTCATCTCGCTCAAAGGGTCTTGTTTTTCATCCTTGGACTTTTCCTTCTTCATCTACTAGACCTCCCTCTGTAGCTTTGCCAACTGGTCTCTCAAGCACTTGTTCCTGGGTTTTTTCGAGTTGACCTCGGACTCCTCGCTATCAGACGCCTCTGATGAACTGGTGATCTCTACCTGGTCCTCCTCATGATTGGGATCTGCCTGTGGGCTTTATTCTTTTCTAGCCCGGGCTTCCGGGTGAAAAGCCTTTCGCCACTCTTGAGGTAGGGCGTCCGCTGTAGATTTAACTCACTTGGGCTGGTAACGTGATGGTTTTTTAGAAACGGGGGACATGGACCCTAGCCTATCCCGGATTGAAGGTTGGGGCCCGGTCCTATCTCAGACTGGCTCTGGAGGAGGAGGTCCTAGGCTATCAAAGATAGGCTATCTGGCTCTGTGTCTGTTTGATTCTCCCTGATTGTTAGGATTTGCTGGTTGGACTGCAATACCTTCAGCGAGCAGGCAAAGGCAAACACTCTCCACGAAGGTCACCGCTTGATGATCGAGCATGGCCTGGTTTATCATAGGAGGATCAAGAGCCCGTATAGTGGTTTGTTGGTCCGGAATCTGGCTGTGGCACCCAGATTTTCTCCCATTCTTCGGGGCTTTTCATGTCGATACAGCTGAAGTTTGTCCAGAAGCTTCGGGCTGTCCTTGGGAAGAGCGAAGCCTCATTTTCACTACAAAACAGTAAACTTGTAAATATAAAAACGGTGATGTGGGGTTCCCACAGACGGTGGCAAAAAGTGCTAACGAAAAATTTACTCGAGGTGAAAAATTTCAGCAAACACCCTCGGGACCGCTACCACGGAGGCGACAGCCGAGGTAGGTATCTCGTACTATCTTGTTTCGATAAAGGTGGGTATTCAAATGTGAACACAATGAAAATGAGAATATAGCTTTTTATTACAGATCATGCATGCCATACAAAAAATCTCTCAATCACTTTTAATCTTGTTGGTGTACAGTAGGGTGACAACCTCGTGCCAGTCGAATAGTAGAATACAATGACGACCGTGTTCTCATTACAGAATTTAGGCTAAGGAATAAAACTCTCATCTCCTTACTTTTTTTCTTTATTTGGGTGTATTTATACACAGTTCAAATAGGTTAAATTTTGTGATTCTCTCGCCTTGATTCTCTGAATCTTCTCCTTCCTTATCGAGCGGGATCTCTTATTTTAAAGTTATTGAATTTGGATAATTGACGGAGCTGAGAATATCTTTATTGGAAATAAGTTTGTTTCCTTTTTGGACCCAATCTCTTTCCTTACACATACACAGTGTTTTAATGTTCATTGGAGTGTAGATACGATTTCGCGTGTATTCATGGCGTGATTCTTCATAGAGGTCGTCGAGTATGGTGTTCATTGTTTCACAGAGCGAGGTAGATCCACGCCTTGGTCTTAGTATTAAGAGCTTGGTCTGACCTTTCCAAGTCTTTTGGAGCTGGGGATGGCTTCGTGGGTTCCTTTTGGTGGTAGCATGCTTCTAGGGATGTTACAAGGTAATTTCGATCTCGGGGAGCCTGGGTAGTCATGCGTTCGGGCTATGCCCAAGTTCTAGCTGTGGTGTAAGAAGCTCGATCTGGTCATGTCGGGCTCTACCTTGGATGTCTCGGAGCCCAATGATCCTTATTTACCTCTACGGGGAGACCTCCCTAGCCCGACCTTCAGGATCCATGGTTCCACGGTGGGTGATCTCGGGCTTGGAATCGGGCTAGGGAAGTGGAGAATTTCCCTTTTGATCCCTAGTCAAATTTGGCTATTAACAAAAGTTGTTAACCAAAAATTCACTCGGGGTGAGGAATTTCGGTTAGCACCCTCGAGATCACTACCACAGAGGTGGCGGCCGGGGTTGATACCTTTGGTACCTGGTTCGTATATTTGATGGTGAAAATGACAAAGAATGACATCACGAAATACTAAGACATGTAAGGGAAAATGACACTAATTTTATTGTTGAATCATATGGTGTACATAGAAGTCGTTCAAATGCTCATAGTCATTCTTGGGTATAATGGGTGTGGTGGCTTCGTGCCAATCGAATAGTAGATAGCTACGGTGATCGTGTTCTGATAACAGAATTTAGGCCGAGATCTCTCTTATTGTCTCTCATCCGTTCGATCTATTTTCCCTCTTTTCTTATTCGTGCTTGGGCGTGTTTATGCGCGGTCCGAATAGGATAAACTCGTGATTCTCCCGCCATGAATCTCTCAATAAAATCCCTCTTTATCAGGCGGGATATTTTATTTAAATGTCATTAACTTTGGCTTAATGATGGAATCGAGAATAAATGTGAAAGAGATAAGTTTGTTTCCTCTTTGGACTCGATTACTTGCCTTACACGTACGTAGTGATTCACTGTAATTTGGAGAGTGAAGGTGCTCCTGTATATTATCATAGTGAGATGCGTTATAGAGGTCATCGAATATGGCATTCACTGTTTTCAATGGTGAGGTAGATCCATGCTCTTGTCTTAATATTAGGAGCTTGATCTGACCTTTCCAGGTCCCTTTTGAGCTCGAAACAACCACATTAGTGCCCGTTAGTGATGATAGAGCTTTCACGAGCTTCCTCTTACCTGCCTAGATAGTTTTGCTTCTTCCCTCTACAAGATAGAGCAATACTGTTGTTAATAGTAAAATTTGGCCATGGGTAGAAATTTTTCACTCTCCTAGCCGAAATCAAAGCCCAAAGTCGACATTCATGAGACTCCGGACGGACCATAAAACTATCTCGCAGAAGCATGGAAGGATCGTCGGGCTTTGAAACTATCAGGGATGAAGCTAGACATGACTAGGTCAAGTCCTTACGTGAACACTGGAATCCAGGCTTCTTGAGGCCACCAATCCAGGAACCTCGATTACTGGGGTCGGACTCTAAAACAATCCTGTGAAAGCAAGGAAGGATCGTCGAGCTCAAGAAACGCTCGAAGTGAAGCCCGACAAGCAAAGCAAGCTCCCATCAGGTTAAGGCTCCCAGAGGTCGAGCTTAACTCGTAGCCTAAAACTGGAAACCCACCAACCTCTCCAGGAGCCCGCTGTCCCCTCCATGATACGAGGAGAAAGAGGACCTTTAAGTGAATCAGACCCGCGCTACCTCTCAGGAATGCCTACAGGGGCGTCCATCCCATACTCCTGAGGACAAGACCTAAGCGTAAATCTACCTCGCTCTACGAAACAACAAGCTTCTAACTCGATGACCTCCATGCCATGATTACACACATGATCATATCTACGTAATAAACTAACATTAATTCTGCTTACGTATAAGTCAAGAGTTTGATTACAAAAAGGAAACAAACTTATCTTCGTCAAAAATATCATCGCATCCGTTATTAACGCGAAGTCAACAACTTTCAAATATTGGATCCCGCCCGCTAAGGAGGGAACGAATTCATAGGATCTTGGACCAAATATAAATATGGCCAAGCATGGTAAGGAGAGTGGGAGGAAAAAATAGAGAAAAAAAGGAGAGAGAAGTACGTCGGGCCTAAATTCTGTGATCAGAACACTGCCCTCGTGGTATCCACTATTTGACAAGCACAGAGTTACCACCCCCTTATGGCTAGGTGAGATTGTGAATGTATGCGAGAGGATTCTGTATACCATGAGTGATCAATAATAAAGTTCTCATTCGCTATAGTTATCCAAACTCTTGACTTTTGTTTCTATCTAAGCAGGTTAGGTATCCAAAGTACCGACACCGGTCACTACCTCCGTGGTAATGGTCTCGAGGGTGTTAGTTGGAATTTCTCATCTTAAGTAAATTTCCCGTTAACACTTTCTAGCGCCGTCTATGGGAAACTCCCACACCACCATGTTTATATTCACAAGTTTGTTGTTTAACAGGAGTCATGAGGCTTCGCTCCTCCCAAGGACAACCAGGCGCATCGAGACTACCTTCCGCTGTATTGACAAGAAAGATCACGAAGAAAAGAGGAAAATCCGGGCTCCATAGCTAGGTCCCAGACTAGCCAGCCACTGTGCTGGCTTTGGATCCTCCTATGGGAAGCCAGGTCGAGCTAGACCAACAAGCGGCGACCTTCGTGGAAAATGTCCTCCTTCGACTGCTCGCTGAGGGTATTAATATCCAGCAGGCAAATCTCTGCAATCGAGGGGAATCAAATAGGCCAGGGACTAGGCAACCCGCCTTTGATCGCTTGGGACCTACCCCTCCGGAGCCGGCTCGTAATAGAATGAGACTCCCACCCTTGATCCGAGATAGAATAGGTCTTATGCCCTCAGTTCTTGAAGAGCTGCGATGTTGCCAACCCAGGCAAGTTAAGTCCGCGGTGGACGTCCCTCCCCGAGTGAGATGAGAGTTTCATCTCCCAATGACTTCAAGAAGGGAAACCCGTGCTAGAGAGAAGGAGGAGAGTCAGCAAAGCCCCCAGTCAGACCCCTTTCGAAGAAGGAATCGGGGAGAAGTAGCCAGCTAGTCAGAGGAGTCTGAAAGTGAGGAGACTGAGATCAACTCAAGAAAACCCGAGAGCAAGCGCCAGCGAGACCAATTGGCAGAGCTTAAGAAAAAAGTCCAGCAGATGAAAAAGAGAAAGTACAATGAGGACCAGAAAGATACTCTAAGTGAAATGAATGCTCCCTTCACTAGAAAGATCCAGGAAGTGAAGCTCCCGCCAAAGTTTAAAATGCCGGCTGACAGGTTCTCCGGGACTGAGGATCCCTTGAGCCACTTGGAGAGCTTCGTTCGACAGATGGAGGTCCAGAACAAGACCAGGGTTGCTATGTGTCTAATATTCCTAACTACGCTGACGGATTACGCTAAGGCCTGGTTTAGAAATCCATATTGTGGCAGTGTGGATTCCTTCACGAATAGTTCAACCGATTTCTGCTCGCAATTCCAGAGAGTTAAGCCCTGATTGAAGGACCCAATCCATCTACAGTACGTTATCCAGAAGAGAGGGGAAACCCTCCGGGCTTATGTCGAGCGTTTCCATAAGAAAGTCATCCAGATGAGGGTTTTCACCGAGAAAGAAACCCTAGCTAACTTTAGAAAGAACTTGTGGGCAGACAGGCTTTTCTGGTCTTTTGCCAAGACACATCCCAAGACTTACTAAGAAGCCTATGATCAGGCTCTGGAGCAAATTGAAGTCGACGAACAACTCAATTTCAAGATGGAACATGACGATATGAAAGCTATAAAGTGACAGAAGAAGGAAGCTCCTAAACCCGAGCAAGTTAAGAAAGGCCAGAACAAACCCCTTAATAAGTCGACGTATCGTTTCCCCATTTCTCAACCCAGATCGGAAAGATATCCAGCAAAATGAACTCCTCTGTGAGCTTCACCTCCTCCCAAGACAGTGCCCCAATAGCTCGAGATGAGAGAGGATATGATTGTTACACCCCCTTAAATACATCCTGTGAAACAATCTATTTCGCCATTCGGGACAAGGAGTTGCTACACAAGCCCGCACCCATGAAAGCCCTTGTTGATAAGAGGAATCGTTATAAGTATTGTGATTTTCACGAAGACGTGGGACAAAACACTTCAGAGTGCTATAACCTGTAAAATCAGATTGAGGCTTTGATAAGGGGAGGATGTTTGGTAGAATTCTTACAGCAAATCCGGGATAACATTCAGACTGGACAAGAAGTACATGCCGATATCTGTGAGCACATTGAAAAAAAAAGGGGAGCAGACGGATCTGATGCAACAAATCCAGATAATACATACCATCAGCAGAGGGCCTACTTTTCCCGGGACCTCCAACAATTCCAGGTAAAACCATGAAAGGAAAATCCCTCGTATGGATGAAGGGTGAGGTATCTTCAAGGTCGACCAGAGCCCAACCAACCCCTTCCAGTTGTCACAGATCATTTTCACCGAAGCGAACATCTATAACACCGTGCAGTCTCATGATGATCCCATGGTGATCACGGTACAGATTGCCAACTGCGTGGTACACCGTGTGCTCGTCGACACAGGCAGCAGCGTCGACGTCTTATTTAATGACATCTTGGAAAAACTGAACTTGAAATAGTAGTGTTAAAATAGTTGCACTACCCCGCTGTATGGGTTCACTTGGGACTCAAAAATCCTGCCAGTGATCATTGGAGCCACACCTTTCCAGTAGAATATCATGACAGACTCCATCGACCTATAATGCAATATTAGGAAGGCCAATTTTATCATCCTTGAAAGGGGTCCTATACATTTATTACAACGTCATGAAGTTCCCAGTAGGAGACAAGGTGAGGAAATTTCAGGGTGATCAGGAAGCAACCAGAAGATGTTATACAGTGTCTGCTAACCCAAAATCTCTAGCAAAACAACTTGCCCAGGTGACAACGATCCAAGATGGGGTAACCCCTGCATTGACCCTAGAAGATGTAGGACCCATAAATCACCCTGAGGATGACCTCGTAGTGCCAGCCAAAGAGGAACAGAGAAGGGAATGGGCCATCGGCCATCAAGTGGATAAGCTAGAAGAGATTCCTATCCGAATGGGCGATCCCTCGAAGGTGGTCAAAGTTAGAACCACTCTTGAGCCGGGATTGAAGGAGGGTTTGATCGGGCTCCTCAAAGAGCTCAACGACATCTTTGCTTGGAGTCACGATGAGATTCATGGGATCCCGATGACTTTGGCTGCTCACTGATTGGCAGTGGATATGACCTTCAAGCCCATCAAACAGAAAAGACGTCACTTCAACACCGAAAGAAATGATGCGGCTCAGGAAGAAGTGGATAAACTGACCCAAGCATGCTTCATTAGGGAAGTGTGCTACACTGAATGGATTGCCAACATAGTTATGGTCACAAAGGCAAACGGAAAGTGGCACATGCGCATCGATTATACCGACATCAACCGGGCATGCCCGAAAGATAGTTTCCCTCTACCAAAAATTGGTCAGTTAGTTAACTCCACCTTCGGAAACAAGCTCCTGAGCTTCATGGATGCGTTTTCAGGGTACAATCAAATTATGATGCACCCCACCAACCAGGAAGAGACCAATTTAATCACCGGACGGGGTCTGTATTGCTACAAGGTGATACCTTTCGGGCTTAAAAATGTAGGAGCTACATATCAACGGTTAGTCAACCGGCTGTTCAAGCCCAAAATTGGAAGATCAATGAAGGTGTACATCGACGACATGATCACCAAGTCATCAACCTCCGATGGCTATCTCTAGGGTTACTGACCCAAGCATGCTTCATTAGGGAAGTGCTCTACACTGAATGGATTGCCAACATAGTTATGGTCACAAAGGCAAACGGAAAGTGGCACATGTGCATCGAATATACCGACCTCAACCGGGCATGCCCGAAAGATAGTTTCCCTCTACCAAAAATTGGTCAGTTAGTTGACTCCACCTTCGGAAACAAGTTCCTGAGCTTCATGGATGCTTTTTCAGGGTACAATCAAATTATGATACACCCCGCCGACCAGGAAGAGACCAATTTCATCACCGGATGGGGTCTGTATTGCTACAAGGTGATGCCTTTCGAGCTTAAAAGTGTAGGAGCTATATATCAACGGTTAGTCAACCAGCTGTTCAAGCCCAAAATTGGAAGATCAATGGAGGTGTACATCGATGACATGATCACCAAGTCATCAACCTCCGAAGGCCATTTTGGCAACCTTCGCAGAACCTTCATGATCTTAAGGGAGAACCAAATGAGATTGAACATCTCCAGATGCACTTTTGAGGTGACCGTGGGGAAGTTTCTAGGCTTCATGGTCTATGAGAGAGGCATAGAGGCTAACCCGGAAAAGATTAAGGCTATCTTGGATTTAGAGTCCCCCACGTCACTTAAGCAGGTTCAAGTCTTGACCGGGCAGGTAGCAGCGCTCAACAGGTTCATTTCTCGGTCTACTGATAAGTGTCTCCCATTCTTCAAAGCCATTAAGAAGGGAAAAAACATGAAATGGGACAAGAAGAGTGAACAAGCTTTTCAAGCCTTGAAAAAAATACACATAAAGCCCTCCGCTACTAGTTAAGGCAAGCTCTGGAGAAAAGCTGCAAATCTACTTGGTCGTTTTAGAAACTGCGGTAAACTGGGCCTTGGTCAAGGAATGTGGAGATAGGATCCAGCTCCCTATCTACTATGTGAGTCATGCTCTAACCAAGCCTGAGAAGAACTATACCTTTTTAGAGAAGCTCGTTTATGCCTTGGTGACCTCGGTAAGGAAGCTCCGTCCCTACTTCCAAGCTCATTCGATAGCAGTAGTGATAGACCAACCCCTCCCTCTATTCTTGCAAAGGCCAGATGTTTCCAGAAGGTTGGTTTTATAGGCCCTGGAACTCACCCAGTTCGATTTAAGGTATAAGCCCAGAACCTCAATTAAAGCCCAGGCTTTGGCGGACTTTGTTGCTGAGCTCTCAATGCCCCTAGGCCAAGCGACTTTTACAGCAACGAATATAGCCCTTGAAAGGATTCCAGAGTCTGATAGCTGGCTGAAAGGTTGCAAGTCATGGATCCTCTACACAGATGGAGCATCCGGGCAAGCTGGAGGGGGGGGGGGGGGGGGGGGGGGGGGGGGCGAGGGGGAACATGTATAATTCTAATCGACCCAGAAGGGACTGAGTGCTGCCACTGTTTCAAATTTGAATTTAAAGCCACTAACAATGAGGCAGAGTATGAAGCCCTCTTAGCCGGAATAAGGGCGGCCGCAGAGCTCGGGGTTGATTACCTGCAGTTTAGGAGTGACTTGTCGCTCATAGTCAACCAAGTCTCTGGGGATTATCAGGCAAAAAGGGATAACATAATCGCCTACCTGAAGCTAGTTCAACAGCTTAAGAGCAAGTTTAAAGGATTTAAGATCGAGCAGGTACCTCGACAACAGAATCGTCGAGCTGACGTCCTAGCCAAGATAGCTGCAAATGGTGGCCAGACCTTACCCCAAGGGGTCCCTCTTCAAGTGATCCCCCTATCTAGCACAATGGCAGTTAAGAAGACTTATACCTTGGATCGGCAACCATGCTGGATAGACCCAATAGTGGATTTTTCTACAAGAAGAGAGACTTCCTAGGGAGCCCGACCAAGCTAGGAAAGTCAAAAGGCTCTCGGTCCGGTATTGCTTGGTGGATGGGTACTTATACAGGATGGGCATATCCCTTCCTTTGCTCTGATGTTTACACCCTGAATATGCCAAATGGGCATTGAGAGAGGTTCAATCCGAGGAATATGGGAACCACATTGGTGGGGAGGCTTTGGCATATCAGGTACTCAGCATGGTGTATTATTGGCCAACCATCTATCAAGACGGAAAGAACTTAGTACGATCCTGCGAGGCATGCTAGAAGACCGCAAACTTGAGTCATCTCCTGCCGGAGCGGTTGTCATCCCTTAGCTCGCCGTACCCCCTTTGCTATGTGGGGAGTCGACTTGATCGGACCGCTTCCTACTGCTTCTGGTCAAGCCAAGCATGCTATCGTGGCAATTGACTATTTTATAAGATGGGTCGAAGCCGGATCGCTCTCGCTGATATCGGAAGAAAATACAACAAAGTTCATAAAAAATAATGTAGTTTGAAGGTTCAAAACCCCTCTTGCCATTATAGATGACCTCAGCAAGCAGTTTGATAATAGCCGATTTAAAGACTTTTACAAGGGCTTAGGAATCGACCTTAGGTTCACTTCAGTAGCCCACCCCTAGACTAACGGGCTGGTGGAATCCACCAATAAGACTATTAAGAAGCTATTGAAAAAGAAAATACAACAGAAAAAGGGTAGATGGGCTGAGGAGCTTCCCGAGGTCCTCTAGGGTTACCGCACTATGAGGAGAATGACAGGCACTCTGGTGGTAGGTGACTCAAGTTCTAAGTCTTCTGACACGGTTCACAGGATTGTACAAAACTCTTCAAATCTTGGTTAATTGTGGGCCAGTAATACCCCATATGAAGCACTTGATATGCTAAAACCTCCCCACCAATGTGACTTTCGCAGTCCCCTGAGTTGGCCTATCTTAATGTTCAACTGGCATCGTTCAGATAAAGGCATCAAAGTAGAGGAAGGGATTTTCCCCTCCGATAGAGGTATCCACCTACTAGGTAATACCAAACTGACAATCTTTTGACCTTTCGGGCTTGGTCGGGGTTCTCGGGAAGCTTTCCTTCCTAGATTTAGACAGCTATCTGGTCACTCGAACAGGGCAACCGATCCATAAGGCAGATTTCTTTACCTAAAGTTATACTCGACTGGGAGACCACCTGAATGGGTACTCTCTTAGGTGGAGCTTTGACTCCATTAATGACTATCTTTATTAAGACGTCCGCCTGATGGTTTTGCTGTCTAGGTATCTGATCGATCCGGAATCCTTTAAACCTTTCTCTTAGTTACTGGATTAACTTCAGGTAGGCTATCATGTTGGTGCCCTTGGCTTGGTAAAGTCCTGTAACCTGGTTGACAATGAGCAGTGAGTCGCTCTTGACTTACAAATAATTGGGCCAAAGCTCGATGGCTACCTTCATTCCAGCTGTGAGAGCTTTGTACTCAACTTCATTATTGGTTGCTTTAAATTCGAACCTAAAAACAACGGCAGCACTCCGTTTTTTCAGAATCGATCAGGACTATACCAACACCTCCCCCTGCCTGTTCAGATGCTCCGTCAATGTAAAGGGTCCAGGCTTTATAGCCTTCCGACCAATTGTTGCCCTCTTGAAGTTTCTTAGGAGTTGGTGTTGGAACCCCGTTCACCGGTCACGCAGCGAAACTAGGTTTTAAATTTTTTATAAACATATCATAATCTGTATCTTGGACCAGTGAACTTGGGATCATAATAATTATTTGAAACTAATACATACAATAAGTAAACACAGGAAATTGTAATCAATAAAATCAAAAGAAGAATATACCAACGTTTGGAGGCTCCTTCACTTTACGATGTGCTCCTGTGTGAACCACTCTTACCAACGTTTGGAAGCTCATTCACTTTACGTTGTGCTCCTGTCTGAACCACATGATCTTCGTTGCTATCTCCAGGGATTGGTAACTGCGTGTGGGCACGTCATAGTCTTAGGAACTTGAATGGAGGATGTAGAGAAATACTTGAAGAAATTCTTTCTCCTCAATTTTGTGTATTGATTTCATGCACACATGAATTGCATCTCATGCAAAAATATATTGACAGATGTGGTTTTGTATCTCCAAAAAAAAAAATCTCAAAAAATCAATATATATGACACCTGCACATCTATATATATATAACGTCTGTACAAATATATATCTTTCACGCCTCTACATCTTTTATCACAAATAAAGATTTTTCACGCCTCCGCATGCTTTTATCACAAATAAAGATTTATATCTTTCACCCTTTGCATGCTTTTATCACAAATATATATCTTTTATATATAACGTCTGTTATTGCGTATATTATATATTATAAAAAGTCAATCTCTCTTTTATATATGTATATATATATATATATCCTTGTTTGTATCCTATACAAACACTTATATATGTGTTCACACCAATTTGCATCCAATGCAATCTCTTGAGTTATAATTGATATATATATCTTTTGATTATCCTTTTCAAATATATTTAATATATTAAAAGTGATAGTAAGTATTTTAAATTTAAGCTTAAATTCAAATACTTAGATAAATGATTTAGTAAAATAAAATAATCCTATTATTTGATCTTCACCTAAATCCATATATCAACTAACTACCTCCAATTAATAGTTAAATAATAATTCATAATTATCAATATAATTAAATAATCTGATTATTTAATTAATTTAACTATTAACATTCATTAATTAAATTATCTCATTATTCAATTAATTCCCGAATATATACGTGTCACTTTTGTAACACAATTAATTGGACAATCCAATTAATTAATAGTGACCCCTGTTACCTAAATCGATCGGGCTAGCAAGTGGACCTAATGGACCCATAGTATTTTGAGCTCCAATAATCCTCGGAATCATTAATTAAACTCTTTAATTAATATTCATTGATTATTAACTCCAGTGTTATTCCACTAAAAGCCCGAAGCTGCACTCTCTCAACTGCATACGCTTTTACACAGACTGATACAACTCGGTGTCCATTGATATAGCTATTAAACATGGTGTGATCCTCCACAGTAGTTCATAATTAGAGCTAGGTCATAATGTCCGTTATACAGCTCTAATTACATATATCATTTAAGTACCGTTGATTCTATAATGAACAATAAATCCTATTTCCTTACGGAATTAGGAGAGAGCTCATATTGTCCAAGCCCCGAATCAACCCTTAAGGGAACTACCATCTACTTCTCACAAGAAGGAGTGGATTCCACTATTGTGTACAAACCTTCCCAGCCATAAGCCAAACCGTAATCCCAACATACGAAGCATATTGATCGGGAACATCATCCGACCTCACCCATGGTATATCAAAGACCACGATCTAACCTGAAGGAGTCGATAAGACACTCAGGATTAAGATCACCCATATATAGCCATCGTTAGTTGATAAATATGAATCTCATCGGTAAACAAATCTTGGTGAGAGATTCATATAGATCATGGCCCAGTTCTATATGATCACATCATACAAGGTGCCTCTATTCTCATATCTCTTATGAATAATTCAGGATAGAATCATCGTACATTACGGAATGGACCGTAACTATAGATTAACCATAAATAAAGTACCCAGCTTTATTTGCTATCTATGGACTCTTTATATTACACGTCTCTTATTGTATCCATCTGTATATGACACTCATATACACAGTTCGAGATTACATCCGACAATCTTGGATGTTAAATATATGCACAAGTTATAAAATAAACAACACAACATGTATGAATTGAACTTTTCCTTTTATTTATTTCATAAATCCATTTACAAATTACATTTTTTGGGCATAAACCCCAACAATCTCCCACTTGCACTAAAGCATGTGAGGCATGTCTTGTAACCCTAGACCATCTAGGTGACCAGAAAACACTTTAACCGGTAAGGTCTTCATAAATGGATCAACATGATTGTCTTGTAAGGTTATCTTGGTGACGATCACGTCTCTTCTCTGCACTGTCTCTCTAATGAGATGATACTTTCTCTTATTATGCTTCCCTTTTTTGTGGCTTCTTGGTTCTTTAGAATTAGCCACAACACCACTGTTATCACAATAAAATATGATGGGCCTATCCAGATCTGGAACAACTTCCAGATCACTCAAGAACTTATGGAGCCAAACAACCTCTTTAGTAGCTTCACAAGCGGCTACATATTCTGCTTCTATGGTGGAGTTAGCAATGCAAGATTGCTTGAGACTTCTCCACATAATGGCTCCACCACCCAGGGTGAATACTGATCCAGATATGGATTTCCTAGAATCTCTGTCTGATTGAAAATTAGAATCCGTGTATCCTATCGGGATCAAATCCTGCCCGAAATACACTAGCATATAGTCTCTCGTTCTCCGAAGATACTTGAGAATTGTCTTGACAGCAACCCATTGATCCAATCCTGGGTTGGACTGGTATCTACTGACTACTCCTACTGCATAGCAGATGTCCGATCTTGTGCATAACATAACATACATGAGACTACCTACTGTCGATGCATATGGTACACGTCTCATATCCTCAACTTCTTGAGGTGTCTTAGGACACTGTTCCTTAGACAAGTTAATTCCATGCCTAGAAGGTAAATTACCTTTCTTGGAGTTTTGCATCGAAAATCGCATAAGAATCTTGTCGATATATGATGCCTGAGACAGTGCTATGAGTTTGTTCTTATGATTCCTTATAAGCTGGATCCCAAGAACATAACTTGCCTCTCCCAAATCTTTCATTTGGAATTGGCTAGCCAGCCAGCCCTTTACATCAGAAAACACTCCCACATCATTCCCAATGAGTAGGATATCATTTACGTATAGGACCAAGAAAACTACTTTCTTATCAATGATGCGCTTGTAGACACAAGGCTCATCGACATTCTGTTCGAAGCCATAGGTTTTGATCACATCATCAAACCTAATGTTCCAAGATCTAAATGCTTGCTTAAGTCCATAAATGGACCTTTGTAGCTTGCAAACCTTTTGCTTTTGATCTGGAGACACGAATCCCTCTGGTTGCATCATATAGATGTTCTCATCAAGATTGCCATTCTAGAATGAAGTCTTGACGACCATTTACCAAATTTCATATTTGAAATAGGCAGCAATGGATAAGAGAATCTTAATAGACTTAAACATGGCTACTGGCGAGAAAGTCTCTTCATATCGACCCCTTCTTTTTTTGTATAACTATTGGCCACTAGCCTTGCCTTAAAGGTCTCTACCTTTCCTTCTACTGCTTTCTTTCTCTTGTAGATCCACTTACACCTTATGGGTTTTACCCCATCCGGTAAGTTTACAAGATCCAGACTATGTTAGAGTACATGGACTCCATCTCGAGATTCATGGCTTTATGCCATTCCTCTTTATCAGGATTTTCCATTGTATTATTAAATGTCAATATATCATCAAAACTATCAGTAGAGACAACACCTTGTCCCTCACCTATACCTAAATACCGTTCAGGTTATCTCACAACCCTCTCACTACGTCTAGGTGGTGGTGTATCCTGATCAAGAACCATCTGACTCTCAAATATTTATGGATCAACAACTCTTGTTGATAAAGCACTAGTCTCACCAGGTTCCAACTCATTCAATACAATCTTAGAACGAGGTTTAAGGTCACTAATATAACTGTCCTCAAGAAACGTTGCATTTGTAAATACAAATACTTTGTTATCTTCGGAACTATAGAAGTGTCCACCTCTGGTCTCCTTGGAGTATCCTACAAATAGGCAGACCACAGACTTGGAGTCTAGCTTTCCAGTTCTGTTCTTCAGCACGTGTGCTGGACACCCCCATATGCGTAAATGTCACAAACTAGCTTTACGACCATTCCACAACTCTAGGGGAGTCTTAGGAACAGATTTTGATGACACCACATTCAAAATGTATGCCGCTGTTTGTAACGCATATCCCCAGAAGGAATTTGGTAATGATAAGAAACTATTCATAGATCTCACCATTTCCATTAGAGTTCTATTTCTCCTCTTTGCTACATCATTTTACTGAGGTGTATCGGGAGCTGTGAGTTGGAAAACTATCCCAGGCTCGACCATAAAGTCTTCAAACTCTTGGTCAAGGTACTCTGATCGTAATGACTTGATAGTCCTACCTAATTGATTCTCAACTTTAGCTCGAAATTCTTTGAACATTTCAAATATTTTTGACTTCCGTTGCATTAGGTAGACATATCCGTATCTTGAGTAGTCATATAAAGGTGACATAATACTCATAACCACCCCTAGCTTTAACATTCATCAGTCTGCAGACGTCTGTATATATAAGCTCTAGCGGTTCTTTAGATCTAACCCATTTTCTAGTAAAAGGTCTCTTAGTCATCTTACCTTCCAGACAAGATTTGTAGACAGGTAATGTGCCAACCTTTAACTCACTTAAAGGTCCACTTTTTACTAGTCTGTCTATCCAGTCAAGGTTGATATGACCAAGCCTTAGATGCTAGAGATACGTGTCATTATCTAGAGAAATCTTATGTCGTTTAGTTTTTGGTTTTTCAACCTTAAACATTTCGGTGTTGAGCAGTGTAGTATGTATTAACGGCCTTAACACATACAAATTGTTTTCATTAATTCCTGAACAAATATTCAGACCATTCTTTCCAATAATAACAGACTTATTATTAAAAGAAACAGAATATTTTTATTCTAACAACTTAGAAACAGAAATCAAATTCCGTGTAAATCCAGGAATATAAAATACATTGTCCAACAATATATAATTATTACAAAAACATAATCTAATTACGCCCATTGCTCATGCAATCACAAAATCCCCTGACCCCACACGCATTGAGAAGGCTTGCTCATCTAGCTGTGTCTAAGAATCAGTCCATTGTAAAGAAGAACAAACATGGTTAGTGGCCCCCGAATCAACTATCTAGGGTGAAGAATCATCTTCTATTGAATGAGAGTAGAATACCATCATATGGATGTTTTGAGGTATTGGATATTAAATCTTAACGTTAAGTTTTCAATAGTGTCTATTGAAACATGGCTTCTAGACAAGTCAAAATATCCAAGTTCAAAATGTGGTCATATGAGTAAATATGGTAACTTGGAGAGCTATAGGCGGTCTATGAGCTCTTGGCGGTCTATGAGCTCTTGGCGATTACTGGTATTCTTCACGAGGATACACTTTCTCCAATAAGGTTGTCTAGGGTACGAATGAGTAACATCAACTTATTCTATCTTTATTTAAGAGTTCAATTTTAGTTCTTTAGTGGAATGAACTAAAATTAAATAGATCGGACCTAAGTGAATCATTTGTTGATTGTGATTAGGTTGTGTCTATTGGAGCTTAAATTTAGATAGCCCGCCAAGATCCCCAATCCACACGAACTTGCATGGATAACTTGATATATTCTACCGGACTAATAGGGGTCCATCTAGAATTGTAATAAGGCATGTGAACTTGTTTCTTTTTGTAAGAATAGGTCTAGTTCACATGTGAAATTTTTTATTAAGGTCCAATGGATTTAATAAAATGAGAAAAATAATATATGGCCTTAATACTATGTATGGGCGGCAATGACTATGGATAATAGCTTTAATATATTATTTTATTTTATTATTTAATTAAATGGCAATTAATTAATTGTTTGATTAATTAATTATTTAATTAAAAGTCAAAATCTTTTCCTATTAGAAGATGGTCTCCTAAAACTATACTATTGTTGGTAGTATAGTTAATGTTAAAGACTATATTTGATAAGTAGATAAATAAAAGGAGTTATTTATCTAATCAAATTAGGAAGTCTTTAATATGGTTACAAACACACTATTGGGTAGGATTAGGAGTCTTGGTGTAGGAAATAATTCTTTTTGGAAAATGATTCTTGGTCACCAAGTAAAACTACTTAGTGGTAGAATTCTTATTTGAAAAGGATTTATAACCACCAAGTTAATCTATCTAAGGATAGGATTCTTGTTTATCAAGTAATCCTTCTTAGGAAAGATTGAACTCTCCTAACCTAAATAAAAGACCAAAATTTCGTCCAACACAATATAGTTATAGGAGTAGATAGTTTTCTTTTTAGAAAAGGATTCTAACTACCAAAATAAATCCACCTAAGGAAAGAATTCTTGCCAACCAAGTGAATCCTTCTTAGGAAAGGATTTATGAACCTATATATATGTGTGAATAATTTCGGTCATGACTAAAAGGGTTTTTGGAGGTGAATTTCGGCCAAGCATATATTTCTAAGAGAAAGTCTAGGCCACCATAGGAATTTTGAGGGAGAAAAATCTGATTTTACTCTAGACAAAATTCCATCATCTCTAAACAATAGTGTGTGAATTCGGCCAAGAAGAAAAAAAAGGGAACGTTTTTGTATTCGATAGTATACTAATATCCTCTACATCTAAAGGGTTTTGTGTACAATATCGAATCAAGGTTCACGCGAGTTACAATCAATTGATTGATAATTCACAAGTGACCGGACGTTCTTGGATTTTTTTTCTCTTGGAGGATATTTGTAACTAACAAAGAAAAGATATTTGCTTTGTCTCCATCCTCAGGAATACAATTTAAAGAAAGGGAGCCCACACTCCTAGGTGATTCACATTCGTAATTGGATTGGAAGATCTTGTGGAATTGATTCAGCGCTTGTTCAATCGTCACGCGAAAAAGATACGATACTTTTATTTACATAAATTAATCCAGGGTTAAGGTTCTCATTGCATAAAAGAGATTTTTTTTATTTATACGCAAACCCAAATCTTTTTTTTTTCTCACGCTTTCGTTGCGTTTCTAAACTATTTTTCCCTACACAAGCTTCAAAGATGAAGGAACAACTAGTCAAAGCAAGTTCAAAGTCTTCAAGGAGAAAGGATGCAATATGGTTATACAAAGGTATACTAAGACCTTATCTTTCTCTTCCAAGGCTTAGGCACACACACACAATTCATACATTTGTGTCCCTGTATCGTTGTGAACCATTATAGGAACACACATATAATTCATTCATATGTGTCCCTGCATCATTGTGCACCATGTATAACAGATTCACACACTTAAAGATGAATGCTCATGCATTGGTATGAAAATAACATGTTTTGGAAAATGCATGATTGAAGACTATCTCTATGTAGTTTGCATTCTTGTGTGAAATGTGTTTGTTTGTGTATATGTTTGTATAACATGGATATTGAACTTGAATTTAGTCTTAAATCATTCTTGATTGAGTTTCGGTCATTTCGGTTACTCATACTATTGATTTCGAGTTCTAAGTCAAAAGATACTACACTTTCAACTCATATTGCATACATTGTCTTCGTCTTCATATATCGAGTCAAATTATTATTTTTTAGGTTGAGTATCTTATATTTACATGTCCTTTAGGGAGTCCCGGTTTGTAATCTTCAAACGGATTTGAATTCGGAGTTTGGAGGCCAAAGAACGGTCGAAGAAGGCGAGAGGAGTGCAAGGGAGTTGAACCATGGCCAAAGGCCATCAATTGGTGCAAGCCCGAGATGGCGCGTGACCATCTCGGCTGCAACTCCTTGCTGCCCCAAGATGCCCACACACCATCTCAGGGAAGCATTATCAAAGGAGGGCATTTTGGTCTTTTTGATTCATTCTTTCCCTCTCCTTTATATTTCCCTTCTCTCTCACATTTCATTCCAAGAAGAAATTTAAAACTTGAGTGCAGAATTTTCTCTCCATATTTTCTCACCTTCCAAACACCATAACTTCTTCATTTGAACTCCAATTTGAGTGATTTAAAGTTGAGAGTGTTTGTCTATATATCCTCCATCTTTTCTCTGAAGGTTTCAGTTAGTTTTATTGCTGTTTTTGAAATCTAAACTCACAAAAACGGGACTGCACCAAAACCAACTAAGGTATTGATTTCTCTCAAAGTTTTCTTTTAAAACTTGGTCAATTGCCTTGGGTTTTCTTTTTTAACATATATATATGTATTGTAAGTGTTTTGATTTGAGTTTTGAACTCATTTAAAACTAGATTGAGTTTCAATTGAAATCTCACATGTTGAGTTATGTTTTGATTTTTCCTTTGTTTTCACATGTTTGGGATTGTATTGTGCTAGCTTTGATTCTAGGACTATTTGATGATCTTTGATTGATTGATTTTGTGAAAAATAGTTCCTCACATGTATTAGGCTCTCTTTGGTCGAATTCTCTCAATGATACATGTGCTTGTGTTCTTTTGAGATATTAATGTGTTTTGTTGAATCTATGAATATGAATATGCTCTAGAACTTTAGCTTCAATCTAAATGACATTGTCATATGATTTTAACATGTTTTTGGTATATGAGATTTAAACTTGATTATGTGTTAATTGAACATATCTTATGATTCAAGTTTTAGATCTATGCATGTATCTAGGTTGTAATTAATGTTGAACATATCTTAAATGATCTAGATGGATTAAACATGCATGATTGACTAGACTACATTTGTTTTGTGCATTCATGCTCATGTCTAGTATTTTCCATAGGATGTGTTGATCATAACATTCTATGTTACATACTTGTTTGCGTTTTGCATTCATGATCACCTAGATGCCTTGTGAGAAGGAAGTCTTGACAATAGATGTGAGACCTATGTTGTTGAGCAATAAAGTCTTGGCAAGAGGTGGGAGACCTCGGATTGTCAAGCAAGGAAGTCTTGACTAGAGTCGTGAGGACTTGGATAGTTGAGGAAGAAGTCTTGCCTAGGGTCATGAGGATCCAGAAGGGTGAGCGAGGAAGTCTTAACTAGAGTTAGAAGGACTCAGATAGTTGAGCAAGAAGTCTTTCCTAGGGTCGTGAGGATCGGGAAGGGTGAGCGAGGAAGTCTTGACAAGAGGTGTGAGGCATCAGATTGTTGTGCAAGAGGGCGACATCTTCATGAGTAGGATAAGAGGGTAGTTTCTAGGTGAAGGGGTCACTCGAGAGATTGTACTTGTCTTATCTACTAGTGGATTTTGTTTGCCGGTGGTTGCTAACCCGTGGATGTTTCCTCTTCGGAGGTTTACCATGTTATATCTTGTGTCAACTTTTCTCTATCCCTATCTCTTATTTTTGTATTTGTTATTTGAATACTATGGATAGAAATCTATATGTAAGTTGACTTCCTTTCTATAATATAGATTGTGTATGTGTTATGATTACTTGTTTGTATCACACATTGCTTGTTTTATATATTGATTAAGTATCTTTAATTAATATATATATATATATATATATATATATATATATATATTGTGATACAAGCAATCTAGAGGGACAAACTTTTGTTTGTTTCTAAGGGAGTCGAAAAAGGTGCCTAACCTATTCACCCCCCTCTAGGTTAGCCTTGAGCATTTAACGGTGTTTGTATTTTCAGAAGTCATTGGTTCATACTTTGTGACAAGCATGCCTGTTATAGAAGCCAACAAATATGTTCGGGCCTTCTCATCAGATGAGACCCATCGCTCGTATGCCTCACGAACAGTTCGTGTGGCATTGACAGCAGGCACTGGAGGACATTCCTCCGTAAGCACAAACTTGAGGTCTTTGGTGACCAATATTGCATTAATGTTAAGTTTCCACTTAGTGTAGTTTTCACCAGTTAATTTGTCGTTTGCGAGAATTTGTAATGCAGAAGACATTATTGTTGAAATAAATAAAACATTCATTCAGTCATTTATTTAAAACAAGTGTGAGTGCTTTGACATAAATTTAAACATGATGCATGAACATGTTTAACAAACTAGAACCACCCTAAAACTAGTTGCTATACCACGACAATCCAACAACCACAAAGAAGTGCCGCCTTAGGGTCGGTCAAGTCTTTGCATGTTGAACCGAGAAATTCTCAATCAAATGATATTCTAGAATAACTCTTATTCCATATCATTCAACCATCGTTCATTTAGTCAGGTTTTTAATTAACAAACTTAATCAAAACCTTCGTGAGTGTAACCCACCATTTCAGATCTTAAGAGCTTAACTCGAGAATTGCTGCCTTAGGGTCGGTCAATCTCGAAATACCCTCAGAAATCCTATCCGTTAGGAAGTCAACCTTGGTATTGACCTTTGTGGAAACCCTCCTTAGGGAGGACGAAAGCAAAGCCGTCATGAGGCCCCACTCGGATCTCACGGTGTTGAACTAATGATGGAGACCGCGGAATATATATGTCATATATCCCTCTTCCACTCATTATTTTAAAATTAGGGTTTTCTATTAACCGTTAATGCACATAGACTCTACAAGATTAAACGACTAACTTTAATCAAGTTATCTAATGCATTAACTAATTAGAACCAAATTCTAATTAACTAATAAATTATTAATGATTTTTAACAATTAAAAAAATCTAATCTATTAGTGAATAATCTAAGCCTTTGTAAACTATTTACTAGGGTTAGATTATTATGTTAGTGTTTACCAAGTTTTAAATATTTAAACCCTAACACTTTATTTGGATAATTTATTATTAGGTAATTAATCATATTAATCCTAATTATAATAAATGACCCTATTAATCTAATTTATTAAACTCTTTAATAACTAGATTAATATTAATGAGAATTACAAAGTTTTCTAACCATTAAAAAATAATCTCATTATTCATTGCCAATTATGTATATTACCCATTTTAATCACATTAAAAAAAATACATAAAATATCAGGCTATGATGCATATATGACATATCAAATATATTTGTGTAGGCACATCTAATCTAAATGACATACATATGCATGACAACGCTTTTATCATCACATAATATAAAACATACATGAATTGATCGAGTACTGTGGATTATTTAATATAAAAAAATTGGAATCTAAAATTACAAAAAATTTCCAAGGCATTCCTTAGTCTTCTTGTAATTTTCGAGTCTTCCAGTCTCTTCAGGTTACTTCGATTCATCTAATGAATCCTTCATCGCGATTTTTCCAGGTCTTCCATATAGGTTACATTTTTTTTTACAATACAATAACAGTAAAAAAAATATAAACAAAAAAAAACTAATAATAATACAACCCATAAACCCTAAATCCACAGTACAATATAATTAACGATCAATCATGTTTTTGTAAATTAAAAATAATAATAACATACATACAAAAACAACATAAAATCAATTTAAATCGTGCCTACACAATAATACATACAGGAGCATCGAAAACAATTTCCTGTTCCGAAAATAAAACCAGGCACTGATACTAAATGTTGGAACCCGGTTCACCGGTCACACAGCGAAACTAGGTTTTAAATTTTTTATATACAGATCATAATCTGTATCTAGGACCAGTGAACTTGGGATCATAATTATTATTCGAAACTAATACATACAATATGTAAACATAGGAAATTGTAATCAATAAAATCAGAAGAAGAACATACCAACGTTTGGAGGCTCATTCACTTTACGATGTCCACCTGTGTGAACCACTCTTACCAACGTTTGGAAGCTCATTCACTTTACGGTGTGCTCCTGTCTGAACCACTTGATCTTCGTCGCTATCTCCCCGGGATTGGTAACTGCATGTGGGTGCGTCACAGGTCTCAGGAACTTGAATGGAAGATGTAGAGAAATATTTGAAGAAACTCTTTCTTCTCAATTTGGTGTATTGATTTCATGCACACATGAATTGCATCTCATACAAAAATATATTGACAAATGTGGTTCTGTATCTCCAAAAACATTATATCTCAAAAAATCTATATATATGACGCCTGCACATCTATATATATAACGCCTGCACAAATATATATCTTTTACGCCTTTGCAGCTTTTATCACAAATAAAGATTTTTTACGCCTCCGCATGCTTTTATCACAAATAAAGATTTATATCTTTCACCCTCTGCATGCTTTTGACACAAATATATATCTTTTATATATAATGCCTGTTATTGCATATATTATATATTATAAAAAGTCAATCTCTCTTTTATCTATATATATATATCCTTCTTTATATTCTATACAAACATTTATATTTGTGCACATACCAAGTTGCATCCAATGCAATCTCTTGAGTTATAATTGATATATATCTTTTAATTATCCTTTTCAAATATATCTAATATATTAAAAGTGATAATAAGTATTTTAAATTTAAACTTAAATTCAAATACTTAGATAAATGATTTAGTAAAATAAACTAATCCTATTATTTTATCTTCACCTGAATCCATATATCAACTAACACCCTCCAATTAATATTTAATTAATAATTCATAATTATCAATATAATTAAATAATATGATTATTTAATTAATTTAACTATTAACATTCATTAATTAAATAATCTCATTATTCAATTAATTCCCGAATATATACGTGTCACTTTTACAACACAATTAATTGGACAATTCAATTAATTAACCGTGACCCTTATTACCTAAATCGATCTGGCTAGTAAGGGGACTTAATGGACCCACAGTATTTTGAGCTCCAATAATCCTCGGAGTCATTAATTAAACTCTTTAATTAATATTCCTTGATTATTAACTCCGGTGTTATTCCACTAACAACCCGAAGCTGCACTCTCTCAACTGCAGACGCTTTTACACAGACCGATACAACTCGGTGTCCATTGATATAACTATTACACATGGTGTGATCCTCCACAGTAGTTCATAATTAGAGCTAGGTCATAATGTCCGTTATACCGCTCTAATTACATATATCCTTTAAGTACCGTTGATTCTATAATGAACAGTAAATCCTATTTCCTTACGGAATTAGGAGAGCGCTCATATTGTCCAAGCCCCGAATCAACCCTTAAGGGAACTATCATCTACTTCTCACAAGAAGGAGTGGATTTCACTATTGTGTACAAACCTTCCTAGGCACAAGCCAAACCATAATCCCAACATATGGAGCATATTGATTAGGAACAGCATCCGACCTTACCCATGGTATATCAAAGACCACGATCTAACCTGAAGGAGTCGATAAGACACTCAGGATTAAGATCACCCACATATAGCCATCATTAGTTGATATATATGAATCTCATCGGTAAATGGATCTTGGTGAGATATTCATATAGATCATGGCCCAGTCCTATATGATCACATTATACAAGGTGCCTCCATTCCCATATCTCATATGAATAATTCAGGATAGAATCATCGTACATTACGGAATGGACCGCAACTATAGATTAACCACAAATAAAGTACCCAGCTTTATTTGCTATCTATGGACTCTTTAGATTACACGTCTCTTACTGTATCTATATGTATATGACACTCATATACATAGTTCGAGATTACATCCTGCAATCTTGGATGTTAAATATATGCACAAATTATAAAATAAACAACACAACATGAATGAATTGAACTTTTCCTTTTATTTATTTCATAAATTCATTTACAAATTACATTTTTAGGGCATAAACCCCAACAGTTGGACCTAGTGTTGTTGGTGTTTCTTCGCTCGAGAGGGCTGAGAACTCAGCTACAAAGTCTATTGTACTTCAAGTTAAACTTGGTGAGCTCCAAAGCTCATAGGACTAGCCTTTCAGATATATCCGACCTTTGTAAAAATTGGCAGAAAGGTTGGTCTGTTACCACAACCATTGGATAGGCTTGAAAATAAGGACGAAGCTTCCTAGCCGAGGTAACCAGGGCAAGGGCGAGATTCTCTAGGAGGAGGTAATTTTTCTCTGGTTTGGATAGCGTATGACTGACATAGTAGATAGGTCACTAGATCCCATTCCAGCACTCCTTGACCAAAGCCCCGCTTACTGCCGTTTCAAACACTGCTAGGTACATATGTAATTCTTCCTCCGACATTGGTTTAACTAACAACGGTGGGCTCACTTTCCTTGTCCCATTTCATGTTCCTCCCCTGTTTGATGCCTTTGAAAAAAGGAAGATATTTATCCACGAAACGCGAGATTAATCTATTGAGCGTTACTACACGCCCTGTCAAAACTTGGACTTGTTTAAGAGTGGTAAGGGAATCTAGGTTCATGATAGCTTGGATCTTTTCCGGGTTTACCTCAATCCCCGTCTCATTCACCATGAACCCTAAAAACTTCCCCGCTATTACCCCAAAAGCACATTTGGCGGGATTCAACTGCATTCGGTTCTCCCCCATTATCTAGAAAGTCATACGGATATGTTCATGGTGTTCTTCTGCTTCTTAGGATTTAGTGATCATATCATCTATGTACATCTCCGTTGTTCTTCCTATCTCTGGCTTGAACAGTTGGTTAACCAATCGTTGGTAGGTTGCACCCGTATTCTTGATGCCGAAAGGCATCACCTTGTAACAGTACATACCTTGCCCCGTGATGAAGCTAGTATTGTCTTTATTGGCGGGTTGCATCATAATTTGGTTGTACCTCGAGAATGCATCTATGAAGCTGAGGAACTTATTTTTAGACATGGAATCCACCAGCTGGTCAATTTTTGGCTGATAGAAACTATCTTTTGGGCACGCCCAGTTGAGGTCGGTATAATCGATGCACATACGCCACTTCCCATTCACCTTCATGATCATGACCACATTGGCAATCCATTCAGAGTAGCGCGCTTCTCTGATGAAGCCTGCTTTGATCAACTTATCTACTTCCTCTTGAACCACATCGTTCCTTTCGACATTAAAGTGACACCTCTTCTGTTTAATAGGCTTGAAGGTTGGATCCACTGATGTCAGCGAGTAGCCAATGATATCGGGATCCCGGGTATCTCGTTATGACTCTAAGCGAAGATGTTGCTGAATTCTCGGAGAAGCTCGATCAAACCTTCCTTCACTCTTGGCTCGAGGGTAGCCCAACCTTGACAACCTTAGAGGATCGTCACTTTTGATAGGTACTTCCTCTAGTTTGTCCACTAGGTGCCCTCTCACCCATCCTCTGCTCGGTTCTTCCTCTTCCAGTACCAAAGGGTTATCCTTTGGATGATCGGTGGGCTTTGTAGCTCTCAAGGTCATCCCTGTTGTTTCCATATCCTGGATTGTCACGATTTGCGTGAATTGTTTTGCCAAACCTATCGGATTGGTAGACACGGCGTAACATTTCCTGGCCGTCTATTGGTCCTTGCGTACTTCTCCCACCATATTCCCCATTGGGAATTTAAGGACATTATGTTAGATAGACAAGACTCCCTTCAAGGAAGACAGGAAGAGTCTTCCTAGTACTGCGTTATAGACCGATGGGTTATCAACCGTAATAAAGTGTGTCATAACATTTTGTTGAAGAGGTATGGTTCCAACGATCACTGGGAGGATCTTTGATCCCACTGGTATGATCGAATCCCCAGTGAATCCATACAGCGGGTTTGAGCAGCTATTGTAAGACCATTACTTCAAATTCAACTTCTTCAAGGTGTCATTGAAGAGGATGTTTACACTACTGCCCGTATCAACAAGCATGCGGTAAACCACGCAGTTGGCAATCTGTATCGTGATCACCATGGGATCATCATGAGGTTGCACAGTGTTATAGACGTCTGCCTCGGTGAAAATAATTTGTTCCGACTGGAATGGGCCAGCTGGGCTTTGGTCGACCTTGAAGATACCCCGACCCTCATCGATAAGGGGAATCTTCCTTGCATGATTTTTCCTAAAATTATTGGTGGTGCTAGCCAGGGTGAGCCCTCCCACTGATGGTATGTATCACTTGGATTTGTTACATCAAATCCTTCTTTTTCCCTTCCTCTTCCCAGTATGGTCACAGATCTTTGCTTGTACCTCCCTTCAAGGAATTATTTGTCATTAAAGACAATGTGATTCTACCTGTGGAACTTAATCACATATACAATTTTTGTGAGTTACTATAGCCTAGGAACACACATTTGATGTAACTGATACTGGAACTTATGGTTTTGATATGGTCACAAGCAAGAGTGTTTAGGGAATGGTAATTAGGTGTTTTTCCTGTGAGTCTTTGTTTGGGAGACAGGTTTACTAGGATTGAGGTAGGCATCTACTGATTAAAAAGGCTGCAGTTTGGAAGGCTTCACACCAGAATCTTTAGGGCATTTTAGCCTATGATAAGAGGGTTAGGCCCGTTTCTACAATATGCATATGTTTTGTCTCCGCTCGTCCTTTTTGAGCGGATGTGTAGGGACATGAATTTCTGAACTCTATCCCATTTTGTTTGACATACTGTTCAAAAGCTTTATATTCACCCCCAACATCTGATTGAATGCTTTTTTATTTTCTCAATTTTTTTCTCAACTAGTCTTTTGAATTGAATGAAAATGTTCAAAGCTTCTGATTTTTGTTTCAAAGAATACAACCAAGTGTGTCGACTATAGTCATCAAGAAAATGTATATAGTATTTGAATTCAAATGTAGAATTGATAGGAGATGGTCCTTATATATTTGTATGGATCAAGTCTAAAATATTTGCTACATGAGAGTCAGAAAGAGAGAAATGAAACAAATGAGACTTTCCAAATTGACAAGCATAAAAAAAATCTAAGTTTTCATTAACTTAAATTTTTTGATTACAACTTTGTAGTGTTAAAGACAAGACTCGATTTGAGGGGTAGCCTAATCTCCTATGCCACACCTCTTTTTTGGGAATTCAAAGACACAGAATTAACAACAAACTGAGAAGTCTTGACATTGCATAGAGTTGGTTGTCCAACATGGACTTGTTGAGATGAAGACCCTAATTGAGGAAGATATCTTTTATGGGGTATTTTCAGCTGGTAGAGACCATTCCTCAGCTTTCCTTAACAAAACAATAATTAGAATGAAACTCAACATAAGTATTGTTATAAGCAGTCAACTGTGATATGCTAAGCAAGTTCTTTGTTATATTGGGAACATGTAAAATGTTTTTCAGTAGTACAGACTTGTTAAAGAGGGAAAGAATTTTAGAGTTACCAATGTGAGATATGTTCAGTTTTTTCTGTTAATAGTAAAATTTGGCTAGGGGTCAAAGAGAAAGTTTCCACTTTCCTAGCCCGAATCAAAACCCAAATTTGACATTCATGAGACCCTCGGCAGACCATAAAACTACCCCACAGAAGCATGGAAGGATCGTCGGGCTTCGGGACTATCAGGGATGAAGCTAGGAACGACCTAGTCAAGTCCTCAAGAGAACACTAGAATCCGGGGCTTCTCGAGGCTACCTATTGAGGAACTTCGATTCCTGGGATCGGATACCAAAACCACCCTGCGAAAGCTAGGAAGGATCACAGAGTTCAAGAAACACTCGAAGTGAAGCTCGACAAGCAAATCAGGCTCCCACCAGGTTAAGGCTCCCGGAGGTCGAGCTTAACTCGTAGCCTAAAAGCCGAAAACCCAAAAACCTCTGTAAGAGCCCGCTGTCCCCTCCACGATACGAGGAGAAAGAGGACCTCTAAGTGAATCAGACCCGAGCTACCTCCCAGGAATGTCTACAGGGGGGTCCATCCCAAGCTTCTGAAGTCAAAACCAAAACATAGATCTACCTCGCTCTGTAAAACAATGAGCGGCTAACGTGATGACCTCCATGAAGAATCATGTCATGAATACATACAAGATCATATCTACGTTATAACGAACATTAAATTATGCATACATGTAAGACAAGAGTTTGTTTCCAAAGAGTAAACAAACTTATCTCCACCAACGATAATCTTGAATTCGTTATTTACTCGAAGTCAACGACTTTCAAATAGAGGATCCCGCCTGATAAGGAGGGAACAGGTTCAGAGAATCAATGCGGGAGATACACCCATTCAAATTAATTCGGCCATGTATAAATATGCCTATGTATTCCCAAGAACAAGACACGAAAAAAAGAAAGAGGAGGAAGAATAGCATCGAGCCTAAATTCGGTGATCAGAACACGGCCATCATGGTATCCACTATTCGACAAGCGCGAAATTGCCACCTTCCTATATACTAGAAAGATTGTGAGTGTAAATGAGAGATTCCTGTGTATCGCACGTGTCCTATAATAAAGCTCTCATTTGCTAGGGTCATTTAAACATTCGTTTCAATCTAAGCAGGTCAGGTATCAAATGTACCGACCCCGGCTACCACCTCTGTTGTAGTGGTCTCAAGGGTTTTAGTTGGAATTTCTTTTCTTGAGCAAATTTTCCGCCGATGAATATGGAGCTTCCCCAATCTCCTCCCACTAATATCCACTATTCCTTCCAAGCTGGATCTTTTCTCGAAGCATCGAGGATGATGAAGTTGAGCTTGTTCTTGGTCTTCACATAGAACAGTCCCCGGGGACCTCTAGATAAACTCCCAATTTGAAAAAGGTAAGCCAGCTCTTCCACTCTGGGTTCCGGGTGACCTTGCCTAGCTCGCAGTGTTCCCTCAACAGCATAAGAAAGCCAATCAGATGCCTTTAGAAGCTGGGTGTCAGCTGAAGAGGAGCCAGTTAAAGGGCGTTAAGAGCCCGCCGAAGAGTAGGGTGAAGAGGGAGTCTGACCCTGTTCTTAAAGGTCGCCAAGTGAATGGGGAGCACGCTTACGTGAGGGTTAAAAATGTCATAGTTCCTATAGGGAACTGTGGGGGTGACACCTTTAGGAATGCCATATTTATCTCAAATGTGGTTGATCGATTGTGGGTCAACAGTAGAGTCGGGGATAATTCTAGATTCAGAAGGAAAAAGCTTCGCTGAAGAAAGCCCAGCCACCACAATTTGAACCTCCCCAACGATGTTAACCCTCTCTCCTACATCGGAATCCTCATCAACTAAGTTCAGAGGGTTGTTGAGTTGATTGGAGAAGCCAGAGCCTATCAAAACATTCCTACTGGAGCGATGGTGCTGACAGACCGTTGAAGAGTCCTCATCACTCGAGATTCCTCACACCCGTTTATGAGGAACCAAATTAGAGCCGCCGGTGCCCTCGACCATGGCTTCTATGCTGTCAGAGGAATTCGACATTGTTGAATGAAAAGAGCTTGAAGGTGGATGAAAGATAACGATGTGGTCGGAGAAGACAGTAAGAGAGAACGATTTTTGAAATTTTGAATATTGAAAGAAAGCGTGAAGATAGGGACAATGAGCCCTGGATTAAATAGAGGTAGAATAGCCTTTGACATTAGCAAAATCTTCGGTAAGATTGCCTCGAATCTCGAAGTGGCCGTAACTTAGCCGGACTATTTCAGGGAACGTACCGATCCTCCCACGACACGTCACCTGAACAATTAATGAGAAGATTTCATTCGAGATTCCCAGTAATTACTTTGTAACGAAAAATTTCCCAAATAAATAGGGAATCTGACTCTAACCTCAACTCTACCTTCGGTGTTCAAGTCAGAGGGGACTTCTGTTAATAGTAAAATTTGGCTAGGGAGAAATTTTCAACTCTCCTAGCCCGAATCAAAACCCAAATTCGATATTCATGAGACCCCAGGCAGACCATAAAACTACCCCGTAGAATCATGGAAGGATCTCCGGGCTTCTGGACTATCAAGGACGAAGATAGGCATGACTTGGTTGAGTCCTCACGAGAACACTGGAATCCGAGCTTCTCGAGGCTACCTATCCAGGAACCTCGATTTCTGAGATTGGACTCCAAAACCACCCCGGGAAAGCTAGGAAGGATCACCGAGTTCAAGAAACACTCGAAGTGACGCCCGATAAGTAAAACAGGTTCCCACTAGGTTAAGGCTCTCGGTGGTCGAGCTTAACTCGTAGCCTAAAAGTTGAAAACCCAACAACCTCTCCAGAAGCCCGCTTTCCCCTCCACGGTACGAGGAGAAAGAGGACCTCTAAGTGAATCAGACCCGAGCTACCTCTCAGAAATGTCTATAGGGGGTTTCCATCCCAAGCTCCCGAAGACAGAACCAAAGCATAGATCTACCTCACTCTACAAAACAACGAGCAGCTAACACGATGACCTCCATGAAGAATCATGCCATGAATACATACAAGATCATAACTACGTTATAACGAACATTAAATTCTGCATTCGTGTAAGACAAGAGTTTGTTTCCAAAGTGGAAACAAACTTATCTCCACCAACTATAATCTTGAGTCCGTTATTTACTCGAAGTCAACGACTTTAAAATAGAGGATCCCGCCCGATAAGGAGGGAATAGGTTTAGAGAATTAAGGTGGGAGATACACCCGTTCAAATTAATTCGGCCATGTATGAATATGCCTAAGTATTCCCAAGAACAAGACACGAAAAAAAAGAAAGAGGAGGAAGAAAGAATAGCATCGACCTTAAATTATGTGATCAGAACACGGCCATCATGGTATCCACTATTCGATAAGCACGAAATTGCCACTTTCCTATGTACTAGAGTGACTGTGAGTGTATATGAGAGATTCTTGTGTATCACAAGTGTCCTATAATAAAGCTCTTATTTGCTAGGGTCATTTAAACATTCGTTTCAGTCTAAGCAGGTCAGGTATCAAAGGTACCGATCCCAGCCACCACCTCTGTTGTAGTGGTCTCGAGGGTGTTAGTTGGAATTTATCATCTTGAGCAAATTTCCCATTAACATTTTCCATTACCAACAGTGATGGTTTCCTTACTAATGTAATCTGCCTTTTGAGAGAGGTTGTTGAGGTCTCCAATTACATAACAACTTGCTTCACTATCTGTATACCAAGCCGGGTCACCAACCATCTCTAGAGAAACGATGAAAGCTAAATTTCGGTTGTTCTTGTCTTGCTCAAGTAGAGTACCCATATAGTTTTGATTGAACCTGTAGTAGCATGCAATAATAGTATGACTATATTTCCTATAGACTTGGCAAGTAGGCTTGGCGTTGTTGTTGTTACGACCTCCTCGACCTCTAAACCTGCCATCTCTACCTCTAAAACCTTCGTTGTTTGGAGTTCTTGCTTGTCCCTGTGTTAGGTTCTAAATTTGTGTTGGCTTGATTCCATAACAAAACTTTATTTCTTTGTAATGCTTAGTTGCTTAAGTGGTTCGTGATGATAAGAGATTCAATGAAGAAAAAAAACTTCTCATGATGCAAAGTTCATCTTAAGAGGATTGGTACTATTCTTGGATGCTAAGGTATCAAGATCCTTCTTCCTCTTGCAAGGCTTAAGCGTACACATACAAAATTCATTCATTTGTGTCCCTGCTTAGTTGTGTATCATTATATGCCTACACACACACAATTCATACATTTATGTCCCAACATTGTAGCCCATCATTTGGTACAACACTTTCACACACTTGAAGTTGAATGCTCATGCATTGGTATGAAAGTAACATGTTTTGGAAAATACATGATTGGAGACGATCTCTATGTAGTTTGCAATCTTGTGTGAAATATGTTTGTTTGTGTATATGTTTGTATAACATGGATATTGAACTTGAATTTAGTCTTAAATCATTCTTTATTAAGTTCCGGTCATTTCGGTTACTCATACTATTGATTTCGCGTTCTAAGTCAAAAGATACTACACTTTCAACTCATGTTGTATACATTGTCTTCATCTTCATATATCGATTCGAACTCTTATTTTCTGGGTTGAGTATCTTATATGTCCATGTCCGTGAGGGAGTTTCAGTTTGTAATCTTCAAACGGATTCGAATTTAGAGTTCGGAGGCCAAAGAACGGTCAAAGAACGCGAGAGGAGCGCAATGGGTGAGGTGCGGTGGCTCAAGCCATCACCATGCACCATCCCGAGTAGGCGCATGGCCATCTCGGCCCCAAATGTGTTCTGCCATGAGATGCCCACGTGCCATCTTGGGGAGACACTAATGAAAGGGGGTAAAAATGTCATTTGGTCATTCTCTCTTTAAATCCTCTCCTTCCCTCACATTCTTTACAAGTAGAGAAAATTGAAATTGAATAACAAGTGCAGAAATTTTCTCTCAACATTTTTGATTTTTGTTTTTATGATAACTTCTTCATTTCTACTCCAAATCACTAGATTCAAAAAATCGATTTCGAGTGTCTTGAAGAGTTCTACAAAACCCGAGCATTTCCAGAACCAAAGGATGTCTATATTTTTCGTTGCGATCAGATCTTCAGTTCGTGGTGTTCATCCTTATTAGTAAAATCATCTTCTTCTTAGTTTTTTTCTTAGATCTTCTTATTGTTTGATGCTATTTGATTAAAAAGCATGACTAGGATGATTTTGATATCATTTTGTGGTTTGTTGATTTTATTTTCAAGTTTAGATGGATTTGTGATATATTGAATGATTTGTGCTAAACTTGATAAACATGAAATTGTTTTTAGAAATCTTTTGTTCTTATGCTTGATTGATTATTTCTAGATCTAATTTCATTTTCTAAGAACTAGATTATGTTTCAATTGGTATCTATATCTTCATATCTATGTTCTTAGTTGATAACATGCTTAGGTTGCCTAGATATATTTGTGATTATTCTTTGAAAGCATAATCTAGCTATCTAGTTGCATGTCCATAGAATTTGTTGATCATCATTTTCTATGTTGAGTGCTTGTTTGCATTTTGCATTCATGATCACTTAGATGCCTTGTGAAGAGGTAGAAAGTCTCATCTCTTAAAGTGATTCATTGATTCGTGCACTTGTAAGTCTTAGCTAGAGTCGGGAGGACTTGGATAGCTAAGCAAGTGGAAGTCTTGACAAGAGATGTGAGACCTCGGGTTGTTTAGCAAGGAAGTCTTGACTAGAGTCGGGAGGACTCAGATAGTTGAGCAAGAAGTCTTGCCTAGGGTCGAGAGGATCTGGATAGGTGAGCAATGAATCTTCCTAGAGACAGGGGGTCTTGATTATAAAGTCGGCTTAGTAGATCACTAGGTTCAAGAATAGAGTGAGAGTGATAGCTTATAGAGCATGTGTGATTGCTTGAGTGTGTAACTCTATTTGAAATAGTGGATTTGCTTTTACTGGTGGTTGTGGTATCAACCCATGGATGTTTCCTCTTTGGAGGTTTACCACGTAAATATTATGTGTCATTGTTTGCAATTTTCATTAAGCATTGTTAGAATTGCATTGTTAGAATTGCATTGTTTTTAAAAGGAGATAAAAATTGGAACATATACCTATTCACCCCCCATTTAGGTATATTCACACTATAAAGATAAAGAGAATTTCAATTGGTATCAAAGCCGGTGTCTAGACGCATTTAGATAGATCTTCTTTGTAGTGTTTGTTGTCTTCGTTTGTTTCATCATGATTAAAGAAATGTATTCTTTTGTGGCTTCTTTTGTTGAAGGTGAGTCTATTAACTTAGACGATTAAAAGATTAAAGATCTTATTCAAGAAAATGAAAGGATCTCTAAGATCAATAAGTCTCTCGCTAAGAAGTTAGAAAATCATGATTGTAGCTCAAAATGTGTTATTGATCTTAATGACAAAATTCTTAATCTTGAGAAAAACTTGATTGATAACAATGATAGATTAAGTATTTTGAAGCATGAAATTGAGCAAAAAGATGAATCTCTTGATCGTGCTAAGAGAATTGAAAGTGTGCTTAAAGCAAAACTTAATGAGCATGAGAATCAAGAGAAAGTGCTTAATGACAAACTTAATGAGGCTAAAGAGATGATTAACAAGATGTTATCTATCTCTAACAAAGTGAAAGCTCTCATTAACGTTGGAAAGCCTTCAAGCGACAAAAGAGGTTTAAGATATGTTAATGAAAAATCAACTCCTTCATCTAACAAATCTACTTTTGTCAAAGCTTGTAGCAATTTAAATGTAGGTACACTCTCTAACGGTAAATCCATGAATGCTACTGGAGGTGCCTCAACATCAACAATGAAGGTCAAGGAAAAGACTCAACAATGCCAAAGACAAGCTACATCATCATCAAATGCAAAAGGCAAGACATCTAGTGTTGCATGCCAAATAGGTAAAAATGTGAGAAGGCAAAATGAGTTGAATGCTCAAGCAAATGGTAAACTTCTCAAATTCATACCTATTTGTCATTATTGCAACATGGTATGACACATAAGACCTAGATGTTATGAATACATTTGTAAATGTAGAATTGCCAATGATTTGCATGATATGTCTTTGAATGGTCCTAGACAATTATCCATGTATGGATCTAGAATTAGACCTAAGAAGACCTTGGAAAAGCATGTTGAGAATAAATGTGTTGATGATTTGTTTGTTAAATCTTATGTTGTGCCTCGTTCTACTATGCATAAGAAAGTTGATAATTCTTTGTTTGATTTGTTTGAAAATGTGACTAATGGAGTCAATGTGCCTAAAAACAAGTCAAAGCATGTTAATAAAAGTAGGAATGAGAAACTTGTTAAGAAAGTTTGGGTTAAGAAAAACACAACACAATGTTTGGTTACACAATATGCTTTAAGAGCTAATTCATCCTATTGTTGGTACCTAGATAGCGGTTTCTCTAGGAATATGACCGGTAACAAGGAATTCTTTAAGAATCTTGTTATGAATGATGGTGGATGGATTACATTTGGTGATGACACCAAAAAGCAAGTTCTAGGCAAATGAGCAATTTGTATCCCCGGATTGCCTAAACTTTATGACACCTTGTATGTAGATGGTCTACAAGCTAATCTAATAAGCATCACTCACTTGTGTGAAATTTTTAAAGAAGTTAGCTTTAACAAGGATTTGTGCACAATAATTGATAAAAATGGCAAAACTGTTTTGAAAGTCAAAAGGTCTTTGGACAATTGCCATTGTTTAGAGGTTGATCCACTAACATGTAATATGGCACATGAGTGCAACAAGCTTGAATTATGGCATGAAAGATTGGGCCACATGAATTATAATGATTTAAAGAAGCTTGAGAAATATGACATTGTTAGAGGTCTTCCTAGTCTTGGTAAAAAGCTTGATGGTGTTTGTGAACCATGTTAATTAGGTAAACAAACCAAAGTGTCTCATAAAAAGAACACTAATTTTGCTACCAAGAAGCCCTTAGAACTTGTGCATATGGACCTAATGGGACCAATCCAAACCGAAAGCATAAATGGTAAAAAATACATTTTTGTATGTGTTGGTGACTTTTTTTCGGTTTGCTTGGGTATATTTTCTTAGAGACAAGACCGAAACTTTTGGTTACTTTAAGAAGTTTTGTAATTAAGTGCAAAATGAAAAAGGTCTTGGGATTAAGAAAATATGTCGCATTAAGAGTGATCATGGGAGTGAATTTTAAAATGCTAGATTTAGTGAGTTTTGTGATGATTATGGGATTTCACATGAGTTCTCTGCTCCTAGAACTCCTCAACAAAATGGTATTGTTGAGAGGAAGAATCATGTCTTGCAAGAGATGGCCAGGGTCATGCTCAATAGCAAGAAAGTCCCTAGAAATCTTTGGGCCGAAGCGGTCAATACCTCTTGCTATATCACTAATAGAGTTTTTAGAAGGCCCGACACAAAACAAACCTCCTATGAACTTTGGAAGGGCAAGAAGCCCAATGTGAGTTACTTCCACACTTTTGGGAGTAAGTGTTTTATTTTGAATGATAGAGATCACTTATGAAAGTTTGATGCTAAAAGTGATATTGGTCTCTTTCTTGGGTATACTAATAATAGTCGTGCATATAGAGTGTTCAATTTGAAAACTAAGACTATTATGAAGTCTATTAATGTGAAAATAGATGATCTTAGCATGCTTGATTTGTGTGATAACCATGGTGTCAATGAACCTAAAGAACATTTGTTGAATGACACTAAAGCATCTATTGATGTGACTAGTTGTGATGAAAATGAGTCTAGTCATAATGAGGATAATGGTAGTGTTGCTAGAGAAGAAAGTCAAGAGTTAGAAAATGGTTTAAATGATGACCAACAAGATGTTGAAAATTCTAATTCTATACTAAGGAACATGCATTACCAACAAGACATCATAGGTGATTTGAATGAAGAGGTTAGAACTATGAGGCAACTAGCTAACCAAATTTCATATGCTTGCTACACTTCTCAAATTGAGCCCAAAAATATTAATGAAGCAATTATTGATGAATATTGGGTTAATGCCATGCAAGAAGAACTAAATCAATTTGAGAGGAACGAAGTATGGTCCTTAGTTCCTAGACCAAAAAATATCAATGTGATTGGTACAAAATGAGTGTTTAGGAATAAGACCGATGAATGTGGCAAGATAGTGAGAAATAAAGCTAGACTATTGGCTCAAGGATACACTCAAGTTGAGGGTGTGGATTTTGATGAGACTTTTGCACCCGTTGCACGTCTTGAGTCCATTAGGCTTTTGTTGTCCATTGCATGTCTTAAAAAATTCAAATTGTTTCAAATGGATGTCAAAAGTGCTTTTCTCAATGGATACCTTCAAGAAGTAGTGTATGTTGAACAACCTAAGGGTTTTGTAGACCCACACTCTCCTAATCATGTGTTTAAGTTGAAAAAGGCTCTTTATGGTCTTAAGCAAGCTTCTAGAGCTTGGTATAATAGGTTAACTCAATATCTTATTGACAACCAATATAGGAGAAGTGGTATTGATAGAACATTATTTGTCAAGCATTATAACAATGACATTTTTGTTTCACAAATATATGTCGATGACATTGTGTTTGGGTCTACATGTAAAACCAAGGTTGATGATTTTGTGAATGTTATGTCAAGAGAATTTGAAATGAGTATGGTAGGTGAACTCAATTACTTTCTTGGCATGCAAGTGAAACAATTTAGCAATGGTATCATGTTGTCTCAATCTAAGTATGCTAGAAATCTTGTTAAGAAATTTGGCCTTGAAAGTGGAAAAGAATTTGAAACACCTATGAGTACAACTTTAAAACTTGACAAAGATGAAAAGGAAAAAATGTTGATCAAAGTCTCTATAGGAGCATGATAGGTAGCCTTCTCTACCTAATGGCTAGTAGGCCGAATATTTGTTTTAGTGCAGGTTTGTATGCTAGGTTTCAATCTAATCCAAATAAATCTCACTTAAAAGCCGTTAAAAGAATCATTAGGTATATAAAAGGGACACATAATCTTGGTTTATTCTATTCCTTTGATACTAATGATTTCTTGTTGGCTATTGTGATGCGGATTGGGCAGGAAACATTGATGATCGTAAAAGCACATCGGGCGGTTGCTTTTACTTGGGGAATAACTTGATTGCTTGGCTAAGCAAGAAGCAAAATTTCGTCTCTCTTTCATCATCCGAAGCCGAGTACATTACGGCCGGAAGTGCTTGCACAAAACTTCTATGGATGAAACAAATTCTCAAGGATTATGAGATAAATCAAGGTAAAATGACTCTCTATTGTGAAAATATTAGTGACATTAACATCTCTAAAAATCCGGTTCAACACTCATGCACAAAGCATATAGACATTAGGCATCATTTCATTAGAGAACTTGTTGAACATTTAATAGTAACTCTTGAACATAGCCTACTAAAAATCAACTTGCGGACTTGTTTACAAAGCCCTTGGACAAAGAGAGATTTGTATCTCTTAGAAGATCCATTGGCATGATTTGTGTTGATTAATGTTTGTGTGTGGTTTTGAGTGGCTTGATAAGCAAAACTATATTGTATATCTATTTCTTTGAGAGCTACTCATGTGAGAAGTAATGATCTTGATAAAAATAGCTTTATTGCTTCTAGATCATGCACTTAAGTCTTTATAAACCTTGTTTTTAAAAGTTCACAAATGTTTCTCTTATATGTTTAAGTTTGAGTAATTGAGTTTGAAAGCATGTAGATTATGGATGCATCTTGAAGTTCATTTTTTAGTACATGAAAGATGACCTATGGTTAGTATCCATTTTGCTTCTGCATCTACATAGAACTCAACGAGCACCTTCATGGAAACGGCTACACACCTTGGTTGTGAAGCTGCCCAATGTAGGAAAGGGCTACACCATTGTGATGAGTGAAAGCCGTCATGAAGAGTATATGTTTATGTAAGAAAAATCAAAGAAGTGTTGAAAAAGAATCATTTAAAAAAAAAATTTGATACAAAGCCTAAAAACAAATGGAGGAAGGCTTAGAATGGAGTATAGTTGAAAATTGTGATTGCTCGGGTTGAAAAACAGAAATGGAATGACAAGCCACATGCACACACACACTCACATGTTGAAATCTATTCTCTTTAAAGCAAAAATACGGATGATAATCGGTTTGACCTTGATTGGAAAAGCTTTAGATGGATAGGTGATGAAGTGGTTTTACATATTGATATCACAATCACTCCTTTTATATATGCTTGAAGTATTTTCACACACACATTTTTACTTAATGTGCTTGATTCCTTAGTAATGAGAGATTATTTTTTGAGAGAATAATGAAAATCTATGATTCTCTTATTAATTTTGAAAAAAAATGGTTTACTTTCTTTTATTGCTTGAAATGTGTGATTGTGTGAGTCCCTTGTGAACAAGTTTACTTGCTTATTAACAGGTGGAGCATATGTTAAGGAGGAGCTTAGTTTTTTAAACTTTGTTCTCTATACAACTTGTTTGCTCACTATCTCATGATTCTATTATGCATCCCTTATACCCTTGTAGGTATTTTCATTTGGCATTTATCTCTCTTTAGGTTGTGTAATGTGTTTTTGTCTATTCATTGTCAAAAAGGGGGAGAAAGTGTTTTTCCTCACCATGTTACTTTCTTTTGATATAAAGGGGAGACAATACATTAAGGGGGAGAAATTTTGAGTTAAGACATAGAAGGTAAGGGGGAGAAAGATTTTGTGTTTGCATGAGATAAGAAGAGTAAAGGGATCTTTTGTTTTTGTTTGTATATTGTTTGTTTATCTCACCTATCATTTTTGTAGAAGATTTCTTTTGGTTGTTCTTGTCTCACAGGTGCTTTGAAAGTGTGAAGATATTCTTGAAGTCTCATGCAGACATTTTAGTCTAGGAATATCTCTTTGTAATGTGAGGATGTGAGAATTCAATCAGCATTGATTATGAGTGATCTTTGTATGGTGAGGTAGAGGTTTTGTCATGGAATAGCCAAATGGGGAGATTGTTAGGTTCTAGATTTCTGTTGGCTTGATTCCATAACAAAACTTTATTTCTTTGTAATGCTTAGTTGCTTAAGTGGTTCATGATGATAAGAGCTTCAAGGAAGAGAAGCAACTTCTCATGATGCAAAGTTCATCTTCAAGAGGATTGGTACTATTCTTGGATGCTAAGGTATTTAGATCCTTATTCCTCTCGCAAGGCGTAAGCGCACACACACACACACAATTCATTCATATGTGTCCCTGCTTAGTTATGCATCATTATATGCACACACACACACAATTAATAAATTTGTGTCCTTGCATCGTAGCGCATCATTTGGTATAACACTTTCACACACTTGAAGTTGAATGCTCATGCATTGGTATGAAAGTAACATGTTTTGGAAAATGCATGATTGGAGACTATCTCTATGTAGTTTGCATTCTTGTGTGAAATGTGTTTGTTTGTGTATATGTTTGTATAACATGGATATTGAACTTGAATTTAGTCTTAAATCATTCTTGATTGAGTTCCGATCATTTCGGTTACTCATACTATTGATTTCGAGTTCTAAGTCAAAAGATACTACACTTTCAACTCATGTTGCATACATTGTCTTCGTCTTCATATATCGAGTCAAATTCTTATTTTTTAGGTTGAGTATCTTATATTTCCATGTCCGTTAGGGAGTCTCGGTTCGTAATCTTCAAACGGATTTGAATTCGGAGTTTGGAGGCCAAAGAACGGTCGAAGAACGTGAGAGGAGTGCAAGGGGTGAGGTGCGATGGCTCAAGCTATCACCATGCACCATCCCGAGATGGCGAGTGGCCATCTCGGCCCCAAATGTGTTCTGCCCTGAGATGCCCATGCGCCATCTCGGGGAGACACTAATGAAAGGGGTAAAAATGTCATTTGGTCATTCTCTCTTTAAATCCTCTCCTTCCCTCTCATTCTTTACAAGTTGAGAAAATTGAAATTGAAGAACAAGTGCAGAAATTTTCTCTCAACATTTTTGATATTTGTTTTTGTGATAACGTCTTCGTTTCTACTCCAAATCACTTGATTCAAAAAATTGATTTCGAGTGTCTTGAAGAGTTCTATAAACCCCAAGCATTTCCAGAACCAAAAGATGTCTATATTTTTCGTTGTGATCTGATCTTCAGTTCGTGGTGTTCATCCTTGTTGGTAAAATCATCTTCTTCTTAGTTTTCTTCTTAGATCTTCTTATTGTTTGATGCCATTTGATTAAGAAGCATGACTAGGATGATTTTGATATCATTTTGTGGTTTGTTGATTTGATTTTCAAGTTTAGCTGGATTTGTGATACATTGAATGATTTATGCTAAACTTGATAAACATGAAATTGTTTCTAGAAATCTTTTGTTCTTATGCTTGACTGATTATTTCTGGATCTAATTTCATTTTCTAAGAAATAGGTTGTGTTTCAGTTGGTATCTATATCTTCATATCTATGTTCTTAGTTAATAACATGCTTAGGTTGCATAGATATATTTGAGATTGTTCTTTGAAAGCATAATCTAGCTATCTAGTTGCATGTCCATAGAATTTGTTGATCATCATTTTCTATGTTGAGTGCTTGTTTGCGTTTTGCATTCATGATCACTTAGATTCCTTGTGAAGAGGTAGAAAGTCTCATCTCTTAGAGTGATTCTTTGATTTGAGCAATTGTAAGTCGTAGCTAGAGTCGGGAGGACTTGGATAACTAAGCAAGTGGAAGTCTCGACAAGAGGTGTGAGACCTCGGATTGTTGAGCAAGGAAGTCTTGACTAGAGTCGGGAGGACTCAGATAGTTGAGCAAGAAGTCTTCCCTAGGGTCTGGAGGATCCGGATAGGTGAGCAAGGAATTTTCCTAGAGACAGGGGGTATTGGATAGGAAGTTGGCTTAGTAGATCACTAGGTTCAAGAATAGAGTGAGAGTGATAGCTTTAAGAGCATGTGTGATTGCTTGAGTGTGTAACTCTATTTGAAATAGTGGATTTACTTTTGCCGGTGGTTGTGGTATCAACCTGTGGATGTTTCCTCTTCATAGGTTTACCACGTAAATATTGTGTGTCATTGTTTGCATTTTTCATTAAGCATTGTTAGAATTGCATTGTTTTTAAAAGAAGATAAAAATTGGAGCATATACCTATTCATCCCACCCCCTCTCTAGGTATATTCACACTATAAAGATAAAGGGAATTTCACCCCGGCCTGAGAAAAACCCATGCTGCTTGTTTTGATGGTTGTCAGGTTTTTTAGAGGCATAGTTGACTGTGGCTTGTCCAACATTGGCAGATAAATTGGCACTGCTAGTAATTTGCTCAAATCTTCTTTCATAACTCATGAGTCTTGCTTGAAGTTCAATCCACAATATATCAAGCTGTTCATAATGTTGGCATATATCAGGTTGCACTCATTTGAGTTAAGCCCTGATAAGACCTGAGAGATCAAATCATTTCTAGTAATAGGATGTCCTGCTATAGCCAGTTTATTAGCATCAGATTTCATGGTAATTAAATATTCATCCACTTTCATACCTCTTTTTTGGGTTTGTCGAAGCTCCTTCTTATAATAGACAACATTAGACCCATTGTGTGCAGCAAAGAGATCTCTTATAGTTTCCCAGAGCTTCTTTGAGTAGTTGTTCCCCATGACTCGAGTGGCTACATCCATAGTCAGAGAGTTGTAGAGCAAGCCTAAGAGTAGCTGGTCTTTTGCAAACCATTCTTCAAAATCTTGGTTTGGGTTTGGCTTTATTTCAATCTTGGTGGAACCCGAAACCGTGACTGAAACCTTCAAGCTTGTTTTCTTGAATGACTAGAAGCATCATGTTTTTCCTAAGCAAATAGCTGTTCATATCTAACTTGACAGAACAATATTAACTCAGAACATTGTTGAGTTTGGCTTAGGATTTTCCTCCACTCTCTGCCTGAGTTATCACCATTGGTGAATCGATATTTGTATGAGTTTTAGTTGAGGAGATTGTGGAAGGTGAGGCGTCTGCCATAGAGGCTCTAATACCAAGATTGATTTCAGAGGAATTTAGAATTTAGAATCAGTATTTGTATTTCATTTTTTATTTTTCTATAATTTCTATAATTTCTATAAATGATACATCTAATATTTATCCATCAAATCACATAAAAAAATATTATTGATTATATATATAGTATTTGTTTTGATATATCTTAAATGTAAATGGAAATCGAATTATAACATATATGTTATATCTTAACTAATATTATATTCCCAACCAAATAAGTTTGTTCTCTCTTATAATCTTACTTATCTCACTCACCCTGATACCATATTAAATATTTGATATGTTATTTATTTTTAAATAATTAATGTGTATCTCCCTGTTTCAAAAAAATAAATAAATCAATATGTGTTAATTTATATAATTATAAAATATGTAAACCAAACATATACATATATTAGATAAGATAAGGTTGACCTAGTGGTATGCCCATCACACCCACACCACTCGAGTCTCTCACCCACCATACATCCTGAATTATTATAATATTTCAAATACATACATATATATATATATATATATATATATATATATATATATATATATGTTAATAGTAAAATTTGGCAAGGGGATCAAAGATAAATTTTCCACTCTCCTAGCTCGAATCAAAGCCCGAATTTGCCATTCATGGGACCCCGAGTGAACCATAAAGATACCCCGCAGAAGTAGGGAAGGATCATCGGGCTTTGGAACTATCATGGATGAAGCTAGGCACGATCAGGTCGAGCCCTCACGCGAACAGTGGAATCCAGGCTTCTCGAGATCACCTATCTCGGAACCTCGGTTCCTAGGGTCAGGCTCCAAAACCACCCCTTAAAAGCGAGGAAGGACCGCTGAGCTCAAGAAGCACTCAAAGCGAATCCCCGACACAAATAAGAGTGAGCTCCTTCCAGATCAAGGCTTCCCAAGGTCAGATTTAACTCGCGGCCTAAGCCAGAAGCCCACCTACCTCTCCAAAAGCTGTTGTCCCTGTCAGATACAAAGAGAGAGCCTCTAAGTGGATTAGATTCGCTAATGATCCGATTTGCCAAGGGACGCCTGTAACCTACCTAGACATGAAAGAAGAATCACACCTAAACTACACTACCTCCCGTAAGTGCCCGTAAGGCCGTCCCAAGCTTCTAAGACCAGAGCTAAAACATGGATCTGCATTGCTCTACAAAACAGCTAATGACCTCCATGAAGAATCATGCCATAAATACACACAAGAACATATCTATGTTATAACGAACATTAAATGCTGCATACGTGTAAGACAAGAGTTTGATTCTAAAGAGGAAATAAATTTATCTCCTCTAACGATAATCTTGAGTCCGTAATTTACTTGAAGTCAACGACTTTCAAATAGAGGATCCCGCTCGATAGGGAGGGAACAGATTCATAAAATCGTGGTGGGCGATTCATGAGTTTAAACCTACTTGGAGCATGTATAAATAGGTCCAAGCATGATGTAGAAAGGATAAGCAGAAATAGAGTAAAAAAGAAAGAGAAAAAACGAGGAGAAAAAAGAGAAGGAAGAGGGCCTAAATTCTATAATCAGAATACGACGGCCATTGTTTCTACTATTCGACTAGCACGAGGTCGCCACCCTTCTATGCCCTAGAGAGATTGCGAGTGAATGTGAGAGATTTCTGTATACCACGAGTGATTAATAATAAAGCTCTCATTTGCTATCACATTATCATTCAAATATTCATTTCTATCTTAATATGTCAGATATCTAAGGTACTGACCCCGACCACCACCTCCGTGGTAGTGGTCTTAAGGGTGTTAGTTAGAATTTCTCATCTTAAGCAAATTTCCCGTTAACACTATCTGGCGCCGTCTGTGGGGAGTTTCCACACCATTATTTTTATATTCATAAGTTTGTTGTTTAATAGTAATCATGAGGCTTCGCTCCTTCCAAGGAAAGCCAGGCGTATTGGAACAACCTTCAGCTGTGTCGACACGAAAGGTCCCGAAGAAAGGAAGAAAATTTGGGCTCCGTGGCCAGGTCCTAGACCAGCCAGCCATTGTGCGGGCTTTGGATCCCCCTATCGGAAGCCAGGTCACGCTTGACCAACAAGCGACGGCCTTCGTGGAAAACGTCTATTTTTGGCTGCTCGCTGAGGGTATTACTGTTCAGCAAGCAAACCTATGCAATCAAGGAGAACCAAGCAGGCTCGGGACTCGATAACCCGTCTTTGATAGCCTGGGACCTACCCATCCGGAGCCAGCTGGTAATAGAACTAGACCCCAGCACTCGATCTGGGATAATTTAGGGCCCATGCCCCCGTTCCCAAAGCGCCACTACGTTACCAACCTAGGCAAGTTAAGTCTGCGATGGACATCCTTCCCTGGTAGCGGCGAAAGTCTCCTCACCCAACTACTTCAAGGAGGGAAGCCCGAGCTAGAGAGGAAGAAAGCCAGCAAAGCCAGCAAAGCCCCTAGACAGGTCCCATCCATAGAAGGAGTATGGTAGAGGTCACCAGCTCATCAGAAGGGTCTAACAGTGAGGAATCCGAGATTAATCCAAGAAAACCCGAGAATAAACGCCTGAGAGACCAGTTGGCAGAGCTTCAGAAAGAGATCCAGCAAATGAAAAAGGGGAAGTACAAGGAAGAAAAGAAAGATCCTCTCAGTGAGATGAATGCTCCATTCACTAGAAAGATCCGGGAGGCAGATGATCCCTTGAGCCACTTGGAGAACTTCATCCAACATATGAAGGTCCAGAAAGCGATCAGGGCCGCCATCTGCCAGATGTTCCCAACTACGCTGACAAATTACTCTAGAACCTGGTTCAGAAAGCTACCCGGTGATAGTGTGGATTCTTTCATAAAGCTGTCAACTGATTTCTGCTCGACATTCCTGGGAGTTAAACCCCGATTGAAGAATTCAATCCATCTACTGTACGTGATCCAGGAGAGGGGGGAAACCCTCTGGGCTTATGTCAAGCATTTCCACAAGGAAGTCATCCAGATGGGGGTCTTCACTGAGAAAGAAATCCTTACCAATTTTAGGAGAAACCTGTGGTCGGACGGGCAAGCTTTTTCGGTCTTTTACCAAGCTACCTCTAGAGACCTACCAAGAAGCCTATGATCGGGCTCTGGAGCAAATTGAAATCGATGGATAAATCAAGGTCAAGATGGAACACGACGATATGTGAGCCGTAAAACGACAGAAGAAGGAAGCTCCCAAATCAAAGCAAGCTCAGAAAAGCCAGAACAGACCCCCACAATATGTTGAAGTATCGCTTCCCTATTTCTCAACCCAAATCAGAAAGGTATCCAGCAAAACAAATTCCTATACGGGCTTCGTCTCCTCCTAAGACAGTGGCCCTAATAGCTCGTGATGAGAGAGGATATGATCGTTACACCCCTTAAATGTTTCACGTGAAACAATCTATCTCGCCATTCGGGATAAAGGGTTACTACAGAAGCCCGCGCCCAAGAAAGCCCATATCGATAAGAGGAATCGTTATAAATATTGTGGCTTTCACGAAGATGTGGGACACAACAAATCAGAGTGCTATAACCTGCAGAATCATATATAGGCTTTGATAAGGGGAGGATTTTTGGTAGAATTCTTACAGCAGGTCAGGGATAATATTCAGACTGTAAGTGAAGTGCAAGCCCAGATCCGCGAGCACACTGAGAAGAGAAAGAGGGAGCAGACGGATCTGATACAGTAAATCCAGATAATACATATCATCAGCGGAGGGACTACTCTGGCTGGTACCTCTAATAATTTCGGGAAAAACAACTCGAGGAAAATCCCTCGTGTGGACGAAGGGTGGGGTATCTTCAAGGTCGACCAGAGCCCGACCAACCCTTACTAGATGCCACTGATCATTTTCACCGAAGAGGATGTCTACAACACCGTGTAGCCTCGTGACTATCCCATGGTGATCACGATACAAATTGCCAACTGTATGGTACACCCTGTGTTCATCGACATAGGCAACAACGTCGACGTCCTATTTAAAGACACCTTGCAAAAGTTGAACTTGAAACAGTGGTGTTACAATAGTTGCACTACCCTGCTGTATAGGTTCACTGGAGACTCAATCTTACCTGTGGGATCAAAAATCCTGCCAGTAATCATTGGGGCCACACCTCTCAAGCAGAATGTCATGACAGACTTCGTGGTGGTGGATACGCACCGGCGCACAATGAAATATTTTGAAGGCCATTTTTATCATCCTTGAAAGGTGTCTTATCCATCTACCACAACGTCCAGAATTTCCCAGTAGAATAAAAGGTGGGGGAAGTACGGGGTGACCAGCAAGCATCCAGGAGATGGTATGCAGTGTCTGCCAACCCAACAGCTCTAGCAAAACAACTTGCCCAGATAACAACGATCCAGGATAGGGCAACACTCGTATTGACCTTGGGAGATGTAGAACCCATAAATCACCCAGAGGACCCCTTGGTGCCAGACAAGGAGGAGCAAATAGGGGAATGGGCCAGCGGCTATCCAGTGGATAAGCTATAAGAGATTTCCATTCCAATGGGTGATCCCTCAAAGGTCGTCAAAGTAGGAGCCACCCTTGAACTAGGAGTGAAGGAGGGTTTAATTGGGCTCCTCAAACAGTTCAATGACATCTTTGCTTGGAGTCATGACGAGATGCCCAGAATTCCGATGTCTTTGGCTACTCACCGATTAGCAGTGGGTCTGACTTTCAAGCCTGTCAAACAGAAAAAACACCACTTTAACACCGAAAGAAATGTTGTGGTTCAGGAAGAAGTGAACAAATTGACCCAAGCGAGCTTTATCAGAGAAGCACGTTACCCCAAATGGATCACCAACGTGGTCATGGTAACAAAGGCGAATAGGAAGTGGGGCATATGCATCGATTATACCAACCTTAACCAGGAATCCAGAAAGAAAGTTTCCCTATACCAAAAATTGATTAGTTGGTTTACTCCACCTTTGGAAACAAGCTCTGAGCTTCACGGATGCGTTTTCAGGATACAACCAGATTTTGATGCACCCCACCAACTAGGAAAAGACCAGTTTCATCACCGGACGGGGTCTGTATTGCTACAAGGTGATGTCGTTCAGGCTTAAAAACGTGGGGCCTATATATCAACGGTTGGTCAATAGGCTAATCAAACTCGAAATTGGAAGATCAATGGAAATGTAAATTGATGATATGATTACCAAGTTCTCAACCGTTGAAAGCCATATGGATGACCTTCGCAGAACTTTCGTGATCTTAAGGAAGAACCAGATGAGATAGGACCCTTTCCAAATGCGCATTTATGGTAAATGTGGCGAAGTTTCTAGGCTTCATGGTTCATAAGAAAGGCATAAAGGCTAACCCGGAATAGATTAAGGCTATCCTGGATCTAGAATCCCCCACGTCACTGAAACAGGTTCAAGTGTTGACCGGGCAGGTAGCAGCGCTCAACAAGTTCATTTCTTGGTCTATTGACAAATGTCTCCCATTCTTCAAGGCCATCAAGCAGGGAAGAAACATGAAATGGGACCAAGAGAGTGAACAAGATTTTCAAGCCTTGCAGAAATATCTGTCAAGCCCTCCGCTATCGGTTAAGCCAAGTCCTAGAGAAAAGTGCAAGTCTACTTGGTCGTTTCAGAGACTGCAGTAAATGGGGTCTTGGTCAAAGAATATGGAGATAGGGTCCAGCGGCCTATCTACTACGTGAGTCATGCTCTAACCAAACCAGAAAAGAATTATACCCTTATGGAGAAGCTCGCGTATGCCTTGGTGACCTCGATAAGGAATCTCTATCCCTACTTTCAAGCTCATTCAACAACAGTAGTGACTGATCAACCCCTCTGTCAATTCTTGTAAAGGCCGGATGTATCCGGAAGGTTAGTTTTGTTGGGCCTGGAGCTTACCCAGTTTGATTTAAGGTACAAGCCAAGGACCGCAATTAAAGCCCAGGCTTTGGCGGACTTTGTAGCAGAGCTCTCAATACCCCCAGGCCAAGCAACCTCTGCAGTGACAAACATAAACCCTAAGATGATTCCAGATCCCAACAGCTAACCGGAAGGTTGCAAGTCGTGGATCCTCTACACAGATGGAGCGTCCGGGCAAACAGAGAGAGGAACGGGCATAGTTCTAATCGACCCCGAGAGGACTGAGTGCTGCTACTATTTTAGATTTGAATTTAAAGCCATTAACAATGAGGCGGAGTATGAAGCCTTCTTAACCAGAATAAGGGTGGCCGCAGAGCTCGGGGTCTGTTACCTGTAGATCAGGAGTGACTAGTTGCTCATAGTCAACCAAGTCTCTGGGGATTATCAGGCAAAAAAGATAACATGATTGCCTACCTGAAACTAGTTCAACAGTTTAAGAGCAAGTTTAAAGGATTTAAGATTGAACAGGTACCTAGACAACAGAATCGTCGAGCTGACGTCCTAGTCAAGATAGCTGCGAATGGTGGCCAGACCTTACCCAGGGGGTCCCTTTCCAAGTGATCCCCCTACCCAGTACAGTAGTAGGTAAGAAGACTTATACCCTAGATCAGCAGCCATGCTGGATGGACCCAATAGTGGAATATCTCCAAGAAGGAAGGCTTCCCGGGGAGCCCAACCAAGCTAGGAAAATCAAGAGGCTTTCAGTCCGGTATTGTTTGGTAGATGGGTACTTATATAGGAGGGGCAAATCCCTTAATCTACTTCGATGTTTATATCCTGACGATGCCAAATGGGCAATGAGAGAGGTTCACTCTGGGGAGTGTAGGAACCACATTGATAGGGAAGCTCTGGCATATCAAGTACTCCACATGGGGTACTATTGGCCAACCATCCATCAAGATGGAAAGAACTTAGTATGGTCTTGCGAAGCATGCCAGAAGGCGGCAAAATTGAATCACCTCCCGCCAGAGCGGTTGTCATCTCTTAGCTTACCATACCTATTTGCTATGTGGGGAGTCGACTTGATAAGACCACTTCTAACTGCTCATGGTCAAGCCAAACAAGCTATCGTGGCGATTGACTATTTCCTAAGATGGGTCGAAGCCGGACCGCTCTCCCAGATATCGAAAGAAAATACAACAAGGTTCATCAAGAATAATGTAATTTGCAGGTTTGGGACCCCTCTTGTCATTGTAGCTGACCTCTGCAAGCAGTTTGATAACGGCCGGTTCAAGAACTTTTCTGAGAACTTAAGAATCAACCTTAGATTCCCTTCAGTAGCCCACCTTCAGACTAATAGACTGGTAGAATCCACCAATAAGACTATTAAGAAGCTGTTGAAAAAGAAGCTACAATAGAAAAAAGGTAGATGGGTAGAAGAGCTTCCCGAGGTCCTTTGGGCTTATAGCACTACGAGGAGAACGACAACCGGAGAAACACCTTACTCTTTGGCCTTCGGGGTTAAAGTAGTTCTTCCCATTGAGCACATCCCCCGGTAAGGCTACAACAATCAGACAGGGAGGCCAACCCCTGGTTCTGGGCTATAAAGTACCAGTAAAAAAATATGATGATGGACGATGATAGTCTAACTTGAGTAGAGTGGGGAGCCCACCTCCATTTTTTGGGCATTCAGAATAAGTCATCAGAAGATGGATTCAAACTTCTGCATCCTCCTGATTTCCTTCAGCTTCCCCTCCCTCAAGACGGTCTTCGCCTTCCACCCTTCTTCCTAGTGGTCGCTCATCTTGGTTAGCTGCCTCTGCCCCCTCTTCCTAATGATGCCCCTCGATTGCCTACTGCTCAGCTGGGTCCTCCCCCAAGACCTCATTGACCACCGACATGACCTTAGGTGGTAAGGCTGTATCAAGAAGGTTGGCCATTGACTATGGCATGCTCTTTCCTATTATTGGTTCTCGCCTTAAAAGCACTTTAGAAGAGTCTCGGGCTTCTGTAAGGCCTTATCCTAGCTCCGTGGGTAGAACTCCCCTCGAGGATTCTTCAGGACCTGACATTGGGAAGACGAGAGGATGAGGAGGAAGACCTGACACAACTGGTTTTTTCTCGACTTCGATCATATTAGAGGGATCCAATTCATCACCCAAAGGATGAGACATCTCTGCGACCTTGGCCAATACCTCCTCCCTATTTTTGCTGGCAAAAATCGACAGGTCGAAGAGGGAGGGGAGGGCTTCAGCAACCAGGTAGAAGGCGTAGAAGTATCCCTTGCTGAAGGAGGAATCCACCTCAGTCTGAAGCTTGACAAATTGGGCTTGCAGATCATGGTTCTCAACATCCAGTGCCTTCGCTTCTTCCTCCTTGTTATCCCATTGACTGGCTCGACGCTGAGACCGAAGGGTTTCTTGATCGAAAGACCGTTTCAACCTCTGATGGTTGAACTAATCTCGGCCATTTGTGCTTCTATCCCCCTCTAGCTAGAGGTCATCTCTTGTACCACGACTTGAGCCCGTGCCAGCAATTCCATGGCTCGCTCAGCTTCAGCTTCAGCTTCAGCCCAAGCTGCTCGTTCGCGAGGAGAAGCTACCTGGTGACCCATGGCTACTTGAAATTTGAATGCATGCAAAGAGATTTCAAGCTAGAAAAGGTCAAATTAAGCTATTACATGAGAAAATGAAAGGCGATGACTACCTCGTCCCAGAGGGCAGAATATTTATGGGCATTGAAGCCATTATAGAAAGACTGCCCCCGGGGTAGGAAGCAACGAATCACCTTAAAACCTCATCTTGAAATGCAGAGCCAGATTGATTAGGCGGGCAAGCAGGGGAAACTCCTTCAACATCAGTTTCGGGATCCTTTGAAGCCTGGGGGACTGTGAGTATAGAAGGAGAGGCAGAAGTATCTAGCAAGCGTGGAGCTGGGGCATCGAGAGTAGAAGCAGAAGCAGGAGTAAGGGTACCTAGAACAAAAGCTGATGTTACCGTGTCAGCGGCCTAAGAAACGAAGACCCCTTTACCTCGTACCTTGGCAGCCCGAGAGGCGAGGAGTGATAACTTGGACTTGTGCTAGGAAGAGGATAGAGCAGGAGCATACAGAACCCCAGTTGGAGTGGGTAGGTTTTTTTTATCCGGGGAAACCAGAGGGCTTTCCCGACTCGACTTGGCATAAAAGGGAGGAGTACGAGCTTGCTGGGCTTCACGGGAAGCTAAAGCAACAACAAAAACTTTTTTTTTTAAAAAGAAAAAAGTGTAAAGCCATCAAAAATGAACCATTCAATGACACAAAGCTTGATGGTTCAAAGTACTTATAAGGAGTAGCGTTGGATATTCGTAGGTAGCGGTTTAACCAATGAGGATCAAAAGGGTCAGCAGTCGGGAACTTCAGGTTCAAGTAGTTCCGAGTAAGGATGGCTTTCAGCCCCACCTCAGACTCGGTAGACAAGGTATCTCGGCTCTAAGAGGGCTTATCATTGAAAGCTGTGGGGACAGTAAACTCGTTCCCACCTATAAAGAATGAGCTCCCCTAATCATCACCAACCAATATCCATTCCTCTTTCCAGGCTGGGTCCTTCCTTGAAGCTCATGGGATGATGAAATTAAACTTGTTCTTGGCCTTGGCGTAAAACTGACCTCGGGGGACCCTGGTCAGGCTCCCAATTTGAAAGAGGGAAGAAAGCTCCTCTGCTCCGGGCTCTATAGTTATCTTGCTTAACTCACACTGCTCCTTTTACAGTATGGGGAAGCAAATCAGGTGCCTCCAGAAACCGGGTGTCAACTGGAGGGGAGCTAACTGAAGGGCGTTGAGAGCCAGTCAAAGGGTAGGATGAAAATGGAGCCTTACCCCACTCTCAAAGACCGCAACTTGGATGGGAAGCACGCCTTCGGATGGATTAAAGACATCATAATTCTTGTGAGGGACTGTTAGGGAGGCGCTATCAGGAATGCCATATCTGGACCTCAGGCGACTGATCGACTTTGGGTCAACGACAGAGTCTGGAATAACCCTAAAGTCATATGGAAGACGCCTCTCCAGGGAAGGACCGACGACCTTGACTTGGTCTTTTCCAGTGACGCCGACCCTATTCTCTTCACCAAAATCCTCATCAACCAAGTTCAGAGGATTTTCTGGTTGGTTAGAAAATCCAATCCCGATTGCTACATTCATGTTTGATCAACGGCGTTACGGGGAAGGAGGTGAGTAGTCCCCGTTTAGGTCTCATCGAGCCCTCTTTCCTTGGGCAAGACTTGAAACCTGTGTACCCTCAACGAGGGAGTCAACGGTGTCATGACTGATATTTGACACGGTAAAACGAGGTTTGGGGGCTGAGAAAAAAGGAAAATAGATAGGAGATATAGAGTGAGAAAGTTTGAAAATTTGAAATTGAAAGAATGTGTAAGGAAGCGGCGATGAGTTCAAATTTAAATAGGAGCTAGGATGGTAGTTACATCGATGAAATCCTCATGAGGATTACCTCGAACCGTGGAGAGGGTCGTAACACAACCTGATTTATTTGAGGAATACGTCAGTCCGTGCCCCCCACATCACCTGAACAATTAGTGAAAATATTTCATTCAAGATCCTCAATAATGATTTGGCAACGGAAAATTTCCCAGTTAAAAAATAAGGAATCTGACTCCAACCCTAACTCTACCACCGGTGTTCAAGTCAGAGGGAACTTTTGTTAATAGTAAAATTTAGGTAGGGGATTAAAGAGAAATTTTCCACTCTCCTAACTCGAATCAAAGCCTGAATTCACCATTCATGGGACCCCGGTTGAACCATAAAGCTACCCCGCAGAAGCAGGGAAGGATTATCGGGATTCAAAATTATCAAGGATGAAGCATAGCATGACCAGGTTGAGCTCTCACGCGAACACTGGAATCCAGGATTCTTGAGATCACCTATCCCGGAACCTCGGTTCCTAGGGTCGGGCTTAAAAACTACCCCGTGAAAGCTAGAAAGGATCACCGAGCTCGAGAAGCACTTGAAGTGAAGCCTGACACAAAAAAGAGTGAGTTTCTTCCAGACCAAGGATTTCCGAGGTAAGATTTAACTTGCGGACTAAGCCAGAAGCCCAACTACCTCTCCAGAATCCCGCTGTCCCTGTCAGATACAAAGAGAGAGGCTCTAAGTGGATCAGATTCGCTAATGTTCCGATTTACTAAGGGACACCTGTAACCTAACTAGACACGAAAGAAGAATCTCGCTAAAACTACACTACCTCCTTTAAGTGTCTGTAAGGCCGTCCCAAGCTTCTAAGATCAGAACTAAAGTATGGATCTACCTTGCTCTACAAAACAACTAATGACCTCCATGAAGAATCATGTCAAGAATACACACAAGATCTTATCTACGTTATAACGAACATTAAAGGCTGCATTTGTAAGACAAGAGTTTGATTCTAAAGAGGAAACAAACTTATCTCCTCCAACGATAATCTTGAGTCCGTAATTTACTCGAAGTCAACGACTTTCAAATAGAGGATCCCGCCCGATAAGGAGGGAACGGATTCATAAAAATTTGGCAAGCGATTCACGAGTTTAAACCTATTTGGAGCATGTATAAATAGGTCCAAGCATGATGTAGAAATGATAAGCAGAAATAAAGTAAAAAAGAAGGAGAAAAAATGAGGAGAATAAAGAGAAGGAAGAGGGCCTAAATTCTATAATCAGAACACGGCCGCCATTTTCTACTATTCGACTAGCACGAGGTCGCCACCCTTCTATGCCCTAAAGAGATTGTGAGTGAATGTGAGAGATTTCTGTATACCACGAGTGATCAATAATAAAGCTCTCATTTGCTATCACATTATCATTCAAATATTCATTTCTATCTTAATAGTTCAGATATCTAATGTACTGACCCCGGCCACCACCTCCGTGGTAGTGGTCTTGAGGGTGTTAGTTGGAATTTCTCATCTTGAGCAAATTTTCCGTTAACAATATATATATATATATATAACCATTGTGATATTTTATCAAACAAAATTTTATAATTTTTTAAAAGTAAAATAATTTTTGGATGTTAGTAAAAGACAGTGAGTACAATTTATTTTTTAATTAGTTTTCTTACTCCTAAACACTATTATTAAATCATGAATAAATGACCATAAGGTTTTTCTATATTATTTTTAGACATTCTAACTCTATAAATTAACATGTATTCCAACTACTGATATGTCAATTGTCAAATGAATACACATTAACAGTGTTTTTTTATAATAATTTTTTCTTTAACATACCCTCTAAAATATATGAAATAACTCATTATTTCAAGGGAAACCATTCCTGGCTCCGTCTCTGATGGGGGGGTTGCCCACTACACCGCGAGCAACTACAAGGAGCTCGACTCTTAATTCTTCAAAAGATTACTAATTCATGTTTCACAATCCAATATTACCATTAAAGAAGAAGCGTTCAGAAACAAATTAAGAGTGTCAATTCACAAGTAGAAAACTTATGGTTGCAGACCCTTTCACCAAAGGTCTACCACCAATATTGATTAGAGAACATGTTAAAAGAAAGAGTATCACTGATTGTAATTATTGATTGAGTGATTGCTATTGACAATCAAATAAATATCTTTCTACACTACATTTTTTTTTATTATATGACAATTTTATCCTAATTAAAATTGCTAAAAAGTGTAAAAGAAATCTTAAATACACTACTGTTAATAGCAAAATTTGGTTAGGGGACCAAAGATAAAATTTTCACTCTCCTAACTGAAAATACAATCACGATTAAATGCTCAAGGCTAACCTAGAGGGGGAGAGGGGGGGGGGGGGGTTGAATAGGTTAGACACCTTTTTCGACTCCCCTAGAAACAAACAAAAGTTTGTCCCTCTAGATTGCTTGTATCACAATATATATATTAATTAAAGACAATTAGTCAATATATAAACACAAGTAAAATGTGATACAAACAAATAATTGTAACACATACACAATCTATATTATAGAAAGGAAGTCAACATATATAAAGAGTTCTATCCACAATACAAATATTAGAGAGATAGGGATAGAGAAAAGTTGACACAAGATATAACGTGGTAAACCTCCGAAGAGGAAATATCCATCGGCTAGCAGCCACCGGTAAACAAAATCCACTAGTAAATAAGACAAGTACAATCTCTCAAGTGACCTCTTCACCTAGAAACTACCCTCCTATCCTACTCTAGAAGTTGCCGCCCTATACTCAACAATCCGATGCTTCACACCTCTTGTCAAGACTTCCTTGCTCACCATATCCGGATCTTCACAACCCAAGGCAAGACTTCATGCTCAACTAAGTCCTCACGACTCTAGTCAAGACTTCATTGCTCAGTTATCTGAGTTCACCCAACTCTAGGCAAGACTTCTTGCTCGACTATCTGGATCCTCCCGACCCTAGCCAAGACTTCCTTGCTCGAGAATCCAAGGCTTCACACCTCTTGCCAAGACTTCTTGCTTAACACCATAGGTCTCACACCTATTGTCGAGACTTCCTTCTCATAAGGCATCTACGTCATGAATGCAAAATGCAAACAAGCACGCAACATAGAATGCTATGATCAACACATCCCATGGAAAATACTAGACATGAGCATGAATGCACAAATCATATATAGTCTAGTTAATCATGCATGTATAAACAATCTAGATCATGTAAGATATGTTCAATAACAATCACAACCTATATTCATGCATACATCTAAACTTGAATCACAAGATATGTTCAACAAATCACAAGATCAAGTTTAAATCAAATAAACCTAACACATGCTAAAATCATATGACAAAGTCATTTAGATTAAAGATAAGTTCTAGAGCATATTTCTATTCATAGATTCAACAAAACACATGAATAGCTCAAAAGAACATAAGCACATGTATCATTGTGAGAAATCGGCCAAAGAGAGCCTAATACATGTGAAGAACTATTTTCACAAAATCAATCAATCAAAGATCATAAAATAGTCCTAGAATCAAAGCTAGGATAACACAATCCCAAACATGTGATAACATAGGCAAAATCAAAACCTAACTCAACATGTATGATTTCAATTGAAACTCAATCTAGCTTTGAAAGTATTCAAAACACAAATCAAAACACTCATAATATACAAATTTATATAGAAGAAGAAAACCCAAGGCAATTGACCAAGTTTTAAAAGAAAACTTTGAGAGAAAATCAATACCTTAGTTGATTTAGGTGCAGTCCCGTTTCTGTATGATTAGACACCAAAAACAGTAGCAAAACTAACTCAAACCTTCAGAGAAAAGATAGAGGATGAATAGATGAACACTCTTAACTTCAAATCACTCAAATCAGAGTTCCAATGAAGAAGTTATGGTGTTTGGAAGGTGAGAAAATTTAGAGAGAAAATTTCTGCACACTTGTTTTAAATTTCTTCTTAGAATGAAATGTGAGAGGGAAAGAAATTATAAAGGAGTGGGAAAGAAGAAAGCAAAAAAGACCATTTTGCCCTCATTTATTAATGCTTCTCTGAGATGGTGCGTGGGCATCTCGGGCAGCAAGGTTGTGTGGCCGAGATGGCCACGCGCCATCTCCGGCATGCACACCTTCATGGCCTTTTGGCCATGGGGCATTCCCCTCTCGCTTCTCTCGCATTTTTCGACCGTTCTCCGGTCTCTGAACTCCAAATTTGAATCCGTTTACGGATTATGAACCATAACTCTCACATGGACATGGGAATATAAGATACTCAACCCATAAAATAATAATTTGACTTGATATATAAAGACGAAGACAATGTATGAAATATGAGTTGAAAGTGTAGTATCTTTTGACTTAGAACTTGAAATCAATAGTATGAGTAACCGAAATGACCGGAACTTAATCAAGAATGATTTAAAACTAAATTCAAGTTCAATATCCAAGTTATACGAACATATACACACACAAACACAATTCACACTAGAATGCAAACTACATAGAGATAGTTTCCAATCATGCATATTCCAAAACATGTTTTTTTCATACCAATGCATGAGCATTCATCTTCAAGTGTGTGAATGTGTTATACATGGTGCACAACGAAGCAGGGAGACATATGAATGAATTGTATGTGTGTGCTTTTAATGGTGCACAACGATGTAGGGACATAAATGTATGATATCTGTGTGTGTGCCTAAGCCTTGTAAGAGAAAGATAAGGTCTTAGTATACCTTTATAGAACCATATTGCATCCTTTCTCTTGAAGACTTAGAACTTGCTTTGACTTGTTGTTTCTTCTTCCTTGAAACTTGAATCATCATGAATCTAAACAACTAAATCATTACAAGTAAACATCATTTTGATATAGAATTAATGCCAACACAAACTAAAACCTAACACTAACCCGAATCAAAGCCCGAGTTCACTAGTCATTGAACCCCAAGTTCTAAGGGCGATTCATATAACTACCCCGCAGAAGCGAGGAAGGGTCATCGAGCTTCAGAACTATTAGGAATGGAGCCCGACACGACCAGATCGAGCCCCTCGCACTAATACTAGAATACGAACCAAGCCCGATACGTGGTTATCCGTGCTTCTTGAGATCGAAATTACCTCGTAACCTCCCCAGAAGCTCGCCAACCTCTCCAGGCGTAAAAGAGGGGATCTTTAAAGATATCAGGTTTATGCTATAGCTACGTTCCAATTTGCTAAGGAAGACTCGAACCCATCTGGATGAGAAAAAGGAAGCTCGCATACTCCAAGCTCCCCCCCATTGAGTGCCCACAAGGCCGTCTCAAGCTCTAAAGGACCAAGAAAGGTCAGGCCGAGCTTCTGGTACCAAAACTAAGGCAAAGGTATACCTCACTCTACGAAACAACGAACAACTAACTCGATGAACTCCATGAAGAATCATGCTGTGAATACACACAAGATCATATCTATACTCCACCGAGCATTAAAACCCAGTGTATGTGTAAAGTAAGAGATTGAGTCCAAAGAGGAAACAAACTTATCTCCATCAAAGATATTCTTGAATCCATTAAAAAATCAAAGTCAACAACTTTAGGGTCCCGCCCGATAAGGAGGGAAAAGATTCTTAGGATCGTGGCAGGCGATTTACAAGTTTAAACCTACTCGGACCATGTAAAAATTGGGAAGAAGAGGAGAGTTTTTGAGTCTTCGGCCTAAATTCTGTAATTAGAACATGGCCTTAACTATTATCTACTATTCGACAGGCACGAGGTTGCCATCCTATTGTATCCCGAAGAGATTAAAAGTGTTTAATAGACTTTTTGTACAATATTCATAGTTGATAATAAAGCCATTACATTCCTGTATTCATTACACTTATATTCATACATCCATATTTATTTTGTTAGGTTAGGTACCAACCCCGGCCACCACCTACGTGGTAGTGGTCTCGAGGGTTTTAACCGGAATTTCTCACCTAGAGTAAATTCTCCGTTAACACTCTCTAGCGTTGTCTGTGGGAAAACCCACACCGTAATTTTTACACTTACAAATTTATTGTTTATTAATAATCATGAGGCTTCACTCCTATCAAGGATAGTCCGAAACTTTGGAACATTCGTTTGCCCCCTTAACCCAGAAAAAGCAGAAAAAGGGAAAGAAATCCAAGCATCGTTAGCTAGCCTCACATCAGCCAGGCGTGGAGAGGGCTCCAACTTCTCTGGCGGTGAACCCAGCTGCGACCAATCAGCATGTAGCAGCCATCACGGAAAATGTCCACCTCCGTCTAACTGGCAGATATGGGAATCCGAGGAGAAGCCAGCCAACCCGCTGCTAGGCAGCCTACTTTCGATCGGCTGGGCCCTTTACCGATTCCTACCTACCATAGGACAGGGCTTACAACTTCCATCCGTGAAAGGCTAGGGCCCATATCCCTAGTCCCAGACAGGCTGACCATTTATCAACCTAGGCAGGTTAAGTCGGTAACCGACATTCCGCCTAGGGCATCTCACAGCCCTCCTCGACTGGTGACTTTTAGAGGGGAACCCAGAGCTGAAGCGGGAGGTATTCGGTAAACCGGGCAAGCAGACCCTGCCCTCGAGGATGACGAAATGGAAGTACCCAACTAGTTGGGTGGGGGATCTGTTAATGAGAGTTTCGAGGTTGATTTTAAGAAGCACGATAATAAGTGCCTGAGGAACCAGCTAGCCAAGATACAGAAGGAGATCCAACAGTTGAAAAAAGGGAAGGGTAAGGGGGTTAAAAAGGACCCCCTGAGCGAGATGAATGCCCCATTTACTAAAAGAATCCGGGAGGCAGAGCTACCACCGAAGTTTAAGATGTCAAAAGACAAGTTCTCTGGTACAGAGGATCCTTTGAGCCACTTGGAGGGCTTCGTCCAATAGATGGAAGTCCAGAACACAATCAGGTCTGCTATGTGCCGGATGTTCCCAACTATGCTAACAGATTGTGCCAAGACCTGGTTTAGAAAGCTATCCACTGGCAATGTGGATTCCTTCACAACGCTTTCAACTGATTTCTTCTCACAATTTTAGGGAATTAAACCCCTGACGAAGGATCCCATCCATTTACAGTATATGATCTAGGAGATGGGGGAAACCCTCTAGGCTTACGTGGAGCGGTTCCATAAGGAAATCATCCAGATGAGGGTCTTCACTGAGAAAAAGACCCTTGCCAATTTTAGACGGAACCGGTGGGCGGGTAAGCTTTTCTGATCCTTTGCTAAGCGACCTCCGGAGACCTACCAAGAAGCCTATGATATAGAGGTCAACCTTCCATTTCCCTGTTTCTCAACCCAAACAAGAAAGGTACCTAGTAAGGTGAACCCCTCCACGGGCTTCACCTCCTCCCATGACAGTAGCCTCAATAATGTGAGATGAGAGATGATATGATCACTGCACCCCTTTAAATGTATGTAGTGAAACAATCTGCCTCGCCATCCATGATAAGGGGCTACTACAGAAGCCTGCATCCATGAAAGCCTCCATCGATAGGAGGAACCCGTATAAGTACTATGACTTTCATGAAGACATGGGTCATAACACTTCAGAATGCTATAGCCTACGTAACTAAATTGAGGCTCTGATAAGGGGAGGATGCTTGATAGAGTTCTTGCAGCAAGTTAGAGACAACATTCAAACTGAGAGGAAAGTACAAGCTAAGATCTGTGAGCACATCGAAAAGAGAAAAGGGGAGCATGCAAATATGATGTAACAAATCCAGGTGATACATACCATCAGCAGAGGACCCATATTGGCTGGGACCTCCAATAATTCTAGAAAAAACCATACTAGGAAGGTCCCTCGTATAGATGAAGGGCGAGATATCTTCAAGGTCGACTAGAGCCCAGTTGACCCCTCTCAGTTTGTACAGATTATTTTACTGAGGTAGATGTCTACAACACCGTGCAACCTCATGATGATCCCATGGTGATCACGGTATAGATTGCCAACTGTATGGTCCTCCGCATGCTCGTCGACACAGGCAACAGCTTCGGCATCCTTTTTAGAGATACTTTGGAAAATCTAAATTTGAAACAGTGGTGTTACAATAGCTGTATAACCCCGCTGTATGGATACGCTGGGGAATCGATCATACCTGTGGGGTCGAAGATCATTCCAGTAATCGCTGGAATATCCCCCTTCTAGTAAAATATCGTGATAGACTTCGTGGTGGTGGAAACCCTATCAACCTACAATACGATATTAGGAATACCTTTCTTGTCATCCTTGAAGAGGGTCTTGTCTATTTACCACAACGTCCTAAAGTTTTCAGTAGATGACAAGGTGGGGGAAATACGTGGTGACCAACAAGCAGCCAGGAAATGCTATGCAGTGTCTGCCAACACGACAACTTTAACGAAACAGTTTACACAAGTTACTACGATACAGGATGGGGTAACCCTTAGAATGACCTTGGAGGATGTAGAGTCCGTAAATCACCCAGAGGATAATCCTGATATTCTAAACGAAGAGGAGCAATACAGGGAATAGGCCAGCGGGCATCCAGTGGATGAGCTAGAAGAGATACCCATCCAGATGGATGACCTGTCTAAGTTCGTCAAGTTCAGAGCCACCCTCGAACCGGGAGTGAAGGAGGGTCTGATCGGTCTCTATAAAGAATTAAATGTCATCTTCGCTTGGAGTCACGACGAGATGCCCGGGATCCCGATATTATTGGCTACTCACCATTTGGCAGTAGATCCGACCTTGAGTCCAGTCAAACAAAAAATGCGTCACTTTAACGCTGAAAGAAATGTTGCGGTTCAAGAAGAAGTGGACAAGTTGATTAGAGCAGGCTTCATTAGAAAGGTGTGTTACCTCGAATGGATCGCTAATGTGGTTATGGTCACAAAGGTGAATGAGAAGTGGTGTATGTGCATCGATTACACCGGCCTCAACCGGGCATGTCCGAAAAACAGTTCCCCTTTACCAAAGATCTATCAGTTGGTTGACTCTACGTCCGGATACAAGCTTCTTAGGTTCATGGATGCATTCTCGGGGTACAACCAGATCATGATGCACCCTGCCGACTAATAAAAGACCAACTTCATCATCGGGCAGGGTCTGTACTGCTACAAGGTGATGCCTTTGGGCTTAAGAATGTGGGAGCTACATATCAACGGTTGGTCAATCGGCTGTTCAAGCCCGAAATTGGAAGATCAATGGAAGTTTAGACCAATGACATGATTACCAATTCACCCACTGTAGAAAGACATCAGGACGACCTTTGCAGAACTTTCATGATCATAAGGGAAAACCAGATAAGATTGAACCTCTCCAAATATGCCATCGGGGTAACAGCGGGAAAGTTTCTGGGCTTCATGGTTCAAGAGAGAGGAATAAAGACTAACCCAGAAAAGATCAAGGCTATCTTGGATCTAGAATCCCCCATGTCACTCAAACAGGTTCAAGTCTTGACCAGTCAGATAACAGCGCGCAACAGGTTCATTTCTCGGTCCACCGATAAATGTTTCCTTTTCTTTAAAGCTGTTAGTAGTAAAATTTGGCAAGAGGATCAAAGAGAAATTTTCCACTCTTCTAGCTCGAATCAAAGCCCAAATTCGACATTCATGAGACCCTGGGTGAACCATAAGACTACCCCGCAGAAGCAAGGAAGATTCATCAGGATTGAAAACTATTAAGGATAAAGCTAGGCACGACCAGATCGAGCCTTTACGTGAACACTAGAATCTGAGCTTCTAGATACCACCTATCTCGGAACCTCGGTTCCAGGGACTGGGCTTCAAAACCACATAGTGAAAGCAAGAAAGGATCGCTGAGCACAAAAAGCACTTGAAGTGAAGCCCGACACAAACAAGAATGAACTTCTTCCAGGTTAAGGCTTCCCGAGGTCAGATTTAGCTCATAGCCTAAGCCAGAAGCCCACCAACCACTCTGGAAGCCTAATGCCCCCGTCAGATACAAAGAGAGAGTCTCTAAGTGGATCAGGTTCATGCTATAGCTAAATCGCTAAGAGATGCCTGTAGCCTACTTAGACATGAAAGAAAAATCACACCTAATCTACACTACCTCCTGTAAGTGCCCACAAGGCCGTCCCAAGCTTCTAAGACCAGAACTAAAGCATAGATCTGCCTTGATCTAATAAATAGCTAGTGACCTCTATGAAGAATCATGCCATGAATACACAAAAGATCATATCTACATTATAACGAACATTAAATGCTGCATACGTGTAAGACAAGAGTTTTATTCGAAAGAGGAAACAAACTTATCTCCTCCAACAATAATCTTGAGTTCGTAACTTACTCGAAGTCAACGACTTTTAAATAGAGGTCCGATAAGGAGGGATCGGATTCATAAAATCATGGTGGGCGATTCACGAGTTTAAACCTACTTGGAGCATGTATAAATAGGTCCAAGTATGATGTAGAAAAAGATAAGCAGAAATAGAGTGAAAAAAGAAAGAGGATTGCGCGGGGCCTAAATTATGTGAACAGAACGCGGCCATCATTGTATCTACTATTCGACAAGCCTGAAGTTGCCACCCTCCTATGTCCTAAAGAGATTGTGAGTGTATGTCAGAGATTTCTGTATACCTTGAGTGATCAATAACAAAGTTCTCATTCACTATCACATTATCATTCAAATTTTCATTTTTAACTTAACTTGTCAGATATCTGAGGTACTAACCTCGACCATCACCTCCGTGGTAGTGGTCTCGAGGGTATTAGTTGGAATTTCTCATCTTGAGCAAATATTTTTGTTAATACTTTTTGGAACCATCCGTGAGAGAACTTCCACACCATCATTTTTATACTCATAAGTTTGTTATTTTGCAGTAATCATGAGGCTTCACTTCTTCCAAGGACAGCAAGACGCATCAGAACAACCTTCAGCTGCGTCGATACGAAAGGTCCCGAAGAAAGAAAGAAGAAAATCCGAGCTCTATGGCCAGGTTTTAGACCAGCCAGCCACTGTACGGACTTTTGAACCCCCTATGGAAAGCCAGGTCGCACTTGACCAACAAGCGGTGACCTTCATGGAAAACATCTGCCTTCGACTGCTCGCTGAGGGTATTACTGTCCAGCAAGCAAATCTTTATAACCAAGAAGAACCAAGCCGGCCCGGGACTCAGCAGCCAGCCCTTGATCACCTGGGACTTACTCCTCCGGAGCCAGCTAGTAATGAAATTGGACCCAGACCCTCAATCTGGGATAGGTTAGGGCTCATGCCTCCCAATTCTGAAGATCCGATACGTTACCAACCCAAGCAAGTTAAGTTCGCGACGGATGTCCTTCCTTCCTTGGGAGCGGTAAGAGTTTCTTCACCCAGTAACTTGGAGGAGGGAGGCCCGGGCTAGAGAAGAAGAGAGCCAGGAAAGCCCCTAGATAGATCCCATCCGAAGAAGGAATTGGGTAGAGGTTGCCAGCTCGTCAGAAGGGTCTAACAGTGAGGAGTCCGAGATTAATTCAAGGAAACTTAAGAGCAAGTGCCTGAGAGACCAGTTGGTAGAGCTTCAGAAGGAGATCTAAGTGAGATGAATGCCATCTTCACAAGAAGGATCCGGGAGGCAGAGCTTTCGCCAAAATTTAAAATGCCAACTGATAGATTCTTCGGGATTGAGGAAACCTTTGAGCCACTTGGAGAGCTTCGTTCAACATATGGAGGTTCAGAACACAACCAGGGCCGCTATGTGTCGGATGTTCCCAACTACGTTGACTGATTACACAAAGACCTTGTTCAGAAAGCTACCCGCTGGCAGTGCGGATTCCTTCACAAAACTGTCAAATGATTTCTGCTAATAATTCCAGGGAGTTAAGCCCCGATTGAAGGATCCAATCCATTTACAGTACGTGATCCAGGAGAGGTGGGAAACCTTTCGGGCTTATGTCGAGCGTTTCCACAGGGAAGTCATCCAGATGGAGGTCTTCACCGAGAAAGAAACCCTCGCTAATTTCAGGAGGAACTTATGGGCAGGCAAGCTTTTTCGATCTTTTGCCAAGCGGCCTCTAGAGACCTACCAAGAAGCCTATGATTGGGCTCTTGAGCAAATTAAAGTCGACGAATAGATCAAGGTCAAGATGGAACACGACGATATGAGAGCCGAAAAGTGATAGAAGAATGAAGCATCCAAACCAGAGCAAGCTCAGAAAAGCTAGAACAAACCCTCAAACAGGTCGACGTATCACTTCCCCATTTCTCAACCCCGATCAGAAGGGTATCTAGCAAAATGAACTCCTCCGCGGGCTTCACCTCCTTCTAGGAAAATGGCTCTAATAGCTCGAGATGAAAGAGGATATGATCAATACACCCCCTTAAATGTATACCGTGAAACAGTCTATCTCGCCATTCGGGACAAGGGGTTACTGTAAAAGCCCCCACCCATGAAAGCCCTCATCGATAAGAGGAACCGTTATAAATATTGTGATTTTCAAAAAGACGTGGGAAACAACACTTCAGAATGCTATAACCTGCGAAACCAGATCGAGGCTTTAATAAAGGGAGGATGTTTGGTAGAATTCTTACAACAGGTCGGGGATAATATTAAGACTGGAAGGGAAGTGCAAGCCGAGATCCGCGAGCATGCTAAGAAGTGAAAGGGGGAGCAAACGAATATGATGCAGCAAATCCAGATAATACACACCATCAACGGAGGACCTACTCTAGCTGGTACCTCCAATAATTCCAGGAAAAACCACGCTAGGAAAATCCCTCTTGTGGAAGAAGGGTGGGGTATTTACAAGGTCGACCGGAGTTTGACCAACACTTCTCAGATGTCATAGATCATTTTCACCGAAGTGGATGTCTACAACACCATGCAGTCTCATGACGATCCCATGGTGATCACGAAATAGATTGCTAACTTTATGGTACACCGTGTGCTCGTCGATACAGGCAACAGCGATGACGTCCTATTTAATGACACCTTGGAAAAGCTGAATTTGAAACAGTGGTGCTACAATAGTTGTATTACCCCGCTGTATGGGTTCATTGGGGACTCAATCATACCCGTGGGATCAAAAATTCTGCCAGTAATCATTGGAGCCACACCTCTCCAATAGAATGTCATGACAGACTTCGTGGTGGTGGATACCCCATCGGCCTACAATGCAATATTAGGAAGACCATTTTTATCATCCTTGAAAGGGGTCCTATCCATCTACCACAACGTTCTGAAGTTCCCAGTAGAAGACAAGGTGGGTGAAGTACGGAGTGACCAGCAAGCATCTAGAAGATGCTATGTAGTGTCTGCCAACTCAATAGCCCTAGCAAAACAACTTGCCCATGTACCAATGATTCAGGATGGGGCAACACCTGTATTGAACCTGGAAGATATAAGACCCAAAAGTCACCCAGAAGATGACCCAGTGGAGCCAGATAAGGAGGAGCAGAGAAGGGAATGGGCCATCGACCATCCCGTGGATAAGGTATAAGAGATTCCCATCTGAATGGGAGATCCCTCGAAGGTCGTTAAAGTTGGAGCCGCTCTTGAGCCAGGAGTGAAAGAGGGTTTGATCAGGCTCTTCAAAGAGTTCAATGACATCTTCACTTGGAGTCACGACGAGATGCCCGGAATCACGATGTCTTTGGCTGCTCACCGATTGAAAATGGATCCGACCTTCAAGCTCTTCAAACAAAAAAGATGCCACCTTAACACCAAAAGAAATGCTACGGTTCAGGAAGAAGTGATCAAATTGCCCCAAGCGAGCTTTATCAGAGAAACACGTTACCCCGAATGGATAGCCAAAGTGGTCATGGTCACAAAGGCGAATGGGAAGTGGCACATGTGCGTCGATTATACCAACCTCAACTGGGCGTGCCAGAAAGACAGTTTCCCTATACCAAAAATTGATCAATTGGTTGACTCAACCTTTAGAAACAAGATCCTGAGCTAATGATGGAGACCGCGGATCTCACAGTGTTGAACTAATGATGGAGACCGCGGGATATATATGTCATATATCCCTCTCCCACTCACTATTTTAAAATTAAGGTTTTCTTTTAACCGTTAATGCACCTAGACTCTACATGATTAAACGACTAACTTTAATCAAGTTATCTAGCGCATTAACTAATTAGAACCAAATTCTAATTAACTAATAAATTATTAATGATTTTTAACAATTAAAAATCTAATCTATTAGTGAATAATCGAAGCCTTTGTAAACTTTTTACTAGGGTTAGATTATTTTGTTAGTGTTTACCAAAATTTAACTATTAAAACTCTAACACTTTAGTCGGTTCATTTACTATTAGGTAATTAATCATATTAATCCTAATTACAATAAATAACCCTATTAATCTAACTTATTAAACTCTTTAATAACTAGATTAATATTAATGAGAATTACCAAGTTTTCTAACCATTAAAAATTAATCTCATTATTCATAGCCAATTATGTATATTGCCCATTTTAGTCACATTAAAAAAAATACATAAAATATCAGGCTATGATGCATTTATGACATATCAAATATATTTGTGTATGCACATCTAATCTAAATGACATACGTATGTATGACAATGCTTTTATCATCACATAATATAAAGCATACATGAATGACTGAGTACAGTGGATTATTTAACCTAAAAATTGGAATCTAAAATTACAAAAATTTCCCAAGGCATTCCTTGGTCTTCTAGTAACTTCAGATATCTTCCAGTCTCTTCAGGTCACTCCGATTCATCTCATGAATCCATCTTCGCGATTTTTCCAGGTCTTCAATATAGGTTACATTTTTTTTTACAATACAATAACAGAAAAAAAAACAAAAATAATAATAATAATACAACCCATAAACCCTAAATCCACAGTACCATCTAATTAACAATCAATCATGTTTTTGTAAATTTTAAAAAAATATATACATACAAAAACATCATACAGTCAATTTAAATTGTGCCTACACAATTCATACATACAGGAGCATCGAAAACAATTTCCTATTCCGAAAAATAAATTGCTTTGATATCAATTGTTGGAACCCCGTTAACCAGTTACTCAGCGGAACTAGGTTTTAAAAACTTTATACATATCATATATGTATCTGAGACCAGTGAACTTTGGATCGTAATTATTTTTCGGAACTAATACATACAATATGTAAGCACAGGAAATTGTAATCAATAAAATCAGAAGAAGAACATACCAACGTTTGGAAGGCACCTTCACTTTACGATGTGCTCCTGTCTGAACCACTCCTACCAACGTTTGAAAGCTCCTTCACTTTATGGTATGCTTCTGTCTGAACCACTCGATCTTCCTCGCTATCTGTCGAAACTGGTAACTGCGTGTGTGCTCGTCACGGTCTCAGGAACTTGAATGGAGGATGTAGAGAAATACTTGAAGAAACTCTTCCTTCTCAATTTGGTGTATTGATTTCAAGCACATATAAATTGCATCTCATGCAATCAAAAGCAAAACAAACAAAAAAACTTTTGCTTTCGTCTCGTTTCACACAACTTTTTTTTTATTATTTTTTCTTCGTGTGTACTGACACACACCAAAAACAAAATTAACTTTTTCTAAAACACAAAAAACAAATCACGCCCGTACTTGGCTTTATTTATATATATATTGTTAATAGTAAAATTTGGTCAGGGATCAAAGAGAAATTTTCCAGCCATAATCGACAAGCATGAAGCTCGAAAAGACCGTAAAGCCACCCCACTAGAGCAGGGAAGGTCGGCTCGGCTTCAAAACTACCAGAAGACAAGCTAGACGCGACCAGGACAAGTCCCCACAAGAGTACTGGAACCCGGGCTTCTCTAGGCCATCTATTGGGGAACCTCGGCTCTGAAGTCGAGCTCCACAACCGCCCCATGAGTGCCAGGGGAAGTCTCCAAGCTCAAGAGACATTCGAAAGAAGCCCGCTAACCTCTCCAAAAGCCTGCTGTCCTTGCTGGACATAAGGGAAGAATCACGCCTAAATCTATACTACCCCAGCTACCTCCATGGAAGGTCTACAAGAGCACCTCAAGCCCCCACAGGGTCAGAGAAAATCCATATTAAGCTTCTAAGAACAGAGCCGGAGCAGGGGTCTACCTCGCTCTACGGGGCAACGAGCAGCTGGCAAGGTGACATCCATGAAGATCCATGGCACGAGTGCACACAGGATCATCTCCACATGATATTTACATGCACGTCAAGAGTTTAATTCAAATATGGGAACAAACTTATCTTCGTCAACGACATCATTGAATCCGGAAACAATTCAAATTTAAATGACGAATCCCGCTCGATAAGGAGGGGACGGATTCATGAGATCACGGTAGTGTATTTACAAACTAAAAACCTACTTGGACAATATATATGAGGGGCCAAGCATGGTAGAGATCAGAGGCAAAAAATCATACACAGGAAAACAGAGATCAAATACAAAAATACGATAAAGATTCAACAGACTGGGAAGGCCTAAATTCTAGATTCAGAACACGGTCACCTTTATCTCCACTAATCTACAGGCACCGAGTTTCCACCACCCTACACCTCCGAGAGACTGTGAGCAAACTAGAGAGTTATCTCTACCTTAAATAAATCAATAATAAAGCTCCCCCTTAAACTTATTACGTTCCAGCCTCTCGTCTCTCACTTAAACAGGTCGGGAACCAACGGCACTGACCCCGGCCACCACTTATGTGGTAGTGCTCTCGAGGGTGTTAACAAGAATTTCTCATCCCGAGCAAATTTCCAGTCAACAATTTCTGGCACCGTCTGTGGGAAACCTCCCAAACCACCATCTTTTTACATTCAAAAAGTTTGTTATTTCAAAGACATCATGAGGCTCCGCTCTTCACAAGAGCAGCAGGACGCATCGGGACAACCTTCTGCTACATCGACACGAAAGGTCCTTAGGAAAAGGGAGAAAATCCAGGCTCCATAGCCAGATTCCCACCCAGCCAGCTACTGTACGGGCTCTAGATCCCCCTCTGGGAAGCCAGGTCGAGCTTGACCAACAAGCGGCGGCCTTTGTAGAGAACGTCCGCCTTCGACTACTCGATGAGGGTATCGCTATCCAACAAACGGGTCTCTGTAATCATGGGGAGTCAAGCAGGCCTGGGCTAAGCAACCCGCCTTTGATCGCTTGATACCTGCCCCTCGGGAATCAACCCGTTACAGAACGGGGATCGCGACCTCGATCCTGGATAAGTAAGGGCCCATGCCCCATGTTCCTGAAGCGCTGCCACGCTACCAACCAAGACAAGTCAGATCCGCGACAGATGTCCTTCCCTGGGGACAGGAACAGCTCCTCCACCCAACAATGATAAGGAGGAAAGCCTAGGGTAGAGAAGAAGAAAGTCAGCAAGCCCCCGAGCGAGCCCCCTCTGAAGAAGAAACCAGGTAGAGATCGCAGGTTCATCAGAGAGATCTGATGGTGAGAAATCCGAGATCGACTCAAGGAAATCCTAAAGCAAGTGACTGTGGGACCAGTTGGCAGAGCTACAGAAAGAGGTCCAATTGATAAAGAAGGGGAAGTACAATGAGGACAAGAAAGATCCTCAAAGTGAAATGAACACCTCCTTCACCAGAAAGATCGGGGAGGTAGAGCTCTCGCCTAAGTTCAAAATGCCAGCTGATAGATTCTCGGGACTGAAGATCCTCTGAGCCACTTAGAGAGCTTCGTTCAACAGATGGAGGTCCATAACACAACCAGGGCGGCTATGTGTCAAATGTTCCCCAATACACTCACGGATTATACTAAGACCTGGTTTAGGAAACTACTCGTTGGGAGCGTAGATTCCTTCACCAAGTTATCAATCGATTTCTGCTCACAATTCCAGGGAGTTCAGCTCCGACTGAAGGACCCGATCCACCTATAATACGTGATTCAGGAGAGAGGGGAAACCCTCCGGGCTTATGTCGAGAGTTTCGATAAGGAAGTCATCCAGATAAGGGTCTTCACTAAGAAGGAAACACTGGCCAACTTCAGAAAGAACCTGTGGGCAGGAAAGCTTTTCCAGTCTTTCGCTAACAGACCTCCAGAAACTTACCAGAAAGCCTATGATCTGGCTTTGGAGCAGATTGAGGTCGAAGAGCAGCTCAAGGTCAAGATGGAACATGACTACATGAGAGCCGTAAAGCGATAAAAGAAGGAAGCTCCCAGACCAGAGCAAGCTTAGAAAAGCCAAAACAAACCTCCTAACAAATTAACATATGGTTTCCCTCTTCCTCAGCCCAGATTGGAAAAGTATCCCGATAGACGAGCTCCTCCTCAAGCTTTACCACTTCCCAGGACAGTAGCCCCTATAGCCAGTAATGAGAGGGGGTATGACCATTACACTCCCTTAAATGCATCTCGAGAAATAGTCTACCTCACCATTCGGGACAAGGGTTTGTTACAGAAGCCTGCTCCTATGAAAGCCCCGGTCGATAAAAGAAATCGTTATAAATACTGTGACTTTCACGAGGATGTAGAGCACAACACTTCAGAATGCTACATCCTGCGAAACCAGATTGAGGCTTTGATAAGGGGAGGATGCTTGATAGAGTTCTTACAACAAGTCAGGGAGAACATTCAGACTGGAAGGGAGGTGCGAGCCGAGATCCGAGAACATGCTGAGAAAAGGAAAGAAGAACAAGCGGACCTGATGCAACAGATTCAGGTAATATATACTATCAGAGGGGGTCCCACTCTGGCTGGCACCTCTAACAATTCCAGGAAAAGCCATGCGAGAAAGGTCCCTCATACAGACCAGGGGCGGGATATCTTCAAGGTCGACAAGAGACTGACCAACCCCTCCCAGCTGTCACAGATCATCTTCACCGAAGCAAATGTCTATAACACCGTGTAGCCACATGATGACCCCATTGTCATTACAGTATAAATTGCCAACTTCATGGTGTACCGCGTGCTCGTGGATACCGGGTAGCAGCGTCGACGTTCTATTCAAAGGCACTTTGGAAAAACTAAACTTGAAGCAATGGTGTTACAACAATTGTACTACTCCATTATATGGGTTCACTGGGGACTCTATCACACCCGTAGGATAAAAAATCCTACCAGTGATCATCGGAGCCACACCTCTCCAGCAAAACATCATGACTGACATCGTGGTGGTGGATACCCCATCGGCCTACAATGCGATATTAGTGAGGCCATTCCTATCATCCTTGAAAGGGTCCTCTCTATTTACCACAATGTCTTTAAGTTCCCGGTAAGAGACAAGATTGGGGAAGTTTGGGGTGATCAGTAAGCAGCTAGGAAATGCTACGAAGTGTCAGCCAACCCAGCAGCTCTAGCTAAACAATTCGCCCAGGTGACGACTATCCAAGGTGAGATAACTCATGCACTAAACCAGGAAGATGCGGGTTCCACCGAGTGTCTAGAAGAAGGCCTTGTGGTGTCTGACATTGATGAACAGAGAAGGGAATGGGCCAGCGGTCAACATGTCGATAAGTTAGAGGAGATTCCAGTTTGACTAAGCGATCCCTGAAAGGTCGTCAAGATCGGAGCTACCCTTGAGCTAGGAATGAAAGAGGGCTTGATTAGGCTCCTCATGGAGTTCAATGACTTTTTTACCTGGAGTCATGCCGAGATGCCGGGGATCCCAATGACATTAGCTGCAAATCGATTGGCGATGGATCCGACCTTCAAGCCGGTCAAACAGAAAAGGTGCCACTTCAACACTTAAAGAAATGTGACGGTTCAAGAAGAGGTGGATCAACTCACCCAGGCAGGCTTCATTCAAGAGGCCCGCTACCCCGAATGGATCGCTAACTTTGTCATGGTCACAAAGGTGAATGGGAAGTGGTGCATGTGCGTGGACTACACCGACCTCAACCAGGCGTGCCCGAAGAACAGTTTCCCTCTGCCAAAAATTGATCAGTTGGTCGATTCCACCTTCGGGAACAAGCTTCTGTGCTTTATGAACGAGTTTTTCAGGCTACAATCAGATTATGATGCATCCTACAGACCAAGAAAAGACCAACTTCATCACCGTACAAGGCCTGTACTACTACAAGGTGATGCCGTTCGGGCTCAAAAACGCTTGAGCTACTAACCAGCGGTTAGTTAACCGTTTGTTTAAGCCCGAAATTGGAAAGTCGATGGAGGTGTACATCGATGTCATGATCACTAAATCTTCAATCTCGGAAGGCCACATGGACGACCTTCGTAGGACATTCATGATCCTAAGGGAAAACCATATGAGGTTGAACCCTTCCAAATGCACCTTTAAGGTAACTGTGGGGAAGTTTCTAGGCTTCATGGTCCATGAGAGAGGCATAGAGACTAACCCAGAAAAAATAATGGCTATCCTGGATCTGAAATCCCCCACATCTCTTAAATAGGTTCAAGCCTTGACCGAACAGATAGCAGCGCTCAACAAGTTCATCTCCCGGTCTACCGATAAGTGCCTACCATTCTTCAAAGCTATCAAGCAGGGAAGAAACATGAAGTGAGATTAGGAGAGCGAACAGGCTTTCCAAGCTTTGAAAAGATACCTAACAAGCCCTCCACTGCTGGTCAAGCCAAATCCTAGAGAAGAGCTCTAAGTATACTTGGCCGTTTCAGAAACCGCTGTAAGCGGGGCCTTGGTCAAGGAATACTAGGATAGGATCTAAGGACCTATCTACTATGTGAGTCACGCTCTAACCAAGCCCAAAAAGAACTATACCATGTTGGAAAAGCTTGCTTATGTCTTGGTGACCTCAGTAAGGAAACTTTATCCTTACTTCCATGCTCATTCAATAGCAGTAGTGACGGACCAACCCCTCCGTCAGTTCTTGCAAAGGCCGGATGTTTCTGGAAGGCTGGTTCTTTGGGCCCTAGAGCTTACCCAGTTTGATTTAAAGTATAAGCCTAGGAACACGATAAAAGCTCAGGCACTAGCGGACTTTGTAGCCGAGCTTTTTAGTACCATCAAATCAGGCAACCCCCGTGGAAACAGATGCCACCCTTGAGAGGACTCCAGAATCTGATAACTGGCCGCAGGGCTGCGAGTCATGGACTCTCTACACTGACAAAGCTTCCGGACAGTCTGGGGGAGGTGCGGGCATAATCCTCATGGACCTAGAAGAAACTGAGTGCTGCCATTGTTTCAGGTTCGAATTTAAAGCCACGAACAATGAAGCGGAATACGAAGCTCTGTTAGCTAGGATAAAAGCTGCCATAGAGCTCGGGGTTGATTACCTGAATATCAAGAGCGACTCTTCACTCGTGGTCAACCAAGTTTCCAGGGATTATCAGGCTAAAAGGGATAACATGATCGCTTACCTAAAATTGGTGCAACAACTCAAGAACAGATTTAAAGGGTTCAGAATCGAGTAGATACCTCGACAGCTAAATCATCAGGCTGACGCCCTTGCCAAGATAGCTGCCTTTGGTGGCCAGACCCTACCTCACGGAGTCCCTCTTCAAGTAATCCCCCTACCTACATTATGACAGGTAATGAAGCTTGTACCCTGGACCGACAGCCATGCTGGATGGATCCAATAGCAGAATATCTACAGGACGAGAAACTCCCCGGGGAGCCCGACCAATCTAGGAGGGTTAAAAGGTTCTCGGTCCAGTATTGTATGGTGGAGGGACATTTATACCGAAGGGGGAAATCCTTTCCCCTGCTCTGATGTCTACACCCTGAAGATGCCAAGCTGGCTTTGAGAGAGGTTCATTTCGAGGAATACGAGAACCATATTGGCAGAGAGGCCCTGGCAAATCAGGTTCTCCGCATGGGGTATTATTGGCCGACCATCCATCAAGATGCTAAGGACTTGGTGCAAACCCACGAGGCATGCAAGAAGGCCATAAATCTGAGTCACCTCTCTCCGAAGCGTTTGTCGTCTCTTAGCTAGCCATACCCCTTCGCTATGTGGGAAGTCGATTTGATTGGCCCGCTTCCTACAGCGCCGGGACAGGCCAAGCACGCTATCGTAGTGATTGACTACTTTATAAGATGGGTTGAAGTCAGACCGCTCTCCTAGATATCGGAAGAGAACACAACAAGGTTCATCAAGACTAATGTAGTCTGTAGGTTCAGAACCTCTCTTACCATCATAACCGACCTCAAAAAAACAGTTCGATAATGGCCGATTCAGAGATTTCTGTGAAGGTTTTGGGAATCGACCTTCGGTTTGCTTCGGTAGCCCACCCTCAGACCAATGGTTTGGTGGAATCAATGAACAAAACCATCAAGAAGTTTTTGAAGAAAAGCTGCAACAAAAGAAAGGCAGATGGGTAGAGGATCTTCCTGAGGTCCTCTAGGCTTACCGCACTACAAGGAGAACAGCTACTGGGGAAACGCCCTACTCGCTGGCCTTCGGGGTTGAAGCAGTCCTACCTATAGAGCACAAGTTGACCTCCTTTAGAGTCTAACAATTCAAACCGGGGAGCAATAAAAGCAAGCTCCGAGCTAGCTTGGACCTCTTGGAGGAAAAGCAAGATCGAATAGTTGAGAAGGTAGCAATCTACAAGGCAGGATTGCCAGGTACTTCAACAAGAGGGTTAAAGCCCAAAGCTTCAAAGAAGGGGATCTAGTCCTCAGGAAAGTGATGTTGAACACCATGAAGAGGTCAGACGGGGTCCTAGGGCCCAGCTTGGAAGGACCCTACATAATAAAAATGGTGATCCGTAATAGGGCGTACAAGCTCGAGGATATGGATGGCCGACTCATCGACCATACTTGGAATGCGGATCACCTAAGGAAATTCTACCCTTGAACATGGGACTCAGGAGCAGGCAACCTCCGACTAGTTTCTTTTATTTATTTTCTGACAATAATGTACTCAACCCTCCATATCAATAAAGCCTGCTTTCTTGTTTACTCATTCTTCGACTATGTCCTACAATGATTTGGGTCTACATGGAAAGTTTCAAAATTATTGCCTCAAGACCAGGGGTAAGCCGGGGAAGCCCCCTCGCTACTCTTGATGCCTCGGCCGGGCACTACCCCCAGCCAAGAAGGGTCTGAGTATAAGAGCATAGTTTCCATCCAGACCTCAAGACTAGGAAATAGCTAGATAGCCCTCATAATGCCTTGGTCGGGCTGCTACCCCCCAGAAAGATCTAAGTGTAAGAGCATAGTTGCCATCCAGATCTCGAGACTAGGAAATAGCTAGATAGCTCTCCTGATGCCTTGGTCAGGCTACCACCCCAAGAAGGATCTGAGTGTAAGAGCATAGTTGCCATCCAGATCTCGAGACTAGGAAATAGCTAGATAGCCTTCCTAATGCCTTGGTTGGGATACCACCCCCAAGAAGGATCTAAGTGTAAGAGCATAGTTTCCATCCAGATCTCGAAACCAGGAAATAGCTAGATAGCTCTTCTAAAGCCTTGGTCGGGCTACCACCCCAAGAAGGATCTAAGTGTAAGGGTATAGTTGCCATCCAGATCTCAAGACCGGGAAATAGCTAGATAGCCCTTCTTAAGCCCTGTACGGACAACCACCCTTAAGAAAGATTCGAGCCCAAGGGATAAATCCTTCACTAAATACCTTACTCAAGTTTACAGCCCCCTAGAGGGACTCAAAGATAGATGGCTCGACTTCCTTAACTTTGAAATATGCCAGTAAGTTCAGGTTACTAGCTCTCCTTGATACAGGGTTACTTACTACAGCAGACCCACAATCAAACAAAGGGACTGTCAGCTGAAGAAGTTGAGCTAGGAGTTTCATTAGTATGAGGGCTCAATGCCAATAGCCTTTTTTTATCTTATTTTTTCCCCAACGATAGCTCGTTTCGATATAAAAGCTAGACGATCAAGCAAGTACTTGCAAGCTAGAGTTAGATATGAGATTAAAATTTTATTATCAAGTAAGGGAGCCTATCCCCTAACAAGGCTACAACAAGCAAGGGGGGCCTAATCCTTGGTTCCGGGCTACAAAAGCAATAATAAAATGGCAAACACAGTTAAAGATGGGATGCCCACCCCCTTTTCCGGGCATTCAAAGTAGATTACATCTTCGTCTTTTTGAGGACCTCCAGCCTCCTCCTCCATAGAATGAACCTCGCCCCTGCTCCCCTCTCCAGTCACGGCTCGTCCTGGTCAACTATATCTACCGCCTCCGCAACCTCCTCTTGGGGATCATCCTTGGCTGCCTCGGGGTCAACAAGACCTCCACGATATCATTGATCACCGCCAAAACTTCAGGCGATATAGCTGCATCAAGAAGGATGGTCACCGACTTAGGCACATTCCCGCCTTCTGTTGACTCTATTCTTGAGAGCACTGCGGGAGGATCTCGGGCTTCAGCAAGGCCTTCTTCTAGCTTCTCTTTGTGAACCTCCTTTGAGGATTCGTCTGAACCAGATGCTGGAAAAGCTAGAACAGGTGGAGGCACATCTGGCACCTCCAACTGCTTCCCATCTCCCTCCCCGAAAGAACCAGCTCCATCTGTTTTGGGGCGAGACATCTTCACAGCCGGTGACATGACCTTCTTTCTATCGTAGCCAGCGATGCTGGAGAGATCGAATGGGGGAGGAAGAGCCTCTGCAACCTGACAGAAGGCATAGAAATACCCCTCATTAAAAGAGGCTTCCACCTCTGCTTGGAGCTGGCTAATTTGAGCCTGCAAGGTTTGGTTCTCAACATCCAAGGCCTTCGCTTCCCCCCTCTAGTCATCCCGCTGACTAGCCCGCTGCTTCAACCGGATAGTCTTCTAATCAAAAGCCCGCTTCAACCTCTCATGGTTGCATTGAAGCTTAGCTAACTGCGTCTCTATTCCTTATTTGCTGGAGGTCATCTCCTGGACCAGGCTTTGAGCTCGTGCAAGCAACCTCGTGGCTTGCTCAACTTCAGCCTCAGGCTTGGTTGCCCGATCATGGAGGAAGGCTACCTGATGCCCCATGGCCACCTGGAACTTGAAAGCCTGTAAAGGAAAATCATGTTAGAAAATGACAAATCAAAATGCTAAATAAAGAAGTGAAAGCGACGGTTACCTCGGCTAGAAGGGCGGACCCTTTGGTAATCATGATATCCATGGGCATCGCGGTCATCCTAAAAAGCCCGCCGCCTGGACAGGATGTGAAAAATTTCTTATGGACCTCGTCCTGACCTGCTGAGCTCGATTGCTGTTATGGGCGAGAAGAGGCGACCTCAGGAATATCGGCATCAGGCTCCTTAGGAACCTCGACTGCCTGGGTTACAACCGGATCATCAAAGAGGGATGATGTGACTCAGGGAGCATCGGCTAAAGTAGAGACTACTGGTAAGGGGGCAGGAATTGATTTTTTGATGACTTGAGAGGCAGACCCTCCTCGGTTTAGAGCCTTCGCAGCCCGAGATGCAAGAAGAGCCTTCTTGGACTTCACCTGGGAAGGAGGGGGAAGGAAGGAACGAACGCGGCAGCTACCTTAGTTGTTGACCCCTTCTTTATCGAAACATCTGAGAGAGCTCCCGGGGATGATCTGGAAAGAGGAGAAGGGATCCCAGCTCGCCGGGATTCGTGAGAAGCTGTAGCAACAACAAACACTGTTAGAGAGAGGAATCAAGATCATCAGAACTGAACCTTAAAAAAAAGAACAAGATAGATCGAGATACTTACGAGGGGTAGCATCAGATATTTGCAGGTACTTGTTTACCCTATGGGGATCGAAGTGGTCGGTGGTTGGAAACTTCATATTCAAGTAGTTCTGAGCCAGGATGGTCTTTAGCACGGCTTCAGACTCAGAGGGTAAGGAATCCCGACCCCATGTGGGTTTGTCACTAAAGGCGGTGGGAACCTCGAGCTCATGCCCGCCGACGAAGAAGAAGTTCCCCCAGTCTCCCCCCGCCAGTACCTATTCCTCTTTCCAAGCAGGGTCCTTTTTATAAGCCCCGGGGATGATAAAGTTGAGCCTATTCTTGGTCTTGGCATAGAATTGGCCTCGTGGAACCCCAGCAAGGCTACCTATTTGAAAAAAGAAGGCGAGCTCCTCAGCCCTGGGCTCCTTGGTTACGCTGCTCAGCTCGCATTGCTCCCTCCATAATACAAAGAAGCCGACTAGATGCCTCCAGAAGCCGGACATCAGTTGAAGTGGAACCAGCTGAAGGGCATAAAGAGCCCGTCGAAGGGTGGGGTGAAGGGTGGGGTTTACTCTGCTCTCAAAAGCTGTGACGTGGATGGGGAGCACGTCTTTGGGCGGGCTAAAAACATCATAATTCCGGTGGGGACCAGTTAGGGAAACAGTGTCAGGAATACCATACTTGTCCCTAAGACGGCCAATCGACTGAGGGTCGACAGTGGAGTCAAGGATGACCCTGGTTTCGAAAGGAAGGGCTACCACTGAAGAAAGCTCTGCAACTGTGATTTGAGCTCTCCCGACCGTATCTAATCTCTCTCCGACATCAGAGTCTTCGTCGACTAGGTTCAGAGGATTTTCAGGCTAGTTCGAAAAGCCAGAGCCAATAGAAAAATTCCGGTTTGAACGACGGCACTGGCGAAGCGGGGAAGATTCCTCGTCTCTTGAAATCCCTCGCACCCGCTTAAAAGAAGCTAGGTTAGGGCCCCTGTAGCCCTCCACCATGGCATTAACACTATCTGTGGAAGTCGACATTGATGGGTAAGAGAGGTGAGAAAGCAAGCGGAAGATAGAGGCAGACAAAGCAGGGAAAAAGAAATTTAAAAATGTGAGATTTGAGAGAGCATGAAGAAAGTGACGGTAAGGCCGGGTTTAAATAGAGGAGTATCATCGATATCCTCGGGAAGATCACCTGAAGACGTATTGCAGCTATCTTTCTTCGAATAACACTGTCTCAAATTTTCAAATATTAGGTAATTAATGAGAAGATTTCGCTCTCATTAATTATTCTTATTTCAAAAAACTTTCTCAATTAAACAAGGAATCTGACTCCAACCCCAACTCTACCACCAGTGTTCAAGTCAGAGGGGACTTCTGTTAAAAGTGAAATTTGGTCAGGGGTCAAAGAGAAATTTTTCACCCATAATCGACAATCATAAAGCCTGAAAATACCGTAAAGCCACCCCGCAGGGGCAGAGAAGGTCGGGTTGGCTTCAAAACTACCAGACACAACCAGGACAAGTCCCCACAAGAGTACTGGAACCCAGGCTTCTCCAGGCCATCTATCGGGGAACCTCGGCTCTGAGGTCGAGCTCCACAACCGCCCCATAAGTGCCAGGGGAAGTCTCCAAGCTCAAGAGACATTCAAAAGAAGCTCGCCAACCTCTCTAGAAGCACGATGTCCTTGCTGGACATAAGGGAAGAATCACGCCTAAATATACACTACCCCAGCTACTTCCGTGAAAGGTCTACAAAAGCACCTCAAGCCCTCACGGGTCAGGGAAAATCCATCTTAAGCTTCTAAGAACAGAGCCAGAGCAGGGGTCTACCTCGCTTTACGGGGCAACGGCCAGCTGGAAGGGTGACCTCCATGAATATCCATGGCACGAGTGCACACAGGATCATCTCCACATGATATTTACATGCACGTCAAGAGTTTAATTCAAATAAGGGAACAAACTTATCTTCGTCAACGATATCATCGAATCCGGAAACAATTCAAATTTACATGACGAATCCCGCCCGATAAGGAGGGGACGGATTCGTGAAATCACAGTAGAGTATTTGCGAACTAAAAACCTACTTGGACAATATATATTAGTGGCCAAGCATGGTAGAGATCAAAGACAAAAATTCATACACAGAAAAACAGAGAACAAATACAAAAATACGACAAAGATTCGACAGACTGGGAAGGCCTAAATTCTGGATTCAGAACACGGTCACCTTCATCTCCACTAATCGACAGGCACCGAGTTGCCACCATCCTACACCTCCGAGAGACTGTGAGCAAACTATAGAGTTATCTATACCTTATATAAATCAATAATAAAGCTCCCCCTTACTGTTATTACGTTTCAGTCTCTTGTCTCTCTCTTAAACAGGTCGGGAACCAACGGTACCGACCCTGACCACCACTTTCGTGGTAGTGGTCTCGAGGGTGTTAACAGGATTTTCTCATCCCGAGCAAATTTACCATCAACATATATATTCTATTTTTTTTCTTATATATATCCTTGTTTGTATCTTATACAAACACTTATATATGTGAACACACCAATTTACATCCAATGCAATCTCTTGTGTTATAATTGATATATATATATATATATATATATATAAATATATATATATATATATATTAATTATCCTTTTTAAATATATCTAATATATTAAAAATGATAATAAGTATTTTAAATTTAAACTTAAATTCAAATACTAAGATAAATGATTTAGTAAAATAAAATAATCATATTATTTTATCTTCACCTAAATCTATATATCAACTAACACCCTCCAATTAATAGTTAATTAATAATTCATAATTATCAATATAATTAAATAATCCAATTATTTAATTAATTTAACTATTAACATTAATAAATTAAATAATCTCATTATTCAATTAATTCCTGAATATATACGTGTCACTTTCGTAACGCAATTAATTGGACAATCCAATTAATTAACCGTGACCCTTGTTACCTAAATCGATCGGGCTAGCAAAGGGACCTAATTGACCCACAGTATTTTGAGCTCCAATAATTCTCGGAATTATTAATTAAACTCTTTAATTAATATTCCTTGATTATTAACTCCGGTGTTATTCCACTAAAAACCCGAAGCTGCACTCTCTCAACCGTAGACGCTTTTACACAGACCGATACAACTCGGTGTCCATCAATATAGCTATTACATATGGTGTGATCCTCTACAATAGTTCAAAATTAGAGTTGGGTCATAATGTCCGTTATACCCCTCTGATTACATATATCCTTTAAGTACCATTGATTCTCTAATGGACAATAAATCCTATTTCCTTACCGAATTAAGAGAGCGCTCATATTGTCCAAGCCCCGAATCAACCCTTAAGAGAACTACCATCTGCTTCTCACAAGAAGGAGTGAATTCCACTATTGTGTACAAACTTTCTCAGCCACAAGCCAAACCGCAATCCTAACATACGGAGCATATTGATTGGGAATTGCATCCGACCTCACCCATGGTATATCAAAGACCACGATCTTACCTGAAGGAGTCGATGAGACACTCAGAATTAAAATCACCCACATATAGCCATCATTAGTTGATATATATGAATCTCATCTGTAAACAGATCTTGGTGAGAGATTCATATAGATCATGGCCCAGTCCTATATGATCTCATCATACAAGGTGCCTCCATTCTTATATCTTCATATGAATGATTCAGGATAGAATCACCGTACATTACAGAATGAACCGCAGCTATAGATTAACCACAAGTAAAGTATCCAGCTTTATTTGTTATCTATGGACTCTTTAGATTACAAGTCTCTTACTGTATCCATCCGTATACGACACTCATATACACAGTTCGAGATTACATCCGGCAATCTTGGATGTTAAATTTATGCACAAGTTATATAATAAACAACATAACAAGAATGTATTGAACTTTTCCTTTTATTTATTTAATAAATCCATTTACAAATTACATCTTTAAGGCATAAATCCTAACACCTTAGGCTTCAGTAAGGCCTCCTTCTGGCTCCGTGGGTTAAACCCCCACAGAGGATTCTCTGGGACCTGACGCTGGGAAGGTCGGGATAGGAGGAAGCAAATCTGGTATTTCGGGTCCCTTCCCATCTCCATCCCTAGTAGAAGGACCTGCTTCGTCATTTTCTGGGTGAGACATCTCTGCAGCCCAAGGCATAATTTCCTCCTTATCCCAACCGACGATACTATAGAGGTCAAATGGGAGCGGAAGGGCTTCCACAAGACCTGGAATGAGGCATAGAAATAACCCTCGGTAAAAGAGGCTTCCACTTCGGCCTGAAGCTTGGCAACTTAGGCCTACATATCTTGGTTATCAACATTTAGTGCATTCGTTTTGTTTCTTCAAATTATCCCGCTGACAGGCTCGAAGCTAAGACCGAAGGGTTTCTTGATCGAAAAACCGCTTCAACCTCTCATGGTTGCACTGAAGCTCGACCTGTTGTGCTTTCAATCCCTTCTGGCTAGTGGTCATCTCTTGTACCAAGGCTTGAGCCCGCGCCAATAATTCCATGGCCCTCTCAGCTTCAGCCACAACCCTAGTTGCCCGGTCACAGAGAGAAACTACCTGGTGACCCATGGCTACTTGGAACTTGAAGGTCTGTAAAGGGAATTCAAGTTAGGAAACGACGAATCAAATTATTATATGAGAAAATAAAAGGCGATGACTCCTCGGCCAAGAGGGCAGAACCCTTGGTAAGCAGGATATCCACAGGCATTGAAGCCATCCTAGAATGCCGCCACCCTGGCAGGAAGCAACGAACTGTTTCAAAACCTCGTCTTAGTCAACCGAGCCAGACTGATGGTGGGGGAGAGCAGGGGCACCTTAGGGATACCAGCATCGGGATACTCGAAAGCCTGAATTTCTTGGGGCGTAGATGGAACAGTTGAGGTAATAGGTAATGTGATGGAAAGAGCAGTAGTTGTAGCAGGCGCCATCGATGAAGGAGCGGAGGTGGTCGTATTAGCGATCGGGGGAGTGGACCCACCTCGATTTAGAGCTCTAGCAGCCCGCGATGCAAAAATAGCTATCTTAAAGCTCACAGGGGAAGGCGATGAAACCGAAGCAGGCGAAACCCTAGCTGGATCGGTAGGCCCATTTTTCTCCAAAATAGCTAAGGGGGCTTCCTGGGGAAGTTTAGCATGAGGTGAACGGGTACGAGCCTGTTGAGCTTTACGGGAAGCTGGAGCAACAACTGTTAAAAAAAACAAAAGAAAAAGAAAAAAGGGGTAAAGCCATCAGAACTGAACCATTCAACGACACAAAGCTTGATGGTTTAAGGTACTTACGAGGAGTAGCATCGGATATTCGTAGATAACGGTTTACCCGACAAAGATCAAAAGGGTCAGCAATCGGGAACTTTAGGATCAAGTAGTTCCTGGTAAGGAAGGCTTTCAACACCACCTCAGACTCGCCATACAAGGTATCTCGGCTCCACATGGGCTTATCGTTGAAAGCAGTAGAGACCGTAAACTCGTGCCCATCTATAAAGATCGAGCTCCCCCAATCATTGCCAGCCATTATCCATTCTTCTTTACAGGCTGGGTCATTTCTTGAAGCTCTAGGGATAATGAAATTAAAATTGTTCTTGGCCTTAGCGTAAAACTGACCTTAGGGAACCCCGACCAGGCTCCCAATTTGAAAGAGGAGAGCAAGCTCCTCTACCCCAGGCTCCCTGGCTATCTTGCTTAGCTCGCACTGCCCCCTCTACAGCACGAGGAAGCCAATCAAATGCCTCCAGAAGCTAGGTGTCAACTGGAGGATAGCTAGCTGAAGGACGTTGAGAGCCCACAGAAGGGTAGGATGAAAATGGAGCCTTACCCCGCTCTTGAAGGCTGCCACATGATAGGGAACACGCCTTTTGGTGGGTTAAAGATGTCATTATTCCTCTGAGGGACTGTTGGGGAGACGCTGTCAAGAATGCCATATCTGGACCTCAGGCGGCTGATCGATTTTGGGTCAACGGTAGAGTCTGGAATGACCCTGAAGTCATATGGAAGACGCCTTTCCAGGGAAAAACAGACAACCTTGCCTTGATCCTTTCCAGCGATGCCGGCTCTATTTTCTTCACTAGAATCCTCATCAACCAAGTTCAGAGAATTGTCTGGTTGGTTAGAAAACCCAATCCCGATTGCTATATTCTGGTTCGATCGATGACGTTGCGGGGATGGAGGTGAGTCATCCCCGTCTAGATCTCGTCGAGCCCGCTTTCCTTGGACAAGTCTTAAAACCTCTATACCTTTAACGAGGTAGTCAATGGAGTCATGACTAATATTCGACATGGTAAAACAAGGTTTGGGGACTGAGAAAAGAAAGGAAAATCGACAGGAAGTATAGAGAGAGGAAGTTCGACAATTTGAAATTGAAGGAATGCGTAAGGAAGTGGCGATGAGTTTGAATTTAAATAGGAGATAGGATGGTGGTGACGTTGACGAGATTCTCAGGTGGGTTACCTCGAATCGCGGAGAGGGTCGTAACACAGCCGAATTTCTTTGAAGAGTATGCCAATCCGTGCTCGCCACGTCACTTGAGCAATTAATGAGAAGATTTCATTCGAGATCCTCAATAATTATTTGATTACAGAAAATTTCCCAATTCAAAAATAAGGAATCTGACCCCAGCCCCAACTCTACCACCGGTGTTCAAGTAAAAGGGGACTTCTATTAGCAGTAAAATTTGGGTAGGGGATCAAAGAGAAATTTTGCACTCTCCTAGCTCGAATCAAAGCCCAAATTAGACATTCATGAGACCCCAGGCGAACCATCAAAATATCCCGCAGAAGCAAGAAAGGATCACCGGGCTTTGGAACTATCAGGGATGAAGCTAGGCACGACCAGGTCAAGCCCTCACGTGAACACTGGAATCCAGGCTTCTCGAGACCACCTATCCCAGAACCTTGGTTCCTGGGGTTGGGCTCCAAAACCACCCCGTGAAAGGGAGAAAGGATTGCTAAGCTCAAGAAGAACTCTAAATGTAGCCCTGGTAAAAACAAGAATGAGCTCCTTCCAGGTCAAAGCTTCCCGAGGTCAGATTTAGCTCATAGCCTAAGCCAGAAGCCTGTCAACCACTCCGGAATCCTGCTGCCCCCGTCAGATACAAATAGAGAGTCTCTAAATGGATAATGTTCATGCTATAGCTAAATCGCTAAGGGACGCCCGTAGCCTACCTAGACATGAAAGAAAAATCTCGCCTAATCTACACTACCTCCCGTTAGTTCCCGCAAGGCCGTCCCAAGCTTCTAAGACCAAAACCAAAGCATGGATCTGCCTTGGATGCATATAAGATCATATCTACATTATAACGAACATTAAATGTTGCATACATGTAAGACAAGAGTTTGATTCGAAAGAGGAAACAAACTTCTCTCCTCCAACGATAATCTTGAGTCCGTAACTTACTCGAAGTCAATGACTTTTAAATAGAGGATCACGTCCGATAATGAGGGGACAGATTCATAAAATCGTGATGGGCGATTCATGAGTTTAAACCTACTTGGAGCATGTATAAATAGGTTCAAGTATGATGTAGAAAAAGATAAGTAGAAATAGAGTAAAAAAAGAAAGATGATTGCGCCACGCTTAAATTCTACGAATAGAACGCAACCATCATTGTATCTACTACTCGACAAGCACGAAGTTGCCACCCTCTTATGTCATAGAGAGATTGTGAGTGTATGTGAGAGATTCATGTATACCACGAGTGATTAATGATAAAGCTCTCATTCGCTATCACATTATCATTCAAATATTCATTTTTAACTTAACTGGTCAGATATCTGATGTACTGACCCCGACCATCACCTCCGTGGTAGTGGTCTCAAGGGTGTTAGTTGGAATTTCTCATCTTTAGCAAATTTCCCTTTAAGAAAAGCTATCAAGTAGGGAAGAAACATGAAATGGGACCAGGAGAGCGAGCAAGCTTTTCAAGCTTTGAAGAAGTATCTGTCAAGTCCTCCGTTACTGGTCAAGCCAAGTTCGAGAGAGGAGCTGCAAATCAACATGGCTGTTTCAGAAACTTCAGTGAGTGGGGCCTTGGTCAAGGAATGTGGAGATAGGGTCTGACAACCTATCTACTACGTAAATCATGCCCTAACCAAGCCAGAAAAGAATTATACCCTTTTGGAGAAGCTCGCCTATGCCCTAGTGACCTCGGTAAAGAAGGTTTATCCCTATTTTCAAGCTCACTCAATAGCAATAGTGACGGACCAACCTTTCTGTCAATTCCTGTAAAGGTCGAACGTGTCCGGAAGACTGGTTTTATGGGCCCTGGAACTCACCCAGTTTGATTTAAGGTATAAACCCATGACTGCAATTAAAGCCCAGGCTTTGGCAGACTTTATGGCAGAGCTCTCAGTACCCCTAGGCCAAGCAACCTCCGTAGCGACGAATATAGCTCATGAGAAGATTCCAGAGTTCGACACTTGGCCGGTAGGCTGCAAGTCATGGATTCTCTACACTAATTGAGCATTTGGACAAGCCGATGGAGGAGCGGGCATAGTTCTGATAGACCCAGAGGAGACTGAGTGTTGCCACTGCTTCAGATTTGAATTTAAGGCCACTAACCATGAAGCAGAGTATGAAGCCCTCTAGCCGGGATGAAGGTGGTCGACGAGCTCGGGGTCGATTACCTTCAAGCCAAGAGTGACTCATTACTCATAGTCAATCAGGTTTCGGGGGACTATAAGGCCAAAGGGGATAACATGATTGCCTACTTGAAGCTAGTTCAGATGCTTAAAAATAAATTCAAGAGATTTAAGATTGAGCAGGTGCCTCGACAACAGAATCGTCGAGCTGACGTCTTAACTTAGATAGCAACGATTGGTGGTCAGGCCTTACCATAGGGAGTCCCTCTTCAAGTTATCTCCCTGCCAAGCACAGTGACGGGCAATGAGTCTTATACCTTGGATCAACAGCCATGCTGGAAGGACCCAATAGTGGTTATCTCTAAGAAGGAAGGATTCCCGAGGAGCCCAACTAAGCCAGAAAAATTAAGAGGCTCTTAGTCCAATATTGCCTGGTAGATGGATACATCTATAATAGGGGCAGGTCTCTTCCCCTGCTGTGATGTTTGCATCCTGATGATGCTATATGGGCATTAAAAGAGGTTCATTCTGGGGAATACGGGAACCACATTGGTGGTGAAGCACTAGCATATCAGGTACTCCGCATGGGGTATTGCTGGCCAATTATCCATCAAGATGCAAAGAACTTTGTTCAATCCTGTGAACCATGCAAGAAGACCTCCAACTTGAGCCACTTCCCACCGGAGCATCCATCATCTCTCAGCTCGCCTTACCCCTTTGTTATGTGGGGAGTCAACCTGATCAGACCATTTTCAACCGCTCATGGACAAGCCAAGCATGTTATTGTGGCGATCTACTATTTCACAAGATGGGTCGAAGTTAGACCGCTCTTCCAGATATCGGAAGAGAATACAATAAGGTTCATAAAAAAATGTAGTTTATAGATTCGGGACCTCTCTTATCATTATAGCTGACCTCGGGAAGCAGTTTGATAACGGTCGATTCAAAGACTTTTATGAAGGCTTGGGAATCGACCTTAGATTCGCCTCAGTAGCTCACTCTCAGACTAATGGGCTGGTGGAATCCACCAATAAAACTATCAAGAAGCTGTTGAAAAAGAAGTTACAGTAGAGCAATGGCAGATAGGTCGAGGAGCTTCCCGAGGTCCTCTGGGCTTATCGTACTACAAGGAGAACAACCACAGAAGAAACGCCCTATTCTTTAACCTTTGGGTTGAAGCAGTTCTTCCTAACGAGCATAAACTAACCTCCTTCAGAGTTCAACATTTTGAACATGGAAGCAATGAGGATAAGCTCTGAGCTAACCTAGACCTCTTGGAAGAGAAATAAGATCGGGTAGTTGAAAAAGTAGAGATTTACCAGAGCAAGATCGCTAGGTACTTTAACAGGAGAGTTAAAGCTTAAAACTTCAAGGAAGGGGACCTAGTTCTTCGAAAAGTAACCTTGAATACTAGGAAGAGGTCAGATGGGGTCCTGGGGCCCAACTGGGAAGGATCTTATTTGGTAAAGGCAGTGGTTCGTAACGGAGCATATAAGCTCGAGGACATGGTTAATTGATCCATCGATCACACCTGGAATGCAGATCACCTGAGGAAGTATTACCCTTAGACAGAGGACTCATGAGCAGACTACCTCTATTTAAGTTTCAATAAAATTTCCAACAACAATGTACTCCATTTTTTATAAATAAAGTATGCTTTCTCCATCTTCGATTGTATTCTACAATAATTTCTCTATATCCAACTAAGGTCTACACGGGTAAGTCTGACATAGTCACCTCAAGACCAAGGATTAGCCAGGGAAGCCCCCTCGCTATCCTTTATGCCTTGACTGGGCACCACCTCCCGCTAAGAAGGGTCTGAGTATAAGAGCATAGTTTCCATCCAGATACCAAGACCAAGAAACAACTAGATAGCCCTCCTAATGCCTTGGTCAGGCTACCACCCCCAAGAATGACCTGAGTGTAAGAGAATAGTTACCATCTAGATCACAAGACTAGGAAATAGCTAGATAGCCCTCCTGATGCCTTGGTCGAGCTACCACCCCCAAGAAGAACCTAAGTGTAAGAGCATAGTTGTCATTCAGATCAAAAGACCATGAAATAGCTAGATAGCCCTCCTGATGCCTTAGTCGGGCTACCATCCTCAAGAAGGACCTGAGTGTAAGAGCATAGTTGTCATCCAGATCACAAGACCAGGAAATAACTAAATAGCCCTCTTGCTGCCTTGATCAGGTTATAACCCCCCAAAAAGGCCCGAGATTGGAAAGCCCTCCTACTTAAACTCCAATGTTCCAGTTATTAATGGTTACTAATCTTCCACGTGCATATGATTGCTTGTTGTGACAGGTATAAACTAGCTTATAATCACATAAGGGGACTATTCACTAAAGTTATCGAGCTATAAGTTTCTACTGAGAGTGGAGAGCTTGAGCTAGTTGTCTACTTTCACACTTAAACAAAGTTTTATATCTCATTATCTTCTCCAAAATTCGAGTAATTCAAGTTATCTTAGAGGTCACATCTAGGTCGGGATCAGGAATGAAGCAAGAGGATGTCAGCCAAGTTAAAATTCATTGAAGCAAGTTCGAATGAAGTCTAAAGCCAATGCTCATTAATGGTAAGGGAGCTTATCCCCCTGTTGGGCTACAATTGTCAAACAGGGAGCCCAATCCCTGGTTCTGGGCTATACAAAAAAAATGATGATGATTAGGCATGAATTAAGTGCGGTGCCCACCACCCTTTCCGGGCTACAAAGACAAGTTGTGAATAAATTGTATCAGACTCCTGCTTCCTCTTGATTCCCTTATGCTGCTCCTCCTGCCTGATGGACCTCGCCCCCTACTCCTCCTATATCTCTCTCAGGTAGTTGCTTGATATGGTCGCCTTCGCCCGCTACCCACTCTTCTGGGGATCCTCCACTATCTGTTTCTCAGCGGGGTCCTCCTCTAAAACCTTATTGACCCCCACCATTACCTCAGAAGGAATGGGGGCATCATGAAGCGTAACGATTGACTCTATCCCACTCTTCCCGACTTCGACTCTCCTCTAGAAGAGTCTTCAAATGGGCCTTGGTTTCTGGTTGGCTTCTTTCAGACTCCGCGGGCTAAACCCCCCTCGAGGACTCTCCGGGACCTAATGTTGGTGTAAAGTCCTCATTTATTGATTGGATTATTTCATGAACAAAACACATATTGGGGTTTTATGTAAGGGTAGCTTAGGCTCTCAAGACCTCAAGAGAAGAAGCACCAAAGTTATATTTCTTGTGCTTACTTGCTTTGAAGAGATATAGTTGCACACACTCGCAACTCATGCATATTTCTTATTCGTATATGTTGTGTGTTTATATGAGTGTGCATTCATGTTTTGATAACTCTTCTTGCATGTTTATATTGATCACATTTTTACATTTGTATTGACATGCATTATGTGTTGCTCACACACACACTTACTTGCATTTGATTTGTTATACATGTGTTCTTTATTGTTGTCTATGTGCATTCATAGTGTGGCTTTATGTGTTGTTCACACTTGCACGATGGTGTGCTTGTCTTAGTGCATTGAGTGGCCATTTGAGAAGGTCGTATTCTTCTCTTGGTTTGGTTATATGGAGTAAGGTGTCTAGTTTCAAAATATGGATTTCAAAGATTTAAATGTTTTTCATAACTGACCTTTGCATGGTCTTGTGACCATAAATTTTTATAAAATGCTTCAAAATAAGTTTTGAAAAGTTCTATACAAACTAGGCACCCATACCTTTCCAACGGTATATTATTCATAAAATTTCATGGCCGTTTGGATTGGTTTTGAAATCTCCAAAGTTACCACAAAAACAAGGCATCTCTGTTGTTGTCCATTTTTGAACTTTAGTCACTTAAATGACCATAACATTTTCTAAAGACATTCAAATCAAGTTTTGTGAATTATAGTAGAAAATAGACTTCCATACCTTTCCAACGGTATATTATACGAAAGGTTTGGATATCGTTTGGTCATGTTTTGGGTCGCTTGATTCTCGAGCTGTTGCACTGTTGCGGCTGAGCCAGTCACAAGCGCCCTTACCAACGCCTATTGGACAGTAGTTGTGCACTGGTGTGGTGCTTGTCGACCAGTGCAGCTCACCAGCTAGACATGACCATGGTTCCGGCCAGTTCTGGTTCCGGTTTGGAACCACCGGTTTCGGTTTTAGAAGGAGCCGGAGCCGGAGCCAAAACCGGAATTATGGACAGCGGTTTTAGTTCCAGTTCTGCAAGTTCCAGTCCGGTTCCTCCTTTTTTATTTCTTATTACACATTTATACTCATTTAAAAAAAAATACGAAAACATAAGACATGTAATAATGTGAAATTGTAAATGAATTTTTTTGTGAAAGGCCGTAAGCCGAAATTAAAATTAAAAAAAATAATACTAAATACATAAATTGAAATAAATGTATAAAACTAAAAATGACAAAAATTGGTCTTGCACTTAATTTGTACCAAAATTAAGTTGCCTACGTATCCTCTCGGGGTTTAGAGGAATCAAAGACCACGTAGTTCTTTTACAGTTTATTGTCTTTTACATATGTAATTCTGTAAGTCTGTAACTAATCGTTGTCTTTTGTTCTGGTGCCTGTGGTGTGGTCATCATCGAAGAAATCGTATATCACTTCTGGCTCCATTTCTTGTTGTCTATATTCAGCATTTGTCCAATCATCAACACACACTTGAACTTGAATTGATTCTAGAATCAAAAGCGACTATCTTGCTTCTAAAATATTTCCACCAGAGCTAAACTCTTGTTCCACAGCCATTGTAGAAACCGGTGTTGCAAGAATTTTTTTGGCTATTATAGACAAGATTGGGAAGTGCTTTTGATGTTTTCTCCACCAATGTAGAATATCAAATTTATTCACATCATCGTCTCCTATAAACTCAAAATTGGTACTGTGATAAGTTTCTATCTCATCATACTAGACCAAACTTGATGATGAAGAAGAAGAGCCCCGTAATCTTTTGATCTTTTGGGATAAAAGTGCAGACCCTGCCCCCAACACTCCAGAAGATCGAGTTTGGGAGACATTTTCATTTTGTGGAGCACTAATGTTCAATGATGGACCATAAATTCTACGATATTCATCATATAACTGATAAAATAATGTCTTAATTGTAGCACAATAAGTATTAGTTTTTAATTGTATACCTAAACATTTATAATAAAGAGTTAAATAATCTGTCAATGCATCTAATTTACAACGTGGGTCAAAACACAACGCAAACAGGTAAATAATTGGAAACTCCCTATAATAGTCTAACCATTTTTTTTATAGCTTCAATGCATGCCTGTAATTGTATATCAGATGAACAGTCAGCAAATGCACCAGCAATATTACAACCCTCAATAATAAATAATTGAGTAGTAGGATAATAAATACCTGACAAATTGTTAGTAGCACCGATAAAAACTTTTAACAAATTATAAATTTTTATACAAACATCCCAATGGTGTGCATAAAGATTGATTTGACTAACATTATATTGCATAAAAGAAACTAATAAATCCCTATATTCATAACTTTCACAAAGCAATTTATAAGTAGAGTTACCAACGTGTTGGAACATCACGAGAAAATCTAATGGTATGTCTACCTGTCTGTTTACAAAATCTTACCCATACTTTCATAACATTAGGATGTTTCCATAAATATGAGAGGGCTTCTTTAATGGGTTTAATAAAAGCTTGAAGAATTTTCAAATCTTTTTGAACGCATAAATTTAAAACATGGCAAGCACATATTTGATGAAAATATTTACTATTAAAATAAGGCTTGCATAATTCAATTAAAGCAGGAATAGCTGTCGTATTATTAGAAGTATTATCAAAACCAATTGAAAAAATTTTGCTTTCAATTTTATACTCTTCAAAAATGATTTTCATATTTTTATAAATATTATCAGCAGTATGTGCATCATCAAAAACTCTAAATGCAAGAATTCTTTTTTGTATTGTCCATGCTTTGTCCATATAATGACAAGTTGCACCCAAGTATGAATGCATTTGCCAATGGTCAATCCATATGTCAGCACATATGGAAACACGACCTATATAGTTCGCAAACTATTTTTTCAAAATCCTTTTTTCCTTTTTATAAATATCATACATTGTACGCATGAGAATGATTCTAGGGACACGACATGCTGTAGGATTTAATGCTTTATGACATTATTTAATAAAATCAACTTTTTCACCAAAACTAAAAGGTAAATGTTCTACAACTACCATCCTAGCTAATTCTTCTCTATTAGCTTGATCACTATATTTAAATAATTGAGTGTCAGATGTAAAAAACCTGGAAATTTGAGATTGTGCATTCCCCTTGGCAAGTTCTGCTGGATGACGGGTCATAATATGCTTCCTATATGTGCCGTATCCTCCATATTTAGTCCACTTGTATTCTTTAGGGCAGTAATTGCACACCGCCCAACATGTTCCATTCGGTTTCGTAACTTTCTTCATGTGGAGAACGGATATATCAGATTTGACATGCTTCGTATCCTTCTCTACCACCTCTTCAAAATTTGGATCTGCAGCAAAATCGGGTATATTTTCTGATTGGCTTGTCATATTACCGGGGCTAGGGCCGCTAGTAGGCTGGCTAGAATTGGGTTCAGAAATTATTAAAGGGGGATTTGGATTGACTAGATAGTTTAGTGATTCAAGATAGGCTTGCCGTTGTAGGAACTCATGGTAAGCGGTGTCATCAAAATCGATATTATCAGGCTGGAACGGATCCGGCTCTGACATACGACCCTTATCGATCCTGGAAACGGAATGCCTTGGTGGAATGTCTCTTACTCCACTTCCACTTCCACTTCCACTTGCCATCGAAAAAAATAATTTGTAAAAAAACTCTTCAAAAAAATTAAGATAAATGGATGAAATTAAAATTAATTTTTTTTTTGGAAATATATTTAAAAAATTGTTGACAAGGATTTTTAAATGATTTAAAAAATAATAATTACAATACACTAAATATAAACAAATAAATAATTGACTAATTGGGAGATAATTGAAGAGAATTAGGAGAATTGAGATTTGAGAGAGAGTTGAGAGAGCAATTGTGTGAAAACAAATGAATAGGGGGGGGGGGGGGGGGGGGGGGGGGGGGGGGGGGTATTTATAGGAAATTAAAGATTTAAGGGGAAAAGAAAAAAAAAGGTTGGGCCCAACAGTCGGCAGACCATTGGAGCCCAACGGCTCATTTTTTTTTTTTAATCAAAATTTTAAAAAATTATAATAATAAAGGCTAGGAACCGACGGTTCCTGAACCGAAACTGAACCGTCAGTTTTTTCAAAGAGGGAACCGGAACCGAACCGCCTTCCCCACGGTTTGGTTACGGTTACGGAACCGGTCCACTGTTCCGATTACGATTACGATTACGAGTATGGTTCATTTCACACGGTTACGGTTCGAACCGAACCGTGGTCATGTCTATCACCAGTGCACTGAGTAAATTTTGGACATTTTTCCAAACGATGTAGTTTGTTCTAGGGCTCATATTTAAGTGCCATCTTCATCCTCACTCGTTTTTCAGAGCTTCCAAACCATTTTTTAGAGTGAGAATGTATTTCCTTTGTGAGAGAAGCTCCAAGAGTTGTTCTTTAACTCTCCAAACTCAAAACCCATCATCCTTCATGCATTATTGAGCATCTTTAGGCATGGGTCTTCATCTTTGATTGACTTGGTAAGTTGAACAAAAATCTCATCTTTGTCATTTGTTCATGTTTTTCAAGATGATGTTTTTATTGCATTTATTAGTTGATTAAATGCTAGGACTTCATTCATTCCATCTATTTATGAGTTCCTTTGCATGATTGAGTTTGTTTGTTGATAGCTTGAATTTAGGAAATTTTTCCCTTTTTGCTAAGTCTATATGCATTGCATTTAGACATTGTTGATTAGGACTCATTAATTGCATTTAGTGATTGCATAATAGTCCTTGTCATGCTTAATGACAGCATGTGTTGATTTGGCTTTTATGATAGCTTCATAGGATTGCTTGTTCTATGTTTAGCTAAGCTTTATGATATGTCATTTAGCTCTTGATATCTAGGATTGCACTTATTGCCATCTCATAATCCTAGATAAGCATATAAGGTACCCTAGCCTTGTTTGTTGTTTGAATATCATCATATATTCACATAGGGTGTTTGTCTCTTCATTGAAGAGAAGTAAGTCTTGCATTGCATCCGGGAGTAGGTTGCTTCAAGCGTAAGCAAATTGGAGTAGGTCCACTTAATACCGGGATTAGGTAGTGGTAGTGGGTTATATACCGGGAGTAGGTTGTAACTTCTCTACCATCAGTGGATTCGTTGTTCGAGTGTGGTGCACTTAACAGCCCGTGGTTTTTCCCATTTGGAGGGTTTCCACGTATATCTCAAGTGTCTTTATTATTTCCGCACTTATTAGACTTGTGATATTATTATGACTAGTTAGGGGTATTTTCGTCTAATTGACCATTAACAAAAATTGGGTAAATTTTGATTAAAATCTATTCACCCCCCCTCTAGATTAATATTAAACACACCATAATATTTGTTTCAATTGGTATCAGAGCAGGTTCCTAGACATACATAGGTGATCCTTGCTCATTTTGGTGTGTGTTGCATTTTGTGTGTTTATGTTGATCATTCATACACTTGCATTCATATCATTCATTCATTAAACACAATGAGTGGAAACGGTGGCAACAAGGGAACTTCTAGCACTAGACCTCCAATTCTCACCGGGTTGAATTATGCCTTTTTGAAAGGCAAGATGGAGTCATATATTTGTCAAATTCATGATAGGGCATGGATGGCGGTTAAAGACGGCTACACTCCACCCATGATGACTCCTACGGATGGAGGAGATGATATACTCAAGCCAAAGGCACAGTGGAACGCACAAGAGTTTGAGTCATCAAAGTGGAATAGGAAGGCAATGCATGACATCCTATGTGCAATGGATGAGAATCAGTACAAGTTGGTTCAAAACACTATGATAGCTAAGGAGGCATGGGATATCATAGAAGTTGCACATGAGGGAACCGATTTGGTTAAGGAATCAAAGCTTCAAGTTCTCCAAACGCAATTTGAATTGCTCAAGATGGATGAGAACGAGTTCTTCAATGACTTTGAAGTGAGGTTGATGGATATTGCGAACCAAAGTCATCAACTTGGTGATCCTTATTCGGATAGGAAGATCAAGAAGAAGATTATGAGATCTCTACCCAATAAATTTGAGTCCAAAGTAACTGCTTTAGAAGAGAACAGTGCTTATAAGGATATGAAGCTGAGTGAAGTGATTAGGAGGCTTCTAGCTTATGAATCTAGGAAATGTTCTAACCCTACACCACCGAAAAAGCAGAAGGATATTGCTTTGAAAGTCTCCAAAGTTGAGAAGGAGGAAAGGGAAGACTCGGATGAGGAAATGACTTTGCTAATGAGGAAGTTAAGAAATTCTACAAGTCTGAGAAGAAAGGTTTCAAATACTCCCTTCAAGAAGTTTGAGCCTAGGGAAGAAAAAACTGAAAGGAAAGGGGTCTGATGCTATGAATGTGGTGGGATAGGTCACTTTGCCCCCGAATGTACTAATTCAAAGAAGAAGAAGAAAGGAAAGGTGATGGCCAGCTCATCAATTGATAGTGGAAGTGATAACTCCAATGAAGGAGATAATTCTTATAGTGATGAGGAGATTATTCTTAACTACACGGCTTTTGGAGCCTCCTTTATGGAAGATGTAGAAAAAGGCAACAAGGCCTTAGTTTGCAACCTTGAAGAAGGATGTGATGAAAAATTAGCTAAGAGAGTGATTAATGAAGCTACTTATGTTGATGATGCCAATATGGCAAGGGACATTAGTGATGACTCAAGTAATGAGAGTGTCTCATCTCACTCTACAAATGAAAATGTAAAGAGCATGAACCTTGAAAGGCCCATTGAGCATTTTTCAAGTCTAAGGTTGAAGATGGAGAAAGAGGTTCAATGGTTAAAGGAAGAGAACCTCAAGCTATGAGGCTAGAGAGTTGATTGCTAAAATGACTTTTAAGTACGGAGAAACTTGACCATATGTTGAGGGTTGGCAAGAGGCCAAGTGACAAGAGAGGTATAGGCTTTGAAGATGACAAGGAGACCTCAACTCCTAAAAAGATGGTATTTGTCAAAAGCATGGACTTCAAAGAGCCTCCGCCTCCTCATCAATCACCTAGGAAGAAACTTGATCTAAGAAAGTGTTCAAGAAGTGCTCAAGTAGAGGTGATATCAAAAGGTCTACCTCAAGCTAACTTCCCTCAACCGAAAATCAATCAAGGGAAGAGACCTATCATGCATGCTCAACCGAGGAAGCAATCTAGTCTTGTTCAACAACAAAGAAGGAGAGATCCTTATCAACTACCAAGACAACCACAAAGACATGGAAAGGCTCCAATGCATCCTCATAGTTATGGTATGATTCCTAACTTTATTGCTACATGTCATTTTTATGGTATTGATCGTCACAGTAGACCAAATTGCTTTCGTTTTATAAAATTGTGTAGAACTGAAAGCATGGTAGAGAAGAAAACGGCTAAAGCCAAGGTGCATGTCTCTAGGAAAAATGAATTACATTTTCTTGTTCCTAGGACATCTAGAGCCTATGTACCATTGACCACTAGGAAAGTAAATGTTTCCCCTAAGTGGATTAAAAAAGATGAACCCGATTGTCATTGTGCTAAGGTTTCACCCATAAGCTCAACTAGGTCCAATGGATTTAGTAGATCTATTGGGATTTGTCACATGAAGTGATGAGTTTTGGTCTTTGACTTCATATAGGGAACTCAAGCAAATAGAGCTATTGTATACTTGTTGCATGCAAAAAAATTGGAAATTTTTATGCTCCATTATTGATTGCTTGAGTAGCTTTGTTGCACTTATACTATATTATATTGTATTTTCTTCAATAAGTGTGAACTTTGATTTGATTACAATCCATGTCATATTTATGTTCAAACATGCATTTTGGACTAGGATATTTACATAGAAAGTACATATTGAATGACCTATAGTTATCTCCATGACATGATGATTCTTTATTGACATGTTAATGAAAAATGATAAAGCATGAATTGATAATTGCAATTGTTAAATGCAAAACATTGTGTGAAAATGCTAGTGAGACTAAAATGTTTAATCAATGTCTCTATTTCTTTATTAAGTTGAACATGGCTACTATCATAAGGGTATCTTACCCGGAAAAATCAAATAAAGTGCAAAGTTGCTCATGCCATGTTTCGCTTATAAATTTGGATATAGTTCTCTTAAAATTTTACTTCTATGAAAACTCTATATCCTTGCTTCTCTCATGACGAATGGTGAAATTGGTTTGAATTCTATTGGAAACCTTTGTCATTTGCTTTGCAAAATACCATTGTTTTTGGAATTGAATGCAACATGTCTTGTATGTAAAGTATTTTTGATTCACACATTTTCTTAAAATAAATCTCCTTGTTTCTCTCCTATTAATTGAGTTGCATAAATGTGGCTTATGTGATTATGCAAATATCTTGTATGCTCCTTTCTTTCTTTGCCTTGAGTAACCCAGTTGGGAACTACTCCTTTGCCTATATCATGACAAAAAGGGGGAGTAGCATATGGTTTAAGGGGGAACTTGGTAAGAGGGAACTTGGTAAGGGGGAGTAGTACATGTTGGGGAGATTACATTTAGGAGGAGTAACCCTTTGAGGGGGAGCATTGCATTCACATACATTGCACGATGTTGTACTCATATTCTTAAATACAAATGCTTTTGTTTTATATTCACTTGATCATCTCACATACACTTGGTTTGGAAAGTGTATTTGTTTTTGTTTTGTGTGTAGGGTTGATAGATCTACAAGAGATTGGAGATTGAATATTTGAAGTTTATTTTTATATATCTATTTGTAATGTAGAATATCTTCCCGGTGCTTTATTTTGTTCTGTGAGGATCAATGAGAGTGGTGGTTTTGTCACAAAATAGCCAAAGGGGGAGATTGTAAAGTCCTCATTTATTGATTGGCTTATTTCTTGAACAAACCACATATTGGGGTTTTATGTAAGGGTAGCTTAGGCTCTCAAGACCTTAAGAGAAGAAGCACCAAAGGTATATTTCTTGTGATTACTTGCTTTGAAGAGATACAGTTGCACACACTCACAACTCATGCATATTTCTTATTCGTATATGTTGTGTGTTTATATGAGTGTGCATTCATGTTTTGATAACTCTTCTTGTATGTTTATATTGATCACATCTTTGCATTTGTATTGACATGCATTATGTGTTGCTCACACACACACTTACTTGCATTTGATTTGTTATGCATGTGTGCTTCATTGTTGTCTATGTGCATTCATAGTATGGCTTTGTGTGTTGTTCACGATTGCACGATGGTGTGCTTGTCTTAGCGTATTGAGTGACCATTTGAGAAGGTCGTATTCTTCTCTTGGTTTGGTTATGTGGAGTAAGGTGTCTAGTTTCAAAATATGGATTTCAAAGATTTAAATGTTTTTCAAAACAGACCTTTGCATGGTCTTGTGACCATAACTTTTTATAAAATACTTCAAAATATGTTTTGAAAAGTTCTGTACAAACTAGACACCCATACCTTTCTAATGGTATATTATTAGTAAAATTTCATGACCGTTTGGATTGGTTTTGAAATCTCCAAAGTGACCACAAAAACAGGGCATCTCTGTTGTTGTCCGTTTCTGACCTTTGGTCACTTAAATGACCATAACATTTTCTACAGACATCCAAATCAATTTTTGTAAATTGGATTAGAAAGTAGCTTTCATACCTTTCCAACGGTATATTATAAGAAAGGTTTGGATGTTGTTTGGTCATGTTTTAGGTCACTCTAATCTCTAGATGTTGAGGCTGCGCCAGTCACAAGTGACCTCACTAGCGCCCCTTGGATAGTAGGTATGCACTGGTGTGGTGCTTGTCAACCAGCACAACTCACCAGCGCACTGAGTAAATTTCTGGAATTTTTCAAAATGATGGAGTTTTGTTCTAGGGCTCATATTTATGTGTCATCTTCTTCCTCACAAGTTTTTCAGAGCTTCCAAACCATTTTTTAGAGTGAGAATGTATTTCCTTTAAGAGAGAAGCTCCAAGAGTTATTATTTAACTCTCCAAACTCAAAACCCATCATCCTTCATGCATTATTGAGCATCTTTAGGCATGGGTATTCATCTTTGATTGACTTGGTAAGTTGAACAAAAATCTCATCTTTGTCATTTGTTCATGTTTTCCAAGATGATGTTTTTATTGCATTTATTAGTTGATTAAATGCTAGGACTTCATTCTTTCCATCTATTTATGAGTTCCTTTGCATGATTGAGTTTGTTTATTGATAACTTGAATTTATGACATTTTTGCCCTTCTTGCTAAGTCTCTATGCATTGCATTTAGACATTGTTGATTAAGACTCATTAATTGCATTTAGTGATTGCATTATAGTCCTTGCCATGCTTAATGATAGCATGTGTTGATTTGGCTTTTATGATAGCTTCATAGGATTGCTTGTTCTATGTTTAGCTAAGCTTTATGACATGTCATTTAGCTCTTGAAATCTAGGATTGCATTTATTCCCATCTCATAATCCAGATAAGCATATAAGGTACCCTAGCCTTGTTTGTTAATTGAATATCATCATATATTCATATAGGGTGTTTGTCTCTTCATTGAAGAGAAGTAAGTCTTGCATTGCATTCGGGAGTAGGTTGCTTCAAGTGTAAGCAAATTGGACTAGGTCCACTTAATACCTGGATTAGGCAGTGGTAGTGGGTTATATACCGGGAGTAGGTTGTAACACCTCTACCATCAGTGGATTCGTTGTTCGAGTGTGGCGCACTTAACAGCCCGTGCTTTTTCCCATTTGGAGAGTTTCCATATATATCTCAAGTGCCTTTATTATTTCCGCACTTATTACACTTGTGATATTATTGTGACTAGTTAAGGGTATTTTCGTCTAATTGACCATTAACAAAAATTGGGTAAATTTTGATTAAAATCTATTCACCCCCCTCTAGATTAATATTAAACACACCCTAATATTTGTTTCAATAAGAAAGGTTGCAATATGAGAAGGAAGGTCTGACATAACTATTTGCTTCACGGCTACAGTCCCGCTAGAAGGATCGGTCCTATCATCCTCGGGGTGAGACATCAACGCAGCCTTGGCCATTATCTCCTTCCTATCCTAACCAGCTATGATAGAGAGGTCGAAGGGAGGAGGAAGAGTTTTTACGACCTTGTAGGAAGCATAGAAGTATCCGTCGCTGAAGGAGGCATCCACCTCGGCCTGAAGCTTGGCTACTTGGGCTTGCAAACCTTGATTTTCAATGTCTAGCGCCTTTGCTTCTTCCTTCCAAGAATCCCGCTGACTGGCTCAATGTTAAAACCGGAGGGTTTCATGATCGAAAGATCGCTTCAACTTCTCGTTGTCACAATGAAACTCATCTAGCTCCACCTCCACCCCCTATGGCTAGAGGCCATCTCTTGAAATAAGTCTTGAGCCCGCGCCAACAATTCCATGGCTCGCTCAGCTTCAGCTTCAGCCTTTGTTGCCCGGTCACAGAGAGAAGCTACCTGGTGGCCCATGACCACTTGGAATTTGAAGGCCTGTAAAATAGTTCAAATTAAGAAATGATTAACCAAACTATTGCATGAGAAGATAAAAAACAATGATTACCTCGGCCAATAGGGCAGATCTCTTGGTGATTAGAATATCTATGGGCATTAAAGCCATCACAGAAAGATTATCCTAGGGGCAGGAAGCAACGAATTGCTCTATGACCACATCTTGAGAGGCAGAGCTAGACTGATTTAGCGGGCGAACAGGGGAAACCCCTTCAACACTAGCCTCAGGGTCCTTTGAAGCTCGAGGGACTGGGAATGTAGATGGAGAGGCAGAAACATCTGGCAAGCTTAAAGTTAGGGCGACAGGAGCAGAAGCAAGTGTATGGACAATTATAGTAGGAGCTGACGTCGCTGCATCAGAGGCTTAAGAAACAAATGCACCTTTACCCTGTACCTTAGTAGCACGAGATATGAGAAGTGACAGCTTGGACTTGTGCTTAGAAGAGGACGGAGCAAGAGCAGATGAAGCCTCAGCTGGAACAGTTGGCCCACTTTCTCTGAGGAAGCTAGAGGGATTTCCTGATCCGTTTTGGTAGAAAAAGGAGGAGTGCGAGCCTGTTGGGCTTTGCGGGAAGCAAGAGCAACAACAAAAACTGTTAAAAAAAGAGAGAGAAGGTAGAACAGTCAGAACCGAAATATTCAACTACACAAAACATGATGGTTCAGAGTACTTAAGATGAGTAGCATCAGACATCGCAGATAGCGGTTTACCCGACGAGAATCGAAAGGGTCAGCAGTCGGGAACTTCAGATTTAAATAGTTCCTGACAAGGATGGCTTTCAAAACTATTTCAAATTCAGCAGACACGGAGTCCTTGTCCCAGGATGGTATATAGTTAAAAGTTGTGGGAACCTCATACTCTCGCCTGCTAAAAAATATCGAGCTTCCCCAACCATTCCCTTCCAGGATCCACTCCTCCTTCCATGCTGGGTCATTCCTTGAAGCGCCAGGGATGATGAAGTTGAGCTTGTTCTTTGCTTTGGCATAGAACTGACCTTGAGAAACTCCAGATAGGTTCCCGATTTGAAAAAGGTAAGCCATCTCCTCAGCTCTGGGCTCCCTAGTGATCTTGCTTAGCTCGCACTGTTCTCTCTACAACACGAGAAAGCCGATTAGATGCCTCCAAAAGAAGAGAGTCAGCTGGAGGGGAGCTAGTTGTAGGGCACAGAAAGCCCGTCAAAGGGTAGGTAGGTAGGTTGAAGACATCATAATTTCTGAGGGGAATAGTGAAGGAGACACTATTAGGAATACCGTACTTGGACCTCAGGTGGCTGATTGATTTCGGATCAACAGTTAAATCTGGGATAACACTAAATCATAGGGAGGAAGCCTCTCTAGAGGAGGATCAACGACCGTAACCTGACCTCTCCCAACAGTCGCATCCCTGGATTCGCCTTCAAAATCTTCATCTACTAAGTTCAGAGGGTTGTCATGTAGATTAGAAAAGTTGAAACTGATCGAAACATTCCTACCAGAGTGGCGACACTAACGGAGCGGGGAAACATTCTCATCGCTCGAGTTTTCTCAAGCCCGTTTCCTAGGAACTGAGCTGGGGGTGCCAGTGCCCTATACCATAGCCTCAATACTGTCATCGGAGTTCGACGTTGAAGGATGTAGGGTTTAAAGAACAAAGAAGACGATGAAGAGCTTATCAAAGGAAGCGAAAGAGAGGGATTTTTGAAAATTTGAAGTTTGAAAGTGAAGTGTGAGGAAATTGATGAGTACACCAGGTTTAAATAGAGGTTGGAGAGTAAGCGACGTCAATGAAATCTTTTGAAGGATTGCTTCGAATCGCGGGAGCGGTCGTAACGTAGTCGGATTATCTAGGGGAATACACTGGTATTTTCCTGCCACGTCACTGGTATCATTAATGAGGAGATTTCTACCCAGATTTGGTAACGGTAAAAGTGGGAAAATTTTCCAATTAAAACAAGAAATCTGACTCCAACCCCAACTCAATCACTGGTGTTCAAGTCAGAGAGGACTTCTGTTAATAGCAAAATTTGGCTAGGGGATCACAGAGAAAATTTCCACTCTCTTAACCCGAATTAAAGCCCGAGTTCACCAGTCATTGAAAGTCGAGACCTAAGGACGAGCCATAGAACTACCATACAGAAGCGAGGAAAGACCATCGAGCTTCAAAACTATCAGGAATAGAGCCCGACACGACCAGATCGAGCCCCTCGTGCCAACACTGGAATTCGAGCAAAGCCTGATACGTGGTTATTCGGGCTTCCTAAGATCGAAATTACCTCTTAACCTTCCTAGAAGCACGCCAACCTCTCTAGTCGTAAAAAGGTGGGACCTTTAAAGATATCAGGTTTATGCTATAGCTACGCTCCAATTTGCTAAGGAAGACTCGAACCTATCTGGAAGAGAAAAAGAAAGCTCGCATAATCCACGCCCTCCCCCCCCCCCAATGAGTGCCCACAAGGCCTTCTCAAGCTCTAAAGAACCGGGATAGGTCAGGTTATGGTACCAAAACTAAGGCAAGGGTATACCTCACTCTACGAAACAACGAACAACTAACTCGATGACCTCCATGAAGAATCATGTCGTGAATACACACAAGATCATATCTACACTCCAACAAAAATTAAAACCCAACGTATATGTAAGGTAAGTGATTGAATCCAAAGAGGAAACAAACTTATCTCCACCAAAGATATTCTCGAATCAGTTATTAATTCAAAGTCAACAACTTTCAAATAAAGGATCTCACCCGATAAGGAGGGAACGGATTCTTAGGATCGTGGCGAGCGATTTACAAGTTTAAACCTACTTACACCATGCATAAATAGGTCCGAGCATGAAGAGGGAAGATGAGGAGAGTTTTTGAGTCTTCGGTATAAATTATGTAATCAGAACACGACCTCCATTATTATCTATTATTCGACAGGCACGAGGTTGCCACCATATTGTATCCCGGAGAGATTAAGAGTGTTTAAGAGTTTTTTTGTACGTTATTCATAGTTGATAATAAAGTCATTACATTCCTGTCTTCATTGCACTTATATTCATACATCCATCTTTATTCTGTCAGGTTAGGTACCTAAGGTATCAACCTCGGCCACCACCTACATGGTCGTGGTTTTGAGGGTGTTAACCGGAATTTCTCACCTCGAGTAAATTCTTCGTTAACAACTACAAAATAATTTTACGAGACTCTAACATACTTTTATATTTTAACTTTTGTCATTTACAAACCCTAAAACATTTTTTTCACTCTTGAAATAGAATCGATGGCTATATTGTGTGTCACATCATCATTTATGGGTCTTGTTTTCAAAAAATGGGTCTTCCCATTTGGATCCACTCTAAATAGTCCATGGTTTTTTGGATTTTTTTTTTAATCCATCCCTTCTTTGACAATACGTATTTTAGTCCCTACCGTCCAATTCTGTTAGGGTTTCGCCAAGTCTACGGGGGTCAACAAGGGTAAAACGGTAAAATAACATAAGATGTTCTAGAATCTTATATAACCAAAGGATATAGTAGTAATTTACAATTTAATTTTAAAAAACTAATAAATATTATTACTAAAATACGTGTACCCTAATTATTATTATTGTCAACAAATTAAATAATAATTAAATTTTAAAATAATTAAATAATATTAAAATAATTAATTTAACATACAAAAACAATTTACAAAACAAAAATAAAAAAATAAAAAAATATTGAAAAACAAAAGAAATCTTATCTCTTAAATCTCATCTCCAATCATCTTCTTCTTCTTATTCACCTTCCACCACTCCAATCTCATCTGATTTCACATAGAAAATCAGAATCCACATAGCCAACCAAAAACCCAATCCAACCCTATCAACATCCACCACTTCACTAGAAATCAAACCAATAATACCCACACATAGAGCAATTCGAATCAAACCTTTAACCAGTTGAGAGAGATAGAGAAGATTTTTGGGTTAAGAAAGAGAAGAATCAGTTTGAAGAGTCTGTGAGATTGTCGTGGCTGAAGAGATCACTGACGAAGAGAACAAGAGAGATACAAGAGAAATTAGAGGTGTAAAGAGATGATGGTTCTGGGTTTTTTGTTTGTGTACGAGAGAGATGAGAGGTTTGGTTCGGTTCACACTTCTGTCATATGGAGTTTGGGTTGATTGTTTGATAGTGGTGTTTGTCGGTTTGCATAGATCGATCGTTTGGTATGGGTCTATTCGATTGTTGATGGTTGTTTGAGTTGACCGACATTTGGCGTTGGTTTGAAAGAAAGAAATGGATCTGAGGTGAGAGAGAGAGAAAAGCGGTGATGATTGATGTGTGTGAGAGAGAAAGACGGTGGTTGAGACTGGTGTGTGAGAGATGAGCGAGAGAAAGAAGGAATTGGAGAAGACACATAGAGAAAAAAAAAGAGCGAATCTGGGTTTCGTTGTGGATGATAGGTTGTGAATGATGGTTCTGGGTTTTAAATTTTTTTTTTCTTTGGATTTGATGGATTGGATATGGGTTTTGATTGAATTTGTGTTTCATTGAATATGGATTGTTTTTATTATTCAATTTAATAAAATTTATTAATTTATATACACTTAATATATATAATTTTATTTTAATGTATTTTATTAGTTTGGGTAAAATTATAAATTTCAATTATAACAATTTTGTCCATAAAAGACTAAAATAAGGGTATTGTAGTCTTTTCAGAGGGAGCAACATTCATCAAGGCTAGCAGAGTCATTTTGCACATCTGTCATGACAGAATCCGTTTTTTTTAACGGATTCTGTTGCAGAAAGACTAAAAAATATAATTTCAAAAATCCGTGGATTAAATACAGATTAAGAAAAACTACAGTAACTAAATTTAATTTATCCTATTTATAATTAATACCTTTTTTTTCCCATCACACTTCCATTCTCATCACACCTTTCACCTCAACATCTATTCTCTCTCTCACATCACATAGTCTCATAACTCCCATCTCCAATTCTCTCTCTCTCTCTCCCACCAATTTCCTAAACTCCCTTTATCTCCTTCACTTCCCAAATCACAATTCACTATCCCAAATTCTCGATAAATAATTATCCTTGTCAACTCTTTCCGATTAATAATTATCTTATTTCCTTAAAATTCTTAGTTACGAAATTGAATATAAAAAACTAATTTTACTTAGTTCTTCAATTCAAGTATTTTTTAGTTAAATTATATTTTTCTAATTAATTAGTTAAAGTTTTTGATTTGTTATTTATAATTTTAAGTTGGTATTTTGTTATGAGGTATTATAACTAAAGTCCCTATTTTTTAATGAATTGTCACCTTTCTAAACGTATTTACCATATTAGTCACTTTAGTTCCATATTTTTTTCAAAATACATAGCTCATTATTGAAGATTTGTTGATATATATATATATAATTTGTTTAAACTAATTTTTTTCTATTTAAATAATTTAAAATAAACTCATAAATATAATTAAAAATAAACTAATATTTAATAATAATATATAAAAACATATTTATAAAAATGAAAAATAAAATAAGTAAACAAAAGGAAACCTAGAAAATCCAAAAAATCAAAGCCCATAATTCTTTTTCCCTTTTTAAAAAATATATTATTTTAATTTGATAAGAAAAAAAACCCAGAAATCAAAGCCCATAAATTGAAAAGGGAAAAAATCAACAAAAAAAATAATGATTTTTTTTTTACTTTTTTCCTTTATTTCCTTTTGTTTTGTTATTTTCTTTTTCATTTCCATATTTTTTTTATATATTATTATTATATGTGATTTTATTTTAAATTATATAAATATGTGTTTATTATTATTTTTATGTTTCTTTTTTTTTCTTTTTTTTTTCTTTTCAATTAATAGGCATTGATTTTCTGGGTTTTTTTAATCACGTTGAAATAATATATTTTTTAAAAAGGGAAAAATCCAAAAAAAATAAATAAAGAAAGAAATAATAAAATTTACCGGATTTGATTTTTTGGATTTTATGAATTTCCTTTTGTTTTCTTATTTTCTTTTTCATTTTCATAAATATGTTTTTATATATTATTATTAAATATGATTTTATTTTAAAATATATATCAGTTTATTTTAAATTATTTAAATAGATTTAAATTAGTTTAAACAAATTATAGAACTATATATATATATACATTTAAATCAACAATTCTTCAATGATAAGCTAGTGTAGCTTAGCTGGCTAGAGCTTGGGTCTTTCATCCTTACTTTAAACCTTAATGGAGACATTTATTTATTTATTTATTATTATTATTTGTTTTTACACATTCTGTTATAGTTGACCTAGTTTTTGGTCAAATGGATCAAAGTGATGTATTCAAAAAAAAAACAAGGAACTAAAGTGACTAACATGATAAAAACATTTAAAAAGTTGACAATTTGTTAAAAAGTAGAGACTTTAATGATAATACCTATTTTATTATTTATTATGAATTTATTTTAAAATCTAATCAAATTGTTTGATAATTTAATGTTATATCAAACAACCATACATCAGCTATGAGGGTTTAAATTGTCATATTGAAAGTTTATGTATATATAGTTTTGTTTTATTTCATTCAAACAAGAAAATAGTGGTACACCCCTCGTTATGCTTGATATAACCTTCTAAATATATATATATATATATAGATCGATTTGATTTACAAGCATACCTACTGGCTATCGCCATATTTTCAAAGGAAATAGGACCAACGGTAGGTGCTTGGAAGACTTGGAATGCATGTCCATGTCTGCAACCTTTGGTTCATAATACACTGCTTTACTAAAAAAAGTGAATCTTTTATTGATTTATTTTATTTTGCACCTACATATTTTAGGTACTTGGAAGTTGGAAGGCTTGGAAGGCATGTCCATGTCTGCAACAGATCAAATTCTTTGGTTTATAATACTGCTTTACTCAAAAAAGCGAATCTATTGTTGATTTATTTTATTTTGCACGTACGTATTTTGATGAATGAAGACAATAAAGTCTATTTAAAGACTTTTATTTATTATTTTATTATTATTTTTTGACAAGAATTTGAAGACATTTATGTATGCACCATTATTGATACTTTAATACTTTTGGCCAACAAACGTCACTACGTGGAAACGTTGCTGGATAGAACAAAAACAAACAATATCAAAAAATAAATAAAAAATAAGAAGGAAGAGATAATCAATCCAATCACACACAACACAAGAATTTACGTGGAAACCTAAAACGGAAAAAAAACCACTGTTGTCAGCACGACAAAATAAACTTCCACTATGTAACAAATTATTACAACCACACACTCATGGTTCTCTCTAAAATACCCTAAACCCAATTACACTCAATGTTCTATAGAGATCTCTCTAATATTTGCTATTTTGTTCCACACACAATAGCCTAGCTATTATGATCTATTTAGAATTTAAGATAAAAGGAAATCTTACTCTTATAGATACAATAATTACTTGTTCCACATAAATACTATATCTTATTTATGACAAGTCTTCTTGTTAAGGAGAAATATTTTTCCTTCAAGTACAATACTTTCCTATTCTTCATGAAGATAATTTTTTTTCCTTTTTTGATAAGTACAAGAACTTTCAGAAGAAAACCTTTCCAATTTTCGCGCAACTTTACTGATCTGCTCAAACTTCGCCGCTACTGCGGTTTGCAACCCACGCCCTACACCGCGGAAACCCACTGAAGTCCACTACTCAGAATACTATGTTTGGCACCAACCGCGGTCTGCACCGTGTTGATCTCACTGGAGTTGACCGCTCCTTATGCCGCGGTTTATGTGCCTTGTCCGCACCACGGTTTCTTTTGGAATTCGTTTTTTCAATTCTTCTTTGGTCTTTAAGCCTCCCTCAAACACAAACTCCTACTTCCAAACGATTTTCACGTCTTAAGAAAGTCTTCATATTGGTTGAATCTCATTTGATAAACATTCAGAATACGAGCCATATCCAACAAATTATGGAACATACATAAAGTGAAAACTAATGTTGTAGTACTTGGAAGGGGGACACTGATACAGAACCGGCCCGACTCACATTAGATTTTTACTTCATTATAGTGTATGTACTTTTTTTTTTAATAGTATACGTACGCTTGACCAATATAAAGAACAACTTGTTATTGTATTGGGCGTATGCTGTAAAGAAAAATAATTTTCAAATGGGTCAAGAGGGAGAATGTTACCATTGCCCAATCCTATCAATGTCTAAAATTCTAATTTATTTTTTGGTAAAAAATCATATAGTCAAACCTAATTTAGTATCATTTTTTCTCTTATGAACACACAACTTTGAATATATCTTAAACATATTAATACACATCGTCATATTTTTACCATATCAGCAACATAATCTCAATTATAAAAATACATATGGTAAAAGTGTGATGATTCTCAAAGTGTGTGTTCATGAGAGTAAAATTGAGTTAGTATATATGATAATTATCATGGTGACTATCAATTTATATCACTACTATCAAAATAGTCATCAAATGATAAATTGGTTTCAAAATGACCATTATTGGCTAACATTGTTACACTGATGACAATTTCATCCAATGGGTGACATTTTGAAAAATAAGGGGATGACATTACTTTATTTTAGATATTTTTTGGAAATCAATTTTTTCTTTTATTTTTTGAAACAAATAATTATATTTGGTGTGCTTATATACATATAGCATATTTCAAACACACACACACATATATTAGTGGTTTTCCTATTGGTGCGTACTGATAAAACTTTTATCAGTATGTTGCATTGATTATGAAGAAGTTTTGACAAGTGCATACACTTTGAGTCAAATTATGTAAATCTAATGGTTCACATTCAACGCACTGACGAATTTATATTAGTGTGCATTGACTTGAAATTTCTGATATATATATTCTTTTCAACTTATCTCAAATATATTTTTTAGAATTTTTAGATTTTGTAGCTTTAATCTTCTCAAAAAAGAATACATATATATATATATATATATCTTTTCAACTTATCTCACATATTTTTTAGAATTTTTAGATTTTATAGCCTTAATTTTCTCATAAAAGATATATATATATATATATATTGTTAACCGAAAATTCGTTCGGGGTAAGAAATTTCGGTTAGCACCATCGAGACTACTACCACGGAGGCGACAGTCGGGGTGGTATCTTTGATACCTAGTTTATTCGTATGATAATAAGTGTGAGGGCGAATACAAAGTTAAGTGCAAATGGGACATGTAAAGGGAATTAGAATTGCTTTATTGATGAATCATATGGCCTGTACAAAAATCACTCATATACTCTCAATCTCTCTAGGGTACAGTGAGGTGGCAACTTCGTGTCTGTCGAGAAGTAGATAGCAATGGTGGCCGTGTTCTAATCTCAGAATTAGACCGAGTTTAAAAACTTATTACCCTCCCCTCTATATGGATGATATGTGTCCATGAAGGGGGTAAATTTATTCAAACATAGTTATCTTTTTAGATCAATTTATTCTTCTCTGAACATATATAGGTGGGTGAGCAAAAATGGACTCAAGATTGATTGCGAAAGCTGTCCTCTCTCTATTGAAACACGTATATAAAACACATTATATAAACCATCAACAATTAAATGAGTGTTTTCTACTTTAAAGCCCATTAAATAATGAGTAGAAAAAAACAAATAACTTTATTGGCATTAAATTGGATGTTTATGGAAATAAGATTTTTGGGCGATAATATCAACACCCAAAAATAATTCATTTACTATGGTAAACTAATAAACTTACAAGGCAAGATAGGTAGCAAGCAAACAGGTTAACATAAGGCAATATAAAGCAAAAGCTAAAAAGCTAGCTCAAGAAACATAAGCAGTTGGAGCGAGCCTTGGGTGAAGCAAAGCAGAAAGCGGTACAAATTTTTGAAGAGCTAGACCAAAGGCCTCGTCCATGTTCAACCCATCAACTCCATTTGGCAATTTCCAGTCAAAAGAGTGCACCAAAGTCCCCAAAATGTACTCAACCAACAAAATCCCCATTCTAGTCCCGGCACAAATTCTCCTACCTGCACCAAATGGAATCAGCTCAAAGTCATTTCCTCTTGGATCGATCTTCGCATATTTCTCACTCAAAAACCTCTCTGGCTTGAATTCTTCTGGATTGTCCCACACATCCGAATCGCGTCCGATTGCCCAAATGTTCACACTAAGTCTAGTGTTTTTTGGTATGTAGTAACCGTTCACAACGCAGGCTTGGGATGAGACTCGGGGGAGGTTCAGGGGTGTTGATGGGTGCTTTCTATACGTTTCTTTGCATATTGCTAGTAAATATTGGAGTTTCGGTATGTCCGATTCTTCTAGCCTTCGGTTTCTGCCTATTACTTGATCCATCTCTTCGTGTGCCCTCTTCAGAATGCTAGGTTTCTTCAACATCTCCGCTAGTGCCCATTCGATTATGCTTGATGATGTGTCTGTGCCAGCCGTAAATAAGTTCTACCAAAGTTAAACAAAAAAAATTAGAACTTTAAGGACAAAAATTGTTTGTCTTAGTTCAGGTGTTCCCACATTAGTGGTGTTGTGGGGTTAATATACATATCTCCTGTGTTATAGAATTACATATTGCATATGTACTTTTTATTTTCGATAGGTTTTGACGGACCTCTTATCCGTTCGGTATGAAAATTTATTATAATACTGAAAAAGAAAAAAATAGAGTGAGAGAAATACCAAGAGGAGTGCTTTGATATTAGTGATAGTAAGCTTTTCACTGTCAGAGATTTCACGGTTAGCCATAACAACATCAAGAAAATCTGGTTTTCCTTCACGTTCATGAGTTGATGCCATGTGCTCCCTTATCATCTTTGTGATCAAGACATCGAATTTGATGTGCAGTTTCTTCATTCCACGCTCAATTCCTTGTAAATCCATCCATGCAATGGATGGGATAAAATCTCCAATATTGAAAAATCCAGCAGATGTCATGAGCTCCACCACCATGTCCTTAAATTCATTAGACTCTGAACCCTTTGTAACGAAAACACGACGGCTAAGTATCACTTGTCCGATCATGTTTGCCATGGCATAGGTTAACATTTCTGGCACAACTACTGGCTCACCTTTTCGGCTAGAGTCACTCATGGCTCGGAGCATGTATCCTAACTCGACCGCTCTGACTTGAGACCAATCCTGTAAAGCCTTACCACCAAGCATGTGTAAGTTACTCAATTTACGTAACAGTTTCCATCTTGGTCCATAATGAGCAAAAACCATGTCTTGAGCATTATAGGCCAAGTGGGTTGCGCCGGCGTTGGGAGGACGGTTGGAGAAATTGAGGTCAAGTGTTTTGAGGAAGGCTCGTGCGGCATCAGGCGTTGAGGCCACCACCATGTCACATGTCCCCATTTTGAGGTACATTACAGGACCATATTTTTTGGCCAGTTCGGCTAAGGTGACATGAGGCATGGTTCCTAGGAGAGGAAGAGCACCGATGAGTGGCCACCCTTTTGGGCCCGGAGGGAGTGGCCGCCGCAGGGACAATTTTTGACTGAGAGAACGAATGAAAAAGCGTGTGATGAAGAAGAGGAGAGCAGCCGCTGCAGCCTCTCGTAGGAGGACAATGTCTAGGACCATGTTGAAATCACTAGTGATAGTATTGATTGTGTTACAAGAGTGTGTGTCAAGGTTCGTCAAAATGAAAACGTATATAAGGGGTTTTGATTGCAAAAAATCCAAGTGTTAGGTCCGGGCACGTGGGATCTGATTTCATACCAAACGAACTTGACCAAGCTAGATGATTGAATTTTGTGGATCCCCTCTCTACTATTTTTGTGTTATCAACTCTTACTGGCGTTTAAGCTGTTTTGCTTGAAACTCCTACCTAGTAGCTAGACAGTTCATTTGATAACGTTGGGAGAAATACCAATGAAATTTAATGTTATTAAATGTTGAAACTACCAATTCTTTTTACGGTTTCTTTTTGTTTTTGTAGCATTCAACTGACAACTCAAAGATCGTGAGTAACGAGATCGAAACCACCACTAGTCAAAAGAAACCATCATATATAATGAATGGTATTGGAAGCGAGTAGTTTGCGGGCGCATCATTCATATATTATTAAAGATTTTAAATTTTAAAAATATTATTGTAATTAATACATTCTATATTTAATTATATTGTTAATTATTTCATGATTTAATTATTAAATCAAATATAATATTCTTACCGGATATGTTTTGATGTTTTAAGATTTTAGTACATTTTTTTAAGACGGTACTAATACTATTGTCACTCTCACAACGTAACTATTTATACTTCATTTTTTAAAATTTTAATTTAATTATTTAAAATTATATGGTTTTATTAATTGTTTTGATTTAATTTTAGAACTACCTTTTTGCTCATTTTTCAAACTTAACGCACCTCATATCTTTTTTTTTTATAAAAAAATACACTTCATCTCTAATATGTATATATAGTTTTCTTATATTCATTCACAGTTTTTGTTTTTTATTATTATTTTATGGTAAAACCATCTTTATTAGATGTGATTTTTTTTTCTACAGTTAATTGGATTGTTGGTGGTAGATTTTGAATGTGATATTAATCATCTGGTGAGTTTTTTTGAGCGATTAAGTTAAAGTCTTGATGTGGTTTCGTTTTGTCAGAAATTAGGTTTTATTGGTTGTGATTTTTGGTGCGATTTCGTTGTTTTTTTATATATAAATAACATTAAACTAACTTTTGAAGATCTGGAATAAAATCTGTAAAAGAATTTATAAAAATTATAGTATACCCAGAAGATTTGAAAGAAAATAAACCGAGAGAAAAAAAAAGTAGCAAACATGGATCTGGAATTTGAGAAGAAAAATAAAACAAACATGTGAAATAATAAAATCAATACATACTAAATATGGTAAACATGAGATCGAGAACTCAAAGAAAATATAAACAAAAATAGTAATAAATCAATAAATACTAAACATAGGAAATATGAGATCGAGATCTGAAAAAAAATATAAACAAAAATAGTAAAGATTCAGTGATTTCAATTAATATATGCCATTAAAGTTTTCGTCAGTAAGGTTTTATTAGTTTTAAATTGTATAAGATTTTCTTAATAAAAATTGTATGTCTTTTTAAGTAATTTGATAAAGGAAAAAAAAAGTAAATAATTTAAAAAGTAGGTATAAATAGTTCAGTATTGGGTGTGCCAATAGCACCACTTTTTTTTTTTAATTTCGTTGTCTCAATTTTAGGTTTTCAGTTTTCTTATTTAAATGCATTGTACCATAACGGGATTATAGTTAGATGCTTATTGAATAAAAATCAGAGATTGTTCTCTATTTCTTCTATTTTCAGTACCGTTACGAGAGTCAAAGAATTTTGATGCCTATTATTCTGGTATCCGTGTACGGATCAACAGAATAATAGTAGGTTGCTTTTCAAATTGTTCGTGTGAGTTTTTCTCATAGATTTTCCGCTACATCAAAACCTCACATGAACAATTTGAAAAGCAACCTACTATTATTTTGTTGATATGTGCACGAATACCAGGATAATAGGCTTTAAATTCATTGACCCTCGTAAAGATATCGAAAATGGAAGAAACAAAGAAACGTCTTCGATTTTTATTCAATAATCAACTAATTGCAGTCCCGTTAGGGCACAAGGCATTTAAATAATAAAACTGAAAACATAAAAGAAACCTAAAATAACTAGGAAATCAATAAAATATTCAATTTTTCCAAAAATGAAAGAATTGAGATAACAATGAAAATAGAAAAAAAAAAACAATACTAGAATCCTAAAAGATCAAAACCAATATAATATGGAAATTATATTTGATTTAATAAAATCAAATCATAAAAAAATTAACTACCTAATTAAATATATAATAAATGGAAATAAAATAATATATATTTATTACAAAAAACTTTTAAAATCTAATATCTTTAACGCTATTTTCGATAAGATCTCTTGTATCAGTTTTTCTTATAGAAGCTTCCGCTACATCACCTTATCAATATATATCTCATATTGTCTACTTGATATATCTAATAATAACATTTTATTTCCGCCACAGAATGTGCATGGTGGTAAAAATGACTCATTCAACCTGATAATGTTACTTGTTCGAGACGGCGGACCATAGATGTTGTATAAAAATAAAATAATTATAATATAAAGATTTCGTTCCCTTTAAGAGTATTAAATTAAAATATTTTGTTATAGAAAATATGAGATTAGTCTAGTGGTTTGCCTATCACATAGTCATATATATTCCATGAGGTTGTAGGTTCGAGTATGTCCACCTCCTCAAAAGTCCTAAATTATTATAATATTTCAAAAAATATATATTTTTTTTATAAAATTTAATTGTTATAAAGATAACATATAATTGCAATTTGGAATTTGAAATAAAGTAAAATTACGTACAAATCATATCTTCGCTCTAGCCCAACTCTAATTTTTATAGTTCAATAATATATAAAAGGATGGTTCCATTGATACCTATAAAATATCTTCTCACAATCATTTTTTTAAAAAAATAAATTAAAACTAAAATAACTTATAACAAAATTACTCTTATACCCAAATAACATAAATCAGTTTTCTTCACACTCATCAACCGCAATTGGGAATTTTTTTTCATCATCATTCAATATGTAAATAATATTCGATATAATCAAAACGAATTCGGATTACGGTTCACCATCGAAAATTTGAATTTCAGCGGAAGCAGGGATCGAATACCTGGAACTGAATCACCGGTCGGAGGAGGATCACACGATCGGAAAGTCCCATCTGATCACAATGCATGTTACCCACACTTTGATTATAGATGGGAGAAAATTCTATATATTTCTCCACATCTCTCTTGTGTTTATATTCTCTATATTTTGTGTTCTCTATTGAACACATGCACACATGCATTATTACATGCAATACTCTATTGCACACACACATGCCTTTTGAATAGCACTGCACACACACACAAGCTTTTACATTGTACAGACAATGCTTTCCCATGCCTATTCATAATGTTTAGACACAGCCACACACATTCACGTTATTATGTGTCTTGTTATGTGTGTCTTAATCAGTCTCTAACACTGATGTATATATATAGCATAAAACTGCTCATTGGGCTTATGTTTGGGCTTTGCATATATGTCATAGGCATGGGCTTGAACTTGGGTTTGGATTACATGGATTTTGGGTTCTTCATGTATTACTTGTGTTCTTGGCCCACTTGGGTGTATAATGGGTCTCCAACCTATGCCCAAATATACTAATATCTCCTACTCACACAAGTGGAGCCAACACAGTTAAGTTACCACAAGCCCATCATAGATGCAACCTTATTAATCAATATCTGCCACTCCCAAAATTGCGTAAGATGTGATATATACGGAAGAGCCTTTAAAACATTTAAACACAATTATCATTATAAAAAATGTTCATACGGGTAAGTGCATCTTGTGACCTATAAATAATCAATATATATATAAAAGGGAGCTAACAATCTCAAATGTAAATTCTCTATTTACAAGAGATAATTTTGTTCATTATTGTATTCTAGATTTAATTTATAATTTTTATTAGTGTAAAGCATACTTGATCCCTCAAAAGCTATGCTTGACTTTATCACATTTCATGTATTCACAATTGTAACAAATACAATTAGTCGATCGGTGAATACATAAGTCAGATAAAAATTTATTAAACCTTCCTATTTCATCTCTATCTCTCTGTCTCGAGAACAACTGTTACCCTAGACGTGCCCCATAGGCTGAATTATCATAGCCATAGAAATAACACGCTAAAGGTGCTAACATTATCCTGTCACTTCAAGATAGAGTGAATGGTTATAAGGACACTGTTTGAAGTTAACATAAAACTTCAGTGGAACTTACACAATGAGAAAGTAGGGATTTATTTTCTCATTTTCCACATCGGTCACAAATAGCACACGTGGTATGAAACACATGTTACAGTGAATTTCATTCTAAATAAGAATGTATATGTCTTTATATTATTCACTGTATAGATCTTAGTATAGTCACAACTCCCGTGACTAACCTGAGTTCTTAAAAGCTCGCCTCTCTCTGACGCCACATTAAGATCTCAAATCTGACTTGAATCAGGTATCAATGATAATGGGGTCTATCATGATCGGTTCTAAAATATATTATTATATTTATTGTGAACCTCATCTTGACAAAGTCAAAGCGACATATTCATATATACTAGCTCCGCGAGAATATATCCTACATATTCTCTGATATATATGTGTCTCATCTTAGCTTGCTATCTCAGCAACTAAGGCGACCACACGTGTAAGAATGATAGTCTCAACCTGACAATATATTTTTATTACATTATGTGTGTAATTATGCTGGCATTAACGGTAAATTCCCTTACTATTAAAGTTATATCATAATCCTCTCAATCTAGGATTATATTGATATACATTTACCAATTTTTGTAGCATAATTTATATTGGGCCTTGTACATATCACAATGTACACTAATTATTTAGTCGTACTTTCAAGGTATGTCAATATCCTCTTGACAATATCTCAATGATGTAATCAAGGATTATATTGGTGTCCACTCACCAATCTTACGACAACTAATGATAGACTTTGTATATATAACAATGTACATGAGACTCTGTATGGTACTAACATGAGGAACCTGTAATTAATAATTTGATTTTATGGAGTTTCAATGTACACATTGAGGATAAGAGTTTGTAATTTCACAATAGGAGTATCTATGAGCCTATAATTGCTCATTTCTAATCAAATATTACTCATAATATATATAAGCCACATTGCTCATATAAAATCTCAAAGAAATTTGAGAATTACCATTTCATTATGGTTTTACAAACTCTTTATTATTTCTAGCCAAGGCATATAGTCCACATTTATAGATAATATAAAAATTATCCTTAACCTATTTAGTGTACTTACCATGGCTATCTTTAGTCATCAATAATCTGTAAGATATTACAGCTTGATGAAATAAAAGATACCACTTTCTAGAGGATTGTTTCAAACCATACATTAATCAAGCAAGCACACTTATGCACTCTTGATCTTTTGAAATGAAAAATTTACAGGCAAGTCCATGTAAATCTCTTCCTCTAGTTCTCTATCGAGAAGTACAATTATTACATCCATCTGATGTAATTTCAGGTTCAAATATGTGACTAGTGCTAGAATAAGGCGTATAGAAGAAAAATTTACTTCCAAAGAATAAGTTTCTTCATTTGTGATTAATCGCGCCTTATACCTCTCATTAGTACTTTCCGCCTTACATATGATATATATGGAATCCATACGTTCATAACGGTCTAATGACCAAGCGGTAAGTGAATCAAGTCTCGGACATGATCACTTTTCTATACTCCATCTCCCCTTTCATTACTTTCATTCATATATTCACTTAGTAGATATAAGTGATAGCTCAATTCTAAAATCTTTGGCTCATCACTGTCAAGTGAAGCAATCATCAAAAATTCCCTTTCAATCTTCGAAAGATAAAATGGGATAATTTGGTGATTATGTCCACGAGTTGGTAAATTATTACAGTGGCTGATTTAACAGCTGTTTCACTCCCACTAAGGATGAAAGATCCATGAGGGTTTCTACTCCTACTAGGGTGTAGATTTCCACTTTCACTCCCACTAGAGATGAAAGATCAATTTAGAATTCCACTCCCACTAGGGATGGAGGATCAAGTTAAATTTTAATTTACTGCCACTCGCATATTAACACAGATCATCTAATTCTAAAATTAGATATCTATATTAAATTCACTTCTACTAAGAAATTCATTCTCTAATAATGACATCTTGTGATTCAAATTCAATCACACTTCTATCTAATTATACACCATCGTTTATTTAATCCTTTCGAATGCATAGAGTATCAAATAAAGATACAACTTCTCTTCTTGCATCCAATTTCTCATTTCTATAAGATGGATTATAAACATAATCTGCATACCCCTAGGGCTGTAGATTAGTCAGACCAGGCCACCTATCTATCTATAATTCATATGGTGTAGAAGTGTTTGATTAAAATGGAACATGATTAAGTAAGTAGACATCAATAAACATATCTTCTAGTAAGATACTAAATAATTCATTTGTGCCATCGTAAACTTAACTATTTCCAACATTATTTAATTCCTTTTTTCTGCTACACTATTTTGTTACGGAGTCCTAGGAATAAATAAATATCTTTTTATATCTTTCTTACTAAACAATTCATTGAACTGTTCAGAAAGATATTTATGTACTCGGTTTATTCTTTAAAACTCAAAAAAGTTTATCATCTAATATGATCCTCAACCAAACAATCTGAATGCAATCCAATGCTTTCGATTTATGAGAGATCAAATAGATATGACCGAGACATCTAAAGATATTAATGAATGTAACTAGATAAGAAATTTCAATTTATTCTTTACACTCATTCAATCACAAATGTAATAATGAATTAGTTGCAATGAAATTTATGATCTAGTTCTTTATTAGATGGTTTTCTAGTTGTTTTTCTTGCTAGATAATTTGTATGACCTTTAAGATAAATGAATCAAATTAGTCTTACTTGACTGATATATTCATTTTATCTAGTTCAACATGACTTAATCTAGCATGCCAAAAATATTCGCACCATTGCCATTGTAATGATTGAAAAACAAACAAAATTATAACCATCTCTACCGACATATAATTCCATAAAACCATTAAACTATCAAGTACCATATGAATATAATTTGCTGAAATAATATTCATATAACCATTATGATCATTAATGATAACTCGAATCAATGAGGATAACCACGGACATTAAAACCCAGTTAGATCTCAAGTGTATATTAGAACATCATGAAGTCTAAATCTAGGCTACCATGGAAACCCAGTTTGTTGGTACTAAACTCCAAAAAAATGTTCTAACACATATACATCTTGTCTCTAATAATTTAACTATACTAAAAGTGTGCTTTACAGTTTCTTGTTGGATGTTATGTCTTTACTTATCCATCGTCCACAATGGACGAGATTCAAAAGAAAATACCTAACTAGAAACTTAAGCATAACTTAACAAATTCTTAAGTTTGGCTTTTACTCTTTTCGACTCAACGTATTTATGAGTGAAAATGACTCATCTTGTCACAATCGTAACAAGTTATTTGAGTTTAGCTCTTCCTCAATTCGGTATCCCTCAACTTCTTGCATATTCCGATCTAAGAATAAGTGGTTATGACTAGATTCTCTTCTCTTTTTGGAAATAACTATTTCCACTAATATGCTCAAAACTAAAAGTTTTGTGCGAGTTGGAATCTTTCATATAAAATTGGCTAGAATCCTAAGCCGCCTTTAGGCGCTCATCTTCTTCTACCAAAATGACGCGATCGAAACGTGTCATATTAATTTTATATATTCCAACTATCAAAAGAGATCAGATCGTTTAGTAGGTGTATCATGTTTTATATTCTTATTGGAGTCTGCCACTAATTTTGGCGCTTCTTATAAGTAATCAAACCTTGATACCGTACCTACTAAAATTTTTAGTATTGAAAATACTACTAAAATTTTCCCTTCAAGCCAAACTCTGAAAGGTAAACCACCTTACTTAAATCATACTGTACTTGTAAAACATACATGTGAAATTTCTATTTAACTTACTCCGCAACATGATGCGAGTAATTTAACTTCTGGCTTGATAAGCCTTCACATCTTGTATGTCGAGTAATAAGTACTATGCCGAAGTTCAATCATGATTTATGTTATAGTCTCAAAAGTTTCATACTCTAAAAATACACTAAATCTGTTCGTATCTATTCTCTAGATTATAAGACTTAGTTTATCGCAATCAAATTGGCCACAATATTATAGATATATAATCTATATTTTATGCTAATCTATGCAGAGACATACAATCTACTATGCAAACATATTAATTCAAAAAATACACATATTTAATTTTGCTGCAAACGTTGACCGAACAAATGATGAAACAATTTAAGGAACAGAATCGAAAAAGTCGTCAATGCGTCTAATAACCATCCGTTTCCAAAAATTTAATCATCATTAATTTAGTACTTTGCGTAAAATTCTAATTCTAATATTGTACTCAACAATTTAGAATTCCCAAAACAAGTGATCATATAAATAACAGAAAAATACAATGCACAAGTCCCAACAAAATATTTTATGGGTCAAACCATTTTTACTACAAAGTAAATAAACCAAAATTATTTACTATAGAACGGTTTATTAAAAGCACCGTATTTTCTCAAAATACATGACTTTGCATGATATTCATTCTATACGTTTCATATTTATATTGATCACCACTGAGAAAGACTCTCTAAGTCTTCACAACTCATCTAATTGTCATTTTCTCAAGAATTTTGGTTATCTTTCGCGTGTGCAATAACTCATGTGCCTAGCACTATGAATATTCACTGCGGATGTAGTAGATTGTCTCACATTCCCAAGAATGTAACGCTCCTCTACGATTTCTAGTTTACACGTTCTATGACCAAAATACATCATGGTACCTTACTCTAGCTTTTCCAACCTTATAGATCTATTAACTCTTCAGGAAATTTCATTAAAAGACTATCCACTGCATCTTTCCACATAAAAGCATGAGTCATTGACTGTGGCTATATGTCATTAATAAGATTCATGAAATCTTCTCCATTAAGACATATAAGATAATGCAGATTTATTCCAAAAATTTCTAACTCATTTAGAAAAAAATGTCTTTTAATAACCCTGTACATTTTCAATGTACATTCTAATAAAAATTATTTTTCCCGATTGCATAATTAATTAGAAAGAGAACTTTAAACGAATGCCTTTCAATATACAAAGCTCCTACTGAAGCTAAATTTCGATGGTCAAATTTTTCGTAGGAAAATTCCATGACCGTTAGAAAATAGTGCTAAAAGTCCTGCTGAAAAAATCCATGGTGACCGAAAATGCCACCGAAAACCATCTTTGACATCCGCATCGGAAACTGTTACCGAAAATCGCACTAGAGATCATCATCAAAAACCGTGCAAGAAACCGTAACCAAAAACCGTCACCAAAAAACATGCTAGAAATTGTCAGTGGAATCCACAACAAAAATTGTCACTTGAATCCGTCTTATTAAAAATCCCATCCGAAATTTATAGGGCATTAATTCAACTCCCATTAGAGTGAAACAAATCGATGGAATTAATAAATAAAAATAAAAATAAAATTATCGCCGGAAAACCACTTATAGACACCGGACGGTCACCGGAAAACCATTTAATAGACGCCGAAAAACTTCACCGGAAAAATCACCAGCAACCGAAAAAGTTGTCAGAAAACATGCCTATCGGAGTACCGGAACCAGGAACTGGGAACCAGGAATCGGGAACCGGTTCGGTCGGTGATGATGTGGCATCGGTAACGGTTCCGGATGTTTAAAACCGTCACCGAAAACTTCCCTGCTGGCCGGAAACCGTCAAAGGTTTCTTTTACACAAATCGATGCCACATGTCAAAGTGAGAATGGACCACTTGTCATAATAGATAAAAACCCGCCACATGTCATCTTCTCGTGTGTCCACGTGTCAACACCATAACCACTTATTCATTGTATTCCAATGCCCACTCACGCCGGAGGAGAGTGAGACGCATACACCGTCTTCCTAGACGTTTCCGATCATGGGACCACCACCATCCTACTCCAAATTTAATTTTAATTCCATTTCTGCTCTTAATTACAACGTTTGGGTTAGGGGTGAAACACACTCTCCGATCATAGGAGAGTGGAACATGTTCTTCATATTCTTCACCTACATTCAAGAACAAAATAATTTTCCAGATTTTGATTTCGAACGTAAATATTCAAAATCGTTTTTCTCCCTCGTTTCTTAACCAAATTATGCAAATGACCTATCGTTGGAAAGCTATTAAAAGGCTCTATCTAATGGTACCATGATCGCAGAGAAAGAAAAAACTAACAATAAAATTCGAACACCATAACAGTCACGGTAGGTTTCATTTTTAATTCTACAAAATTCTCTTAATTTTGAAGTTAACTCATGACAAGAATCTCTAGAACATATAATCACACACACATATATATATATATATATATATATATATATATATATATATATATATGTATACAATCATGCCATCTAAAACGAAATATAACAAGTGTGTGGTGTTATGCCATTATTGAATTGTGAAGCAATCAAAACGTGAAAGACAATTTCTAAGCATGGCATTTCTACCAGAATACAGTCCCAATCATGCTCTGATACCAATGTAAATAATATTCGATATAATCAAAATGAATTCAGATTACCGTTCACCATAAAAAATTTGAATTCCAGCGGAAGCAAGGATCAAATACCTGGAACTTTATCACTAGTCAGAGGACGATCGAAAAGTCCCCTCTGATCACAATGCATGTTACCCACACTTTGATTATAGATGGGAGAAAATTCTACAGATTTTCTCCACATCTCTCTTGTGTTTATATTCTCTGTATTTTGTGTTCTCTATTGATCACATGCACACATGCATTATTGCATGCAATACTCTATTGCACACACACACAAGCTTTTACATTGTACAGACAATGCTTTCCCATGCCTACTCATAATGTTTAGACATAGCCACACACACATTCACGTTATTATGTGTCTTGTTATGTGTGTCTTAATCAGTCTCTAACACTGATGTATATATATAGCATAAAACTGCTCATTGGGCTTATGTTTGGGCTTTGCATATATGTCATAGGCATGGGCTTGAACTTGGGTTTGGATTACATCGATTTTGGGCTCTCCATGTATTACTTGTGTTCTTAACCCACTTGGGTGTATAATGGGTCTCCAACCCATACCCAAATATACTAACACAATACTCAAAACCATACTCGTTCTTCTGATGCCTATAATAATTTAGCATTAGTTCTTATGTTGTTTTTGTGTAGATAGAAAAAGTTGAATGGTTTGATTAAAAAAAGTATAATTTTATTTTATTGTTTTGTTAGGAAATCTTTAACAAAAGAATTTGAATTCTAGGGTTTAAGCCGTTGTTGTTGTTGTTGTTGTGTAAGAGTGAATTTTTTATAGTGAACATTGAGTCCCGTTGGTGAGAGAGCTTGTTATATTGTAGAGAACTAGTGATTTCTTCTTGTATTGTATATATAGATATAACTTTTCTTTCTTGAATGTCTTAGTCTTCTTGCATCATGTTTCTTTTATAGTTATGCATTAGCTCTTGCTTACGTTTGGATGAATTTCAATTATCATGTTACTGTTTTGGCAACCTGATTGCTGATGCCTTTGAAATTACAGGACATAAGCTTAAAAATTTCTACTCTGAATTGATTTCATTAAATAATGATACTTGTTACTACGGATTCATATATCTGATGAGATTTTGAGTATTGATGAGATTTTTTTTTCCGGTTGCAGTTGATGAGGAAGAAGAATGTGAATTTAAGTTATTTGGGTATAAAAGTAATTTTGTTCTAAGTTATTTTAGTTTTAAATTATTGAAAAAGGAATAGAGGAGACATTTTATGAGCCACCCTATGTAAAATTGCATTGACACAAGTTTATTAACATGAGTTTATACTTTGCAGCAGTGGTGATTCAACCCTGAAATATTGTCTAACTCCGCCATTATATATATACGGTCATTTTCCTATCAGTGCATACTAATGGAATTATATAAGGACATTGAATATGAGTCATTTATTTATAAAAGAGTTTTGACAAGTGTATACATGTCAAGACAAATTATGTAAAATGAGTGGCCCACATTCAATGTCTTTATATAATTTTATCAGTACGCACTGACTTGAAAATTTCCGTTTATATATATATATATATATATATATATATATATATATATATATATATATGGGTGTGATGTGTGTGTGATCTCAGTTGCTATCTTAGCACCTGAGATGACGACACGTGTAAGATTGTCAGTCTCATGTCTCAATCCAATGACATATTTTTATCACCTTACATGTGTAATTATGCTAGAAATATATATGCGCAGAATAATACTATACAACCCAAAAAATTTATTCAAAATTCAAACTAAATGATCGATGAGTTAAAATGAGTTGTCCTTACCACACAAATCATGGAATGATATGTTTAATCATAAAACCACTTACTACATTATTTGGGTTGATTTTTAAGCTAATATTTTGGATTATTAGTGATGTATCTATCAACATAAAAGAAACAATCATATATCCTTCAGCTTTTTTTGTTCATCACCAATAATTTTCTCTCCCAATTTCTCTATAACTTCTTTCTCATTCTCTACTTCTTTCTATAACTCTCCCCTTTTCTCAATATTTACTTTCTTTCTCTCTTGGTTTTTTGTCATTTTCAAAATTTTACATGACAAAACTCATTGAAGAATAAACATTTTGTCCACAAAAATATAGACAAAATTCGGGAATAGATAAATGTAATCTGCCCAAAATTTAATGCTGTTATGAAAAAACGCCAATTTATTAGCACAAATGAACAAACTTACAACCAAAATATGTAGCAAACATATTGTTAACAGCCTTTTTTGGCTAGGGTCCAAAGAAAAAATTTCCACCTTACAGTCTTCACGCAGTGTTCCAAATTTGGGTCTACGTAGCTAAGTATCGAGGTCCTCTAAGTCGAGGTACCTTACAACCCCGCAGAAGCAGGGCGAGGTAGTCAACACCTTGCATGCATTCAGGCTCTTCAATTAAAGCCCGCTACCCCGCTAGGAATCCTACATAATTAGGTCGAGCTTCATGATAAAGCGCAGCGTAGCTAAACCAAGCTCCCAGCTACAAGGTTGGAACCCTATGGGATATTTTCCCCCTAGAATGGTTAGCTCAAGGTCCATGGGAAGATCAGTAAGATCGATCTAGTTCTATAACAATCGAGAGGTCCCTTGGGGACCCCGCCAGTGTACTGGAACCTGGGGTACCTCACCCTCGAGAAATATCAAGCGTCACCTTAGGTAACCTCCATGAAGTACCTTTCCAAAGTGACATACAAAACCAGAGCTCTCCTCCAAACAGTGTATGAAGAGAGGGTTGACCTTCATGACACTTACGATACCATTAATGAGGTCAAACCGTATTAATGGAGGTAATCAACCCTACTAATGAGGTCAAACAGTATTAATGGAGGTAGTCAACCCTATTAATGAGGAAAACCGTATTTATGGAAGTAGTTAACCGTATTAATGGAGGTAGTCAACCCTGTTAATGAGGTCAACCCTATTAATGATATAGTCAACGCCATTAATGAGAGAATATTCAACTCTTTAATGACCACCATTAGTGAAAGAGTTCCAAGAGGAAACAATCACATCTTCTCCAAGATATTAGCTACAAGACGATTCTTTAGGGTCAACTGCATTAAGTGAAGAATCGTATTCAATAAGGAAAGGAAACTAATTCAAGAATCCTCATCTTGCACACCAAGTTAATTACACCATGTATAAATAGACCTCAACACGCACGTTAAGGGGAGATCCTACCAAGAAATCACCTACGAGACAAATTATATGCTTCAATCAATTCCATAAGAGGCTAAAATACATTCTCCAATACACATCTTAGATCTCATCTCACCTCTAATGGAGAAATCAACCAGCCCAAGGCAAGTAAACATACTTCGTATAAATTCTCCGTATATCACCATCGTAGTATTATCTTAATGATATGTATTACCTCTCCCAAGAATCTATCGGGATTGGTTAACTTTCTTTTACCATTGTAAGCTCTCCAGAGCATATATGTTGTACTACACCACTTTTGTAAGCTTCCAATAGCACTTCTTATATATATACATATAAGGAAGGGCCTTCCTACCTTTCATTGGATACTGCCTTGAGGATTTTCAGCATTTGATCATTCATGATGCTTTTTCCCCTTGGTCAGTCCACCTCCCTCTACAAAAGACTTGTGTTTCTCTTATTTGTCTCATGTATTATGCATGTATATATATGTGCAAGCTAGATTCCTACCTCGTTGGACCTAGCGCTCTTATCCTCCCATCTACATGTCAAAGTCGCACATTGTTGACGTTGATTTCTCGATAGATAAAAAAGTCAACAATGTTGGATTTGGTTATGACCTGTCAAAAGAGAAAGAGAAAGAGAATGCAATTGAAGTTATTAAGACACGAGTTTACGTGGTAAAACTTCGGTGATCGGAGAAACGTCCACGGGTGGCTGAATACACAACCAAGCCAAATCCACTATTTAAATGAAGAATTACACCACTTGATCTCTTTGGCCTCTCTCTTGTAGTGATTTTTTGCTGTATATATCGCTCTATAACTCCCTCAACAATGAGATTATGGGTCTATTTATACATGCATAAAACCCTAATCCTTATTGTATAAGTAAGGAAAAGAATTTGTATTTAATTACGATTGGTTGCTCACTGGAATCGTCTTTATCTTCTTTTCTATTTCAGAAATCCTTTGAGTTGAATCTGAATATTCGTGGGACTCTAATTTCACGATTTGATTTAGGATTTTATTCTCCTAATCAATATGCAATCTTCTAGAATGATGGATTCGTTGCTTGATTTGGACTTGCTTCCTGTTTGGTGTATTATCTTTCTAGAAGCTTCCTTTGATACGGATGTCTTGCGTATTGGAGCATGATTCTTGGTTTTTCCATGTGTGAATCGTGTGCTGGATTTCTTTATTCAGATTTCCTGTATTGTTCTGAGAAGAACATAACGTGCTAAGTACTATGTCCCAAATAGGACACAACGTGCCGAATACCCCTGTTCAGACTTATTCGGGTTCTTATTCTTTTATGATGTCTTGAAGGGTATCTTCTAGATGCCAACTCGGATGTCCATCTAGCATTTTTTAAGGGATTATCCTTCCTATTAGTGACGTGTACATTCGACAAAATATACATATAACAATACCCCCTTAAAATATTTTTACCGAGTAGGATTTTATTCTTGGCAAAAGTATTTTAATCAACCTTCTGACCTTTTAAGCCTAATTAATACAGGAATAAACCTTAAACAACGCTTTACATGACGTGTTTTAATAGTTACCATGCATGTGCAATTTGTTCCTTCACACGAGATCCCAATGATTATGACGTTTTGAAATTTTGACGGCTTGGTCAGTTTTTTCCACAACACGTGTCTTTTAACCGCTGGGTTTCTCTGATAGCATTTATGAGACGCAACTTGTGGATTATCAGATACGTCACCTACATCATAAAATCATTCTCTTGAATTTTCCTATTTTTTGAGACCCTAGGGTTTCATGTCTTCGACTTTTTGAATAGCCTATTTAAACTGGAAAGAGGCTGTTCTGGTTCATTTTTCACAGACAGAAGCAAATAACCCAAGCTTTTCTTGTGCACGGAGGATTCTTCATCGAAGCTTTTCCCAATTTCTTCACATTTGCTTTAAAGGTCAGCTCAAATGGATCCCGTTTCACCACAGTGCCTTTTTGTTATAGCTTTCGAAGCGCTTGAGTGTGGAGATTTTCAATTGGTTTCTTGTGTTCGTAGGTTATTGTGGGAAATCCCTTCTGGCGAGTCTGGTTTTTTAGACGTTGATGTTTCTAGGCTTTATCCCGACATTCGTTTAAGTTCTAGTTCTGAATCTTCTTCCGGTTCTGAGTCTCTCATTTCTGATCACAGGGTTCCTCCTCGATCTAGGATGGGAAATCATCAGAGTAACTGTATGGTTCACAAACATGGTTCAAGTGGCATTCAAATCGGGAGGTAAGTAATTGACGAGAAGGATGTTGAAGAGGAACATAGTGTATCTCGAATCCTCTTCTCGCTCGATTTCTTGAGTGCATATGATACTGACCCGAATGTGGTCGGGGAAGATGAAATCGAAAAGTACTGCACTCGGTTCGATCTAGATAATTCAGTTCTACTAGCTCCTGCTGGTGATAGAGCCACTTGGAACCCGGGCATGGTAGCAATTTATGGGTCCATGCTCTACTGTGGTGTGACTCTTCCTCTCCAACCGTTTATCGCTTGATTTCTTGCTGAGACAGGGATTGCTCCTGCCCAACTTACCCTGAACAACTATAGAATCTTGATGTGTATGTGGCACATGTGGAGCTGGATGAACTTGCTGTCGTCTTCCCCTCATGAAATTAGACACTTATATACTCTAAGGCAATCTGGTCGGACTTGGGACTTACTTTCTTCTATCCAGCCAACCAGATAGCTGGATTCCTGAGGGGACGAAGGTGAACCAGGGGTTGATATTTCCTTGAATTCCAAGAAGAAAGGTTTTGTGTGGGATTTTTCCACCTCAAACAAGCATTGGAAAAATAGTTGGTTTTTTACCAGAGGGAACCTAGGACTTGAGATCGAGCTCTTGACTGGGGAAGATCGGGAAGTGTTAAATGTTCCCCATTTCTTTTGCTCTCCTGATCATTGGAACAAGTCACAACCTGTTTTCACTAACACCGAGTTGACTAGACTTGCTCGGGCGGCCGTGCGTACTTTGGAAAAGAGGAGCAGGTTCTATCTTTTTAATGAGAAGAAAATGATTGAACTTGGATTCTTTACTCAGATTTCAGATTATCGTAGACGACGTAAGTAGAATTTTCTCGTTCTTATTTTTTTCATCTTGTTCTCTTTTCTAATTTGTTTGTATTCAGTGTATGATGTAGACATCGTCTGTGATATCTAGGCTTGCCAGGTGAAATCGATTGTTTAAGCAAGTCGTAAAGAAGCTTCTCGCCAAAATAATGAAGGGGTTGCTCCGCTTGATGACGAGTCCGATGAGGATTTCGATAAAGCTGGCGAACAAATTCCTAAGTACATTCCTGAAGTCATTCAGTCGACGGTGGGGGAGTCAAGCGGTTCGAGTGGCCTTTTTGGAACTGATAGTGCCTAGAGGGTGTCTGAGGATGAAGGCAGGCAGAGAGGGCATCCTAGTGGTGCGATGTCCAGTGAACCTAGCTCTATGGTCGATTAAGTTCCCACCGAGAAGTTTGGGGATGAGGAAGGAGTTAGGGTACCCCATGTTGAGTAGGTTAACTTCCATCATTATCTTTTTGAATCCTTTTAAGATATTACTGAAGATCAAGAAGACCCTACGGCTGACCTCAACTTCCACCATACTAGGGTTGAGAAAAGGAAAGCAGCTAACTCTCTTGCTCATCCTGAAAAGATTCCTTGGGTGATGTCATTTGTTGAATTAAGTGAAAATGTCGTCGATGCTAGAGCTTCCCCGAGTTTCGAGGCTGAGGCACCTTTGGGAGGAGTGGACAGTTCAGACAATCTAAATAAGAACTCTTTACCCACTGAAGTTACGGATGTAGGAGTAGGATCCTCGGGTAATCCCATGTGTCCCACATTTCAAGATATGTTGAACATGATGTCATCTGGTCGGGCTTTTATCGAGGATGACCACTGGAGTCGTTTCAGGAATGGTTCCCTGACTAATCGTCTTGAAAACATTTTCAATAGTGCATCCTACGTAAGTCTTCTATCCCGACCCTTACCTTAGCGCTTGTTTTAGATTTTTAACTCACTCTTCCCTGTAGATGGTTGCTGAGTTTGCTGAGTTTGTTCAGATGTAACAACATCAAGCCGATCGGATAAGATGTCTTAAAGCTCAGTTGAAGAAGAGTGAGGACAACCGTGCTCAGATTGAGGCGGCTTATCAAAGAGAGGTAAGCTCTGCCCAAGAATTTATCGATCATTTCTTGGCTAAACAAATGGAGGCTGAGGAGAGAGCTTCTGTTGCAAAAGAGAAGGTTGTATCCTTCTAAAATTTACTGTGTGCTGCCCATGAGTCGATTCTCAAAGATGAACAAGAGGCTGAGCAGGCCAGATCTTCTTACGAGCAAAAAATTAAAGACCTTGAGCGTCAGGCCCTGACCTTTGAATACCTTTCGAAAGAGGTTAGACTGGAACTTGAAGTTCAAGGGGTTGATCACTTTAAGAGGTCCCCAGCCTATGATGCCCTACTCCTTAGGGAGTTTCAGCGATGCTTAGTCTCGGCTGGTGAATTCTTCAAAGTAAAAAATTGGGCGACTGACAAGGCTCAAGCCTACTAGGAGCTATCGATCAAAAACCATATGGATCGGTCCTTAGAATCTCTTCGGACTTATATGAAGAAATGGAGAGCATACTGTCGTAGCAAAGGTAAAGAGCCCCATCCTATGCATTTGGAGGTCTCGTCGGAGCATTCTCTTTCGACCTTTTATGCTAGTTAGGAGACTAGTGTGGATGGGTCGAAGCCTGACGTTGGACCGGTCCCTAGAACGGATTACAGCAAATGGATTGATGACTCGGTCGACACAATCGCCTGACCTTCGAATGAGAGTCTTCTCCGTGAGTATGAGATGGTGCTTGACCCCAGTATTGGGAAGGTTTTCAAATCTCCAGCCCCACCTTAGGCATATTTTTAAAGATTCATTTTAATTAATAAAACTCTATCTTTTTATTTATTTATTTTTATTGCTTTGTTATGAATTTAGATGTCTTATCTTATTTAGCTGGATAATAGTCTGAGCGACTCTTTAAACGTCGAGTATCTTAATAAACTCGGTTTCATGCCCCAAGTATCTTATTAAACTGGCTAATAGTCTGAGCGACTCTTTAAACGTCGAGTATCTTATTAAACTCGGTTTCATGCGCCAAGTATCTTATTAAACTGGCTACTAGTCTGAGTGACTCTTTAAATGTTGAGTATCTTATTAAACTCGGTTTCATGCGCCAAGTATCTTATTAAACTGGATAATATTATTAACCGAGTCATCTCGAAATAGGCAAGTAGATTTATACTTGTGCTTCATACTCGGTTGCTACCCAAACGTTACATCGAGGCTCACCGCGATCATACGTTCGAGTCCTTGTGCAAGTCACTGAGGACCTCTCATAGTTTTATTTGTACAAGGGTTTACCGAATCGTTAAGCTTTTAAATTGCTTAACACAGCTGTGCATCTCACCGGGATTTTTCCCGACGGTGCCCTGAGCTATTTTCCAGAATCTGGTGCATTGGGTTTGCCTTTTGGCTAAGGTCGACTGTCCTTGCTCGGCTGGCATGCTCCTTCGAGCTTCTCCGCCCATTCAAGAATTTTGCCAAATTAATGGTCCTGGGCATTTTATCTTTTTTGTATGTGCTTATGATATGCCTTTTTTTTGTTTGCATGTTCTTATTATCATGCTTCTTTTTCGCATGTTCTTATTATCGTGCTTCTTTCACATGTTCTTATTATCATGTGCTTAGATTTCTGAAATCCCATTTTGGGCCTTTATTCATAATTGTAAAACCAACAATATGATAAAATCTCAAAGCTAAAAAATATCCTGACTAAAAAAATTGTCCTGACTAAAAAGGAAACAAATTTCAAGGATAAAAAATCTTCAAATATTGGACATTGAATGACTGGGGTAAAACCCTTCCATCTGGTCAAGCAATCTAATAAGCTTCGTGACCAGCTATTCCTTCAATCTTGTACGGGCCTTCCTATTTGTTTGCCAACAAACCTGTAACTTTGTTCTTTGTGTTCAGCGATACTTTCTTGAGCACCAGGTCTCCTAGCTGAAATTTTCTGATCCAAACATGAGAGTTATAGTGTCGGGCCATTCTTTGCTGATATGTCGCATTTCGTACTTGGGATTTCTCCCTTCTCTCTTCTAGCTCATCTAAGCTTTGTAACAGCATATCAACATTTTGGTCTTCATCATATAGCCTGATTCTTGGTGACATATACGAAGTTTCTACCGGGATAACGACTTCAGTTCCGAACGCCAAAGAGAATGGAGTCTCATCTGTAGAAGTTCTTGCTGTCGTCCGATATGCTTATAATACTTCAAGAAGTTTTTCAACCCAACTGCCTTTCTTGGCATCTAACTTTGCTTTGAGTGTATGCTTGATGATTTTGTTTACTACTTCAGCTTGCTCAATCATTTGAGGGTGGGCATGTGTGGCATAATAATTTGTAATTTGGTACTTGTTGCACAACTATCTGAATTTTTTATTATCGAACTAGTGCCGTTGTCAGTGATAATAGTACTTGGGACTCCAAATCTGTAGAGTATATTTTTCTTCACAAAGTTCATGGTATTTGCTTCAGTGATATGTACCAACGCTTCAGCTTCTACCCACTTTGTGAAATAATCAACAGCCATAATTGTGTGCTTAGTTCCACCCCGTGTCCCTACCGACATTGGACCAATTAAGTCTAGCCCCCACATGGCGAATGGTCATGGGATGTGAGGCTTTTAAGTTGTTCAAGAGGCTGCCGAATATCATTGATGATCCTTTGGCAGACACTACAACTTTCTGAGCATCGCTGTGCATCCGAGAACAAAGAGGGCCAATAATAACCTTGTCTGAGTACCTTGTGTGCTAAACTTCTGGCCCCAGTATGGTTTCTGCATACCCAACTGTAGATTTCCTGTAGTATCCGATATGTATCTTCCTCTGATACACATATTTGGAGTGTTCGGAAAACCCCCTTCTGTACAGTTCTCCTCCAATCAATGTGTATCTTGCTTACCGGTATTTGAAGCGTTTGGCTTCTAAGGGGGCTTCCAAGAGTATACATTCTTCCAGGTATCTTTTTAGCTAAGTCATACAACCGTTCGACGAAGTTCGGTTTTCTGAGACTTTAAAGTCTTTCGGTTCAATTATACTCGGTCTAATAAGATATGCAACCGGAATACTTTTTGGCCTGATTGTGGTTGTTATTAGTGGTAGACTGGTAGTTTGGACAAAGCGTCTGCCTTTTCATTTTTATCTCTAGGGATATGGACAATCCTGTATTCCTTGAATTTTTGGAGGAGTTGTTTTGCTATGCCTAAAGAAGTCATCATACCTTCATCTCTGGCCTGATACTCGTCTGAAACTTGGTTGATGACTATCTGTGAGTAACTGAATATCTCAACCTCATCTTCTTCGAGAGCTATGCAAACTCTAAGTTCTGTTAGCAATGCCTCATATTCTGCTTGGTTATTTGTTGCTTTGAAGTCGAATCTCATGGGACATTCAACATCATCTCATTTCGAGGTGCATACCACGATCTCTGCCCCGCTGCCATGAGTGTTCGAGGAACCATCGACATATAACTTCCACGAAAAACTCTTACCTAACAACCTTTTTGCTTCCAGGTTTGGTTCTGTGAATTCTGCTACAAAATCTGCCACTGCTTGGCCTTTTAGTGATGTCATGAGGATGTACTGAATATTGAATTCACTCAACTCGATTGCCCACTTAGTTAATCTCCTCAAAATTTATGGCTTCTGTAGGATTTGTTTAAGTGGGCAATCGGTGAGAACATGGATCGTATGAGCCTGAAAGTATGGCCTCAGCTTCCTTGCTGCCGAAACCAATGCTAGAACCATTTTTTTCTGCATGTGAATACCTATTTTTAGCTGAAAGAAGAGCCTTGCTGGTGTAATACAATGACCTCTGTACTCCATTTTCTGTCCGGACTAGAACCGAGCTTGCTGCTAATTCTGTACAAGTGGAACATTTCTCCCATTTTAGGTTTTGAAAGGATGTGAGCATGCCCTAAGTACTTTTTGATTTTCAGGAATGCCTGCTCACACTCTTCATTCCATTCGAGTCCTTTCTCTTTTTTGATCACTTTGAAAAAAGGAGCAGATCTATCTATGGCCTTTGAAATAAATCTGGCCAAGAAAGCTAAGCATTCTGTTAAGCGTTGCACTTCTTTTAGCGTTATTGGTGAAGTCATTTTTTAAAGAGCCTGGATCTTCTCAAGGTTCACTTTGATTCCCCTCTGGTGAACTTGGAAACCAAAGAACATGAAACCCCAGATAGGCACTTGTTTGGATTTAGCTTCATTTGATATTTCCTCAAGACATCGAATGTTTCCCGTAGGTCCGAAGCGTGTTCGTCTAAAGAGACACTTTTGGTTAACATGTCATCTATGTAAACTTTCATGTTTCTTCCTATTCGACGAGCAAAGATCCTATTGACCAATCTTTGGTATGTTGCTCCAGCATTTTTTAACCTAAAAGGCATTACTATATAACAGTATAAGCCTTGATCGTTCGTGAATGCAGTTTTTTCTTCATCAGCCTTATTCATCCGGATTTGGTTGTATCCCGAGTAAGCGCCATAAAACCGAGTAATTCATGGCCTGATATAGCATCGACCAGTTGGTTTATTCTTGAAAGTGGAAAACTATCCTTAGGGCAGGCCTTGTTCAGGTCCGTGAAGTCCACGCACATTCTCCACTGGTCATTTTTCTTTGGGACCTAGACCAGGACCACGTTTGCTACCCACTGAGGGTAGCTGATTTCTCTGATCGACCCTACAACGAGTAACTTCTCTACTTCTTGCTTAATTGCCCGACTTCTTTCGAGGTTGAATGACCTTTTCTTTTATATTACTGGTTTCGTATTTGGATCCACCATCAAATGATGTGATATGATTCGGGCATCTATTCCTACCATGTCTTCATGACTCCAAGCAAACGGATCCCTGTATTCGCTAAGCAAATTGATAACGTCATGCTTAACTTTTCCTTCTAGATTGGCCACAATTTTGATCTTCTTATCCGGTTCACCTTCCTTTAAGACTACCTCTTCTATTGGTTCACTTTTAGATAACTCCAGTTCTTCTCTTGAATTGAACTCGAACAACAGTGATTCATGCTCGATCTGATCTGGTTGTGCTATGGTGCATACTTGTTCACTATTGTCTTTATCTTTGTAAACCTAAAGATTAGCTCTTTTGGCCATCTCCTAGGACCCTTTGATTACTCTTACCACTCATTCAGTTGGGAATTTGATCATTAGCGCATAGGTAGCTATTACTGCCTTGATTTTGTTCAGGAATAATCGGCCTAATAGCGCATTATAAGGCCAGTTGTCCAGGTTTACCACTATAAAGTCGAGTAACACTGTTTTCTGACAAGGAGCTACCCCGATCTTTACGGGCAGCTTCGCTATCCCGAAAGACCTGACTTCGACTCCCTCGAATCCTCTGAGTGGGGTATGGAAAGGTTGTAAATCCTTTCGATCCAACCTAAGCTGATCATAAACAGCTACATTGAGAATGTCTGCCGAAATACCATTGTTTACTAAAATTCTACTGACTTCTCTATGACCAATTTGAGCACTTATGACGAGAACGTCATTTGGTCGGACATCAACCCCATGTGAATCAACCTCCGTGAATATTATCGGGTCCCATCCTTCCTTTACTCTTTTCAAATCTGGCTCAACGGAGTTGACATCAAAATTCTACCTTGCCTCTACTGCTTCTCGAATTTTCTGAGTCCGTTCTGAGTTAGGACTGGCCCTTTTGTTCCGACGATAATTATGATCTGTCTTGGTCTCTTTCTTAATTTCTGACGTCTCATCTTTCTTCAGGATTATATCTTGCATGTGTCCTTCCCGAATGAGGGTCTCTATATAGTCTTTAAGTTGGTAACATTTAGAGGTCTCATGACCGATTTCCGTATGGAACCTGTAATATTTCATCGTGTCTTGCCGAGCAAATTAAGATTGCCAACGTGGCTCATTTACCAGATTCTTTTCTTTTAGTATTGCCAGGATTTCTTCCTGTTTTTTTCGGAGTGGGGTGTAGTTCGTGTATTTTCCTCAGAACTTTTCTATGGTCTAGTCAATATTTCGGCTACTTCCCCTGTCTTTGCTTTTTTCTTTGCTATTTCCTTTCTGTCTTCCTGTCTGGGTTTGTGCCTTTAACATGATATCTTTTTGTTCGGGTTTCCCTCCATGCATGTAGCAACCTCATGTTACTAACTCCTCTTCCTCGGCTAATGCATATCCTCCAACCATATCCATCATGTCTGCATATCTCGTTAATCGGGCTCTCCTTAAATCGAAGGACAGTCGCCCATTCTGTAAGTTATTTGTGAATGCACCAATTATTGCTTCGTCATTTGCACTATCGATTTCTGAGACTGTCTGGCCAAATCTCCCCAGGTACTTCTTTAACGACTCGTCATTCCCTTGCTTCAGTTGAGAAAGGTAAACCACTGACTTTTTCCTATGCACATTGCCTATGAATTATCTTGAAAAGCTTCTGCTTAATTTTCTGAAACTCCCAATACTTGCCGGAGGCAATCTTTAGAACCATCTTAAGCCTGTGTCTTCCTGAGTCTGTGGAAAATTGAGACACAGCAAAGGGTCACTATAGGCATACTAGGTCATAATGCTTTTATATCGTCTGACATGTTCTTTAGTATCTGCATCCTTCTTAAACTGTTTCGCGTGCGGCATCCTGAACTTTTCTGGGAAGGGGGTTCGCAGAGAATCCTTGGTAAAAGGGCTGTCATAATCGTCATCAGACAACTCATTATATCCATATCGCCTAATCAGCGCGTCCATTTGATGCCTGTTGTTTTTGACTTCTTGGGTCAGACACTAAATCATGATGTCTTTTACCCCCATCGGCTTTCCGTAATGGTTAAACTGTTGGGTAATTGTCATACCTATTTCCAACTCCTCTTCATTTTGTTCCAGAGTCTCATGGGCTAATCCTCTGATAACGATGACCGATCTCTCTGTCGGTCATATTTACGGTATCTATCTGCCTGACTGTGACTCTGCCTTTGGCGTGGCCGTTCTTCTATGGGCATTTCACGATCCTTGTCTGGGTTACGTGTTATACTCCCAGCCTGATTGATTTGATCTGAGTTCCCAACAGCTACTGGTACATTTGGTTCCGGCCCAACTACAACCGAACAGAGCCTTATAGGTGGAGGGTTTGGCGGATGTGCCTCTCCCATAGCCAAAAGATCTATTCCTTCTCGCACCACATCTGTCAATAACTGTTGTAGTGCATCTTAAAAATGACTTGCTATATCCTCGCTGGTAGGAGGGATTTGCTGGATACCAGCCAGGGATATCGGTTGATTCCTTGTGGTCGTTGTGGGATCATGAGTTACCCGGCCTGTATATGTATAATCTGGATATATCTGAATATCCTTGGAACTGTCTTTGCTTCCATTACCAGCCATTGCTTAATCAGATCGGAGGTTCCCCTTCTTCTAGCGCCAATTGTTGACGTTGACTTCTCGATGGATAAAAAAGTCAATAATGTTGGATTTGGTTATGACCTGTCAAAAGAGAAAGAGAAAGAGAATGCAATTGAAGTTATTAAGACACGAGTTTACATGGTAAAACTCCGATGATCGGAGAAACATCCACGAGTGGCTGAATACACAACCAAGCCAAATCCACTATTTAAATGAAGAATTACACCACTCGATCTCTTTTGCCTCTCACTTGTAGTGATTTTTTCTGTATTTATCGTTCTATATCTCCCTCAACACTGAGATGATGGGTATATTTATACATGCATGGAACTCTAATCCTTGTTGTACAAATAAGGAAAAGAATTTGTATTTAATTACGATTGGTTGCTCGCTGGAATCATCTTTATCTTCTTTTCTGTTTCAGAAATCCTTTGACTTGAATCCGAATCTGAATCTTCGTGGGTCTCTAATTACACGATCTGATTTAGGATTTTATTCTCCTAATCGATGTGTAATCTTCTAGAATGATAGAGTCATTGCTTGATTTGGACTTGCTTACTGTTTGGTATATTATCTTTCTAGAAGCTTTCTTTGATACGGATGTCTTGCGTATTGGAGCATGATTCTTGGTTTTCCCATGTGTGAATCGTGTGTTGGATTTCTTTATTCTGATTTCCCGTATTGTCCCAAGTAGAATATAACGTGTTAAGTACTCTGTCCTAAGTAGGACACAACGTGCCGAATACTCGTGTTCAGACTTACTCGGGTTCTTATTCCTTTATGATGTCTTGAAGGGTATCTTCTAGATGCCAACTTTGATGTCCATCGGGCAATTTTTTAAGGGATTATCCTACCTGTCAGTGACGTGTACATTTGATAAAATATACATCTAACACACATCAAGATAGGGAGAAACCACTCAGACCAGCTTGAAGGGAGTTGATGAGCTCTCATGCATCCTCTCTATAGAAGAAATCGAGCTCTCCGACACTGGAGCTAGATAAGCCCCTCTCCTTACTTGCTATCTATGTCGGGGAACTACAGGAAGGAATCGGGCTCCAGAACCGGGCTCTGGCTACCAGGATGGGCTCCGACCCCTACCCCGACCGAGGACCAGGACCAGGACCAAGATCAGGGAATAAGGACCAAGATCAACCCGTTCATACCAGCAAGAGAACCTCGAGCTCCCCTCATCTTCTACCTACCACGAAGCCCGAAGGATGGGTTGACTCGTCTCCTACCTACCACGAAGCCCGACGGATGGGTTGACTCATCTCCTACCTACCACGAAGCCCGACGGATGAGATAACTCGTCTCTTATCTAGCACGAAGCCTGGTAGGTGGGATGACTCCTCTCCTACCTACTGTGAAACCCGACGAGTGGGATGACTTCTCTCCTTCCTACCGCTCCATACTCCATATCTATACAAGATCTCTCCAAGGTACGAGGTACTAACCCCAGCCACCACCTCCGTGGTAGTGGTCTCGAGGGTGTTAGCTGTAATTTCTCACCTTGAGTAAATTTTCGGTTAACACACAAACACACACACACACGCACGCACACACACACACACACACACACGCACACACACACACACACACACACACACACACACACACACACACACATATATATATATATATAAGCAACAAAATTCATTCAAAAAGGCATTAAGCCCATGAAACAGGAAACAAGACCAACAAACAGACTATCTGACCAATGAGCCCTAAGAAAAGCTATGCCCAACATCAAATACCTAATAAACCACCTTGAGTGTAAAGACACCCAAAAACCAAAAACAAAAACAGAAAAAATAAGACCCCATCCTGTAATTGTTTTTCAGCATGTTTTCGTTTTTATTTTTCAAAAACGATTTCGAAAACGCGTTCGTTAACCGTTTTTTATTTTATTTTTGAAAAACAGAAATAAAATGGAAAACAAAATCAGTATTAAAAGTGAAAGATTAGATAAACGTCTGAAAGTTGTTTTCTAAATTTGAAAAACAAAATTAAAATTAAAGTAAAAAGTGATCGTTGCTTACTGTCAACTCTCAGCTCAATCTGACACACAACTCTCATCTCTAAACTCATGTATGTCTTCTTCTTCTACTGCAGATCATCTTCTTCTTCTTCTTCGTCGGATCATCTTCTTCCTCTGCTTCAGATCTTCTTCTTCTTTTTCTTGTTATTCTTCTTCTTCTTTTTTGTGTTCTTACTCTTCTTCAGATTATCATCTCCTTCTTCTTCTTCTATTTTTTATTTGTCAATTTTTTAATTTATGAAAAACTGAAATTATTGTTGTGTGAATTGGATATATGTAGATCTAAGTAATTTTTCAATTATTTGTCTTTCTTAAACCGAAATTTAATTAATGTGATCATTTTAAAAAAATTGTAGTGATTATTGGGGAAAATATTTATGGAAGACCGGAAGCCCTCTAGTTTCTCAAACACTCAGGTAATTAGTTGATTTTGTTCTTTTGTTTTTTGAGTGGGTTGATTTGCTATGTTTCATTTTGCTGCCTATGTATTTTGATTTGATCAAACAAGTACATATGAGACTATGAGAGCTAGCATGTTGGGTTTTGTCTTGCTGGTGCTGTTTGTTATGTCTGGTGTGTTTCTAGGCTTGTGTTCATTTATTTTTTTGCTGTAGGGTGTGTGGTTTTGCGTTGTTTTATGTCTTGGGTTGGTGTCCCTATTTCAGGTTGTTTGTCTTTTGTTTTGTTGTGTTGTTTTCCTTGTTGTTTTGGGGCTCCCCTGTTAGCCTTTTGGCTTTAAAACAAATGAGAGCTAGCATGTTACGAGTCTATGATATACGTGGAAATTTTTGTCACAAACTTACCATTAAAATAACAAAACACTCACATAGAACGGAGACTCATCTACCAACCTGAAAACTCCATCTTCTCCCACTTAAATATTTATGTAAATATCTGTACACACTTTGTTATATAAAGCCCACTTAAAGAACGCTTTGAGGCATCATCCAGGGATAGTTTGTATTTCTAGTGAGATTAGGACTCAAACTGTGGTACTTAGGGAGGCTTATAGGAAGGATTTCTTGGTGGAGAAGCATCCGTTGATGGGAATGAGATATAGGTATCTTCATCTGATGTATAAAGTAGAACAACATAAAAGGAAACCAAAAAGAAAGATTAATTTGTCTACCAAGACGGTTAGAAAAGAGGATGATAAAAGTATTTTAGGAGAAGAGGTTTCAAACCGGTTGTCTGATTCAGTGTTTGAGGGTGATAGTAGTCGTAAAGCAATAAAGATTGAAATAGGATGAGCAAATGATTAAACTTAAGAATTAGTACTGGAGGTGAGAAAACTGAGATTGTGTTCGAGAAACCTCACTCAATGGTTACCATTACCAAATGCATCTTATCGAGTCAAACAAGGAATGCAAAATGTGGTAATCTAATGAAAGGTTGTCATTAAGCATGGCATGGTCATTAAATGCAATCATCAAAATGCAATCAATATGACCTAATCAATAATATCTAAATGCAATGCATAGAGACTTATCAAGAAGGGCAAATATGTCCTAAATTCAAGCTATCAACAAACAAACCCAATCATGTTATCAAGACTTTTAAATATATGCAATAACTAGAGTCTAGGTATTTAATCATTCAATAAACACCTAATCTAGAGCAAGAAGAACAATAAAAGATATTCAATGAAGTTGTTACTTACCTAGTCATGAAACCAAGAACACCCATACTCATATGATAAAGAATGATGCAAGATGGAGATGGGTTTTGGGTTTGGAGAGTTAATCAAGCTTTGATGAAGTTTTCTCTCTCAAGAAACTCTCTCTCTCAAGAAACTCTCTCTCTCTCACTCTAGGGTTCGTTTTTGAGAATCATTCAAGTGAAGAAGATGAGTTAAGGATGTATTTATAATGCCCAAGTGAAATGATATCGTTTTGGACGAAGGAAACAAAGTTTTGTCCCCACCGCTGTGAATGCCGCGGCCTCGGCAAGTGTCCAGACCACGGTCTGAGTAGCATGGCATGGCTGGACATTACCGCTGCCTAGGCATGGCACCAAAAGCGGTCTAGGCCTCGGTACATGCCAGACAGCACAACAGCTCAAACTTCGAGAGACCAAAAATATGACCAACGACATCCAAACCTTTCATATAATATACCGTTTGAAAGGTATGGAAGTCTAATTTCTAATAAAATTTACAAAACATGATTTGGATGTCTGCATAAATAGTTATGGTTATTTTAGTGACCAAAGGTCAGAAACAGACAACAATATAGATGTCCTATTTTTGTGGTCACTTTGAAGATTTTAAAACCAATCCAAACGGTCATGAAATATTATGAATAATATACCGTTAGAAAGGTATGGGTGTCTAGTTTGTACATAAATTTTTAAAAATCATTTTGAATCATTTTACAAAATGTTAAGGTCACAAGACCATACAAAGGTTAGTTTTGAGAAACATTAAATCATTGAAACACACTCTTTTGAAACTAGACACCTTAATCCATATAACCAAATCAAGAGAAGAATGAGACCTTCTTATAGCTAAAACAAGCACACCATCGTACAAGCACGAACACAACACAATACCACACTTAAATCTATAAATGAAGTGCAAGTGTGATTGTGAAGAGATGCACACATATAAACAATATCAACACAAATGCAAGATCAACAAGGTATGCATGAGGTGTGTGTGTGCACCTAAACTCTTCAAGAGGCAAAGTCAAGTGAATATATCTTTTGCTCTTGAAATCATGGAGATGCTTGGAAGCTTGCCAATGAGGACCTAAGCTACCCATTACACAATCATCCCCAAAGTGATGTGGTTTTGTCATGAAATATCCTATAAGGCATCATTAAAGAGAAGAAACCCGAGTAAGCATATACTGAATAAAACCTACTCGGGATCAGCTAACAGCACTCGGGACTGGTTAAATAACACTTCCACTCGGGCTCAAACGGTACTACTCGGGACCATCAGGTATTACTCTTACTCGGGAATAAATACGACCCGAGTAAGAACTTGGTGCTTATTTCATACGGATTGTCATTAAATACGTGACGATATCCATCAGGAAGGAATCCCAAATGAAATAGAGTATTAAATTAGAAGTGTCCCCAATCAGGAAATAACTTGATTTCTTTACGAAGACTACATTCTTATAAGGAAACAAGTCCAAATTGAACTGCACTACTAGAATCCCACTCGATTTCCATGAGACTTCGAAGCAGGAAAGAAGACAAATCGACCTCAAGAAAGTAACCGAATCACAATTAAATACAAAGATCCTGTATTACTTGTACAAGGCAGATTAGGGTTCTATAAACATATAAATAGACCCATAATCTCGTCCAGAAAAGAGAGAGGCAATATAGCATACAACAATCATAATACAAAGAGAAAAAAAAGAGATCGAGAGCTTGTAAAACATCGTATTCTCTTAGTGGATTTTGGCTTGGTTGATCTTTCAACCACCCGTGGATGTTTCTCCGACCATCGGAGTTTTACCACGTAAAACTTGTCTTCGTTACTCTCTCTCTGCATCTCTTTCTCTTTGATTCAATAGCCGAAATCCAATTCTTGTTGGCTTTTCTAGCATAATCTAGAAATCGACGTCAACAATTGGCGTTAGAAGGAGGGGTTGAACCTCCAAACTTGTTAAAAGCGATGGCAGGAAGCAGAAGTAGTTCAGGGAACGGCCAAAAATCACCAGGCGATTTCCATGTTGGCAATACGTCACAACATCCTGCAGCAAACACGAAAAACCAACCTGCGCACCTGGCGGGGATCCAGCAAATTCCCCCAACCAGCAGAGATCTTACGTTGTGTTTCCAAGAGGCCTTGCAGCAATTAGTGACGGATGCAGCATGGGAAAGGATTGATCTACTGACCGCAGGAGCACATACTCCCAATCCTCCACCCGCAAGGCTCCGTTCGATGGTGGTGGGGCTAGGAATGACTATGCCAGAAACTAGAAAGAACTCTTACTCAATCAATCCATCTGGACAGAAAACACTAGAAGAGGAAAATCACCAGAGGATGGATCGCAATCAAACAATACGTGCCAGACATCATAAATACGATCGGCACAGAGTACGGTCATCATCAGAAGACAGTGATCAACACCATCACAAACGTCATCATGGAGTCACACGAGAGGTCCGGCATCAGATTGAAGAATCTGAGGAAAGAATGACAGTTACCCAACGGTTCAACCGTCAAGGAAGCCTAGTGGGGGACAGAGATGTCACAATCCAGAGCCTAACTCGAGAAGTAGAGAATAACAGGCGACAGATGGAGGCACTAGTCAGACGTTATGGCTGTAACGATCTATCCGGCGATGACTCCACAGTCCATTCACTTGGGAGATTTTGCGGACCCCTTTCCCAGAAAGATTCAGGATGCCGCATATGGAGCAATTCAAAAAAGATACAGATCCAAAGGAGCACGTTAGACGCTATAAGAGTGCCATGACTCTATATGCCCGCAGTGACCCCCTATTATGTCTCAACTTTCTACAAACACTGGGGGACACAGGGTCAAGATGGTTCAGAAGATTACCCCCGGCGAGCATCAGAAATTTCAGCGAGCTGAGCAGGAGTTTCTCAAGACAATTCCTGAGCAACGTTCATAGGAAGAAGTCAGTGGCCTACCTCTCTCAAATAAAGCAGGGGAAGGACGAGTCATTAAAAAATTACTTGGGCAGATTCGGCCAAGCAGTATCAGAAATTGGCAACGCTAATGATAAAGCAATTATTGCTGCCTTAACCAATAACTTGCAGAATGGACGACTATCCTTCGATTTGAGAAGAGCACGGCTGACTAGGTACGCAGACATGATGGATATGGCGGGAGGATACGCTCTGGCCGAGGAAGAAGAGTTAGCAACAGGAGGAAGCTATATGCATGGAGGAAAGCCCGAAGAGAAGAATACCGAATCCAAGGGGCAGAATTAAAAGGAAAAACAGAAAGGGAACTGCAGGGAGAAAAACAAGGATGAAGGTAATGGGCTTAACGCCGAACGGTCCAAAGAGAAATACCGAGGCAGATATACCAATTACACCCCTCTTCGGAAGAAACAAGAAGAAATTCTAGCCATCTTGGAAGAAAAGAATATGGTGCAAGAACCGCGGAGACAATCACAGTTCGCCCGGACAGATACAACCAAGTATTGCAGGTTTCATAAAGAAACAAGGCATGAGATTTCAAAGTGTTTTCAGCTCAGAGATTACATAGAGACTGTTATTCGGGAAGGGCACCTGCGGGATGTAATCTTGAAAAAAGACGAGAGACCAGAAACCAAGAAAGTCAAGGTTGATCACAACCCTGGACAAAACCAAAGAATCAGCTCCGAAGCCAATCAAGTAATACATACAATTTTCGGAGGACCTTCTACTGGGAGAAGCAACCGAGAACGAACTCAAGAAATCAGATAAGCAATAGAAGCAAGGAATAACTTCAACGTAAACTCAGTTGAACCAGACCCGAAAAGAGTAAATGAAGGATGGGACCCAATAGTCTTTACAGAGGCAGATTCTCATGGCGTCGATGTGCGACCTAATGACGCTTTGGTTATAAGTGCCCGGATTGGCCATAGGGAAGTCCGGAGAATTTTAATAGATAATGGGAGTTCAGCAGACATCCTAAGCGTGGCAGTATACGACCTGCTAAGATTAGACCGAAAAGATTTACAGTCTTTCCATACTCCATTAAGAGGATTTGGGGGAATAGAGGTCAGGTCACTCGGGACGGTAAAACTACCCGTGAAGATCGGAACGGCACCATGCCAAAGAACTGTCCTGCTCGACTTCGTGGTGGTTGACTTGGATAATTGACCTTATAATGCGTTATTGGGCCGGCCATTCCTGAATAAAACAAGAGCCGTGACAGCCACTTATGCATTAATGATCAAGTTCCCAACAGAACAAGGGGTTGGGATAGTCAAGGGATCCCAAGAGATGGCCCGAAGAGCAAACCTGTCGGTATACAAAGACAAGCATGATGCCGAACAAGTGTGCACCATAATGCAGCCAAATCAGTGTGAAGAATCCTTGTCATTCAAACTGGATCCAAGGGAGGGCTCGAATGAATACAAGACAGAAGTGGTTGAAATATTACTCGAAGAAGACAAACCGGACAAGAAAATCAAGATTGGGGCCAACTTGGATGGAAAAGTCAAGCGAGACTTGACCAATCTGCTTAAAGAGTACAAAGATGTATTCGCGTGGAGTCACAAAGATATAATAGGGATAGATGCCCGAGTAATATTCCACCACCTCGCAGTTAGCCCGAATGTAAAACCGGTAATACAAAAGAGAAGATCGTTCAATCCTGAAAGAAGTCAAGCAATCAAACAAGAGGTGGAAAAGCTACTAGCGACTGGATCAATCAGAGAAGTCAGCTACCCTCAGTGGGTCGCCAACGTAGTTCTCGTCCAGAAGAAAAATGGACAATGAAGGATGTGCGTAGATTTCACGGATCTAAACAAGGCATGTCCAAAGGATAGCTTCCCACTCCCAAGGATAGATCAGCTTGTGGATGCCACAACAAGTCATGAACTGCTCAGCTTCATGGACGCTTACTCGGGATACAATCAGATCCCGATGAACAAAGTTGATGAAGAAAAAACAGCTTTCACAATGGATTAGGGTTTATATTGCTACAGAGTAATGCCCTTCGGTTTAAAAAATACAGGAGCTACGTACCAAAGGTTGGTCAACAAAATCTTTACTCGAAAAATAGGAAGAAACATGGAGGTGTACATTGATGACATGTTGACTAAAAGCGTCTCAGCAGATGAGCATGCCTGCGACCTCTGAGAGACATTTGATGTTTTGAGAAGATACCAGATGAAATTAAACCCAAACAAATGTTTATTCGGAGTCCATTCGGGAAGATTCTTGGGTTTTCAAGTCCATCAAAGAGGAATCGAAGTTAATCCCGAGAAGATCCAGGATTTGTAAGAAATGACCTCACTTAAAACATTGAAAGAGGTACAACGCTTAACAGGGTGTTTAGCCTCCTTGGGAAGATTCATCTCAAGGGCTACAGACAGGTGCGCACCTTTCTTCAAGATAATCAAAAAAGGGAAAGGCCTGGAGTGGAATAAAGAGTGTGAGCAGGTATTATTAAAAATAAAATAGTACTTATGGCAAGCTCCCATCCTCTCAAAACCGCAAAAAGGGGAAATACTTCAACTGTATCTGTCAATAACCGAGCTTGCAGCAAGTTCAGTCTTAGTTAGAACAGAAGATTGAGTGCAGAAACCAGTGTATTATACTAGCAAGGCACTAGTACCGGCCGAGACCAGGTACTCACAGACAGAGAAGATAGCATTAGCATTGGTTTCAGCAGTAAAAAAGCTGAGACCATATTTTCAGGCCCATACGATCCAGGTTCTCACCAATTGCCCATTAAGAAAAATCTTACAAAAACCAGAGATATCAGGAAGACTTACTAAATGGGCAATCGAGTTAAGTGAATTCGATATTCATTATGTCCCCAGAACCTCTCTCAAAAGACAAGCGGTGGCAGACTTCATAGCCGAGTTCACAGAACCAAAACTGGAAGCAAAAAGACTATTGGATAAAAGTTTCCCATGGAAACTATATGTTGATGGTTCTTCAAACACTCATGGCAGCGGGGCAGGGATCGTAGTTCGCACCCCAGAAGGAGATGATGTTGAATGTACCATGAGATTTTATTTCAAAGCAACCAATAATCAAGCCGAATACTAGGCATTGTTAGCTGGACTCAGAGTCTGCATAGCTCTTGGGGCAGATGAAGTTGAGATATTCAGCGATTCACAGGTAGTTATCAACCAGGTTATGGACGAGTACCAGGCCAAAGATGAAGGAATGATTGCTACCGGTGACATCGCAAAACAGCACCTCCAAAAATTTAAAGAATACAAGATCGCTCAGATCCTCAGAGAAGAAAATGAAAAGGCAGACGCTTTATCTAAATTTGCGTCAACAACAACCTCAATCAGACCAAAGACCATTCTAGTTGCACACTTTCTTAAACCGTGTACAGCTGAACCTAATGTTGATACACTACTACAAAGTTTGGATGAGCTAGAAGAAAAAAGGGAAAAGTCCCGAATAAGAAATACAGCATATCAACAAAGAGTGGCTCGCCACTACAACTCTCGTGTTCGGATCAAGAAATTTCAGCTAGGAGACCTGGTGCTCAGGAAGGTGTCGTTGAACACAAAAAATTGAGTCGTAGGATCCTTGGCTGACAAATGGGAAGGTCCATACAAGATCGAGGGGATAGCTGGCCATGGAGTCTATTGGATTGCTCGACCCAATGGAGGGGTGTTACCCCGACCATGCAATGCCCAATATCTGAAGATTTTCTATCCTTAATATATATATATATATATATATATATATATATATATATATTGAATATTTTATTCTTTTATTTGTAGGATAAATATAAAACTGTAATTTAAATATGTCGATTTTTTACAGTAACAAATAAAATTACTCAGAATTTCTGAAAGGACAGTATCTAGTTCGGGATTTCTAAAAAAGGCATATGAAAATAAGATCATATGGAAGCAAAGCTTGATAATAAGAACACACAAATAGAATTCTCGGGACCATCAAATCCCGAATGGGTAGAGAAGCTTGTAGGAGCATACCAGCCGAGCAGGGTCAAAATGACCTTCGTAAAAAGGCAAACCCGTTGCACCAGACTCTGGAAAAATACTCGGGACGCTATCGGAAGAAATTCCGGTGAAATGCGTAGCTGTGTTGAAGCACCTTTTTAACAAAAAAAGCTCAACGATTCGGCAAACCCTTACGCATAAAAACTAGGGAGACGTCCTTGGTATTGCGTAAGGACTCGAACGTATGATCATGGTGAGCTTTGATGTAACGTTTGGGTAGCAACTGGGTATGAAACACAAGTGAAAAACTTCTGTTTCAAGATGACCCGGTTAATAATAAAGAAGCCAGTTTAATAAGATACTTGGCAAATTGAAGTTATTCGGGTAACAACCGATTTAATAAGATACTCAGTTAAGTTACCCGAACATCGAAGAAGCCATTTTAATAAGATACTTGGTAATTGAAGTCATTCGGGTAACTACCGGTTTAATAAGATACTCGGTTAAGTTACCCGAACAACAATGAAGCCAGTTTAATAAGATACTTGGCAATTGAAGTTATTCGGGTAACAACCGGTTTAATAAGATACTCGGTTAAGTTACCCTGAACATCGAAGAAGCCAGTTTAATAAAATACTTGGCAATTGAAATTATTCGGGTAACAACCGGTTTAATAAGATACTCGGTTAAGTTACCTGACCATCAGCCAGTTTAATACAACACTCTACAACAATCAGTAAAAAATAGACCAAAACCATTCAACTCAGAATAAAATTGAATTTTATTGCTCCTAAAAGAATGGTTACAGTTCAAAAAATGGTTCTTTACAAGTAAAAAAAAAAGAATCAGAATTTTCTACAAATTTACAAAATCAAGGTTGCGAGGACTTTGAGCCTTTGCCAATACTCGGATCTGGCACCATCTCGTACTCACGAAGCAGGCTCTCATTAGATGGCCAAGTAATATCATCGACAGTATCATCCCTCCACTGGCTGTAATCTTCACCCGAGACTGGCCCGACATCCGGGACTACACCCTCAACGGACTCTTGACTTGCGTAAAAGGTCGAGAGAGAATGCTCGAACGGAATCTCTAAATGCATAGGATGGGGCTCTTTTCCTTGACTACGACAGTAGGCTCTCCATTTCTTCATCTGAATCCGAAGAGATTCCAAGGACCGGTCCACATGGTGTTTAATTGACAACTCCCAATTAGCACGGGCTTTCTCGGTCGCCTTATTCTTGACTTTAAAGAACTCGCCGGCCGAAACTAGCCCACGTTGAAATTCTCGAAGAAGTAGGGCATCATATGCAGGGGAGCTTTTAAAACGATCCACCCCTTGGACTTTCAGTTCCAACCTAGCCTCTAGGGAAAGGGATTCAACTGTCAGCACTTGGCGCTCCAAATCTTCAATTTTTCGGTCATACGCCGACTTCACCTGTTTCGCCTCCTGTTCGGCCTTAAGCATGGATTCTTCAGCAGAAGAAAGAAGATTTTGAAGCGATGCAACCTTTTCCTCTACCAGAGATGCCTTGTCATCGGCTTCAACCTGCTTCGCCAGGCAGTGGTCGGCAAATATCTGTACAGAGTCGACCTCCTGCTGATAAGCCTGCTCAGCTCGAGCACGACCCTCTTCACTCGCCTTCAGCTGAGCCTCCAGATGCCTTATCCGATCAGCTTGACATTGCTGCGTCTGAACAAGCTCAGCAAATTTGGCCACCATCTGTAAAAGAATATACTTAGAAATCCGACAGAAGCAAAACAATAAAGAAGTTAGAATTAACTGAGTCAGATTTAACTTACATAAGATGAGCCGTTGAAAACGTTTTGAAGACGTTCGTTCAGTGAACCATCTCTAAAACTGCTCCAGCGGTCCTCCCCGATATAAGCCCGACCGGAGGACATCTCTTGTAGCATATCTTAGGGAGAAAGGAATAAAGGAACCTCCGAGGGTTCAGCTCCCAAATTTCCAAACTCTGGGGCAGAAGAAGCCCTGTTCGGCTCTAAGGATAAAGAAGGAACCCCCGAAGGTTCAGCCCCCATATCTCTAACTTCGAAGGTAGAAGAAGCCCTACTCAGTTCTGAAGTGACTGCATCTACTGATGCTCCAGCACCAACACTCGGGGCAATCTCATCCGCAACATCTTCGTCGCTGGAGTCGATGAATAAAACTACCCGAGAAACTTTGAGAGGACGAGACGGTGAACTGAATGCCTTTCAGTTCTCACCCCGAGAACAGTGGAAGTTAAGATCAGCAGCAGGATCTTCTAGTGGATCGTCCCGAAAAAGAACTTGGCACCGGTGGGCACTTGATCCGTCAAGACGTTACCACCGTCGCCAGCTTCAAACCGTCTAACAGGCTCTTCACCTGGACCCCCATACTGCCTCTCCTTATTTTCAGGCAGTTGGGTGTCAGTCGGCTCATCTTGGCCACTTGGACCAGCAAGATCCTGAGTAAAAGGCTGAGCACCTCGATCAACACACTCGGGAATTTGCACAGCGTTATCAGTTTCCCCATCAGGCTCGGGTGGAGCAATACCCTCATCGCCCTGACGGAAAGCTTCCTTCCTACTCGCTTGTAGAATCGCCATCACCTGGTGAGCCTATAGATCACTGACAATGTCCGTACCAAACACTAAAAATAAAAATTATTACTTGTTTAAAAAAAAGAATGATGAAAAGCAGAGAAATACAACAGAAATGGTGCTGGGAACACTCAACACCATGTCCGTATCAATTGTTTATTTTTCCACACTTCGGGGGAATAGAAGAAGTGAGGAACACTCAACACCATGTGGGAATCCCCAGATCGAACACTAATATCGAGCCCGAGAGCCCCTCCAGCAAAAAACCAATTGTTCTTCTAAAATTTGTTGGATGTAGAGAATCCCCATATGAAACCCTTCTTTTTTGGGTTATCAGAAGCATCGACCCCCCGATTCACCTTGGCTTATTTGGGGACCCAACCGTCTGAAGAAGTAGATGCAAGGAAATAGGTCCCCATTCTGCTAACCTGTCTCAGCGTAAAGAAGTGCCTGATTTCATTCAGGGGAAGGCGGCGAAAGGTTCATTCGACTGAACATGTGCCACATACACATCAAGGCTTTGTAACTATTCGGGACCAACTGAGCTGGGGCTATCCCTGCCTCAGCCAAAAACCAGGCAATAAAAGGCTGAAGGGGAAGTGTGACGCCGCAGCAAAGCATCGATCTGTAAATCGGGACCATGCCCTCAGAAGGATTCCATACAGCTCTATCCCCCACAGGAACCAAAGTGACTGAGTCGGGCAAGTCAAATCGGGAACGGTATTTTTCTATCTCCGCTGGCCCGACCACGTTCGACTCAATATCAAAGCCACTCGGGCAAGTGTCAGAAAATGAAAGATGAGACGCCCTATATACTTCATCAACGTCGCCCTCGTTAACAGTCTGTTCCCTGGTCTGAACGATGCTCGAGCCGTGCTTGTATACCTTACTTGTGCTCTGATGTTTACCCATCCTTCGAGAAGATACCCTGTGATCAGAAATATCAGAATCAGAACTAGATGTAGAACTCGATACAGAGCTGAAAGTGACGTCAGGGTGAAGCCTAGAAACATCAACCTCTAAAAATGGAGGTTCATCTATTGGGATATCCCCCAGTAATCGTTTAATGCAAGATACTAACTGGAAATCCCCACGCTCTAATGCATTAAAAGCGATTTTAAAGAAACGATGGCGGGAAGATGGCCCTATTAAAACTAACCTTGAATTGAGACTGATGCAAGATCTTCAAGCGGAGAATCGCGAACTTCTGGATAAAGAAATCTGAGTTTAAAGAGATTTCTGCTGAATTTTTGAGAATAAACCAACAATGTCTCTCAGCGAAGAATTTAAAGATGAGACGGCACGAAACCCTAGGATTTCAAAGCGGGAAAAAATTTATTACGAAACTCGATGACGTAGGCGGCGCTTGGGGAAACGCAAAAATCATTTCTCTTAAATTATATTGAAAAACGAAGAGACGATGGAAGCGTGTCAAGACAGGAAGTAGCCCTCAACCATCAAAACTTTAAAACGTCGCTTTCATTTAAGATCTTGGGTAATAAAGCGAATCGAAATTACAGAGTCACCATTAAAACGCGTCATTATGACAAGACGACTATTCTGACGAAAGAAAATCAAGATGATTTAAATACTCTTGCCCGAAATAAAATCTTCTCGGCAAAAATATTTTAAGGGGGTATTGTTGTATGTAAATTTTACCAAGCATACACGTCATTGACATGAAGGAAAAAATAGCCAGGTGGACGCCCAAAGGGGCATCCGGGAAATATCTTGTAAGGCATCATTAAAGAGAAGAAAGCCCGAGTTAGCATATACTGAATAAAACCTACACCGGATCAGCTAACAGCACTCGAGATTGGTTAAATAACACTTCCACTAGGGCTCAAACGGTACTACTCGGGACCATCAGGTATTACTCTTACTCGGGAATAAATACGACCCGAGTAAGAACTTGGTGCTTATTTCATACGGATTGTCATTAAATACGTGACGATACCCATCAGGAAGGAATCCCAAATGAAATAGAGTATTAAATTAGAAGAGTCTCCAATCAGGAAATAACTTGATTTCTTTACGAAGACTACATTCTTATAAGGAAACAAGTCCAAATTGAACTGCATTACTAGAATCCCACTCGATTTCCATGAGACTCCGAAACAGGAAAGAAGACAAATCGATCTCAAAAAAGTAACCGAATCACAATTAAATACAAAGATCCTGTATTACTTGTACAAGGTAGATTAGGGTTCTATAAACATATAAATAGACCCATAATCTCGTCCAGAAAAGAGAGAGGCAATATAGTATACAGCAATCATAATCTAGAGAGAAAAAAAAAAGATCAAGAGCTTGTAAAACATCTTATTCTCTTAGTGGATTTTGGCTTGGTTGATCTTTCAACCACCCGTGGATGTTTCTCCGGCCATCGGAGTTTTACCACGTAAAACTTGTCTTTGTTACTCTCTCTCTGCATCTCTTTCTCTTTGATTCAATAGCCGAAATCCAATTCTTATTGGCTTTTCTGGCATAATCCAGAAATCGATGTCAACATAAGCATATGTGCAACCAAGAATCTCAAGCAATTATCAATAGAGCATAAAACAAATTAACTTTTTGCATATATCAAATCATCCAAGTTCGCTCTCTTTGCTTGAGCTCCTCAAATGGGGTCAAATCCAACCAAGTTAATTGGAGGTATGAACCCCTATAGGCTTACCAAGTCCAAATGACCTAGTTGCATCTACGGGTGTTTCATAAGCACTAAGGCAAACGGGTTCATTCTTTTTAACCCACCTAGGTTCCACTTTATCATTTTTAATGGTCAAAGACATGTTTCTAAGTTCCCTAGGTTCATGCAAACTTGCCCTATCATTTAACCATTTTTCTTTCATGCTCTCTAACATACACCTCTTAATATATTTAAAGAAATTTGGTCTTAAGTGACCAATCATACCACAAAAATGACAAGTAGGTACAAAGTAAGAATTTATACCATTGCATTATGATCTCATCCGGGCATTAACATATTGATGAAGTTCATCCTTTTCTCCTCTTTCATATTGGAGGTCATACTCTTCTTGTGAGATTTTGTGAATCTCTTAAATCTCTCAACCATGAGAGTCATCTCCTCATCGGAGTCATATTCCTTCCTCTCAATTTTGGATGTTAAATCTCCCTCTAACATCTAAATGTCACTCATAGTGTTTAATAAATGAGATGAATGCAAATGAATGCAACAATCAAATGCAAACAAATGCAAGACACACAAGCAAGAGCTTGGATCACCTAAGTATGTCTAAGAACCCGCTCTGACACCAATTGAAAATTCCCTAAGAAAGTGTGTGTCTATACCTATAGGGGGGTGAATAGGTCTTAATCAAGTCAATTACCAAATTTTCTTGATTAGTCAATATTCAAAATTCACCCAATAAAACAAACATACAATATCAAGTGTAAGGTACGGAAATATAAATAACACAAGATGTATATGTGGAAACCCTCCAAATGGGAAAAACCACGGGCTGTTAAGTGTGCCACACTAGGTCACAGAAATCCACTATATAAATAAAAGGTTACACCCTCAAGTGATACTCGGACTCTCACTCTCAACAACCTCAGGCTATGGACACCACCATTCACCACTCTTGGTTCAATCCCTAGTGATATCTCCAGATCCACTACTCTTGGCGTGAGCACCTCCTACTCTACCCCTCGGGCATTTTACAGTGGATACCCGACTAATTGCTTGTCAACCTACCCTTGGTTGCAAGACTAGACTTACTTGTGCAACTTCACCTAGAAGCCACAAGACTTTGATTCTATGAAGAGTACAACAACCTATGTGAATATGATGAAATATTCAAACATGCAAATAATGCTAGGCAAAACACTAAATGCTTATCTAGGAATTTAAGAATGTCACTAAGTACAATTCCTAGATATCAATGTCTAAATGAATGTTCATGAAGACTTAACTAGATATAGTTATACAACATTATATCCTAGTTATCAAACAAAGCCATTTCAACATATGTTGTCATTAAGCATGGCATGGCCATTAAATGCAATCATCAAAATGCAATCAATATGACCTAATCAATAATGTCTAAATGCAATGCATAGAGACTTAGCAAGAAGAGCAAATATGTCCTAAATTCAAGATATCAACAAACAAACCCAATCATGTTATCAAGACTCTTTAATATACGCAATAACTAGAGTCTAGGTATTTAATCATGCAATAAACACCTAATCTAGAGTATGAAGAACAATAAAAGATATTCAATGAAGTTCTTACTTACCTAGTCATGAAACCAAGAACACACATGTTCATGTGATGAAGAATGAAGCAAGATGGAGATGGGTTTTTGGTTTGGAGAGTTAATCAAGCTTTAATGAAGCTTTCTCTCTAAAAAAAAATCTCTCTCTCACACTCTAGGGTTCGTTTTTTAGAGTCACTCAAGTGAAAAAGATGAGTTAAGGATGTATTTATAATGCCCAAGTGAAATGACATCGTTTTGGATGAAGGAAACAAAGTTTCATCACGACCGATATGCATGCCGCGGCTTAGGCAAGTGTCCAGACCTCGGTCTGTGCAGCATGGCATGACTGGACATTACCGCTGCCTAGGTTGCTAGCTAGGCATGGCACCAAAAGCGGTCTAGGTAGTGGTACAAACCAGATAGCATAACATCTAGAGCTTTGAGTGACCCAAAACATGATCAAATGACATCCAAACCTTTTGTATAATATACCGTTGGAAAGGTATTGAAGTCTACTTTCTATTACAATTTACAAAACATGATTTGGATGTCTGTAGAAAAGGTTATGGTCATTTTAGTGACCAAAGGTCAGAAACGGACAACAACATAGATGCCCTGTTTTTGTGGTCACTTTGAAAATTTTAAAACCAATCCAAACGGTCATGAAATATTACGAATAATAGTTTGTACAGAAATTTTTAAAACTCATTTTGAATCATTTTATAAAAAGATATGGTCACAAGACCATACAAAGGTTAGTTTTGAAAAACATTAAATCATTGAAATACACTCTTTTGAAACTAGACACCTTACTCCATATAACCAAATCAAGAGAAGAATGAGACCTTCTCATAAGGTTAATTAACGTGCTAAAATAGGCACACCATCATGAAAGCGCGAACACAACACAATACCACACTTAAATCTATAAATGAAGTGCAAGTGTGATTGTGAAGAGATACACACATATAAACAATATCAACACAAATGCAAGATCAACAAGGCATGCATAAGGTGTGTGTGTGCACCTAAACTCTTCAAGAGGCAAAGTCAAGTGAATATACCTTTTGCTCTTGAAGTCATGGAGATGCTTGGAAGCTTACCAATAAGGACCTAAGCTACCCATTACACAATCTTTCTCAATGTGATGTGGTTTGTCATGAAATAAGCCAATCATAAATATGAGATCCTTACAGTTTTCATGTACATGATTTTACACATCAAATACAATAGAATCTTCAAGCATGCCCAAATCAGTAACCAAAGAATTAAGAAGCAGATCAAGCTGGATGTGAAACAAAGATTCTTGGGGACTTTTGTGGGTAAATTGAATAACAGTAGGAAAGAATGTGTAAAGCAATGGAAGATATCTGTAAATCCTAATATTGACTTATTTCCATCAAATGTAGTACTAATGAATAATGTTAGAGATAAAATTGCAAAAAAAAATGTGGAGAGATTGTTCACGCAATAGGAGATGATGTTTTGTAATAGGAGGTGGTGTCTTCTGTAATGTATTTGTGAACTTATATAATTAAATTATGTCAATGTTATGTTATGAGAAATTTAATGAAATATAAAAGTAATCTATGATTATAGAAATTGATCACAAATGTATTTTTTGTTAATGCTAACAAATTAGATATTATACAATCCTTTTTATAATTCAATTAAAAATGATTGAATGGTCCGTAAAAATTTATTAAATTCAAATTATTATATTATTATGAATGGTTATATAATTATTTTATATACATATATATAATTATAAATTATAAATTATAAATTTAAGTGCATGAAAATAAATATTACAACCTTATGAAGATATTTTAAAGAGATGAGAGATTCAAATTACATATAAGTTTTTCAGTTTTTGATGTTTTCAGTTATTCTACCAGACATGTTTTTATTATTTTCATTTTCAGAATTCAGCTTTTAGTGAAGCTACCGGATGCATTTTTACTATTTTTATTTTCAGAACATAGCTTCCAATTTATGCTACCAGACGCGTTTTTAGAATTCGAAAATGAAACCAAATACACTGTTTTCATTTTTATTTTCGAAAAACAGCCACTGAAAATTGCTTACAAAACAGACCCTAAGCCTAAAGGCAGCATCAAGTCTGAAGATAATAGACACACACAGCAACAAAAGAAACAAAGAGCATAAAAAACAGAGCAACAACACGGCACACCAGAAAAGGGATCAATTCAAACTCCATTTAAGCTTGTCCCCCATCTTGTTTGAATCCATCTTAGCAAGATTCTCAGCGAAAGAGTTGGTTAATCCTGGATTGAAAACTACTGAAGAACATAGCAAATATTTAAGCAAATCTCGAATGTCGTAAATTATTTGAACATGTTTGAAGCTACAAATACCATCATCATTATTCACCCACGAAAATGCTGACTTTGAATCACTGATGATGACAATCTCTTTGTCTATAAAGTCAGACATAGCTCACATGCCTTGTGGATTGTAAGTATCTCTACAATGTTCGAGTCTTCAATACCCATAAAGGAGGAGCAGAGGCAGAGAATCTTGCCCCTTGAGTCTTTTAAAACACCTCAAATCCCTATCGGACCCAGCTTACCTCTAGCAGACATGTCCACTTTGAATTTGAGACCATTAAAAGGGGAAAGAGACTAGTCCACAATAACAGAAGTTTTTAAAACGACCTTGTCTTTGCACAAATCTTTTAAGTCGAGCATAAGGTTAGTGACCGTTTCTTGAGAGCTTAAATTTGACTATATCATATGCACACTCAATGGAGATCTCTTTACTATTGAACACAGGCTGGTTTCTACATTCCCATATCTTCCACATAATTACCGAAAATGGAATGCACTGCCCTCTGACTAGAAGCCGTTGGACATATACCAAACCGCCCTTCCATCCAATCCTTTAAACTATAGTTTTGACAACTTAAAACATCCATAGGTATATACACCCCATGCAAAGATTCCAAGACCAGTTGCAATTGATGAATAAATGATTAATAGTTTTAGTGACAAAGTTGCAAAATGTACGGTTCGAGTTCAAGGATATGTCTATTTCAAACCTACCCATCACATCCTTCACAAAAGTTCTACCTTTTAAGAGATTCCACATGAAAACCTCAACCTTTGGAGGGAAAAGACCATGCAAGATAAGCTTAAGACATGATCGATCCTTAATCAAAGAGCCCTCCAAACACTTACAAAAAGAGCTAATCGAAAACATACCTTTCGGACTGAAGGACCAAGCTATCGTATCGCGAATCCCTTTAAGAATTTCAGACAATCCAGAGCTGATAAGAAGAATCTCCAAATCTCAACTTCCCAACAAACAAATGTCATCTCAAAAGCACTTCCTACACCCACTCCACTCCTTACCATTTCCCAAACTCTATCATCATTTTATCCTTGTTTATAGAGAGGGCAAATAACCTGGAAACACATATTTTAGTTTCAGACAACCCAGAGCTGATAAGAAGCATCTACAAAGCTCAACTTCCCAATCAAACAAATGTCATCTCATAGGCACTTCCTACACCCACTCCACTTATTGTCATTTCCCAAACTCCATCACCTTTCTATCCTTGTTTTTAGAGAGGGAAAATAAGCTAGGAAACACGGTTTTTAGAGGGATATAATCCCATCGGATATCGATTTACTTTTACACACTGTAGCAAAATCAACTGTGTGGATCTTTCTTTTGTTAAAGCCCCAAAAGAAATTTTGTTGCATCCTCTATATCTTCTGAGTCACCCTCACCGGCATCTTAAAAATTGATATATAATAAATTGGGATGTTTGAAAGTACCGCTTTGATTAAAACCAATCTCCCACCTTTAAACAAAAATCTTAATTTCCAATGAGCCAAACGATTCTGAACTTTCTGAAGCATCGGATCCCAGAATTTCTTAGAGCAAGGGTTCATACCTAAAGGAAGGCCTAAATAAGTGAGGGGGAGAATGACATTCTTACATTTAAGAACCTCTACCCATTCATTCACCAAGTGACCCTTTTTTCCCACCTTGACAGTAAATGATTAATGAAAGTTGATACATAGCTCTGAAACCAACTCGAAACAACATAAAATCATTTTAACATTTAGGAGATTCCCTACGTTAGGCTCAATGAACATGATAATAACATCAGCAAACTAGCTGTAAGTAACAGGCATTTCGTTGTTGCAGAAATTTACACCTCTCAACATGTTTGAATCTGAGGCTTTTAGCAGTAGACAATTCAGAACTTTAACCGCAATATTAATAAGAAATGGAGACAAAGAATCACCTTGATGAATGCCTCTCTCCAAGCCAAATTGATCGGTGGGGCTACCATTCACCAAGACTGATATTGGAAGATTTCGTAAGTGTACGAGTCAAACAATAGTTTATAAGTAAGTATAGTATCGTTCACACGAAGAGTGGTTAATTTATTAACTACCGATTATAATTAACCCATTACTTTATTTGAACAATCGAATGTTGAGACTTTAGATTTGAATTAACTAAAGAAAATAAATAAATAAAAGAAGTTGATGTAGAATATGTAGCTGACTCTTACAAGGCTTTTAGGGACCATCCTAAATTCAAGGTTAAGTGACTTCACCTGAAGCGAATCGACGAGATGTTTTCAAGTCACATCCTTCGGCGGTGAGACACGTCCTTTTTTGGACAAATTCCATCATCTAGGGTCCATAATTACAGCTTTTGCTATTTTAGGAAACTTTCCTTTTAAGCCATAAGTTGACTTTGACAAGTAAGAGTCGTTTGCCATCAATTCTGGCTTGTTTATTGTCCTTAGTATCTTTTAGTTTTGCAACTATCGTAATATCACTATTTTTGGTAACTTTTGCTATTTTTGACAACTTTTGTTATGTAATCCTGTTTCTTGTCCAATAAGAATTCGGGTTAGGGTTTAATCATTTTAAATAGTCTCGTAAGTCGAAAAGCTCATTACTTTTGATTCAATAAAATTTTCAGAGTTCGTTTCTCTTTATTTCTGTTGGATTCTAGTTTGACACGGAATATACACATTGGTTTTATTCTTTTTGAGTTTTCTGCAGCGTCAATTGGTATCAGAACATGGATTTGCCGATCTCGATGACAACTAACAGAGCATGAGGCAGAAACCCTATGGCGGTGATCATGGTGTAGAGGCCTTGTGAGCGGCGGTGGATGAGCAACGATAACTGATGGTGGAGATCCGTGAGCTGCTTGTCAGGTTAAGACATGACACGTGCTGAAGGATTTGCCTGAGGCCAACCTAATGACCGAAGACATCCTCCTCATCGTCAATCGGATAGCGAGGATTATTCAGAAGATGAAATTGATAGGGGCTTGGAGTAGTTCAACTCGCAAGAAGACAGAGAGAGCTTGATGATTACCGATTGAAGGCAGATCTTCCAAGCTTTATTGGGAATCTGCTTATAGAGGATTTTCTTGATTGGCTCACAAAAGTAGAGTGGTTCTTAGAGATGATGGAGATTCTAGAAGAGAAGATGGTGAGGTTTATCGCTTTTAGATTCAAATAAGGTACTGTGGTCTGGTGGGATCAGTTGCAGAAGAACCGTCAGCGGTAGGGAAAGGCACTTGTAAGAACCTGGCACAGAATGAAGCAGTTTATGAAGGGTAGGTTTCTACCACTGGACTAAGAGCAATTTTTATTCCAGTTGCTTCAGAATTGTTTGTAGTTTCATTACATGGAAAAAATTTCTAGGCTTTCAGAACAAAATAATTTGAGTGAAATAGAGGGACAATGCGTAGCCAGATATCTTAATGGATTGAAGCCATCGCTCCGAAATAATATCGGATTGCAAGTATTTTGGACTGTGGATGAAGCACGTAACATGGCGTTAAAGGCTGAGTTGATGGAACGCATGGGTAGAAACCTTGGATTTTGGAAAAACACTCCTGATTCACTATTTTCTAACAAGGACAAGGGTGTACAATTATCGGGTCTGCCGAGCCAACATAAAAGTGCAAGTGGAGAAAAGGGTAGCAGTAACAATTAAACAATAGCCCCAGCCAACAAGAACGTACCCAAAAATCCGAATCTGAATCCAAATCCCTATGCTAGACCTACATTGGGGATTTGTTACAGACTTAGGAAAACTGGTCATCATTCAAATGCATGTCTTTATCGCTCTAGGCCAGTATATTAGGTGAAAAAAGGAGAATGAAGCCCAAACGCTCTTAAGGATGAAGAAGAAGAAGGTGATTTGTATGAGGGGGCAGAATTCACAGAAGAATATGGAGAGCGGGTTAATTGTGTGGTGTAACGGGTGTTGTATGCACCAAAGCAAAAGGACTCCAGTCAGCGTAATAATATATTTTGTTCTTACTGCATAATCAGTCAGAAAGTCTGTGACCTGATCATGGACAGTGAAAGTTATGAGAACTTTATTACAAAGAGGTTAGTGGAACATCTGAAATTACCAACCGAGAAGCATCTTAATCCGTATACTATTGGCAGGATCAAGAAAGGACCAACAGTAAAGGTAACTAAGATTTGTCGTGTTCCTATTTATATTGGTAAAGTATATAAAGAGGAGGTAGTTTGTGATGTGATTGATATGGATGCTAGCCATGTGTTGTTGGGTCGGTCATAGCAGTACGATATTGATATTAACTATATGGGTCGAGATAACACTTATTTGTTTACCTAGGGATCACATAAAAATTGCTATAGCTCCTTCCAAACATCAGACAGTGCCTAACAAGCCTTCTGAAGTAGAGAAACAAACATTTCTAACTGTGACCAGATCCGACACAAAATTTGTGACAGATGTTAAGAGTGCACAAGAGGTTTATGCTTTGATGGTTAAAGCTCTTGTGGTAGAGGGGAAAGAAACACCAGCGGTAATTGTTCCTAAGAAAATATAGCCGCTGGCAGATGAATTCAGATACATTACTTCTGAGGATTTGCCTAACAATTTACCTCTCTTGAGAGACATTTAGCACCATATAGACCTTGTACTTAGGGTGAGTTTGCTTAATTTGGCACATTACCGAATGAGTCCAAAGGAGAATGAAATTCTACGGGAGAAAATAGAAAAGTTATTTTAGAAGGGTTTTATATGTGAGAGCATGAGTTCATGTGCAGTTCCTGCGTTGCTAACACCAAAGAAGGATGGAAGTAGATGCATGTGCGTGATCAACCGAGCTATCAACAAGATAACTGTCAAGTACCAATTTTTGATTCCCCAGCTAAATGACATGTTGGATCAACTAGAGGGTTCAAAGCTATTTTCAAAGATTGATCTATGCTGTAGGTATCACCAAATTTGGGTCAGGCATGGGGATGAATGGAAGACAGCGTTCAAGAGCAAGAATGGTTTGTATGAGTGGTTGGTCATGCCGTTCGGTCTATCAAATATGCCTAGTACTTTTATGTGGGTGATGAATCAGGTATTGAGGTCTTTTGTTTTGAAAATTTGTTGTTGTTTATTTTGATGAAATTCTTATCTACAGTAGGACTGAAGAAGAGCACGTGTATCAGTTGCAAGAGGTGTTAAAGGTTTTACAGGAGAATCAAATGTTTCTCAATCTCAAAAGGTGCAATTTTATGACCACCAGCTTGTTGTTTTTAGGTTATGTGGTGAGTTTAGAGGGGATTCATGTAGATGAGGAGAAGGTTCGAGCTATTCGAGAATGGCCCACACCTAAAATTGTGAGTGAAGTTCATACCTTTCATAGTTTAGCCACTTTCTACCGTCGATTTATTTAGAATTTTAGCACTGTCATGGCACCGATAACAGAATGCATGAAGAAATGTTGGTTCCAGTAAGGAGAAGAGGTAGAGATGGGTTTCACATTAGTTAAGGAGAAATTATGTACTGTGCTGGTACTAGCTCTGAATAGTTTTGAGACGATATTTGAAGTTGAGTGCAATGCTAGTGGTGTAGGAATTAGTGTTGTGATGTCCCAAGAAAAGCGACAAGTACCTTTCTTTAGTGAGAAATTAAGTGAAACTCTCTATAAATTGAGTACTTATGATCAGGAGTTCTACGTAGTAGTCCGAGCCTTGAAGTACTGGGAACACTACCTAGTATAGAGGGAGTTTGTCTTATACACCGATCATCAAGCTTTAAAGTTTATTAAAAGTCAGAAGAACTTGAACAACATGCATGCCAGGTGGGCCACTTTCCTTCAGAAATTTCCTTTTGTTATTAAGCATAAGTCAGGGGCATTGAACCGAGTTGCTGATGCGTTGAGCTATCATGCCACCCTGCTCGTGACCCTGGCTCATTAGATTGTTGAGTTTGATTATTTGAAGGAATTGTATGGGGAGGATAAAGACTTCAAGGAAATCTGGCTAAAGTGTATTGAGAAGCAGCATGCCAGTGATTTTCATGAGAGTGATGAGTATCCGTCACGTGGTAACCGTTTGTGAATTCCTAGGTGAATTGAGTGGACACTTGGGTCGAGCCAAAACAGTGGCTAGCTTAAAGGAGTGGTACTTCTTGCTGCAACTAAAACAACATGTTGGAAATTTTGTGCAGAGGTGTTACACTTGTCAGGTGTCTAAAGGTCAGTTATAAAATACTGGTCTTTATATACCTTTGCATGTTCCTAACAATATTTGGGAGGACTTGTCTATGGATATTATATTGAGGCTACCTCGTACCCACCGAGGAGTAGATTTGATTTTTATGGTGATTGACAGGTTCTAAAAAATGGGTCACCTCATCTATTGCCAGAGGACCTCTGATGCTTCACATATTGCCCGACTATTCTTTAGAGAGTGGTCTCACTATATGGAGAGCTGCAGTCAATTACTTCTGATCTTGACACAAAATTCCTTAGCCATTTCTGGGTGACCTTGTGAAAGATGTTTAATACGTCTCTGAAATGTAGTACTACCGCACACACACAAACAGAAGTGATGAATATGACCTTGGGAAATTTGGTTTGTTGTGTTTGCAGAGATGAGCCGAAACAGTGGGATCATGCATTACCTTAAGCTGAGTTTGCCTGCAACATTGCTGTGTATAGTGCCACCGGGAAATCCCCTTTTGCTGTGACATATGAGTCGTCACCAAGGCACACTATAGATTTAATTCGTTTACCAAAGGGTTCGGGAGTTAGTGTTGCTACAGAAAACATGGCTACTCAGGCTTAAGCGGTGCAAACAGAGGTGAGACAAAAACTGGAAGAAACTAATGCTAAATACAAGGCAGCTGCACACAAGCATATGCGTCAAAAGGTGTTTGAGGAGGGAGATTCAGTGATGGTTTTCTTAGACAAATAGAGGTTTCCAGTTGGTACTTGCAACAAATTGAAACCCAAGAAGTATGGTTGATTAACACTGAAAAGTGTATGTTTACTAAGGGATAATATCATCATTTTACACTTCCAATATGATTAATTCCCCAATTTAGACATAATTTCGTTCGCTCGCATAAATAAATATGTTGTGTAGTATTCAATGTATTTTCTATATATTTCAGAGGTAATATGGTCAATTTAGAATTATGGAGAAGTCAGCTGGTAAAACAAATATAATTTTCAAGTACAGAACGTCAAAAACCCTAGGAAGACCATGAAGGGTATTTTTATAATTTTGACTATTCACTGTACAGAGTTGACTTTCAATGTGTCTGATGACATGGCACATTCCTATTGGACCGAATTGTGAGTGTACCGTACACGTGACTGCGAGGAATCACATTCTAGAAGACTGTGGACTTTGTCTATTGACTGATGACATGACACATTTCTATTGGCCCGAATTGTGAATGCACCGTACATGTGCTGCAGGGAATCATATTCTAGAAGCCGATGCACTGTTTACTGTTGACTTTCACAAACATGGTTACTATTCACTATTCATTGTTCACTATTCACTGATGACGTGATGAAATCTAGACGCTCCATTCTAAATTCATCCGATTGTCAATTTTTATCCGTATTTTGTATAAATAGGGGATCTCCCCCCTTAATTTGGACATCCTAAATCTAAATCTGACCTTAGATTTATGAAATTCTCTCTCTAATGTTCTTAAATTCTCAGTTTAAATAAAATAGCTATTTTCTTGTTAAATTATGTCTGGTTAATTTAATATAGCTTGGGTCAAAGGTGATATTGTTGGTATGGAAAAAATGATCCAATTTTGGTAAGTTTATTATTATTTTTTTTGCTTTCTCCCGTCTGATTTTTATGGAGTTTTTGACTCATTGTAGACAGACAGATGTTGTTTGGCATAATGGGTACTTTACCCATATCTATCAAATAGTGGTCAGTAGAGTGGAATACCCTCCCATTAATCTGGACTAAACATTAATAATTGGATCATATTCGAATTACCAACAGTGGATTCCTTAGCCCTAGTTTTAATATTAATTGATTTACATTTTTATAACAAGCTTAGTAATTAATCTGGATAAATAATTATACAAGAACAAGTGAAAAACCTTCCCATGGTTCGATCTAGTCTTACCGATTAATTTATTACTTTGACATTCTTATACTTGAGAGAATGAACACTTCTTTAGGATGAGTCAAGTTTTTGGCGCCGCTGCCGGTGAGGTAAGTTTGCGATTTCTTTGTAGAGGTAATTTCTTTTCAATTTTATTTTTATTTTTCTGCTTTTTTCTCTCTAATTTTCTTTGTTCTGATTTTGTATTCAATTTTGCATTCTAACCTAGATCTAGTTTGTATTTGCATATAGGTCATTTTACTTTTCATTTTGCATGTCAGTCCCTTATCTCTTATTTTTTCACTTTAATCCCTAGATTTATAGGCATTTACACTGTCACCCCAATATTTATGTATATTTGCATTTACACCCTTAAAATTTTGCATCTTAGTTATTTTCATCACCTTTTCTTTTATTTTCTTCGTTTTTGTGTATTTTTCCTCCATGAACCCTCATTAAATTTGCATGTGACGTTGGTCTCAAGCATCTAACGGTAGATTAATTAAGAGATCACGATCATCCACATTCACCAACAACATGGCTGAACTCTCACTTAGACGTCCACCAGGAAACCAAGCAGAGAATCTTTTAGACAACCTTGACAACATGTCTCAACACAGCAACCATCCACTTTATGTTGACCATGACTAACACAATAAGCAAAATCCACCTAGAATTCTTAGAGACTACATGAACCCCAGACACACTTGAGCACATTCATGCATAGCTTTCCCACAAAATGCAGCACACTTTAATTTTAAACCGGTAATCATTCAACTTTTACCCAATTTTCACAGTCTTAAATCTGAAAACTCATATTTGCATCTTAGGAGTTTAAGGAAGTCTGTAACACTTGTACTAACCAAAATGTTAGCATGGATATAATCAGGCTTATGTTTTTCTCTTTTTCCTTAAAAGATAAAGCTAAAACTTGATTACAAAACCTTAGGTCAGGCTCAATCCAAATTTGGAATGACATGTAACAACAGTTCTTAAATAATTTTTTCTCACCTCATTGAACAAACTCTCTTAAGAGGCAAATCACTTCATTTACCCAAAAACCTAGGGAAACACTTTACCAATGTTGGGATAGGTTCAACGAGTTGATAAACGTCTATCAACATCACAGATTTGAAACATGGAGGATAATGTCATATTTCTATGAGGGACTTACACCCCAAAGTAGACAAGTCATTGAGATGATGTGTAATAGGGAGTTCAGGGACAAAAATCTCGAAGAAGCACTTGACTATCTTGATCACATAGCTGAAAATGCTTAAAATTTGGACACTATTAGTTCCTATGAGTCCATGAGCAAACCACAACCATCTCTATATAGTCGAGGCATTTACAAACTTAGGGAAGACCATGACCTTCAAGCTAGATTTGCATCCCTGGCTAGGAAAGTTGAAGCTTTAGAAACTAAAAAGAGTGAACATGTAAAATATGTACAAGAAATTGCATGCCATGTATGTGATTATGATGATCATATCACTCATAATTGCCCAACTTTACCAGCCTTAAAAGATTTCCTTCATGAATAAGCCAATGCTTCGCACACTTTCAACAAGCCAAATTCCAACCCATACTCACAAACCTACAATCCTGGTTGGAGAAATCATCCAAACTTTAGTTAGAGGAACAACAATCAAGCCACGTCTTCACAACCACCAGGTCCATCACATCCATAAACACACCAGAATTTCCAAAACCCTCAAGGTTATGAACCTTATGTCCCACCATCTAGGAAAAACCTTGAAGACACTTTTCACTCATTCATTGAGAAGCAATAAGCCATTAACAGCCAAACTACACAAACCTTGATAGATGTTAAAGATACTTTGGCAAAGATTTCCTCTACACTCACCACACACGAAAAAGGTAAGACCTTGTTTGATTTTTTAACTTAACACTGAATGACACTTAATGTGCTTCATTCAGCTGTTTTATTTGATTTTATAAGTGCTAAAATCACTTAACAAGCCATTAAAACCACTTTTTTAAAAAAATGAATTTTTTCCACTTTTCACTTAACAGAAATCCAGTAGAATTAATTACAAACTTTTACTTCCAAAACTATCCTCACTAATTTGTATATTTCCAATTCTGTTTTTGTTAAAGCTTAATCATATTAATATTTTTTTTCTTCGCACTGTAAAGAACTTTAACATCAGAAAACCTAATTTCATCAAAACAAAAACAATTGGTGATATATTTTTCTAGCATATTTCAGTAAGAACTCTTTCTTGTTTCCATAATTTGATGATAAGTTTTATTAATTTTATATTACTGTTTGAGTACATCTTTTTCACTTATTCTAAAAATTAATTGGAGAATGGTTTTCATGATGATTTTGTTTTGAGAGATGTTAATTTTGGGAAGAACAAACAGTTATATATATATATATATATATATATATATATATATATATATGGATGAGATGCACCGGCCTATGCTATTTGGGTCAAAATCAAGTAGTAGTTAAATTTTTGTTTTTATTAATATTTCTTGAGAATTTTAGAATGTATCACCATCAAATATTATGTTCATTTTTAATGTAATTCAACAAATGGAATAATGTATGAAATATTTTTAATAACTAAATAAATTTATTTTAGAATTAATTTACATGTTAGAGCTGTCCTTAATATATTAAAATGTAAATATACAACAAATAATAGTTAGAAGGGTATAGATGTAAAAATATTTATTTTCAGATATTTATAACTTAAAAAAACAAACAACTTATCATTTATATTCAGTTTTCAGTGAAAAAAACAAACATGTTTTTCAGTTTTCAGTGAAAAAAACAAACTTGTTTTTCAGTTTTCAGTGAAAAAAAACAAACTTGTTTTTCAGTTTTTAGTCACTATTCAGTCTTCAGAAACATTCACCACTGTTCAGTCTTCAAACAAAAAATCAAATAGGGCCTAAGTTTCCATCTCAACCACAACCAAATCCCAAGAGTCAGTCAAGTTCCTATGACAATAACCAACGCCCAGATCAAGTCAAATCAATTGTCACTCTTTGTAGCAGTAAGGTCATAGAAAAACCTATTTTTGAATCTGGTAAAAATGATTATGAGTGATTTTCTAAGGGTAAGGAAGGGGTTGATGAAATCACTGTTGACGAAGAAATAATTGAATCCCCACATACATTCTCATTTCCTCAAGCTTTTCAAAATTTATAGAAATCGAAGCATCCCCTAGAGATTTTTGAAATTTTCAAACAGGTAAAGATCAATATACCTTTGTTAGACGTGATCAAACAGGTACCTTCATATTCTAAATTTTAAAGGATCTGTGCACAGGTACCTTCCTATGCCAAATTTTTGAAGGATCTGTGCACTGTGAAAATGAAGCATCAGGTAACAAAGAAAACCTTAATGGTTGAACAGGTAAGTTCCATTCTTTCCAACAAAAATGTTTTGAAATATAAAGATTCTGGATGTCCCACTATTTCCTGCATAGTTGGTAACTGTAAAATTGAGCATGCTTACTTGACCTATGTGCTAGTGTAAATTTGCTCCCATACTTAGTTTATCAGCGACTTAAACTGTGTGAGTTAAAACTGACTTCAACCACACTTTGTCTTACTGATAGATCAATTAAAATACCAAAATGAATAGTGGAAGATGTGTTAGTACAAGTCGATAAATTTATATACCCAGTAGATTTTATTGTCTTGAAAACACAGCCTGTGGTTAATGAGCACAAACCAATTCCTGTTATATTGGGCAGTCTATTTTTAGCTACTGCTAATGCCTTGATTAATTATAGGAATGAAATAATGAACATGTCTTTTGGAAATATGGAAATTAAGTTTAATGTTTTCAATATATCTAATGAACCATTTGATGATGAAAATAAAGATGAAGATGTAGACATTATTGAAACCATTGTTGAAGATCATGTTCAAAAGGATTCTTTTAACTCATTTGAAGTTTGTTTGATCAATTCACTTGAGTCATGCATGCGCTCACATCTTGATAATTGTTTACAGATTGCCGAAGAAGAAGGGGACACTTCAGATTTTGAAGAATTGGAACAGAAAGATGATGAGCCAAAAGAAAAAGCACCTCAACTAGATTTGAAACCCTTACCAGAGGGACTCAAATATGCGTACCTTGGAGACGAGTAGACCTACCCAGTGGTAATCACTTCTAACATCATAAAAGAGCAAGAAGGTAAGTTGCTATATGTTTTAAAGAAAAAAAAAAGAATGTAATTAGTTGGACTTTGAAATATTTGAAAGGTATTAACCTATTGATTTGATCACATCGAATAAATTTAGAGGAAAATACTAAAACATATTGACAACCCCAAAGAAGACTTGACCCACACATGAAAGAAGTTGTCAAGACTAAAGTCCTTAAATTACTTGACGTGGAAATTATCTACCCTATCTCTGATAGTAAGTGGGTGAGTCCTACATAAGTTATGCCAAAAATATATGGAATCACTGTTGTTAAAAGTGAAAAGGGTGAGTTAATTCCAACTCGTGTTCCATCTAGTTGGCGGATGTGCATTGATTATAGAAAATTAAATAATGCCACTAGATAAAACAATTTTCCTCTTCCATTCCTTGACCAGATTTTAGAAAGAGTAGCAGGACATCCCTACTATTTCTTTCTTAATGGTTATTCAAGATACTATCAAATTCCCATTGCATTAGAAGACCAAGAAAAGACCACATTCACATGTCCTTTTGGAACCTTTGCATTTAGAAGAATGCCATTTGGTTTGTATAATGCTCCAGCCACATTTCAACGATGCATGCTAATCATTTTTAGTGACATGATTGAACATTGTTTAGAGGTCTTTATGGATGATTTAACTGTGTTTGGGAATTCTTTTGATGATTTTCTAAATAACTTGGAAAGAGTCTTGAAACGTTGCATAGAAAAAGAACTTGTGCTTAACTAGGAAAAGTGTCATTATATGACCACATATGGAATTGTTTTGGGTCATGTTGTGTCATCAAAAGGAATCGAGGTTGGTAAGGCAAAAATTAAAGTCATTTTGAAGTTACCACCACCACAGACAGTCAAATATGTGCAGTCATTTTTAGGGCATGTAGGATTTTATCGGAGATTTATTAAAGATTTCAGTGTCATATCTAAACCACTTTGTAACCTCTTATTAAAAGATGCAAAATTTGAATGGACACGAGAGTGTCGAGAGTCTTTTAAAAAGATAATTAACCTTTTAACATCTACTCCTATCATGCAATCCTCTTATTGGTCCTTGCCTTTTGAATTGATGTATGATGCGATGATTTTACTATTGGAGTTGTCTTAGGACAGAGAAGAGAAGGTATGTCTTTTGTGATTTATTACGCAAGTAAAACTTTGAATTGTGCACAAATAAATTACACCACCACTGAGAAATAATTACTTACTATGATATTTACATTGGATAAATTTCGGTCATTCTTGATTGGCGTTTCAACCATTATTTTTATAGATCACGCTGTTTTGAAGTATTTAATGTCTAAGCAGGATGTAAAGCCAAGACTGATTTGCTGGATTTTGTTGCTACAAGAATTCAATCTCACAATCAAGTAGAACTGATTCTTCATTGAATATTGAAACTTCAAATTCTCTATATTTATTATGTCTTATGACTCATTGTATATTTGCTTTTATGAATGAAATTTTTCTTGATACTATAGTTGTCCTAAAAAAATTATAATTAGTATTTAGTTCAGTCACGTTGGATAGAAAATCTTGACTTCGCCCTTGATCGTACACATATTCTACCGTGTCTCAACTGTATCTGTAAGTCAAACATGCATAAAAATCAACAGACATGCCATTTGGGGTGAAATTGAGCATTCAACACGTATTCGATACTTGATTGTCAAAAAAAAATGAAGTGTCCGTGATTCACCGGTTATATGATGAACAAAAAATTCTCAATTTCTTTTATTTTTAGAATTTTTAATCCTTCTAAATTATTGGATTAGAATCCAATATGCATTAATTGTTAGGGGCTGTTCTGTAGCTATATTTTAGCTCGTTTTTGTTTTTGTTTTCGAAAAATGATTTCGAATTCGTGTTTGTTAATAGTTTTTTATTTTTATTTTTCTCAAAAAAACGAAAATAAAATTGAAAACAAAACTAGTGTTAAAATTAAAAATATGGAAAACAACTTAAATATGTTTTCTTTGTTTTTATTTCTACTTTTCGAAGAAAAAAAATCTCTTTTTTTTTTCTTTCTTTCTTTTTCATTCTTTTTTTTTTCTACGTATTTCTTCTTCTTCTTCTATTACCTTTGTTCTTTATCATCATCATCATCATCATCTTCTTCTTCTTCCTAGCAAAAATTTTAGAGGATAAGCTGGTTTTCTCTTCCAACGTCGGAGGTGAGAACCTTCTCCGACAGTGCTGATATGGTAGGGTCGCCAGAGGAGGATCTCATCTCCTCCGACGCTGAAGCTGTCGATATACTCCTATAAGAGCATATCAGCGACTATTTTATTATTTAATAAAAATCTTTTTTTTTTCTTTTGTTTTGGATGAGCATAGAACTCTTGATCACAAACTTAAACACAAACTCTGTGAGATTTTCTTCCCAAACGATCCCTTCTACATTTTCAAGAATCAAAATTTTCGTACAAAACCGATTTCGGCAAGGCTTTTGAAATTTTTTCAAACACCACTTGTTGCACAATGTCATCTCGGAAACATTCTTCTTTACTAGTTGAGTTCTCTGTAGCATTAAAGACTTTGAACACCACTTGTTCATCTTGAACTTTGAGAGTTAGTAAGCCTTTTTGAACATCAATCAAAGCTCCTAGGAATGTTCGGCCCAAAATAATAGGAGTTTTAGCGTCTTCTTCCATATCTAAAATCAGAAAATCAATTGGAAAAATAAGCTTATCAAGTTTAACTAAAACATCCTCAATTATGCCTCTTGGGTATGTGATTGACCTGTCTGCCATCTGTAAAGAAACCGTGGCTGGTTTAATCTCCCCCAAACCAATATGTTTAGCAACAGAAAAAGGCATCAAATTAATACTTGAACCTAAATCACATAATGCTTTTTCAAAATATGTGGTTCCAATAGTGTAAGGTATAGAAAAACTCCCTGGATCCTCTAGCTTTTGTGGTAGTTTCCTTTGCAAAATAGCACTAGTCTTCAGATAATTTCACCATCTCATGTTCGCCCAATTTCCGCTTCTTTGACAAAATATCCATCATGAATTTAGCGTAATTCAACATTTGCTCCAAAACATCAACAAAAGGAATATATATTTGTAATTTCTTGAATATATCAAGAAATTTCAAAAATTATGCATCCACTTTATTTTTTCGATGACTCTGCTGAAACAGAATTGGCGACACAAATGGATTCACAGGGGCAACAGGTGTGAGTGGCTTTTTGGCAGCAAATTTTCAGATTCTGTAGAAAATTTTGTTGTTTTTTCTGTGGTGGTTTCTGTTGTGGTAGCTTTCAAAGGCAGTGATGGTGCTATAAACAACTAGGATTTTTCTGCAGCAAAATTTTATGTAGGTTTTTACTGTGCTCTCTTCTCTTCATCCAAGTCAACAGCTATTTTTATTAGCCTCCCATGTTCCTAATTTTTTGGGTTAACTTCAGTTTGGCTAGGCAAAGTTCCCTTTTCTCTTCCTATCAATGCATTAGCTAGCTGCCCCACTTGAACCTCCAAATTTTGGATAGAAGCGGCTTGGTTCTGAAGAGTCATCTCAGTTTTGCTCATAAATTGATTTGTATTGACGGAAAGAGTGTTCACGTTTCTGGCAAGCTGAGTACTTATGTCCTCTAACCCTTTCTTCTTCTCTTTTGATGGAAAATCAGGTGGAGCTCTCTAAACATTCTGGTTATTGCTCCATGATAAATTTGGGTTATAGGTGTTGGAATAAGGATTTTTCTGTTGTTGGTTGAAATCAGAAACTTGGTTCACTTGCTCAGAATATGGTATAAATGGATTCCCTACGCCACCTCATTGCTAAGGTGATGTCCTGCACAAAATTCACAACTTAAATTAGTAGATTGAATATCATTCCATTAAAAGTACCAAGTTGCCTAGAAAGTGTAGAAATTTACGCTGATAACACGGTTATGGAATAAATCTCATGAATTCCAGTTTTTTTTTTAGTCATTGATCTATCGCTAGGCCATTGGTAGCTATTAGATGACATCACTTCTAGCAAGTTATAAGCATCAATCTCTTTTTTTCCCATTAACGTTCCTCCAGCTACAACATCAATCATTAATTTATATGTATTTTTCATCCCATTATAGAATGATTGAACTTGCATCCATATGGGTAGCTCATGATGTGGACACTTCCTAAGCATCTCCTTGTATCTTTCCCACACTTCATAAAAATATTCCATGTAAAGTTGAGCAAAAGACATGATTTCATTCCTTAGTTTTGCAGTCTTCAATGGAGGAAAGAATTTAGCAAATAATTTCTTAGCTAAGTCATCCCGTGCAGTGATTGAATTGGGTGGGTGAGAGTTCAACCATGTCTTTGCTTTATCCTTTAATGAGAAAGGAAAAAGCCTCAAGTGAATAGAATCGTTGGTCACTCAATTGTACTTGAATGTGTCCCAGATATCCAGGAAAGTCGAGATATGGCTATTTGAATCTTCTTGAGGTAAACCACTAAAGGTAGATGATTGTTGAATAATCAAAATTATGGCTCGTTTGATCTGAAAATCATTAGCCTCAATGGTTGGATGATGAATGCTCGATGGTGATGCTTCTATAGAGAGCATGGCATAGTCCCGTAATAGTTTCGGTTCTTCTTGGTCAGCCATATTTGGTGATTCTCTCAAGATTCCCTTCATTGTCGTTGCTTGATTTTGCTTGCTAAGCTTATGAAGTGTTCATTCGATTTCAGGATCTAATGGCATAAGCTCAGGATTCAACGAACGTCTCCCAAAACTCATGCACTGGGAAAACTACCTGAAAAAAATCAATAAAATAAACTAAACTAAAAAAAATTCAAATAAAAATCTGAATCAATTTATATCGATATTAATAAAAATTAAAACACTCCCTGGCAACGGTGCCAAAAACTTGTTGGCAGATTTCGCAAGTGCACGAATCAGACAAAGGGCTCAAAAAATTTTTGGCACTATTTTGGGGGGTTTTGTGCAAAAATCACCACTTTAATAATGTATGTTTAAGAGGCACCAATTAAGATGTCAAGACCAAAATGCCCCGAAAGTGAGTTGTCATTTTTAACGTGAAAGAGAAAAAAGTTCAGTGACTTTCAAGAGACCAGAAGTGTATCGACGTCGACGATATTGATGTCGGAGTCACCAGAGAGCAGTGGATATCCATCGAGAAGTTTTACAATCGATCGAGGTAAGTTGATTTTGATTTTGTTGTTCAGAAGTAGCATTGCATGTTAAATCTGGTTTCTGTTAATTGAACTTGTAGATTATGGTTGATTTAGGGATATGAGAATGGTTGTGGTTTAGGTTAGGGTTTAATATAAGGCTGAATATTTGTTGAGGAAGATGAAAATCTAGGTAGCCGAGATTTTTTTCGCAAGACCCGAGCTTTTTTGTAGTAGAATAGAGCTTATTTGATAGAGTTTCGAGGATTTTTGTTTTTTTTGAAAATTAGGTTTAGTTAAATCGAGTATGTTTGTAGCTAAATTGAGTCTTTTTTTGAAAATGATCGAGCTTATTTTAGAAAAAATTGAGCAAATTTTTAAAAGAATCGAGATATTTTTCAAATGACCGATCATTTTATTTTTAAAAATTAGGTTTAGTTAAAAATGCTCGATTGTAGCCAAATCGAGCACACTTTTCAAAGGATTGAGCATTTTTTTTAAAGAATCGAGGATTTTTGTAAAAGAATCGAGACTTTTAATTGATGAAATCGAGCTTTTTCTAGTTTACTTATGTATTGTTTCTGTGACATTGCAGATGAGGAATAGGTTGATGGATTTTCTTAAAACTCCAGAAGGAGATTGGTACGAGGGGAAACTGAATCGACACGACCATTTTAATGCCCTCGACCGTATAAATGTCGCACTGAACTGGGTCCCCTAAGATTTTGCTATTGAGGACCGATGTCAGTTCATGGCAAATTGCTTTGGGCATTTTATGTCGATGCACCGGCGGATGAAGTTTTCAAGTGTTGTTATCAATCGGCTGCTATTGCAGGAGTTGTACCATAATGGGCCAACAGATGAGATGCGGTTTCTATTAGGGAACCATTTGGTGAGGTTTTTGAAGGTGGAATTTTGTTTCATTATCGGATTACGTTTTGGAGACGTACCGGTCACGAGCTTGTATGTATTAGTGGAGAATGGCATACTTCAGTGGAACTTTCCTAGAGCCGATGATGTATCATTCGAGGAGATGAGGGTTATTCTCACCCTCGGAGAGTATCAGCAGGCGTACGATGTTGTGAAGCTCTGTCTCAACTATATGTTGAACTGGATACTGATGGGGTTGGACGGTAAATTTAAGAATCCAGTTTGCAAGTTTCAGCTGGTGGAGAACCTCACAGCCTTTGATGCGCTCCCGCGGGGTGCCCACATGTATAGGCACTCTATTTGTTCATTCAAGCATGTACTACCCCGACTACGTGAGGGACGCCAGTAGTCACAGGGTGCTGATGTACATACGGTGGAGACGTACAACATTTACGATCTATCTCATGCCCTGTTGGTAAGAACTTTGAATGACAACATGTACTTTATTTTTCGTGTCCTAAATTTTATGGATTCTTATCATACTTATCTTTGATCCAGATATTTACTTTCGAGGTGATCCCTGATCTGGGCCTCTAGTTTGGTGCCCGGAGGGATACAGACCTCTCTCTTCGTATTTTGTAGTGGAAGTTAACCAAACAACCGAGAGGGAAGAAACTGTCAAAGATTTTCAGTGCTAGGGTATTTTTTTAATTTGTTAATCTTTATATTAGTTACTAAGTATACAATGACATTCTTCTAACTAAGCTTTCAGATGTTTGCGAGGATGGAAATCGTGCCTACAGCAGTTGAGACAGAGGCACCGTACTTCATAGGGATAAACAAAGGGAGGGAGACTGTATGTAGTGGAGGATAGGTTACGGCTTCTGGCTTCGGTCCCTGATCAGTCTACCACTGGCAAGGGGGACAGAGGGTTCTGACCATGAGGATGGTGGTCGAAGGCCCTGTGAGACGGAAGCTTCTGACCTGGAGGGTATGAGTTTCATGGCCATGGACAGTTAGAGATGTTATCCAGATCTTTGACGAGTGAGAAATAGGCAAGTTCGGTTTACCACTCGAACCTGCTACATCTAGAGGGGATTCCCGTACCGATATTGGATGTGATGGAGACGTAAATTGAGATGGTAATTTTGTTTTTTTTTTATAACTCGACATATTGATTGTTTTAGTACTAACAATGTTGACATGATTCAACTCCCCATGGGAACATCAATTCAACGAGTTGTGTGAACCCCTTCGAAAGAGTGAGGAGGATCGACATCAGCAGCCCCTAGAGTTACTGACATTGATCGGAAGGCTTCAGAGCTCGAAGATGCATACGCACCAGGATTGTCCACCTGGTTCTGATCCAGACTTTAGTCCCAGAGACATGACATGTGGGTATACAGGGGGGTACAGATAGGACTGGTGGACCGAAAGGATCCACATACCGGAAGGGGGGCAATTCCGGAGAGTAAGGCTTAGATACCTACCAAGGATACAGTGCCTGTTACACGTACAGCAGTTCTCTCGATCCTTCCATCGATCGAGCGCCAGCTATCCCTTCCACCACCCCAATCGATCAAGCACCATTTCCCTCTCTCCCCTCCATCCCCTACATCGATCCAGCCACAACGGTCCCCTACACCTCGTATATCTGTCGAGTTCCAGCGGTCCCATCCACCCGATATATGAGGATAGAGTTTCTCATCGCAGCACACCCTAGAGGGAGGAGTTTGGCTCAAGAGGCATTTTCACAAGCCCGATTGGCAATCGCTCAGCCCGTACACAGATCCCTACTGGCCAAAGAGGGTAAGGGTAATGCCCAAGGTTGTGGACCACATTTTTTATCCCCACGAATTGGTGGACGGTGACCAGTTGAAGGCTTACAAAGCCTTCAAAAGAAACATAAATGGGGAACGGTAAGTAATACTTTATCTATTTAGATGCCAATATTTTTCTGTTAACTTAATTAATTGTGTACCTAATGCAAAATTTATGCAGACGTGATATGGACGTGCTGGAGCCAGTTGATGTTGTACGGTTCCATCGACTCCAAGACAATTTTATGAAGTTAGAGGACGAGGTACGTGCGTTAGGCTATTTTCTATTTTAAGTTTGTTTTAGTAATGATACACTTTTAACAATTAATAACTTGTATATATTCCCAACATATGAACGCGTATCTCTATATTCTTTGGAATCAGTGAGCATTCCCCACTGTGTAAAACCAGAGGATCAACAAATTGAATATGCAGTTTTTTGTAAGTATTTAATACGTAGTGATTACGCATGTTGGTAATTTAGTTTGTAAAACATTAATAACTTTCTGTCCATCAAATGTTTGTATAGTCATTCCTGGAGCACCAGTGGAGGAGAATGATACCTCGTGATGCTCACGGGGTTATCACCATGGCACGGTATAATGTGTTGAAGTTCTAGTGGTCCGATGAGGACCTTACGACGGTGCATGGTGGTGCCCCAAGTGGAAGCCGTCTGTGGCACGAGATTGACATGGTGAGTGTTACTTGGTTTGCAATTTTAATTTTTTTTTGTATATCCTAACACCTTCTTGTTACGTTTATAGGTCATGATACTGTGCAACATTGGACGCCTATATTGGCTCTTGGTGACCGTTGACCTTACCATTGGGAAGATGTTCATACTAGAACCCTGAAGATAAGAAGTCCCTGTGCATATCCTGAAGCTGCAGGTAGCCCCCTTACGCTGGCTTTTGCCCTCGATGTTGTATCAAGCCGGGTTTCATATTGTGCGACTGGCTGGCCGTGAGACATTCGCTAAGAAGAATAAGTCCTTCTATATGAGTGTGGTGTCCGAAACACGTATCCCCCAACAGAACCAATCGTAAGACTTTCTTTTTCATTAACTTTGAGGTTGTGTTATCAAAAACCTATTGTTTTATTAACGCATGCTAATGTGTCCAAATGCAGGGGTAACTGTGGTCCATATACGTTGAGATTAATCGAGTAGTTATTGGCGGGTATAAAGGATTTCGATTGGCTAGAAGACGATATGGGGATCATTTGGGAGAAGATGTCTATGGAGATTTTTTGTCCAGGTCTGGTTAGATTTTTGTAGTATTTTATTTTTAATATGTATACCATTTTTTTTGTACAAAAACAATTGAATTGAAAAATAATTTAATTTATTTTTTTGTTTCCGTTTCAACTGTCTGGAATCACAAGTAGAACACAAATTGAAACTCATGTTTAATTAAAATTTAAGTTAATGAACAAGTCATACGATTACAAATTATCACAATGTCATAATTCAAAACGCCTTCATTCATTCAACGATGGAGTCCCTATTAAGGCACGCCTGTTTGTTTTGTCCAACTGAATAACAGATGCTACCTTTGCGGTAATGTTTCTCAGGAACAACTCTGATCGGACCTTCATTAATCAAAGGTGGGTTAGAACATCTCTTCGAATTATGCTCTGGTTGTCCACATCTTCTACATGATTGTGTAGTTGTCCTCTCCGAAGACGAGACATTAAACCCACCCTCGGGCGTCCTGCTTGTCTCCTGGAGATTGGATTCAAAACCACCCTCTTATCAATGTCAGATGGCACAAACCAGGTGGAAGAATGTCCAACCGGTATAATAAGAATCTAGTACGTGTCAATAAGTGTCTGTCTCTTGCAGTAGTCCGCACACAGCAATGTGAAATCCAAATTTCGCTTCCTTTAGAAACAATGAAAACGATTAGATTCACGTTTCAGTAATATTTACCGTTATCTAAAACTTGTAATGTACCTTGTGAAGTGTTATGCCCTACGTCCTCGTGAAAGTCGTAATATTTATAAGGATTTCTCTTATCGACCCGGGCTTTCATGGGAGCGGGCTTCTGTAGCAAACCCTTGTCCCGAATGGCGAGATAGACTGTTTCTTGGGACGTATTTAAGGGAGTGTAATGATCGTATCCCCTCTCATCTTGAGCTATTGAAGCCACTGTTCTGGGAGGTGGTGAAGCTTGAGGAGGAGTTCATTTTTCTGGATACCTTTCCTATCTGGGTTGAGAAAAGGGGGAGCGGTATGTTGATTTATTGGGGGGGGGCTTTTCTGAGCTTGCTCGGGTTTGGGAGCTTTCTTCTTTTGTCGCTTTACGACTCTCATATCGTCATGTTCCATCTTGACCTTGAGCTGTTTGTCGACCTCAATCTGCTCTAGAGTCAGATCATAGGCTTCTTGGTAGGTTTCCGGAGGTCTCTTGGCAAAAGATCGGAACAGCTTTCCCGACCACAGATTCCTTCTGAAGTTGGCGAGGGTTTCTTTCTCGGTGAAGACCCCCATCTGGATGACCTCTTTATGGAAACGCTCGATGTAAGCCCGGAGGGTTTCCCCTCTCTTCTGGATCACGTACTATAGATGGATTGGGTCCTTCAGTCGGGGCTTAACTCCCTAGAATTGTGAGCAAAAATCGATTGATAGCTCAGTGAAGGAATCCACACTACCAGCAGGTAGTTTCCTAAACCAGGTTTTAGCGTAATCCGTAAGTGTAGTAGGGAACATTCGACACATAGCGGCCATGGTCGTATTCTGGACCTCCATCTGTTGAATGAAGCTCTCTAAGCGGCTCAGGGGATCCTCAGTCTCGGAGAATCTGTCAGTTGGCATTTTGAACTTAAGTGGGAGCTCCGCCTCTCGGATCCTTCTGGTGAAGAAATCATTCATTTAACTTAGAGGATTTTACTTGTACTCATTGTACTTTCCCTTCTTCATCAATTAGACCTCCTTCTGAAGTTCTGCCAACCGGTCCTTTAGGCGTTTGCTTTAGGATTTCCTTGAGTTGATCTCAGTTTCCTCGTCATCGGACCCTTCTGACTAACTGGCAACCTCACCTGGTTCCTTTTTCGGAGGGCGTCTGCTCGGGGGCTTTGCTGACTTTCTTCTTCCCTACTTCGGGCTCCCCTCCTTGAAGTTGTTGGGTGGAGAAACTCTTCCAGCTCTCAGGGAAGGACGTCTGCCGCGGATTTGACTTACCTAGGTTGGTAGCGTGGCAGCACTTCGGAAACGGGGGGCATCGGCCCTAACCTATCCCGGCTCGAGGTTGGGAGTCTCATTCTATTACGAGCTTATTCCCGAGGAGTAGGTCCCAGGAGATCAAAGGACGGTTGCCTTGCCCCGGGCCTGCTTGACTCCCCCCGATTGCAAAGGTCTGCTTGCTGGATAGTAATACCCTCAGCAAGCAATCGAAGGCGGACGTTTCCTATGAAGGCCTCTTTTTGTTGGTCAAGCTCGATCTGATTTCCCAGAGAGGGATCCAGAGCCCGCACAGTGGCTGGCTGGGTGGGCTGGAACCTGGCTGTTGAGCCCGGATTTTCTCTCTTTCTTCAGGACCTTTCGTGTTGACGCAGCTGAAGGTTGTCCCATTGTGCCTGGCTTTCCTTGTGAGGAGCGGAGTCTTATGATTCCTGTAAAATAACAAACTTTCGAATATAAATATGGTGGTGTGAGAGTTTCCCACAGACGGTGCCAGAAAGTGTTAACGGGAAATTTGCTTAGGATGAGAAATTCCTACTAACACCCTCGAGACCACTACCAAGGAAGTGGTGGCCGGGGTTGGTACCGTTGATATCTGACCTGTTTTAGAGGTAAACTAGAGGCTAGATTGTAAGGATACAAATGAGAGCTTTTATTATTGATTACTTGCTTTGATATACAGATTACTCTCTCATATGCTCACAATATCTCTAGGATCTAGAAAGGTGGTAACTTCGTGCTTGTCGAATAGTGCAAGCGAAGGTGGCCGTGTTCTGAACACAGAATTTAGGCATTCCCCTCTTCTTTTATTTTCTTCTATATGTCGTTCTTCCTCTGTTTTTCGTCTACTTCTACTTCTCTTTTTTTGTATATATCTCTGTGTGTCATGCTTGGCCCTATTTATATATTGTCGAAGTTGGTTTGAATTTACTGATATCCCGCCACGATCCAACGAATCTGTTTCCACTTTATCGGGCGGGATCCTTTATTTAAAAGTTGTTGACCTGAGTAAATAGCGGAAACTATGATATTGTTAACGAAAATGAGTTTTTTCCTTTTAGGAATCAAACTCTTGACTCACACGTATACGGATTTAATGTTGGTTATCATATAGATATGATCCTGTATGTCATCGCGGAATGGTCTTTCATGGAGGTCACCGAGCTAGCTGTTTGTCGTCTCATAGAGTGAGGTAGATCCTTGCTTCGACTCGGTTCTTAGAAGCTTGTGATGGATTTTCCCTAACCCTTGGGAGCTTGAGGTGTCCCTGTAGACATTCCTGGGAAGTAGTCGGAGTAGTGTATATTTAGGCGTGATTCCTCTTTCATACCCAGCAGGGACAACGGGTTTCTGGAGAGGTCGGTGGGCTTCTCTCTAAGACTACTGTTAAGTTTGTCCTCTGAAAGTCTTAACCCGGAAGGGGCCTACTTTGCTTGTCAGGCTTCTTTTGAACGTCTCTTGAGCGTGGAGACCCCCCTGGCTTTCACGGGGTGGTTGAGGAGCTCGACCTCAGGAATCGAGGTTCCCCGATAGGTGGCCAGGAGAAACCCGGGTTCCAGTGTTGGTGTGGGGCTCATCCTGGTTACGCCTAGCTCGCTTTCTGATAGTTTTGAAGCCTGGCTGGCCTTCCCTGCTCCAGTGGGGTAGCTTTATGGTCTGCACAGATTTTATGAACGTCGATTATGAGTTTTGACTTGTGGCTGGAAAGTGAAAAATTTCTCTTTGTCCCCTGGCCAAATTTTACTATTAACAGTAAGTGAATCATTTTCTTTCATTTCTCTGTTGTGATCAAATTGATGAATCTTCTTATTTGAGCAAAGAAAAATGATTAGAATGATTTTGATTCCAATTTTAGACTTGTTTGATTGATTTTCAAGATTTTCTCGTGTGACTTTGAATAAATATCATTTTAGCTAATCTTGATGAACATGAACTTGAATATGAAATATCTTTATGTATTTGATCTTGATTGTTGATTTCTAGGTTTTTGCTACATGTTCATGAACTAGAATAACTTGATTGAGATATCTATTTTCTAAACCTAGTTCTTAGTTTTATTTTTATCTTTTGTTTGTTGAATATGTTGAGAACTAGTGTTAACTTGTTCACTTGATTTCAAAGCTAGTTTTGTGATTTTTATTGAAAACTTATTGTTCTTGCTTTGATTAACATGTTTAGGTTTCTAGATATTTTTGTGAATGATTTTGAATGCCTAATCTAGATTCCTAATAACATGTTCATAAGAATTAGTAACATTTGTTTGTAAGCTTGATTTGTGCAATACTAATTCTTCATAGAGTGTAATTGATCAACTTAATCATCATAATTGCATGTGTGCACTTCACTTAGATCATTGCCTTGCAAAAGGTTGAAGTCTCTTGTTGAAGTGAGTAAAGTTTTGACTTGAGCAAGAAGACTTGGCTAGGAAAGTGTTATGAATATCTAAGCAAAGAGTCTTGTCTAGGATTGGGAGGATCCGGATAAGCAAGCAAGGAATCTTCCTATAGGCAAGAGTGCCTTAGATAAGAAGTTGCTTCCTAGAGGTATGATAGTCACATCTTTGATATGAAGTACTCAAAGTGGTTCACTAGCCCGAGGGTAGAATAGGAGTTGACATCTTAGAGAGTGTATTATGTGTTGATTGTTTTTTGAGTGTATATCTCTTATTCGACATAATGGATTACGGGTTGTCGGTTCAACCCTTGGATGTTTCCTTCTTTTTTTTTTGAGGTTTTACCACATAAAAATCCTTTGTGTTAATTTTAGCATTTTAATTCCTTCATTTACTTTAACTTGTATTGTTTCATCAATTGCTTGATTGATCTCATATTGACTTGTTGAAGCAATCTACTTGTTAAAATTTCTAAGTGTGACTAAATTGTTTATAAAGAAAAGAAGTGGTAAAACTTGGCCCTATACCTATTCACCCTTCTCCCTCTACGTATATTCTACACTATAAATGATTTATGAATTTCAATTGGTATCAGAGCGGGTTTAGAAGTAATTAGATAGATCCATATTATAGTGTTTGTGTTGTTTTGTTGTGCTTTATGAAAAAAAAAAATATCATGATTGATACTATGGGTGATTCGATACCGAAAAGTGCTTCTAGTGCTAGGCCTCCACTATTGAAGAATGGTAACTACTTCTTTTGGAAAAGTATGATGAAAGCCTACATTAGATCCATAAATGATGTAGAAGAGGAAGAGGAATTCTCGGATGATTGAGAATATACTAGCAATTACATTGCTCACCCAGCTATATATGAATGAAGATTTAAAGATAGCAGTTAAGACTCCTCGAGTAATGAGGAAAGTGAATACTCTTCAAGTAGTGAAGATAGTGAATCTCCTCCAATCATGAAGAGATCAAAGCTTCCTCGAATCATGATGAAACAAACTTTAATGACAAGATCCTTCAACTAACGAGTGAAGATGTCAAGAAGAATGAAGAGAATAACAAGCTGAAGTTGATCAATGCCAATTTAGTGGTTATAATTAAAGCTCTCGACAATGAAAAGAAGATGTCTTTAGAGAATATGAGCAAGCAAAGTGAAGTCATCAAGGAGCATGATAAGATCATTGAAAAGTATTTTTTGAAGATGGAGGAAAGTGCTAAAGAGCTAGATGAATTAAAAGAAGACTTTACTATGAAAATGTTTGCCATGGAGGGAGAGATTAAGCAATAAAAAAGAACACTTTGACTATCTTGAAGACAAAGGAGTGTGAGCTTAAAGATGAAGTCAAAGCTCTCAAAGAGTCTATTAATAACATGAAAATTGGAGCCATTAAGCTTGATGAAGTTTTAAAACTTGGAAAGCATCAAGGAGATATAAGTGGCTTAGGTTTTATAGAAGAAGTTAAGTAGACTCCTACAACTAAGAACACGTCAAGAAAGTCCAAGAAGAAGAAAGACTCAACTACCATTCCTTCCAAAATAAAATACAAAGACAATAAGAGTTATGAAACTTCTCAACCGACTTCTCAACCAAAGCATGTACACCAAAAATGTAATTGTTCTAAATTCATTCCGGTTTATCATTATTGTAATGTGATTGGTCACATTAGGCCTAGATGTTATGAATATATTAGGCAATGTAAACTAGGAAATAGGGTGCCCCCTTGCAAGAATGTCTTATTGAGGTAAGGCTCTCGTTCTTTTTATGAGCACTCTTAGTCTGCTTGTCCCTCCTGGACACACGGGTTGGTGTTGTTTCCTACCAAGAAACAAAGAGCCTTGCATTAAAGTACAAGCTATAAAAATACGCTTCCTCATGAAGCAATAGATAATCAGCACACTCATGAAGCTCATTAGAAAGTTCAAGCAAACAAGGTTCACACAATACATATAGTTGCCAATCCAAACTTGTAACGCCACTTCTTATTGAAAACAGACAAAATAAACAAAATAGGCAAATTCCACAATAAATTTTACAGCCAAACCAATTTCTATCTCTCCTCTCACTTATCACGCCCGATTTCACACATAAAGGGAAAAAGAAACAATAGATTAAAGAAGGAAAAATAATATGTTAAATTTTAAAACAAAATAAAGCATAACAAATAAGATGCTAAAAAAAATCTACATTATATACTTGTGCTAGGGGTATCATCAACTAAAGAAGGCTTCATAAGTTTGGAAATTGATTCTTTTTTACAACCCAAACAAGTTGAGTTGATTTCCCTTTTTTCATGGCATTGCATCTGTTGAAGGGAAATTTGCTCGGGATGAGAAATTCCTGCTAACACCCTCGAGACCACTACAACGAAAGTGGTGGCCGGGGTCGGTACCGTTGGAACCTAACTTGTTAAGAGATAGATGAGAGGCTGGATTAAAAACAGTAAATGGGAGCTTTTATTATTGATACTTGCTTTAAAAATACAAACCACTCTCTTATATGCTCGCAGTCTCTCTAAGATGTAGGGTGGTGGCAACTCTATGCCTGTCGAATAGTGGAAACGGAGGTGGCCGTGTTCTGAATACATAATTTAGGCATTCCCTTCTTATTTTCTTTCTCTCTTCTCTATGCTGCCATCTATCTTTTTTCTATCTATCTGTGGCTATCGTGCTTGGCTCTATTTATACATGGTCCATGTTGGTTTGAATTTGCTGATATCCCGCCATGATCCTTTGAATCCGTTTCCTCCTTATCGGGCGGGATCCTACATTTAAAAGTGGTTGACCCCAAATAAATAGAGGAAACAATTAACGTGAATGAGTTTGTTTCCTTTTTGGAATCAAACTCTTGGTTCGCACGTATACGGGATTAATTATGGTTATCTTCAAAAAATGATCTTGTATGTTATAGCGGCATGGTTTTTCGTGGAGGTCACCTAGCCAGCTGCCTGTTGCCCCGTAGAGCGAGGTAGATCCCTGCTCCGACTCTGTGCTTAGAAGCTTGAGATGGATTTTCCCTGACCTTCGAGGTGCTCTTGTTGTCATTCCTAGGAGGTAGTTGGGGTAGTGTAGATTTAGGAGTGATTCCTCCTTTATGTCCAGCAAGGACAGCAGGCTTCTGGAGAGGTTGGCGGGCTTCTCTCGAATGTCTCTTGAGCTTGGAGACTTCTCCTGGCATTCACAGGGCGGTTGAGGAGCTCAACCTCAGAGCCGAGGTTCCCTAATAGATGGCCTGGAGGAGCCCGAGTTCCGGTATTCTAGTGGTTTTGAAGCCGAGCAGGCATTCCCTGCTCCTGAGAGGTGGTTTATGGTCTATCCGGGTTTTATGATTGTTGATTATGGGTTTCGACTTATGGCGGGAAAATGAAAATTTTCTCTTTGACCCCCTGGCCAAATTTCACTATTAACAGAAGTCCCTTCTGACTTGAACACCGGTGGTAGAGTTGAGGTTGGAGTCAGATTCCTTGTTTGATTGAGAAAGTTTTCCGCTATAATGATAATTAATAAGAGCGAAATCTTCTCATTAATTATCTAATATTTGAATTTAAAACACTGTTTTATTCGAAGAAAAATGGATGTAATACAGCTCCAGGTGATTGTCATGAGGATATCGCCGATAATCCTCTATTTAAATCCGGTTTTACAGTCACTTTCTTTATACTTTCTCAAATCCCAAATTTTCAGATTTCTTCTTCCCTGATTTCTCTACCTATTTACCTCCATCTTTCACTTATTTTGAAGCTTCTTCTTACCCATTGATGTTGACTTCCTCAGACAGTATCGACGCTCTAGTTGAGGGCACTGGAGGCCCTAACCTAGTTCCTCGTAAACGGGTGTAGCAATTTTGAGCGATGAGGAATCTTCCCCTGTCTGCCAGCGCCGTCGTTCTAGCAGGAACGTCTCTATCTACTTCGGCTTCTCGAACCAGCCCGACAATCCTCTAAACCTAGTTAACGAAGATTCTGATATCGGGGAGAAAGTCAACGCAGTCGGGGGGGTTCAGGTCACAGTGGTGGAGCTTCCTTCAGCGGTGACCCTTCCTTTCGAACCCAGGGTCATCCCTGATTCCACCGTCGACCCTCAGTCGATTAGCCATCTTCGGAACAAATACGGTATTCCTGACACCATTTCCCTCACTGTCCCCCATAGGAATTATGACGTTTTTATCCGGTTCAAAGGCTTACTCCCTATCCACGTCGCAGCTTTTGAGAGCGGAGTGAGGCTCCCTCTCCACCCTACCCTTCGGTGAGCAATTAACGCCCTTCAACTGGCTCTGCTCCAATTGACGCCCGGCTTCTGGAGGCATCTAGTCGGCTTTCTTGTGTTATGGAGGGAGCAATGCGAGATGAGCGGTGTAACTAGGGAGCCTGGGGCTGAGGAACTCGCCTTCCTTTTCCAGATAAGTAGCCTGGCTGGGGTTCCTAGAGGCCAATTCTACTCCAAGGCCAAGAACAAGTTTAATTTTATCATCCCCGGGGCTTCAAAGAAAGACCCCGCTTGGAAAGAGGGGTAGGTACTGGCGGGGGGGAGACTAGGGGAGCTCTATATTCGTCGGCCAGCATGAGCTCGAGGTTCCCACCGTCTTAAATGACAAACCCTCATGGGGTCGGGATTCCTTGCCCGTTGAGTCTAAAGCCGTGTTGAAGACCATCATGGCTCAAAATTACTTAAATTTAAAGTTTCCAACCGCTGACCCTTTCGATCCCCGCAGGGTGAACAGGTACCTGCGGATCTCCGATGTTACTCCTCGTAAGTATCTCACTCTATCCTATTTTTAAATTGTTGGATGATTCAGTTCTGATGATCTTGACCCCTTTTTTTTATTTTTAACAGTGTTTGTTGTTGCTCTAGCTTCTCGGGACGCCTGGCAAGAAAGGGCCCATCTTCCTCCTTCCAGATCACTCTCGGGAGCTATCCCTGCCACTTCGAAGAATGGGGGGTCAACAATTAAGGCTACTACCTTGCTTACTCCTGCTCCAACGCCTTCTCTAGTGAACTCTAATATGGTTATCCTTGCGTCTCGGGCGGCAAAGGCTCTAAACCGAGGATGGCCCGTTTCCTAAGCCATTGATAAGTCCATTATTGCCCCCTTACCAGTAGTTTTTGCTTCAAACGATGCTTCCCCAGTCACATTATCCATTTCTATTGATCCGACTGTATCCCGGGCAATCGAGGTTCCTATGGAGCCCCATGCTAATACTCCTATGGTCGCCCATTCTCTCCTCCACCAGCAATCGAGCTGCGTGGGTCAGGACGAGGTCCTGAAGCAATTTATTACATCCTGTCCAGGCAACGGGCTTTCTAGGATGACCTCGATGCCCGTGGACATCATGATTACCAAAGGGTCTGCCCTTCTAGCCGAGATAATCATCGTTTTTACCTTCTCATTCAGCAGCTTGATTTATCATTTTCAAACATGAATTTTCTTTACAGGCTTTCAAGTTTCAGGTAGTCATGGGGCATCAGATGGCCTTCCTCCGCGATCAGGCAGCCAAGGCTGAGGCTGAGGCTGAGGCTGAGCAAGCCATAGGGTTGCTTGTGCGGGATCAAACCCTGGTCCGGGAGATGACCTCCAGCCAACAAGGAATGGAAACACAGCTAGCTAAGCTTCAGTGCGACCATGAGAGGTTGAAGCGGTATTTTGATCAGGAAACTCTCTGGTCGAAGCGACGGGCTAGCCAGCGGAATGACTAGAAAGAAGAGGCAAAGGCTCTGGATGTCGAGAACCAAGCTTTGCAGGCTCAAATTACCCAGCTCTAGGCCAAGGTGGAAACTTCTTTTAACGAGGGGTACTTTTATGCCTTCTATCAGGTTACAGTAGCCCTTCCTCCCCTATTTGATTTCTCCAGCATCGGCGGCTAGGATAGAGAAGAGGTCATGTCACGGGCTGCAGAGATGTCTTGCCCCAAAAATGATGGAGCTGGTCCTTCTAGGGAAGGAGCTGGGAAGCGGTTGGAGGTGCCAGATCTTCCTCCTCCTGTTCCAACCTTCCCAGCATTTGGTTCTGGTGAATCCTCGAGGGGGTCCAAACCGAGGAGCTAAAAGGAGGCATTTTTGAAGCCCGAGATCCCCCCACAATTCTCTCAGGAATGGAGTCAACCGAATGCAGGATTATGCCTGAGTCAGTGGCTAGTCTTCTTGATGCAGCCATACCGTCTGAAGTTATAGCGGTGATCAATGAAATCATGTAGAAAGATCCTGCTGACCCTGAAACAACTGAGGTAGATCCCTAGAAAGAGGTGGTGGAAGCGGTAGATGCAGCTGACCAGAACGGGCTACGACCTGAGAGGGGAGCAGAGGGCGAGGTTCACTCTGTAGAAGAGGAGGTTGGAGGTCCTCAGGAAAATGAAGAAGTTTGAGTTCTCTCCTGTGTAATTCATTTTGAATGCCCGGAAAAAGGGTGCGCATCCCATCTTTAGCCATGTTTGACCTTTTGTCATTTTATTTTCTTCCTTGTAGCCCGGAATCAGGGATTGGGCTCCCTGCTTGCTGTAGCCTTGTTGGGGAATAGGCTCCACCACTTAATAACAAAGCTTCAATTTTAGATCTAACTCTCACTCCAACTTACATGTACTTACATGTACTTACTTGATCTCCTCTAGGTCCAGCATTTATAGCGAAACGAACTACCTTGGGGGGACAACAAGATAAGAAAACTGTTTTAACATGAAAACGGACAGTTAGCGTCGGGCTTTCTGACCACCGAATCTCACAGCTCAACTTCCTTAGTCGATAGTCCCATTGTTTGATTGTAGGCCTGTTATAGTGAGTGACCACGTATCAAAGAGGGTTAGTTAACCAGAACTAACTGGTATATTTAGAGTAAATCGAGCCCTTTATCCCTGATCCCTTTCAAGGGTTTGTAGCCCGAGCGAGGCATTAACTAAAGAACTGTCTAGTCCCCTTTTCTAAGCTAGGGATCGAGAAAGCTTCTGTGTTCTTAAATTTCAGTCTTTCCTGGAGGTGGTAACCCGACCAAGGCATCAAGAGGGCTATCTAGCTATCTCCTGGCCTCGAAATCTGGATGGAAACTATGCTCTTACACTCAGATCCTTCTAGGGGGTGGTAGCCCGACCAAGGCATTAGGAGGGCTATCTAGCTATTTCCTGGTCTTGAGACTTGGATGATAACTATGCTTTTCGGATCCTTCTTGGGGGTGGTAGCCCGATCAAGGCATCATGAGGGATATCTAGCTATTTCCTAGCCTTGAGACTTGGATGGCAACTATGCTCTTACACTTAGATCCTTTATGGGGGTGGTAGCTCGACCAAGGCATTATGAGGGCTGTCTAGCTATTTCCTGGTCTCGAGATCTAGATGGCAACTATGCTCTTACACTTAGATCCTTCTTGGGGGTGGTAGCCCGACCAAGGCATTAGGAGGGCTATCTAGCTATTTTCTGGTCTCGAGATCTGGATGGCAATTATGCTCTTACACTCAGATCCTTCTTGGGGTGGTAGCCCGACCAAGGCATCAGGAGGGTTATCTAGCTATTTCCTGGTCTCGAGATCTGGATGGCAACTATGCTCTTACACTCAGATCCTTCTTGGGGGTGGTAGCCCGACCAAGGCATCAGAAGAGCTATCTAGCTATTTCCTGGTCTCGAGATCTGGATGGCAACTCTACTCTTACACTCAGATCTTTCTTGGGGTGGTAGCTCTAATCCTGGTCGCGAGATCTGGATGGCAACTATGCTCTTACACTCAGATCCTTCTTAGGGGTTGTAGCCAGACCAAGGCATCAGGAGGGCTATCTAGCTATTTCCTGGTCTCGAGATCTGGATGGAAACTATGCTCTTACACTCAGACCCTTCTTGGCGGGGGTTAGTGCCCGGATGAGGCTTCAGGAGTGACGGAGGGAAAGAGGCTTCCCCGGCTTACCCCTGGTCTTGAGGTGATAATGTCGAATTTTCCTTATATACCCAAATCATTGTAGGACATAGTTGAGGAAGGAGTAAACAAGAAAAGCAGGTTTTATTGATATGGAGGATAGAATGCATTATTGTCAGAGGAAAAAGAAAAAGAAACCAGTCGGAGGCCGCCTGCTTATGAGTCCCCTGTTCAAGGGTAGAATTTCCTTAGGTAATCCGCATTCAAAGTATGGTCGATCAGGCCATTCATATCCTCGAGCTTGTACGCCCCATTACGGATCACCATCTTTATTAGGTATGGTCCTTCCCAGTTGGGCCCTAGAACCCCGTCTGACATCTTCCTTGTATTCAGCGTTACTTTCTTCAGAACTAAGTCTCCTTCTTTGAAGTTTCAGGGCTTTGACCCTCCTGTTGAAGTACCTAGCAATTCTACTTTTGTTGATTGCTACCTTCTCGGCTATTCGATCTTGTTTTTCCTCTAGAAGGTCCAAGCTAGCTCGGAGCTTACTTTCATTGCTCCCTGGTTCAAAATGTTAGACTCTAAAGGAGTTCAACTTGTGCTCGATAGATAGGACTGCTTCAACCCGGAAGGCTAGCGAGTAGGGCATTCCTTGGTAGCTGTTCTCCTTGTAGTGCGGTAAGCCAGAGAACCTCGGGAAGCTCCTCTACCCATCTACTTTTCTTCTACTATAGCTTTTTCTTCAACAACTTCTTAATGGTTTTGTTCATGGATTCCACCAGACCATTGGTCTGAGGGTGGGCTACTGAAGCGAACCGAAGGTCGATTCCCAAGCCTTCGTAGAAATCTCTGAATCGGCCATTATCTAACTATTTTCTGAGGTTGGTTATAATGGCAAGGGGGTTCCGAACCTACAAACTACATTGGTCTTGATAAACCTTGTTGTGTTTTCTTCTGATATCTAGGAGAGTGATCTGGCTTCAACCCATCTTATGAAATAGTCAATCGTTACGATGGCATGCTTGGCCTGTCCTGGAACTGTAGGAAGCGGTCCAATCAAATCGACTCCCCACATAGCAAAGGGGTATGGCGAGCTAAGGGACGACATGCGCTCTGGAGGGAGGTGACTCAAGTTTACGGCCTTCTGGCATGCCTCGCAGGTTAACACCAAGTTCTTAGCATCTTGATGGATGGTCAACCAATAATACCCTATGCGGAGAACCTGATATGCCAAAGCCTCTCCACCAATACGGTTCCCACATTCCCCAGAATGAACCTCTCTCAAATCCCACTTGGCGTCTTCAGGGTGTAGACATCGGAGCAGGGGAAGGAATTTTCCCCTTCGGTATAAATGTCCATCCACCATACAATACCGGACTTAGAGCCTTTTAACCCTCAGAGCTTGGTAGGACTCCCCGGGGAGTTTTCCATCCTGTAGATACTTAACAATTGGATCCATCAAGCATGATTGTCGGTCCAAGGTATAAGCTTCCTTACCTGCTATAATGCTAGATAGGGGGATTACATGAAGAGGGACTCCGTGAGGTAGGGTCTGACCACCATATGCAGCTATCTTGGCAAGGACGACAGCCCGATGATTTAATTGTCGAGGTATCTGCTAGATTCTAAATCTCATAAATCTGCTCGATTTAACTGTCGGTGTAGTCTACACACATACGCCACTTTCCATTTGCCTTTGTGACCATGACCAAGTAAGCGATCCATTCGGGGCAATGGGCTTCTCGAATGAAGCCTGTCTGGGTTAGTTTATCCACCTCTTCCTGAACCGCAACATTTCTTTCAGTGTTGAAGTGGCGTATTTTCTGTTTAATAGGTTTGAAGGTCGGATCCACCGCCAGTCAATGTGCTGCTAATGTCATTGGGATCCCCAGTATCTCAGCATGACTCCAAGAGAAAATATCGTTGAACTCTGTGAGAAGCCTAATCAAACCCTCTCTTATTCCTGGCTCAAGGGTAGCTTCGATATTGACGACCTTCAAGGATCGCTTATTCAGACAGTAATCTCTTTTAACTTATCCACTAGATGGCCGCTGGCCAATTCCCTTATCTGTTCTTCCATGTCGGGCACCAAAAGGCTGTCTTCGGGTCAATTGGTGGAACTCGTGTCTTCCATGTTTAGTGCAGGGGTTATCCTACCTTGGATCGTCGTCACTTGGGCGAGTTGTTTTGCTAGAGCTGTTGGGTTGGCCGATACTACGTAGCATTTCCTAGCTGCTTGCTGATCACCCCGAACTTTCCCCACATTGTCTCCCACTGGGAACTTCAAGATGTTGTGGTAAATAGAAATGACCCCTTTCAAGGATAATAGAAATGGCCTCCCTAACATTACATTGAAGACCGATGGGGTATCTACCACCACGAAGTCGGTCATGATGTTTTGCTGGAGAGGTGCTGCTCCACTGATCACTGGTAGGATTTTTGATCCTACGGGTGTGATTGAGTCCCCAGTGAACCCATATAATGGAGTAGTGCAACTATTGTAACACCACTGCTTCAAGTTTAGCTTTTCCAAGGTATCTTTGAACAGGACGTCGACGCTGCTACCTGTGTCGACGAGCACACGGTGCACCATGAAGTTGGCAATTTGTACCGTGATGACCATAGGGTCATCATGAGGTTGTACGGTGTTATAAACATCTGTTTCGGTGAAAATGATCTGTGACAGCTGAGAGGGGTTGGTCAGTCTCTGGTCAACCTTGAAGATATCCCGCCCCTCGTCCTTATGAGGGACCTTCCTCGTATGGTTTTTTCTGGAACTATTGGAGGTACTGGCTAGAGTAGGCCCCCCGCTGATAGTATGTATTATCTGAATCTAGTGCATCAGGTCCGTCTGCTCTCCCTTCCTTTTCTCGACATGTTCTCGGATCTTGGCTTGCACCTTCCTTCCAGTCTGAATGTTCTCCCTGACTTGTTGTAAAATTCTGTCAAGCATCCTCCCCTTATCAAAGCCTCAATCTGGTTCTGTAGGTTGTAGCATTCTGAAGTGTTGTGCCCTACGTCCTTGTGAAAGTCGTAATATTTTTAACGATTTCTCTTATCGACAGAGGCTTTCATGAAAGCGGGCTTCTATAACAAACCCTTATCCCGAATGGCGAGGTAGACTGTTTCTCGGGAGGCATTTAAGGGAGTGTAATGGTCGTACCCCCTCTCATCTCGAGCTATAGAGGTCACTATCCTGGGAGGTGGTGAAGCTTAAGAAAGAGCTCGTTTATCTAAGTACCTTTCCGGTCTGGGTTGAGGAAAAGATAAGCCATATGTTGATTTATTAAGGGGTTTGTTCTGGCTTTTCTGAGCTTGCTCGGGTCTAGGAGCTTCCTTATTTTATCGCTTTACGGCTCTCATGTCGACATGTTCCATCTTGACCTTGAGCTGTTCCTCTACCTCAATCTGCTCTAGAGCCCGATCATAAGCTTCTTGGTAGGTTTCTTGAGGTCTCTTAGTGAAAGATCGAAAAAGCTTTCCCGCCCACAGATTTCTTCTAAAGTTGGCGAGGGTTTCTCTCTTGGTGAAGACCCTCATCTGGATGACTTCCTTATGGAAACGCTCGACATAGGCCTAGAGGGTTTCCCCTCTCTCCTGGATCACATATTATAGATGGATCAGGTCCATCAATCGAGGCTTAACTCCCTGGAATTGTGAGAAGAAATTGGTTGATAACGTGGTGAAGGAATCCACGCTTCCAACGGGTAGTTTCCTAAACCAGGTTTTAGCCATAATCAGTGAGTGTAGTAGGGAACATTCGACAAATAGCGGCCCTGGTTATGTTCTGGACCTCCATCTATTGAACGAAGCTCTCTAAGTGGCTCAAGGGATCTTCAGTCCCGGAGAACCTGTCAGTTGTCATTTTGAACTTAGACGGGAGCTCTACCTCCCGGACCCTTTTGGTGAAGAGGGCATTCATTTCACTTAAAGGATCTTTCTTATCCTCCTTGTATTTTCCCTTCTTCATCAATTGAACCTCCTTCTGTAATTCTACCAACTGGTCATTTAGACGTTTGCTTTCGGATTTCCTTGAGTTGATCTCGGATTCCTCATCATCGGATCCTTCTGATGAACTGACGACCTCACCCGGTTCCTTCTTCGAAGAAGGTCCGTTCGGGGGCTTTGCTGACTTTCTTCCTCTCTACCACGGGCTTCTCTTCTTGAAGTCGTTGGGTGGAGAAACTCTTCCCTCTCCCAGGGAAGGATGTCCGCTGCGGATTTGACTTGCCTTTGTTGGTAGCGTGGCAGCCTTTTCGGGAACGAAGAGCATGGGCCCTAGCCTATCCCTGATCGAGGTTGGGAGCCCCGCTTTATTATGAGCCGATTTCCGAGGGGCAGGTCCCAAGCGATCGAATGCGGGTGGCCTAACCAGGCCTGCTTAACTCCCCCTGATTGTAGAGACCTGCTTGTTTGATAGCTATACCCTCAGCGACTAGTCGAAGGCGGATGTTCTCTATAAAGGCCGCCGCTTGTTGGTCAAGCTAGACCTGACTTCCCAGGGAGGGATCTAGAGCCCGCATAGTGGCTGGCTGGGTGGGAACCTGGCCATGGAGTCTGGATTTTCTACCTTTCATCCGACCTTTCGTGTCGATGTAGCAGAAGGTTGTCCCGATGTGCTCTGTTGCCCTTATGAGGAGCGGAGCCTCATGATTATTATGAAATGACAAACTTTTCGAATGTTAATGTGGTGGTGTGAGAGTTTCCCACAGACGGCGCTAGAAAGTGTTGACGGGAAATTTGCTCGGGATGAGAAATTCATGCTAACACCCTCGAGACCACTACCAAGAAAGTGGTGGCCGGGGTCGGTACCGTTGGAACCTGATCTGTTAAGAGATAGACGAGAGGTTGAATTAATAATAGTAAATGGGAGCTTTTATTATTGATACTTTCTTTTAAAATACAAATCACTCTCTTATATGCTCGCAGTCTCTCTAAGATGTAGGGTGGTGGCAACTCTGTGCCTGTCGAATAATGGAAACGGAGGTGGCCGTGTTCTGAATACAGAATTTAGGCCTTCCCCTCTTCTTTTCTTTCTCTCTTCTCTCTGTTGCCATCTATCTTTTTTCTATCTATTTGTGGCTATCGTGCTTGGCTCTATTTATACATGGTCCATGTTGGTTTGAATTTGCTGATATCCCGCCACGATCCTTTGAATCCGCTTCCTCCTTATCGGGTGGGATTCTCCATTTAAAAGTTGTTGACCCCGAATAAATAGCAGAAAAAATTAACATGAATGAGTTTGTTTCCTTTTCAGAATCAAACTCTTTGTTCGCACGTATACAGGATTAATGATGGTTATCTTCTAGAAATGATATTGTATGTTATCGTGGCATGGTTTTTCATGGAGGTCACCTAGCCAGCTGCATGTTGCCCCGTAGAGCGAGGTAGATCCCTGCTCCGACTCTGTTCTTAGAAGCTTGAGATGGATTTTCCCTGACCTTTGAGGTGCTCTTATAGTCATTCCTGGGAGGTAACCGGGGTAGTGTAGATTTAGGCGTGATTCCTTCTTTATGTCCAGCAAGGGCAGCGGGCTTCTGGAGAGGTTGGCGGGCTTCTCTCGAATGTCTCTTGAGCTTGGAGACTTCTCCTGGCATTCACGGGGCGGTTGAAGAGCTTGACCTCAGAGCCGAGGTTCCCTGATAGATGGCCTGGAGGAGCCTGGGTTCCCGTATTCTAGTGGTTTTGAAGCCAAGCCGGCCTTCCCTGCTCCTGAGGGATGGCTTTATGGTCTATCCGGGTTTCATGATTGTTGATTATGGGTTTCGAATTTTGGCTGGAAAGTGGAAAATTTCTCTTTGATCCCCTGGCCAAATTTCACTATTAACAGCATCTAACTTGGTCAACCAAAGGTGGTTTCTTCCTATTCCTAGGCTTCTCAACCCATATGTTCCTAACATCCCTATACTTCTTTTTACGTTTACAATTTTCTCCTGTGCCTTTCCTTGCATATGCATGGCCTAGCGGTATAATGTGGCCTATCATAAGGCAATGCTGACATACGGTTATAAGGTTAGGAACGATACCTTTTTAGTGGGTCATTGTTGGAGGTGGGATTGAAGGATGCTTCATTTTCTTTGTAGCCTTCCTCGCCATTGCTTTGTTAGGATTTTGCTTGTTGATCTTGGCACTTGGATTTTCTTGACTCATGGCAACCTTGTCTTCTTTTGGAAGTCGAACCTCTACCTTCATTGCCTCAATTTCTTGCTTAACTTTGAAAAATATGTGAAAAAGTTACCTATTCATTCTTCTAAGCATGAGTTTAAGTCTGGAGCCAAACATAACATCTCTAAGTTTATCCTGGTTTGTCATTTTTGCAATGTTGTTGAGCATATCAAACTAAATGCTACAAGTATATTAGACAATGCAAACTAGGGAATGAGATGCATGCTAGTGATATGAAAAGACTTCCTTTGGTTGACTCTAAACATTTTAGGGCATTAGAGACTATGCATGATAAACATGTTAATGAAATGAAATCAATAAGAAGAGTTTGGGTTAAGAAGAAGAATATGCTAGGGAGATAAATAAACCTTCTTCAAAAGTTTATAAACATTATAATGACTTTGATGCTTTGAGAAATGTGCATATTGATCATATTCATATGAAGAAGCCAACTAAGAAGATTTGGGTTGAAAAGAATGATGTGCATGTTAATAATAAACATGTTAAAAAGAATGTTGGTAAAGAAGAGTGTTAACCATGATCATTTGAAGAGTCTTGATGAAATATTTATGTGTGACAATAATGATGAGTTTAATATGAGGGATATTTTCATGAAGAAGATAGTTGATGATTTATCTTCTAGATTTCATATTGTCATGTGTAATGATCATGATGTTATTTATGTTGGTTCATCTAAGACCAATATGGTCAAATGTGAGTGCTCTCATATTTGATTGAGTAGCATATATGAGAATATTTTTTGCTCTTGTTTGATAAGAGTTCTAAGTTTGATGCTTGACTAAGCTATTTGTAATATGATAGGTCTAGTATTCAAACTTGGTGTCTCTAGTCAATGCATGAACTTAATATTCTCATACTTTCACTATGATGGTAAAAATTTGTTGATTGACTTTAGAGAAGTCCAATTTTGAAATCTATTTGGCATAACTTGTTAAGACTTTTAGAGAAAGTCGTTTTATATGTTTGTTTCAGTTGAGGTTTTTAGTCTGTATTCTCTTGGGAAGACACTCCAACAACTTGTCATGAAGAGAAATAAGCCATGAGAGCTCATAAAAATGGCAAAGACTATACATTGATGAAAACGATTGCTAAGATATATCTCTACTCTAAAGCTTGTTTTCTTATTTTATATTTTCAACTCTACGTATGCATGACTTCATGTGGCATGTTATTTTTAGAGAGCTTTGTTTAGGATACATATGTTTCTCTTTAAATAATTATCATCTAGAGATCATTAGTGAAATTGTTCGTAAAGATCTTTTACATGATACATGTGTTATATCTTATACGTGTTTGATTGATGAGTGGCATATCCTTGAAATATTATGAGCTTCATATTCTTTGAAAGCTACTCACTTGAGAAGTAATGATCTACAGAAAGTCTTTTTGTATTGCTTTTTGATCATGCGCTTTTAAGACTTAAAACTTAGTTTTCAAAAATACACACTTTGATTCTCTCATATGTTTAGTTTACGTAAGTTGAGTTTGAAGATATATGAGTTATGGATGCACATTTAAGTCTTTTGACTAGTACATTTGTTAATAGTAAAATTTGGTTAGGGGTCAAAGAGAAATTTTCCACTCTCCTAGCCCAAATCAAAACCCAAATTCGACATTCATGAGACCCCGGGCAGACCATAAAGCTACCCTACTAGAGTAGGGAAGGATCGCTGGGCTTCAGAACCATCAGGGATGAAGTTTGGCACGACAAGGTCGAGCCCAAACGTGAGCACTGGAATCCGGGCTTCTCAAGGCCACCTACCCAGGCACCTCAGTTCCTGAGGACGGTTTCCAAAACCACCCCGTAAAAGAAAGAGAAGGTCACCTAGCTCAGGAAGCATTCGAAGCGAAACCTGACACAAAAAAAAGTGAACCCCTTCCAGACCAAGGCTTCCCGAGGTCAGGTTTGACTCGTAGCCTAAGACAGAAGCCCACCAACCTCTCCAGAAGCCCATCAACCTCTCCAGAAGCCCGCTGTCCCTGTTGGGCATGAATCACGCCTAAATCTACACTACCCCTGCTATCTCCCAGGAATGTCTACAGGGACACCTCAAGCTCCAAAGGGTCGAGGAAAATCCATCCCAAGCTTCTAAGAACAGAGTCGAAGCGTGGATCTACCTCGCTCTATGAGACAACATGCAACTAGATCGGTGACCTCCATGAAAAATCATGCAGTGAGAACATACAAGATCATATCAATATGATAACCAACATTAATTCCGCATACGTGTGAGTCAAGGGTTTGATTCCTAAAAGGAAACAAACTTATATTCGTCAACAATATCATCGTTTCCACTATTTACTCGGGGTCAACAACTTTTAAATAAAGGATCCCCCCCCCCCCCCCCCGATAAGGAGGGAACGGATTCATAGGATCATGGCGGGATATCAGTGAATTCAAACCTACTTGGATCAAATATAAATAGGTCCAAGCATGATAGAGAGAGATATAGAAAAAATATAGTAGAAAAAGAGAGACGATATATAGACGATAAGAAAAAGATGAGAGGATGGCCTAAATTCTGTAATCAGAACACGGCCGCCGTTGTTTCCACTATTCGATAAGTACAAAACGACCACCTTAATACGTCCTAGATAATGTATGAGAGAGAATTCTGTATACCAAAGTGATTGATAATGAAGCTCCCGTTTTTTATTATTATACAAATCTTCATTCCTATCAAAGCAGGTTAGATATCAAAGGTACCGACCCCGACCACCACCTCTATGGTAGTGGTCTCGAGGGTGTTAGCAGGAATTTCTCGTCCTGAGCAACTTTCCCGTTAACACTTTTTGGGGCAGTCTGTTGGAAACTTTCACACCACCATCTTTATATTCATAAGTTTATTGTTTCACAGGAGTCATGAGGCTTCGCTCCTCCCAAGGACAGTCAGGAGCATCGGGACAACCTTCTGTTACGTCGACACAAAAGGTCTTGAAGAAAGGGAGAAAATCTGGACTCCATAGCTAGGTTCCAGACCAGCCAGCCACTGTGCGGGCTTTGGACCCCTATGGGAAACCAGGTCAAGCTTGACCAACAAGTGGCGGCCTTCATGTAAAACGTCCGCTTTCAACTGCTCGCTGAAGGTATTACTATCCAGCAAGCAAACCTCTGCAATCGACAGGAGTCAAGCAGGCCCGGGGCTAGGCAACCCGTCTTTGATTGCCTGGGACCTACCCTTCAGGAGCCAGCTCGTAATAGAACGGGACTCCCACCCTCGATCCGGGATAGGTTATGGCTTACGCCCCCCGTTCCCGAAGCGCTACCACGTTACCAGCCCAAGCAAGGCAAGTCAAGTCCGCGGTAGACATTCTTCCCCGAGAGTGGGGAGAGTTTCTCCACCCAACGACTTCAAGAAGGGAAGCCCGAGTTAGGGAAGAAGAAAGTCAGCAAAGCCCCCAGGCAGACCCCCTCCGAAGAAAAAATCTGGTAGAGGTCGCCAGTTGGTCAAAAGGATCCGATAGTGAGGAGACTGAGATCAACGCAAGGAAACCCGAGATCAAACCCCTGAGGGACAGGTTGACAGAGCTTCAGAAGGAGGTCTAACTGATGAAGAAAGGGAAGTACAATGAGGACAAGAAGGATCCTCTAAGTGAAATGAATGCTCCCTTCACTAGAAGGATCCGGGAGGCGGAGCTCCAGCCCAAATTAAAAATGCCAACGGACAGATTCACAGGGACTGAGGATTCCTTGAGCCACTTGGAGAGCTTCGTTCAACAGATTGAGGTCCAGAACATGACCAGAGCCGCTATATGTTGAATGTTCCCTACTACACTCACGGATTACGCTAAGACCTGGTTTAGGAAGCTACCTGCCAGCAGTGTGGATTCCTTCGCCAAGCTATCGATCGATTTCTGCTTACAATTCCAGGGAGTTAAGACTCGATTGAAGGACCCAATCCATTTATAGTACATGATCCAGGAGAGAGGGGAAACCCTCCGGGCTTATGTTGAGCGTTTCCACAAGGAAATGATTCAGATAGGGGTCTTCACCGAGAAAGAAAACCTTGCCAACTTCAGAAGGAACCTGTGGGCGGGCAAGCTTTTCAGGTCTTTTACCAAGAGACCTCTAGAGACTTACCAAGAAGCCTATGATCGGGCTCTGAAGCAGATTGAGGTAAATGAACAGCTCAAGGTCAAGATGGAACACGACAACATGAGAACCGTGAAGTGATAAAAGAAGAAAGCCCCCAAACTCGAGCAAGCTCACAACAGAACAAACCCCCCAATAAGTCGACATATCGCTTCCCCATTTCTCAACCCCGATCGGAAAGATATCCAGAAAAATGAACTCCTCTGCAAGCTTTACCTCCATCGAGAACAATGGCCCCAATAGCTCGAGATGAGAAGGGGTATGATCATTACACTCCCTTAAATATATCTCATAAAACAGTCTATCTCGCCATTCGGGACAAGGGTTTGCTATAGAAGCCCGCTCCCATGAAAGCCCTGGTCGATAAGAGAAATCGCTATAAATATTATGACTTTCACGAGGACGTGGGGCACAACACTTCAGAGTGCTACAACCTGCGGAATCAGAACGAGGCTTTGATAAGAGGAGGATGTCTGGTGGAATTCTTACAGCAAATCAGGGAGAACATTCAAACTAGAAGGGAAGTGCAAGCCGAGATCCACGAGCACACCGAGAAGAGAAAGGGGGAGTAAGCGGATCTGATGCAACAAATTCAGATAATACATACCATCAGTGGAGGGCCTACTCTGGCTGGCACCTCCAATAATTCCAAGAAAAGCCACGCAAGGAAAGTCCCTCGTATGGACGAAGGACGGATATTTTCAAGGTCGACCAAAAACCGACCAACCCCTCCCAGCTGTCACAGATCATTTTCACTGAAGCAGATGTCTAAAACACCGTGCAACCTCATGATGATCCCATGGTGATCACGGTAAAGATTGCCAACTGCATGGTACACCGTGTGCTCGTCGACACAGGTAGCAGCGTCAATGTCCTATTTAAAGATACTTTGGAAAAACTAAACTTGAAGCAGTGTGTTACAATAGCTGCATTACCCCACTATATAGGTTAACTGGGGACTCAATCATACTCGTGGGATCAAAAATCCTACCCGTGATCATTGGAGCCACACCTCTCCAGCAAAATATCATGACAGACTTTGTTGTGGTGGATAACCTATCTGCCTACAATGCAATATTAGGGAGGCCGTTTTTATCATCCTTGAATAGGGTCTTATCCATTTACCACAACGTTTTAAAGTTTCCAGTAGGAGACAAGGTGGGGGAAGTTCGGGATGATCAGCAAGCAGCTAAAAGATGCTACGCGGTGTCGGCCAACCCAACGACTCTAGCAAAACAACTCGCCCAGGTGACAACGATCCAAGATAGGGAAAACCCTACATTGAACATAGGAGATGTAGGGCCCACAAATCACCCTAAAGACCACTCTATAGTGCCAGACAGGGAGGAACAGAGAAGGGAATGGGTCAGCGGCCATCCAATGGATAAGTTAGAAGAGATTCCTGTCCAAGTGGGCAATCCCTTGAAGGTCGTCAAATTTGGAGCCACCCTTGAGCCGGGAGTGAAAGAGGGTTTGATTAGGCTCCTCACAGAGTTCAATGACATTTTTGCTTGGATTTACGGTGAGATGCCTGGGATCCCGATGACATTAGCTGCTCATCGATTGGCAGTGAATCCAACCTTAAAACCCATTAAGCAAAAAATGTGCCACTTGAACACTGAAAGAAATGTTACGTTCCAGGAAGAGGTGGACAAGTTAACCCAAACGGGCTTCATCAGAGAGGCACGCTACCCCGAATGGATTGCCAACGTGGTCATGGTCACAAAGGCGAAAGGGAAATAGCGCATATGCGTCGATTATACTGACCTCAACCGGGCATGCCCGAAAGACAGTTTCGCTCTACCAAAAATTGATCAGTTAGTCGACTCCACCTCTGGAAACATGCTCCAAAGCTTCATGGACACAGTTTCAGGGTACAATCAAAGTATGATGCACCCCATCGACCAGGAAAAGACCAGTTTCATCACCGGGCAGGGTGTGTATTGCTATAGGTGATGCCTTTCGGGCTTAAAAGTTCAAGAGCTACATATCAACAGTTAGTCAATCGATTGTTTAATACCAAAATGAGAAGATCAATGGAGGTATACATCGACGAAATGATCACCAAGTCATCAACCTCTGAAGGTCATTTGGACGACATTCGCAGAACCTTCAAGATCTCAAGGGAAAACAAGATGAGATTGAACCCCTCCAAATGCACTTTTGGGGTGACAGCGGGAAAGTTTATGGGCTTCATGGTCCATGAAAGAGGCATAGAAGCTAACCCGAAAAATATTTTGGCTATTCTGGATTTAGAGTCCCCCACGTCGCTTAAACAGGTTCAAGTCTTGACCTGGCAAGTAGCAGAGCTCAAAAGGTTCATTTCTCGGTCCACCGATAAGTGTCTCCTCTTTTTCAAAGCCATTAAGCAAGGAAGAAACATGAAATGGGACCAGGAGAGTGAACAAACTTTTCAAGCATTGAAAAAATACCTGTCAAGCCCTCCGTTATTGGTTAAACCAAGCCTTAGAGAAGAGCTACAGATTTACTTGGCCGTTTTCGAAACTGCGGTTAGCGGGGCTTTAGTCAAGGAATGTGGAGATAGGGTCCAACGACCTATCTACTACGTAAGTCATGCTTTAACCAAGCCCGAGAAGAACTATACCCTTTTCGAAAAGATCGTTTATGCCTTGGTAACCTTGGCGAGGAAGCTCCGACCCTACTTCCAGGCTCATTCGATAGCAGTGGTGACGGATCAACCCCTCCGTCAATTTTTGCAACTGCCGGATGTTTCTGGAAGATTGGTTTTATGGGCCCTAGAACTCACCCAGATTGATTTGAGGTATAAGCCTCGAACCACAATTAAAGCCCAGGCTCTGGCAGACTTTGTAGCAGAGCTCTCGATGCCTCCAGGCCAAGCGACCTCTGCAACATCAGACGTAGCCCCTGATAAGGTCCCAGGGTTCGACAACTGGCCGGAAGGTTGCAATTCGTGGATCCTCTACACTGATGGAGCCTCTGGGCAAACTGGGGGAGGACCGGGCATAGTTCTAATCGATCCAGAAGGAACTGAGTGCTGTCACTGCTTCAGATTTGAATTTAAAGCCACTAACAATGAGGCAGAGTACGAAGCCTTTCTAGCCGAAATAAGGGCAGCCACAAAGCTCAGGGTTGATTACCTGAATGTTAAAAGTGACTCGACGCTCGTAGTCAACCAAATCTCTGGGGATTACCAGGAAAAAGGGGATAATATGATCGCTTACCTGAAACTGGTTCAACAACTCAATAGCAAGTTTAAAGGATTCAAGATCGAGCAGGTACCTCGACAACTGAATCGTCGAGCTGACGTCCTTGCCAAGATAGATGCAAATGGTGGCCAGACCTTACCCCACAGGGTCCCTCTTCAAGTGATCCCCCCACCTAGCACAGTGGCAGGTAAGAAAACTCATACCCTAGATCGACGACCATGGTGGATGTGGATTATCGATAAGATAGGAAACTTCCTGGGGAGCCCGACCAAGCTAGGAAAGTCAAAATGGTCTCGGTCCGGTATTGTTTGGTGGATGGGCACCTATACAGGAGGGGAAGATCCCTTCCTCTGCTCCGATGTTTACACCCTGAAGATGCCAAATAGGCATTATGAGAGGTCTACTCCGGGGAATGCCGGAACCACACTAGAAGAGAGGCTCTGGCATACCAAATGCTCTGCATGGGGTACTATTGGCCAACCATCCATCAAGACGCAAAGAACTTAGTTCGATCTTACGAAGCATGCCAGAAGGCCGCGAACTTGAATCACCTTCCACCAGAGCGGTTGTCATCCTTTAACTCACCGTACCTTTTTGATATGTGGGGAGTCGACTTGATCAGACCGCTTCCTCTGCTCCTGGTCAAGCCAAGAATGTTATCGTGGCGATTCACTATTTCACAAGATGGGTCGAAGCCGGACCATTATCCCAGATATCGGAAGAAAACACAACAAGATTCATTAAGAACAATACCAGGTTTACAGATTCGAGACCCCTCTAGTCATTATAGCCGACCTCGGCAAGCAGTTTGACAATGTCCGGTTCAAGGATTTCTGTGAGGGCTTGGGATTCAACCTTAGATTTGCATCAGTAGCCCACCCCCAGACCAATGGTTTGGTGGAATCCACGAATAAAACCATTAAGAGGCTGTTAAATAAGAAGTTGCAGCAGAAGAAAGGCAGATGAGCCGAGGAGCTTCCCGAGGTCCTATGGGCTTACCGCACCAAGAGAAAAATAGCCACCGGGGAAACACCTTATTCTCTGGCCTTCAGGGTTGAAGCAGTTCTTCCCATCGAGCACAATCTGATGTCCTTTAAGGTCCAACATTTTGAACCAACAAGCAACGAGGATAAGCTTCGAGCTAGCTTGGATCTCTTGGAAGAAAAGCAGGATCGAACAACTAAGAAAGTAGCGGTTTACCATAACAGAATTGCCAGGTACTTTAACAGGAGGGTAAGAGCCCGAAACATTAAGGAAGGGGACCTAGTTCTCAGGAAAATAACATTGAATACAAGGAAGAGGTCAGACGGGGTTCTAGGGCCCAATTGGAAATGACCATACCTAGTAAAAGTGGTGATCCATAATGGGCATACAAGCTCGAGGATATGAATGGCCAACTCACCGATCATACTTGGAATGCATATCACTTAAGAAAATTCTACCCTTGAACAAGAGACTCATGAGCAGGCTACCTCTACCTAGTTTTTAATCTTTGGCAATAATGTACTCCATCCCTTTTATCAATAAAGCCTGTTTTCTTGTTTTCTCTATCCTCAACTATGTTCTACAATGATTTGGGTCTATGTGGAAAATTCGACATTATCATTCCAAGACTAGGGCTAGCCGGGGAAGCCCCCTCGCTACTCCTGAAGCCTTGGCCGGGCACTACCCCCCGCCAAGAAGGGACTGAGTGCAAGAGTATAATTGCCATCTAGATCTCGAGACCAAAAAATAGCTAGATAGCCCTCCTAATGCCTTGGTCGGGCTACCACCCCCAAAAAAGATCTGAGTGTAAGAGCATAGTTGCCATCCAGGTCTCGAGATCAGGAAATAGCTAGATAGTCCTCATGATGCCATGGTCGGGCTACCACCCCCAAGAAGGATCTGAGTGTAAGAGCATAGTTGGCATCCACGTCTCGAGACCAGGAAATAGCTAGATAACACTCATGATGCCTGCTACCACCCCCAAGAAGGATCTGAGTGTAAGAGCATAGTTGCTATCCAGATCTCGAGACCAGGAGATAACTAGAAAGCCCTCTTGATGCCTTGGTCGGGTTATCACCCTCCAAGAAGAACTCCAGTTTAAGAGCGTTGTAGCCCTCCCAACCTAAGAGAGGGCTAGATAGTTCTCCTTGATACCTCATTCGGGCTATAAACCCTAAAAAAGCTCAAGGTCTACGATCAGACAAAGGGACTGTCAACCAAAGTCACCGAGCTGTAAGTTTCCATTAAAATGCAAATGCTCAAGCTAGCTATCTACGTTCACGATTAAGCAGTTTTCTTATCTTGACAGGGGCTGAACTTACATGCAATTCAGAATTTGAACCAAGTCTAAAAGCTAAATTTCATTGATGAATGGGGGAGCCTATTCCCCAGTAAGGCTACATCAAACAGGGAGCCCAACCCCTGGTTCTGGGCTACACAAAAAAATGATGATCAAGCATGAGTAAAGATGGGATGCCCACCCCTCTTTCCGGGCATTCAAAACAAGTTGCGAGAAGATAGACTCAGACTTCTACATCCTTCTGATTTCCTCCAGCTTCCCCTCCCACAGGATAAACCTCGTCTCCTCGTCCTCTTTCTGATGGTCACTCATCCTGGTTAGCTGCCTCTGCCACCTAGCCCTGAGGATGCCCCTCGACGGCTTGTTGCTCAGCTAGGTCCTCATCCAAGACTTCATTGACCACCGCCATAACCTCAGGTGGTATGGCTGCATCAAGAAGATTGGTCATTGACTCTGGCATGCCCTCTCCCCCTGCTGTTTCTTTCTTTAAAATAATTTTAGATGGGTCTCGGGCTTCCGTAAGATCTCCTTCTGGCTCCGTGGGTAGAACCCCTTTCAAGGATTCTCCGGGACCTGACGTTGGGAAGACAAGAAGGGGAGAAGAAAGGTCTAACCCAGCTATTTGCTTCCCGGCTTCGACCGCATTAGTGGGATCCAAGTCATCACCTAAGGGGTGAGACATCTTTGTGGCCTTGGCCAATATCTCATCCTTATTCCAGTTAGCAATGATTAATAGGTCAAATGGAGAGGTGAGGGCTTCAGCGACCTGGTATGAAGTGTAGAAGTAACCTTCATTAACCTTTGTTGAAGGATGCAACCACCTCGACCTGGAGCTTAGCGATCCGGGCATGCATATCTTGATTCTCAATATCCAGATTCTTGGCTTCAGCCTTCTAGGTGTCTCTCTACCTAGCCCGCTGCTCTGACTTGAGGGTTTCTTTGTCAAATGATCTTTTCATCCTCTCATGGTCAAAATGAAGCTCTCTCAGTTCAGTCTCTATTTTCTTCCGATTGGAAGTCATCTCCTCTACAAGAGACCGAGCTTGATCGAGAAGCCCCATGACCCTTTCAGTTTCAGTTTCAGCTTCAGCGTGGGTAGCCCGAACATGGAGAAGGGATATCTGTCGACCCATTGCAACATTAAACTTGAAAGCCTACAAAATATGAAACAAAGGTTAGAGAGCAATCAAAGTTCACAGTCACAGAAAGTAAAGGCAATGACTACCTCGGCCAGGAGGGCAGACCCCTTCGTAAGCATGATGTCCACAGGCAATAAAGTCATCCTAGAAAGCTCGCCACCCTGGCAAGATGCAACAAACTGCTTAAGAACCTCATCCTGACCCATCGAGCCCGAATGATGATGGGGGCGAGAAGGGGAGTCTCAAGAATACCAGTCTCGGGATCCCCCGTAGCCTGAACTGATTGAGGCACAGGTGGGTCGGTTGGAGCAGTGGGTAATGTAACTGAAGGAGCGATAACTGTAGCGGGGACCATTGATGAAGGGGTAGATGTGGTCGCATTAGTAACCTAAGAAGCAGGTCCTCCTTTGATTAGTGCCCTGGAAGCCGGCAACGCAAGAATAGCCATCATGGACCTAGCTTGGGTAGGAGATGGAGCTGAAACAGGTAAAGCAGCAGTTGGGATAGTAGGCCCCTCTTTCTCTAAGGTAATCGAGAAGACCCTTCGGGACAATCTAGCAAGAGGGAGGGGTCCAAGCTTGCTGAGCTTCACGGGAAGCTGGAGTAACAATGAAAACTGCTGAAAAAAGAGAGAAAAAAGATGTAAGAAGCAAGCCAGCTAACAGATCAAAGCATAATAACTTGAGATCACTTACGAGGGGTAGCATCGGAGATCCACAGATATTGATTCATCCGGTGGGAATCGAAGGAATCAGCGGTGGGATACTTCAAATTCAGATAGTTCCTGTCAAGAATTGCTCTCAACACCGTTTCAGATTCAGCGGGTAAGGAATCCCGATCCCATGCAGGTTTGTCATTGAAAGCAGTGGTGCCCACCTATGAAGATCGAGCCCTCCCACCAATCATCGCCGGTCAGTATCCACTCCTTCTTCCAGGCTGGATCCTTCCTTGAAGCTCCATGGATGATGAAGTTAAGCTTATTTTTGGCCTTGGCATAGAATTGACCTCGATGGACCTCGGCTAGACTTCCGATTTGGAAGATGAAAGCCAACTCCTCTGCTCCGGGTTCCTAGGTTATCTTGATGAGCTCACACTGCTCCCACCATAGCATAAGGAAGCAGATTAGGTGCCTCCAAAAGCCAGGCGTTAATTGGAAAGGAGCTAGTTTAAGGGCACTGAGAGCCCGCCGTAAGGAAGAATGGAGGGAAAGTCTAACCCCACTCTCGAGGGCCGCCACATGAATTGGAATGATTCCCTTGGAAGGGTTAAGGACGTCGTAGTCTCTGTAAGGGATGGTGAGAGAGACACTGTCAGGAATACCATACTTATATCTTATACGATTGAGGGAGTCCGGGACAACAGTGGAATTGGGGATGACCCTAAAGTCATACGGCGGAAGCCCCACCGGAAGAGAACCGACTACAGTGACTTGACCCCTCCTAGCAATGTTGTCCCTCTCTCCTACGTTAGAGTCTTCATCAACAAAGTCCAGAGGTTTGTCGGGTTGATTCGAGAAGTCAGAGCCGATTGAGACGTTCCTACTAGAGCGATGGTGTTGACAGGCCGGGGAAGAATCCTCGTCGCTCGAGATTCCTCACACCCGTTTCCAAAGAACTAAGTTAGAGTCGTCAATGCCCTCGACCAGAGCTTCAATGCTATCAGAAGAGTTTGACATTGCTGAATGAAGAGTGCTTGAAAGTAGATGAAAGACAGTGGTGAGGTTAAAAAAGATACTGAGAGAGATGAAGTATGAAAATTTGAAGGTGGAAGGATGTGTGAAGAAGAGGCAGCGAGTATGAGTTTAAATAGAGGTTAGGGTTATAATGACGTCGGTGACATCCTTAGGAAGATTGCCTCGAGCAGCGGAGAGGGCCGTAACACAACGAGTTTTTTTGAGGAGCACACCAATCCAAGTTCGACACGTCACCTTAACAGTTAATAAGAAGATTTTATTCAAAGATTCCCAGTAATTGCTTTGTAACGGAAAATTTCCTAAATAAATAGGGAATCTGACTCCAACCCCAACTTCACCTCCAGTGTTCAAGTCAGAGGGGACTTCTCTTAATAGTAAAATTTGGTTAAGGCTCAAAGAGAAATTTTCCACTCTCCTAGCCCAAATCAAAACCCAAATTCGACATTTATGAGACCTCGGGCAAACCATAAAGCTACCCCACCAGAGCAGGGAAGGATCTCTGGGCTTCAGAACCATCAGGGGTAAAGATGGGCACGACAAGGTCGGGCCTAAACGTGAGCACTAGAATCTGGGCTTGTCAAGGCCACCTACCCAGGCACCTCGGTTCCTGAGGACGGTTTCCAAAACCACCCCGTAAAAGTGAGAAAAGATCACTAGGAAGCATTCGAAGCGAAACCCGACATAAACAAAAGTGAACCCCTTCTAGACCAAGGCTTCCCGAGGTCAGGTTTGAATCGTAGCCTAAGACAGAAGCCCACCAACCTCTTAGAAGCCCGCTATCTCTGCTGGGCATGAAAGAAGAATCACGCCTAAATCTACACTACCCCTGCTACCTCCCAAGAATGTCTACAGGGACACCTCAAGCTCCAAAGGGTCGAGGAAAATCAATCCCAAGCTTCTAAGAACAGAGTCAAAGAGTGGATCTACCTCGCTTTATGAGACAACAGGCAACTAGCTCGGTGACCTCCATGAAAAATCATGTCGTGAGAACATACAGGATCATATCTATGTGATAACCAACATTAATTCCTCATACGTGTGAGTCAAGAGTTTGATTCCTAAAAGGAAATAAACTTATCTTCGTCAATAATATCATCATTTTCGCTATTTACTCGGGGTCAACAACTTTTAAATAAAGGATTCCGCCTGATAAGAAGGGAACGGATTCATAGGATCGTGGCGGGATATCAATGAATTCAAACCTACTTGGACCAAATATAAATAGGGCCAAGCATGATAGAGAGAGATATAGAAAAAACATAGTAGAAAAAGAGAGAGATATATAGATGATAAGAAAAAGATGAGAGGAGGGCCTAAATTCTGTAATCAGAGCACGACCGCTGTTGTTTCCACTATTCGACAAGTACAAAGCGACCGCCTTCCTACATCCTAGATAATGTATGAGAGAGAATTCTGTATACCAAAGTGATCAATAATAAAGCTCCTGTTTTTCATTATTATACAAATCTTCATTCCTATCTAAGCAGGTTAGGTATCAAATGTACCGACCCCGACCACCACCTCTGTGGTAGTGGTCTCGAGGGTGCTATCAGGAATTTCTCGTCCTGAACAACTTTCCCGTTAACAACATTAAAGATGACCTATAGTTAGTATCCATTTTGCTTCGACAACTACATAGAACTCAACGATCACTTTCATGAAAAGGGCTACACATTTTCGTTATGCAGCCGCCCAAAGTAAGAAATTGCTACACCACTATGATGATTAAAAGTCGTCATGAAGTGTATATGTTTATGTTAGAAAAATCAAACAAGTGTTTAAAAGAATAAAAAAAAAACTTTGATTCAAAGCCTAAATAAAAAAGCTAAAAGGAGTATATTTGAAAATTATGATTGCTTGGGTTGAAAAACAAAAATAGGATAACGAGCTACATATGCACACACGCTCATATGTTGAAATCTATTATCTTAAAAGAAAAAAATCCGGATGATAATTTGTTTGACATTTTATGGAAAACCTTATGAATAGATGTTGATATAGTTTGCATGATGATGATCCAAATACTTCTTTATATATGTTTGAAGCAAATCCACACACACACACACTTGTTTTGCTTTCAAGCGAATTTGATATGCTAGCAATTTTAGAAGAATTATGAGCAACAGTAGTACAACACACTGTTGCTCCTAGCAACCATGCAAACAATAAAATAAAGTCAAAAACTATTTAGAAATTTAAATCGTATTTTTGTAGATATTTCGATTTGTCGTATTAGATCTTTAATAAAGAAAATACTGATTGCTGATACCAAAGCAAACATTTTCACTTTCTGTTCCTTACCTTTTATGGAAACCAAAAAGAGAAAGACAAAAAAAAAACTTTTTAAAACAAACCCATTTGAGGTAGAAAATCAAATCATAGGAATGAAGAGAATCTCCTAGCTAGAGCTTTGGAAACTAGGGTTGAAGCAAATCAATACATAGTTGCTGTTGAAAATGAAATTATATATGATGGAGAGAAAGCTTTACGTGGGGATCTTAAGAGTTTGAAATAAATTAACTTGAGTAATTATATTTAATTAGCCAATTTTTCAATTTTGTAAATAAATTAACAATAATTCTACTTTGTCCAAATTTGATGTCCAAACATGATATCTAAATGATGTGGTATCACTATAATCCATTTATTTAAATTGTATTAGATTTGCATGATTTAAATGAATGGATTATTGTGATACCACATCATTTGGACACCAGATTGGATACCAAATTTGGGTAACGTAGTTGTTGTATGTGAAATTTTCCTTATTGACGTGTCATCCAAGAATAGCGAAAATTGTGGAAGACCAGCCATGCCACATCGACAAAAGTCAACTTACTAATCACAACTCGACACACGTGATCCAAGTTAGCGACATCACCATAATCCATCAATGAACTCAGATGTTTGCGCACCAAGTAAGCTGAGTCGAGCAAGATACCTAAAATAGGCAAGAGATTTACCCACATTGTATCTCCGTTCACCGAGATTTCCTCATCCGGTTAAGAAGCCTTCCAGTTTTATTGAATCGTAAGAGATCGACTCTGAAAAGGAGACAAACACATCTTCTTTGAAAGATACAGATCCCAATCAGACAATAACTTAACATCAATCGGGAAAGAATCCCAATTGATCCGCAGAACTCGAGTTTTAGCATGATTCTAATTAATTATATTTTTTACAGTGAACACATGTATTTATATCATACTTGTATGTCAAGTGCCAAAAACCAGAGAATATGATATAAATACATGTGTTCACTATAAAAAATATAGTCAGTTGATAACAAAGAAAGAGAGAGATTATAGGGTGTAATTAATTAATTTCATAGTGGATTTGTTTTTTCATCGCCAAGCGACAACCCATAGACGTTTCTCTGTTATCAGAGTTTTACCATGGAAAATCGTCTCGTTTACTATATGTTCTATTTTTATTCCATTTCGCTTACAGATTGGACGAGCTAAATCGTTGACCGGTTGACTTTCCATAAGTCCAGAAATCACAGTCAACAATTGATGCTAGAATGAGGGGTAACCTAAATTCAGTAAACCCTTGCGAATAATGGCTACCAATGAAGATAGAAGTGGTTACAGAAACAACAAGAGCTTACCAGATGATACGAGAAGAGTTAACACTACTTTTAACAACATGGGACCGTCAAGGTGACCTTAACTGCCGAGGACTAACCAACAGTTATCCCTAATGTCCAGCCGTTTTCCTCGACAACAGAAGAAATTGATCAACGGTTTCGTGATTCCCTACAACAACTTGTAGCAAACGCTGCAAGAAAAGGAATCATTGAATCACCCTTACAAGCACCACAGGGATGACCTCACCTTAACACCTCCACACATTAGACAATCATCTGGGCAGACTATATAATGTAATAGTTGACCCAACACCAGATGCACCGTTACGGATGGGGAGGAATCCAACGGATCATCCGAAACCTTTGTCAGAAAGACAGGCTCGAAACAGTAAAGAGCCTAAGAAGAATGAACACCCCCTCAATAGACATAACCATAATCAACCCGAGCAGGATCTGGACCGGCCTAGTAGGCATACTCCGCCGAAAGAGCCGTTCGACCTTGTCTAAAGATAGCGTCTGGTACCATTGTTGAAGATACTAGAAAGGGCAATCTGATTGGATGGCTTGGACAGAGAAACTCACGGGCAGAATACTGACTGGGGGGGATCAAAGCCTAATCATTCAGTAAATATTGAGTCTGAATGAGGAACCAAAATACGAGCGGGATGTACTCATACAAAGGCTTACCTAGAAAGTTCAAAGTAACAGGCGACATAAGAATTTGTTAATTAGGCAATATGGGCGTAACTACTAATGGATGATGAGTCTGATAACCCATTCACTAATAACACTGTTCCTAGAAAGGTTTAGGATGCCTCATGTTGAACGGTTCAAAAAGGACACTAACCTGAAGGAACAAGTACAGCGATATAAAAGTGCAATGCCCAATATGCTCGGAATGATGCCTTGTTATGTCTCAATTTCCCCAAGAATCTTAGAGATATGGGTTCCAGATGGTTTGGAAGTCTCTCTACAGCCAACATAGGAAGCTTCGATGAACTTAACAAGGCATTCTCAATTCCTCAGGAATGTTCACACGAAGAAATTAGCGGTACATCTCTCTCAGCTCAAACAAGAGAAAACCGAGTCGTTGAAGAAATATTTGTATAGATTTGGTTCGGAAGTATTAGAAATTGAGAGTGCGAATGACGAGGCGATCATAGCAGTGTTTATCAATAACTTGTAAAATGGTCAATTATCCTTTGACCTGAGAGGGGCTCGTTTAACCAACTGTGTCGACATGATGGACATGTCAAGAGGGTACACGTTATCTGAGGAACAGGAAATTGCAACATGAGGGATTTTTATGCATAAGGGTCATCCCGAAGAGGCAAAGTCTAAAGAAAATTGGGATAAAAACTAGAAATGGGACAAATAGAAAAGCAAGACCCTAGGCGGCCACCGGGATAATGACTCCAAAGCTGACTGAACCAATTCTAGATTCCATGGGAAGCATACAAACTACACCCCTTTGAAGAAAAAACATAAGGAAATCTCGACGATCATAGAAGTAAAGAACTTGTTAAAAGAGCCACCCAAACAGTCAAACTTCGCTTGCTGAGATACTACGAAGTATTGAAGATTCCATAAGAAAAATAAGCATGAAACCTCCAAGTGTTACCAATTCAAAGACCACATCGAGACCCTTATCCAGGAAAGACATTTAAAGGATATTTTCCTCAATAAGACGGTGGACAAACAGCCCAGTCGAGACAACTGGTAAGAGAAAAGTCGATGAAGAAAATTGAGTCTGAAGCAAACTGAAGAAGATGGAGCAATAAACACCATATTCGGTGGACTTTCAATAGGGAAGAGAAACAGAAAGATGACACAAGAGGTCAGAGAAGTAATGGAGGCAAGAAGGGGCCTTAATGTAAACTCCATTGAGCTCGACCCAAAAAGGATCAAAAAGGCTAGGACCTCATAATATTCACTAAGACTGATTCACACGGTGTGGATGTCAAGCCTAATGATGCACTTGCTATAAATGCTCAAATCGAGCACAGGGACGTTCACCAAGTACTAATTGACAACGGGGAGCTCAACAAAAATATTGAGTGTTGGGGTGTATGATTAGCTAAGGTTAGATAGAAGAGACTTACAACCCCTTCGTATACCGCTTTGAGGGTTTGGGAAAGCAGAGGTAAGGTCCTTGGGAACAACGAAATTGCTAGTAAAGATTGGGGAAGCCGTATGCCAGAAGACAGTGTTACTCTATTTTGTAGTAGTGGATATTAAAAATTTACCTTACAACACCCTACTAGGGCGACCATTCCTGAACAAGACAAAGGAAACCATGACGACCTACACTCTAATGATGAAATTCCCAACTGAATCTGGTGTAGGTGTATCAAGGGGTCTCAAGAGCTGGCTTGGAAACTAAACCTCATGGTTTATAAGGAAAAGATAGAGAAAAATGACCACTGAGTGTTTGTGGTTCAAGGGGGTGGCATATGTGTAACAATAGAGGAGTCGGAAGTCCATGATGAAGTGCTAAAGAGATTCGAGCTCGACCGGAGAGAAGAGCCAGAGGCATGAAAGGATGAACCAACATAAGCAATGTCACTTGATGAAGAAGAGCCGACCAAAATGGTTAAGATAGGCTCGAGTTTGTAAAAAGGCATCAAAGTTTTGTTGACCAGCCAGTTGAGAGAATACAAGGATGTGTTCGTCTAGAGTCATGAAGATATGTCAGAGATCGACTCAAAAGTAATATCACACTACCTAGCTATTGATAAGCGACATGTAGACAATTCTGGTAGATGTTCGACTGAGTGACATGTGGACAACGTCAAGTTCAATACAATTACAACTCGAATATGCAGAGAATGAATCTTATTTGAACAAGATGTCTAGAAGTACGCTTTGATAAGAAAGTAAACTTCCTTAAGGGTATCAGAATCTAGATTAGGCAAGAAGTCTAATACGTGAGAGATAGGAAACATGTAAAAAAACAAAGACGACCTCAACAAGTAATAAGTCCTAATAAAACACCACCATATATTCTTTACTTGTACACCAAAAATTAGGGTTTTATGCACGTATAAATAGACCCTAAAAGCACCATTATCAGAGGTAGTGAAAATCTTTACGCAAGGAGAGAACAAGAGTGCTTAATGGTCTGGTTCATTAAGCAACGATTACGGTTCGAACCGAACCGTGGTCACCTTTATGCATGTGCCACCAAACCTAGTAGTCAATAGATTTCTTATTTCATATTTTGATTTTTTTTTGTTTTTAAATTTACGTGTCATGTTTCATCATAATAAATTCCTATTATGCGAATGATCAAAATAACCCCGGTTCCATTAATTTTGACTAACGTTTGACTGATGTAGGGATCAAAATGATGTCTTTTTGAAAAGTTGGGGGCCACGAGAACAAAAACTAGAAAGATCAGTAAACAATGATAAATCGCAAAACAATAGGGACCCAATGAAATTCCCTAAAAATAAATCGCAAACGTTTCTTTTTCTTTCCCAGTTACTGCCGCTCTCTTCTGTCCTCAAAAATCGCCTGCTCCTGCATCTCTTCATCTTATTGTTGCTGCCACCGTCAACGCCGCTCCTCTAAGACCTACGGTGCTGCTCCAGTCACCGGAACCCTCTACGCGTCTTTTCCGGTCTCTTGAAGAATCCACGCTTCTGCTCTCCTTAGGTATGGCCTTCATGTCTGATATATCCATTGTGAATGCGAATATTGGATTTTATTAATGTTTGAATTTTTGAAAAAAATCTTTGTCAAGTTTCTTTGACTATTAATTAATTGTCAACCATTAATTCAATGGAGATATTAAGGTCGGGTTTTAGAATCTCAGACATGTTTAACTTACAAGTTTAAAAAATTTAAGGGTTCAAGAAAAGAATTGTATTGTTGAATGAGCTGCTTGATTAATTAAGAACCAGTATGAACTGTTGAACCCTGTTTGACTTGTTATACAGTATATATGTTAATTGATTTTCATGATTTTTTTTTTTTTTTTGCAATTTCATTTCATTTTCTTGTAGAATTTTTTGGGTTTATCTAAAGTCTTCATTTTATCTCCTTCATACTTCACTTCACTGTGCCTATCATCTCATTCGCACACACCTTACTTTTCTTTGTTTATTTGATTCTTGATTCAATTTATAATCTCTCTCTTGATTCACTTTTTTATTGCCTTGTTGGTATCAGATCATCATAAGTGACTAGTTAGGTTACATTTTGAGTGAGGTAGGAAGAAAGGAATGAATAAAGGAAGCGGAACTGGTCCCACGGCAGTAGCAGCTGCAGCAGCAGCTCAGAAACAAAAGATCCTGATGCAACGAGTTGAAACAGATATTGCCAACATTGTCGATAATTTCAGTCAACTAGTCAATGTTGCTAGGGTATACTACTACTCACACCATTTCTTTTGATTTGTATTTTATGCAATATAGAACTGCTCATCGTTGAATGCCTTTATTCTAGTATTGTATCTCTGTTTCTATTGATGCACAACCGTGTGCAGCTGTATTTTTATCTTTTGGGTGTAACAACTTTCTTCTCTGATGCTGAGTAAGCTATTGCAGTTATCATGAAATTGAGATCATTTAATAACTTTTCCCTTCTTGAAAATTTGATGGCCTATAAATGCGTATTAGCATATTTTGTGGCCAAACTACAGAATCAAACTCGCTCCTTGTCTCCTTGAGACGTGCAAGTTCAATAACAATATAGAAGCCTTAAATAAAGTCTTTGCTAATAACTTATCTGCTTGCTTCGGAGGAAAAAATATGGCATTGTGAACTGCTTACTTAAATAATGTATTTTCTGATGCCTTAGATAGTTGGATGCAATTGGATTGTTCCTTCTTGTCTAACAAGAAAATGTTCTTCAGCTTCATTTAGTTGATTTTTGTTATAGGTTTATAACTGCCATAACATTGATTGAATTGTCCTTTGAATTTATGTATTTACTTCACTTTAGCTTTATTGTGTATAGGTGAATGATCCGCTTGTCAGAAATTCACAAGAAGCATTCATGATGGAGATGCGTGCATCTAGAATGGTATTAAAAAGTTTATATTTCATTATATTTAGAAATTTTATTTGGCACTGTACAGTCGTATATATTGCCAAGGAACTCTAAATTCCACCGCTGATAGTCGAGACACTCCACACAGCATTATCCCACTCCAATTATGATGTATCACTTTCATAGACCTTCTCAACTTCTGGGTTTTACTTAATAAAAGTGATGCTTTTGACTTTATAGTTAAAAATCATCCATAAAATAAGCATTTGCTTGAGACCTCAGTTTTAACTGGATTCTTGATGAATCCAAGTTTGTGTTAGGTTACAACCTTCCTGAATGTTTATCTGTTTTCCGTTTTGTAATTCCAGTTCATCCATTGATTATCAACAGGTCCAGGCAGCGGACTCTCTACTAAGGCTGGTTTCCGAGTTAAAACAGACTGCAATCTTCTCAGGATTTGCATCTCTTAATGATCATGTAGAACAAAGAATAAATGAGTTTAACCAACAGGCAGAAAAAACAGACCGCATGTTGGGTAGAATTGGAGAGGAAGCCGCTGCTAGCCTCAAGGAGCTTGAAGCACATTATTATTCTTCTGCACAGAGGACAAATGAAATCCTACCACAGTGAGTTAAGGATGTAGAGCATGTGGTATCTTTTACCTACATGTGGTCATCCCTTCTTGGTATATCTTTTACCTATGGGAACAACTTATTTGGTTAATATGAACGAGTCAAGTTTGGAAGAAATAGGGTATCTTTCGATGATGCTGACTGCTTTTAACATGAAGCCATAAGTTTATAAATCTTTCCTTCTTTCTTTATTTGTTCCCAATTGTGTTCTGTTTGGAGGGGTCGTGAAGAATGCTATTTTAATGGTCAGTTTGGTCAAAGTCATGAATTTTGGAAATGTAAGTCTGGGATGAGCATTAGTTAAATGTCAAGGGCTTACAAACTTTAGATGATTGCCTTGGTTTGGAAGAAATGGGGAAATGGGGATGGGGGGAGGATTCAATTTTGGGATGATTTTCATCCCTATCCCCTTCCCCATTTTCCCTCCAAGAAAATCTCCAAATGGGGATGGGGACACGGGGAATTGGAGCCCCGGGAAAAAATGTGCATGTCTAGTTCACTGTCTGCTGTTCTTGATTTCATCTCAAGTGTTGTGGTTGCCTTCCTCCCAGGGTTCATACAATGTTTGTTTGAGAGCATAATTTCCTACAATCTTTATGTTCTTGATTCTTTTTATTTTGCTTTGTTGAATGGTTCAGGGAATGACAACTGCTTTGTTAAATCCCTTTGTTGTGGCTTGCTATTTATTCCGTTGAAGTGATGTTTTAGCTTTTAGGAGTTGTTTAGTATGGGGAAATGTTTGAATGGGAATGAGAAGCTGATAACATTCTTATGTTTGTTATTAGGTTTACGTTTTTTTATTCCTAAGAAAGTGATTACCATGCGAATCATATTATTCACATTACTCTCCAAGGGATAATATGAAGCCCCCCTATTAATATGAAACCCCCCAATAGGTGAGTTTTATATTATTCTCCAACCGATTCCCATCATGGAATCCACCATAAATTAAAAATATAATTAATATAATATAAATTTACGATTTAAAATTTTAATTTTAACATATCAACAATTTATGTGTTTTTAATTTAAAAGTTGTAAATGTATTTAAATCTTAATCATTTGATTAAGAATATATTAGTAGTTGAGATATTGAAGTTAAAATTTTAAATTACAAATTTAAATTGATTTTGCTTAATCCTGTATATTATATATAAAATGTATTATACATAATATATTGTATTTGATATATATATATATATATATATATATATATATATATATATGATCTAAATTATCTAAATATATATAATATAAGATTTCCATGTGCAATCAAACACAATTAACTAACATTCTAAGGAATTTAATAAAATATTCTCATGTATAACCAAATACATATATATAGGTTTTCAGGAATCACATTATTATGTATCAAATTATCTAAAGATATATAATATAAGATTTCAACGTGCAATCAAACACAATTATCTAATATTCTTAGGAATTTAATAAAATATTCTCATGCACAGTTAACTACATATATATATATATATATATATATATATATAGGTTTTCAAGAATCACATTATTATGTTTAGTTTTCCTATGAATCAGATTATTTTGATTACCTTATATCAAAGAACCTTAAGTACTTTGTGGTTTTAAATTAATTCTTTATTGTTTGATACCCAACATATCAATATAGATTTTTGATGCGTAAAATCCTACTTTTGATATCCTTATTATATTGAAATGGTTCAAGATTTCTTGTTGAAGGTTTTATTTTCTTTACAACTGTTGTATGTATATTTTTATCGAATGTATACGTCACTGACAAGGTGGATAGTTCTTTAAGATTGCCAGGTAGATATCCAAATAGGCATCCAGAAAATATCCTTCAAGATATCACTAAGGAATACGAACCCGAGTAAGTGTAAATACAAGTATTTGGCAAGTCAAGACCTGGTCGGGACCAAGTGATGTCATGTTTCACTCGGGACCAAGCAATGTCATATTCTACTCGGGACAAAAACGAGAAACCCGAATAAAGAAGTCCAACACATAATTCGCACATGGGTATAATAAGAGTCATGCTCAAATATACAAAGACATCCATATCAAGAAGAATAAAATACCAAACAGGAAACATGTTCCAAATTGGGCAACAACTTTACTTTTTCAAGAAGACTGTACATTTATAAGGAAATAAAGTCCTAAACTGACTATATCTCCAGAGTCCCATTCGATCTCCATACAATCTCCGAAATAGAAAAAAAGTTAAAGACGACTTCAACAAGAAACCAAATTGTAACTGAATACATAATTATTTCATTACTTGTACAACAAGGATTAAGGTTCTATGCAAATATAAATAGACCCATGATCTTATTGTTGAAGAGGAAAAAAAAAAAAGAGATACAGAATCACGAGCAGAGAGAAGAAAAAAAGATCGAGTGGTGTAATTTTTATATTCAGTAGTGAATTTTGGCTCGGTTGTTTGTTCAACCACCCCTGGACGTTTCTCCGATCACCAGAGTTTTACTACGTAAACTCGTGTCTAACTAGCTTCAAATTACATTCTCTTTCTCTTTCTCTTTGACAGGTCACAACTAAATCCAATCAACATCAACAATTGGCGCTAGAAGAAGGGGGCTGAACCTTCGATCTAGCTAAATAATGGCTGGTAGCGGAAGTAGAAACAGCTCAGGGGATATTCGAATATCTCCAGATAATGATCACATAGGTAGGAGTACACGAGATCCCACCGCAACCGCCGAGAACCAATCAGCACCCATGGTTGGTATCCAACAAATCCCTCCTATCAGTGAGGACATAGCACGTCGTTTCCGTGAGGCACTGGAACAACTATTGATAGACGTGGCAAAGGAAGGGGTAGATCTATTAGCTACGGAACAGGCGCATACTCCACCTACAAGGCTTCTTTCGGTTATAGTTGGGCCAGATGTACTAGAAGCTGGTAGGAACTCTTGACAAATCAATCAAGATGGGGGTATAACACGTAACCAGGACAAGAGACGTGAAACACCCGAAGAAGAATGACCACGCCAAAGGCAGAGTCACTGCCGGATGGCCCATGATAGACACCGTAAATATGACCGGCGCAGGGATCGGTCATCATCGTCAGAGGATAACGATCGGCACCATCGCAAGCGATGTCATGGAACCATATGCCTGTAAGGATCGGCCCATGAGACTCAGCAACAAAGTGAATAGGGGCTGGAAATAGGCATGATGATCACCCGACAGTTTAATCATCATAGAGAACTGGTGGGGGACAGAGATGTTATGATTCGGAGCTTGACCCGAGAAGTCGAAAACAACAGACGTCAAATAGATGCATTGGTTAGGCGTTATGGATATAAGGAGTTATCTGACGATGATTCTGATAGTCCATTCACTAGGGACATCCTGCGAACCCTTTTCCCAGAAAGGTTCAGGATGCCATATGTGGAACAATTCAAGAAGGATACAAATCCTAAAGAACACGTCAGACGGTATAAAAGCGCTATGGCTCAGTATGCCCACAGCGACCCTTTACTATGTCTCAATTTTCCAAAAACTCTAGGAGACACAGATTCAAGATGGTTTGGAAGATTGCACCCGGCAAGCATCGGGAATTTCGGTGAGTTAAGCAGAAGTTTCTCAAGACAATTTCTGGATAATGTACACATGAAAAAATCAGTGGCTTACATTTCTCAGTTGAAATAAGGAAAAGATGAGTCATTGAAAAAAATACCTGAAGAGATTCGGTTAGGCGGTCTCAGAAATCGGCAGTACAAATGATGAAACAATATTTGTTGCATTCATAAACAACTTGCAGAATGGACGGCTATCTTTTGACCTAAGAAGGGCCCGTTTAACCAGATATACAGACATTATGGACATGGCTGGAGGATATGCACTAGCCGAGGAAGGGGAGTTAGCAACAGGAGGATTCTACATGCATGGAGGGAGACCCGAACAAAATGATGCCGAGTCAAAGGTACAGAACCACAAAGGAAAACAAAAAAGAAACAGCAAAGAAAGAAGCAAGGATGGGGGAAGCGGGCGTAATGCTGACCAGGCCACAAAGAAATTTCGAGGAAAATACACAAACTACACCTCTCCAAAAAAAACAGGAAGAAATCTTAGCCATATTAGAAAAACAAATATGGTAAAGGAGCCACGTCGATAGTCTCAATTTTCTCGGTGAGATACAACAAAATATTATTGATTCCATAAGGAAACCGGTCATGAGACTTCCAAATGTTACCAGCTTAGAGACTACATAGAGACCCTCATCCGGGAAGGACACCTCCAAGATATAATCCTGAAGAAAGATGAGAAGTCAGAAACAAAGAAAGAGACCAAAGTCGATCATAATTCTGGTCAGAATAAAAGGGCCAGTCTCGAGGCCAATGAAGTAATACAAACAATCTTCGGAGGACCATCGACTAGGAGAAGTAATCGGGAGCGAACTCAGAAAATTCAAGAAGTGGTAGAGGCAAGACAGAACTTTGATGTCAACTTCGTCGAACCAGACCCGAAAAGAATAAAGGAATGATGGGACCCAATAATATTCACAGAGGTCGACTCACATGGGGTCGATGTTCGACCGAATGTCTCCCTCGTCAAGTGCCCGAATTGGCCACATGGAAGTCAGGAGAATTTAATAGGCAATGGTAGTTCGACCGATATTCTCAATGTAGCTTTCTACGACCAACTCAGGTTGGACTGAAAGGATTTACAACCTTTCCATACCCCACTCAGAGGATTCGGGGGAGTCGAGGTCAGGTCTCTTAGGACGGCAAAGCTGCCCATAAAAATTGGAGTAGCACCTTGTTAGAGAACAGTGTTACTCGACTTTGTAGTGGTAGACCTGGACAATTGGCCTTATAACGTGTTGTTAGGTGGACCATTCTTGAATAAAACTAAGGCAGTAACAGCTACATATGCTCTGATGATCAAATTCCCAACTGAACGGGGGGTAGGAGTGGCCAAGGGGTCCCATGAGATGGCCAGAAGAGCTAATCTTTCGGTTTATAAAGACAAGGACAATAGTGAGCAAGTGTGTACCATAACACAGTCAGATCAGATCGAGCAAGAATCACTGTTGTTTGAGTTCGATCTGAGGGAAGAGCCGAAAGTGTCTAAAAGTGAACCAATAGAGGAAATAGTCTTAAAGGAAGATGAACCAGATAAAAAGATCAAAATCGGGGCTGGTTTAAAAGGAAAGGTTAAGCAAAACCTTATTGATCTACTTAGAATACAAAGATGTGTTTACCTGGAATCATGAAGACATGGTAAGGATAGATGCCCGAGTAATATCACATCATCTTGTGGTGAACCCAAATGCAAAACCAATAATACCAAAGAGAAGACCGTTCAACCTCGAAAGAAGTCAGGCGATCAAGCAGGAAGTGGAGAAGTTACTCATTGTAGGGTCGATCAGAGAGATCAGCTACCCTCAGTGGGTAGCCAATGTGGTCCTCGTCTAGAAGAAAAATGGCCAGTGGAGAATGTGTGTAGACTTCACAGACCTAAATAAGGCCTGACCAAAAAACAGTTTTCCACTGCCAAGGATAGACCAACTGGTTGATGCCACATCAGGCCACGAATTACTCAGTTTCATGAATACCTACTCAGGGTACAACCAAATCCGGATGAATAAGGTTGATGAGGAAAAAACAGCGTTCACAAATACTGTTACACAGTAATGCCTTTTGGGCTAAAGAATGCAAGAGCAACATACCAAAGAATGGTCAACAGAATCTTCGCACGTCAAATAGGAAGAAATATGAAAGTTTACATATATGACATGTTGACCAAGAGCATCTCGGCAGATGGGCATGCTTCAGACCTGCGGGAAACATTCGATGTCTTAATGAGATATCAGATGAAGTTGAATCTGAACAAATGCTTGTTTGGAGTTCCTTCAGGAAGGTTCCTGGGTTTCCAAGTTCACCAGAGGGGAATCGAAGTGAACCTTGAGAAGATCCAAACCCTTCAAAAAATGACCTCGCCAAGGACGCTAAAAGAAGTGCATCGCTTGACAGGATGCTTAGCCTCCTTGGGCAGATTTATTTCAAAGGTCACAGATAGATGTGCTCCCGCTCTTTTTTTTAAAGTAATTAAAAAAAGAAAAGAGCTCGAATGGAACGAAGAATGCGAGCAGGCGTTCCTAAAAATCAAAGAGTACTTAAGACAGACTCTCATCCTTTCAAAACCTAAAATGGGAGAAGTACTCCACTTATACTTATCAATTACGGAATTAGCAACGAGCTCAGTTCTAGTCAGAACAGAAGATGGGGTACAGAGACCAGTATACTATACCAGTAAGGCATTGCTTCTAGCAGAAACCAGGTATTCACGAACAGAAAAAATGGCCCTAGCATTGGTTTCAGCAACAACGAAGCTAAAGCCATACTTTCAGGCTCATACAATCTAGGTTCTCACCAACTGCCCACTAAAACAAATCTTATAAAAGCCAAAAATTTCGGCGAGATTAACTAAATGGGAAATCGAGCTGAGTGAGTTCGATATTCAGTACGTCCCCAGGACGTCTCTCAAAGGCCAAGCAATGGCATATTTCATAACAGAATTCACAGAACCAAACCTGGAAGAAAAATGAATGTTAGGCAAGAAATTCTCATGGAGGCTATATGTTGATGGTTCCTCGAACACTCATTGCAGCGGAGCAAGGATCGTAGTATGCACCTCGGAGGGAGATGATGTTGAATGTGCCATGAGATTCGACTTCAAAGGAACAAATAACTAAGCTGAGTACGAGGCATTACTAGCTAGACTCAGGGTATGCATAGCCCTCGTAGCAGATGAGGTCGAGATATTCAGTGACTCACAAGTGATCGTCAACCAAGTTCTGAACGAATACCAAGCTAGAGATGAAGGAATGATAGCTTATCAAGACATAACAAAACAACTCCTTCAAAAATTCAAGGAATATATATTGTCCAGATTCCCAGGGAAGAGAATGAAATGGCTGACGCTTTGTCCAAACTAGCATCAGCAACAACCACAATCAGGCCAAAAACTATTCTGGTCGCACATCTCCTCAGACAGAGTATAGTTGAGTCAAAAAACTTGGAAATCTCATAAATCCGAACACAGTCAGACGGTTGGATGACTCAGCTGAAAAGATACCTAGAAGAAGACGTACTCCATAAAGATCCTCTAGAAGCCAAACGTGTCAGGTACCGGTCAGCAAGATACACATTGATCGAAGGAGAACTGTACAGAAGAGGGTTTTCCTAAACACTCCAAAGATGTGCATCAGAGGAAGATGCATGTCGGATACTACAGGAAATCCATGGCGGAGTATGCGGAAACCATACTGGGGGGTAAAAGTTTGGCACATAAGGTACTCAGGTAAGGTTATTATTGGCCCTCTTTGTTCTCGGGTGCACAGCGATGTTCAAAAAGCTGCAATGCATGCCAAAGGATCGCTAACGATATCCGACAACCCCCTGAACAACTCAGAAGTCTTACATCCCTATGGCCATTTTCCATGTGGGGTCTGGACTTAATTGACCCAATGCCAGCAAGGACAGGGGGTGGAATAAAGCATGCAACAGTAGCTGTCGATTATTTCACAAAGTGGGTAGAAGTCGAAGCATTGGTACATATCACAGAAGCAAATACCACGAACTTTATGAAGAAAAATATACTCTATAGATTTGGAGTCCCAAGCACTATCATCACTGACAACGGCACCCAGTTCGATAATCTAAAATTTAAACAGTTATGCAATGAGTCCCAAATTGCCAATTACTACACCACATCTGCCCACCCTCAGACGAATGGGCAAGCTGAAGCAATAAACAAAATCATCAAGCACACACTCAAAGCAAAGCTAGATGCCAATAAGGGAAGTTGGGTTGAAAAAATTCCTGAGGTATTATGAGCATATCGGACGACGGTAAGGACTTCTACAGGAGAGACTCCATTCACTTTAGCGTTTGGAATAGAAGTTGTTATCCCCGTTGAAATATCGTACGCTTCACCTAGGGTTAGGCTGTACGATGAGGACCAAAATGTTGATATGCTGTTACAAAGTCTAAATGAGCTAGAGGAGAAGAGGGAGAAATCCCGAATACAAATATGGCGTATCAGCAAAGAGTGGCCCGCCACTACAACTCTCATGTTCAGATCAGGAAATTCTAACTAGGAGACCTGGTACTCAGAAAAGTGTCATTGAACACAAAAAACAAAGATGCAGGCTCTTTGGCTGACAAATGGGAAGGCCCGTACAAAATTGAATGAGTAGCTGGTCATGTAGCATATTGGATTGCCTTACTAGATTGAGGGGTTTTACCCCAGCCATGCAACGCCCAATATTTGAAGATTTTTTATCCTTGAAATTTGTTTCCTTTAGACAGGTCAATTTTGTTTAGTCAGGATATTTTTTAGTTTTGATATTTTATCCTTGTTAATTTTGCAGTTATAAATAAATGCCCAACACGAGATTTTAGAAATTAAAGCATATGATAATAAGAACATATGAAAGACGGGCATGATAATAAGAACATGAAACAAAATAAAATGCTCGGGACCATTAATTTGGTAAAATCCCCGAATGGGCGGAGAAGCTCGAAGGAGCATGTCAGCCGAGCAAGGTCAGTCGACCTTAGCCAAAAGGCAAACCCGATGCACCAGATTCTGGAGAACTTATCAGGGTGTCGTCGGGAAAAATCTTGGTGAGATGCTCAGCTGTGTTAAGCAATTGAAAAACTTAACGATTCGGTAAACCCTTGCACAGATAAAACTAAGAAGACGTCCTCAGTGACTTGTGTAAGGACTCGAACATATGATCATGGTGAGCCTTGATGTAATGTTTGGGTAGCAACCGATTATGAAATACGAGTATAAATCTACTTGCTTGTTTCAAGATGGCTCGGTTAATAATATTAGCCAATTTAATAAGATACTTAGCATTAGAAAATTGTTCCGAGTAAACAAAACCAAGTTAAATAAGATACTCGGTAAAATTGCCAGTTAAATAAGATACTTGGCGTTAAAAATTGTTCCGGTTAACAAAGCTAAGTTAAACAAGATACTCGGTGAAATTTATCGAACAACGGAGTTAGCCAGTTCAATAAGATACTTGGTGTTAGAAGTTATTCCAAGTAACAAAATCAAGTTAAATAAGATACTCGGTACTCGGTACTCGGTGAAAGTACTCGAGCAATAAGTCAGCCGATTTAAACAAAATACTTGCCTTTCTGAACAAAGCAGTTCACGAAAAACTTCATTGATCAAAAATTTTACAAGGTGAATATTTTACAAAAATGACTAAGGCTAGGATGAGGATTTGAAACTCTTGCCGATACTCGGGTCAGGCACCATCTCATACTCAAGGAAGAGACTTTCATTTGAAGGCCAAGCAATTATGTTGACCGAATCATCCATCCACTCGCTGTAATCTGCTCCAGGGATCAGGCCAACATCAGGCCTCGAACCATCCACACCAGATTCCTGACTGGCATAGAATGTCGAGAGAGAATGCTCTGATGGAATCTCCAAATGCATACGATGGGGCTCTTTATCTCGGTTGCAACAGTAAGCTCTCTATTCTTTCATCTGAGTCCGAAGAGATTCCAGGGACCGGTTCACATGGTTCTTGATCGATAGCTCCCAGTTGGTTCGAGCTTTATCAGTTGCCCGATTCTTGACTTCAAAAAATTCGACGGCTGAAACTAACCTTTGCTGAAATTCCCGAATGAGAAGGGCGTCATAAGCTTGGGACCTTTCAAAGCTATCAACCCCTTGGACCTCAAGTGTCAGCCTAGCCCCCTTTGATAGGGATTCGACCGCCAAAGCTTGGCGTTCAAAGTCTTCAATTTTCTGCTCATAGGACGACTTGGCCTGTTCAACTTCCTGTTCGGCTTTGAGCATCAATTCCTGGGCAGCAGATCGTAAATTTTGAAAGGACATAACCTTCTCTTCTGCAAAAAAGCTCTCTCATCGGCTTCTATTTGCTTAGCCAAGCAACGATCGATGAATTCCTAGGCAGAGCTCACCTCCCTCTGATAAGCCGCCTCAACCCGAGCACGTTATCCTCACTTTCCTTTAGCTGAGCTTCAAGACGCCTTATCCGATCAGCGTGATGCTATTGCGTCTAAACTAACTCAGCAAACTCGGCCACCATCTGGAGGATTTGACATAAGAAAATAAGTTCCAGTCCGACCAGATTGCCTTAGTGTGAAGAAATGCCTAATTTCGCTTGGAGAAGGCAGCGACAGGTTCATCCGGCTCCACATATACCACATACACATCAGGATTCTGTAGTTGTTTGGAGCAAGTTAGGCTGGAGCGATCCCCATTTTGGTAAGGAACCAAGCAATGAATGGCTGAAGTGGAAAAGTCACACCACAGCAGAGCATAAATCGCCACCATACCCGAAGGTGGGTTCCATCCGGCTCTATCACTAGCAGGAGCCAATATGACCTAGTCATCTAGGTCAAACCAAGCATGATACTTCACGATTTCATCTTCCCCGACCACATTTGGCTCAGCATCATACCTACCCGGATGATCAAGAGAAAAAGAGATGCGAGACGCACTGTGTTCCTTTTCGATATCAATTTCTTCAATTATTTTCCTCTTGACTTGGAAACTGCTCGAGCCATGCTTGTAAACTACACGTTTGCTATAATGTTTTCCCATCCTCGATCGCAAAGGAACACTGTGATGATCAGATACAAAAGATCCAAAACTGGAAGAAGATTCAGAACTATAACTTAAACGAACGTCAGGATAAAACCCGGAAACATCAACGTCTAAAAAAGGAGGCTCATCAGGAGGGATTTCCCCCAATAATCTACGAACACAAGAGACTAATTGAAAATCTCCACGCTCAAGCGCTTCGAAAGCTATAATAAAAAGGCGATGTCGTGAAACATGATCCATCGAAACAAACCTTTAAAATAAAACGTAAAAAAACCTGGAAAAGCTTCAATGGAGAATTGAGATGAATCTCTGCGCAAGAAATCTGGGTTCAATGTCTGCTTATGCGAAAATGAACCGGAATAGTTCCTTTTCGGCTTAAATAGATTTTTCAAGACGCAAAACCATAGGGTCTCAAAAAGCGGGAAAAAATCAAAATAAAGATTTGATGACGTAGGTGGCGCATCAGGAGATGCACAAACTGCTTCTCAAAAATGCTACTAGGGGAATGAAACGGTGGGAAGACATGTGCCAAGAAAAGAACTGACCAAGCCGACAAAATTTTGAAACGTAGCAATCATTAAGATTTCGCGTGAAGGGATTTACATGGTAGCCATTAAGACACGTCATTATTGCAAGACGCTGTTATTTTGGTATTAATGTGGCGTAAAGATTAAAGAGTCGATTAAAATATTTACGCCAAGGACAAAATCCCACTCGGTAAAAATATTTAAGGGGATATTGTTGTATGTATATTTTTATCGAATGCACACGTCACTGACAAGGTGGATAGTCCCTTAAGATTGCCAGGTAGATATCTAAATAGGCATCCAGAAAATATCCTTCAAGTTATCAGTAAGGAATACAAACCTGAGTAAGTGTGAATACAAGTATTCGGCAAGTCAAGACCTGCTCGGGACCAAGTGACGTCATGTTTCACTCGGGACCAAGTAACGTCATATTCTACTCGGGACAAAAATGAAAAACCCGAATAAAGAAGTCCAGTACATAATTCGAACATGGGTGTACCAAGAGTCATGCTCAAATACGCATAGACATCCATATCAAGTATAATTTCTAGAAGAATAAAATACCAAACAGGAAACATGTTCCAAATCAGGCAACAACTTTACTTATTCAAGAAGACTGCACATTTATAAGGAAATAAAGTCCTAAACTGACTATATCTCCAGAGTCCCATTCGATCTCCATACAATCTCTAAAATAGGAAAGAAGTTAAAGACGACTCCAATAAGCAACCAAATTGTTACTAAATACAAAATTCTTTCATTACTTGTACAACAAGGATTAAGGTTCTATGCAAATATAAATAGACCCATAATCTCATTGTTGAAGAGGGAAAAAAAGAAAAAAAAAAAGAGATACAGAATCACGAGCAGAGAGAAGAAAGAGAGATCGAGTGATGTAATTCTTATATTCAATAGTGAATTTTGGTTCAGTTGTTTGTTCAACCACCCGTTGACGTTTCTCCGATCATCGGAGTTTTACCACGTAAACTCGTGTCTAACTAGCTTCAAATTACATTCTCTTTCTCTTTGACAGGTCACAACTAAATCCAATCTTGTTGACTTTCTCACCCATCAAGAAATCGACGTGAACAACAATAAACGGGCTTATATAATGTTCTAAGCTGATTATATGATTTTATTTTTAATTTTTTATGATAAATTAAAAGAAATCTACATGAAATTTTTTCAAACACTACAATTTTTTTTTACGGATCGGAGAATCCAACTATAGTTAAACCTCTCTAAATTAATACCCTTGGCCTTGAGACTATAACAATTTATTCATTAATTGAGATATTATTTAATCGATAAATTAATTTATTAATTTATACATTAATTAATAAAAAAATAATTTATCAAGGTATTCCTTATTTTATTTTTCCAAAACATGGAACTTAATGTATTGTGTATTGTGATTATACGAATATTACATAATTACCGACTTACGAATTATCATTATTCTATGTATTTATTGAACCAAAACAAGTTCATGAATATAAAAGTCATGGATCTATCCATTTTTACAACCAACTAAAATTACATTCGATGTATACTTAATTAATATACTTCATGAACATTAAGTGCTTGTTTGATTGAGCTTTCTACTGGCTCAAAGGTCTACGAACGTCTATTTGAATTTTTTAGAGTTATTTGGTTGGCCTTTTAAGAATGTCTACTTTTAATTGAGTAAAGGCTAGTAGAGTTTAAACCTCTACTAGGTAAAAGCTCATAGAGAGGTACTTCTCCAAATAGACATTTAAAAAAAAAATCTACTAACCAAACAATTATATATATTTTTAAAAAACTCTATTTCTAATAAATCTACTACAAGTAGATCTTTTACCAATAGAGATTTTTTAAAAGCCCAACCAAACAAACCTAAGTCAATCAAAAACTTATATATTTATGTAGTAAAAAAACATATAGTATTACAAACGGTAAAACTAAACTCAATGGCTTCTCATCTTAAAGGTGTAAAGAAACCAACGATGGTGGATGATATGCATAAAGCATTGTGTGAGTACAACATAGAAAATCCAACTTGCACCCAAAAGCAATTGCAACAATAGGTGTCAGAAAATTTTAACTTGCAAGTTAGCCAAGCAACAATATCAAATAGGATCAATAGGTCATCAAAGTATCTATCAGCCAATATTGAAAAAGGTGTTGCCAAACGACACAAAACCATAAAATTCCCGGAGCTACAGAAGGTTCTCTATGAGGGGTTTGTTCAATACCAAGAACGTGTGAATATGATCGGAGAACTAATCACGGAGAAGGTAAAGGAGTTTCTGAAAAAGATGTACCCTGTAGATACGCTAGAATTCCATTTTTCTCAAGGTTTGCTCAAGCACTTTACATCAAGACATGGCATCAAGATGTATCGTTGTCTCGGAGAAAGCAGGTCAGTTGATATGGAGCACTTGGAGAGTGTTAACTAATCTAAAAGGAAGAGAAAGTAGGGTTCTTTATTGATAAAACATAATAATTGTGTATTACAAATCAGAGAGTTTATATAGGCAATGTAATAAAAGACTAATCTAACTCCTAGTAATTCTAATATAACTAGAAACAAGAAAAATACCATAACTAGGAAATATTACTAGAAATATTACTAGAAATATAATCCTAACAAAACTAGGAAATATAACGTATTTCTAACACCCCCTCCCAAACTCACGATGCGGCTGCAAGAAGCATCGAGAGTTTACCAACTAGAAAACGAAAACGTGAACTAGAATGCGACTTGGTAAAGAAGTCTGCAATCTGCGAAGAAGAAGAAACAAAAGGCAAAGTGATGGTGCCATGCTTGAGATGATGACGTGTAAGGTGACAATCGATCTCAATGTGTTTGGTTCATTCGTAACAAACAGAGTTGTGAGCAATCTGAATAGCACTCTTATTGTCACAATACATAGGAGTAGGATGAGAAAGAAGAACTCTCATATCTGCAAGTAACCAACGTAACCAAACAATTTCTTTGGTAGTAGATGCCATAGCACGTTATTCCGCTTAGGTTGAAGACTGAGAAACAATAGATTGTTTCTTGCTCTTCCAAGAAATAAGAGAATCACCCAAAAAGATACAGAAACCAGTAACAGGCTTGCGATCTGTGGGATCACTGCCATGATCAGTATCAGAGTATGCACGTAGCTTCAATGAGAAGGTGGATGAAAGTAGAAGACTCTGAAAGGTTGTGCCTCTAAGATACCGCGAAATACGAAGAACAGCTACCCAATGAACTGTAGTGGGAGAAGCAACAAACTGACTAACAATATGAACAACATATGCAATATCTGGACGAGTAATAGTGAGATAAACCAAGCTCCTAACAATAGTACGATATAAAGTAGGATCTAACAAAGATATACCATCTGAAGAATAATACTTTGCGTTAACCTCAATGGGAGTATCAACAGTCTTATTATCAGTAAGTCTAGCCCACTCAAGAATATCTGTAACATATTTCGACTGAGAAAGAAGATAACCTCTAGGCGAGTAGGTTACCATAATACCCAAGAAATATCGTAGAGAACCCAAATCCTTCATTTCAAATTGTCTAGCTAACTCTGTCTTCAAAACTGAAATACCATCAACATCATCACCAGTAATAATCATGTCATCAACATATAAAGAAAGAATGATATGACCTGCATCAGTACACTTAACAAAGAGAGCAGAATCATGACTACTAGAAGCAAATCCAAGAGAAGAAATCACTATAGAAAATTTCTCAAACCAAGCACAAGGTGCTTGTTTGAGACCATATAATGTCTTCTTGAGCTTGCAAACATACCCAGAACCATGTGAAACATTATGAGGGGGCTCCATATAAACTTCTTCTTGAAGATTACCATTTAAGAAGGCATTTTTAACATAAAGTTGAGAGATACCCCACTGTCGAACTGAAGCTACAGCGATAAGAGTACGAATAGTAGTCATTTTCGCAACAGGAGCAAAAGACTCCTCATAATCCATACCATACAGTTAAGAATACCCTTTTGCAACCAACCAAGCTTTGTATCGCTCAATAAATCCATCGAAATTAGTGTTGATCTTATACACCCAGTGACAACCAACAACACTTTTACCAGGAGGTAGAGGAACTAAATCCCAAGTACCTGTCTTATGTAAAGCAGAAAGTTCCTCATCCATAGCTTGCTACCAATGTGGATCTATAATTGCCTCTTTATAGGAAGAAGGCTCAGATAGACAATGAATAGAAGCTAAAAAGGAAGTAAAATATGAAGAATAACAAGAATAAGCAAAATATGGTAACTTTATAGACTTACGAATGCGTATGGATCGACGTAGAGGTGGATCCACAATCTCATACGAAGCTTGAGGGACAGAGAGATCTTCAATGCCTGCAAAACTAGAAACCTGAGATGGCAAACTATCAGAATCCTCAGAAAAAGGATCAATATGAATAAGATCAGATCTAGTCAAGCCATGAGGAATGGATGGAATAGAAAAGAAAGTATATGTACAAGAAAAACAACATGATGAGACACATAAAGTTTCTGAGTAATCGGATCAAAACATCGATACCCCTTTTGTCCTTTACCATAACCAAGAAAGACACAAATAACAGATCAAGAGGACAGCTTGCTGCATTCTGTATGAGGACGAAGAACGAAACAAGTACAACCAAAAACTTTAAATAAAGAATAATATGGGGCATACCCATACAATTTTTTGAAAGGAGAAATACCTGAACTATGAGAAGATGGAATTGTATTAATCAAAGTTACAGCAGTCAGAACAGCTTCACCCCAAAACACACTAGAAATAGAAGCAGATAATAAGAGAGATCGACCAGTTTCAACAATATGTCTATGTTTTCTTTCAGCAACACCATTTTGCTCAGGAGTATCTGTACACGAAGCTTGGTGAATAGTACCATCAAGGCAAGCAACTCACAAAATTTATTAGAAGTGTATTCCCTACCCAAATCACACCAAAAACATTTGATAACAGCAGAATGTTGAGTTTTGACAAGAGCTCGAAAGGCTGTGTATATCTCAAAGAATTCGTAACGTTGTTTCATTAAATAAATCCAACAATAACGAGTATAATCATCAATAAAAGAAACATAATACCAAGACCCTCTTTTAGTGGGAATAGGAGAAGGTCCCCACATATCAGAATGAATCAAATTAAATGGAGAAGAAGAAATAGAAACACTACAATTAAAAGGTAAAGCTGAAAATTTTGCCAGTTTACATCCACTAAAATCAGAAATATCGTGAGTTTGTAAATTTTCTAAAGCCCATGTGGACGCTAAATATCTCAAACGAGAAGACGAAACATGACCAATGCGAGAATGCCATAAATAAAAACTAGAATAAGAAAGACTCAAATGAAAAGAAGACAAATCAACACTAGTAGTAGCAGCAGCAACTGACACTTTTAACTCATCCAAAACATATAACCCTTCTTTCCTACGGCATGTCTCAATCAGCTTCAGAGACTTCAGATCTTGTACATAACAAGAAGAAGAGGAAAATGTGATTAAATTACCATAATCACATAACTGACCAATAGAAGCAAGATTTAATGTGAGTTTTGGAATATGATAAACATTAGGGAGTGACAAGTGAGGAGAAACAATAGAGCCAACACCTGCTGAAGGCATAGGAGTGTCATCGGCAGTCATAACAGGAATAGAAAACGAAGGAGACATAGAAGTAAAGATGAAGAATCTGGAGACACATGATGTGTAGCACCAGAATCCAAGACCCATATAGAAGATGACATACCTGAAGAACTATGAGGCAACTGACCTAAGGAAGAAGAGGCAGACATAGCTTGTGGCTGTAAGGAGAGAAACTTCTGAAATTGCTCAGCCCAACTACTAGGATCTATGGAAGGACTTGATGAAGCTACTGCTGTAATATTAGGTTGTGGTGGTTTGTAACCTTGAGGTGGTCTATTAGCATTAGATTGTGACCGGTTGCCAGGCTTCCAAGCTTGAGATTTTTGTTGCGATTGATTATGTTGTCTCAATTTAGGACACTGAGCCTTCCAATGACCTTTCTGCTTACAGAAACTGCACCCGTTGAACGCAACCCTTATGTAAGGCTTATTCTGATTATTAGATGATGGCTTAGAACTTAGAAGATACTGCTAACACATAAGGATTCGTAGCAGGAAGAATTCCCTTTTCAGACTAAGACTTAAAACATACTTTTTCAGCCAACAACTCACTAACAACTGAGTTAACAGACAGAAGCGGAGAACGATGCAAAATTGAACCTCTAAGACCTTCAAAATCACTGCGAAGAGCCATTAAAAACTGCACCAACCGTTCTTGTTCTCTAAGAGCAATATAGGGACCAAAAACCTTTAATTCATCCGATTATGTAAGAGCCAATTGATCCCAAAGATTTGTCATAGTAGAATAAAAATCTTGAACACTCATATTATTTTGTTGTAGAGCTCGTATGTCATTTTCTAATTGATACTGCTTTGTAAAATTTGATTGAGTGTATAACCTCTGTAGATGATCCCAAACCTCTTTTGATGTCTCATACTTTGCCAACTGTGTACCAATGGTATTCTCAACAGAATTGTTAATCCAAGTAATAATTATTGCATTGTTTGTTTCCCAGGCGTCTGCCAAAGTAGCATAATCCTCATCAGCACTCTTAGGTTTCACAGAAGTTTCAATAACATAACCCCACATCTTTTTACCCTTAAGAAAATTTCTCATTACATAACTCCAATATGAATAATTCTTTCCATCCAACCTCACACTCACAAACTGAAGCAAATCGTCTTTTGTAGTAGCCATAATAAAAAATAAAAAATAAAGAAAACCAAACCGGAATGCAGAAGAAAAGAAAAAACAAAATACCAGATTGCAGAAACTGAACAAATACCGAACAAACGCAAAACTGAGCCTAGAAACACAAACAATCAATAGACGAATTGTGTGATCACTTCAATTGCTTTGCAATAACAAAAAAAAAATTGTATATTAAACTTCAGTTGGATCCGCGAAAACTATGTTTGATATTAAACTTCCTCCCATGAAACCTGCTTTGATACCATGTTAAACAATCTAAAAGGAAGAGAAACTAGAGTTATTTATTGATAAAACATAATAATTGTATATTACAAATCAGAGAGTTTATATAGGCAATGTAATAAAAGACTAATCTAACTCCTAATAGGAGTAGTAATTCTAATATAACTAGAAACAGGAAAAATACCATAACTAGGAAATATTACTAGAAATATAATCCTAACAAAACTAGGAAATATAACGTAATTCTAACAGAGAGCAATTTGCAGTCCATAAGAGAGAAACTAGATCAATTTCCCATGAAAGATGTTTTCATGTATGGATGAAACATGATTGTTTTATAGGCTACAACCGGACCATTCTCTTGCAAAAAAGAACCTTGAGGAAGTGAAACAAGGCAAGGAAAGACTTACAATTGTTATTTGTTGTAATAAGGATGGTTCTGAGAAAATTCCTTTATGGTTCATTGGCAAGTAGGCTAAACTTCCATGGTGTTTCAAGAATGTGAACCTGAGTAGTATGAACTGTGAGTATCATGCCAACAAACGAGCATGGATGACTGGATTTTATTCCAAGAATATGTTCAACAACTTGATAGAAAAGTGGATAGTAGAAAAGTTCTCTTGCTTCTTGATAATTGTCCCGCTCATCCAAAAACTATTGAAGGTTTGAAAAATGTTGAATTGTTTCTCTTGCCACCCAACACAACATCAAAGATTCAGCCTTGTGATTGGGGGATCATACGAGCTTTCAAGATGCATTATCGCTGTCGATTTTATCAAAATCGTTTGAAGGGTTATGAAATTGGAACCCAAATCCAGAGAAGATAAATGCTTTAGATGCAAGAATCTTGCAATCTTGGCTTGGACAACAGATGTTCTAGCAAGTATAATTGCAAATTAGAAATGGCAAGATATGTCACTTTTTTTATTGTGTGTTGTTATGATATCACCGGTTTAATAACTTAAGTAAAAAGGCACATATTATGGTGAACTACCCAAGTTGTCCCTAAACTTTTATTTTTAAAAGACAACTTTATGAACTCGTCTGTATCTCCCCAAAAAAATTGTCTTAAAAACTTGTCTCTCTCTCTAAAAAAGTTATCTCTCTCCAGATTCTGCATAAAAAGGTAACAAATATTTATGATCTGGTGTATTCTCTTTTCTGTTTTAATGCATTTCAGATATTTTGCATACATTTCTATGTGGGTTAACAACGTATCCATTCCTTATGATATGTTGTTTCAGTCTTTGTAAGAACATGTATGAACATTTAATAGATCCGAGCTTTTTTCATGTGTGACTAAGAATATTTAAAGAAGAATCGAACTTATTTTATATTGGAACGAACTTTTTTATTTTTGGAAAAAAGCTCAATTATTTGAAAAACAAAATGCTCGATAATTTGAAAAATATTCTCAATCCCTTGGAAAGGTTCTCGATCCCTTAAGGTTTTTTGGTTTCGATAGCCAAGAATGTAAGTGTCAAAGAATATGGCTTACGAAGAACGGGTGTCGATCGTGCAAACCGTTGTGAAGTACGATGTGAACAAATACATTGTTGATCTACAATCTATATCAATCATTCCCAGGACAACACATCGCACATTTATAAGAAATGATGATGATGTTTTGTTTATGCTAGGGAAAGATAGGGTGATCCCTCATATATGTGTTAGTCTAATTGAGAGGCCAGTAGGAGATGTGATAGCTGAAGATATCCCTGCTTGTGAAAACACCCAACAATTTCGATTGTTTAGCGAAAGCAACCAGTTGTTCATTGAAAGAAGTGGGATCGAAAGGCAACAAAACATGTGTGGTGTCCCACCGGAAGTAGCCGACCATGGTGATATAATTGGACCTCAATTCAACAATGTCTTTGGTTGTCAAATTGAGATGAATGCTAGGCAGTACAACCACCAATACAATGAGATGTATAATGACATGAACAATGATTGGAACAATGAACCGAATGTTAGGCCAATCCATGAGGTGGATAACGAGGAAAATTTGCTTCTGGTAGATAATATAGCGAACAATGAGGAAGATGAAGAACCTGTCCAAATGGAAAGACGACGTGCAAGACGTGTACACAGATGTAGTCTCTATGCAGTAGATATAGCTGGGACCTCTGAGGTTCGGCCTAATGTAATTGCAGTTGATTCTGATAATGTCACAACGTGGGTTATTTCAATAGCAGAATCATACTCGTTTGATATGGGTGGAAAAAGGAACTTAGATGAACCTACATGCATGATATATAAAGGACATTTTTTTCTTACTAAAAAGGAATTGAAGAGACTGGTTAGGCATTTTACAATGCGGCACAACTTCTAGTGGAAGGTGAAAAGGTCGAATAAGATAACGTTACATCTGGTTTGTTTGATGGACAACTGTACGTGGAAGTTAAGAGCGGTAAGGAGAGATGAAGCGACATACTTCCAAGTAAGAAGTTTTGTCAACGAACACACCTGTCCGTTGGAAGAGATTCACCGCCACCATCGACAAGCTAGTGTAGTCATAATTGGAGAAGTGGTTGCACCTAGATTGCAACAATAGGATGGTCGACTAATGCGTCTGAAGGATATAATCGCTAACATGAAAAAAATGTATGGCATCCAAATTATGTACTGTAATGCACATCAAGCCCTCGATTATGTGTTGTCACTGACCTATGGAACGCATGAGGAAACCTTCCAACTGATGCCATCATTCGATTACGTGTTGGAATAAAAAATCCTGGAACAATCACTGACTTACAGTGCGATAAAGATGGTAAATTCCTCTACTTTTTCATGTCGTTGGGTGCCTTACTTAGAGAATTCCGGAGATGTATGCGTTCAGTTATTGTCGTTGATGGTACCCATTTAAAGGGAAGATTCGAGAGTAAAATGTTTGTAACAACTGCACAAGATGGGAATGAACAGGTTTATCCAATTGTTTTAGAGTACGGTGACTCAGAAAAAACCTATCATGGGAGTGGTTTTTGGATTCCTTGAAAGGTTCCATTGGCTATATAGATGATTTGGTATTCATTTCTGATCGACATGTAAGCACTGAAGCATGGATTTCTAAAGTGTTCCCTTATGCCACTCATACCATATGTTGATGGCACTTTTATGAAAATATTAATAAACGATACCACGGAAAGGATGTTGAAGCAATAATAGATAAGGTAGCTTGAGCGTACACCTAGTTCAAATATAACCGACACATGGAAGCGTTACGAAACTTACACCCGAATGCATATGATTATGTAATTAACGTCGGTCCACACAAGTGGTTCCGTGTACACTGCCTTGACAGAAGGTACAGGGTGATGACAACAAATGCTACAGAATGCATAAACTCATACCTAAAATTTGCACGGCAACTGCCTATGTTGACTCTGGCAGAGTTCATTAGGAATGACAATCGTCATAGGGCTACATAGTCCATGCATCATCAGTTGACCGACGTAGCACATCTTGTGATCCTAAAACGTGTAGAGAAGTGTAATTTTATGACTGTAAATTCAGTTGACTGAAACATATTCTCGGTGAAGCGGTTTGAAAAACAGTGGACAGTTGACTTAGCCCGGAAGACCTGCACTTGTAACAAATTCTAAATGGATCATCTTCCATGTTCTCACGTTTTCGCTGCCGCAAGGTACATCATACGCTTTAGTGTACGGTTAATATTACTGAAACGTGAATCTCATCATTTTCATTGGTTTTATAGGAACCGAAACATGGATTTCACATCCCTGTGTACGGATTACTACAAGAGACAGACATTTATTGACGCGTACTCGGTTCCTATTATGCCTGTTGGACATCTTTGTACTTAGATTCTGCCATTTGACATCGCTAAGAGGGTGGTTTTGAATCCAATCTCCATGAGACAAGCAGGCCACCGAAGGTGGGTCGACATATCTCGTCTTCGGAGAGGACAACTACATAGAACTGTAGGAGATGCGGGCAAACAAAGCATAATTCCATGAGATAATCTAACACAGCTTTGATTAATGAAGGTCCAAGTAGAGTTGGTTCTAAGGAATACAGATGCAAGTGTAGCATCTATCATACAGTTGGCCACAACAGATAGACGTGCCCTACCAGAGACTCCACCATGGAATGATTTGAGGTGTTATGATGATGACATTGTGATAATTTGTACTCGTATGACTTGTTCATTAACTTAAATTCAATTTTAATTAAATAGGATTTTCAATTTGTATTATACTTGTGATTTATGACAGTTGAAAAGGAAACAAAAATTAAAATTTAATTTAATTTCTATTGAATTGTTTTTATACAAAAAAATTGGTACATATAACAAAGAATTACTACATAAATCTAAACGAGATGGGAGTTAGAAAAATTCTTAACTGTCATCTTCTCCCGAATGATCTCCATATCGTCTTCTGACCAATCGAAATCCTTCATGTCCGCTAATAAGTACTCGATCAATCTCAACGTGTGGGGACCACAGTTACCTCTGCAGTTGAACATATTAACATGCGTTAATAAAATAATAGGTTTTTAATAACACAATCTCAAAGTTAACGAAAATAAAATGTCTTACGATTTCTTCTGTTGGGGGATACATGTTTTGGACACCACATTGACTGAGAAGGGTTTATTCTTCTTGGTGAACGTCTCACGGGCACCCGATCGCGCAGTATGAAAACCGACATGATTCAACATCGATGGCAAAAACCAGTGCAAGGGGGCTATCTGCTGCTTCCAGGTATTCACTGCGACATCCTGTCTCCAAGGGTCGAGTATGAACATCTTCCCGGAGGTGAGGTCGACGGTCACCAAGAACCAATGTTGGTGCTCAATGTTGCACGGTATCATGACATATAAACGTAACAAGAAGGTGTTAGGATGTACAAAAACTTATATTATAAAATTACAAACCAAGTAACACTTACCATGTCAACCTCGTGCCACGGAAGGCTACCAATCGAGGCACCACCACACATCATTGTAAGGTTGTCATCGGTCCACCAGGACCTGAGCACATTCCACTGTTCCGTGGTGATCTCCCCACGAGCATCACGAGGCATCATTCTCCTATACTGGTGCTCCAGTAATGATTGTATAAACATTTGATCGATAAAAAATTATTAATGTTTTACAAACTAATTTACAAGCATGCGTAATCATTACTTTTTAAGTACTTACAAAAAACTGTGTATCCAATATGTTGATCATTTGGTTGTACGCCCTCGAGAATGCTCGCTGACGCTTCCAAAGAATATGGAGGTACGGGTCCATATGCTGAGAATATATACACGTAATAAAGTGTTAGGAGTGTATCATTACTAAAACAAACATAAAATAGAAAATTCTGGTTCGCACGTACCTCGTCCTCCAACTCCATGAAGTTGGTCAGCATCCGATGGAACCATGTAGCATCAACTGGCTCCAGCACGTCCATATCACGTCTGCATTAATTTCCCATTAGCTACACAATTATTTAATTGAACAGAAAAAACCTGCCATCTAAATAGAAAACAAAATTACTTACTGTTCCCCGTTTATGTTCTTCTTAAAGGCTCGGTAAACCTTCAACTACTCACTGTCCACCAGTCTATGGGGATCAAAAATGTGGTCCGCAACCTGAAGTATTACTCTCTCCCTCTTCGACCGGTAGGGATTTATGTACGGGCTGAGCAACTGGCAACCGTGCTTTAGTATGTACCTTTCCAATCAAACTCCCTCTGTTAGGGTGTGCTGCGATGAGGAGCTTTGTCCCCTCTGTGACTGGATCGATGTAGGTGGTGGAGAGGGAAGGGACAATTGCCGCTCAATCAATGGGGGAGGTAGAGGGACGGCTGTCGCTCGATTGATAGGAGAGGTGGAGAGGGCGGCTGCTGCTCGATCAATTGGGGAGGTAGACTGGACGGCTGTCACTCAATCAATGGGGGAGGTGGAAGGGACAGTTGCCACTCGATCGATGGGGGAGGTGGAGGGGACGGTTGCCGCTTGATCGATAGGAGGTCCAACAGAACTGTTGTACATGTAACAGGCCCTGTATCTCCGGTACGCTGGTGAGCCTCACTTTCCGAAACTACCCCTCTGGTATATGGATCCTCCCGACATCCACCAGTCATGTCTGTCCCCCCGGTATACCCACATGTCCTGTCTTCGGAAGTAATGTATGGATTAGGACCAGGTGGACCATCCCAGTGCGTATGCATCCTCAAGCTCTGAAGCCCCCCGATTAATGCGAGTAACTCCCGATGCTACTGTTGTCGATCCTCCTCACTCTTCCTGATCATATCCAGTAACTCCCGGTGCTGTAGCTGTCGATCATCCTCACTCTTCCAGAGGGCTTCACGCAACTCGTTGAACTGATGGGACTGAAATCATGTCAACATTGTAAGTACTAAAACAATCAACAGGTCGCGTTAATAAAAACAAAACTATCATCTCAACTTACGTCCCCATCACGTTCAACACCTGCATGGGAATCCTTTCTAGATGCAGCAGATCTGGGGGTGGTAAACTGAACCCTTCTATACCTCACTTTCTGAGAAGACGGCTCAGATCCGTCAGTGTTCATGGTACTGAAACCCGGACCCGATGGGTCAGAAGCCTCTGTCTCACAACGCCTCTCACCCCCACCCTCTTCCTCTGAACCTTCTTCACTGCTCCTGCCAGTAGTAGTCTGATCAGGGACAGTCGGAAGGTGAACATTGTCCTCCTCTATATACAAGCTCCCCCTTCCCCCTCCCCCCCCCCCCCCTCGCTTAGGCCTACGAAGTACGGTGCCTCCGTCTCAACTGCTGTGGGCACGATTTCCTTCCTCGCAAACATTTGAAAGCATAATTAGAGGAATGTCATTGTAAACATAGTAACTAATATAACGATTAACAAATTAAATAAATACCCTAGCACTGAAAATCTTGCTCAGCTTCTTCCCTCTAGGTTGTTTGGTCAACTCCCACTTCAACATAAGAGGAGAAAGCTCCGTAACCCTTAAGACGTCGAACTATACACCCAATTCGAGAATCACCTCGAAAGCAAATATCTGCATCAAAGATAAGTACGATTAGAATCCAAAAAAATTAGGTAACGAAATATAAAGTATATGTTGTAATTCAAAGTTCTTACCAATAGGGCATGTGATAGACCGTAAATGTTGTACCCCTCCACGGTATGTACAACAACGCCCTGTGACTGCTGGTGTCTCTCCTCACGTCGTCGGGGTAACGCATGCTGGAATGACAAAATAGAATGCCTATAGACGTAGGCACCCCACGGGAACGCATCGAAGGCAGTGAGGTCCTCCCAACCGAAACTGCCAAACTGAAATCTTGAATATCTCGTCCACCCCCATCAGTATCCAGGTCAGTATGTACATGAGGCACATCTTCACAGCATCATACGCCTCCTGAAACTCTTTGAGGGTAAGAACAACCCTCAACTCCTCTAACGATACCTTACCGGCTTCAGGAAAGTACCGCTGATGTATGTCATTCTCCACTGCAGTATACAGGCTTGTGTCCAGTAAGACTCCAAAACGTAATCCTGTGATGAGGCAAAATTCCACCTTTGAAAACCTCACCACATGGTTCCCTAACAAGAACCGCATCTCATCTGTTGGCCCGTCATGGTCTAACTCCCGCAACAGCAGCCAATGGATAATACCACCCGAAAACTTTATCTCCCGGTGCATCAACATGAAATGCCTGAAACATGACACCATGAACTGATGCCAATCCTCAATAGCAAAATCTTCAGGGATCCGGTTCAGTGCATCGTCTATACGGGTGAGGGCTTCAAAATGGTCGTGTCGAGTCAATTTTCCCTTGAACCAATCTCCCACTATTTTCCCTTGAACCAATCTCCCTCTGGAGTTTTAAGGAAATCCTTCAACATGCTCCTCATCTGCAATGCCACAGAAACAATACATAAGTAAATTGGAAAAAACTCGATTCTTTGAAATATATTCTCGATCCAATCAAAATTATTCTCGATCCTTTCAAAATTATTCTCGATCATTTGATAATATTCTCGATCGTTTGATAAAATTTCTAGATCATTTGAAAATTTTCTAGATCCGTTGAAAAATATTCTTGATCCTTTGAAAAAATCTCGACCCTTTGAAAAACATTCTCGACCATTTGAAAAACATTCTCGATCTCTGAAAAATATTCTCAATTCTTTGAAAAATTATCGACACTTTGATAAAATTCTCGATCGTTTGAAAAATATTCTCAAACTTTTGAAAAATATTCTCGATCCCTTTAAAAATTCTCGATCTTTTGAAAAATATTCTCGATCGTTTGAAAAATATTCTCGAACGTTTAAAAATTATTCTCGATCCCTTTAAAATATCTAGATTTTTTGAAAAATAATCTCGATCGTTTGAAAAATAATCTCAATCCCTTTAACAAATTCTCGATCCCTTCAAAATTATTCTCGATACTTTGAAAAATTATCGATCCTTTGACAAATATGCTCGATTCTTTCAAAAATTTCCTCGATTCTTTGTAAAAAAAACCTTGACCTTGTTCAAAAATCCTCGATTTCGTTTAAAAATTTCTCGATTTAAATAATTTTCAAAATAAAAAATCCTCGATACCCAGAATTCCATCTTCCTCATCACATATTCAACCTCATTTCAAACCCTAACCTAAACCACAACCATTCTCAAATCTCTTTTTCAACCCTAATCTACAATTTCAATCAACAAAACACAAGTCTAAAATGCAATGGCAAGTTATCAACAACAAAATCGAGAAAAAAAAACAAACTGAACTTACCTTTATCAATCGTAAGAAATCTGGTGTATTCTCGTTCCAGTCACTTCGTCGTCGGTCACTTTCTCACTCTTGCTTTTTTCACACTTTGAAAACGATAATTTTCTCTCTTTTTCAATAATTCAAAGTATTTTTGTCCGATCACGTTAAATAGTGTCTTTTAAACATACATTAGTAAAGTGGTGATGGTGATATTTGCACAACCCCCCCTCCCAAAAAAAAAAATGTACCATTAATTTTTCGAACCCTAATTGCAATTTGCTTTCGACATTGTAAAATTAGGTCTATGGATAATTGACTTCAGGGAATTTGGATCAATTCTCAGATGATGGAGCATTCAACAATTGCATGTTCTAATCTAAGAGTTGAAGTATTGTGTGATACAATGGATGTTGAGTACCTTTTGAACTACCCAAGAGGAAACGAGTCAACTTTAGAGATGTTGAGTGATGAACAAGTTATTGAGAACGTCACGGGAAATGACAAAGAAGATGAAGTAGAAGACTATACTGGAGCCTATCTCGTGTAAAGATGTACTCTGTGATTGCATAATTTTCTCTTGCAATACAAGAACATTGCACCGGATCTTCTTAATTCACTAAGAAAAGTTATATTTGAGGTCCAAGGAGACATTAATTTCAAAAGGAAACAAGTAACATTGAAGTCATATTTTACAATAGCCTCCTAATTTAATCATATACATAAAGAGGTTATTAATTTATATATCAAATGGGACCTATGTGTTATTTTTTAAATGTTTTATCTTATAAATTTAATAAATTATTAATTTCCCATACCAAAAATATTATTAATTTATCAAGATTATACTGTAGTTATCCCAAACAAGGACCAAGATTTAAATCATCATCTCAATCCCCAGTAGTTGGAGGTCCCAAATGCACCTGCTATCCATTTTAAAAATATTTGAATAAAACCTAAGTTTTGTTTTTTTTTTTTTTGGAAATATTTGAATAAAATCGTATATAACTTATTTCCAACCGCTCATTTTTCCTTTTTCACTAGAATTCAATTCTCTCGTACTTCATTACTTGGGCTTATGTGGCGAACAATACTTGGAATAACGAAATATTACTAGGACATTCTAGGCAATGGTTCAAGTACTCCAATCAAGGCTTCGTAATTGTGTTTAATGTTGATGCACTGAATTGCCGGTGGGATTGGATGAAAAATATTCCCAATCCCACGTTTTGCGGATGCATTTGGGATGAAAAACGAGATCATACAAGAAGCGAGGCTTGACCATGCCACAAGTGAGACTTCAAATAATTTGTCTCGTCGCCATGTTGTAACATCTTGTTTTTCCTAGTGCTTCTTTGGCTACCACCATCTAACCCTAACACAGCCCATTTCTTAAAACACCTTGCTTTTCTTGAAGGCTGACTGCACCAGAGCATTGCTTAAGATCCCCGAATTTATATCTTGAAAAACACTTTCATATCTAACTTTATCTTCCACATTTAAACCATTATATCACAAGTCGAGCAACTGACCTTTTACAACACTACATCACATTTTTCTATTAACTGTGAGGCAACAGAATGACTCAGCTCAACTGATACCCCCTTCTTTCCAGGACATACTAATAACACAACATTATGCTCATTTGATAGGTCTAGCCCACTCAAATCCTAATGCAAGCATAGATTTTGTGAACTGAGTTTGTTGCGTCCTTCAGAATGAAAAAAAATTATGATCTCAGCCAATCAAGCAGCTTTAGTACCAAAACCTGTCTGACAGGTCAAAAACCTCAAAAACCAAGAGAGTATTCTTTCTTATACTTTGTTTGCTGTTATTGAAGAAAGATGACTCGATGGTAACTGAAATGTTAATATATACTAATAAGCATAATGCAATCCAAATTGTTAAAATTCTGAATCTTCCAATGAGTAAACAGCAGAACTTAGGTGCAGTACCTTAAAAGGGATTCCTGCTGGTTTTGGTAAAACCATGCCACAGAAACGCAGATAACTAATTGAGGTACTGATCTTTCAAGCTATAATACTCAACTTCGTCTATATTATGTACTTCTTCTATTTCTAGTGATTATAATGAAAGAACCATAGGGAGGGGAATATAGAAAGAGAGAGTAATAATTCAACCCACACAATGTATATATGAAAATGAATAACTTCTGATACTTCACTCAGAGAATACTTTTGCGCATAAACCACAGAAACCCTAAATGGGAAAATATCACATAAAATTCCTCGTTGACACCAAAGACGGACAGAATATAAAGAGAGGATCAAAAGAGGAAAAGAGCAAATTCAACACTGAAAAATTCACAAACTGATGATGAATCATTAATTGATACCTTACCAACATGTCTACTTAGATGATAGCAAAACAAAAAGATAGATCAGGCGAAACATATTAGTAAAGAAAACCGAACAACAACAATCTTCAAAAAGAGAGACAACAGAATTCAACTTTTCACACTTTACAGAAACTGAAAACCAAAACCCAATTCCCATAGATCACTAATTTCCTTTAATTAACTAATTAAGATCAATCTTAAGAAAAAAAAAACATATATAAACTAATAATTCAAAGAGCATAAGATTATTCAAGAACTTTTCTACTTGATGTAAACTGATACCTAAATAACTACTCAACATAAATGTATAATTAAGGCTCTACTTATTTCAAACAAAATGGAGAGAAACATATTGGTTTTGGTGCAATAGTAAAAAATAAGTCGATGGAAAATAATTCTCGAGTCAAACAGAAAATCTAGTTTAATATTTTCAGCCAGTTCCAAATGTATCCATTATCCAAGCTTTCATAACCATACAATAGTTACCAAAGGTCATCAGTTCATTTGGCTACTACAAACAAAATGTCAAACATGAAGGTTGTTATCAGCACCAACTCCACTTATCATCGCTGTTAATGCTGGCTATCATTGTTCACATCAATGGCTATTGCTTATCATATATTGCTGCCAACATATTTATCTAAGATAAACAGAAAACACTTGTGAAGCCAGGGTGCAAATAAACGCCCTGGATCAAGTGATTGGCAAGAATCCTACTCCCTAAACTGTTCTGCCATTAACATATAAGAAAAAGTTAAAGAATAGAAGTCCTAATCTTAGAGACCAATTTCTCTCTCCCCATCTTTGAAAGAGTTTTAGGTTTTTTTTTTTCATTCACCTTACTTTAGCCATCAGTACTAACTCAAGAATTCTCTGTTCCAACCTCTCTCTTCTAAAACAATCATTGAGGTAAAGATGGCAACAAAATTTAGGGGCATTCTGAGTTGCATATGCCACTGGGTCTGGCTCCCCACTAATATCCATGGATCGTATCATCGATTTCACCAACTGGCAACCTAAACTATAATAAATTATGATTAACCAACATTCTTTGTCACGTTTAAAAATTGATGGCAACCACTAGCAATTTTCTGCAATCACGAACATGAAACAAACGCCTACAGTGACCGATATTTATGGTTGGTCATTCATTAATAATTCCAAAATTTTCCAATGAGTTCTTATGTGTGCCAAAACAAACGAGGAATTATGTAGTGACATACATTCACAAGGAAAATGGAAAAAATCTTCTTAAGAAACAATTAAAGCTTAAAATTCACAAAACTTTAAAATCATAGACCACAAACAATACTGTAAGAGACGAGCAATTCATTAAACATTGATGCACATTTTTGGCAGAAGAATGTCATATAAGAAACCTGTCAAACTAACCATATAACTATAAAGAACCTTTCATTGAACACGAAAAAACAGAAAAAAAAAATTAGTAAACAAATACGAGAAGGAAACTCCAAAATTCTTAACACAATAAACGCTCGATTTTTCGGAGATATTTATCACAAAGCTTCCACAAGCTAAATACTCCATCAGCTAATGCTAATTTAAAGAAACTTAAAAAGTTGAAAGAACAAAAAACCCTAGAAATTCCACAGAGAGGAATATAAACAATTATTGTCTACTTATCTTTGGTGGAGACGCCGTACTTCTCCTGCATCTTGGCAATCTCGTCCTCCTTCTTCTTCTGGTCAAACTTCTTGCTCATCTTGGCCTGCTGGTAATACAAGACGATGAGGTAGCGGTTGGCGACGTTGAAGCCGGAAAGGTGGTCGACGGCGGTCTTGGCATCGTAGATGTCCTCGTAGACAACAAAGGCGGTGCCGCGAGTGTCCTTGCTGGTGCCGATGCGTATCTGCCTTATGGCACCGTACTTGCCGAAGATGTCGTACATCTCTTCGGAGGAGATGTTGAATGGCAAGTTCCTGACGTAGAGGACCCGGTTCACTTCTGGTGGAAGACGAGTGTTGCCTTTTCGGAGACTGATTGTAGCCATCGTCGCCTTCGTAGATCAGAGAGGTTTGTAGTGTGTATTGATTTTAAGACCCGACTGTTTTTGGATTTTGATTTTTGGTGCCCCAGACCCAGAGCCTTTAATTTATCTGATTGTCGGCTATTTATCCTGCTGAGTCTCAAAGATTAGTACATTCGAGTCATCTTTCTAAAAGATCTTGAATTTATATAATAATATAATAGTAAAAAAAAAAAAAATTCCTTAACATTTATTCACTTAACACCTTGCAAGCTGCAACAGATTTTAAAGGGTTTTTTTAAACCTATTTTTTATTATTATTATTATTATTATTATTTATAATGTCTGAATATAAACATCTCAAAACTAGTAATAAAACATATATAACTTAAAATGTTTATCGTTTATTTACAATGTTTAAATATTAACATTTGAAAACTAGTAATAAAACATAGGGTAAATATCATTTTTATTCATATAATTTATCATATTATCCATTTCGATCCTCGTCATTTCAGTATTGACACGTTTAATTCTTATGTTACGTTTTCAGTCAAATATATGACATCTGACATGTTCAGAAGTTAAAAGGACCATTTTACCCCTTAAAATGTCTGAGGGCTTATAAAGACAATTTTACTCTCGATGGCTAAAATGTCCATATTGTCCTTTAAATTTAAATTCTAATAAATGTAGATTGCGGTGAAAAATCAAAAAACAATTAATAATAATTTAAATAAAATAATTAAACCCTAACATTTAATTTCATCTCTTCTCCCTCTTTCAGCGTCACAATATTCTCGCTCTCTCTCTCCCGATTCATCTCATTCTCTCCTTCTCTTCTCATTCTCTCTCAACACCACCATCAAACCACTACACCGATTTTATTCCTTCTCTTTCACTCTCCCCAATTCACTTCTTCTCTTTTTCACTCCGCCGCTCTCTTCTTTCGGTTTTGGTTGATGGGCATTCGGTGATGGGTTTGATTTTGGGAGGGGCGTTCGATGCTTTGGTTGATGGATTTCTGGGTTGGTTGATGGGTTTCTGGGTTTGTTGATGGCTTGGGTTTCCGGGTTTGGGTGTTGGGAGGAGCATTCGGTGGTGGGTATTCAGTTTAGTGTGGTGGTTGTAGTTGATTTCGATTTAGGTTTGGGTTTAGTGTGGTGGTGGTTGCTTCAGTTTAGGGTGGTTATGGCTGTGATTGGATTGATTTCGATTTAGGTTTTGGTTTAGTGTGGGTTTTTCACTCCGCCGCTCTCTTCTTTCGGTTTTGGTTGATGGGCATTCGGTGATGGGTTTGGATTTTGGGAGGGGCGTTCGATGCTTTGGTTGATGGATTTCTGGGTTGGTTGATGGGTTTCTGGGTTTGTTGATGGCTTGGGTTTCTGGGTTTGGGTGTTGGGAGGAGCATTCGGTGGTGGGTATTCAGTTTAGTGTGGTGGTTGTGGTTGATTTCGATTTAGGTTTGGGTTTAGTGTGGTGGTGGTTGCTTCAGTTTAGGGTGGTTATGGCTGTGATTGGATTGATTTCGATTTAGGTTTTGGTTTAGTGTTGGTTATGTGGTGGTGGTGGTGGTGGCTGGAATTGTGGTTAGTGATGGGTGGATTTGGGGTTTGGTTTGGCGGCGAGGTCGCTGGGTGGGCGGGGCGGCGACGACAGTTGGTGGAGATCTGAGATGATGGAGATTCAAGAAATTAATTTTGTCCACCGTAATGGAGATTTGTTTTAATTATTTGTTTGTTTTATTTATTTATTTGTATTTTGTGGGATTATGGTTGCAGATTATGTTGTTTGATGTTGAACCCAGAAATGGGTTCGAAGATGATGATAAAATTAAAAAATAGAGTTTAAAACAAAACTCAGGGTTATTTTTTTAAAAACGAATTACATGTTAGGGAAAAAGTATCAATGCAATCCCCAAAGACATTTTAAAGGGTATAATGGTCATTTTGTCATCTGATTATTTACTATTATGCCCTTTCATCATACAAGCTTCTAGAACTCTAACGTTGAATTACCGTTTTATCCTCGTTGACTTGAAGGAATTTTAAAAAACCCTAACGGAATTAGATGGTAGGGACCAATATAGAGATTAATTGAAACGACAAGGATCTGTATGGTCAAACTGAAACGATGAGTATTCAAATGGATAATACAGTAGACCACATGATGAAAATGATATTTACCCTAAAACATACACACCCTTTTAAGTTTTATGTATTTGTATTTGATATAATTATTTTTGTTTATAATTTTATAATCTTTTTAGATTAATATTTAAAAGTATGTATTTCAAAAAAACATTATTTTTACTAAAAACATTTTCGGCACTTTTAATGTGGCCAACCCATTATAGTATCATGAAGATGTTCCCATTTACGTAGGAAACTCGTCGATAAATTCCATTCCAAACAGTGGTGATTAATGTTGGGCACTTCTGGAAGCCCGTATAAAAGGGCAAACCAGTGCCGTAAAGGTGGTTTGGTCCGGTTTCAAAAACGGATCAAGCCTGGTCAGGCACGCTACCGGACTTGGTCCGGTCCGTTTTCAAAAATTGGGGCACGACACGACATGTGGGTCTGTCTCTGGCGGGCCATGCCGGCGTGTCAGACCGGACCGGCACGCAGGAGGGGGCCGGTGTGCCCCACGAGCTAGACCAAACATTTTCCCGTTCCAATTTTGAAAAAAAAATACTTTTTTTATATTTTAATTTATAACTACTAACAAAATTAAAACTAATTTACTAACTAAACAAAAATATTATAAATATTAACTAAAGTGTTTACATAACATTATAAATTTACTGAGGAATTCAAGGTCACGGGTTCGAATGATTACCGATGACGATGGCGATGATAGATAGATAACAAACATTATAAATTTACTAACATAAAGAAATCTTAAATTTAAAGACAAATGTACCTTAAAAAAATTATGTGTTGGTGGAAAATGAAGAAAATAATATATAGATAGATAATAGGAAATTAGTATAATATTATTACAAAATGTGGAGAGAGAGAGTAACAATGAAATTGAATGAAAATGTGTCGAGATTTGGAGAATGGAGAGAGATTGAGAGAATGAGAGAATGAGAGAAAGTGATTGAAAAATGAAATGGATGAGGGTATTTATAGAAAATTTAGAATTGTTGGTCAAAATATAAAATAGAAGAGTTGAGGGAGGTTTTTGTAATTTTTTTAGGCTCCAAAGGTTGAATTTCAAAATTCAATTGTTGGAGCCTTGGGGAATAAAAAATAAATAAATAAAGAAAAAACAATTGACGGTTCAAACGACCAAACTGGGGAGCCGGACCGCCGTGTCTATCGTTGGGCTTAGCCCACCGGCGTGGCGTACCGTGGCGGGTCGGCACGACGGACCGGCCACGCCTGGTCTGACACACGGCATGCGGGGCTTGGGCCGGTATGTCCTCTCAAGTCTCAACGGATCGGACTTGGTCCAGCCTATGAAAATTGGCAGGCCGCAGAGTCGAAGCTATGGGGGGTTGACATGGGCCATGGCCGCCCCAAAATTTTTTTTTTCAAAGTTCTGAGTACAGTGTAATTTTAAATGATATATTATAGGAATATTAAGATTTTAGTCCCTCTAGTTTGCATTTATCTGGGTTTGGTACACTAGTTTTTGAAATTACTAACTTTAGTTCTTCCGTTAGAAATTCCGTAACAATACATTGGTTGTCATTGTCAAATGATACAATGACCAAAATACCCTTAATGAAGGTTTCTGATGAAGGGCAGTATGGTAATTTTGTATTTAATTAAACAAAATATTAAAAAAAAAACAAATTAAATATATAAATTAATTGAAAACAACCCCATATTCTTCATTCATCAACATTCAACACAAAACAAAACCCAAAAAAACCCAGATTCATCCTTTATCAATATAAAACCACACAAACCCAGTTTTCTAAAACAAAATCAACGCGTAATAAAATCTAGTTCATTTACACACCTAAAATTCTTGCATCAACACAAGGTCTAGACCTTGAATCAACACCATCACCAAACCAATAATCGTTAAAACAAAATCCGAAAAGAGAGAAAATAAAAAGTAGCCGTTGAAAATATCAGAATTTCGTTTATAATCACATACAAAATTTTATTCGCTTATAACCACAATTTTGAGAAATTACTTCAATGCCCCATATATAAATACCTAAAAGCCAAATAACATTGTGAAAATGTTAGGGTTTTCTTTCAACTGAGCAAACATTAATCGTGGAGTGTGAGAGAGAGAAGTCTTCATCAATACTATTTCTTCATCATCGTCGCCACAGTTCTCTTTGTTCCTCCAGCGTGCGACGACTATCCTTAATTGACGATGATCCTTCATTGTTCTCCGCCAAAGTCTTTATCTTCATCGCAACAGTTCCCTGTCGAAATCTTCATTATCATAGCCGAATAGAAGAGAGTCACCTCATTGTCGTCGGCGAAGTCTTCATCGTCGGTGTCGTCGGTGTCGTGGCCGACTAGAAGACATCGACGTCCATCCCGAATAAATTTCTCCAACAATAGTAATAGTTGTTGAAGGTTGGTTTCTCATCCCAATATTGTTTTTTCCAGTTCCTGATTTGTTGGTAACAACATTTCAAATTTTTGTATGGATTTATTGTTAAGAAAAAATTGATTTCATTTGTTAAGGTTTGGTTTATTTGACAGTCAACTGGTGAATTGATTGCATTTGTTATTAAGACAAATTTGATTTCATTTTTTAGTTTGTTGTGAACATTTCAATATCAAAATTGATTTCTTGTGAATTGATTAAAAGTGAAGAAAATTTCTATTTGATGGATTCGAATTGATTTATGTTGTGTTGATCTGCTATTTGTTGTGGGCATTTTGTGATTTTTGGATTGGGTTTGAATTCCGATAATGGAATGGAATTTTTTTGTGTTTGGAATTTGGATCTTGAAATCATGCTTTCATTCTCTTGTATAAACATGAAATCTTGCTTTAAATTTGTAGCACAGAACTTGAAATCTTGCATTCAGTTGGAAATGAAATCTTGTAAATTAATTGTATTTCCATAGGCATTGATAGTTAGCTATCTTGTAAATTAATTGTTTTAAATTAATTGTATTTACATGTGTACCAATCCTAATTTGTTTCATTTGCTATTGTTTCAATCTTGGGCGATGGAGGCCATCCTGGTTCTTACCGGTTTGGTTCGAAAGCGGAGAAGAGGGAGAACGGGCCAAGGGTTCCCGCAATCGACGAGATGGTACTGTCAGAAGAAACCACCGCAATTGACTGTATTTTATTTATTTTGCGCCATTTACATGTTTGGTTGGCCACGACATTTTGTGTAAGGTGTTTTGTTTTGGTTTGCCGGGTATTTTGTTGGATGCTAATTTTCGTTATGTATTTCGGGTAGAAATAGGCAAGAGACGTAGTAAGAAATTGAGAACAACTTCAAACAAGATTTGTTGATGAATTGCAACAGGAGACAGGTTTTGCAGTGTTGTTGATAGTGTTGCACATTTTGAAATGGATTTTACGAAACTTGAAATCATACTTTAAATGAAGTCAGCAAACTTGAAATCTTGCTTTAAATCGTAGGAACAAACTTAAAATCATGCTTTAAACAGGTTGACAGTGTTGACAGTATTGGACATTTGAAAGGGATTTTCCAAAACTTGAAATCAACCATTAAATCGTACACAGAAACTTGAAATCATGCTTTAACTCGCAATCCACAAACTTGAAATCATGTTTTAAAACAAGTGCTAGTGTGTTGACATAGACATTTTGAATTGGATTTGTCTAAACTTGAAATCACTCTTTAAATCGTACACAGAAAACTTGAAATCATGCTTTAACTCACAATTCTCAAACTTGAAATCATGCTTTAAATAATAAGGACCCTCAAGTTTTACTTAAAATTACAACTTGTAATATTTTCAAAACTTCATATCAGAACATTTTATACTAATAAAACATGAAATAAACTTAAAAAATAGAGTTCATACATGAAATAAGTTCATACTACAACAAATCCATATTAAATGAATCGACAACACCTCAACAAATGTGTCACCACCCACATATCGTAAATCATCTCTCTGCCCATCATAGTTGATTACTAGCCTGTAATCCATTCACCCGAAAAAAAAAATTACAAAAAAAAATGTCAGATTTTAAGTTTTACAAAACATTTCACGTTTTCTAAGGTTTACACTTGAAATCATGCTTTAAATCTCTATAAACATCTCTACATTTCAAATTTCATCAACAGTTCGAATTTTTATAGAAGATTTCAAGTTCTGTTTTGAGTTTTTATAGCACATTTCAAGTTTACGAACAACTTAAACTTGAAATGTTCTAGAAAAAAAACATGAAAATTATATTCTTTAAATTCTTCACAAACCACACAACAGTAATGAAATAATGTCAAATGATGTTATACTAACTGTTTGGAACTTAAACTAACAGAAATTGACACATCTACTATAAACATTTCACGTTTTATGGGGTATAGAATTGAAATCATGATTTAAATCTCTGTAAACATCTTTACATTTCAAGTTTTATCAACATTTCGAAGTTTTATGGATAATTAAAAGTTCTGTTTTTAGTTGATATAGAACATTTCAAGTTTACGAACAACTGAAACTTGAAATGTTCTAAAAAAAAAAGAACCTTGAATTCATGTTACACTAACTGTTCCGAACTCAAACTAACATAAATGGAAGATATTTACACACCTTAAACAGATTTAGAGTAAATCAGAAAAATTGTTCAAAACCTCTAAACCTTTAACAATAGTGTGCTTCAAATCTTCAACAACGGTGTGCTTCTCGTTGATTTGCAGGATACAACAAATCCACTGTCTTCGATTTGCACAAGAAGAAGAGTGTTTTTCGGTCTAAGATGAAGATGAGAAGAGGTGTGTAGAAACCGTGAAAGAGATGAGAAAAAAAATTAACATTGAGGGGTATTTTGGTAGTTTAAGGATATACATTGAAATTATTTATAAAAAGTGGCTATTAACGAATAAATTTTTGTATATGATTAAAAATGAATTTTTCATGTTAGATGTGGTCATTTTTAACAATTTCCACAATCCGAAATTAGTAACCAAATCAAAATACTAAGTAAATACTTCTTTTTTCAGATTTCAAACACACAAAAAACCAAATTTTCTGAATCAAATAAAAGCCCATTTGACAAGCCCTAAAATACAAGTCGATGACTAAACAAATTCATCAAATCAACACTTACATAGCATTAAAAGGAAAACAAACAAACAAAGATTGAGGCACATCTGTTCGAAACTTTTTTTTTTTTGAACTGATTGATATATTTATATTGAACTGATTTTTTATTTTGAACTGATTGATATATTTATATTGAACTGATGGGATTTGTTGGAATTTTTTTCCAACAATGGTGCGGGTTAGGGTGGTGGCAGTGGCGAAAGGGACCGGATTTCAATCTCTTCCCAATGGTGCAGGTTACGGTGGCAACAATGGTTAGAGTGTAGCGGCGTTGGCTGAAAATCACCACTGAATGAGAGATCGGAGAGAGACAATTGTGAGCGAGAGAGGCAGCGATGAAAGAGAGAGGCGGTAGTGAGAGGAAGTGATTCGGTGGTGAGAGGATATGGTGGATGAGATGGGTGGCTAGGGTTTGGTGAAGAAAATGATGAGAAGGGTGGCTAGGTTTGGTGAAGAAGATGAAGAGGATGATGAGAGGTGACTAGGGTTTTATTATTTATTTAATTTTGGAGATGAAGATAAAGATGAGAGAGAGAGAGAGACCGGTGAGAGATGTAAAGAGAAAAAGAATAGAGTTAGGGTTTTGTAATACTAATTATTTTAATATATACTTTTAACTTTTTTAATTTTTACATTATTAAATACCATTTTTACCCTTGTTTATGAAAAGCTTCTAGAATCTTTCGTCACATTTCCCATATTGTCCTTGTTGACCTAACGGAAGTCAATAAAAATCTAACGGAATTAGACGGTATGGACTGGAATAGGTATTGTCAGAGAACTGGTGGATTGAATTTAGTAATTCCTAAAACTAGTGGACCAAACCCAGATAAACATAAAATGGAGGGACTAAAATCATAATAACCCTATATTATATATACAATTATATAAATAGGCCTCCACTATTAGTCTTAGTTTTTTAAAGAAATGTTAATCTTATTAAGTTTACGTCTGATTCTTTAAAATTAAAATTATTATTATAATAATAAATAAATAAATTCCCATTTTATCCCATGTATTCCTCTTGAACATAGAAGAAAAAATATATATTTCTTTTAGGATTTTTTTCTTATTCATCATGATTTAGTGTAAACTTTTTTTACACTAATTTCCACATATGAGAATTCTTATGATCAGACGAAAAACTTTAGGACCATACATTACTAAAGAATTATTCTATATATATACTTATTTATTTTTCTCCGGTTTTTCACTTGAGCAGTTTTTTTTTTTCCTAAATTCTTCTTATTCTCTATTCAAATAATTTCAAGTATAAGATTACAAAGTAATAAATATTTTAGGTTATTAATATAATTTTACTACATTTATTTTATAGTTTTTTATTTAAATGTTTTCAACTGCAACTACTTGGATGTCGTTTTTAGTTATACGCATTGACAATATTGAGTTTCGTAACAAGATGGAAGATGAATTGCTTATAAACTCTTTGATCGGGATTGGTCCATTTTTATAGCACTAGGGCAAACAATGTTTAGGTTAGGCATATAATATATCGTTGAAATGGTTAATGAGTAGATCCAATCGCAGCTTCGAACATGGAATTCAAAGGGATCAAATGGGAAATGATACTCTAAATCATAGAACTATAATGAAAATCTTTCAATTTCTTATTTTACTATGTCCAACTGTATGTATTCCTCTATGTGTGGTGTACATTGAATGTATAGAAATCGTTATAACGGAGTTTCTATTATTTAATAGCTATTCTAGGAGGAACGTTTTTATGCGGTGCTAACGATTTAATAACTATCTTTGTAGTTCCAGAATGTTTCAGTATCTGGCTAACATTGAACTTGGTAAAATAAAATGGTTGAATAATTGAAAAATGAGATTATTCATAAATACACATTGAATGCTAAGATTACGAATTGAATTTCTTCCAAAATCAAAAGAGTGTTTGTGATTTTCCCAGAAGAAATGAAACAAAAAATACGGGTTTAACAGAAGAACTTTATGGCCATGTTTGACACCTAGACTTGGCTTGGGATTGGACTATTTTAGTCCTTATTCCATGTTTGGCGATGCTTTGGAACGTGAGATTATTAGTCCCAAAAGAAAAATCGTTTCATGTTTGTGGGATTAAATAAACTCACCTCCAGCCCTATCTCTATTTATCTCAGGGTTATTTTACATGTGGTCCCCACCTATTTATTTAATTTTTTATTTACTTCATCTTTAGTTATTCCATGTTTTATCTCAGACCTTCTAACCTGTTGTTGATACCTTTAAAATTATTATAGTTAAAAATAATATATACGTATATATATATATATTTTTTAAAAATACTTTTGGATATCGCTACTTTAATAATGTATAAATTAAAACATTTAGTCTTCAAATACATATTTCAATATTTTATTATTCAAATTTAAAATATTATTATATTTAGTCCAATTTCATGTTTCATCAAACAAAACATAATATTAATTCAGTACAGTCTTATATTTTCCCAAATACAGTATAGTCTTAATTTAGTCCAGTCCAGCCCAGTCCAGTTCAATCTAATCTAATCTCAGTCTCATCTCAATCTAATCCAATCTCACGCACCAAACGAGACCTAAAAGTTTCCAAAAATTGAAGATACATATCAAGAAATTGAATTTCAATTATTTGTGGAAACATATAAATTGGTAAAACCTATGATAAAAGAAAGCGACCATGTATATAAATCACTCACATATTCTTCTTTTTATTTATTTATTTCATTTTGAGGCAGTATTTTTGGATTTTAATAATTTTTAGTGTGAATTTTCGTTTTCTAAATGATTTGTTTTGGAAAACTCTTTCAGAATTTATCAGTAACTCAAATTTGAGTTTTGTTTTGGGTAAATTTCTAGATTTTCCCTATTCTAATCAATTTGAGAGTCTCGGTGGTCGTTTGTTTTTTCCACTTAAAATTTAAAGGGTCTAAATTGAACTCATTAAGTTATTTTGTTTATTTTTTTATATGGTCAAACAACTTAAAAATATAAAAATATAACATAAAATATAAAGTAAGAAATCCTGAATTTTAACTTAATTCCAAATCACTGGATTACAATTAAAATATTTTCTTTCAAATATATCATTCTAAAGAAAATATATTTTTTAATCTATCTTAATTTGATATGTTGTAGAGTTCTTCCTCCTAACATATTTATTATTTTAAACGGCATTTAGAAAGGAAAAAAAAAACTCTTAACATTTCTCATAGAGATCGGTGCATATGATTCAGGAGTCTATTTTCAAAAAAAAATCAATAACCTTCTAAGAAACCAAAAAAAAAAAAATTGATTTTCTCAATTATATACATTGGAAATATGGATAACATACAAATAACTTGAACTTGAACTTTTTTTTTACAATAAATTGAACTTGAACTTTATTTGTAGAACATGTAAAATTTTATTCTTTGATGAATTTTTTGTTTTGTTAAATTGAACTTTGTTTACAGAAGAACATACATATTAAATTACTTTTTTTAATTAGCATGAATATAAATATAAAATTACTTATTTTCAAACAATTTTATTTTTTAAAACAAACATGTTGATAGTGCATTCAGATGTGAAAAAAAAGTCATTAGTTTAAATTTTAATCCATATTCAGTCTTCAAAAAAATTCAGGATTGTTCAGTTTTCAGATAAAAACGCAAACGACCCCTTAGGGGTCACTTGTTTTTTCAACTTAACATCGATGGATATGAATTAAATGAACCTAGTTGTTTTGTTTGTTTTTAAAAGTGAACAAACAAATTAAAAATATCCCCAAACAACTTAAAATAAAAAGTAAAAAAGTCATAATTTTTCACTTAATTTCAAATCAAATATTTCATTATTTCCTTTCAATATTATCCGTCCAATGCTAATTATTTTCATTATTACCATGATTTTATATTATACAAATGTCTTTCTTTTGACATATTATTAATGATAAATAATTATAAAGAAAACAAAATAATAATAAAACAACCTTAATCAGACTGTCACTTTCAACTTCATTGTTGAACCCTCAATTTTTTTTTTTGTTATGTAAAAATCAAAACCATTTCAAAAACATCATTTGTTATAGAATAATGCTTGGCTGTACAAATTATTTACTTAAAATCATGTCCAAATAACGTGGTATGTGAGTTGTAAGATCATGTAAATCATGAAATTATAGTGCATGATATGATTTTAAGAACTCACAATACCACGTCATGATTTTGGACTAATAATTTGGACAGTCTAATATTACTCTTTATCATATCCTATCATTGAATGATATCTTATCAACATTTACATAAAAATGTTTTAGTATTTGTTAAATTATTTTTATTTAGTTGTTTGTATCATATCAAATTAAAATAACAATCTTATCTTTAAAAACAAACAATTTAACATTATATTCATACGTGAGAAAAATAAAAAATAAAAACAAACATATCATTCATTTTCAGTTGTCAGTCTCTATTAAAAACAAGCGACCCTTTAATCCGGTTGATGTTGGTTTTTGATTTTCTATGTAAGTATGGATCCGAAGACTTATTATTATTAATAAAATCGTTTCTTTAGAACGAATTCTTGTCATGAATTCGATTATTCCATCGCTTTCGCTCGTCAATCATTTTACTGGAAAATTATACTAATTGTTGATTGACTTATATAGTCCATCATTTCCCAAAAATATTACTCCTACAATAATTAATTATTTAAAATTCAAAATATAAAATATAAATATATATATATATATATATATATACTACATTTATTAACTATCTTTAGATTAATTGATTTTTATTTTATTTTTTCAATGAAGGAACACCATCAGCATTAGAGATTTCCCCCTCCACATTCCACAACGAAGGAGAAGAACCCCCTTGTCCCGCACATGCCTTCCCATCGTGGAGGTCAGCACCTCCTCCTTGAACACATTTGTATCCTTTGGTAGGGGTCTTTAGGTTCCGTTGAACAGATACTAAATTTTCTAAGAATAGCCCTCGCATCACCTACTCGATACTTAATCTAGGACTCGTTTTGCTTTGAATTCTACTCTCAAGTCTCACCATTCATCAACAATTTCAAACAGAAAATACGTTGCTCTGTTGTACTCACCTTGAATTCCAAATATATATTATATATAATATATTGGGAGATGGTAATTACCATTCATTACTGCCACCACCACTTTCATATTGCCACCATGGAAAACCACAAGGAGGTATGCTTTCAAGTTTCAATTCAATATTCCCATTGCTATTTTCAACAACCATTTGTGTTTTCTTTATCATCTAGCAAGAAGGTCTCTTTTTTTTTTTATTGGTAGAAAATGATTTCCTGTAATGTTCCTATGGTAAGATGAATTTTCCAGTTGCTATCATAATTTGATAAACACAATTCACTTTCCAGTAGTTGATTAAATTTATAGATTATCATTAGAATCTCTGTTTAGTTTCTTCAAAATGTGAGAAAGAAAACAAACATATAGTCATATATACTTGCAAAAAGAAGCTTTGAATTATGTTCTTCAAAGTTGATTTTTTTTTTTCTTGCATCCTATTTCGTCCCCTTATGAAATTGATCCTCTAAAGAAGATTATCACCTCTTTTCTAGAAAATCTAAAAACTTCCCTTGTGAATTTCTTCTAGATCATTGTCCTTCTCTGTGAAGAACATGTAACCTAAATGGGTGCATGTAACTCTTTATTGGTTTAGTTTATGAATGGTGAAATATATTTTTTAACACTTGGTAAGGGAAACATCTGATCTAATATTTTGGTTAATGGGCAATATAACATCAAATTATACTTAACTTTATAAGTTTTCATAATCTCTCTAGCTAACCTTAAACAAGACATTTTCTATCTAAGTTGGTGGCCTTATGAGCTTCTAACTTATATATTATACATCTACAGAAAAATATATGAATGCCTGTACCTCAATTTGGAGGGTGGGATCAAAAGGGTCCAGGAGGGACTGACTATTCCATGGTGTTTTCTCGGGCTCGTGCCAACAAGAAACAGCAAAAGGCTGACATCAAGCGCTGCAGCATCGGGAATGAACAGGAGATCATTCCACCTCCTCCACAGCCACAAGATGATCCTATTATCGTAAGACTTGGTTACACCTTGTTAATTAAGTAAAAGTCTTTCCAAAAAACCAAACCCCTTGGTTATTGTAATTCTATTGGGGAGGTCTACTCTACTTCTTGCCAGAGTTCAATGGCATAATTGTTCGTCACCGTACTTATCTTGAAATGATCAATATTTTGATTAATGCTAGACTCTATATTGAATAAATAAAAGTAGACTCTATATTGAATAGATTGCAGGAAAGGAAATAAAAAATTAGTTAAAAGAAATCCTCATATTCTTCTTTCTAATCATAAGAAATTTATTGTTTGCAGAGGAAAAAGAAGATCTTGACCTACATTAATTGTTGTATTAGGCCTTGATTTCCTAAGAACCCATGCAGTTCTTCAAGTTTCCAATCAATCATAAGCTATTAACAGAATTATCGATTTCAGTCATGTAAGTTTATAGATAAGATATATAGTGGAGTCCTAACCAAAAGCTTTTGTAATTTTTCTGCGTGATAGATGTATCCATTCTGCTACTAATAATTGGCTTTTTCTTGTACCTTTTTTTATAATAGAGGCAAAATAAATAAATCCAAACTATATCTTGAATGATAAGAATCATATTGATTTATACACTAATGTATTCATATTTACAAATGGATGCACAGTTTTTTTTTTTTCTTATCCCGGTAGATGCATACTGTTGTAAAATTGTCACATTTTCCCCATAATTTTATTTACGAGAAAAGAGAAAATACAAGTACCTGCAATCTAAGTTGTGGAATTGAAACGCTTTACAGGAGCATGGAGGGAAGATAAGTACTTGGCATCTGCTTTGTCAATTCCGTCAAAAAGATAACTGAAGGGGGGCATTTCTATGTACTTTCCAGTGCCAGGAACAACCTGCAGTTGATCGTTTTCCCATACAATCCTTCCTCCAGCAATTGTCACTTCAACCTTTCCCTGAAAAATGATAACAAACTCTCAAAACCTAATACAGATGACAAAGTTTAGGACAATTCATTTATACATAATTGTAAGACAGCAGCAGAGAGAGAAGAGAAAGAATGTAATGTATAAAGAAATTTTTTAAAACTTCACTTGTGCAGGCAGATCTAACAAGTTAATAGTGATAAGAGGGACTTTCCAAGGGTATACCAACAAAGAGAAGAAAATGCATCAGGACTAAGAAAATTTGAACAATGGCAGAAGCTTACATTTAATATTGCTGAATATTAAGATACATTGATATACAGTAAAGGCTTATCAATCATTATTATAATAAATATGATCAATATTTCAAGAATTTGTGGCACAAGGTTTGTGTATTTAAGTATTAATTCTGACAACATGCTCATGCTTATGTACTGCCAACTGAGTAATTTACTCTTGCAAGTGTAAGAAGTTACAAATGTCTATACTAAAATAAATCTGTAAGAACCATTTACAAGTAGGATAATGGTTTACAGTGTTTCAGCTATTCAGGCTTAGGATTTATTTCCAATTAGACGTTGATTATTAAGGAAAGCAAATTTCTTACATGTTTCAAGTTTATTTTGTTTCCTCGTTGTGTGATTTGGTCTCTATGATCGAGACTTATTGGGAGAAGCTCGAATTTTGGGTACCAAGAAGCTTTTTTTGAGCATTTTTTAAAACTTTAAATGTCAAAACTATCCTCATGGTGTTTTATTAATTACACTGTACTCTACAAATAAAAACCTTAATAAAGTTACTTTTGTCCTTTAAAATCTATATAAAAACTCTTTCAAAATTAAACAACCATAAGATCAAACAATCAACAATTTTTCTAAGAGATCTATTTCTAAATCTCTACTCAGAGTAGTTGTACCAAATGCATAAGTATTAATGTTTAAGCAGACTTGACTGATGAAATAAATTGACATTCCTCCCCTCTAATTTCCTCCCATTACTTATGAATTCCCCCCTTTCCAATAGTTTTCTAACTTCCCTAACTCTAACGCTAATTCTCCCTCTACTCTCTATTTCTTGTTTCTGTTCTACATCATTTGTGCTTCAATTAGCCCAAGAGTTAGAAGACCTTTGATCTCATGTGCACCTTAAGCCTTTTATATGATCAATAACCTTGTATATGCTAGCATAAAATTTACACAAAGCAACAGGAGGTTCTTCACTGAATAGACTGAACAACAAAATTCTAATTTCAATGCTTACCTTTCCTTTCATGCCCTCATAGACATTTGTATCTACTCTAGAGTGGTGAGAACTTGTAGTAATTTCGAAGCTCGAATTCGGATTGAGTATAATTATATCAGCATCGGAGCCAGCAAGAATTGCTCCTTTCCTAGGATATATATTGAAAATTCTAGCACTGAAAAGTTTCAGACATAATTATTCGTACTTCAGAATCATGTAGTTAAACAGGGATCAAAGTGTAAGAAAACACAACAAATGCATTAATGAATTGACAAGAGATAAAACATCATCCAAAGAAGCACAATTAAACATACCATTCAGTGCTTGTTAACCGGACATAATCAGCGGGAGAAATTTTGCCAGATTCCTGCAAGGTACATAGTATGCAGTGAGAAATCAAACAGAAAATAGCAGTTCTAATCAAACTTCCTATATTAGATCAGCATGCTAAAAACCAGGTTGCTCACCACCATTGTATGCCAAACCAAATGCATCCTCTCCTCAATACCTATATCCATTGTTTTTCCATCATGAGAAGAATTAGAAAGTGAATGGCTGCAAACAAACCCAAATAATAACAAATAGAGCACAGGTGCCAGAAATACATGGGACACGTATGAATTACCATTGACACCATTTGGGATTTTCCGAAAATCATCAATACCAAGTGATTTTTGTGTCGAGGTAAAGGTACAATGATCAGTTCCTACAAGCTGCAATGCAAAATACAATGATAAACAAACTTCAAGATTTTTGTGAAACAGGTAATCTACAAATATTATGGATGAGAATTTTTGTCACTAATAGCTATTAGAACAATGTTTACAGATCAATTTTTAGATGACAATTGCTATGACGCCATAACTAAGATGGCACTTGAAATTCTAAACGATGTCTTTAAAAAATAAAAAAAATAAAAATAAAAAACCTTTATAACTGGAACATATCTACCCTATAGATCATATGATTCTCTAAATGTCCCACTTTGTCATGTTTGCAATATTTTATGCAAAAATGAGGGAGACACCTGTGGGTAATAGTTACTTTAGTGGTACGGTCTCTTATTATTGTGCAAGTGGTCTTGAGTTCACTCACATCACGATTTAAGGGGTTTTGATGTATATTTAATTTAATTATTTAAAAAAATGCAGAGGGAGACACCTGCAGAACTCCACTTGAAAGGGCAGCTTGTAGAGCTTTGTTGTGTCCAGATGCCCGGATTGGGGGACTCATGACATACCTGAAATAAGAAAATATTATAAAGCTATAAAAGGTCTAAGAATCAGACAAAATGTAGGTATAAAAAAACAGAAGAGTTAAGATTCTTGCTTTGCTGCAGTGACAAAGTCTGGGGCCCAAAGCCCAGAATCATCAAGGATTAATCCAGAAACTACAGGCTCTCCAATAACCCTCTGCCCTGCAATTTTTAAAATAAGAGTATATAAACCTGCCTAATCACAGAAACATCTCAGAAAAAATATTGTGTTAGGACTCCGAAGATTTGTAAAGCACAAATTACAAATCTTAATTCCGAACAAATCAATATCGACATCTTGAAAATCACAAAAGTAAATAAAATAAACCAACTTTAGGGAATGTTTATGCAAAGTAAAACACTCAGAGTAGGACCTCATTCAATTTTATACATTTTAGTTGTCAGTATTTCTGAATGCGTTCATTTTTTTTTTTTTATCTTTCACATTAGCCTTTTGGGTTTCAGGAATTGACCATCAAACCAGATGGCATATACTATACAAACAATTTTCAACAGGACCATATAAACAAAAACAAAAACAAAAAGTTAAACTGGCAATTCAACTTCTAACACAATGCCACTTCAGCATGTAAAAATGGATATTGTTTAACTCTACAACAAAAGAATTGAATACCAGGAATCAAAAAAGTCATTAATTTTATAAGAATATTTAATTGATCCATTTATTACATTTTTAAGGGGTGTAATGCGATCACTCTCTATCCTCTTTCCTGTTATTTCTTCTTCTTCCAGACCATGGAAATCCTAAAATTATTATGAATTCATCACTGCTTGATAGTAAAGCTTTCAAGGACCTAGTAAGGATTGATGAATTCTCAAGTAGACTAATATTAACAACCATGCAAGAGAGGCAGTAGACTTTTCAAGGGTCAATACCAACTGGTTTGATTTTAGTTCCCTATTGCATGGGTATCTTTTCTATAATCAATTGGGCCATTTGATTAAATCAAAAATATGAGAAACGAGAAAAAAATAAATAGAACCCACTTTGCTTTAGAACAGTATACAAAGCCGGACTGTGCTATTAAAATAAGAAAAATTAGGCGCAATTTAAGTCTTTAGGTCTCATATATCACATAAAAGATTAGGTTAAATCTCAAAATACACAAACTTTAGGATGGCATATGATTAATATCATATTCATTCTGAAAACTTCAGGTAGTCAGTGAAGTTCAGTACATTCTTTGGCGGCAAAGTTATCTACAGACAATTTACATTAAGTGAATGTAGCAAGTTCACTAAGTTCACTGCTGAAAAAGCAGAAAAGACATGAACTTCATTGGTCAATGGTCCCAACTCCCACGTAACTGCTCTTAAGGGTCAGAATTCTGTACATGGGAAGTAACACTTATTGTAGAAATGAGTGCTAGTGGATATATTCATCCCCAACTGAAGTACAAAGAACATATGAGCTATGTGAGATTACATACTACTACAATCTTAGAGCAGCAACTATCAAACATAAAAGGTATTTCAACTATTCAGTTTGCAGAGAATAGATGCAAGGTAAGATCAAAAGCCTCAACACCAACTTCAGAGGGAATATAGGACAGCTAGTTGAAACTATTGAGTTGGCAAACCTCCACATATATATTTATGTGAGTTTTGGTGTTGGAGAGAGTAGCTTATGATTCTTATATGTTCACCTCCTTCCAGAAAATCCCTAAATATTAATCCCCAATCTGTCTTATACTCATTTACAACACCTCAAACTCAGTCAATATCCTTCTCTATTTCACTACATACAAATATACATGAAAGCATAACTGCATAAGAAAGAAAACAAGGGAAAAGAAACAGGTGGGATTATCAAACAACATTACTTTGCTATTTCAGATTTAAATAATCAACTGCAATGTCAAGAAAAATCTTCATAATTAGTTAGTCCACACAATAATTGGAAATCTAATTAACTTGAGAATTTAGAACCTGATTTTCGAGCTTTAGCTATTTCTTCCATCGCATCAATGCTCATCACATGAACAACATAAAGAGGGACATTCACAAAACTTGCCAAACGAATTGCACGAGAAGTTGCCTCTCCTTCCAGCTGCACAGACATTAAAGTAGAAGCTCAATCATACTTGGAATCTGACACAAGTTCAAAAACATCATTGCACATAATAATTGAGAAAATAGTAGAAACAAATACTCTCAATCAATGTAGTTATCAATAAAACCTCAGTATATCAATGATATAATGTGATGAATGTAATCTCAAAATGTGACAATCAATATGACCTCACAGCATCATAATATACTCTGCTTAATTGAGTCGATATTTTCCACTGTATGTTTCATTCGAATACAATTAAGGATCTGTAAACACTGGTACCAGAGTATAGATAAGATGTCCCCCCAATGTGAATTTAAACTATTCAACAATCTTGTTCAGAGCACGCATATTGTATCATACCAGAAGAGTATCACTTGAAGACCAGCACAATGCTCAAAAAATATAATATATGTTAGTAAGATAAAAAAAACAGTACTTTTGTGATTTCAAAGCCTATCACATCTCTTTCAAGCTCCACTTTAGCCGGAAAAAGGTAAAATGGGGGAACAACAAAAGCATGGAACATATGAAGTAACAATAACACAAACAACATTACCATAAAAAAAGAATGCTACAAGTTTCTGGCATAAAATGCTCCCATACATTGTAAATGATGATTTTGTCAGCACCAAGAATACCAAAATATCAACATTTCATTTCTGAGCACATTGATGTAACGGTTGGGTACTTTAAACTTCACCATATGACATCAAATCAAGATCCACATAAAGCAAAATCTAGCAGCCACACTATCGATACTGAAATTGGTGATGTATTTGATGAATACATCATTCCTTCAGAGCAATGCAGCTGGCCCAACAATTACCATTATGAGACTACAAACTCAACTTGAAAGAAGATAACACACATCATAAATTCACAGACCTAGCAAAAATTATAAAAGATCAAATCCAACACCGATTACATACAATAAATTAGCAAGAAAGAGCAACACAGGCAAGCCATATGAGTTCATAAAATTCAGAAAACATATTTCAAGAAATACCATGGGTGGCCTCGAGAGAGCATGTCCTTCAGGACCAGTAATACCAAGTTCAATCATTCTTTTCTGTCCTTCAAATACAGCATCTCCATTTTCTGCATGGACCATAGCCAAGGCACCAAAAGACTTGCACCTCTTGAACCCTTCTAATAGAAGCCCGTCGCTGATCATAAGGGAACCCTTGTATGCCATAAAAAACTTGAAAGAATTGATACCTACAACGTGGCAACATTTATATATCAATAGAAATCCAGAATAGTTGTTAGCATGGTCATTGATGTCAATCAAATCACAGTCAATAATTAAATCCAACCTATAAGCTAAAAATAGAGACCTTTTTCCTTAACCATAATTTCCATCTCCTCAGCAACAACTTCATCCCATTTGGTTATTGCCATATGGAAACCATAATCCATGCAAGAATTTTCGGCCTTCCTTTCATAGGCTTTGAAACCAGCACTTAAACTACCATTAACTGGCATAACAAAGTCAATGTGCATTGTCGTTCCACCAGCTAATGCTGCAGCCTGACCACTGAAAAAGTCATCAATGGTCTCGGTACCCATGAACTCCATAGCTAGGTGAGTGTGAGGATCGATACCTCCTGTTAAAATCATACAAAATAAATAAATAATAAATAAAAATTAAAACTAAAATTACTGGTAAAACAAAGTTAGATCTATGTAAAGAATGGTGTGGGCATAGTAGTTGTAGCTGGATTGAAATACCATAGGTTAGAATGAACAGCAAACTAACAAGCTAGTATAAAGCATATAAAATTTGTATACAATGACTCAAATCTCATTTGATGTGATACATAAATACCGAAGTATCTTTGAACCCGCTTTAGCATGATAAACCCAACTCTTATTCATCTATGTATATCAAATCACCATAAAATATATATTTACCTGAGAAGGATTAGTCTGATCTAGGCATTTAAAATGCAGAAAACTTTGCTGCTAAAACAGTAAATGGCATAAAGAAAAAATAAAATGATATATGCATTAATAATGCATAATAATTCTTATCAAGCTCTCCTCTCAAAGCTTCTTTCCATACACTCCCTTTTGAATTCCAAGTCTAGAATCATGTACCATAGTGTGAAAACTTAACCTGGCATGACATATTTTCCGGTGGCATCTAGCACGGTTACATCATCACCCACCTGCCAATACCATCAAACTATTCATTCATTCATAAAATCATAAAAAGTACAAATGAAAGAAGAGACCATCAAATACAAGAAGCTTCAATGAAGCATCAATAACTGATAGATGCAAGAATTTTCTATAAAGTGAACTTATCTATTTGTTTGTGAAAGAACCTTTTGAATGTTTTTAGATGAGAGTTAACAGGTTTAACTCATGAAAAACAATTATCAGCATGAATCTTGCTACCATTAATTCTTATCTCACCAAAGAAAATTCCATTTTAAGTTTCTGTTCTGTTTTGACTCTGATAAGCTAGTTACTTGTTTGCCACTAAAAAAAGAAATAAGAAAGTTGAGGACAAGGAAAGTTTCTGTTCTGTTTTGACTAACGTAAGACTGTTAGATTGAATTTTGATTCAGAGGACATGGAACTGAAATAGCGCACCCAGAACACCCCTTCATGGTACTATTGGATCAAATTAGCCTTACACAACCGATATTCAGACATTTGTGAACCTCTACATGTACTGCCCAATTCAAATGGTGGTTCAATTACTCTTGTAAGTTGTACCCACAAATGTAGTATAGGCATTAGGTTCAGTACTAAGATATCTGACAACATACCTAGACTAGTTGTCACTCCATCAGTTGTAGGAAATATAAGAATTGTTACACAGAATATCAATCTGGATCACTCATTCACAGATTCAATAAAAGTTGTGATCAATGATTTCCATATTAAAAGTTGTGACCGTGTAGGACAAATGTATAGGTTTTATTTAATTTGACACCTCCTGATTGAACTTTTAATGAAGATTTTTTTCAATCTAAAAGACTAAAAAGGTGATTTAGCCTAAAGTTTCAACAATGTATAAAAATTATATTTTTGAAAAAACCATGCATACAATGTAAACCAGAAGACACTCATTATTTGCAAACAACAGACTTAGGTTGGCAATTCTGTCTCTATTATTCGTGCATGCCTATTGAATACTAATAACAGCGAGGTTATCACATTTGTAAAAGAATCCATAAACTATAATTGATTTACTATCTTATCAAAACAGAAAACTACCTTAATGTTAGGCTTTACAGCAACAATGATCCCATTTTCCACATAAACATCAGTGATCTCCTGATGGTAAGCATTTACAACGGTTCCTCCCTTAATCAAGATCTTCGACGACGATGATGCTTGAATTCCACACTGGGTTTCACCATGTCCATTCCAAGCATCACAAACCTTTAAAAGAACATTTCAAAAGAAATTTTGGATCAGCTATTTAGCTTCTATTAGTTTCACACTTGATATGATTTTTCAATCAAAGGTAAAAATAGTCAAATATAATAAAATAACTTTGATTTTCAATGATTGTATTGGAACCTGATAAACTAAATTGCCAAAGAAGTATTGTTTTCATCTAATATTCATGTTACAAAAATTAACAGAAACCAAAATTTTCATTTTCTTTTCACCTTTTCCCTCATTTTCTCGGCAACCAAACGGAAAGTCAGCAACTTACTAATAGTTTGACTCGATAGAGTGGAGTCGTCATGAGAAACGTAACGAGCAAACAACCAAAAATCGATGTGTTCATTTTAGTTTCCAAAAAACAAACAACTGTAATCGAATTCTACACTAAACTTTTAATTTCATTGATTTTTGATTAATTCATATGGTAATTAAAAAAACAGACAAATAAATATATTTCATATCAATAATCAATAATTGATTTTTAAAAATAAATGGAAGAGTGGCTACCTGGTTGTTTGTGCTTGATTCAGATGTTGAAAGTAAGGTAGAGAGCATAAGAAGAAGAAGAGAGAGTGAGGAGAGAGACATGATGTTTGCGAGTTATTGAGTCAACTCACTCCACAGATCTCTATTCTCTACTGCCGTCTAGAGCGGGTAACTCGGTCGTTTCATCTGCTATTTCAAACGACGGAAGCTTCCATTTTTGGGCAAATTTCATAAATATACCCCAACTATACGTATAATTACACTAAAATCGGAAATAAAGAATCCAATAATACCCATACCATATGTCGCCATGTCGGGTTAAAAAGTGGCGGTTCCCCACAATAATGTGTAAATGTGTTATTACACATTTACACTGAAGTGTAAATGTGAAATTAGTAATTGCCCTTACATAAATTAAAGAACCAAAGTTGGGTAGTGAGGTAATTTTACTTTCAATGGTATATTTTTTCATAAATAAAAAAAGAAAGAAATTAGTGAGAAAATCAAAAATAGTCGTGAAAAACATTAAATTCACATTTTAAACTATGTATCGGTTAATAACCATGTTTTTGAAAATTACCAAAATACCTTCATACTCTACCTCCTCGCTCATCTCTCCCACGGCTCTAACCTTCGCCGAGGTCGGGCATTGCACACCACCTGAAATAGAAAAAATAAAACTAACAAGAACAAAAGGCCAGTTATGAAACACCCTAGGTAATTGTCCAATACAACAAATTATAAACAAAATTTTAGAGGGCATTTCAATAATTGTCCCTTTTACAAAATCTTCAGAGATAATTTCATAATTTATGGTTATGGATTGAAAATAGATTTTACAATGTAATTATTAAGAGTTTTTTAAGAAGTAAAGGGTCGTTTGTTTTTTACGTTTAAAACTTAATAGGTCTGAATATAAATTATTAAATTGTTTGGTTTATTTTTTAAGTGATCAAACAACTTAAAAAATACCAACAAACAACTTTAAAAACAAAAAGTACGGTTGCGTTTGATTTTTCGTGTGAAGATTGAATAGTACTGAATTATACAGAAGACTGAATAGTGACTGAAAATTGAAAACTGAATAACATGTTTGATTTTTTTATTGAAAACTGAATATAAGTGATAAGTTATTTGTTTTTTTAAGTTACAAATATCTAAAAATAAATACCTTTATATCTATACTCTTTCAACTATTATTTATTATATATTTATATTTTAATGTGTTCAATGTTTATATGTGGAATTATAATAATATAATTATACATTTATAATGAAATATATATGATCTATCAATATGAACATACCATATAAATATGTCATAAACAGATATAATTCAATTATATATATTAACAAAATTAGTGTCGAATTTGGGAGTATCTCATCTATGGTACTTGAGCTACATATAAACTGCATGCAGTTTATGGTTAAGTTAAGTTGGTTTAAGTTTGTTTGTAAAACCGGTTAATCTTTTTTTTTTTTTGAAAGTACTGATTTTCTCCAATCACATAATATAAAACTAATCAAATTATGAGAAAAATAAAGTCCTTACAGAAATATAAATAGAAGTCGAAATAGGTTTGAATACAATTAAAAAATTGTTTGATTCAAATGGAGATTTTGGAGTCTAGAAAAAACTAGGATTTATGACTGCTAAAATTATTTAAATAGTGAGAAGAAGAAAAAAATATATGGTTAAGGGTGTGAGAGAAGACAAAATAGGAAATTAGATAAAATTTGTGAAGATAAATTTGAAAGTTATAAATTAATATATATTCAGTTGATTTGCTATTAAGTGAAAAGTGAAAAAAAAAACTCATTTTTTATAACTAGTGATTTTAAAAGCTCATTCAGTGATTTTATCAGTTAAAAAATCAAACAAAACAACTTAGTGATACACATTAAGTGTCATTAAGTGTTAAGTGGAAAAATCAAACAGACCCTAAGAAATCTTGACTTTTAACTTAATTCTAATTCACTAAGGGGTCGTTTGTTTTTTACACTTAAAACTTAATAGGTCTGAATCATAATTATTAAGTTGTTTTGTTTGTTTTTTAAAATTGTTAAACAACTTAAAAATACCAAAAATAGAAACTTAAAATAAAAAGTAAAAAATTATGATTTTTCACTTAATTATAAATCACTGAATTGTATTAGAAGCAATCCAAAAAAATTTCTTCCGATACTATATCCCATACATAACATTTTTCCAATTTCATCATAATTATATATTGTATAAAATCTATTCTAATAGATTGTTTATTTTAAATAGCTTAAAAAAAACCATAATCGCTTCTCATATTGGTGTTTAATATCAATACTTTATTATGATGTTAGGGTACGTTTATTGCGCGGGATATGATTTGACTATTTTTAATAGATGAGATTGGATTGGATAGGATAGAATTGGATTAATATTGGACTAAAAATAGTCCAATTCTATGTTTGGTTAAGCAATAAGATTGGACAAAATAAAAAATTTATTAAAAAAATAAAATTAAAAAATCAATCCACGATCTCTCTCCTTTTCTTCTCTCTTCTTGCTTCTCTTTCTATGCTTTCTTTGTTCTCTCTTCCTTCACACACAACCAAAATCAGATCTGCCAACACTTGATTAAACACCCAGTTGCTCTCCTCCATCTATTCTTTCCTTACTTTCTTATTCCTTTACACACAATATTGCGATTTTATCAGATCCACCAAATTCATTTGTGGTTTTCGACGAATAGATCGACAACATTGATGGCCGAGGTTTGATGATCGGTTACCGGTGAAGCTTTCCAAGTTGGTGGTGATGGATGATGTGATCGGGGTTGTTTGAATGAATTTTATTTTATTTTTTGTATTTTTTTTTGGAATCAACATGATGATTGTGGGATCTAGTTGTGGTGGGTTTGATTTTATTTTGGATGAAATTTGTTCAATGGAGTGGTTGAATTGACATGAACATTATGATTTTATATTTTGAAATTGGTTGAAATTTGATGAATCAGAGATGTGATAAAATAATCTCATCGATTTGGAAGGGATTATTTTACCCTACTCTGGCAGGATAAAATTGAAAAGGGGATAAAAAATAGTCCAAATTGATTGGACTTACCAAACATGGGATTGACACAAAAATAGTCTAATCTCAGTCTCATCCGGATGTTTTGTGTGAGTTTTCTTGATGTTATTTTTTTTTATAAAAAAAACCTTTTGCTATTATTAGTAAAAATGAAGATTGTTTATAATCGAAGAAGAATATCATAATCATATGTGTTCATAAATAATTATTATTTTTAGAATTTTTTTATTCCATATTATATGTATAACTTTTTAATACGAGTATAAATGTACAATTACTTATTTTCAGACAATTTTACTTTTAAAAAACAAACGTGTTAACAATACATTCATATGTGAGAAAAAATAATATTATTCAAGTTCAAATTTCAATCTCTATTCATTCTTTAAAAAAATTCAGAACTGTTCGGTCTTTAGATAAAAAAAACACACAACCTTTAAATTGCATTTAATATATTTTCTTTCAAGATTATCCTACCAAAGATAACACATTTCCAATTTTATCATAATTTTATATTATACAGTTTTATTTCTTTTAACCTATTACTTATGATAAACATCTCTAAAAAAAATGTAATCACATTATCACTTTTAAGTTTAAACAGCATCATTAATCCTTCAATTCAATTTTTTCTTTTAATCAAAATCATTATTTATCCTATTTGTTGATAAATATATTGTAATTATTACATAAAAATGGTTTAAGATTTTTTAAATTATTTTTATTTAGTTGTTTGTATCATATAAAATGAAAATACATAATAATAATTAATAATAATAATAATAATGGTATAAATATCAAATTACTTATTTTTAAACCATTTTATATTTAAAAAACAAGCAATGTATCATTTTATTCAGAGGTGGTAAAAATAAAAACATATATCATTCAGATAAAAAAACAAACGACTCTTTAAACATGATTATTGAGAGTTAAAGCTTTATATATGATGAAAAACAAGATTTATATAAATAATCTATATTGTATTTTCGACATTTTTACAATATTTGTTATCATTTTCACTAATATTAGAGATCTCAACTTAAATCCCAACTCATATCAACTCATATCGAATATCAATCCATTATACGTTAGTTTTGTTCAACTTTGTTCAACTTTGTTCAACTTTTACGTATGACGAGTGATATTAATGGACATCCAATCCTATCAAAATATGGAGATTGTCAAACTTAGGTAGCAGATTAATTCTATGAATCAAATCAAATAGAAACAAAGAAAACATTGATAAAAAAACAATACACGATAGGATTCAAATATTAGACAGCTTTATCAAACTGACTGTCGTCTCATATTGAGTCACCTTAAAAGTCAAAAACTTAAAACTTAACTGTAACAACTAAAATGAGTATTTAAATTCTGACTAATACTCTAATAGGCTTAGATAGATACAAATGAAACCAAAAAGAATATGAAAAGTAAATATATCATTTCATAAAAATAAAAATAATTATATAAAGAAAACAGAAAAAGCAAATATAACCACTTAAACACAACAATATAGCATACAGGGTGCAAATATAATTAACTGCAAGATGTTTGATAGCCATCATCGATGATAAAGACCGGTTATGTCATCTTAGGTATAGACATCTTAATTTTGAAACTTTAAAGCAACTGGGAAGTAAGAAGATTGTGAAAGGATTGTCAAACATTCATAACCCAAATGAGATATGTGAAAGTTGTGTTCTTAGTAAACAACACATAAATAGCTTCGGAAAGGAGACAAATTAGAAAGCAACCATGCCACTTGAGCTCATTCTCACATATGTATGTGGTCCATTGACACTGGTATCAAAATGACAAAATCAATACTTTCTTACCTTCATTGATGACTACAGCAGGAAGACTTGGGTTTATTTCCTAAAAAAGAAGTCAGAAGTATTCGACTACTTCAAAGAGTTCAAAACTCTTGTGGAGAATCAAAGTGCCTATTATATCAAAACACTGAGATCAGATCAAAGTGGAAAATACATTACAAGTGCTTTCCAGGAACTCCTTAAGCAACAAGGAATCAGGAATCAGTTTACACTTGCTTATATTCCTCAGTTAAATGGTGAAGGTGAAAGGAAAAATCGAACAATCCTTAACATGGTAAGAAGCATGTTAAAGGATACAAACATATCCAAAAAAAATTAGACTGAAGTAGTCTTACATGCGGTATATTTACAAAACAAATGTCCTACGAATAGTCTTGATATAAAGACACCGCAAGAAGCATGGAGCTCTCACAAACCAAGTGTGAGCCACTTAAGAGTGTGATCGATAATTTTTTTTAAAGGATCGAGAATTTTTATCAAATTACCGAGAAGATTTTTTTCAAATGATCGAGAATATTTTTCAAATGATCGAGAATATTTTTCAAATGATCGATAATATTTTTCAAAGGATCGAGACTATTTTTCAAAGGATCGAGAGTTTTTTTCAAAGGATCGATAATATTTTTTAAACGATCAAGATTTTTTGTCAAATGATCGAGATTTTTTTCAAAGGATCGAGATATTTTTTCAAAGGATCGAGAATTGTTTTTAGAAAATTAGGTTTCGTTAAATCGAGTATATTTGTAACGAATTCGAGCATATATTAGAAAGAATCGAGGATTTTTTTTCAAGGAATCAAACATATTTTTCAAATGATAGAGAATATTTTTTTAAAGTACTGACCAGAAAAAAAAAAAGCTACAAGGGCGCTGCCCCCTACCCTCTCGCGAGCTGACCGGCTAGCTCGACCCTCGAATGCGTCTGCGTAACGCTTGAGTTTCAACGAAACTTTATCTCTCTATTTCATAACTCTCACTGTAAAAAAATGAATGAAAGATTATGATGGAACAACTATTTGGGGCATTTTTATCTGTTCACCATAATTTGTGTCTTTTAAACATAAGTTATTAAAGTAGTGACAGTATTGAAACGTCACCTCCAAAAAGTGCTATTTATTTTTTGAGCCATACGTTGGAAACATGGACAACAAACAAAATAACTTGAACTTTGTTTGCAAAGCATGTAAAATTATACTCTCCGATGAATTTTTTGCTTTGTTAAATTGAACTTTGTTTACAGAAGAACATATATATTAAATTACTTCTCTTTTAATTAGCATGAATATAGATGTAAAATTACTTATTTTCATATAATTTTATTTTTAAAAACAAACATGTTGATAGTACATTCGGATGTAAGAAAAAAAATATGTCATTAGTTGAGATTTTAATCCATATTCAGTCTTAAGAAGAATTCAGGACTGTTCAGTCTTTAAATAAAAAAGTAAACGACATCTTAGGGATCACTTGTTTTTTCAACTTAACACTTAATGGATATGAATTAAGTGAACCTAGTTATTTTGTTTGTTTTTAAAAGTGATCAAACAACTTAAAAATACCCCAAAACAACTTAAAATAAAAAGTAAAAAAATCATGAATTTTCATTTAATTCCAAATCAAATATTTCATTATTTCCCTTCAATATTATCCTTCCAATGCTAATTATTTTCATTATTACCATGATTTTATATTATACAATGTCTTTCTTTTGACATATTATTAATGATAAATAATTATAAACAAAATAAAATAATAATAATAAACCATTAATCACAATGTCACTTTTAACATCATTGTTGAACCTTCAATTTTTTTTTTTGTTATATAAAGATCAAAACCATTTTAAAAACATTATTTGTTATAAAATAATGCTTTGCTATACAATTTATTTACCCAAAATCATGTCCAAATGATGTGGTATGTGAGTTGTAAGATCATGTAAATCATGAAATTATAGTGAGTAATATAATTTTAACAACTCACAATGCCACGTCATTTAGACATATTTTGGGCTAATAATTTGGACAACCTAATATTATTCTTTATCATATCCTAACATTGAATAATATCTTATCAATATTTACATAAAAATGGTTTAGTATTTGTTAAATTATTTTTATTTAGTTGTTTGTATCATATCAAATTAAAATACATAACAATTAAAACAGTTTTATCTTTATAAACAAACAATTTGTCATTATATTCATACGTGAGAAAAATAAAAATAGAAAATAAAAACAGACATGTCATTTGGTTTCAGTTTTCATTCTCTATTGAAAACAAATGACCCCTTAGTCCTGGTTGATGGTTGTTTTTGATTTTCTATTTAAGTATGGATCCGAAGACTTATTATTATTAATAAAATCGTTTCTTTAGAACGAATTCTTGTCATGAATTCGATTATTCCATCGCTTTCGCTCGTTAATCATTTTACTGGAAAATTATACTAATTGTTGATCGACTTATATAGTCAATAATTTCCCAAAAATATTACTCCTACAATAATTAATTATTTAAAATTCAAAATATAAAATATATAAAAAAAATATACTAAATTTATTAACAAATAAAAATAGTTAGATTAATTGATTTTGATTTTATTTTTTCAATGAAGGAACACTATCAGCATTAGAGATTTCCCCCTCCACATTCCATAACGAAGAAGAAGAACCCCCTTGTCCCGCACATGCCTTCTCCATCGTGGAGGTATGCACTTCCTCCTTGAATAGATTTGTATCCTTTGGTAGGGGTCTTTTGGTGCGTTTGGTACGCGGAATATGACAGGACAACGAGAGACGGTTTACTCTTGTCTCACATTTAGCTCGTCCTTAGCATAAGACATGACTGGACAAGGTGGGACAAAAATCATAAAAACTTGTCTCACCCAAAACCATAGGACAACTTGTCCTATGGCATGAGACAAGTGTCAAAAAGACCGATTTACCCTTAAATTTTTTAAACAATTTCAATCGTGTCCAATAAATTATATATTATATTATATATTATAATTACATATAATATATATTAATATATATATTATAATAATATATATATATATGTATATAATATATTTTAATATATATATATTATTATTATTATTATTATAATATTATATTTAATATTATACATACTATTATAATATATATATATATATATATATTAATAATACATGTTAATATATATATATATATTATTTATTATTATTATATATAATAATATATTAAATATAAATACAATAATATATATATATATATAATATTATATTAATATTTATTATATCATATATATATATGTTATACATTATATAATATATATATATATATATAAATATTATATTTTCTATATTATTATATATTAATATATAATATATAATATTATAGTTTATTCTGTTATATATATAAGAGGGGTACTCTGGTAATTTGAATCTATTGTTCTGTCCTGTCCCAACTAGACATGACCACGATTCGGTTCGAACCGTGGAACCGAACCGTAACCGGAACCGTGGAATCGGTTCCGGAACCGGAACCAAAACCGTGGGGGAGGCGATTCTGTTCCGGTTCTTCCTTTGAAAACACCGGCTAGGAACCGACGGTTCCTGACCTGTAATTTTTTTAAAAAAAAAATTGATTTTTTTTATAAAAATTCAAAGAGCTGTTGGGCCCAAAGGCTTTTTTCTTTTCTTTTCCCCTTAAATCTTTAATTTCCTATATAAATACTCCCCCCACTCCTCTAATTCATTTGTTTTCACACTATTGCTATCTCAACTCTCTCTCAGATTTCAATTCTCCTATTTCTCTTCAATTATCTCCCAATTAATCAATTATTTATTTGTTTATATTTATTGTATTACAATTATTATTTTTTAAAATCATTTCAAAATCCTTGTTAACAATTTTTTAAAATATATTTCCAATAAAAAATTTAATTTTAATTTCATCCATTTATCTTAATTTTTTTGAAAAGTTTTTTTACAAATTATTTTTTCCGATGGCAAGTGGAAGTGGAAGTGGAGTAAGAGACATTCCACCAAGGCATTCCGTTTCCAGGACCGGTAAGGGTAGTATGTCAGAGCCGGATCCGGTCCAGCCAGATAATATCGGTTTTGATGACACCGCTTACCATGAGTTCCTGCAACGTCAAGCCTATCTTGAATCTTTAAACTATCCAGTCAATTCAAATCCCCCTTTAATAATTTCTGAACTCAATTCTAGCCAGCCTACTAGCGACCCTAGCCCTGGTAATATGACAAGCCAATCAGAAAATATATCCGATTTTGCTGCAGATCCAAATTTTGAAGAGGTGGTAGAGAAGGATAAGAAGCGGGTCAAATCTGATCTATTCGTTCTCCACATAAAGAAAGTTACGAAACCGAATGGAACATGTTGGGCGGTGTGCAATTACTGCCCTGAAGAATACAAGTGGACTAAATTTGGAGGATACGACACATATAGGAAGTATTTTACGACTCGTCATCCAGCAGAACTTGCCAAGGAGAATGCACAATCTCAAATTTTCAGGTTTTCTACCTCTGACACTCAGTTATTTAAATATAGTGATCAAGCTAATAGAGAAGAATTAGCTATGATGGTAGCTGTAGAACATTTACCTTTTAGTTTTGGTGAAAAAGTTGGTTTTATTAAATATTGTTATAAAACATTAAATCCTGCTGCATGTCGTGTCCCTAGGACCACTCTCACGCGTACAATGTATGATATTTATAAAAAGGAAAAAAGGATTTTGAAAAAATATTTTACGAACTATATAGGTCGTGTTTCCGTATGTACTGACATATGGACTGACCATTGGCGAATGCATTCATACTTAAGTGTAACTTGTAAAGTTGGTTTTATTAAATATTGTCATAAAACATTAAATCCTGCTGCATGTCATGTCCCTAGGACCACTCTCACACGTACAATGTATGATATTTATAAAAAGGAAAAAAGGATTTTGAAAAAATATTTTACGAACTATATAGGTCGTGTTTCCGTATGTACTGACATATGGATTGACCATTGGCGAATGCATTCATACTTATGTGTAACTTGTCATTATATAGACAAAGCATGGACAATACAAAAAAGTATTCTTGCATTTAGAGTTTTTGATGATGCACATACTGTTGATAATATTTATAAAAATATGAAAATCATTTTTGAAGAGTATAAAATTGAAAGCAAAATTTTTTCAATTGGTTTTGATAATGCTTCTAATAATACGGCAGCTATTCCTGCTTTAATTGAATTATGCAAGCCTTATTTTAATAGTAAATTTTTTCATCAAAGATGTGCTTACCATGTTTTTAATTTATGCGTTCAAAAAGGTTTGGAAATTCTTCAAGCTTTTATTAAACCCATTAAAGAGACCCTCTCATATTTGTGGAAACATCCTAATGTTATGAAAGCATGGGTAAGATTTTGTAAACAAGCACGTAGACATTCCATTAGATTTTCTCGTGATGTTCCAACACGTTAGAACTCTACTTATAAATTGTTTTGTGAAAGTTATGAGTATAGGGATTTATTAGTTTCTTTTATGCAATATAATGTTAGTCAAATCAATCTTTATGCACACCATTGGGATGTTTGTACAAAAATTTGTAATTTGTTAAAAGTTTTTAATAGTGCTACTAACAATTTGTCAGGTATTTATTATCATACTACTTAATTATTTATTATTGAGGGTTGTAATATTATTGGTGCATTTGCTGACTGTTCATCTGATATACAATTACAGACATGCATTGAAGCTATGAAAAAAAAAATGGTTAGACTATTATAGGGAGTTTCCAATTATTTAACTGCTTGAGTTGTGTTTTGACCCACGTTGTAAACTAGATGCATTAACAGATTATTTAACTCTTTATTATAAATGTTTAGGCATACAATTAGAAATTAATACTTATTGTGCTGCAATTAAGACATTATTTTATCATTTATATGATGAATATCGTAGAATTTATGGTCCATCATTGAACATTAGTGTTCCACAAAATGAAAATGTCTCCCAAACTCGATCTTCTGGAGTGTTGGCGGCAGGGTCTGCACTTTTATCCCAAAAGATTAAAAGATTACGGGGTTCTTCTTCTTCTTCACCAAGTTCGGTCTCGTATGATGAGATAGAAACTTATCACAGTACCAATTTTGAGTTTATAGGAGACGATGATGTGAATACATTTGATATTCTACATTGGTGGAGAGAACATCAAAAGCACTTCCTAATCTTGTATAAAATAGCCCAACAGATTCTTGCAACACCGGTTTCTACAGTGGCTATGGAACAAGAGTTTAGCGCTGGTGGAAATATTTTGGACGCAAGACGGTCGCTTTTGAGTCCAGAATCAATTCAAGTTCAAGTGTGTGTTGATGATTGGACAAAGGCTGAACATAGACAACAAGAAATGGAGTCAGAAGTGATATACGATTTCTTCGATGATGATCACACCACCAGCACCGGAACGGAAGACAACGATTAGTTACAGACTTACATATGTAAAAGACAATAAAATATAAAAGAACTACGTGGTCTTTGATTTCTCTAAACCCCGAGAGGATACGTAGGCAACTTAATTTTGGTACAAATTAAGTGCAAGACCAATTTTTTTTCATTTTTAGTTTTATACATTTATTTCAATTTATGTATTTACTATTATTTTTTTTTAATTTTTATTTCGGCTTACGGCCTTACACAATAAAATTCATTTGCAATTTCACATTATTACATGTTGTTTTCGTATTTTTTTTTAAATTAGTATAAATGTATAATAAGAAAAAAAAAAAGGAACCAAACCGGCCGAACCGGTGGAACCGGACCGGAATCGGCCGAACCGAAACTGGAACCGCCCGGAACAGTGGCCATGTCTAGTCCTAACCATACCAAATGCACAACAGTACAATTTATAGTTCTGTCCAGGTCTTCCAAATACAACATAGAACAACATGTCCAGTCATGTCCAGTCATGTTCAGTCATGTCCTGTCCTGTCCTGTCCTGTTCTATCCCACATTGTTCTGTCTCATCTCCGTGCAAAACGCACCCTTATAGATACTAAGGACCCGTTCTGTAAGTATTTTTCAGTTGATGTTTTTTGAAATAAAAATGAAAATGAATGCAGTAATTTTGGTTTCAATTTCGAATTCTGAAAACGCGTCTGGTAGCATATACTGAAAGATGTATTTTAATAATGAAAACGGAAAAAACTCGTTTGGTAGGTTAATTGAAAACTATAAAAAATTTAAATATCAATTTTTATATTTTGTTTAATACTATTACAATTGTAAACAAATTTATTAAATAATTAACAAGTATAATTTTTGTATTGTAATTTTTAAATTAAACAAAAGTAACACATCTCAAATTACTAACAAAAAAAAATCAATTAATCAATTAATCAAAACTAAACTCTTAAATTATAAATAAGTATTATTTTAATAAATATAAATAACAGTAACAAAAAAATATAAAAAAAATTAAAAAGAAGAAAAAGAAAGGAAACCTGATTGGTCAAGAAAAAAAAAGAAAAAAAAAAGAAGAAGATCGAAGAAGAAGAGGAGGAAGAGGTCGAAGAAGGAGAAGGATCAGAGAAGAAGAAAAAGAGGATCAGAGAAGAAAATGGTTCGGATAAGAAAAAAAGGTTCGGAGAAGAAAAAGAAGAAGAAGAAGGTTTAGAGAAGAAGAAGAAGAAGAAGAAGAGGATCGAACAAAAAGAAGAAAAAAAGTAAAAAAAATTTAAAAAAAAAGGTGAAAAACAAAAACAAAAACAAAGAAAACATGTATTTTGTGTTTTTCAAAATTTTCATTAACACTTGTTATAGGGATTTTGTGATAGCCTGACAAGTCAACATGATTGGATATACCATACCATAAAAGTCTGCCAGGGAAGATCAACCAAAACAATTAATAGATGATCTCGAGGCCTAGTAAAGTTACCCAAGATGGTTGGAAAAACTAACCGAACGGGCACAAATAACCTGGTCTGGAAAACTAGCCGATCGGGTAGAGACAATTTAGTCGGGACCATCCGATCGGGATAGAAGAAGTCTGGTCGGGATTAAACAATTGGTCAGTTAGACAACGCGTAGAAGACATTAAGAGCAACTACGACTAAAATACGAAGACTAAAACAAGGAATCTAGAGCCGTACTCCAATAAGGAAATATCTCTATTTCCTCTCCAATATCAGATAATTCTATTCAGAAATAACTCAAAGGTTTAAGAAGGATAAACACAAACAGGGAATGAATCCAAATCAAGTAATAACTATGCTCTTCTAGAAGACAACACACCGATAAGGAAATAAATCCTAAACGGACCATTCGACTAGAATCCTACGAAGACTATTCAATACACAAGATCTTCGAATCAGAAAAGAAGGCAATGACGACTTTAACGAGTAACCAGTCCTAATTAAACACTATCACATTTCCTTACTTGTGTAATAAGGATTAGAGTTCTATGCATATATAAATAGACCCATAATATCATTGTAGAAAGAGAGAATACATAGAAAATATACAAGAAAGAGAAAGAGAGAGATACACCAAAAAGGAGAGATTGAGTGTGTAATCATTCTATTCATAGTGAATTCTTCTTGCCGTCACCGGCAACCGTGGATGTTTCCCCACCTTGGGGTTTTACCATGTAAACTTATATGTGCATGTTGTCCTCTCTGCTTTCAATTTTCTTCATAACGTCTTTAACAATTGACAATAACATGTTAGAAGCGTGATTAATCCTATGTAATCTAAAAATCGCCGTCAACAATTTGTTTCTCATTTTTTAAAAATAAAATGAAAAAACGGTTAACGAACGCGAAATCGTTTTTATAAAACAGACTGAAAATCTGATGCAGAACAGGGCCTAAATTTTCTAAGAATAACCATCACATCACCTACTCGATACTTAATCTAGGACTCGTTTTGCCTTGAATTCTACTCTCACCATTCACCAACAATTTCTAACTGAAAATACGTTGCTTTGTTGTAGTCACCTTGAATTCCAAGTATATATTATATATAATATAGTGGAATTGATGAGAAATGTCACCTTTTTTTGTGAGTTGCAGTGATGTCACCAGTTTAATAAGTTAAGTTTAAAAGGCACATATTATGGTGAACTACCGAAATTGCCATTAAATAATCGATTCTTTATTCTTTAAAAGGCGCCTCCTACCTCTCTCTCCAAAAAAGTTGTCTGAAAATCGATCTACTACTCCTCTCTCTCTCTCCAAAAAACGAGTCTCTCTCAAATATTGCATAAGAAGGTAACAAATATTTTTGATATTCATTTTTATTTTTTCATGCATTTCTGTGTGGTTTAACAATGTATGAACATTTTATCTCCAGTTTCTTTGATATGTTTACGAGTTATAAATGTGTCCTAAATTTTGTTACATTGGTCCGAACATTTTTTGAAATGTTTACGACCTGTTTTGTAAATGGTCTGAGCATTTTTTTTAATATTTTGGAGCGCTTTTACATTTGTCAGAGCTGATTTGAAGTGGTGCAAACAAATTTAAAATCTTGGGCAAAAAAGCTCGAAAGCATTTTAAAAAAGCTCGATCCCTAACAAAAAAACTCGATCATGAACAAAAAAGCTCGAGCCATTAAAAAAAAATTCGAGCCGTTTTACAAAAAGCTCGATCATGTACAAAAAAAAGCTCGATCCCTCACAAAAAAACTCTATCATGTACAAAAAAAGCTCAATCTCTAAAAAAAAAAACTCGATCCTTAAAAAAAACTCGATCATGTACAAAAAAAACTCGATTCCTTACAAAAAAAGCTCGATCTCGTATAAAAAAAGCTTGATCATGATAAAAAAAACTCGATCCGTTACAAAAAAGCTCGATCATATACAAAAAAAGCTCGATCCCTAACAAAAAAAACTCGATCGCTTACACTTGATTTTTGTTTAATCCTTTATAATTTAATATTTAATATTTAATATTATTTTCTTAATAATGGTTTCTAATGATTATTTTGACAGAACAATGGATAGGGTGAGAATAGTTATATCTTACAACGGTCAATGAGAGCAATTACCCGACAGAAGTCAGAGGTATTTAGGTTCCGATAACCAAGGTTTGTATGTGTCAAAGAATATGACTTACGACTAACTGGTGTCGATCGTATAAACCGTTGTGAAGTATGATGAGAACAAATACAGTGTTGATCTACAGTCTATATCAATTGTTCTTAGGACTACACGTCCTATATTTATAAGAAACGACGATGATGTTCATTTTATGTTAGGGGAAGATAGGGTGATCTCTCACGTATGTGTTAGTCTAATTGAGAGGGCACCAAGAGATGTAATAGGGGAAGATATCCCTCCTTATGAAAACACCCAACAATTTCGATCGTTAAGCGGAAGCAACCAGTTGTTGACAGAAAGAAGTGGGATCAAAGGCCAGGACTAGGGGTGGGCATAAAAACCGAAACCGAATTGAACCAAACCGAACCGAATCAAAAAAGGGTGTTTGGTTTGGTTCGGTTCATAGTTTCTATTTGGTTCAAACCGATTTGAAATTTAAAAACCGAATTGAATTCGGTTCGGTTTCGGTTTTGGACATATAAAACCGAACCGAACCGAACCGAATAAACCGAATTGTCTTAATTAATTATTTTGTAAGGTTCACTTTTATTATGGATTGTTTGTTGATGATGTTTTATTTTGGACTACATATATATACTATATTTTTTTTACTTCTATTTGTAGAAGTTATGATGATTTTATATTTTGATTGAGTATGTAGACCGAATATGATTGAAATTTTAGATTCGGATTCAAAATTGGATTGTATTTTGTTTAAATTAATTTTTACATATTATGCTTTCTTAAAAAATTTTAAGGCTAAATGTCAAAAATGCAACTTAAAAACCTAAAAAATTTAAAAAACATATTAAAAAACCTTTAAAGTTCATTAAGCCCAAAACCGAATTGAACCGAACCGAACCGAACCGAACCGAGATAAAGGTGTTTGGTTCAATTTGGTTTTCAAATTCAAACGGTTCAAACCGATTTACATTTTAAAAAACCGAATATATGTCGGTTCAATATGGTTTTGATCAAAACCGAACCGAACCGAACCATGCCCACCCCTAGCCGGGACAACATATGTGGTGTCCCACCGGAAGTAGTCGACCATGTTGATATAGTGGGACCTCAATTCGACGATGTCTTTGGTTGTCAAATTGAGATGAATGGTAGGCAGTACAACCACTAATACAATGAGATCTACAATGATATCAACAACAAGCAGAATACAACACCGAATGTTGGGCCGATTCATGAGATGGATAATGAGGAAAATTATAATCCGGTAGATAATGTAGAGAGCAATTAGGATGATGAAGAACCTGTCCAAACGGAAAGACGTGCAAGACATGTACATAGATTTAGTTCCAGTGCACCAAATATAGCTGGGACATCTCCAAGGTCCGGGCTAATGTAACTCCAGATGATTATGATAATACCACAACGTGGGTTATTCCAAGAGCATAATCATACTCGTTTTGTATGAGTGGAAGCAGGAACTTGGTTGAAGATGAACCTGCAACCATGATATATAAAGGCCATTTTTTTCCTACGAAAAAGGATTTGAAGAGACTAGTAGGCCATTTTGCAATAAGATAGAATTTAGAGTGGAAGGTGAAAATGTTCAATAAGACAACATTACATCTGATTTGTTTGATGGAAAACTGTACGTGGAAGTTAAGGGAGGTGGGGAGAGATGAAGGGACATACTTCCAAGTAAGAAGTTTTATCAACAAACACACTTGTCCGTTGTAGGAGATTCACCGCCGCCACAAACAAGCTAGTGCAGTCATAACCGGAGAAGTTGTTGCACCTAGACTTCAGCAACAAGATGGTTGACTAATGCGTCCGAAAGACATAATCGTCGACATGAAAACAATGTATGGAATCTAAATCATGTACAGTAAGGCACACCAAGCCCTCGATTATGCGTTGTCACTCACTTATGGAACGCATGCAGAAACCTCTTAACTGCTGCTATCATTCGGTTACGTGTTGGAAGAAAAAAATCATGGCACAATCACTGACTTACAGTACGATGAAGATGGTAAATTCCTCTACTTTTTCATGTCGATTGGTGCCTCACTTAGAGGATTCCGAATGTGTTTGCGTCCAGTTATTGCCGTTGATGGTACCCATATGAAGGGATGATCCGGGGGTACAATGTCTGTTGCAACAGCACAATATGGGAATGAACAGGTGTGTCCAATTACTTTTGGGTACGATGAATCATAAAACAACGTTTCATGAGAGTGGTTTTTGGATTGCTTGAAAGGTGTCTTAGGTCATATTGATGATCTGGTTTTCATTTCTGATTGACATGCAAGCATTGAAGCAGAGATTTCTAATTTGTTCCTTTATGCCACTCATACCATATGTTGTCAGCACTTTTCAGAAAATATTAAGAAACGATATCACATAAAGGATGCTGCCGCAATAATGGACAAAGCAGCCCAAGCGTACACCAAGTTGAAATATAACCGGCACATGAAAGAGTTACGAAACTTGCACCTGAATGTATATGATTACAAAATTGATGTCGGTCTTCACAAATGGTCATGTGTACACTGCCCAGACAGAAGGTATAAGGTGATGACAACAAATATTGCTGAATGCATAAACTCATGCCTAAAATTTGCACGACAACTGCCTATGTTGACTCTGACTGAGTTCATTAGGAATACGCTACAGCGGTGGTTTCATGATCGCTATCAAGTTGCACAGTCCATGCGTCATCAGTTGACCGACACATCATATATTGTGATCTTAAAACATGTAGAGAATTAAGGTTTTATGATCGTAAATCCAGTCTACTGGAATATATTCTCGGTGAAGCGGTCTGGAAAACAGTGGACTGTTGACTTAGCCCGAAAGACCTGCACTTGTAACAAATTCCAAATTTACCATTTTCCATGTTCTCACGCACTCACTGACCCAAGGTACATTACAAGTTTTAGTGTACGGTTACTATTACTGAAACGTGAACCTCATCGTTTTCATTATTTTTTACAGGGAGTGAAACTTGGATTTCACATCGTTGTGTTTGGACTACTACAAGAGACAGACACTTATTGACACGTACTTGGTTCCTATTATGCTGGTTGGACATCCTTCCATTTGGGTTGTGCCATCTGACATTGCTGAGAGGGTGATTTTGAATCCAATCTCCAGGAGACAAGCAGGTCGACCGAGGGCGGGTCGACATATCTTGTCTTCGGAGAGGACAACTATACAATCGTGTAAAAGATATGGACAACAAAGACATAATTCCAAGAGATGTTGATTAATGACGGTCCAAGTAGAGGTGTTTCCGATGAATACCGTCGCAGGTTTAACATATGTCATTCAATTGAACACAACAAACAGACGTGACATAACAGAGACTCTAAAAGGGAATGAATATCAACATTTCTATTGATCACATTGTAAACATTTGGAATTGTATTAGATTGTAATAATTTGGAATCGTATGACTTGTTCGATAAGTTATTTTGTAATAAAAAAAATTGACAATGTCAATTGTAATATTGTTTAAGGTTTACATTGTGTTTCGTACATTTGATGACGGACACTTGAAACAAAAACAATAAAAAAATTGAAATAATATTACTGAAAAGTGTACAAAATATAAAAAATATACAACAATAAACATACAATCAATCTCTAGGCGAGCTTAGAGAGTAACAAAAAATCTCCTTAGTCATTTTCTCTCGAATGATTCTCATGTCGTCCTCCGACCAATTGAAAAGGCATCGACCCGCCAGTATGTACTCGAATTTAATCTTCTTCAATAGATATTCAACCACATTTCAAACCCTAACCTAAACCACAACCATTCTCAGATTTCTATTTTAACCCTAATCTACAATTTCAATCAACAAAACACAAGTCTTACATGCAATGCAAGTTATCAATAATAAAAACAAGAAAAAAAAAACAAATTGAACTTACCTCTGTCGATCGTAAAAATTCTGGTGTACTCTCATTCCGGTAATTTCGTCGTCGATTACCTTTTCATCGGTCTCACTCTTTCTCTTCTTTGACTTTAAAAACGATAAATTTCTCTTTGTTTCAATAATTCAGGGTATTTTCGTCTGATCACGCTGAATGATGTCTTTTAAATACCCCCCCCCCCCCCCCAAAGTGCCAATATTTTTTCAAACCCTATAGTATATTGGGAGATGGTAATTACCATTCATTATTGCCACCTCCACTTTCATATTGCTACCATGGAAAACCATAAGGAGGTATGCTTTCAAGTTTCAATTCAATATTCCCATTGCTATTTTCAACAACCATTTGTGTTTTCTTTACATCTCACAGGAAGGTCTTTTTTTTCGGTTGGTAGAAAATGATTTCCTTTAACGCTTCTATGGTAAGATGAATTTTCCAGTTGCTATTATAATTTGATAAACACAATCCTTTCCAATAGTTGACTAAATTTATAGAATATCATTAGAAGCTCTATTTAGTTTATTCAAAATGTGAGAAAGAAAACACACATATACTTGCAAAAAGATGCTTTAAATTATGTTTTTCAAAGTTGATTAATTCTTTTTTCTTCTTGCATCCTATTTCGTCCCCTTATGAAACTGATCCTCTAAAGAAGATTATTACCTCTTTTCTATAACATCTAAAAACTCCCCTTATGAATTTCTTCTAGATCATTGTCCTTCTCTATGAAAAACATGTAACTTAAATGGGTGCATGTAACTCTTTATTGGTTTAGTAGATCAATAATGAAATATATTTTTTAACACTTGATAAGGGAAACATCTGATTTAATATTTTGGTTAATGGGCAATACATCATCAAATTATACTTCATTTATTACTCAATGTAAATAAGTTTTCACAATCTCTCTAGCTAACCTTAAACTAGACATTTTCTATCTAAATTGGTGGCCTTATGAGCTTCTAACTTATATATTATACATCTACAGAAAAATATAAGAATGCATGTTCCTCAATTTGGAGGGTGGGATCAAAAGGGTCCAAGAGGGACTGACTATTCCACGGTGTTTTCTCAGGCTTGTGCCAACAAGAAACAGCAAAAGGCTGACATCAAGCGTTGTAGTATCGGGAATGAACGAGAGATCATTCAACCTCCTCCACAACCACAAGATGAACATGTTATGGTAAGACTCGGTTGCACCTTGTTAATTAAGTAAAAGTCTTTCCAAAAAACCAAACCCCTTAGTTATTGTGATTTTATAGGGGAGGTCTACTCTACTTCTTGCCATAGTTCAATGGAATACTTGTTCGTCATCGTACTTATCTTGAAATGATCAATATTTTTGGTTAATGCTAGACACTATATTGAATAACTTGTTAGAATATAATCAATTAGATTGTATAATTGACTGATTGACTGCCTAATTAGTGTAATTAATTACTTGAATAGTGTAATTGATTGCTTGATTGTAGGAGATCATTGTATTGATTATGGAAGAATCATTTCCTTGATTCTCACTCATGTATTTCCCTATAAATTGCCTCCATATGGAGAAGAATAAATAACAAACTCTCAATTTGTTCATGGTATCAGAACCTAAAACAAATTTTTAGGTTTCTTCTTTGTTACTGTTTCGAAAAAATATATATATTCTCTCTACGTCTACAGTACTTGCTACAATGCTCGTCTACAGTACTCTTGCAACAATGCTTCATCTACAGTATTTTTACTGTTCCGCTGTCAAATTCATGATTTACTATTCCGACTGCTAGATTTACTGTTCCGCTGCCAAATTCTTCGGGTATTTCCTGTTCTTTTGCTTCCGCTACTACTATTTCTAGTTCAGGTACATTTCATTCTGCTTTCAGTACTTCTACAAATTCTAGTAATAATACTTGGATAATTGATTCTCGTGCAACAGATCACAAGACTTTTAATTCTAAAAAATTTAGTCATCATAGTTCAACCGAAACATGTAGTGTGTCACATGTATGTTTGTTTCGCAGGATGCTACATTTTGGGAAATGAGGCATACTTTGCCTCGGAGACTCCTCTTCAGATGGGGAACTCGAACCGTGAAGAAAAGTCTTCTACGGTAGACAATGGTATATCTATTAGTTTGCCAATTAGTTTGCTCGAGTCTCCTACAAGCACTATTAGTTTGCCCGTAGGTCTATCTCTTGAAGAAGAAAGTCAATCTTCTGAGAAAAAAATGAGATTCCTGAAAGGACAGAGCCAACTTGGAAAGCGTATGAAAGGTGAAATAAAATGAAAACGAAACATGAGGAGTTAGTTCCCATACAAGTGGTGCAACCCATTACTTCCCCTTCTTCAACACTAGTTCATCAATCAGACTCTTATGTGGAAAATGCTCCTGAGGTAATTCCTGAACTCTCTACTTTATCTAATGACTTGTCTAGTGAAAATCACACAGATCCTGACCTAAGTTTATCCATTCGACGGTATCCCAGTCACGAACATAGACCATCTATTCGTTTTGGTTTCTCCTTTGAACAACCTCCAACAGATAGTAAGGCTCTTTACTCTATTACTGATTACACCTCAACTCACAGATTGTATGAATCCTTTAAGGCATTTGCACATCAATTATCCTCTGTATCTATTCCTAGTAAATTGCAGGATGCATTGATAGACTAGAAATGGGTACAAGCCATGAAAGTGTTAAAATATTTCAGTATTAGAATGTATTTGTTATTATTGTATAGTTGACACATCTTCTAATAGTTGACAAATCTTCTAATTACGGATTATAAGGGATTGATTAGATTAATTGTAGGGATCTTAGGAGATCTATTACTTGATTCTCACTTTGTATTTTTTTTCCTATATATTGTCTCCATATGGAGAAGAATAAAATAACAAACTCTCAATTTGTTCAGAAAGAAGAGATGAAGGCGTTACAAAAAAACTGTACGTGGGAGATAGTGGATCTACCTAAGAAAAGAAGGTTGTTGGGTGTTGATGGGTATATACCGTTAAGCAAAGAGCAGATGGTTCAATTGAAAGGTGCAGGGCTAGGTTGGTCGCCAAAGCGGTGTTGATGTATATTTAATTTAATTATTTAAAAAAATGCAGAGGGAGGCACCTGCAGAACTCCACTTGAAAGGGCAGCTTGTAGAGCTTTGTTTTGTCCTGATGCCCGGATTGGGGGACTCATGACCTGAAATAAGAAAATATTATAAAGCTATAAAAGATCTAAGAATCAGACAAAATGTTGGTAGAAAAAAACAAAGAGTTAAGATTCTTGCTTTGCTGCAGTGACAAAGTCTAGGGCCCAAAGCCCAGAATCATCAAGGATTAATCCAGAAACTACAGGCTCTCCATAACCCTCTGCCCTGCAATTTTTAAAATAAGAGTAAATAAACCTGCCTAATCACATAAACATCTCAGAAAAAATATTGTGTTAGGACTCTACAGATTTGTAAAGCATACAAGTCTTAATTCCTAACAAATCAATAACGACATCTTGAAAATCACAAAAGTAAATGAAATAAACCAACTTTAGGGAATGTTTATGCAATGTAAATTAGAAAGAAAGGGAAACACAGGCAAACCCTGAGTTCATAAAATTCAGAAAACATATTTCAAGAAATACCATGGGTGGCCTCGAGAGAGCATGTCCTTCAGGACCAGTAATACCAAGTTCAATCATTCTTTTATGTCCTTCAAATACAGCATCTCCATTTTATGCATGGACCATAGCCAAGGCACTAAAAGACTTGCACCTCTTGAATCATTCTAATAGAAGCCAGTCGCTGACCATAAGAGAACCCGTGTATGCCATAAAAAACTTGAAAGAATTGATACCTACAACATGGCAACATTTATATACCAATAGAAATCCGGAATAATTGTTCAGCATGGTCATTGATGTCAATCAAATCACAGTCAAAAATTAAATCCAAACTATGAACTAAAAATAGAGACCTTTTTCCTTAACCATAATTTCCATCTCCTCAGCAACAACTTCATCCCATTTGGTTATTGCCATATGGAAACCATAATCCATGCAAGAATTTTTGGCCTTCCTTTCATAGGCTTTGAAACCAGCACATAAACTACCATTAACTTGCATAACAAAGTCAATGTGCATTGTCGTTCCACCAGCTAATGCTGCAGCCTGACCACTGAAAAAGTCATCAATGGTCTTGATACCCATGAACTCCACAGCAAGGTGAGTGTGAGGATCGATACCTCCTATTAAAATCATACAAAATAAATAAATTAATAAATAAAAATTAAAACTAAAATTACTGGTAAAACAAAGTTAGATCTACGTCAAGAATGGTGTGGGCGTAGTAGTTGTAGCTGGATTGAAATACCAAAGGTTAGAATGAACAACAAACTAGCAAGCTAGTATAGAGCATATAAAATTTGTATACAATGACTCAATCTCATTTGATGTGACACATAAATACTGAAGTATCTTTGAACCTGCTTTAGCATGATAAACCCAACTCTTATTCATCTATGTGTATCAAATCACCATAAAATTTAAATTTACCTGAGAAGGATTAGTCCGATCTAGGTATTTAAATTGCATAAAACTTTGCTGCTAAAACAGTAAATGGCATAAAGGAAAAATAAAATGATATATGCATTAATAATGCATAACAATTCTTATCAAGCTCTCCTCTCAAAGCTTCTTTCCATACACACCCTTTTGGATTCCAAGTCTAGAATCATGTACCATAGTGTGAAAACTAAACCTGGCATGATATATTTTCCGGTGGCATCTAGCACGGTTACATCATCACCCACCTACCAATACCATAAAAACTATTCATTCATAAAATCATAAAAAGTACAAATGAAAGAATAGACCATCAAATAGAAGAAGCTTCAATGAAGCATCAATAACTGATAGATGCAAGAATTTTCTATAAAGTGAACTTATCTATTTTGTTTGTGAAAGAAACCATTTGAATGTTTTCAGATGAGAGTTAACAGGTTTAACTCATGAAAAACAATTATCAGCATGAATCTTGCTACCATTAATTCTTATCTCACCAAAGAAAATTCCATATTAATTCTAATCTCACCAAAGAAAATTCCATTTTAAGTTTCTGTTCTGTTTTGACTCTGATAAACTAATTACTTGTTTGCCACCAGAAAAATAAATAAGAAAGTTGAGGATTTGGAAAGTTTCTGTTCAGTTTTGACTCCGATAAACTAATTGTAATGAACGTAAGTCTGGTAGTTTGAATTTTGATTCAGAGGCATGGAACTGAGATAGCGCACCCATAAAACCCCTTTATGGTACTATTGGATCAAATTAGCCTTAAGCAACCAATATTCAGACATTTGTGAACCTCTACATGTACTGTCCAATTCAAATGGTGGTTCAATTACTCTTGTAAATTTTACCCACAAATGCAGTATAGGCATTAGGTTCAGTACTTAGATATCTGTTAACATGCCTAGACTAGTTGTCACTCCATCAGTTGTAGGAAATATTGTTAGAATATAATTAATTAGATTGTATAATTAACTGATTGATTGCTTAATTAATGTAGTTGACAATTAGCTTGATTGTAGGAGATCATTGTATTGATTATAGGAGAATCATATCCTTGATTCTCACTCATGTATTTCCCTTGAAATTGCCTATATATGGAGAAGAATAGATAACACACTCTCAATTTGTTCATGGTATCAGAGCCTAAATCAATTTTTTAGGTTTCTTCTTTGTTACTGTTAAAAAAAAAAAAAAATCTTTATGTCTACGATACTCGTGTACTTTGCTACAGTGCTCATCTACAGTACTTTTATTGTTCTGACTACCGGTTTCACTGTTTCGATTGACAGATTTACTGTTCCGCTGCCAACTCCGGATTTACTATTCCGACAGCCATATTTACTGTTCCGCTGCCAAATTCTTCGGATATTTTCTGTTCTTTAACTTCCGCTACTACTATGTCCGACTCAGGTACATTTCGTTCTGCTTTCAGTACTTCTTCAATTTCTAGTAATAATACTTGGATAATTGATTCTGGTGCAACAAATCACATGACTTTTGATTCTAAAAAATTTAGTCATCATAGTTCAACAGAAACATGTACTATCATATGATGATGGTATACCCAGTTCGGTTAATGGGGCTGGATCTGTATCATTAATGCCATCTTTACACTTGTAATTTGTTTTACATGTGCCTACCTTTATCTAATAACTTACTCTCTATCAGTCAGATCACTAAATCTCTTAATTGCACTGTCACCTTCTGGCCAACTCATTGTGTGTTTCAGGACATTCGCACCAAGGAGACGATTGGAACTGGTAGGGAAAGAGAGGGGTTGTACTATTTTACAACACATATTACTCCGGGCTCTTCACGCTCATCTAGCCAACCTCATAGAGTAGTACAAGTCAATTCTGATAAGGAAAGTAATATCTATCTCTGCCATAGACGCTTAGGACTTTGTTCATTTGGGTACCTTAAGTTTTATTTCCTTCCTCGTTTATCGGTCAAAATAATTTTCAATGTGAAACATGTGTTTTGTCAAAACATCATCACACTATTTTTCCTTCTAGTAATAATAATAGGAGCTCTATGTCATTTTCTCTTATCCATTATGATGTATGGGGTCCCTCAAATGTTGTCCGTATCTGGTATGCGTTGGTCTATTACATTTATTGATGGCTGCACATGTATGACTTGGATTTTCCTCTAAGAAATAAGTGATGTATGTGATGCTTTTCAAAACCTTTATCACATGATCTACACAGTTTTATAAGAAAAATCAAGTTTTACGCTCTAATAATGGTGGTGAATATCTCAATCATAATTTCAAAATCTTTTGTTTACGAAATGGTATTCTCCACCAAACATCTTGTGCACATACTCCACAACAAAATGGCATAGTCGAGCGTAAAAATCGTCATCTCTTAAAGGTTGCACGATATTTACTACTTGAAATGCATATGCTTAAATCTTTTTGGGATGATGCTGTATTATTTGCATATCTCATTAATTGCATGCTGTCTAGTGTTTTGTCTTTTGAAACTCTATTGCAATCCTTGTCTCATTACTAGGGATGGGCATTTCCTCCATTGGGCCCCACTCCCATTTGATTTTACCCCCAAATGGGGTTTGGGGGTGGGGGTGAGGGTAGGAATAAATTTTATCCCCAAAATCTAAATGGGGTGTGGGGGTGTGGGAACCCACACCCACCCCCACCCCCACCCCCACCCTCTATTCCCCCATTTCTTTTAATAGAGGTGGGGGTGGAGCCCCATTTTCTCCATTTTCCATCGATATTTATATATTTTTACTTTTATTTTCTTAAAAAAATAATAACTTTAACTTTATTACTCATTTACTTTCTATCCATTTCCCCATATTTATTTGTGTAAAACTATATTACTATAGTTATTTGTATTAATTTTTGGTTAAATTAAATCAATTATATATATTAGATTATTTATTAAATTGGATATCAAAACAGTGTGAATCGAACGATTCGAATGATCGAATCTCCAATCTCGAATTCTAAATTTCGGATTTCAAATTGAAAATTATTAGGATTGAAAATAGGGAAAATGGGGAACGGGGGTGGAGGCAGGGGAACCTCCCCCCAAACACCCCCATCCCCACTTCCCCCAAATGGGGTTTGGGGACCGGAGTGGGGGGACCCTCCCCTGCCCCAATAGGCCCCCACACCCATCCATACTTATTACTATGATGTTAACTCTGCCTTACATATTCTTCATCGAGTCTTTATATGTATAGTATATGTACATATCCATACTCCTCATCGAGGAAAGTTAGACCCGCGTGCTCTTAAGTGTGTCTTTATAGGGTATTCTAGCTCACAAAATGGGTACAAATACCATCCTCTGTCTCGTAGGGTGTTTGTTTCACAAGATGTTACGTTTTGGGAAGATGAGGCATACTTTGTCTCGGAGACTCCTCTTCAGGGGGGAACTCGAACCATGAAGAGAAGTCTTCTACGGTAGACAATGATATATCTGTTAGTTTGCCAATTAGTTTGCTCGAGTCTCCTACAGACATTCTTAATTTGCCCGTAAGTCTATCTTCTGAAGAAGAAAATCAATCTTCTGAAAAAGAAAGTCAATCTTCAGAAGAAAAAATGAGATTTCTGCTGAAAGGGCAGAACCAATTTGGAAAGTGTATGAAAGGCGAAATAAAGGAAAAGAGAAATATGAGGAGTTAGTTCCCATACAGGTGGCATAACCCCTTACTTCCCCTTCTCCAACACTAGTTCATCAATTAGACTCTGTGGTGGAAAACGCTCCTGATGTAATTCCTGAACTCTCTACTTTATCTAATGATTTGTCTAGTGAAAATACAACAGATCCTTACCCTAGTTTACCCATTCGACTATCTCAGTCGAGAACATAGACCACCTATACGTTTTGGTTTCTCCTCTGAGCAACCTCCAACAGATAGTAAGGTTTTCTACTCTATTACTAAATACACCTCAACTTACAGATTGTCTGAATCCTTTAAAGCATTTGCACATCAATTATCCTCTGTATCTATTCCTAGTAAATTGCATGATGCACTGACATACCAAAATGGGTACAAGCCATGAAAGAAGAGATGAAGGCATTACAAAAAAATTGTACGTGGGAGATAGTGGATCTACCCAAAGAAAAGAAGGTTGTTGGGTGTCGATAGGTATATACCATTAAGCACAGAGCAGATGGTTCAATTGAAAGGTACAAGGTTAGGCTGGTCGCCAAAGGGTATACTCAGACCTATGGGGTTGACTACCAGGAGATGTTTGCTCCAGTGGAAAAGTTAAACACCGTTAGGGTACTTCTATCGTTAGCAACGAACTTGGATTGGCCATTGAAACAGTTCGATGTGAAGAATGCTTTTCTACACGGGGAACTTAGTGAAGAAGTCTATATGGAACTCCCTCCCGGTTTCGAGTCTCAAACCGATAAAGTAAGTAAGCTGAAGAAGGCTCTTTACGGATATAAACAATCACCTAGAGCCTAGTTCGGGCGATTCAGTACATCTATGAAGAGATTCGGATACCATCAGAGTAACTCAGATCACACATTATTCTTCAAACGTAAGGGTGACAAGATCACTATACTAATCGTCTATGTTGACGATATGATTGTTACAGGAAACGATGATCTGGAGATGACTAATCTCCAAAGTCACTTGGCCATAGAGTTCGAAATGAAAGACCTAGGGGTATTAAGGTACTTTCTGGGAATTTTCCTCAGACAGAGAGTATTTTCTTGATCTGCAAATAGAAACTGGGATGCCTGTTAGCAAACCAGCAGATACTCTTATGGATCAAAACCACAAGTTATGTGAATGTCTAGATCACCCTGATCAAACCCTAACAAACAAACAAAGATATTAGAGGCTTGTTGGTAAGCTCATCTACTTATTGTATACTCTATGCAATGTGTTGGGTTTTAGATTGTGTTGGCATTAATTCCATATCAAAATGATGTTTACTTGTAATGATTTAGTTTTTAGATTCATGATGATTCAAGCTTCAAAGAAGAAGGAACAACTAGTCAAAGCAAGTTCAAAGTCTTCAAAGAGAAATGATGCAATATGGTTCTACACAGGTATATTAAGACCTTATCTCTCTCTTACAAGGCTTAGGCACACACACACAATTCATACATCTGTGTTCCTGCATCGTTGTGCTCACCACTATAGGCACACATATACAATTCATTCATGTGTCCCTGCATCATTATGCACCATGTATAACACATTCACACACTTGAAGATGAATGCTCATGCATTGGTATGAAAATAACATGTTTTAGAAAATGCATGATTAGAGACTATCTCTATGTAGTTTGCATTCTAGTGTGATTTGTGTTTGTATATATATATATGTTTGTATAACATGGATATTGAACTTGAATTTAGTCTTAAATCATTCTTGATTGAGTTCCGATCATTTCGGTTTCTCATACTATTGATTTCAAGTTCTAAGTCAAAAGATACTACACTTTCAACTCATATTGCATACATTGTCTTCGTCTTCGTATATCGAGTCGAATTATTATTTTCTGGGTTGAGTATCTTATATGTCCATGTCCGTGAGAGAGTTACGGTTCGTAATCTGTAAATGGATTAGAATTCTGAGTTCGAAGGCCGGAGAATGGTCGAAGAATGCGCGAGGAAAAGAAGTGCAACCAAACACTCTTTCCCGAGATGGCGCGTGGCCATCTCGGGACAGAATGCTTGCTGCCCCGAGATGCCCACGTGCCATCTCGGCAGCAAGCATGCTTGGTGCACTTAAGGTCATTTTGGTCCTTTTGCTTCTATTTTTTCCCTCTCACATTTCATTATAAGAAGAAATTCAAAAACTTGAGTGCAGAATTTTCTCTCCAAATTTTCTCACCTTCCAAACACCATAACTTCTTCATTTGAACTCTGATTTGAGTGATTCAAAGTTGAGAGTGTTTTTATATTCATCCTCCATCTTTTCTCTGAAGGTTTGAGTTAGTTTCATTGCTCTTTTTTGAGACTAATCTCACAAAAACGGGACTGCACCAAAATCAACTAAGGTATTGATTTTCTCTCAAAGTTTTCTTTTAAAACTTGGTCAATTGCCTTGGGTTTCCTTCTTCAACATATATATGTGTCTTGTGATTGTTTTGATTTGAGTTTTGAACTAATTTAAAGCTAGATTGAGTTTCAATTGAAATCTCACATGTTGAGTTAGGTTTTGATTTTGCCTATGTTTTCACTTGTTTGAGATTGTATTGTGCTAGCTTTGATTCTAGGACTATTTGATGATCTTTGATTGATTGATTTTATGAAAAATAGTTTCTCACATGTATTAGGCTCTCTTTGGCCAAAATCTCAAAATGATACATGTGCTTGTGTTCTTTTGAGCTATTCATGTGCTTTGTTGAATCTATGAATAGGAAATATGCTCTAGAACTTTAGCTTTAATCTAAATGACTTTGTCACATGATTTTAGCATATTTTTAGTTTATGAGATTTAAACTTGATTATGTGTTAATTGAACATATCTTGTGATTCAAGTTTTAGATCTATGCATGTATCTAGGTTGTAATTAATGTTGAACATATCTTACATGATCTAGATGGATTAAACATGCATGATTGACTAGACTACATTTGTTTTGTGCATTCATGCTCATGTCTAGTATTGTCCATATGATGTGTTGATCATAACATTCTATGTTGCGTGCTTGTTTGCTTTTTGCATTCATGATCACCCAGATGCCTTGTGAGAAGGAAGTCTTGACAATAGGTGTGAGACCTATGTTGTTGAGCAAGGATGTCTTGGCAAGAGGTGGGAGACCTCGGATTGTCAAGCAATGAAGTCTTGTCTTGGGTCGTGAGGATCTGGAAGGGTGAGCGAGGAAGTCTTGACTAGAGTCGGGAGGACTTGCATAGTTCAGCAAAAAGTCTTGCCTAGGGTCGTGAGGATCCGGAAGGGTGAGCGAGAAAGTCTTGACAAGAGGTGTGAGGCCTCGGAATTTTGAGCAAGAGGGTGACATCTTCATGAGTAGGATAGGAGGGTCGTTTCTAGGTGAAGGGGTCACTTGAGAGATTGTATTTTCAATTGGTATCAGAGCAGGACACTAGATTGTACTTAGTGAGAGTCCATGTGATACATTCACGGTTTTTGCAAAGCTTTTGAAGTCATGGGTTTACAAGATGATGTAATGGTGGAAAGAGCCTCTAATACTAGGCCACCATTACTTCAAGGCACTAACTATGGGTATGGAAGTTGAGGATGAAAGCCTACATCCGCTCTATTGATGAAAGGGCTTGGATGGTAGTGGAAAAAGGTTATAGCCCTCCTATCAAGATTCAAGAGGATTGAACCATGATACTCAAACCAATGAGTGAATGGACTACGAATGAGTTTGAGGTTGCTAAGTGACATCATCATTTTATGAATGCCATCTTTGGAGGAGTTTATGGGCATCAATTCTCCTACATTCAAAATCTTGAATCCGTAAAGGAAGCTTAGGATACTCTCAAAGTTACTAATGAAGGAACCTTAGCGGTGAAGAAATCAAGGCTTCAAATGTTGGCATCACAATTTGAAGTATGGGTGAAGAAGAAAAGTTCGAAGACTTCCAATTCTGGCTTCTTAACATTGCTAACCAATGTTAAGCACTTGGAGTACCTATCTCAAAAGAGCGTTTAAATTGGAAAATCCTTAGGTATCTTCCTAAGAGATTTAAATCAAAGGTGACGGCTATTGAGGAAAGCAAGGATGTGGATAGTATGAACATTGATGAGTTGCTTGGGTCTCTCCAAACTTATGAGATGTGCTTAAAGCCAAAGATTAAGAGTAAGGGAATCGCTCTCAATGCTATTGAAGAGGAGAGTGATGATTAAAATGAAGAGATGGCTATTTTGGTTAGAAAGTTCAAGAAGTTTCTAAAGAAGAATGCCAAGCCTAGAGACAAGTCTTCTAAGGAAAATGGAGTTAAGAAAACATCATCTCCAAGGAATGAGAAGAATAGTCAAGTCATGAACAAGAAAGATGTTCAATGCTACAATTGTCATGGTTTCGGTCACTTTGCTAGTGAGTGCACCAAGAAGCCATCTAAGAAAGAAAAGAAAGGCAAAGTGTTGGCGGCTACTTGGAGTGATGATAATTCTAGTGATAATGAGAGCTCTAGGAGTGAGTCTTCAAGTGATGAAGAGTTGGTGAGCAACTTTGTAGCTCTAACAGCTTCTCATTCTCCACTAGATATTGATGGTACAATATCTTTGAACAAGAACTTTGATGCAAATCATCATGGAAGCTTTAGTTCCATTCCTACTAATCTTGAGTTGTTGGACAAGATAGAAAAGCTTGAAGAAGCTAGAGATAATGCTCTAAGAGAGGTAGTTGAGAAGGATGATTTGATCAAGAAACAACTAGATGATTTTGTGATTGTCACTCGTAGACTTCTTGGTGAGAAATGTGATATTATGAAAAAGTTTAGAGAACTTGAAAAGATAAACCTTGAGAAAGATAATGTGATATCTTCTTTGAAGAAGAGAGAACAAGAATTAATGGAAGAGATAGACACAGCTAAGGAGGCCATTAAGGACTTAGTGAATGATTCGGTAAGTGTGTCTAGTGTTAGGAATCTTGTTAACTCTCATAGTGGTGAAGACGACTTGGTAGTTAAAGAGGAGCCCTTGGAAGCCCCACTTCCTACTCACTTGGATGAAGTCGTGATTGATAAGAAACCACACAAGAAGAGAAGATCAAAAGCCAAGAAGAAGTTGGCGACAAGGTATCTTTACAAACTCCTAGTGAAGCTAGTTCAAATCCAAAAGGTACAATCTCATATTTTATTCTAATTTGCCACTATTGCAACACAATAGGTAACATTAAGCCTAGGTGTTATAAATATATTGAAAAATGCAAATTTAGAAATGAATCTAGAGATAAAGAGATTAAACTTCAACTTAAACATGCTAAGGATTTGAAAGTTGAAAAACATGATAATATTGCTAAGCATGAAAAGAAGTTTTGGAGTAGAAAGAAAACTAATCTTGTTCAACTTGACAAAGCTTGTGTTGAAAATGTTAAGGAAAAGTGTGTTAATGATATTCTTGTTAATCAAGTCATTGAAGGACTTTACTCTAGATTTAACATTGTTATCAAGAATGATATTGGAAATGTTTGTGTAGGTACACCCAAGAACAAGTGGTTCAAGGGTGAGTGCTCTTATCACTAATATAAGAAGCACATGTGAGGTAGCTTTGAGACAATATATCAATTGTGTTGAGAATTCTTGCTTGCTAGCTTTGAATACTCCATGTATTGATATGAACTTGGTTATCTCACATCATGTTTGTTATGATGGTCAAAATTTGTTGGTTAACTTTAGAGAAGTTCTTTTGATATATGTGTTGATTGAGTTGAGATATTATGTTTTTTATACTCTTGTTGTGAAACATCGTCAACTTGGTGTCATGAGGACATTCAAGGCAAGAGTGCTCATAAAAAGGGCGGAATTATGATATTTGGTGAATATAATGTGCAAAAGGTATTTCTATACTCCAATGCATGTTCTCTTAGATATTCATCTTTTGACTCAATTTTTGATATACAGCTCATAGCATGTCATATTAGAGAATTTTGTATAGCATACATATGGTTCTCATTGACATTTTCTATTTTAGGATCTAATAGTGATATTGTTCACATTGATCTTAACTTTGATGATTGTTTGTGTATAGTATATTGAGTGGCATTACTTTTGAAAATATGAGCTTCATATTCTTTGGAAGCTACTCATTCGAGAAGTAATGATCTTGAATAAGTCTCTACTTATTGCTCTTAGATCATGTGTTTATGAGCCATACAATCTTGGTTTTCTAAAATTGCATCTTGTTTCTCTTATATGTTTTGCTAGTAGGTTGAGTTTACTAATATGTAAACTTTGGATACACCTTGAAGTTTTTGTGCTTAAGTACATTTAAAATGACCTATGGTTCGTATTCATTTTGTTTCGGTAAATACATAGAACTCAACAAGCACCTTCATGGAAAGGGCTACACATTGGTTGTGAAAGCTACCCAATGTTGGAAAGAGCTACACCATTGTGATGGGTGAAAGCCGCCATGAAGTGAATTTTGTTATGTTAAAAAAAAATGGAAAAATCAAAGTGTTGAAATGGAATCATGAAAAAAAAAAAATCTTTGATTCAAAGCCTAAAAAAGAAAAGGAGGAAGGCTTAAAAAAAAGTATAGTTGAAAATCAAATGAGCTCGGGTTAAAAAACAGAAATGGGATGACGAGCCACATGCACACACACGTTCATATGTTGAAATCTATTCTCTTAAAAGCAAAAATCCCGGATGATAATCGGTTTGACTTTTTATGGAAAAAGCTTAAGTTGAATAGTTGTTGGAAATTGTTTGCATGTTGATTATCAAACTACTTCTTGATATATATTTGAAGCATATCTCTCACACACACTTTGTTTATGAGTATGATGATATTTTAACAATTGTTGAAGAATTATGAGAGAACTTGAAAAATCTTTGTGTATCTCTCTTAGCATATGAAGCTTATTTTGGTTGATATTTCTTCAAATTGCTTGAATGTTGTTTATGAGTATGATGATATTTTAACAATTGTTGAAGAATTATGAGAGAACTTGAAAAATCTTTGTGTATCTCTCTTAGCATATGAAGCTTATTTTGGTTGATATTTCTTCAAATTGCTTGAATGTGTGATTGTGTGAACATCTTTGTGAACTTTATGCTATCATTAATTTTAGTTATAACATCTATCAAGGGGGAGCATTGTATGCTAAACATTATTCTCTTTTATGATATGTTCACATGCTTCATTTTGTTACATGTTGTCATATTTTGATTTAATGATCCTCGTAAGATATTACTCAATATCTTTGTCTTGCATGATGATTCATTCTTAAGTCATATGTCTTTGTTTTTATATCTTTTGTATTTCACTCACTTTTGTTGTATGTATATAGAATCTTATAACACAAGAAAAAAATGGGAAGAACTAAGATTACCGGAAGTGGAAATCAATTGAATCCCGTTGTGAAAGCCAAGTCTACCTTAAAAGGATCCAAAGCTTCAAGGACAAAAGATTTAGGGATCTTTGGAACAAAGAAGATATTTCAAGAGAGAGGCATTGACTTTGGTAAGTGTAAAGATTTTTATGTTCTTAAGTGTTTAAAGGATAGAAATTGGGAATCTTGGGTGAGCATGTTAGGAGTCGTAAATGATACTCTTGTTAGAGAGTTTTATCTTGAATATAGGGAAAGTGCCATCTTATTAGATGCTTTGATGGAAGTTAGGGGTGTTGTGTTTAGAGTTAACCTGGAAAACATAAACAAGTTTCTTGAGCTATCTAATGATATAGATTCTAGTTTTCTAGATGTGGATGTCATTGAGAATCTAAATATCATTGGTAGAACTCTTTGTGACAATGCTTCTTTTGAGTGGAAAAGTATAGCATATATTAGTCAACATGAGTTAACTAAGGTTAGTGCATTTTGACATCTATTCCTTTGCACTAACATTATTGGATGTTCGAATTCAACCGAGTTGAATAAGGACAAGATCAAAATAGTGTATGCCTTGATGACTAATCAACCAATAAACCTTGGAGATCTTCTCATGTATTAAATTGATAGTGCGGCTTTCTCTACTAGAGGTGATAAAAAGCTTGCATTACCGGGGTTTATTACTTCATTGTGTTTAGCTCGTGGGATTAAGGGTAGAGAATATGATGTGTTAGTTCAACCCTTGGAAAAGTTTTGTGATAAACGTGTGTCATACATGTCCTATAAGAATAAGGGTAAGACTTATGATACTTTTGGACTATTCAGTAGTTCTCAAGTTGATAGTCATGTGAATAGCACAAACATTCTTCCGGATTGGGCTACACAATTGAAGGAGAAGGTTGATAAACTTAGTGCTATAGTTGTTCAACAAGATGCTTTTGGCATGTATTGAGGGGGAGATACATGTATTTATGGACTTAATTGTATATTCTTATCCATATTATATGTTGCTATTTATTGTTTTTCTCTTGTATATACATTGTGCTTTGAGATGATTTGTAGGTTGCTGCAAGAGAAGATCGAGATAAAGTTCAAGAGTTGATGAAGATTAGTTATAGGAATCTTACTCATTGTAATGTAAGGGAGTGATTTTGTGACCTATCTTCATTTTTATATTTGTAGTAAATGTATAGGTGTTTTGACATGGAATTTGTCAAAGGGGGAGATTGTTAGGTTTTAGATTGTGTTGGCATTAATTCCATATCAAAATGATGTTTACTTGTAATGATTTAGTTGTTTAGATTCATGATGATTCAAGCTTCAAAGAAGAAGGAACAACTAGTCAAAGTAAGTTCAAAGTCTTCAAAGAAAAAGGATGCAATATGGTTCTACAAAGGTATACTAAGACCTAATCTTTCTTTTACAAGGCTTAGGCACACACACAATTCATACATTTGTGCCCCTGCATCGTTGTGCACCATTATAGGCACACACAATTCATACATTTGTGTCCCTGCATCGTTGTGCACCATTATAGGCACACACATACAATTCATTCATATGTGTCCCTGCATCGTTGTGCACCATGTATAACACATTCACACACTTGAAGATGAATGCTCATGCATTGGTATGAAAATAACATGTTTTGAAAAATGCATGGTTGGAGACTTATCTCTATGTAATTTGCATTCTAGTGTGAATTGTATTTGTATATATATATATATATATATATGTTTGTATAATATGGATATTGAACTTGAATTTAGTCTTAAATCATTCTTTATTGAGTTCCGGTCATTTCGGTTACTCATACAATTGATTTCAAGTTCTAAGTCAAAAGATACTATACTTTCAACACATGTTGCATACATTGTCTTCGTGTTCGTATATCGAGTCGAATTATTATTTTCTGGGTTGAGTATCTTACATGTCCATGTCCGTGAGAGATTTACGGTTCGTAATCCGCAAACGGATTGGAATTCCGATTTCGGAGGCCGGAGAACGGCCGAAGAACGCGAGGGGAACGCACGAGGAAAAGAAGTGCAACCAAGCACTCTTTCCCGAGATGGCGCGTGGCCATCTCGGGACAGAATGCTTGCTGCCCCGAGATGCCCACGCACCATCTCAGGCAGCAAGCATGCCTGGTGCACTTAAGGTCATTTTGGTCATTTTGCTTATATTCTTTCCCTCTCCTTTATATATCCCTTCCCTCTCACATTTCATTCTAAGAAGAAATTCAAAAACTTGAGTGCAGAATTTTCTCTCCAAATTTTCTCACCTTCCAAACACCATAACTTCTTCATTTGAACTTCGATTTGAGTGATTCAAAGTTGAGAATGTTTGTCTATTCATCCTCCATCTTTTCTCTGAAGGTTTGAGTTAGTTTCATTGCTGTTTTTGGTGTCTAATCTCACAAAAACGCGACTGCACCAAAATCAACTAAGGTATTGATTTTCTCTCAAAGTTTTCTTTTAAAACTTGGTCAATTGCCTTGGGTTTTCTTCTTCAACATATATATGTGTCTTGTGATTGTTTTGATTTGAGTTTTGAACTCATTTAAAGCTAGATTGAGTTTCAATTGAAATCTCACATGTTGAGTTAGGTTTTGATTTTACCTATGTTTTCACATGTTTGGGATCGTATTGTGCTAGCTTTGATTCTAGGACTATTTGATGATCTTTGATTGATTGATTGATTGATTTTGTGAAAAATAGTTCCTCACATGTATTAGGCTCTCTTTGGCCGAAATCTCACAATGATACATGTGCTTGTGTTCTTTTGAGCTATTCATGTGCTTTGTTGAATCTATGAAAAGGAAATATGCTCTAGAACTTTAGCTTTAATCTAAATGACTTTGTCACATGATTTTATCATGTTTTTTGTTTATGAGATTTAAACTTGATTATGTGTTAATTGAACATATCTTGTGATTCAAGTTTTAGATCTATGCATGTATCTAGGTTGTAATTAATGTTGAACATATCTTACATGATCTATATGGATTAAACATGCATGATTGACTAGACTACATTTGTTTTATGCATTCATGCTTATGTCTAGTATTATCCATATGATGTGTTGATCATAACATTCTATGTTGCGTGCTTGTTTGCGTTTTGCATTCATGATCACCTAGATGCCTTGTGAGAAGGAAGTCTTGACAATAGATGTGAGACCTATGTTGTTGAGCAAGGAAGTCTTGGCAAGAAGTGGGAGACCTCGGATTGTCAAGCAAGGAAGTTTTGCCTAGGATCGTGAGGATCTTAAAGGGTGAGTGAGGAAGTCTTGACTAGAGTCGGGAGGACTTGGATAGTTCAGCAAGAAGTCTTGCCTAGGGTCGTGAGGATCCGGAAGGGTAAGCGAGAAAGTCTTGACAAGAGGTGTGAGACCTCGGATTGTTGAGCAAGAGGGCGACATCTTCATGAGTAGGATAAGAGGGTAGTTTCTAGGTGAATGGGCCACTTGAGAGATTGTACTTGTCTTATCTACTAGTGGATTTTGTTTACCGGTGGTTGCTAACCCGTGGATGTTTCCTCTTTGGAGGTTTACCACGTTATATCTTGTGTCAACTTTTCTCTATCCCTATCTCTCTCATATTTGTATTTGTTATTTGAATACTATGAATAGAACTCTATATGTAAGTTGACTTCCTTTATTTAATATAGATTGTGTATGTGTTATGATTACTTGTTTGTATCACACTTTGCTTGTTTATATATTGATTAAGTGTCTTTAATTGATATATATATTGTGATACAAGCAATCTAGAGAGACAAACTTTTGTTTGTTTCTAAGGGAGTCGAAAAAGGTGTCTAACCTATTCACCCCCCCTCCCCCCTCCCCCCCCTACGGATGCACGTTGGGGAATGGGGATGGATATAGGTCCCCTCATCCCCATCCCCACTTCCTAGGCCCTTCCCCCATCCCCCCATTTCCCCATTTGGGAAAAATGGGGATGGGGATGGGGATGGGGATGGGGATGGGGATGTTTGGGGGGAGGTCCCCCTATCCCCATCCCCAGTTCTCCATTTTCCCCGTTTTTCCCTGTTTTCTCGTATCCCTGGTCCTTCATTTTCCTATTTCCCTATTTAACTGAAAATTATAAATTAAATTAAAAAAACACAAACCTTTCATGCAAATAAAAAATTACAATACATTACAAATTCAACATAAAATATTTCAAATAATTCAAATATATATTATAATTATATTTATATACTTTTGGGGGAAATGGGGAAATGGGGATCGTCATCCCCATCCCCATTTCCCCATTCCCCCACAATAAATGGAAATGGAGATAGGGAGGGGTCCCCCATCCCCATCCCCATTTTAATTTGGGGATGAAAATCATCCCCACCCCCCCACCCCCCCATTTCCCCATTTTCCTCCGAAATAAAATCCCCAAATGGGGATGGGGGTACGGGGATTTGGGGCCCCGGGTATTAATGTACATCCCTACCCCCCTCCCCCCCTTTAGGTTAGCCTTGAGCATTTAACCGTGTTTGTATTTTCACAGTGAGTGTGGTAAACCAGTTTATGCAAGCTCCCACGGAGAATCACATGAATGCAGTCCTTCGGATTTTAAGGTACCTAAAAGGATCTCCTGGTAGAGGATTAATGTTTTCTAAAAATGGACACCTAGATATCGAGGGATACACGGATGTTAATTGGGCTGGGAATGTTAATGATCGGAGATCTACTTCTGGGTACTTCACCTTTGTATGAGGTAACCTAGTCACTCGGAAGAGTAAGAAACAGACTGTGGTATCACGATCTAGTGCGGAGGCAAAATTCTAAGGGATTGCCCAAGTAATTACTGAATTGTTGTGGTTGAAGAACTTGTTGGGCAATTTGGGATTTTACCTAAAGGGTAGCATGAAGCTATATTGTGATAATAAAGCTTCGAATCAGATTGCCAATAATCTTGTCCAACGTGATCGTACCAAACATGTGGAGATTGATCGATTCTTCATCAAAGAGAAGATAGAAAAAAAGTTATTTGAGTTTCCGTATGTACCAAGTAAGGATCAACTTGCAGATACCTTTACAAAGGCTATTAACGGAAGGAACTTTCATGACTCAATTAACAATTTGGGCATGAGTGACATCTATGCACCAATTTGAGGGGGGGTGTTAGAATATAATCAATTAGATTTTATAGTTCACTGATTGATTGCCTAATTAGTGTAATTGATTGCTTGATTAGTGTAGTTGACAATTAGCTTGATTGTAGGAGATTATTGTATTGATTAGTGGAGAATCATTTCCTTGATTCTCACTCATGTATTTCTCTACTTATATATTTCTCTATAAATTCCCTCCATATGGAGAAGAATAAATAACACACTCTCAATTTGTTCAAATATAAGAATTATTACACAGAATACCAATCTGGATCACTCATTCATAGATTCAATAAAAGTTGTGATCGTGTAGGACAAAGGTATAGGTTTTATTTAATTTGACACCTCCTGATTAAACTTTTAATGAAGATTTTTTTCAATCTAAAAGACTAAAAAAGTTATTTAGCCTAAAGTTTCAACAATGTATAAAATTTATATTTTCGAAAAAACCATGCATACAATGTAAACCAAAAGACACTCATTATTTGCAAACAACAAACTTAGGTTGACAATTCTGTCTCTATTATTCGTGCATGCCTATTGAATACTAATAACAGCGAGGTTATCACATTTGTAAAAGAATCCATAAACTATAATTGATTTACTATCTTATCAAAACAGAAAACTACCTTAATGTTAGGCTTTACAGCAACAATGATCCCACAGCAACAATGATCCCATTTTCCACATAAACATCAGTGATCTCCTGATGGTAAGCATTTACAACGGTTCCTCCCTTAATCAAGATCTTCGACGACGATGATGCTTGAATTCCACACTGGGTTTCACCATGTCCATTCCAAGCATCACAAACCTTTAAAAGAACATTTCAAAAGAAATTTTGGATCAGCTATTTAGCTTCTATTAGTTTCACACTTGATATGATTTTTCAATCAAAGGTAAAAATAGCCAAATATAATAAAATAACTTTGATTTTCAATGATTGTATTGGAACCTGATAAACTAAATTGCCAAAGAAGTATTGTTTTCATCTAATACTCATGTTACAAAAATTAACAGAAACAAAAAATTTCATTTTCTTTTCACTTTTTCCCTCATTTTCTCGGCAACCAAACGGAAAGCCAGCAACTTACTAATAGTTTGACTCGATAGAGTGGAGTCGTCATGAGAAACGTAACGAGCAAACAACCAAAAATCGATATGTGTTCATTTTAGTTTCCAAAAAACAAACAACTGTAATCGAATTCTACACTAAACTTTTAATTTCATTGATTTTTGATTAATTCATATCCTAATTAAAAAAACAGACAAATAAATATATTTCATATCAATAATCAATAATTGATTTTTAAAAAGAAATGGAAGAGTGGCTACCTGGTTGTTTGTGCTTGATTCAGATGTTGAAAGTAAGGTAGAGAGCATAAGAAGAAGAAGAGAGAGTGAGGAGAGAGACATAATGTTTGTGAGTTATTGATTCAACTCACTCCACAGATCTCTAATTTTTACAAAGAAGAGAGAAAACGAAAACAGAGAACAAAAGATTTAGGGCCTGTCCTGTAAGCGGTTTTCGGTTGATGTTTTTCGAAAATAAAAATGAAAATGAAAACAGTATTTTTGGTTTCAGTTTCGAATTTCGAAAACGAGTCTGGTAGCATATACTGAAAGCAGTATTTTGAAAATGAAAACGGAAAAAACACGTCTGGTAGGTTAACTGAAAACTATCAAAAATTGATTACATAATTAAGCAATATAATTTTTGTATTGTAATTTTTAAATTAAACAAAAGTAACACATCAAAAATTAATTCAAAAAAACATATCAAAAAATGAATTAATCAAAACTAAACTCTTTATATATTTATATTTTATATATATATATATATATATATATATCATAATATATATAGAATTAATATATTAATATACTATTTATATAAATATTATAATATATAATATTTTATATAATATTATAAACTATATTATAATATTATATATAATATTAATATATAATATATATTATAATATATATAGGGGCACTTTGGTCATTTAAAAATCTTGTCCCGTCTTTTATTATAGCCATATGAAAAGCATAATAGAACTAAATGAAACAAAATGAAAAACAAAATGCCTTTTTTTATATAAAAAAGTGAAAAAACAAAATGAAAAACAAAAACGAAAAACAAAAAATAAAAAAACGAAAAACAAGTATTTTGTGTTTTTCAAATCTTTCACTTTTAACACTGATTTTGTTATTTATTTATTTAAAAAAAAATGAAAAACGGTTAACGAACGCATTTTCAAAATCGTTTTTGAAAAATTAAAATGAAAACGGACTGAAAAACAGCTGCAGGACGGAGACTTATTTTCTCATTCAACTAAAAACTGGTTATCAGAGAGATTACATGAAAGTCTTTACATATATATGAGTGGCTATGCAGGAGCCATCTCATTATTATTTTTGTAACTAACTTTTAACTAAAGATGAGTTAACTAACTTTATATCCCAACTAACAACTAACTACACTTTGCAGTAAACAATAACAAAGTATAACCATGGTTAATACTCCTCATCAAGATGGACTATTAATATTTTATAGTAACATCTTGCCAATCAAATACTAAAATTGAGCTGGATGCAAAGCTTTGGTAAAAACATCAGTCAATTGATGTTGTGTAGAAACATAAAGAGTCTTCAAACATCCTAATTGTATCTTCTCTCGGAACAAATGACAATCTATCTCTATGTGTTTTGTGCGTTCATGGAAAACTGGGTTTACTGCAATGTGCAAGGCTACCTGATTATCACAATATAGCATGGATGAGTTAGGATGAGGAATATAAAGCTCTTTTAACAGTGACAAAGACCAAATTATCTCACATGTTGCATTGGCCATTGATCTATATTCTGTTTCTACTGAAGATCTAGAAACAGTGTGTTGCTTCTTGGATTTCCTAGAAATGAGAAAATCATCTAGAAACACACAAAACCCAGAAATGGATCTTCTATTATCTATACATGCTGCCCAATCTAAGTCAGTAAACACTTTCAACTGTATATCAGAATTTGAAGGAAAGAGCAACCATTGTCCAAGTGTTAACTTAATGTACTGTAAGATTCTTTGTGCTGCCTTAAAGTGAGGTAACCTAGACTTAGCCAAAAACTGACTTAACCTATTGACTGAGTAAGATAGATCTGGTCTGTTATAGTTAAGAATAATAACCTGCCAATCAATCTTCTGTAGCCAGCAGGATCCTCAAGTACATCACCCTCTTCTTGAGACAAGTTGATATTTGGCTTCATTGGAATCTTAATTGGTTTAAAACCCAAAAAACACAAAAGCTGAATAGCATGAGGCCTTTGAGATACAAAAATTCCTTTATCAGACCTGGCTACATCCAAACCTAGAAAATATCTAAGTTCTCCCAAGTCTTTCAACTTGAACCGCTTATCCAAAGAACCTATTAGACACTTCACTGCCTTCTCATTATTACTTGCAATAATAACATCAACTATGTAAACCAAAAGAGCAATAAAGAGAGTGTCTTCTCTCTTAATAAACAATGAATGGTTTGAAAAAGACCGATGAAAACCCTTTGTCAACAATGCACTAGAAAATTTAGCTTACCACTGTCTTGAAGCTTGTTTCAAGCCATAGTGGGATTTATGCAATCTGCACACAGTATTAGTAGGTAAAGACCCCCCTTATGGTCATACCTCTGTGGAATGGCCATAAAAACTTCCTCAAATAAGTCACCATGCAAAAATGCATTATTGACATCAAGTTGTTGCAAATACCAGCCATTAATAGAAGCTAAAGCAAGTAATAACTTGACAGTAACAAGCTTTGCAACTGGGGTAAAAGTATCAATGTAATCGACTCCTTCTTGTTGAGTATACCATTTTACAACTAAACATGCCTTATACCTTTCACGTAAAGCATAACACAAACAACCAAAAGCTTTAAGATGAGTGTACAATGGTGTCTTATGATTGAGTACCTTAAAAGAAGACCTATTTTGTAAAAGTGGTGTGAGAATTCTATTGATTAAGTAAGTGGCTATTAAGACACAATCTCCCCAGTAAACTAAAGGAATGGAAGACTGATATAGAAGAGCTCTTGCAACATTCAGTAGATGTTAATGTTTTCTTTTAACTACTGAATTTTGCTCAGGTCTCTCAACACAGGAATGATAATGTATAACCCCTCTTGAGTTAAAGAATTCTATGAAAGACAATTCCCCAACATTATCTGACCTAACAGCCTTGATACAATAACCAAACTGATTTTGAATCATATAAAAGAAACTAGGTATGATCTGCTGAACTTCAGACTTAGCGTGTAAAAGATAAGTCCAAGTGACTCTAGAATAATCATCCACTATGGTTAAGGAATACTTAAAACCTTCTACTGTTGTAGTATGAAAAGGACCCCAAATGTCATAATGTATCAAATCAAAAGGAGATTTGGAAAGGGTATTATGTGAAATAAAAGGTAATATTCTTTGTTTAGCAAAATGACAAATAGAGCAGTGAAAATTTGAGTCATTCTCATAAGAAAAACACAAATCCTCATTCAGTTTATGCTCGTTTACACAAGAATGATGGCCTAACCTAAAGTGCCAAAGTTCATTATTAGAAACAGAAAATGAACTACACAGAATTTGAGTTTGAGATTTTACAGAATCAATGGAACCAGTTAAGCCTTGGAAATCTAGGTAATAAAGATTTCCTAATCTTTTACCCTTCCCAATCTTGATTCCCTGATTGAGGTTCTGAATCAAGCAAGAAACAGTAGAAAAAGTGAGAGAATAAGGACAGGTTTTGGTAAGAGAACTGACAGAAAGTAGATTATACTTGAAGCTAGGCACAAACAAAACATTATGTAAAATAATGTATGCTGAAAGCCGAACAATGCCTATCCTCAATATGGGTGCAGTATGACCATTAGGCAAAGTTACTGCATATTTGGTAAAAAAATCAAAAGATTCAAATGAATGTAATGTATGGCATACATTGTGTGTAGCACCAATATCTAATATCCATGCATCAACAGATATGTTAGAATGCATACCAATGAAGTTGGATACCAATGGTTGTTGATCACTAGAAAAAGTTTGTAAGGCATTCTGTTGTAACTGAGAGCTGAGAAGAGCAATGAGTTGCTGACACTGAGTGGTGGAAAAACTAGTCACAGCTAAATTAGAAGATTCTTCAGAGACATCAGTCACTAAACTAGTCTGATAGTTGATGGTTTAACCTATATTGACCTACTTTTGGACTTATATCCAGGTGGGTAACCATGTAGCTTATAACATTTGTCTACAATATGACATGTGACTCCACAGTGAGTACACAAAGGTCTATCATTTTTTCCCTTAAAGTTTCCTGTTGTACTGGCATTCATTCATAAAGCAACAGTGTCAATGTTATTAAAAGAAGTGTTTCATATTCACCTTTGTCTCTTCTCTTGAACAACAAGAGAAAAGACCTTATTGATGGGTGGAAAAGGATCTAACATGAGAACTTGGGGCCGTATTTGAGTAAAAGACTCATTAAGTCCCATAAGAAACTGCAACACATACTCATGTTATTGATAATCCATCCAGGATTTCATACCTCCACAACTACAAACTGGTACTGGCCTAAACTCCTTCAATTCACCCCACAATATTTTCAGCCTAGTATAATAGGTTGTAACATCATTAGCACCCTATGTTAAACTATTTAATTGTTGTCTAATCTGGAAAACCCTTAACCCATTACTTTGATGAAATCGATCATGAAGATCAGTCCATACATCACTAGCATTGTCTATATACATGAGACTACCAGCTATTTCCTTAGACACATCATTAAGAATCCAAGAAATTACCATACTATTGCATCTAGACCAAGAATTGTATGAAATTTCTGTAGAATTAGGTCTATAAAAAGCACCATCAACAAAGCCCAATTTGTTCTTGGCAGTAAGAGCCATTGTCATAGCTCGGTTCCAGGTATTGTAGTTCTCTCCCACCAATTGATGTGAACCCAAACACAAACCCAGATGATCGCCATTATTGAGAAAGAATGGGTTGCTTGAGTCATCGATAGTGGATCGATCCAAGTTAAGGATTTCAAGACCCGCAAATATATTTGCTCTATTGCTACCACTGACACGAGTTCCACCATTAAAGGTACTAGCATTGCTCGCAGTAGCTCCACCACGAATCATGATGGAAAAGAAGAAAGAACGGCAACGGATCAAAGTCGTTGCTCTGATACCATATTACAAAGAAGAGAGAAAACGAAACAGAGAAGCAAAAGCTTAGGGTCCGTCCTATAAGCGTTTTTCAATTGTTGTTTTTCGAAAATAAAATAAAAATGAAAACAATATTTTTGGATTCAGTTTCGAATTCTGAAAACGCGTCTGGTAGAATATACTGAAAACTGTATTTTTAAAATGAAAACGGGAAAAACGCGTCTAGTAGGCTAACCAAAAACTATCAAAAATTGAAATATCAATTTTGGCATTTGTTTTAATATTATTACAACTATAAACAAACTGATTAAATAATTAACCAATATAATTTTTGTATTGTAATTTTTAAATTAAACAAAAATAACACATCAAAAATTAAATCAAAAAAACATATCAAAAAATGAATTAATCAAAACTAAACTATTAAATTATAAATAAATAATTATAATATATATATATTATAAAATAAAAATATAATTGTATATATTATATTAATATATATATATTAAATATTATTACATCTATTATAATTTATAATATAATAATATATTATAATACTATATATATTATTTTATTTTTATATATAATAATACATAATATATTACATTATATCCTATATAAATATATAATTTTTGATATTATATATACAATATTATATAATATATTATGTATTATAATATATAAAAATATACTATAAAAAATATAATAATATTTAATATATAAAATAATATATATGTAAGGCAAAAACGGGTTCAAAACGCAACGGAAGGGTGATAAAAATGGAAATTAGGGTTTGCGTATAAATAAAAAATTTCCTTTTATGCAATGAGAACCTTAACCCTAGATTAATTGATGTATATAAAAAGTATCGTACCTTTTTTTTCGTGACGATTGAACTAGCATCGAATTCAATCCGCGAGATCTTACAATCCAATCACGAATGTGAATCACCTATGAGTGTGGGCTCCCTATCTTTAAATTGTATACCTGAGGCTGGAAACAAACAAAATCTTATTCTTTGTTAGTTACAATAATCCTCCAATAGAAAAACCAAGAACGTCCAATCACTTTTGAATTATCAATCAATTTGATTGAAACTTGCGTGAACCTTGATTCAATGTTGTACACAAAACCCTTTTGATGTAAAGGATACTAGTGTACTATCGAAAACAAAAACGTTCTCTTTTTCTCTCTTCTTGGCCGAATTCACACTATCTCTATGAGTTGGTCGAATTTTGTCCAGAGTAAAAAACGAAATTTTCTCCCTCAAAATTCTCTCCTGCTAGCCAAATTCTCTTCTTGAAAATTGCTTAGCATGGCCGAAATTCTTCTCATAAAAAAAAACTTAGAGCTGACCGAAATTTCCAAACCTATATATAGGGTCATAAGTCCTCTTCTAACAAGGATTTACTTGGTTGACAAGAATCATTTCCTTATGTGGATTTATTTGGTAGTTAAGAATCCTTTTTTAAAAGGAATTCTATCCTCCTCATATATATACATAGCTGGCCAAATTTCACTTAATATAATTAGGAGACTTAGTTCTTTTCCTAAGAAGGATTTACTTGGTTGTTAAGAATCATTTCCTTCAGTAGAATTACTTGGTGGTTAAGAATCCTTTTCAAAAAGGAATTCTATCCTACACCAAGACTCCTAATCCAACTCAAGAGTGTGTTTGTAACCATATTAAAGACTTCCTAATTTGATTAGATAAATAATTCCTTTTATTTATCTACTTATCAAATATAGTCTTTAACATTAACTATACTACCAACAATAGTATAGTTTTATGAGAACATCTCCTACTAGGAAAAAGATTTTGATTTTTAATTAAATAAATAATTAATTAACAAATTAATTAATTTCCATTTAATTAAATAATAAAATAAAAATAATATATTTAAGTTATTCTTAATAGCCTTGCCGCCTATACCATATATATGGGTCATATGTTATTTTTCTTATTTTATTAAATCCATTGGACCTTAATAAAAAAGTTCACATGTGAACTGGACTTATTCTTACAAAAAGAAACAAGTTCTAATGCTTTATTACAATTCTAGATGGACCCTTAACTGGTCCGGTAGAATATATCAAGTGATCCATGCAAGTTCGTATGGATTGGGGATCTTGGTGGGCTATCTAAATTTAAGCTCTAACATGCACAACCCAATCACAATCAATAAATGATTCACTTAGGTCCGATCTATTTAATTTTAATTCATTCCACTAAAGAACTAAAATTGAACTCTTAAATAAAGATGGAATAAGTTGATGTAACTCACCCATACCCTAGACAACCTTATTGCAGAAAGTGTATCCTCGTGAAGAATACGAGTAATCGCCAAGAGCTCATAGACCGCCTATAGCTCTCCAAGTTACCATATTTACTTATATGACCACATTTTGAATTTGGATATTTTGATTTGTTCAGAAGCCATGTTTCAATAGACACTATTGAAAACTTAACGTTAAGATTTAATATCCAATACCTCAAAACATCCATATGATGGTATTCTACTCTCATTCAATAAATGGAGCCACGATGTCCATATCTATAAATGAAGTCCTCTATCGATTAACAAATGAATACAACCAAACTATCGAAGATAGACTATGCTATATAATCGTACTCATTGATAGCTCAAATGATAACACTTGCAACCATAAGTCCATCATTTATCTCAGGATTGAGATAGACTCTCCGATTATCTTCAAATGAAAACTTTTATTCATTGAAGGTTCTAGATAAAGTATTTTATTTTGATCATATTCAATGCACTCAGTGCACTAGATTCTTTTACCCAAAGACACCACACTTAGATGATTTTAGACTCATCATAACACATATGATCCCACTCAAATGCTAGCAAAAGAATATACAACTTTGACAAGATAAAGGTGCCTAACCTTCTATCTTAAGTTGTGAATATTATTCAAGACTAACTAAAGAATTGTGTCTACCTCATACATATCTAGATGTATGAACAATTCTTCTTTTCTCATAGTCTTTTGACCTTATGATTATTTACTTTTGACAATTATAATAATTAAACTATAAATACCGTAAGATTTGTTAAACTAGAAATCACTTTATTCATATGAAAAAGATTGTTAATTACAATATTACACTCTTGCTATCGAGTATAATCCTAACAATATATAGTATTATAATATTATATATAAATATATTATATATATAATATATAATACATAATATTTTATCATATATAATATTATATAATATATAATATATATTATAATATACATAAAATATATAATATTATAATATATATGTAAATATAATAATTATAATATATATATATTAGTCCATGAATGTTTTTAGTTCTTATTGGAAATAGATTATTCTAATATATATATATATATATAAGAGGGCACTTTGGTCATTTGAAAATCTTGTCCCGTCTTGTTCTAGCCATATCAAACGTATAACAATACAATTAATAATTTTTAAAAAATGATTTTTTTAGATAAAAAAAGTGAAAAACAAAAACAAATATAAAAAATAAGTATTTTGCGTTTTCAAATATTTCACTTTTAATGCTGGTTTTGTTTATTTATTTTATTATTATTTTTAAATAAAATGAAAAACGATTAACGAACACGTTTTCAAAATCGTTTTAAAAAAATAAAAACGAAAACGAATTGAAAAACAGCTGCAAAACGGGACATATTTTCTCATTCAACTAAAAACCGATTATCAGAGAGATTACAAGAAAGTCTTTATATATATAAGTGGCTATACACGTGTCATCTCATTATTATTTTAGAAACTAACTTTTAACTATAGATGAGTTAACTAACTTTACATCCCAACTAACAACTAACTACACTTTGCAGTAAACAACAACAAAGTATAAACATAGTTAATACTATTCTGTACTGCCGTCTAGAGTGGGTAACTCGATCGTTTCATTTGCTATTTCGAACTACAGAAGCTTCCATTTTTGGGCAAATTTCATAAATATACCCCAACTATATAATTACACTAAAATCGGAAATAAAGAATCCAATAATACCCATACCATATGTCGCCATGTGTAAATGTGTGATTAAACATTTAGACTGAAGTGTAAATGTGTAATTAGTAATTTCCCTTATATAAATTAAAGAACCAAAGTTGGGTAGTAAGATAATTTTACTTTAAACGGTATATTTTTCATAAACTAGTGAGAAAATAAAAAATAGTTTTGAAAAACATTAAATTTACATTTTTAACTATGTAACAGTTAATAACCACATTTTAAAAAAATTACCTAAATGCCCTCATATACTCTCTCTCCTTTGTTCTCTCTCATCACTCATCTCTCTAACAGCTTCCACCTTCACTAAGGGTCGGGCATTGCACGCCACCTGAAATCGAAAAAAATAAAACTAACAAAAACAAAAGGCCAATTTCGAGAGATTATTCCATAATTATGATTATGGATTGAAAATAATTTTTACGATGTAATTATTAAGAGTTTTTTAAAAAGTAAGGGGTTGTTTATTTTTTACACTTAAAACATAATGGACCTAAACAGAAATTATTAAGTTGTTTGGTTTGATTTTTAAAGTGATCAAACAACTTAAAAATACCAACAAGCAACTTAAAATGAAAAATAAGAAATCTTGACTTTTAACTTAATTCTAAATTAATACGGAGTTGTTTATTTTTTTTCACTTAAAACTCAATTATTAAATTATTTTATTTATTTTTTAAATAATTATTTTTTTAAATGATTAAACAACTTACAAATAATGTTTGGGAGTTATTGACTCATCTCATCAACTCACTCCACATATCTCTACTGCCGTCTAGAACAGGTAACTCGTTCGTTTCATCTGTTATTTCAAACGACGGGAGCTTCCATTTTTCGGCAAATTTCATAAACATGCCCCAACTATACAAATAATTACACTAAAATCGGAAATAAAGAATCCAATAATACCCATACAATATGTCGCCATGTCGTATTAAAATTTAAAAGGTGGCGGTCCCCCACAATATATAGACTGCAGTGTAAATGTGTAATTAGCAATTACCCTTACATAAATTAAAGAACCAAAGTTGGGTAGTAAGGTAATCTTACTTTCAATGGTATATTTTTAATAAAAAAAAACCATGAAAGAAATAAGTGAGAAAATAAAAAATAGTCTTGAAAAACATTAAATTTACATTTTTAACTATGTATCAGTTAATAACCACGTTTTTAAAAATTACCAAAATACCCTCATACTCTCTCGCCTCACTCATCTCTCTCACAACTCCCACATTCGCCGAGGTCGAGTATTGCACGCCGCCTGAAATAGAAAAAAATAAAAATAATAAAAACAAAAGGTAAATTATGAAACACCATAGGTAATTGTCCAATACAAAAAAAAAATAGAAACAAAATTTTAGAGGGCATTTCAATAATTGTCCCTTTTAGAAATCTTCGGAGATGATTTCATAATTTATGGTTATGGATTGAAAATAAATTTTACAATGTAGAAATTATTAAATTGTTTGATTTGTATTTTTAAGTGATCAAACAACTTAGGGACCGTTTGGTATGGGGTCATCTTTATATGGGAATAGAAATCTCAAAGCATTCTTATGTTTAGTAACATATTTGGGTTTTTTATTTCTCAAGAAAGTGAATCCTATGGTAATCACATTACTCTCCAGAGGGGTAATATGATTCCCATCTCAATATGTGGGTTTCAGATTACCTCCATCCGATTCCCTCCGTGGGACCCACCACCATTAAAAAAATATATTTTGATTTTATTTTCTTCTTCTTCATTCTTCACGATGCTTCTCAACGTTAATATCAAAAATCCCCAATTTCATTTCTGAAATCCCTAATCAAATCACAACGTTAATATCAAAAATCCCCAATTTCATTTCTGAAATCCCTAATCAAATCACAACATTAATACCAAAAATCCCCAATTTCATTTATAAAATCCCTAATCAAAACACAATCATAACTCAAATAATCTTGTATTAAATCATCACCAAATCAACAACTCAAACATCATCACCAACACAAAAGGAAAAAAAATAGCAGCAAGTATAAACAAGATCTGGGTTTGCTCGATGACAACGATGACAGCGGTGAGCTTCGATGATGATGACGAAGACGGCGGCGGTGAGCTTCGATGATGACGATGACGGCAGTAAGCTTCGACGAAAACGACAACGGTGAGCTTCGATGATGACAACGATGATGGCAAGCTTCGATGAAGACGACGACGACGTGGAGACGATCTGGAGAGAAAGACACAGAGAGAGGTGGGTAGAAAAGGATGAACGAAACCTAGATTTGATAAATGGATTTGGTTAATTTTTTAACTATATAAGTTGACTTCATTTTTTTTTTTAATTTTTAATAATAAAAAAACAAATTCCCATGTACAACCAAACATTGTTACTTGATATTCCCAAGAATCCTACATAATATTCATATGCACAACCAAACACACGTATATAAGTTTCCCATAAATCATATTACTGTGTTTAACTTTTCAGGAATCACAGTATTTTGATTACCTCATACCAACCGGCCCCTTAAAAATACCAAAAAACAACTTAAAATAAAAACTAAGTAATCCTAACTTTTAACTTAATTTAAAATTATTAAGGGGTCGTTTGTTTTTTCCACTTAAAACTTAATGGATCTGAATCATAATTATTAAGCTGTTTTGTTTGCTTTTTAAGTGGTTAAACAACTTAAAAATATATATATAAAAAAACAACTTCAAATAAAAAGTAAAAAATCATGACTTTTCACATAATTACAAATTAGTGAAATTTGTGAGAAATGTCACCTGATTTTTTGGTGAGTTGCAGTGATATCACAAGTTTAATAAGTTAAGTTTAAAATGCACCTATTATGGTGAACTACTGAAATTACCCTTAAATAATCGATTCTTTATTCTTTAAAAGTCTTTCTTTCCAAAAAGTTATCTGAAAATCAATCAACTGCTCATCTCTCTCTAAAAAAAACAAGTATCTTTCCAGGTATTGCACAAGAAGGTAACAAATATTTCAGATCTTTATTTTTATTTTTTTCATACATTTCTGTGTGGTTTAACAATGTATGAACATGTATGAACATGTTGTCTCCATTTTTTTTTTATATGTCTACGAGTTGTATATGCGTCCGAGATTTTGTTATATTGGTCCGAGCATTTTTTTAATATTTCAGAACGGTTTTTACATTTGGCCGAGCTGATTTAAAGTGGTGCAAACAAATTTAAAATCTTGGACATAAAAGCTCGAAAGTATTTTAAAAAAGCTCGAACCATTAAAAAAAAAACTCGAGCCATTTTTAAAAAAGCTCAATCATGTACAAAAAAACTTAATCCCTTACAAAAAAAATATCTAGATCATGTACAAAAAAAAAAGCTCGATCCCTCACAAAAAAAACTCGATCATGTACAAAAAAAGCTCGATCAAGTATAAAAAAAGCTCGATCATGTACAAAAAAAAGCTCGAGTATGTACGAAAAATGTTTGATTATGTACAAAAAATGCTTGATCCCTAAAAAAAAGCTCGAGCCATTTTCCAAAAAGCTCCATCATGTATAAAAAAAAGCTCGGTCTCTCACAAAAAAAGCTCGATCAAGTTCAAAAAAGCTCAATCATGTATAAAAAAAGCTCGATCTGTAACAAAAAAAGTTCAATCACGTACACTTTAGATTTTTGTTTAATCCTTTATAATTGTAAATTTAATATTAAATATTTTTTTCTTAATAATGGTCTTTGATGATGATTTTGACAGACAATGGATAAGGTGAGAATAGTCATATCTTACAACGGTCGATGAGAGCAGTTACCCGACGGAAGTCAGAGATATTTAGGTTCTGATAACCAAGGCTTGTATGTGTCAAAGAATATGACTTACGACGAACTGGTGTTGATCGTGCAAACCATTGTGAAGTATGATGAGAACAAAAACATTGTTTATCTACAGTCTATATCAATCGTTCCTGAGACTACATGTCGTACATTTATAAGAAACGATGATGATGTTCAGTTTATGCTAGGGGAAGATAGGGTAATTCCTCAAGTATGTGTTAGTCTAATTGAGAGGGCACCAGGAGATGTAATAGGGGAAGATATCCCTCTTCGTGAAAACACCCAACAATTTTGATCGTTAAGCGGAAGCAACCAGTTGTTAACAGAAAGAAGTGGGATCGAAGGTCGGACAACATGTGTGGTGTCCCACTAGAAGTAGCCAACCATGCTGATATACTGGGACCTCAATTCGACGATGTCTTTGGTTGTCAAATTGAGATGAATGGTAGGCAGTACAACTACCAATACAATGAGATCTACAATGACATCAACAATGAGCAGAATACTGCACCGAATGTTCAACCGATTCATATGGTGGATAATGAAGCAAATTTTAATCCGATAGATAATGTAGAGAACAATGAGGATGATGAAGAACATGTCCAAACGGAAAGACGTGTAAGACATGTACACAGATTTAGTTCCAGTACACCAGATATAGCTGGGGCCTCCAAGGTCCGGGCTAATGTAACTCTAGATGATTCTGATAATGCCATAATGTGGGTTATTCCAGGAGCAGAATCATACTCGTTTGGTATGGATAGAAGCAGGAACTTGGTTGAAGATGAACCTACAAGCATGATATATAAAGGGCAATTTTTTTCTACGAAAAAGGATTTGAAGAGACTGGTAGACCATTTTACAATATGGGAGAACTTCGAGTGAAAGGTAAAAATGTCCAATAAGACAACATTACATCTGGTTTGTTTGATGGAAAATTGTACGTGGAAGTTAAGAGCGGTGAGGAGAGATGGAGGGACATATATTCAAATAAGAAGTTTTGTCAAAGAACACACTTGTCCGTTGGAGGAAATTTACCGTTGCCACCGACAAGCTAGTACGGCCATAATTGGAGAAGTGGTTGCACCTAGACTTCAACAACAAGATGGTCGACTAATGCGTCCGAAGGATATAATCGCTGACATGAAAACAATGTACGGAATCCAAATCATGTACAATAAGGCACACCAAGCCCTCGATTATGCATTGTCACTGACCTATGGAACGCATGAGAAAACCTTTCAATTGATGTCATCATTCGGTTACGTTTTGGAACAAAAAAATCCCGGCACAATCACTGACTTACAGTGCGATGAAGATGATAAATTCCTCTACTTTTTTATGTTGATTGGTGCCTAACTTAGAGGATTCCGAACGTGTATGCATCCAGTTATTGTCGTTGATGGTACCCATTTAAGGGACGATTCAGGGGTACAATGTTTGTTGCAACAACACAAGATGAGAATGAACAATTGTATCAAATTGATTTTGGGTACGGCGACTCAGAAAAACAACATTTCATAGGAGTGGTTTTTGGATTGCTTGAAGGGTGCCCTAGGTCATATTGATGAGCTGGTTTTCATTTCCGATAGACATGCAAAAATTGAAGCAGAGATTTCTAAAGCGTTCCCTTATGCCACCCATACCATATGTTGCTGACACTTTTATGAAAATATTAAGAAGCGATATCACAGAAATGATGTTTCCGCAATAATGGACAAAGCAGCATGTGCGTACACCAAGTTGAAATATAATCGGCACATGGAATAGTTAAGAAACTTGCACCAGAATGCATATGATTATGTAATTGATGTCGGTCCACACAAGTGGTCCCATGTACACTGTCCTAAAAGAAGTTACAGGGTGATGACAACAAATGTTGCAGAATACATAAACTCATACCTAAAATTTACACGACAACTGCCTATGTTGACTCTGGCTGAGTTCATTAGGAATATGCTACAAATGTGGTTTCACGATAGCAATAGAGTTGCACAATCCATACGTCATCAGTTGACCGACGCAGCATATCTTGTGATCTCAAAACGTGTGGAGAAGTATGGTTTTATGACCGTAAATCCAGTCGACTGGAATATTTTCTCGGTGAAGCGGTCTGAAAAACAGTGGACTGTTGACTTATCCCGGAAGACCTGTACTTGCAACAAAGTCCAAATGGATCATTTTCCATGTTCTCATGCACTCGATTCCGTAAGGTACATTACAAGTTTTAGTATGCGGTTACTATTACTGAAACGTGAACCTCATTGTTTTCAATATTTTTTATAGGGAGCGAAACTTGGATTTGACATCGTTGTGTTCGGACTACTACAAGAGACAGACACTTATTGACGCGTACTCAGTTCCTATTATGACGGTTGGACATCCTTCAACTTGGGTTGTCATCTAACATTGCTCAGAGGGTGATTTTGAATCCAATCTCAAGGAAACAAGTAGGACGCCTGAGGGCGGGTCGACATGCCTCGTCTTCGGAGAAGACAACCATACAATCGTGTAAAAGATGTGGACAACCAGGGCATAATTCCAAGAGATGTTTTAACCCACCTTTGATTAATGAAGGTCCGAGCAGAGGTGTTCCCGATGAATACCGTCAAAAGTGTAGCATCTGTCATTCAATTGGACACAACAAGCAGACGTGCTCTAACAGAGACTCTAATAGAGAATGAATGGCAAAGTTTTGATCACATTGTAAACATTTAGAATTGTATCAGATTGTAATAATTTGGAATTGTATGACTTGTTCGTTAACTTATTTTGTACTAAAAAAATTGTATCAAATTGTCAAGATTTGCTATGTGTTTCGTACATGTAATGACAAACACTGGAAACAAAAACATTAAAAGAAATTGAAATAATATTACTGAATTAGAATGTCTTTGTACATAAAAAATTGTAGAAAATATAAAAAATATACAACAATAAATATACAACCAATCTCTAGGCAGGCATGGAGTTACAAAAAATCTCCACAGCCATTTTCTCTCTAAGGATCTCCATCTCGTCCTCCAATCAATCAAAAAGGCGTTAACCCGCCAGTAAGTACTCGATAAGTCTCAATGTATGGAGACTATAGTTACCCCTGCAATTGGACACATTAAAACGCATTACAAATCGTTTTAAAATATCTAAGCACGTTAATGAAATAGAATGTCTTACGATTTTTGTTGTTGGGGGGCTGTAGAAGTGGAGACCACGCTGACCGAGAAGAGCTTATTTTCCCCGGGGAACGGTCGACGACACCTCGTCGTGCAGTGTGGAACCTCGCATCATTCAACATTGACAACAAAAACCACCGTAATGGCCGGACCTGCTACTTCCTGATATACACGGGAACATCTTGTCTCCAGGGGTCAAATATGTCAGCTTCCCGAGAATAAGGTCGACGATCACCACCAGCCAATGTTGGCCCTCACCGTTGCACGGTATCAGGACCTGTAATAGTATGCAAAAGGTGTCAGGTTAGGATATACAAATAGTTTATAATTTAAATCATTTACACCGTCTAACACTTACCAAGTCAACCTCGTGCCATGGGCAGTTTCCACTCGTGGTAGCTCCACGAACCGTCTGAAGGTCCTTTTCCAACCATCTGGACTGTAACACATTCCACCTTACCGTGGTCACAGTCCTGTAAAAATCATAAGGTATCATTCTCTCCCACTGTAATAACATAAGTGGCTGTACATACAATCATTGACAAATTCTTATCAACAATAAAAGACCAAAAAATGAGATGCGATACCAATAATTTATAACTACTTATATGTAATTGCGTATCCAATAAGTTGATCCTCTGGTTGTACACAGTGGAGAATCCCCGTTGACGCTTCTGAAGAATATGGAGGTATACGTCCATATGCTGACAATATATAAAAGTAATGAATTGTTAACAATACAACATTATTTAAACAAACGTTAATTTGAAAATAACGTAAGTACGTACCGTGTCCTCCAAGTCCATGAAGTTAGACTGCATACGTATGAACCATTTGGCGTCGACTGGTGCCAGCACGTCCACATCACGTCTGTTTAATTGTTGGATTATCTTTATAAAAAATTGATTAAACGTTAAAACACTCCCAAAATCATAGATGAAGTTGTACTCACAGTTTCTCGTTGATGTTCTTCTTGAAGGCTTTGTATGCCGCTAGCTGGTCGGCGTCCACAAGTCTGTGGGGGTCAAATATGTGTTCCACGGACTGGGGCCGTGTCCTCAACCTCTTCGGCTGGCATGGATCCGTGTAAGGGCTCATCAACTGCCACCTGCGCTTCAGTATCCGCTTCTTGGGCGGTACTCCAGCCTTCGAGGAGCTCGGTCGATGTGCTAAGTGGGGGAGGGGACCACTGAACCTAGATCTATGTGCTGGGTAGGGGTGAGCTCTGTTGCTGGGTCGTTGTGCAGGGTGGTGGATGGAGCACGGGTTAGGTCGACCCAGATAGGACAATTAAGAGGTCCGACCGGACTGCTGTATGTGTAACAGGCCTACTATCACCAGTACGCGACTGAGCTTGACTCTCCGGACCTGCCCCCTCGGTAGACGGGTCCTTGCTACATCCACATATTCTGTCTGTCCCCCCGTATACCCACATGTCCTACCTCTGGGACTAAAGTCTTTATTAGGAGGTGGTGGGGCATCCCTCTGTGTATGAGTGGTCGACCCCTGAAGCCCCCAGATCATATCCAGTAACACTCAGTGCTGTTGTTGTCGATCCTCGTCACTCTTCCGGATTATATCCAGTAACTCCTGGTGCTGATGTTGTCGATCCTCCTCACTCTTCCGGATGACTTCACGTACATCGTTCAGTAGATCTTCCCATAGGGCCTGAAATCATGTCTACATTGTTAGTACAAAACTATCAACATGTTGTGTTAATAAAAAAACAAAACTTTCTTTTCAACTTACCTCTTTATCACGTCCAACGCCCCCACAGGATTCCCCTGTAGATGTAACATGCCCGGGGGTGGTAAACCGAACTCGCCTATGCCTATATCTTTCTCGCTGAGGGTCTATCTAATATCCCTCACTGTCACTAGGCCTTAAACCCCCAGCCTCGGGCTCAGATCTATCACTGTCACTGGTCCAGTTTGTAAAACCCCAACCCTCTGTCCCATTGGTTTGACCAAAGGTAGTCTGATCAGGGACCGGAGGTGGAATGTGAAACTTGTCCTCCTCTACATACAACCCCCCCCCCCCCCCCCCCCCCCCCCCCCGTGTAGCCCCGTATGGTACGGTGCCTCTCTGTCTACTGGTGTGGGCACCAGTTCCTTCCTCGCAAACATCTGAACTAAAAGTTAGAACAATGTAATTTTACACTTACTAACTAATATAAACATTAACAAATTAAATAAATACACTGGCTTTGAAAATCTTGGCCAGCTTCTTCCCTCTCGGTTGTTTGGTCAACTCTCAATTCAAAATACGGGGAGATAGATCCATAACCCTCCGGGTGCCGAACTCTTGGCCCAAATCAGGGATCACCTCGAAAGCAAATTTATGCACCAAAGATAAGTACAATAAGTATCCATAACATTTAGGACACCAACAATAAAGGTTAACTTGTAATTCGAAGTTCTTACCAATAGGGCGTGAGATAGACCGTATATGTTATAGGTCTCCACCGTATGTACGTGAGCGTCATTTTCCTGTTGGCGTCGCTCGAACCCGTCTCGTCACTCGTCAAGGGCATGCTTGAATGAGTAAATGGAATGCTTATACACGTGGGCACCCCACGGGAACGCGTCGAACGCATCGAGATCCTCAACCAGCCGAAAATGCCAAACTAGAATCTTGAATCTCTCGTCCACCCTCATCAGTATCCAGTTCAGCATATATATGAGGCAGAGCTTCACAGCATCGTACGCCTCTCCAAACTCTTCGACGGTGACAACACCCCTTATCTCCTCTAAAGAAATCTCATCGGCTCTAGGAAAGTATCGCTGATGTATGTCATTCTCCACTTCTGCATATACGGTCGTGTCCGGTACAACTCCAAACTGTAATTCGGTTATCAGGTAAAATTCTACCTTCGAAAACCTCACCCACTGGTTCCCTAACATGACATGCATCTCATCTGTTGAGCCCTTATGATGCAGCTCCCTCAAAAGCAATCGATGGATAACACCACCCGAAAATTTTATCTCCCGATGCATCGTAAAGAAATGCCCGAAACATGATGCCATGAACCGACACCGATCTCATCTGTAAATTCTGCAGGGACCCGGTTCAACGCGTCGTCTATATGGGCAAGGGAGTCAAAATGATCGTGTCGAGTCAATTTTCCCTCGTACCAGTCTCCTTATGGAGTTTTAAGCAAATCTCTCAACCTATTTCTCATATGCAATGTAACAGAAATACAACATCATTAAATAGAAAAAAGCTTGAAACCAAAATTATAAATTTCGATCCAATGTAAAAACAGTTTGATCCTAATAAAAAAAACTCGATTCAATGTAAAAAAATCTCGGTCCTATTAAAAATAAGCTCAATCACATGACAAAAGAGCTCGACCCTTTAAAAAAAAGGCCGATCCCATGATAAAAAAGCTCGAACTCATAACAAAAAAGTTCGATCCAATGTAAAAAAAAAAAACCCGTTCAAATTAAAAAAAAGCTCGATCCCATGATAAAAAACATCGGTCCAATTAAAAAAAGCTCAATCCCATGATAAAAAACCTCAACCTTTTAAAAAAAGCTCGATCCCATAATAAAAAAACTCGATCCAATGTAAAAAAAACTCGGTTCTATAAAAAATAAGCTCGATCCTATGACAAAAATGTTCGATCCCATAACAAAAAAGGTCGATCCAATGTAAAAAAAAAAGCCCGGTCCAATTACAAAAAAAGCTCGATCCCATGACAAAAAAGCTCGATCCCATAACAAAAAAGCTCGATCCAATATAAAAAAAGTTCGATCTTATTTTTTTTAAATAAAAAAACTCGATCCCATAATGAAAAAACTGGATCCTATAGCAAAAAAGCTCGATCCCTTATAAAAAAAGCTCGACTTACCAAAACCTTAATCACTTCTCATGTTAACATTTAATATCAATACTTTATTATGATATTAGAGTGATGTATATATATATATACATGTATATATATATATATATTTAAAGTGTTTTGTGTGAGTTTTCTTGATGCCCTTTTTTTTAATAAAATAAACATTTTCTTTTATTAGTAAAAATGAAGTTTGTTTGAAATCAAAGAAGAAGATGATGATCATATGTGTTCATATACAATAATTATTTGTGGATTGTTTTTATTTCATATTATATGTAAAATTGTTTAATATTGGAAATGGTGAAGATTGTCACATTTTTTTCTTGTGTTGTGATGATGTCATCAGTTTAATAACTTAAGTTTAAAAGGCACATATTATGATGAATTGTCCAAAATACCCTTAAAAGTTGTCTTTGTACTTCAATCAGCTCTTACTTTAACATTTTCGAAGATTTTATTCTTTCATCTTCTTTATAGAGGTCTGTTTAACAGACCTCCAATGGAGGTCAAACATCATAACATTATATGAAGTTTCGAGCTTTTGTATAAAATTTCGGAGCTTTTATATATCCAAGTATACAAAAGCTCGAACCGAGCTTTTATCTTAAAGTTTCGAGCTTTTGTACAAAAGCTCAGAGATTTTATACAAAGGTATAAAAGCTCGAAACTTCTGTATAAAAGCTCGATTACATGTCAAAATCTCAAAAAACAAAAACTCGAATGCAAATAAAAGCTCGATTTCATCTTCCTCAATAACTTTCAACAAATACAAAACCCTAACCTAACCCAACCCATTTTCATTTTGTTCAACTCTCCAGATTACACTGGTTTCCAATTTCCGGTACCGTCGCCGTGAAAACGAAGCCGTCGATTCACTTTTTGTCTTTTTACTTTTTCTCTCTTTCTTCACAACGACAGTGATGGTATGCATATTTTCGTCTCCACACTTTAAATGGTGTCTTTCAAACATGATATATTAATGTGGTGATATTTCCACAAAAATCCCCTTAAAAGGTACCATTAATTTTTTGAACTCATGTTTAATATGGGTATAAATGTAAAATTACTTATTTTCAGACGATTTTACTTTTAAAAACAAACATGTTGACAATACATTCAGATGTGAGGGAAAAAATAAACAAATATGTCATTCAAGTTCAGATTTCAATCTTTAAAAAAATTCAGAATTGTTCAATCTTTAGACAAAAAAAACTAACGACCCTTAAATTGCATTTAATATATTTTCTTTCAATATTATCCTACTAAAGATAACATATTTATAATTTTATCATAATTTTATATTATACAATTTTATTTCTTTTAACTTATTACTTATGATAAACATCTAAAAAAAAATCGCATTATCATTTTTAAGTTTAAACACCATCGTTAAACCTTCGATTCAATTTTTTTTTCTTTTAATCAAATCATTTCCAAATCATTACTTATCCTATTTGTTTTTTTTAACAATTATTTATCATAACCATGAATAATATATTGTAATTATTACATAAAAATGGTTTAAGATTCGTTAAATTATTTTATTTAGTTATTTGTATCATATAAAATGAAAATACATAATAATTAATAATAATAATAAGGGTATAAATGTTAAATTATTTATTTTTTAAATTATTTTATATTTAAAAAACAAGCAAGTTTATGTTCTATTCAGAGATGATAAAAATAAAAACACGTCATTCAAATAAAAAAACAAAGGTTCCTTTAAATGTGATTATTAAGAGTTAAAGCTTTATATATGATTAAAAACAAGATTTATATAAATAATCTATATTGTATTGTATTTTGACATTTTTACAATATTTGTTATCATTTTCACTAATATTAGAGATCTCAAATTAAATCCTAACTCATATCAACTCATATCAAATATCAATCCATTATACGTTAGTTTTGTTCAACTTTTATGTATGATGATTGAAATTAATGGAGATCCAATCCTATCAAAATAGGGAGATTGTCAAATTTAGGTAGCCGATTAATTCTATAAATCAAATCAAATAGAAACAAAGAAAACATTGATAAAAGAACAATAAGCAATAGGATTCAAATAATAAACAACTTGATCAAACTGATTCTCATATGGAGTCACCTTAAAAGTCAAAAACTTAAAACTTAACTGTAACAACTAAAATGAGTATTTAAACTCTGACTAATATTCTAAGGTCCCGTTTGGTGCGTGTAATTGGATTTGACTATTTAATGGGATTGGATCGGATTGAGATGGGACTGAGATTAGATAGGACTGGACTGGACTAGACTAAACTAAATTAATACTATGCTGTGTTTGGAAAAACATATGACTGAACTGAATTAAGATCATGTTTTGTTTGCTGAAACATGGGATTTGACTAAATTTGATAATATTTTGAAATTGAATAATAAATTATTAAAATATGTATCTAAAGAAAATAAATGTTTTAATTTATATATTATTAAAGTAATAATATTCAAAAATATTTTTAAAATATAGATTTATATTATTTTTAAATAAAATTAAAAAAAATCGATTTTTTAATATGTTTATTTAATAAAATATTATATATATATATACACACACATATGAGACTACAGTAGGTCCAAATAATTTGGATTCTTCAATCCTATTGAGAGAAATTATAATTGATATAATCTTGATCTTTAATAATCTAATGGAAATTGAACAATAAATTAGTATTTATCATATATTTTGTACAATTTTTGATTGGATTAATATAATATATATGTCTGTGTGTGTGATATTATTACTTTTTTTTATTAAAAGCAACGTTATAGTATATAATTTATTAAAAATATTTTTAAATAAAAAATATTTTTTAAAAAGTGAAGAAACATAAATGAATCTAAGAATAAATTAAATTACAACTTATGTATGAAATTATTATAAAAAAAAAAATTAATGAAATGAAAAGATAGAAAAAAAATAAAAAAGATGGTTTAAATCCCAGGACTAATAACACCATTATAGGTGGGTTTATTTAGTCCCATGTTGATGGGACTATTGGGTACTATTGGGAGATAAAATCTCAGTCATATACAGTTGTCAAACACGGATTTAGGACTAATATAGTCCAATCCAATCCCAGTCCCAGGCAACAAACAGAACCTCATAGGTACAAATGAAGCCAAAAAGAATATGAAAAGCAAATATATCATTTCATAAAAATAAAAATAATTATAAAAAGAAAACAGAAAAAGTAAATATAACCACTTAAACACAGCAATATATAGCATACAGGGTGCAAATATAATTAACTGCAAATCTAGTAATTTAATAATCTAATGCAACTATGGCAAAATTTGGAGCATAAGATGAAGCATATTATTGTTGACACCCAACACATATCTACAAAGTGAACAAACATGCACACAAAGCACTCTCAAATGGAATTAAAGAACGAAAAAAAAAAACACACAATCCTCCTGAGTAAACAGGCAACCAGTGACTGCTCATTCCCAATTAAAAGCATAGATAAGCAAGTTGTCATTGTCCCTATCTATCTCATAAGATTATTTAACAGGTTTTAACCATGTTTGATCATGGTAAAAGCACTCTCCTATGTAAGCCTTCCTAACCCATTGCTTCCCTCTTTAATATAAACAAGAAGTCGACATTACAGGTTAGATTTCTCATTTCCAGCTGGACTTCTACAGAGGCAATCAACAGAAATACCTCTTCGACGCCACAGTTTATGTACTGAAAGCCTCTAGAAGCAGTTGAGGCCAATCTGCTTCCATAGGAGGAGACAGCTCTCTCTTTTTTGGATATCATTTTTCCTTTTCTTTTTCCCTTTTTTTTCGGATATTGGATTTCATAATTTCTCCATAACTAAATAGGATGGAAATCCTTTTTGAGCAAGTCAGGGGGTAGCCCACTCGAAATAAGGGCAAAGAGCCCCTCTGGTGGCAGTCCAATTGCCACATCCAAAGAAGAAACTTCCATGCTTAGGTCCAGGTTTACGAATCATCCGCTTACTGCTCTTAACTCCACAAAAGCAGTACATGCATCTATCCTTGTTGGGGTCAGCCTGTACAGGGTGGAACTGGATTAAAGGCATGAATTGGTGCTTTGCCCTGTAAGGTTGCTGGGTAAAGCTAGATGGGCGGTCCATAAATGGCTGCATTGTTAGTGGATGCTCTACAGACTGCCAAACCAGTGAATTTGTTATGGTAAACCGAAATCCACGGTGCATAATATGAGCAAGCAAACGAGCAGTGTTCTTAGCATCGTCCAAGCCACAGTGAGCACGGCCTTCCCATACCAGGCCAGCCAGCTGTACAGCTTCTTTTAGATTACACTTCACCCCACCAAACACCTCATTGAATGGCACCCTCAAGTTGATCCATCTAGCAACAGTAAAAACAAATAGATTCATTAATCAGTAAGTTTGCTGTGGTTAGAATGTATCATTTTCACAATAGGAATCATAAGAGTTAAATTCCAACAAAATTTTATGTTACATGTGTTTGCAGTCGTTGATGCAATAATCGATGCAATAGCATAACATGCACGAGAGAGAGAGAGAAGAAACAAATCAGGCAATGTTGAGAGCAGGCCCACTTGATAGCCATGTTACCTAGTTTCATAATTCCTAACCATTTTACTAAAATGTCCATCTGCATCCTGTCTGTGAGAAGAAAGCAAAACACTCTTAACCAGACAAAAAAACCAAGAAACTTCAATTCCCTGGTAAAATTTAAGTGTATCTAACTAAAAGAAACATTTAGGTAATTTAAAAATGAGAACCTTTATTGTGCAGGACTAAGTTTTATAAGTTTTCATCTAAAGACATGAGGTTGGCTAATGAAGAATTACAAAGTCAGGAGTCAAGGATTTTTCCCTAGTACACAAAGTGGAATGATATCACATTGTGTGTCTTCAATTTTCTGTATCCAACAAAACCTTCCTAAATAATATACACTATATATTGATTCACCGCAGATCAAAACATTTTCTTTGGGGGACATTTGAACATCCCATTAAGAGTTACAATTGTGATTTCCCCACAATAAAACTAGTTCACCGGGTTAAATGCAATATAACTGATTTTGCTTTGAACACTTGTAATGAATAAGAAAAAGTTTAGGGTATGTGACACAGGAGGTCCATTAGACAATTAATCAAGTCATCATGGCCTATTATAATGGTCAAATAAACTTAAAAGCAAGCCAATTACGCAAGAAATTAACACTAAAATATCAAAAAGTAAAATAAAAAATGACACATAAGCCCCAAAACACTAACACTTAAAAAAGCCAAAATAACAACTGCTATATCAGTACTAGGCTACTGATACATCAACCCTTAAGTCTTTCACACAGCTAACTAACAGCACTACAGCAGTCCAAGGTCCCTCCATAATCATCTCCATCAATATAATTAATTGACTTTATTTAGTTTATCATTATATCTTTGTGACTATAAGATGATTCCCTGTCATACACGATGAAGTGTTTTATAACTCAGGATGTTCTAACAGCCCTTGAGAAAAGAATAGCAATTGAAGCCTACTACTTTCTTTCCTTTTCTTTTCTCTTCTTATTATAAAAAAAAATTATTTGAATTTTTGTTTTGAAAGAATTGTCAATCATATATACCTGTTGAAGTATGGTGGTTTTCGAATCCTCTTAAACCGGCACTCAGATTCCAACATAACTCGACAATCCCAGTTTGACCATGTCACCACAGCAAAGTTGGTATGTTTGATCCCCTTTTCTTCAAGCCATTTATCATGCAAAAGTAATGCCTCGCCTAGAAGAACACCTTTGTCCACCTAAAGCCAAAAAAATGGAATGAAAATGACAAACTTCTCACATATACTGCATCATACTAGGAAACCTTTATTAGATTTGTGGTCAATACTGATCAAGTAACTATTTCTTTGGAAAGAAAAATAAGTGGAAAGTATTGAAGTTGGCAATATGAACAGATAAAAAGTAGCAATAACTACGTGATGCCAACATAATTCCTCCCTTCAAGACTCTAAATATGCTCTATCGGTAAGGTTAGTGGATTACAAGACGTTTTTGGAAAGCTTTACCTAGAGTCCCGAACAAGAAGAAAAATTAGCCAACTAAATCTTTGTATATGAGATACTTAATGACTTTAGCTACAAATATGGCTTTACTATTTTTTGTAGGTCATTTGTGATTTTGAGACTAGAAAAAGGGCTCTCTCAGATCCTGCCTGAATACTCTCTCTCTATTTGATATTAAATTTTTTATATTATTATATAATTTTTTAAAAAAAATTTGTATTGTTATTATTGGATGTTTAATTTATTTGATTGTTTTTATTTGATTTCTTTAAATAAAAAATTCACTTGTTTTTAACAATTATTTAAAGAATAATTGATAAAAACATAAAATAGGTAACTTAGGGGCAATTTGGACATTTTGTAGTGTTTGACCGATCAATAGTTAACTCTAAGTCTCTAATAGTCAATAGTTAGGTCAAGGATATGAGTTGTAATTTTGACAAAATTCATTCTATCAGCAATTTCACCAAATGTCAGGGTGTCTTATTGCAATTTGCCCGAGAAAAACAGAAGCAACCTAAGTTTGAACCAAGGCCAAGACTGAAAGTCTTGGTCAAGAGATACAAAATTTCAAATTTCTACTTCGACCTCTGTTATTCTTTATCAAAGTCTTCTACTTTGGCTAACATCGGCTACATCGTTCAAGAGTTATAAAAATCAGACAAATACAATTATTTCCGTCATTTTTCAGCCCATGAGTTCAAAACACAACACACGCAAACATAACAAGAAAATAAATAAGACTCACGTAATGTCTCTACACCATTAATATCTGCTCTTTTTCCTCTCTTTTTTTGGTTTCCATAATCACTTTCTCTCTCTCTCTCTCTCACTCTCACACACACACTTAGAATGGAAGAAAGTTTTGATGTAGATGGAAGCAAGGGTATTTTTGTCCAAAATAAACTTTAGGTGCTAAAAAAACACAGATTATCACGTTAGTGACATTTACTAAAATCAAGCACCAATAGGCTATTAAAAAATAGAACCCATAAAAGATTTAACTTCCTTTCTTACCCAAGTTCAATGGAATTGTACAAAATTTTAATCACTCCAAATACAAATGCATCCAATATTCCAATTTAACAAGTGTATGAACTAAGCATGCACTAATTCATGCATACGAATCTACATCCATATAGAGAAGTAATAGAAACATGTCTGGGAAGCCAGAATTTTAACAAATTTATCACATCTCCAAATCAGTCAAAACAGAAAAATGAAAAAGAGAAAAACTATTTAAGTATGGTTGACTGAAGTAGAAGTTAAATAGAAATGAGCATTCAAGTCAAGAATTAGAAAGCTACAAACATGAACTAATCATCCATACAAATTCACATCTATAACTGTGTAGAAATATCAGGCATAAAAATTCACAACTATATAGAAATATAAAGAAAGAGCACTGTCTAAGCAGCATCAATCACATATTAAGATCATTCAATAAAAACTGTGTGAGAGAGAGAGAGAGAGAGAGAGTTACTAAGAAAATTCCTCTATTATGTTAGGGTCCACAAAATTCAAAGGTTTGAAGAAATAAATATTGGTCGGACTTAAATCAATTGATAAAAAAGATCCTAAAAAGGCTCAAACATTTGCTTATGCAAATTAGGTAAGGGTTCGTCTTGTAAGCGTTTTTCGGTTGCTATTTTTTTAAAATAAAAATTAAAATGAAAACAGTATTTTTGGTTTCAGTTTCGAATACTGAAAATGCATCTAGCATCTAGTAACATATACTGAAAGCTGTACTTTGAAAATGAAAACGGAAAAAACGCATCTGACAGGTTAACCGAAAACTATCAAAAATTGAACTATCAATTTTGGAATTTTGTTCAAATTATTACAACTATAAACAAATTGAATAAATAATTAACCAATATAATTCTTGTATTGTAATTTTTAAATTAAACAAAAGTAACACATAAAAAATTAATTCAAAAAAACATATCAAAAAATGAATTATCAAAACTAAACTCTTAAATTATAAATAAATAATTATAATATATATATATATATATTATAATAAAAATATAATTGAATAGATTCTATTAATATATATATACATATTATAATAATATATAAAATATATATTAAATATTATTACATATATTATAATTTATATTAAAATAATATATTATAATAATATATATATTATTTTGTATATTAAATATTATTATATTTTTTATATTATATTATATTATATTTTTATATATAATAATACATAATATATTACATTATATCCTATATAAATATATAATATTTGATATATCATATATATATATATATATAATATTAATAATATATATATTATAATATTATATATATTATATAAATATATATTATATATTATAATATTTTATTATTATATATAATAATATATAATATATTATTACATTTAATCATAATATTATTTAGATTATAGAATATTAATATACTAATTATGTAAATATTATAATATATATATAAACTATATTATAATATTATATACATAAAATATATTATTATTGTATGAATGCTTTTAGTTCTAGTTGGATATATATAAGAGGGGCACTTTGGTATAATTTATATTAAAATAGTATATTATAATATTATATATATTATTTTGTATATTAAATATTATTATATTTTTATATATAATAATACATAATATATATAAATATATAATATTTGATATATATATATTATATATTATAATATAATATATTTTATGTATATTATAATATATATTATATAATATATATTATAATATTATTTATACTATAGAATATTAATATACTAATTATGTAAATATTATAATATATATAAACTATATTATAATATTAATATATCATATATATATAATATTATATAATATATATATATATATATATTATTGTATGAATGTTACTGTATAAATGTTTTTAGTTCTAGTTGAAAATAAATTATTCTGAAATATATATATAAGAGAGGTATTTTGATCATTTGAAAATCTTATGTCATCTTGTCCTAATCATATCAAATGCATAACAGTACAATTAATAGTTTTAAAAAATGATTTTTTTTATATAAAAAAAGTGAAAAACAAAATGAAAAACAAAAAACAAGTATTTTGTGTTTTTCAAATCTTTCACTTTTAATACTAGTTTTGTTTTTTATTTTATTTATTTTTTTAAATTAAATGAAAAACGGTTAACGAACGCGTTTTCGTAATCGTTTTTGAAAAATAAAAACGAAAACGGATTAAAAAACAACTGCAGGACAAGACCTAAAGTTGTAAATATAACTAGTAATAATCATATTGGTTGTTCCACATGTACATGATCAACACATGCCAAGTTGTCATCAGTGCAGCCATATGGAAAGAAAAGGCGTCTAAACACAAGAAAAATTATACAAAAATCAAAAGAAAAAAAAAAAGGATTATCAGGAAAGGAAGAGTGCTTTTTCTTTTCATTTTTTTTTTTTTTTGTAAGAAGTGACTTGTCCCTCTGATGTAGTATTGCAATTTGGAGAAACATTTTGATTGGTGGTTAGAGACATTTCAAGGGGAAGAAAAGCTGACCTGGTTACAGGTTCCTTTTCTCTTGTTAGCATATTCTTCTGTTAAGTTCAGCTAATTTCTTTTTTATATGAAACATAACAAGAGGGCACCGGAGAAGAGAACCTAAACCTTGATGTGAAAGTATAACTTCCATCACAATTTCGTCAAGGATCCAAGTGTACATATAACCAACTCAACTACTAATAGTTCTGCTATACTACTATGATCTGATTGGTACCTCCATACAAACATTTCATTTTTCTGACGATTAAATTTCTGAAGTTGGAAACTTGTATGCTATCGAAAGTCCACATCTACCGCCTTTGCCTCTATGGATCCCTTTTTCACACTTCAAATACCTACTGCAGGATGGCAACTACTTGGCTTGGGTTGCAATAAAATGTAAAATAATTAAGTGGCAGTTTAAATTGCCAGGGCATGGCACATTCGTCCATAAACTTGGGCTGTGTTTAAAAAGAATCATGTTGAAAAAACTTTAAGAATTAGGGTTCTTCAAAATAAGATATTAAGAACAAATTCCTCACTGCACAAAAAGAAGAACAGAGAATTGAAGGAGAAGAAAACAAAGAAAAGGAGAGATATAGAGAGAGGAAAGGAGGGAGGGAGGGAGGGCTATGATGCAGATATAAACAAGTACAGTAAAGATTGTTATATTCTGCTTGTGTACAAAGGATTAACATGCATATTCACCATCAAAAAGACTTAATTAACAATAATGTATGATATACAAACTATACTCATACTTACACCAAAACATACTAATATTATGATTTATGATACCAAAGTATCTTCTTAAAAATTGGAATCTAACAAATAAAAAATTTCTTATAGACATCAGCTATGAAATACTATGATCCATGAACATCTGGTTATAGCATTTCATATATAATTCTTCCCAACACCAAAAGGTGCTTAATTAAGAATTGACACTGCCATGACATGAAGACACAGAATAATCTAAATTTACCTCCTAAAGCTGGAAGCCAACCTCCATACAACTTCCAGAAAAGAAGAAATCTCACAACCACATTCTAAAGCTCTAACAAGAAAAATTTTAGCTTTTGATTTGCTACCGATAAGTCTTTACACATTTTGTTCTCCAGACTCTAAATCGAGAACTACTAAAGAGCTGCAAACTTGGTAGTCAGACAACTCAAGGGATAAAGTATACCAAATGGGTGGCTCAAAGAAATTTGACCTGATGACCTCTCCGTTAAAAACCAAAAAACTAACCAATCACGCATCCCTAGTGTTTAGCTCTATTTAACTTCTCAAATTATTAACTAGGCTGTGCAAATAGACTACAATAATAAAAAATGTCTGTGTCACATATTTTGAGAGATCTAATGCTTGATCACCTTTACAACAACATATCAAAGCACCCCAACTCTATAAGTAAAATTGAACCAGCACTAAATAAATGTAAAATCATATTATACAAGGGGTTTGCTACAATCAAGTGAGTGACCTAATCTCTATGAAGATTAATGCTAAATTTATGATATCAATCACAAAAGCTGTTGAGTTCAATGCTTGTTCTGTGATGTGAACTTGCATGATAACCTATGAAAAGGAAATGCTACATCTGTTATACTTTCACAACATCTGTACAGATTAACATGAGTTTTGTGAATCACGCAAGACGCAACTAGTACCTTTTATCTGCCTAAGGGTTCTAGCAAAACTGATCATATAATTATAAAGTTAATTTCCGAAAAAGAAAAAAAAAAAAAAAAAAGCCAGAAAGCCTGCACACTCCTATCATGGTCTTAAATGGTGAAAAAAGAGAGATGCAGCATATGCAAGCAATTTTATGCAAATAACCATTTTAAATTGTTATATTTCCAGACCTATCTACATGAGTACACTAGAATTCATTAATGCTTTGAAGCATCAAAAGCTGAAAGTCTCAATCCCTTTAAACAGAAGTTCAAAGAAAGCTGAGGGGAGCAGACCTAATACCTGAGTTTGCTGAATCCCAGTGAGCTCCTTGCAGAAATCACTAAGATGTTGATTGTATGTAGGCCGCACATATATCTGAAAATAATCTTCAAGCTGGCCAGTTGCACTGTTCACTAGTACAGATGGGAACTCAATGATCTCCTGTGGATGAGGATTTCTCTCTTTGTCACAAGTTGCCTCAAAGTCTATGACAACAAAATATTGGAACTCCTGGAATTGGCAATCCTGTGGGTAACCTTGGGATGACATCCTTAAGGGCACATATTGAAATTGATTATCCCCATGAAAATAACACTCATGGTTCATGGGATGGAAATGACTTTCAAGCGCATGATAATGATTCTGTTGGGCCTTTTGTATATCAAGATGGAAAGCAGACCAAGCATAATAATCTTGTTGGTTTACCGGTCTATAATAACCCTCATCAGGAGGTGCAAAAGGCACGCTAGTGAATGAACTGTTAGGTTCAATAATACCACCTCCTGAATTGCTACTTATTTCATCTTTAGGCTCTGAGAACCCTTCCACGAAACTCCCATTATATTGTAGGCTATAAGGATAAACCATATTTTGAAGGCATCTCGTGGGTGCCTCACAGTATTTTTGCATTGTTTCTGCAATAAACGGCGAATATGCAACTAAAACCTTTTAAAAAAAAAAAGTATATTCCAAGGAGCACAGCAAGAAAATGAAACCAGACCCTAGGTGAGTAACATGTGTTCAGATCTAAAAATTCATGCAACCTTTTTAACATAACAAACCTAGTGAATTATGTAATAAACCACTAGTGCATAATGAAGTTTATTTCGAAAAAAAAAAAAGGAATCCCTTCATGGTCAAGTTGTCATAAACTACTATTAATTGTTGATTAGTATATAAGTTGAGTTTTGATATGTTGTCACTAGCTATTGTTGAAGGTATAATTTAAAATACTATTTTAGTAATAGTTATCCATACGGTGGCACAAGCACTATCCATGGAACTACAACATTCAATTTAGTAGATATATTTGATGTTTTCAGTTATTTGATTAATTGCAAGGCCAAGAAATAGCTTTTTCTTTACTACAATAATGCAACTTGTAACTTTAGCTTTCCTTAATAAATATCTTATGTATATTAAAATCTCAATCCTTGTTCTTCCTATCACAAATCAACAATATCCTTCGATTGCCCAATGTTTGATCCTTTTAAACAGCATCCATACTTCAAAACCTCAAAATGCCAAATAGCCTTTACTAACAAATACTTCAGCCACAACCAACCCGAAGACCCTAAGAGTGTGATCGGTAATTTGGTATGGTATACATACTAGCCAAATGCACATTTTTAATGTCAAAAGCTATTCAAAAAAATTTCTTTTTGTTGTTTGGCATCAACTTGAGAAAAACCTTTTTAATATTAAAAAAGCTCTTTTATGTCTACTAGCTTCTGCAAAACACTTTTTTTTAGTGTTTTTACAAGAAATAAATTACCTTATACCCTTATTATATTTAACATATTCCAGCCTATGCCTTTTTATTTATTACTATCAAAAGTACTTGTGTGTGTGTGTGTGTGTGTGTGTGTGTGTGTGTGTGTGTGTGTGTGTGTGTGTGTGTTATCAAACCATCTATAAATTTAAAAGTAATCTTTTATTTGACAACCAAACAACATTAAGCTTTTTGTTTAAAGTTCTATTTTATAAAAGCTCTATTAAAAGATCTAATAGTAAAAGTTCTACTTGAAAAACTATCCCAAACACACCCCAATTTGTTCCATGACTTCAAGGATGCTATATATGCATCACAAGCCAAATATTTATTAGTACGAAAACATACTTTAGCTGAGATTTCAGAAGTACCACTTATACAGCCTTGATCTAAGAATTATTTTTGTTTTTGAGCATGTGGGCCTATACATATATATATACATTTTTTCCCCTTCATAAATGTTTGCTTAAGGAGATTTCTTGATTGTTAATTAAGAATTGCATGGATATAAGGAAAAAAAAGGTACTAAAAAATTCTAATGAATTGTTCACAAATTTTCACTTCAAAATTCACAAAGCCTTTTGGGATTGATCCTAGTTGATAATCGATGGCATACTATTATCTTACTAGTATGCTCAGCTCTAAAAAATGGAATATCAACTATAATTTACACCACTCAGCTGCATCAAAAGCAGTTGAAGAAGATTTCTAATGAACATAGTGTTGCCTTTATCAATCATCAAAGAATCCTTTATCCACCTTCACAAAACCATGTCATCAACTAATACTAGTTTTCTCTATTTATTTTTACTTTTCTCAAACTGAAAAAAGGTGACTTGAATTTGACAACATAATGTTGCTTCATTTGTTGTCTAGAATTTTTGTCCAATGATCTCTCTTCAAACTTCGATTGAAAGACTTGTCCATAGGCATCCAAGAAAATGACATGATCACTAAACAACAAATCCACTCAAATTTTAGGTCATTAAGGGTGCATTCAGTATCTTCAACAAAACTGTTTCTAGAAATGGTTTTGCAAGAGAATATTATTAACAAAAGAAAAAGATTTACAAGGAGGTGTAAGCAGTCCACAAAAGAAAACACAAGGGCACTAAAAAGGGGACAAACCAAAAACAAAAAAAAAAATGGGCGGAGGACAAGCAAAAAGTTCCCTAAAAAGGGGACAAATCCAAAAGACCAAAAGGAGGAAGACATGCAAAAGAGCCCTAAAATAACAAAAGATACAAAAAGGACTCCAAACCAAAACCTTAACAACAGTGCAGCTTACAATTGTGAATAATGAAAAAAAGGGTGAACAAACTTAAAATCAAAAGTTATAGATGCCCACAATGGCCTCTACCGCGTCTCCTTTGAAATCCAAATTCTTTTGTTCCTTCACTCCATGGCACCCAAAAGAGTGCCATCCTTACACATTTTCACAGCCCAATTGAAGTGAGCTACTTGAAACATTTTGCACCACAAGGACAAAAGATTCAGGATAGCTTTTGCACATGATGCACCAATTACGAGGCAGGGTCATTCCTTCTATTCTTTTCGAGGAGATCATCAAGAAATTGTATTTTATTTCTAAGATTTAAAAATGCAACTGGTAACACAACTATGAAATAAAAGCATTTTATGAGCAAAAGATAAAAACTGGTCCAATACTAAATCCAAAATAAGAGATAAAATAACGTGGCAACTTTTGAACCACTTAACTCATAATCAGGTTTTCCATCTTCAAGACAATGAAAGGAAAAGGAATGTTTAAAAAATGGCAAGTGTTACGTCCTTCAAACAATCATAACTAAAGAAGATGAACGGAAATTATACTCTGACATAAATGCAAAAATTATCAATTGGGAAAACATTGTCAAGTGTTGATATCGCCACCAAACAGACCCATTTAAGAATTCAAGAGAGACTCAAACAAGCTACTAGAAGAGAGAAATAAGAGAGAGTTAAGAAGATTGACCTCCACCCTCCAGAGTCCATATTTTCAATTATACTTTTGAGGGATTGAAAATAAGAAGTATTTTATTCAAAGTTGAGTTTTGTAAACACTGAAAACTTCTTAAAGACTTCAAATAGTATTGTTGATGGAAAAAAAACTTCACTTCTTCAAGATTTCATTTCTCACAAATGTTACCGTATGCACAGTTTGCATGTTTCTGTGTTTGTAAGACAAAAATTATTTTGCAAGATGGTAACGCTCGCATAGTACAAGGTCTAGCTCAATTAGAAAGTTTACATCAATAGTTATGACACTCAAGCTATTCTCTAGATTCCCATGACTCGAAAGTTGCAAGATCATAAAAAACATAAGAAAAAATTCCTCCAGCTTGATCAAGCTTCTTCTATAACAACTTGATATTCCTAAAAATACATCTATATTAAATTTACCTTCCCTATAAGCTACTTTTCTTTATAGAAAACCTACAACCAAAACCAGTTTTAACTACTATTGTTATTACAGTTTTATTTGGTAGACACTAAAAATTGGGATAACAAACTTCATTGGTGTTGTCTCGTAGCTTGTAAGCACTAAAGACAAACTAGGATGAAGTGTGGAACAGTCAAGACAATCAGAAATTTCAACAATGAAAGCATTCATTCATTAAAACTCATATTCCAGAGTAGGAATTTGCCTCTTTCTTAAGCATTCTGGGAATCAAATTATTGCGTTTACTCCTACCTAAATCACTCAAATGCATGAAAAACACAAATCAACCAAAGCAGCTGTACCAATTCTCAACTTCTAAAACCAGAATTATTAAGCAGGGTTTTGCTAATCCTCAATGGATCGTTGTTTAACATTCATTCCACTAAATACTCCTCTCAGAGCTGGAGTAACTTGCCCAAAATTGAAAGGCTCGAAACAATATAAAATCTATATGGCCAGAAACGACAAAGGCTGAAACTTCAGACCGAAAAGTTTCAAAAATGGCATCCTATTCTCCAATTCTTCCTGATAAAGCACAATCAACAACTAAACACCTCTTTCATCCTCCAAATCCGTTAACCTAATTGTAGCAAAAGTACTACATCTCACCTCCAACAACCATATACTTATCAATATCTCCACCATTATACACTACAAATTAAACAAAATTTAGAAAGCAACAAACAAATCAAACCAATCAAAACCTATCTAATGTAGGATTAAAAAAACAAAAAAAAAAGCGCCAAGATATTGAAAATTAAAATTCTCATCAATTTGATCATGTGATCATGTGCAACACGTATCATCGTACCTTTAAATTCAAAGGCCATCATGATCTTGCATATGATCACTGATCGGGTTCACCAGATCTCCTTCCAAATTCTTCCACCTATATTGAACCGCCAAACCCAACAAAAAATGAATAAACAATAACGTAAACAGCCAAAATTAAACATAAACAAAATAAAATGCAAATCGATAAACACATATAGATTTTTTTTTACTTACATTATTGTGAAAGAGTTTAGGTGAAGGAGGTATTGGTCATGTTTAAAAATGAAGAAGAAATAGAATTAAACTCAAAATGAAAAGAAAAAAGAAAAAAGAAAAAAGAAAAGGTACTTAAACGCCACTGGCTATTTTATCTCTTACTGTTCCACAAGAAACTCTCTTCTCTACTCGCTCATGTACCTTACAAAGGTTTACTCGCTTTTATGTGTCAGCTGACATTGCAGGCCCAATAACAGAAACAATCCAAATCAAAGGGCCATCTTCATAACTATATCACCACATTTAAAGGGATCTTTTTTTTTGGATGACATTGTTGACACTTGACACTTAAAAATTAAAATGATCATCGCTACTATAGTACTATCTACAAATTCTACACCCAAATACACGATAAAACCATTAGTTAAATTTAAAATTTAAATATTTACTAAGTACACCCTTAAAAATACTGACACCAGGATACAAAAAAGTTATTATTATTATTATTAAAGGAAATGGGTCCAATGTTAAAGATTCAAATATTCAAAATAATTATCATGTTGTAGGCGATAAGGCGTGCATACACAGAAAAAAAAAAGAATAATATAACGAGAAGGAGAATAAGAGTTAGAAAATAAATTGTTCCACGATATAAGTAGAACTACGTTCTAAAACGTAAAATAAAAAAGAAAACTAAAATTATGAAGGAACATCTAAAAAAAATAGTTCAATATAAGTAGTTCTTAAAATGCCTTTTGTAATGAAACTAAATCATATGATTCGTACATTACATATGATAGAATTTAATGGTTTTATATTTATAACTTTGTAAACATTGATCACTTGACATTATCAAAATAAAACTATACTTATATGCATTTTTTGTCACCGTGGAAAACTTGTAATTACTATTTCAAAAAAAAAAAAACTTAAAAGTAATACGATAAATAAATATATTTTCTTCCGGTTCATTTAAGGATTATTATGTTTGTGTTGATTGTTAGTACGTTATAAAGAATGTTTACAAACCAATTAAGCCAACAGAAATAAATATGTATAAGTTTAACGGACAGATACTATATAATTTAAATTTAATTCATCTTTGAATTGGTCTCCAATCTCTTGCAATCAAGAACATCATAGAGTTATACAATACAATCAATTTTTCTAAAACAACAAAAACACGTGAGATATCAAGACAACATGTTATTCTTCTCCCCTTTTTGTAATGGGTAGGCAAAGGAGACCTCCTCCTAACATGTTACCTAAGAAAAAAAGATATACTAAAAATGAGAAAGAGGCGTAATAATGAGATACATATAATGTAACTCAAGTATGTTAATAAGGGATTCAAAAAATGTGGGTGTATGAAAGCGTTGACTATAGCACATTACAAGTAATGACAAACAGCTAGCAAGATATCATGTCAAATCCAAACATCAAAATGGTTTTGAAAGCATTCAAACCAAATCCCATACTTTTCTTAATCAAAGAAGAAATAGAATTCATATAAGCATTATGTGTTAAGGTAATTTTGTGACGAATCAAAGAAATATATATTGAGGAGAATAAGAGAGTTCAGAAAGAGAATTGTCTGGGAAATAATTTGTCTAACTCATTCATTCAAACAACTTCAGGCCTTTATATAAGCCTTTGGTAACACACGATATTCACCATTAACAACACTAAACACTAATGCCCAAAATATGGGGAATTATGGGGGTAATATTACATAGTGGACCACATGTAAAGCCCACATTTATACAAAGCAATTCAAGCAAACTATAACTAAGTCAGGTACATGGAATTCTTGGAGACATATCATTCCCCACCCTTTAAAATCATCATTGCCTACAAGGATGAAATTGGACATCTTCGTTAATGTGGTCGTTGTTCAGTGGAAGGTGAATGTCTTCAATCATGAATAACTGTGGTGTTTGACTGTGATGACCTGGTAAGAATTTTCTGTCGGAATAGTAACAGAGTCTCTTCTCGCGTTGTTCTTAGGCCTATTGGTTTGTGATGAGTCGAAACCAAATGGGGTGGGGATGATTCCTTTTATTGCTTAGTGGTGGTCCGAGAATTCCAGGTGATGAATCCATGGGTGTTGGGCTTGGTGTAATTACTGGTGTGTAGTCCGAAAGGCTAATCTTCTGTTGTAATTGGTTTCGCTCCTCAATGAGTCGTGCCACTTCTATCCTGTCTGCTAGCGTCTTTGGTTGTTTAATTTTTACGTCTAAGCAAATTTCATCCTGAAGTCCTGTAATAAAACAACCTATTAGAAAATTTTCAGGAAGGTTGTCAACTTTGTGGGAAAGTCTTTTGAAAGCTTCTTGATAAGCTGCCACAGTTGAGGTTTGTTTGAGGTGAGCTAAGGCTTCCAATGGATCTTCATAGTCTGTAGGTCTGAAACAGAGAAACATAGTTTGCAAGTCCGAAACGGAGCAAGATAACTTGTGTGAATTCCGTCCTTGTCTGAGGGCCTTCGAATTTTGTCAAACAACAGTGCCATTAAAGAGCGATTTTGTCCAAGTGAAAGGAGGCCAATTGCACATGTTGATCCGTAGGACCGCAACAATATTCTTGAAATCAAAGTATTGTTTAGCCTTATAGATCCACCTCTTTGGATCGTCGCCGCCAAATTGGAAATGAGAGCTTCAGCTGGGTATTGTTATAGTCAAGTGGGATGTGATTGGTGGGGATGATAGGTTGTTTAACATTGGAACATAGAGATGTTTCGAATGATGCAAATGGGTTGAATTCTCTCTCGGTCGTGTTGCTGTTATGGTTAACATGCAAGGCCTGAAGGTTGGTCATGATGGTTTGGATGGTTGCATTAACTTGAGTGAGGTTTACAGTTTAGGTGATCAAAGCTAGATTCATGATGAGTTAAGATTTCACTGACTTCGTTCCGAAACTCAGCATTGCTCTCGTTTCATGAATCAATGGAACCAATTTGTTAAGGTAATTTTATGATGAACCAAAGAAATAGAAATTGAAGAAAAGAAGAGAGTTCAGAAACAGAATTGTTTAGAAAATAAATTGTTTAATTCATCCATTCAAACAACTTCTAGGTCTTTATATAAGCCTTCGGTAGCACACGATCTTCACCACTAACAACACTAAACACTAATGACTAAAATATGGGAAACATGAGGGAGGGGGCAGTATTACATAGTTAGTTGACCATATGTAAAGTAACCATTTATACAAAGCAATTCAAACAAACTATGACTAAGTTTGAGGAGGATGAGGGGGGATATTACGTAGTTAGTTGACCATATGTAAAACAACCATTTATACAAAGCAATTTAAACAAACTATGACTAAGTTTGAGTCTCTACTTCTCATTCTCGGGGACATCATGTGTGTGCAAGTGAACTACTACACCAACATCTTTTTTTGTTTAAACATATCACTTACAAGTTATAATATATTTTTCCTTTTTGATTTAGTCTTTCACATCATAACCAACATATTTTTCATTTTTATAATAAATTTCTACTTTCAACTCATTTTTCTCTTAGATTTGTATGTTTTCTATTTCTTATGTTATAATTAGCATAATGGCTCTTAACTAAGTTATAATGGTAGCATTTTCAACATTGGGTGGTTGCATACATTTACTATTGTACTCATTAACAAGAAGGATCTCAAGAATACTATGAAAGTGTTAATTCATTGTCCCTAAGAAGAATTTCCATACCCTTCTGGTGTAGGTCAACTCCAAATGTTACGGAATCGAACATTATCTTAATATGCTTCCATTGCCATACGGTAAACATTTGTTCAAAAAGTATAATCCTATAAAAATCTCCATGCATTTCTAACATTCTAGACATTGCATTCAATTCATCAAAAGATAACTCCCTTCTTTAAAAAATACTTTCCAACTATCATAAAAACTAGATATACCACTAATCTTAAGATCCAAAAATCTACGAAACATAAAGTGATTTCTGCTACCGAAGAAGTGGTTCTTGAAGAATAACATCCTTAATGCCATAACAGTAAGCAACCAAAAACTGCATTTAAACAATTCTAGCATATATTGCATATATTAAATTTATAAAAACAGCCTAAAACAAATGGAAAATTGAAAACATTCCAATTTCACCCCACACTCAAATAACAAAAAAAAAGTAAAACAAAATCAAACTTTGTTTTTTTTTTCCTCCATCAAATAACAAAGAAACTTAAGAAAAATTATAACTTTGTTTATTTTTTTTCTTTTCCTCCATAATAAAACAAGAAAATTCAAGAAAAATACAAACTTTATTATTTTTCCTGACTTTCGTCAATCAAATTTATTGTCATCAATCAATAAAAATCATGTGTGTGCAACTGAACTATTACACTAATCTTCTTTTGTTTGAACATATCATTTACAAGTCATAACATATTTTTCTTTTTGATTTAGTCTTTCATATCATAAACAACATAGTTTCATTTTTACATTGATTTTCTATTTTCAACTCTTTTTCTCATAGATTTGTATGTTTTCTTTTTCTTATGGTGTAATCATCATATCGGCTTTCAACCAAATTATAATGGTTGCATTTTTAGTATTGGACGGTTGCATACATTTACTATTGTAGTCGTTTCCAAGAGGGAGCTCAAGAATACTATGAAAGTATTGATTAATTGTTATTACGAAGAATTTCCATTCTCTTCCTATGTATGCCGACTCCAAATGTTATGGAATCAAACCTCACCTCAACAGGCTCCTTGTCATACGGTAAACATTTGTTCAAGCAATAGAATCCTATCAATATCTACATGCATTTCTAACATCCTAAACATTGCATTCAATTCATAAAAAGATAACTCTCTCCTTTTTAAGAAATACTTTCCAACTATCACACAAACTAAGTATACCACTCATCTTAGGATTCGAAAATCTACGAAATATAAAGTTATTTCTGCTGCCGAATAAATGGTTCTTGAAGAATAACTTCATTAATACCATTACAGTAAGCAATCAAAAACTGCATTAAAACAATTCTAGTCTATTTAGCATAAACTAATCAATAAAAACATATTAAACAAATGGAAAATCGAAAACATTTCAATTTCACACCAAACACTCAAATAACAAAGAAAAGTAAAAATAAAATCAAAATTTTATTAATTTGTTTGGTTTTCCTCCATTAAATAACAGAGAAAATAAGGAAAAATCATAACTTTTTGTTTATTTTTTTTTTGTTTTCCTCCATCAAAAAACAAGAAGAATTAAGAATTTTTTTTTTATATTTTTCTTGATTTACATCAATCAAATATATTTTCATTAATAAAAAAAAATCATGTATGTACAAGTGAACTACAACACCAACACCTTCTTTTGTTTAATCATCTCACTTACAAATCATAAAGTATTTTTCTTTTTGATTTAGTCTTTCACATCATAACCTATGTATTTTCATTTTTACACTGATTTTCTATTTTGAATACTTTTTTCACTTAGATTTGTATGTTTTCTATTTCTTATGTTATAATCATCATAACGGATTTCAACCAAATTATAATGGTAACATTTTCAATATTGGGCAATTGCATACATTTACTAATGTAGTCGTTTCCAAGAAAGAGATCAAGAATACTATGAAAGTATTGATTCATTGTTCTGAAGAAGAATTTTCATTCCCTTCTTGTGTAGGTCGACCCCAAATGTTATGCAATCAAACCTTATTTTTTTATGATTTCTTTGTCATACGATAAACATTTATTCAAGCAATATAATCCTATCATTTCTAACATTCTAGACATTGCATTCAATCCATCAAAAGATAACTCTCTCTTTTCAAGAAATACTTTCCAACTATCTTACAAACTAAATATACCACTCATCTTAGGATCCAAAAATCTATGAAACATAAAGTTAGAGTCTCAGACATGATACTTTTTCTAGACTCCATCTCTTTTTCATTGCCTTCATTCATAATTTCTTAGTAGATGAAATGATAGCCTAAATAAATAAATAAATAAAAAACTTGGCCAATCACTATTAAGTGAAGCAATCATAAAATCATCTATTTCAATCTCTAATAGATGACATGGGATAAATTTACGATTATTTCAATGAGTTAGTAAATTATCATGGTGATTGATTTAACCATCATTCCACTCCCACGAGGGATGAAAGATCCATGTAAGCCACTCCCACTGGGGATAGAGGATCCAATTAGATAACAATTTACCTAGTAAATTATCATGGTGGTTGATTCAACAGCTGTTCTACTCCCATTAGGGATGGAAGATCCATGTAAACCACTCTTACTAGGGATGAAGGATCCAATTAGATCCCAATTTACCTCTAATCGTGTAATAACACAGATCATCTAATATATAAAATCAGATATTTATATCAATTCCATATCTACTAGGAAATTCATTCTCTAAAATAATAACATCTTGTGATTCTAATTCAGCCACATTTCCATATGATGGGACACCAGTGTTTATATGTCCTTTGGAATGCATAAAGTATACAATAAAGATACACTTTCTCTTCTTGCATCCATTTTCTCATTTCTATGATATAGATTATAAACATAATTTGCATACCCCCAGGGTCGCAGATTAATCAGACCAGGTTCTATACCTATCTAAAGCTCATAAGGTGTGGAAGTGTTTAGTGGTACAAGATTAAACATTTAGGTGGCAATCAATTAACATATCTTCTAGTAAGATATTATAATATTTATTTGCGCCATCATAGACCTAACCATTTCCAACAATGTTTTATTCCTTCCTTCTGCCACACCATTTGTTACGAAGTCCTGGGATTAATTATTTATCTTTCTATACCTTTCTTGTTAAACAATACCTTGAACCGTTCAGAAAGATATTCACATCCTCGATTTATTCTTAAGATTCAACTTTATCATCTAATTGATTCTAAATAATCTAAAGCAATATGATGCTTTTGATTAATGGGAGATCAATTAGACACACCGAGACGTCTAAAGATATTAATGAATGTTACTAGATATGACATTTCATGTCTAGGCATTACATTCATTCTATCACAAATGTCATAATGAATTAATTTGCAATGGAATTTCAGATCTAGTTCCTTTACTAAAATGGTTTTCAGGTTGTTTTTCTTTCTAGATAATTTGTATGACTTTTAGACTAATGAGCTTAATTAGCCCTCTCTGGCTAATCTACTAATTCTATTTAGTCCAACATGACTTAGTCTAGCATGCCAAAATACTAGCATCATCATCATTATCATAAGATGAAATGATTGAAAAACAAACATAATTATAACCGTCCAAACTGACTTAAAATAAAACCATTCATCAACTGTCAAATACCTTATGAATATAATTAGCTACAATAATATTCATATAATCATCATGATTATTAATAATAACCTGAATTAAAGATGACATTCACAAAGACTAAATTCAGTTAGATCTCAAGTGTATATTAGAACGTTATGGGATAAAAATTTAAGCTACCATGCAAACCCAGTTTGTAGGTTCTTAATTTCAAAAATGTTCCCACACATATACACCTTATTTCTATTAATATAACTTTACTCCATATATGCTTCGTAGTTTCTTGCTAAATGTTCTATTTTCACTTATCTACAGTCCATAAAGGATGCGATTCAAAAAGAAAATACCTATCTGGAAACTTAAGCATAACTTATGAGATCTATGAGATTGAAAAGCTAGAGTAGGGTACCACGATGTTATTCGGTCATATCGCTTATGAGCTTAAACTTGTAGAGGAGCATCGCATTCTCACGAACATGAGACGATCTACTGCATTAAGCATTCACATTCAAATATTCATTGTGCTTGGCACATGAATTGTTGCGCACACGAAAGGGAACTAAGGCTCGAGAAAGTGACACTTAGATGAGTTATGAAGACTGAGAAAGTCTTTCTTGGAGGTGATCCATATGAATATGAGATAGATGAAAGAACAACATGCAAAGTACCATATTTTAGAAAATATTTTTAAAAACTATTCTTCAATAAAAAAAATTGGAAAAATCGGTTTGATCAGTAAAATATTTTTAGGACTTGTGCTTTGTATTCTTCTTTTGTTTGATTACCAAACAACGGGAATTCTAAATTGTTAAATACAATATTTATGAGATGGATTATAAATATAATGTGCATACCCTAAGGTCGCAGATTAATCAGATCAGGTTATATACCTGTCCAAAACTCATAAGGTGTGAAAGTGTTTAGTGGAACAAGATTAAACATTTAGGCATCAATCAATTAACATATCTTCTAGTATGATACTGGAAGATTTACTTGTGCCACCATAGACCTAACCATTTCCAACAATGTTTTATTCCTTCTTTCCGCCACACTGTTTTGTTGTGGAGTCATAGGAATAAGTAAATGTCTTTTTATACATTTCTTGTTAAACAATTTCTTGAACCTTTCAGAAAGATATTTACATCCTCGGTTTATTCTTAAGATTCAACTTTTATTGTATACTTTATGCATTCCAAAGGACATATAAACACTTGTATACCATCAGATGGAAGTGTGGCTGAATTAGAATCATAAGATGTCATTATTTTAGAGAATGAATTTCCTAGTAGAGATGAAATTGATATCGATATCTGATTTTATGAATTAGATTATCTGTGTTAATACACGAGTGAAGGTATATTGGGATCTAATTGGATCCCCCATCCCTAGTGAAAGTGGTCTACATGGATCTTCCATCTCTGGTGGGAGTTGAACGGTTGTTGAATCAACCAACATGATAATTTACCAACTCATCGAAATAATCATAAAGCTATCCCATGTCATCTTTTGGAGATTGAAATAGAGGATTTTAATGATTGTTGCACTTAATAGTGGTGAGCTAAAGTTTTTTTTTAAAAAAATTAGGCTATCACTTCATCCACTAAGAAATTATGAATGAAAGCAATGGAAAAAGAGATAAAGTCTATAAAAAGTAATCATGTCTAAGACTTGATTGACTTACCGCCTGGTTGTCAGACCATTGTGAACAAATGGGTTCCACATACTACATGTAAGGCAGATAACACTATTGAGAGGTATAAGGCGTGATTAGTCGCAAATGAAGAAACCTTTTTTCTCTTGAAGTAAAGTTTTCTTCAATAAGCATTATTCTAGCACTCGTCGCACATAACAACCTGAATTTACATCGAATGGATGTAATGATTGTATTTCTTAGAGGAGAATAAAGGGAATAAATTTACATGGAACAGTTTGTAAATTTTTGTTTCAAAAGGCCAAAAGCGCATAAGTATGCTTGCTTAAACGGTTAATATATAATTGAAACAATCTCTAGAAAATGGTATCTTTGATTTCATCGAGTTGTAATGTTTTACAGATTCATGATGACTTAAGAAGCCATGTATACATCAAACATGTTGAAGATAATTTTTGATATTATCTTTAAATGTTGACGATATGTTTTGGTTAGAAACAATGAAGAGTTTGTAAAACCATAATATTTGGTATATGAGGAAAGTCACTTATATATTAAGAGTGAAAGTTGATTAAAATTACTTAAGAAAATTTCTACCTCTGTCATTAGAGTTATTATTAGAAAGATTCTTAAGTGATCTAAATTGAGCAATTAAAAGCTCATAGATACTCCTATTGCAAAGTCACAAACTCTTAACCTCGATATATGCCTTGGAACTTCATAAGATCATGAAATTGATGAAACGTTCCTCATGTTACTACCATACATAGTCACATGTACATTGTGATATGTATAAGACTCAATATCAGGTATGCCATAAGATTGGTGAGTGGATACCAATATAATCCTAGACTGAAACATCAAAATGTTGTTGAGAGAATTATGATATACCTTAAAAGTACGAAAAACTACTCATTATGCTAGCATTGTTACACACATAAGTTGATAGAAATTTGTCATTAGGTTGAGACCGACATTCTTATACGTGCGGTCGCTTTAGATGCTAAGACGAGACACATATATGGAAGAGAATAAAATGAAGGTTTTATTCTCATGAAGCTTATATATATGAGTATGTCGCATTGATTGGGTTAAGATGAGGTTTATTTTAAAATTTTCATAATTTTAGAACCAATCATGATATACCCCATAATCATGAAACCTGATTAAACCAGATGTGAGATCTTAATTGGCGCTTTTAGTAAGTGAGCTTTTAAGGACTCAGGTTAGGCGCTTGATAGCGACTGAACTAATATTTGTACAGTGAATATTATTTTAGACATGTGCATTCGTTGTAAAGAATGACATTCACTGTAGTATGTGCCTTATACAACATGTGCTATGTGACCATTAAGAAAAATGAGTGAATAAATCCTTGCTTCCTTATTGTGTAAGTTCCTTGAGGATTGATAAACCTCAAATATTACCAATGTTGATTATTATTATGATTAATAATAAATATAATCAAATATAGTATTTGGATTAATACCTTTCACCGTCGGAAATCCGAATCATACGACGGAAGTAGGATCATGAACGGGTTGTATCACTGGTCGGAGAACGATCACAGATTGGAATCCAAAAAGTTTCCTCAATTCACCGTGCAATTTGCTATCATCGGAAAAGACCAGCAAAATAGAAACTCTCTGTAATAAACTCACTGTTTTTTTTGTACGCTATGAGAAACTTAGATGAGATAATAAACAAATAGTATACTTTGATATTTATAGGGTCCAAACTTCTATATGTTTGGATTCTGATATTCAAATTAAATAATATTTAAATTTAATCCTATTTATTCATTTAACTCTTTATTTGATCAGTTTGAATTTAATCTAATTATCACTATCTCTAATAATTTAAATTCAAACTATCAGGTGATTTATCTATATCAGTAATTCTCAAATAATTACTTGATATTATTGGAACCACTTGAGCATATTCGAACACATCCCCTAATGACTGGTTTAACTTGCAATCATATTTCTGAAGCATCTCCGGTGGATAAATTGAAGAAAGCTTCACGTTTTTGCTAATCCTCATTGTACTAGTAACAAAATATATTAAATTGACATCAAATATAAATCTAATGGAGATTCGAAGCTAATCCTTTATTTTCTTATTTATAGAGAGTTGTCTTCTCCTTAAAGTTGATTTTCTACTCTCATTCCTCATCTCCTTAGCAAATTGTTATATTTCAATTTGTTTTTTTGTGGAAAGATATTGCCCTTGAGTTTTTCCTTTATTTGGAGAAACTAAATTAAAATAAATAAAATTCTATTCATTCACATCCCATAATAGTTGACCAAACAGTCGACATGGATAAATACAATAAATTTAAACTTGTGGCTTTATATTGTCATAAGAGTTGCTTTTTGGAATGGATAATGGTTGACATCCAACCCTTTTATCCAACATTTGCATCCAACTTGATGTGTGGGCCATTGGATTTAAATGCTTTAACTTGGCTGCATGCACTTGTCAAAGTATCCAATGACCCACATATCAAGTTGGATACAAAAGTTGGATAAAAAGGTTGGATGTTAACCATTGTCCTTTTTGAATTCTTCTAAACCCTAAAAAGGAATTTAAGTGCATGTCCAATAGAGTGAAAAACAATTTGTATTCATTTTCGTATTTCTTTTTCAAAAACAATTTTGGATTTGTGTTTGGCATTTGTTTCTCCTAACTAAATAGAAGTTTTTAGGGTCATGGTTGAAGGACGCGTGCATGGAGCCTAAAGCGGTCGATATCTATTTGGTGGGATTGGTTGTTACAAATGGTATCAGAGCAGGCTCGTTACCTATTGTAGATGTGGAATTGTGATTGTGTTTGGACCCTCACAAGGACGTGAGGTTTGAAGGAGGGAAGATTGTCACATCATTTATCTCTAGCAAGTGAGGTCTATAACTTGTGCATAAGTCTTGGTCTCTCCTAACTAAGCAGATGCATTTTGGGTCATGGGTAAAGGACGCTTGCTTGAAGCCTATGATTCAAAGCAAGATCATTGAGAGTGAAAGACGTGTGCGTGAAGCCTTAAGTGAACAATATCTATTTGGTAGGCCCTAGCTGTTACAAATGGTATTAGATTCTAGTTTGATACTCGATGTCAATGTGGATTTATGATTGTGTTTGATCCTAATGAAGACGTGATGCCCGAAGGAGGAGAGATTGTCACATGCCTTATCGTTAGCAATGAGGTACATGACTTGTATATAAGTATTGGTTTTTACTAAGTAGACATGTTTTGGCTTATGGATAAAGGATCTGTAGGTGAAGCCCAAAGTGGACAACATCTACTTAGTGTGTCTAGACTGTTATAAATGGTATTAGAGTAAGCTCGCTACTTGATGTGGATGTAGATTTGTGCTTATGTTTAGACCCTCACGAGGACACGACGTCCGAAAGAGGGGAGATTGTCACATCCCACATTGCTAGTGAGTGAGATCCATGACTTGTATAAAAGTCTTGGTCTCTCTTAACTAGGTAGACAGATTTTGGTGAATGGATGAAGAACGCTTGCGTCAATCCTATAATCCGAAGCAAAACTATAATGGTGAAGGATGCATGCGTGAAACCTAAAATGGACAGGGTCTGGGCTGTTACAATGTTTTTCTCAAGTGTCAAAATTGATCCTTAACCTTTCAAAAATACCAAATTCATCCTTACAAACATTTAATTTAGATGGCTGACTTTGACTGAACTTATGAAATTACTTTAATACTCTATTTAAAATTGATGAATTAATTAATAAATTTAAAAATATATTATTATGAAAATAAAAGTGATCGGTGTGGCCTCTAGAAAACCAAGATCGTGGATGCGCAATCGTTGAGACGGTGACTCTATTGGTGGAATGGTATTGTTGAGTACACTTGTGGTGCACCTCTGAGAGAGAATTTCGAGCACAAATACAATGAAAGGAGAAGCTTTTCTTATATTTATCTCTCTTGATTTCTCACACCACTCCGCACATTTACAACACATACTTCATTCCTTTATATAGGAAAATAAGATGAGCCAAAAACAAACAAAATAAATACAAAACAGCTGGTTGATGGTTGTTGGGGTTGTTTTATTGAAAATTTTGGATGGTGGTTGGAGCCATGTGATGGCCGGTTTCTAGAAAGGGTGGTGGGAAGTCAAAGTTTATTTTTCAACATCCCCCCTTAAACTTGACTTTCCGTGCTTCATCATACCAAGCTTTGTCTTTAGTCTTGAAAACACATCATGTTTGCGTGGCTTGGTGAAAATATCAGCAACTTGATCATATGTTCTGCAAGAGACTAGTTCCACCTCCTTATTCTTCACATGCTCTCTAATGAAATGATACCGTGTATCAATATGTTTGCTTCTTTCATGGAATACTGGATTCTTTGCTAGCTCAATCGCTGATCGATTGTCGATGTAGACCTCTGTGGGATTATCTTGTAGAAATTCCAAGTACTGTAACACATTCCTGATCCAGATACCATGACAAACAGCTGAGCAGGCAGCAACGTACTCAGCTTCACATGATGACAGTGTCACAATGGCTTGCTTTTTGGATGACCATGTGAACGCTATATCTCCTATAAAAAAACGTAAAACCTGTCTTGCTTTTACGTTCATCCAGATCTCTTCCCCAGTCGCTGTATGAATAGCCAATCAACCTGCAATCTTCACATTTGGTATAAAATATACCATCATCAAATGTACCTTTTATGTAGCAAAGTATCCTCTTTGCAGCATTAAGGTGAGACTGGTCAGGAGTCTCCATGTATCTGCTGACTAGTCCAACTCCATAAAGTATATTTGGCCTAGTACACGTCAAGTATCTCAGGCTTCCAACCAAGCTCTTGAAATAGGTTGGATCAACATCTCCTTTTTCATTCTTTCTTAACTCTAATCTTGTTTCTACTAGAGTTGTGACAGGATTGCATTTTTCCATACCAAATCTCTTCAGAATTTCTTTTGCATAGATACTCTGGGAGATGAAGATACCTTTTTCGCTTTGCACAACTTCAATACCAAGAAAATGAGCCATTAGACCAATGTCAGTCATTTCAAATTCTTTCACCATTCTCCGTTTGAAATCTTAAACATGGTTGGATTATTGCCGGTGAAGATCAAGTCATCAACATATAAGCATGCATATAACAGGCTTCCATCAGTCTCCTTCCTCAAATATAGTGCATGCTCATACGGATATTTCTCGAATCCGTTCTTTTGAAAGTAATCATCAATCCTCATGCTCCATGTGCGGGGTGCTTGCTTCAAACCATATAGAGCTTTCTTCAGTCTGCAAACTCTATCTTCATTGCCTTTCTGCACATATCCAGGTGGTTGTTCCACATAGATTTTTCTTCAAAAAAGCCATTCAGGAATGCTGACTTTATGTCAAGTTGGTAAATTTTCCAACTCTTCTGGGCTGCTAATGATATTAGCAATATGATGGTCTCTAGTCTGGCAACCAGGGTAAAGACTTCTTCGTAATCAACTCCTTCTTTCTGTTTATAGCTTTTCCTACAAGTCTTGCCTTGTATCTCTGGACTTCTCTTTTCGCATTCTTTTTGGTCTTGTAGACCCATTTTACTTCGATGGTTTTTCGCCTTTTGGGATATTAGTCAACTCCCATGTCTTGTTCTTTTCAATGGATCGAATCTCTTCATCCATTGCACTTCTCCATTTTTCTTCTTGGTTAGCCTCTTTAAAACTAACTGGATCACTTGTCATCAGCAGACAATACAAAGTAATGTCTTCTTACACTTGTACTGTATTTTCATACAAATCTTCTAGACTACGTGTCCCTCTAGGCATCATATCTGAAAAATCACGTTCAATCGGTGATGAAGAATCATACCTTTATGGTGAAAGGGAACCACATTGAGGAGTCTACTAATTTCTCGGTATTTGTGGCTCTGTAGCCACTTCTCTTGTCTCTTCTTCAGATATCAACTCTGCACTTTTGGAAGCTTTGTTCTGACCCCAATTCCAGGATTTATTTTCTTTAAAAATGACATCCCCATTGAAGATCACTTTCTTGGTGATGGGGTTGTATAGCCGGTAACCCATAGTTCTATCACCGTATCCAACCAGGATACACTTTTCTCCTTTATCTTAAAGCTTCGTTCTTCTTGCTTCTAGGACCTTGATGTAGGCAATTGAGCTAAAAACTCTAAGGTGACTCACACTTGGTTTGTGAGTGCTCCATGCTTCTTGCGGTGTCTTTGTATCAAGACTCTTTGTAGGACATCTGTTTTGTAGATATACCGCACACAAGACTGCTTCAGCCCAAAAACTCTTAGGCATGTTTTTATCCTTTAACATGCTTCTGACCATATTAAGGATTGTTCGAGTCTTCTTTTCAGCTACACCGTTTAACTGTGGAGTATAAGCTGGTGTAAACTGATGTCTGATTCCTTGTTGCTTAAGGAATTCTTGGAAAGCACCTGTAGTGTATTCTCCACCTTGATCTGATCTCAGTTCCTTGATGTAGCAACCACTTTGCTTCTCCACAAGAGTATTGAACTCTTTAAAGTAATCAAATACTTCAGACTTCATTTTCAAGAAATAAACCCAAGTTTATCTGCTGTAGTCGTCAATGAAGGTAAGAAAGTATTGATTCAGTCCATTTGATACTGGCGTCAATGGACCACGCACATCTGTGTGAACGAGTTCAAGTGGCATGGTTGCTTTCCAATTTGCCTCATTTCCGAAGCTATTTATGTGTTATTTACTGAGAACACAGCTTTCACACATCTCATTTAGGTGATGGATGTTTGGCAATCCTTTCACCATCTTCTTACTTCCCAGTTGCTTTAAACTTTTAAAATTGAGATGTTCATACCTTAGATGCCATAACCAATCTTTGTCATCGATGATGGCTGTCAAACATCTTGGTGTATCATGATGAATTACGAGAGGGAACATCCTATTTTTCGTCATCTGGACTCGGGTAACCAGCTTTCCTCGAGCATTTGTGATAGTGAGTTGCATATTTTGAAGGCTAATATGGTAGCCTTTCTCCAACAGTTGTCCAAGACTTAGGATGTTTGTCTTCATGTCTGAAACATAACAGACATTTGAGATGAAAGCATGATCTCCATTCTTCTGCTTGATCATGACATCTCCTCTTCCTTGGACAGGGATTTTAGATAGGTCACCAAATGAGATTTCTCCGTGAACTTTCTCATCAAGTTCAGTGAATAAGTCTTTTTTGCCAGTCATATGGTTTCTGGCTCCAGAATAAAGAAACCAAACATTTTGGTTTAGATATGTTGAGTTGTGTGCCATCAACATCAACGATTCTCCTTCAACTTACTATTTCTCTGCAAAGTTAGAATTTTCATTTACCTCATTTGGCGGGCTTCTGCACTCGTTGCTATAGTGGCCATATTTGTGGCAGTTATAGCATTAAACATTTTTTTGTCAATGTTCGGACAGTTGTTGTACCCGCCTCTTCTTCCTCATCCTCTTCCTCGTGGGACATAGTTCTGTTGTCCACGTCCTCCTCTGTTTACGTCTCTTCCTCCTCTGGTTTTACTCCTGCTTTCAGCATTTCTTGAACCTCTTCCACCAGATCCTCTACCTCGTTCTCTTCCTTGTTGTGAGGTCCTCCATTGGTCATATATTTTTTCATTGAGGGAGAGCTTTGACTAGATAGCTTGCTCCAATACTCTGTCGTCACTTCTTCTTGTGACTTTCTGCTCATGGGCTTATAATGACCCCACAAATTCTTTAACAGATATCGTCTCCAGATCTTTTGGTTCTTCCAGTGCCACAACTACTAAGTCAAACTTTGGATCTAATGATCGTAAAATTTTCTCTGAAATTCTCATGTCTATGAGAGTTTCTCTATTTCTTCTTAGCTGATTTGCAACGACCATAACTCGTGTATAGAACTCAGCGATAGATTCACTAGATTTCATTCGTATGGATTCGAACTCACCTCGTAGAGTTTGAAGACGGATCTTTTTCACTTTGTCAGCACCTTTGTAGGTTTTGAGAAGGGTGTCCTAGACTTCTTTTGATGATTTAGCGGATGCTATGATCTCAAACGTTGCTTCGTCTAGCCCTTGATAGATTATAGACTTTGCTTTACAATCCCTCTTTCGATCGGCTTTGAGAGTCAATATTTGAGCTTCTGTCATTGTTCCTTCAGCTTCTTTGGATTCAGCTTCTGTATATCCATCTTCCATAATATCCATAACATCTTGAGAGCTTAGTAAAGCTCTCATTTTTATGCACCAATTGTCATAGTTGTCTTTGGTGAGCTTCGGGATGACAACATGTGTATTACCGTTGACCATCGAGACTTGAAATGAGTAGATCACAAATCTGAAGTCAGAATTTGCAAAAACGGAGTGCACAGTTGCGTCCGGAATGGTCTAAAACCTTTTAAAACAATCTGAGTTTGTCAAAAAAACTAGTTCGAAAGCGTCTGAAACGAGCGGTCAAACTTTTTAGAAAAGTCAACCAAAGATAACAGAATATTCCCTTGACTGACGAAATATTCCAGCCGTTATAACGGTGTTAGTGATGTCAGCAACCTTTGAATAGTAACAGGTCTTCGGGTCAGATTCTCGATCGGGTATCGGGGGGTCGGATCTAGTGCCGGGTGCCGGGTCGAACTTCGGGTCGGATCCTGTAAAATGGGCGAGGAAGATGATCGGCGCGTGTTGGTGACGTGTCAGGACGGGGTCTGCTCGTGGACGGCGCATGAGATCACTCTCCAAATTCTTACGGCCCGTGCAGCCTCTATGGTGCTCCGATTTGAATGGCGGTTTAACCGTTAAATTTTCTTACGATGCGTAGAACACTCCGGTGTGATCAAAAATGGATTTTGAGCACTTTGATTTCTGGGCGAATTCGTTTTCGACCTCTGTTCTTCGAGTTTCTGGTTCTCCTGAGCTCTGATACCACTGTTGGTGGAATGGTATTGTTGAGTTCACTTGTGGTGCACCTCTGAGAGAGAATTTTTCTTATATTTATCTCTCTTGATTTCTCACACCACTCCACACATTTACAACACAAACTTCATTCCTTTATATAGGAAAATAAGATGAGCTAAAAACAAACAAAATAAATGCAAAACAGCTGGTTAATGGTTGTTGGAGTTGTTTTGTTGAAAATTTTGGATGGTGGTTGGAGCCATGTTATGGCCGGTTTCTAGAAAGAGTGGTGGGAAGTCAAAGTTTATTTTTCAACAGACTCTGCTACCACAAGTCTGGTCTCTAACTTAAGCTGGGCTTCAATGAAGACCTCCATCTCCATGATGTAAGTGGTAGGCCCTACCGAGACCTATATTATTATCTACTACCACTGTTATCGGCGTCCTTAGTCGTCGTCATCTTTTCCTTTGTGGTTTTGTTGTCATCAATGGGACAAGTCTTCATTTGTTGTCTTCTTTATAAGAGAGGGTGTAAGGTAAGGATTTATTGGTGGGGTGTCAGTTATGGAAGACGAAACATGGCTTTGCGTGACTATTCCATAATTCAATCGTACATTTGTTGCTTCTTTCCAACAATCTCCTCAAGTGGAGGAGATCGCCGGAATTTACCTTTAGTAGTAGATGTGAGTTTTTTAATTTTATTTTGAAAGTAGGTGGATTTTGTTAATTGTTTAATAATATTATTATTTTTATCATATATTTATAATTATTTTTTATTATATAAAATAATTTTAGTTTTTCTTTTTAGTTTTTAGTTTTGATTTAAGTTAAAAAATCTAAAATACCTATTGACAATTAAGTTTTGACTAACATAAAGTTAATGGAGGGATCAACTTAGGACTTGTGAAAAAGTGAAGGACCAATTTTGTCATTTATGTAAAGGTTGCATACTAAAGTCTAGAACTAATTTGTAAAATGAGCATAAATGAGCATAATATGGCTCGAACCCTTCACCATCAATATGAAAAAAATTCACACTAACATTTGTGTTAAGAGGTGATGTGATTTCAAGATAATTATTGGGTTATTATTAGTTATTGTATTTCGATCTAATTGTCTACAAAAATCCAAGATATAAAATTTTAAAAATTTAAAAACTAACAAAAAATAACAATCTCTCGTAACTATCCTTGCAACAGTGCATTTCATGTATAATAGCTAAAGCCACGTATTATAAATCAAACAAAATCAAAATCTTTTTTGGATTCTTCAACTAACTACAGGGAGTACGTCAAACTTAAGTTTTTTAAATATTGAATATGAACATGTGATAATTGTAAGGAACAAATCATTAGATATCAATAAAAGTTTGTCACTCTTTTGTTTATAAATAAATTACGTAGAATGTATAAATTATTCATTATGTATGTCAAAAACAAAATATTCTAAGGATTCAAGATTAAACGAATCATAAAGAATTATTCATATAAAAAAGCTTGTGTGGTAGACATAATTATTTAATCAGTCTAAAAATGTTCACAATTTAATAAACATGTTGGACACTTTATCTTGATTAAAGTTGTGGGTCTTTTGTTTTCAATTGGAAAATGATATGTCTAGAATCACCATGAAAGACTTTGAACAAAAGACCTAGCACATATGATGTATTGAACGAATCAAGTGAATAGTATATTTCGATTTTACCATTAATGAAATAATATATTCACAATAGAGCAATCGGAATATCTATCTTAATCCTAAGATAAATAATGTAACATATGTATTATGAGTTGTGAGCTATCAATGTGTACGACCACAGAATAACAGTTTAATCATGATAATTTAGCGTTATTGATTCATATGTCATAGCGAACATATATTTATAGATATGATCATCATGACTCTTATAATCAAATAAAGTAAATATCATCTTATGAGTCTTACGAGAACTTAGATATTGATTCCAAGTATTTAATAAGGAGTTATTGAGTCATGATTTATGATAACTCAGAATTATACATTAGACGTATGGACGGTAAGGAATAAAATAATTAATAATACAATTATAAAAGTACATTTTAATTATTGGTGTTTTTCATGAGAATGTACATTTCACACAATTACTTAGGGTAAAAATATTTAATATATTTTATATTAATTCAAAAGTGCAATTTCAGTTTTTTAGTGGACTAAACTGAAATTAATATATTTAGGCCCAATTAATTATGAGTTAATTAGTACTTGCGCCAAATATATTTGAGCTTGTAATTAAAATAACCTGTGGATCGTCAAACTCCACAAGTTAAAAGCTATGTTTGAGATTACTTTGCTTCAGAAGTAATCTGCTTATAACTTAACTTTAGAAATAATCAACTTACAAGATATGTTGATAGGGTTTGGTAAATTAACTTTATAAATAATCAAATTTGGAAAAAAAAAACAAAGAAAAAATGTTTGGCAAACTCTAATTGATTATGGAAAATGATCAAAATAGACATTTATTGCTAAAATAATATATATATTATTAAAGTATAGCTAATAAAAGATAATGTAATTATTTATTATTATTATTTCCAGCCTTTCTTTTTTCTTTTTTACATTTTTTTCTAATATATTTTTTCCCATTTATTTCAGTGTTATTTAATAAAAGATTTAAAATTAAAAGATTGAGTCAACTCAGAAAAAAAAACAATTATTGAATCAACTCAAGCCCAGTCTCCCTCAACACAACTGAGTCAACTCAATCATCTTCTTCATCAAGCTTCAACAACTCTGGCGACAACCTCTGAATCAACAACTCAGTAAAAAGCTTTTCTGACATCGGAGAGATCGGTTATACTCCAGCAAGCCTCCTCCATCATCGCGATCGTGATGGATCTACAGGTTCCTCCGACGTGATTTTGACCGTGATTTCGATTGCATTGGATCTTCCGTCGCGACAGAAACTGAAGTCCTCTGACGGCGTCGACTTCGTCGAAGAATCACATTTAACCTCCTGCCACTTTCCTCGGCGACGATGGTGGCCAAGGTACATCAAGTTTTTTTTTTTTTGAAAAAGTTTATTTTTATTAAAAATAATATTGTCTTTTATTTTGAATTTTAATATTTCAAAATTTATGTTTTTTTAAAATTATTTATGAATTATAGTTTTTTAAAATATAATTACTTAATATGAGGGCATTGTTGTCATTTTAATTAAAAAGCCAGTTTCTGCTTCCAAAAGCAATAAGTCAGCTTCTGCTTCCAAAAGCAACCCCTACCCAACTTCTCAAAAGCTGATTAATGGAAGAACAAATTGTAAAATAATTTGTTTTTGGAAAGTTTACCAAACATATATTTGTTCAAAACTTGAGAAATAAGTGATTATTTCTCAAGCAAAAGCAATCTCAAACATAACATAAATTGGATTATCTAAGAGGAACCTATTGAGCTCAAATGTTGGTTTCCAAGATAAAGACTCATCTTACTTCTTTATTTTATTTCCCATTAGGAATGGAAAATAAACCAAAATAGGATTTTAAAGGAAAAATGAATAAAATAAAATAAAAAGGAAAAGACTTCTCAATAGGATTTGTGATTCCTGTGTCCTATGAAAAAACAAATTATTATTTTCTAGACCTACAAATAGGTGGCTTAAGAGAAAGAATAGATTTATACCATGCTTGTCATTCTCATTGGCGTTGGCAAAAGCTTGAAAGTAAGTTGTAAAATTCGATTTTAACTTTTTGTCTTTTTCTTTAAGTCTTGTAGGTGGATTTATAACTTGGTTCAAAGAAAAATCCTTCTTGATTCGATCTTGCGCTAATTGTAAATGATTTGTGGAGACTGAACTATTAAGGTAATCTATAAATTAATTTCATTTGCATTATGTTTAGAATATGATCCGACGATGTTTTGAAAAATAATTTAAATTCCGTAAATACATTTATTTTCAAAATGATTATTTTTTTCCTACAATAATTAACTTAGGTAAGTTTGTCCATTTGATTCATTTAACCCAAGTAGTTTTATTTTAATTGGCTTTTCAAATATTTCATCACTTGTCATATATTATTTGAAACCGAAAGATCATAACACTTTCGCTTGATTGAAGTTTAATTTATCTTGTGTTGATTTTATCTATTTCTATCATAACAATAGAGCGAGCATCATAAGGTACCACTCAAATACAATAGTGACGTATTTGTATCGTTGGATATTTCTTAGTTTCTTATTATATATTTTCAATATATATTATAGCTCATGTATTTTGAAGAGTAATGCATAAAATAATATTACTTTTTATTTATTTATTTATTTTGAAGTATAAATTTGGGATTGGGTAAAAGGGACAACAACTTAAAGTCTTGAAACCATTGCTTCAATGTGTGCACAACAATTTATCATTAATCAATTTTTTTTAAGTATTATAATATTTTATGAAGTTAACTTTGAATAATAATAGGGTAAATTGTGCAAACTTCCCTAAAATTTAGGTATAATTTTAGCTAGATGGAACTTATACTTAAAATTGTATAAACATCCCCTATCCTTAGTTGAGTTCTATCCATTTTACCGGTTAACCAACTTATAAGCATAAAATGATGAAAATGTCCTTAATAATTTTATTATTATTTTATTACCATGAAAGAAATAAGTTAAATATTTTATTTCTAATTAAAAAATTGGATATATATATTCCATCAAATTAAATCTTCATGTTTGAACAGATTTAATTAGATCTCTCCTCGATTATGTCACCCATAACTTTCTTCTTTACAAATTACAGCTACACAGCTGACTCCATCGGAAACTTAGTCCTCCATTTATATGAAGACATTCTTTACACTTGTGCACCCTCAACCTCAAGTTTCAAGGTCTTAACACCGACAACGACTTTAGATTGTTGGAGGGCCACATCACTCATGACTTAGACCAAGCCCTCTTGACTTCGGATTCAATTTCACAATGTTGTTTTTGATACTTGGGTGTGGCCCGAGTCCAACAGCTTTACCCATAGTCCGTAGAAGAAGAAGGTAGATTGATGTTGAAAGAGACCCATTCTTGACACAAAGTGTGAAATCGAATTAAGATAAAACGAATTCAAGTATTTTTTCTTTAATGATTATGAACATTGTAATCTGATGGTAAAACCATTTGTTTATTTATTAGAGATGACTTCACCCTTACAGCATTAACTGTTAATTGTATAAAACTAAATGCATAGGAGGTTTATGTAATTTTAAACGAAAGTTTTGTGCGATTGCAATTATGCCTAAAATTAGGGGATGTTGTACAATGTATCCTTAATAATAATATCGGTTTCATATAATAATAATATGTTTAATCAGCTCAAAAGATTATTTACATAAAAAGAAAAAAGAAAAAATACGCAAGTTTTAACCGATCCCGATCAATCATTGTTTAACGATTTGGACCTGTATTCGTAGCAAATGAAAAGGATAACTTAGAAATAAATCACCATTCTATATTAGCCGTAAGAATGGATGGTGCCTGTTATCTGTATGGTTAGTAATTGATTAACAGAAAAAAAAAAAAAAAAACATAAAAATTTATATTAGTAATAAACCGAGAGCTTGACCGCTGCAAATGCCTACAATAAAATATTGAGGTTCTAAAGTCAAATTTCCATCACTCTGATTCAAATAATAAAATAATAATAATTAAAATATTCATTTAAATGATGTGTTATAAGAGTTGTCAAAATCAGATATCTTAATCTCATAAATATCATACTTTAATTTTAAATAAACTTATAAAAATAAATCTAGAATTTAAATAGATCAAAAATAAAAGAAACCGGACAGTATGAGATTGGATCAAGGGGTAAGATCTCACCAAAATCCGAAATATTGTAATAATTAAAAGGAAAAAAGAAGAAGAAGAAGAAGAAAGTGAGGTGCAAGGTGCAGGTGATGATGAGAATAGTGTGGTAAAGAAAAGCCCGACAGGGGCGACCTGAGAACACATGAAAGGTAAAAGTAGGGCACTAAGGTCTAAGGCCATCCTACATGTGATCTCAGGTCGCTCCTGTAGGACCTCTCTACCTCCTTCTTGCATTAACATTTAACAACTCATGCTTCCATATTCCATATATATATACCTAAAACTACTGGATCGATTGTAGTACACCAATCACCCAAGCAACGGTACTTTCATAATATCTAATTACTCCTTCAATTGATACCAAGTACAACTTTGTACTCCACTGTACTGTATTTCATTAACTTTATGTACTACTTATCATCTTCACGTATTCAAACTACTTCTTTTCTTCTGTAATAATCATTTTAACAAATTTGTCAAACTTGTAGGCAGATTAACTATTGTTGAATGAAAAATATTTCATTTGAAATTTGATACGTGCGGGTAATAAAAATTAAAAAGCAAAAAAAGACACTATATTCAATCCTCTAAATCCTAAATCCTCACCTAAAAATAAATATCTGATGTTGGCTTCAACAATTCAACAATTTTAAAGCTCTCAACCCCAAACCCATAAATAAAAGGCAATAGATTAGCAGCTACTTCACTCAAAAATAGTTAATGTCCTTTAAAATGTGGTAAGATATCATGGAAAATAATAATAATTTGTTTAATTTTTTTAATTTTTTTTAATTTTACGATTGAATAAGCAATTAGACCCAAAAAGGAGATGCCAGACAGCTCTTAAAGTTCACTATAGAGTATAGAATGAACCAAAATATATGGACCCAAATGCAACCTCTATATTTTGGCCAATTAAACAATTTGAAATCTTTTAAGGCTCTAAGCAATCCCAAAGCCATATATAGTAATGCAATAGCAGATACTACACTGAAAATAGTCAATGTTCTATAAAACGCAACAATTATGCTTCCACCCAGATGAGTGCACATAAAATATATGCTTTAATTTTTGAATAATCTGGAACCGGGTATTCATTTTATTTGCGTGTCGTTGAAATATTCGCATTTCTTGGTAGTCAATTGTAGGAATTGTGGTGGATGCTCGCTGTGCCAATGATGGCCGTAAAGTGTTTGAGAAAATGCCGGAAAGGGGATTGAAGAATAAATTTGTTTTTATTTGAGAATGAATTAAGGAATTAAATCAGGGCATTAACCGGACATTTTTGCTTGGAATGGATCGACAATCGATCTTAAATTTCCCAATAGAATGAACAAAAATATATGGACCCAAATGCAACCTCTATATGTGGAATTTTCGCTTAATGAACCAAAATATATGCAGCCTGCTAAGTTTATAATGGGCTCTGCCCAACATATGTTGTCATATGGAATATATATGAGTTGGCTAATGTGGACCTCGCACTGTATAACAAATGGTCCTAAAGCAGTAAAGCTTCACACACGGAAAAAAAAATTGCGATATTTCTGATAAATTTTAATATATATATATAGTCATCTTGAGATTTGATATTTGGCCTATGAATCTAATGGCTGAAAGTTCGTTTTCTTTTCACTTATTTTGTGCAGAACGAGTTGAAAAATAATCTGAGATCCAACAAATTAGATTATGAGAAAAATCATCGTGTAGTTTGTAAACCAGGAAAACTGCTATTTTTTTTACACTATCTATCATTTAGGCCAATTACTTTTTTATTTTATTTTAAGTTTTTTGGTATTTGTAGAATTTGAACCACCGATTTTGGAGTCATTTATCCAAACCCCAAGTTTGTCCAAACTCCAAATTTATCCATCTATCAACTGAACTATGCTCATGAAAAACTGTTATCTTATTTCTTTATTTTAATGGCGGAGCTTTAAGAATGAAAAGTTTGTTAACTTCAAGTAGAGATCACATGCTCTCATGATCAAGTTAGGTCACAATTCAATAGAGTTGAGGGCTTTGAGGCCCAGTTGGTAGTTAAATGGATGTGAAATTGTGAAGAAAACAAATCCACTTAGGCCATGTTCAGTGAGATTTTTGGATGCATCCGATGCACCATGCATCTTCCACCCTAATGCTGCCGTGTGCATCTTCTGGCAACATTAGGGTGGAAGATGCACCCAAGATTTAGGTATGTTCAGTTGATGAAAAGGAAAGCACACAGAAAAAGAATCCATCTAGGAATGGAATTATTGGAATCCATTATCCATGTATGAAAAGAATTCCTTTCCTAGATAAATTCCTTTGTTTGGTTGCAATATGTAATCCATTATGGAATCCTTTATATTTTAACAAGTTATCCTTTGTATGATGATGTATTAAAAAAGTATTATAAATAAAAATATTAATATTTAAAAAATAATTAATTAAAATTTAAAAATGTTTTCTAAATAATTTTGAATAAATTTTTTGAATTAAAAAAAAAATATAATTTAAAAGATGTAATAATTATTTTTAAAATAGAAATTAATTATTAGAAAATAAAAGAATGACATTTTTTAAAAAGAAAAAAATAATAACTTTACAAATTTCACAGGTGGCCCCCTATTTCTGTTAAAAGCTAAGAAAGACTCAATTTGTGTATTCAATAGTTGGAAGAAATCATCTACATCAATAATGATAGAAGTTGGCTATATAAACAACCTTACAAAACAAACAGCAACTGAAAGATGCAACCCACGTTGAACAAACATAGAAACATGGTAACAGACCAAAGACTAAGTCAAATAAACAAACACTCTCTATCGTTAAGGAGTTATTAACTGAGCAGTAGCAAACTGCCAAACAGAATCTTATAAACTTAGAAAGACTAACAATATTAATACTTTAACATCCTTCCTTAAACTAAATGCTACCGGTACTTAGTTTACAACTGGTTATGGACAAACACCCAACAGATCAAGCAGCTTCTTGAAAGCTTCAAGCTTTAGAGGCTTTGTCATCACATCTGTTACATGTTAATAAGTACTGCAATGAATTATCTTCACAATCCCTGTTTTTGTGAGCTAGCGAAGGAAGTGAAAGCGCACGTCTATGGCTTGCTACGCCCTTACATCACCGGATTCTTGGAAAGCTTGATTGCTGAGCTACTATTGTAATGAATTTCGATTAACACAAATAAAACAAAAACAGCATCTATCAACATTTATAGGTACATAATTAATCTGAAAAATCTTAACCTAAACATGTTTCTATACATACTTAATCAAACCCTAAACATACAATATTGACCCATATCAATTCAAGAGAAAAGTGGAAAATAATCGATAGCGGAAGCGTACCTGAATCCATTGCTGGAGATTTGTGAACAGGTTGTGATCTTCCAAATTATCACGACCTTTATGAACCCTACCGTGTTCTATTTTGCTCTGTTGATGGGGATACAGAGAAAACAAAAGTATCGTGTAATTTGGGGACCATAACCCTAAATATATATAATAAACAAATTATTATATGTTGGCTATTTCTAATTAGGCCCCTCAACAAATTAGAAATAACAACTCTGGTATCTACACATTAATTCCATGACAATCATACCCTTAAGCCTTAATGCTTTAAATCTTAATTAGATCACTTTAATTTAGGCTTAACCAAAAGATAACACAACACATTTAATATTCACATGTGTGGCCCCATATGATGGAATTTTCCAACAACTATCACAAAAGACAGCTGTAGATTTACCTTGAGTATGTCAAAACTTCTCTAAAACCCTTTGTCCACCATACTGCTTGACAAGCACATGAGGCTGCACCAATAAATTATGCGTCAATGATTGATACTGGCAGCTTCTTTGAAGACCAAGACACTGCCTTTGAACTCATCAAAAATACATACCCCGATGTGCTCTTTCTATCATCCATGTCCCCAGCATAACCACTGTCAGTGTAGGTGATTAGCTCTTCATATCCTCCCGTCTTGTAGAACACTTCAAAGTCATTTGTACCTTTCAAATACCTCAAAACCCTTTTAGCTACTTGCAAGTGAAGTTCAGTGGGATTTTCCATGCATCTACTGAGAAGACTTACTACAAACATCACACCTGGTCGAGTAGTAGTCAAATATTTAAGACTTCTCACAACTTACTTATAAAAGTGATGTTTACCTTTACTCCATTTTCATCTTTCGAGAGCTTATAAGCATGAACAATGGGGTTATGAACATAATTGCTTCTGTCCATGCCAAAACGTTCCAAGACTTCCAGTACATATTTCCTTTTTACTAATGAAGACACCATCAACTCTTTGCATAACCTTAACACCAAGAAAATATCTCATCTTTGCAAGATTATTCATATCAAATTGAAGAATCATAGATTGTTTAAAATCAACAAACATAGACTCATCATTGCCAGTGAATATCAGACCGCGAACATACAGATTTATAATCAAGATTTTACCTTCTTTTTCTGTTTTGATGAACAAATTGTGTTTATAGGGACATCGTTCAAAACCTTCATTCAGAAAATAGACCAAGCTCGAGGAGATTGTTTAAGCCCATATAAAGCCTTCTTCAGCTTATGCACTTTCTCCTTACGACCTTTCTTCTCATACCCACGAGGTTGTTCAACAAAGACTTCGTCGTTAAGTTCACCATGCAGAAAAGTAGATTTCACGTCCAACTGGTAGATGATATTTCATTTTTAAGTTGCAAGGGCAGTCACTAAACGAATAGTGTATAATCATGCCACAGGTGCAAACACTTAAGTATAATCTATCCTATATTGTTGAGCATATCCTTTTGCTACTAGTCGTGCTTTGTATTTACCAACTTCTCCATTCTCAATAAGCTTTGCTTTTAATACCGATTTGACTCCAATCTTTTTTCCTTCAGTAGGTAAATCTATTAGTATCCAAGTATCATCTTTTACAATTGCCTCCATCTCTAATTCCATGTCTTTTCTCCAATGCTCCTCATTCACAGTAGCTTCATAATAAATTGAATCAACCGTAGCAAACATAGCCAAGTTAGCTAATTCTTCTTCTTCAGAAAGACCTTCCCCACTTTTATAATCTCTCATCCATGTTGGTGGTCTTTAGGCTTTTCTTCATTTGAGAATGGCGAGTTCCCTTCAATTGGTTCATTTAAAACGAAATTCTCTACTTTTTCTCCCACTGTAACATTTTTTTCATCTACATTATCATGAACTATACGTGATTCATCTTCACTATCACTTTATTCCAAATCAACTAGAATATATTCTTTATGGCTTTTGCCCCAATCCCAACTCTTAACTTATTCGAAAATGACATTCTACGTACTATGATTTTTCGACAAGCTGGATCATATAACCTATATGCTTTCAACTCCTCACTTACTCCGTGTAAGACACAATGCAAGCTTTTGTCATCTAGCTTCATTCGCTTACTATTAGTCACATGAACATGGGATATATATCCAAAAACTTTAAAATACTTAATTGATGGCTTGACTCCACTATGGGCTTCTTTTAGAGTCTTATCTTGTACTACAAGTGTTGGACTTTAGTTTAGAATGGGTACAACCCAGTTGACTGCTTCTGGCTAGAAGCTTTTTAGAATCTTCTTCTTTGAAAGCATGCTACGTACTATATTCATAATGGTCATGTTCTTTCTCTTCGTAACTTCGTTTTGTTGTGGAGTATATGCATCAGTCAATTGCCTACGTATACCATTTTCATTGCAAAAAATATAGAACTCTAGTGATGTGAATTCACCACCTCGATCAGTACGTAAACCTTTCATGTATGAACCTGTTTCCTTTTCAACAAGACTGTTGAAGATAAATCTAGATTTTACGACTAAATTTATCTATGAAACTAATCAGGTACCTCTTCTTGCTATTTAGGATGCGTGTAATTGGTCCACAGATATCATCATGTACTAGTTGAAGAACTGTAGAAGCTCTCCACATGCTCTTCTTTGGAAATGAGTATATATGTTGTTTCCCCACCAAACAATCCTTATATAGCTTCAAAGAAGGCTTGAGTTGTGATAGGCCACTCACTATCTCTTTTTGTTAAAAATTTCGCAAACCTGTAATGCTTAAGTGTCCATATCTACAAAGCTGAGTTGAATCTTTTGTTACTGAATTGAAGCAAGTAGACTCTTTTGGATAAGACATTGCAAGATAAATAAACATCTTGTTGGAGGACATGGCAGTTTCCATAATTAAGCCTCTTTCAGGATGATAAAGTTTACACTTTCCACGTTAGATTAGAATAGTGAGTCCTCTTTCTTGTAGTTGTCCAATGCTCAGCAAATTGTTCTTCAACTCAAGTACATTAAACACCCTAGTAATAACTTGAATCATTACATTGACTTGTAGCCTTATGTTGCCTTTTCCCATCACAACCATCTTTGAGTTGTCCTATAATTTCACACATTCTCTGAAATTTTCATTAAGGTCAGAAAAGAATTCCTTCTTACCACACATATGATTGATGCAACCCGAGACAATTGATAACTCCCATTTCTACACTCGGTGTAACCTCCATATCCTGTCAATTGCACTCGTTCCTGAGTAAAAATCGAGTATTTAATGGTGTATTGAGTTTGTGCAGGTTCCTTTAGCAATCCAGGGTAATAGTGTAAAATTGAGAAAAGTTGGGGCCAAAGCGGAAGAACTGAAGTCACAAAAGGTCAAAGATGGCATTGGTGAGGCACCACTCGACCGGTGCCACCCTTACCCCGTGCATGAGATCAGTGGTATTTTGTTGGTGAGGCACCACTCGACCAGCACCACCCTCACTAACGCACGAGATCAGTGGTGTTGCGCTGGTGAAGCGCCACTCGACAATCACAACGCCAACGCAACAGTCCAACTCAACATAACTTCTAGATTCGTGCCTCATTCTTAAACATATAAATACCCTTTCTTGAGCTATTTAGGACACCTCTTGCATGACCCTAAGCTTCAACTCCTCCATTTACAATCCAAAACCCCAAAACACCACCTTTCACCCAAATCCCTTACCTTCCACTTAAATCCTTCACCAAATCACTTCATCAAACCTCCATCCATCATCAAACTTCAAATCCACTATACCAAACACCAAACACCCAACCTTCCCACCATTTCCCACCACAAAAACACATCTTTGGAGCAAGAGGTGAGCATCAAGAGAAGAAGCAAGTCAAACACATTCAACCAACCAAGAGAGAGGACATCTACACTTAGTTTATTCTTAACCTTTCTCTCTTTCATTTAGTACTTGTATTTGATTATGGCTTGTATGATAATCACATCTTTTGTAGCCATTTCATACATTATGAACTAAATTCATCTTGGCTAAGGCCAAGATGAAGCCTTTTCCATGATTTACTAATAAAGACCACCACTTTATTCATATTGCTTATGTTTATGTATATGTATTTCATGCTTTAATTAACATTGAGTGTCTAACTAGCATTTGATGTGTATTTGGTTGTTGTGTGATGTTCCGAGAGGAGAAGCATACAACATGCTTGATGAAATGCATGATAGAGGTCTAGTAAGGTAGAAATACTCAAAGCTAGTCTCTAGGACTCACTTAGTGAACCACTAAGCTTAATGAACTTGTATGTATTCCGGATGACCATCGAGAGATAGGTTATTGGTGCATATAAGTGTTGTTTCTATTACTCAAGAGAGAGTAGAGAATACTAGAGGGTGTCACGAGTCTACATTCATATTGCATAATTTATTCATAATGGTGTGTCTATGAATTGGTGAGGATTGGCTAGGTGGAATCAAGGTCTTAGCTTAAGTTCTTTATAGTAATACAATCAATTGCTTGTGTGTGACTTTGCCTTGCTTGCTTGTTAAGTTTCATTAGTTACACTCTAGGAGTAGTTTATATTTAATTAGTGTTAGTAGTCTAATTGAATAATCAAATATTTGCTTGTCTAAATAGTAGTTTAATCAATCAATTGTGGTAATCAATTCATCAATCCTTGTGGAACGAATCTTATTTATCATTGTGCTACTCCCATGGCTCCGTGCTATTGCGGGTGCTCATTTAGGAGTTGATCAATTTTTGGCGCCGTTATCGGGTATTGAGCGGTTTCTTGATATCACTACTAGCTGATTCATTACTAATTTAGACTTTTTACTTTGTGTTCATTTTCTTGTGATTGTAGGCGGTTGCTCTTGTATGCATCACAGTACAAGGAGTAACAATTTACAGGATTTGAGGTTCAATCCGGATATTAAGGGAATGACCCAGAGAAATAGAAGGATTCGAAGACTAGCAATGGAAGACGGAGTGGGGGATCAAGATCCCATACTAGCTGCAGCCCAAGGGGGGCGGGGGGGGATGAGCAAAATGGAGAAGATGACAAGGCTATGAGTGATTATGTGATGCCAAGGGTGGATCCAAACATATCGCCAATTCAACTCCCAACGATAGCCGCGAACAACTTTGTGATCAAATCCCATGTTTTTCAAATGTTGACAATGATGGGACAATTTGGCGGTTTACTAAGTGAAGACCCCAACAGGCATTTGAGGAATTTTGACCAAATTTGCTCAATATTCAAGATCAACGGGGCTACAAACAATACAATTCGGTTGAGGATCTTCCCTTTCTCATTAAAGGACTGAGCTAAGGGTTGATATGATTCATTGGCACCAGGATCGATTACTACTTTGGATGAGTTGGCCCAAGCATTCTTAAGTAAGTACTTCTCTCCCGAAAATGCGACACAATTGATGAATGATATTCATGAATTCTCCAAATTTGAATCGGAATCCTTGTATGAAGCATGTGAGAGATACAAGGAGTTATTGAGGAAATGTCCATGTCATGGGAGACCGAAATGGTCAATTGTAGAGAAATTCTACCTGGGTATGAACTTAACCACTCGCCAATTTGTGGATGCTTCGGTGGGTGGTTCTTTGATAAACAAGTCAATGGACGCATCCTATGATTTAATTGAAAAAATATCAATTGCAAATAACTATTGGGGGGGATGACCGAAAGATACCAAGGGATGCACCCGGCATGGTGGCAATTGATCAAATGACCACAATGCAAGCTCAAATAGAGGCTTTGTCCAACAAAGTTAGCAAGTTGGCAAGCTCTAGTATAACCCAAGTAAATATGATGAATTGTGATTGGTGTTCGGGGACTCATGAAAGTGTAGATTGTCAAGCCGGAACCCATTTGCAAATGGACCAATAGAACAAGTCTCATTTGTGAACTACAACAAAATTTTTCCCTACCACAACTCCAACAACCAAAACCCTAACCCAAACAATAACCCTTATTTCAACACCTACAATCCCGGGTGGAAAAATCACCTTAACTTCTCATGGAAAGACAACCTACAACCCCAACAACACCAACCAACTTTCAAACCACCCAATTCACCATACACAACAAGCCCCTCCTAACCAACAACCCCACTTCCAAAATAAACCCCACCAATATCTAACTGAGAGAAAGCCGATAATTGAAGACTTGTTATCCAAGTACATGGTTAAGCTTGATAATATTGAATAAACTCGATATCAAAGTTGATCAAATTGCACAACATTCACAAGCCTCAATCCAAAATCTTGAAGCACAAATTGGTCAATTGGCTAGAGAGTCTCAAGTCTGCCAACAAGGAACTTTGCTAAGTGACACGGTGATTAATCCCAAGGAGCAATGCAAGACAATCAATTTGAAAAGTGGTAAGGAAGTTGAGCTTCCTAAAGACTTTGGGAAAGGAAAATAAGTTGTGGTTGGAGACGAGGAGGCGTTTGAAGACCCATCGGTGGAGGAGAACCAAGTTAATGTGCTCCCAAATACTTCTCATGATTTACCTCCACCACCACAAGTGAAGGCATATGTACCTCCCATTCCCTACCTCAACGATTAAGAAAGCATAGAGATGCTTAACATTTTGCCAAATTCTTGGAAATTTTCAAGAAGCTTCACATCAATATTCCATTCACCGAAGCCTTGGCACAAATACCCAAGTATACCAAGTTTTTGAAGGTGCTCTTGGCAAACAAGAAGAAATTGGAGGATTTTGAAATGGTGCCTCTAAATGAATAGTGTAGTGCAATACTATAAAATAAGTTGCCTCCAAAATTGCAAGATCTCAGGAAGTTCACAATTCCATGCACTATTGGCACATCAAAGTTTGGGAAGGCATTGATCGACTCTGGAGTAAGTATCAATTTGATGTCCTTTTCGGTGTTTGAAAAGTTAAATGTTGGAGAGGTGAAACCAACACACATGACACTTCAATTGGCGGATTGGTCACTCAAATACCCAAGAAGGGTCTTGGAAGATGCACTAGTGAAAGTGGAGAGTTTGTACTTCCCCTTAGACTTTGTTATCCTTGAGATGGAGGAAGATGTTGAAATTTTGTTGCATGGGAAGACCATTCTTAAAAACGACGGGTGCTTTGATTGATTTGAAGGATGAAAAAATGACTTTATGGGTTGGGGAAGACAAGGTTGAATTTGACTTGAGGAAAGCCATGAAAATACCTAGAGAGGCCGAGAGTTGTTCAAGAATTGAAGTGGTGGATCCTATGATTCGAGAGTATTTGTAAAAAGAGAGTCCTATGGAGCCTCTAGAGGCTTGCATTATGCATGGTGAAAGTGAAGATGATGTGGATGCGGACATAACGGAGTGTGCCCTGCAATTGATCTCTCTACCTTGTAGAGTTTAAGAAATATGAACCATTTTGAAGAACTCAAAGTTGGGAAGCCAAAGCTACCCCCATCCATTGAGAAACTGCCTCAACTAGAGTTGAAGCAACTACCCTCTCACTTGAGGTATGTGAAAGTGCCCTAAGAACGTGTATGTCTAAACCTAGAAGGGGAGTGAATAGGTTTTAATCAAGTCAATTACCAATTTTTCTTGATTAGTCAATATTTAAAATTCACCCAATAAAACAAACATACAACATCAAGTGTACGGTGCGGAAATATAAATAACACAAGATGTATACGTGGAAACCCTCCAAATGGGAAAAACCACGGGCTGTTAAGTGCGCCACACTTGGTCACAGAAATCCACTATATGAATAAATGGTTACACCCTCAAGTGATACTTGGACTCTCACTCTCGACAACCTCAGGCTATGGACACCGCCACTCACCACTCTTGGTTCAATTCCTAGTGATATCCCCTGATCCACTACTCTTAGCGTGAGCACCTCTTACTCTACCCCTCGGGCCTTTTAAAGTGGATACCCGACCAATTGCTTGCCAACCTACCCTTGGTGGCAAGGCTTCTCTTGCTTGTGCAACTTCACACCGAAGCCACAAGACTTTGACTCAATGAAGAGTATATGGTCTAAGTGTATATATGACACTATGCTCAAATGCAATTATGTGTAAGACCAAACACAAAATGCTTAACTAGATGTATATAATGCAATTAAACATCATAGTTATCAAACAACGCCTACATGCCCATACCAAGGACTCAATTAGATGTGTAGATAAAATCTAACAACCTAATTGTCAATAAAAGTCCAACCAACACAAGTTGTCACAACATATAATCAAGGGCAATTTTGCAATCAAGAAATGCAATCAATAAGGCATACAATTAAATGTTCATAAACTAGACTAGATGCACAAAGTCAACCAAATCATCAATTATGTATACATGAACATTCATGGATTAGCTATTTAGGCATAAATGACCTAATAATGCAAGTTATCACAATACAAACCCCAAACATGTCATAATTTCAATAAATATGCAATTGATATGAAAAAATGCTAATTTAAGCAATAAATGACATGTCTTGGTAAGTTAGAACAATAAATGAACAACAATGGTGGTTCTACTTACCAATCAATGAAAACTCATTCTTGGAATGATGCTTGAATGCAAGATGAAGATAAGTTTGGGATTTGGAGAGTCAAATAACAAAGCTTGAAGCTTTCTCTCTCTAATGGAGGTTCTCTCTCTCTGAAAATGTATTCTTTGAGCTCTAAGAAGACAAGGAAGAAGAAGAGAACATATATAAATAAGCCCTACACAAAACGACGTCGTTTTGGACTTAGGAAACAAAATCCCGTCATGACCGCTGTGCATACTGCTGGTCAGGAAAGTGCCTAGTCAGTAGTGAACGGCTGGACATTACCGCTGCCTAGGTCGCTGGCTCTGCATGGCAACAATAGCGGTCTAGGCCGCTGTACACGCCAGACAGCACAACAACTCAATCTTCGAGAGATCCAAAACATGACCAAACGAAATCCAAACCTTTCGTATAATATACCATTGGAAAGGTATGGAAGTATACTTTCTAATTCAATTTACAAAACATGATTTGGATATCTGTAAAAAGAGTTATGGTCATTTTAGTGACAAAAGGTCAGAAACGAACAACAACAGAGATGCCCTGTTTTTATGGTCACTTTGGAGATTTTAAAACCAATCCAAACGGTCATGAAATATTACGAATAATATACCATTGGAAATTTATGGGTGTCTAGTTTGTACATTAATTTTCAAAACTCATTTTGAATTATTATATAAAAAGATATGGTCACAAGACCACACAAAGGTCAGTTTTGAAAAATATTTAAATCATTGAAATACACTCTTTTGAAACTAGACACCTTACCCCATATAACCAAACCAAGAGAAGAATGAGACCTTCTCATATGGTCACTCAATGTGCTAAAACAAGTGCACCATCTTGCAAGTGCAAACACAATACAATACCACACTTAAATTTACAAATGAAGTGCAAGTGTGATTGTGAAGAGATAAACACATATAAATAATATCAACACAAATGCAAGATCAACAAAGCATGCATGAGGTGTGTGTGTGCACCTAAACTCCTCAAGAGACAAAGTCAAGTGAATATACCTTCTACTCTTGAAGTCATGGAGATGCTTAGCAGCTTGCCAATGAGGTCCTAAGCTACCCATTACACAATCATCCCCAATGTGGTGTAGTTTGTCATGAAATAAGCCAATCATAAAATCAAGGTCTTTACGGTATGCCTTTTTAGGGGAATTACCATCACTTCTGGTTATCATTTCGGATTCTTGACAAGACTTGAAGAAGAGAAGTTGCTAAGAGTCTTAAGAGATCACAAGAGGGCAATTGGATGGTCCATCTCGGATATAAGAGGTATTAGTCCAACTTTGTGCATGCATAAAATACTAATGGAAGAAGATCATAACCCCTCGGTGGAACATCATAGGAGGCTAAATCCCAACATTCAAGAAGTAGTTAGAGCGGAGGTCTTGAAACTACTAGATGCGGGTATCATCTATCCAATTTTGGATAGTAAATGGGTTAGTCCGGTGTAAGTAGTCCAAAAGAATGGAGGATTGACGGTGGTTCCAAATGAGAACAATGAATTGATCCCTCAAAGAACTGTCACCGGGTGGAGAGTATGTATAGATTATCGGAAGTTGAACAATGCCACTCAGAAGGACCATTTCCCACTCACGTTCATAGATCAAATGTTAGAGAGGTTGGCCGGTCATGACTACAATTGTTTCCTTGATGGGTATTCCGGCTACAACAAAATCCCTATTGATCTCGAATACCAAGAGAAGACCACTTTTACTTGTCCCTATGACACATTTGCATATAGAAGAATGTCATTTGGGTTATGCAATGCACCAACCACTTTCCAACGGTGCATGATGGCAATATTCTCGAACATTGTGAAGAGGTTTATAGACGTGTTCATGGACAACTTCTCAATTTTTGGATCCTCCTTTGATAATTGTTTGAAGAACTTGGGATTAGTTTTGCAACGGTGTGAAGAAAACAATTTGGTACTAAATTGGGAGAAGAGCCACTTCATGGTTAAAGAGGGCATTGTGTTAGGCCATCAGATATCATCCAAGCGGATTGAAGTAGATAGAGCCAAAATAGAAGTCATAGAGAAGCTACCTCCTCTCACCTCAATCAAGGGCATTAGAAACTTTCTTGGACATGACGGGTTCTATAGACATTTCATCAAGGATTTCTCAAAAATCACCAAGCCCCTTTGCAACTTGTTAGGGAAAGACACACCCTTTAATTTTGATAAAAAAAGCCTCCTCGCATTTGAGAAGTTGAATAAGGAGCTTATATCCACCCCTATCATGTCACCCCCGATTGGGTTTCGAACTCATATGTGATGTGAGTGATCATGCGATGTGAGCCGTTTTGAGGCAAAGAAAAGATAAGAAGCTCCATGTAATTTACTATGCAAGCCAAACCCTTAATGATGCTCAAGTGAACTATGCCACCACGGAAAATGAGCTTTTAGCCATTGTATTTTCCTTTGACTAATTCTGGTCCTATCTGGTAGGTTCTAAAGTGATTGTGTACACCGATCTTACGGCAATCAAGTATTAAATGGGAAAGAAAGAATCCAAGCCACGACTTCTAAGGTGGGTGCTCTTACTTCAAGGGTTTGAATTGGAGATCCGCGATAAAAAAAATTGGAGAATTTGGTGGCGGATCACCTTTCAAGACTAGAGAGGGAAGAAGAAATAGAAACCTCAAACCTCAAACCCCAAACCCCATCAATGAGCACTTCCCGGATGAGCATTTACTAGTGGTCCAAGAATTAATGACTCATTGGTTTGCCAATTTCGTGAATTATCTAGCAAGTGAGGTCATACCAGTGGAGATGACTTTCCACCAAAAGATAAAGTTCCTTTCCGATGCAAAGTCATACTTATGGGACGAGCCATTCCTTTTCGGGTTTATGGTGATGGACTCATTCGAAGATGTGTACCCGAGGAAGAGATGATGGATATCCTCATGCACTGCCACTCGAAGGAGTGAGGGTCACTTTGGAGCAATTATAACCGTAAGAAATGTCCTCCAATAGAGGTTCTATTGGCCTATATTATTTCGAGATGCACGGAGTTTTATGGAAGCATGTGACCGGTGCCAAAGGATCGACAATATTAGCAAGAGGAATGAGATGCCACTCAATGTAATGCTTGAAGTGGAATTGTTTGATGTATGGGGCATTGATTCATGAGACCATTTCCAAGCTCTTACGGTAACCAATATATCTTAGTGGCGATTGACTACGTGTCAAAGTGGGTGGAAGCTATAGCCACACCCAAGAATGATGCCAATGTGGTCGCTAAATTCCTAAAGAAGAACATCTTCACAAGATTTAGTACTCTAAGAGCGATCATTAGTGATGAAAGCTCTCATTTTTGCAACAAGTTGTTTGAAACTTTATTAAAGAAATATGGCGTGAAGTATCAGATCACTACCCTTACCATCCGTAAGCAAATGGTCAAGCAGAGGTGTCAAATCGGGAAATCAAGAGTATTTTAGAGAAGACGGTGTGAAACCGGTGAAAGGATTGGGCTAAGAAACTTGATGATGCTCTTTGAATGTATAGGACGGCATTCAAAACCCCCTTAGGCATGTCTCTATATAAGCTTGTCTACGGTAAGGCATGTCACCTTCCGATTGAGCTTAAACACAAGGTATATTGGGCAATCAAAAAGTTGAATTTTGATATGCAAGCGGTAGGAGATAAGAGATTGCTCCAACTCAATGAACTTGATGAGATTCGGCTTGAAGCATATGCGAATGCCCGGATATACAAGGAGAATACCAAGAAGTGGCATGATAGAAGAATTATGGAGAAAAACTTTCAAGTGGGGAATCAAGTTCTCATTTTCAACTCAATACTTTGTTTATTTCCCGGGAAGCTCAAAAGTCGGTGGATGGGTCCCTATACCGTCACTCAAGTGTTTCCATACGGAATCATGGAAATTGAAAATGAAGCAAAGAAGAGGTTCAAAGTGAATGAGCAAAAACTTAAACTCTATTGGGAGAGTGCTTTGGAGTCCCGAAGAAGACGGTTCTTCTTAAAGAACCCACTTAAGGAATCATCAAAAGAGAGGTACCATATTGTAAATAGTAGTTAGGTCATTTTGCTTTCGCAAATATAGTTTTTATTTTGAGTATGTTATTATTGCAAAGTTGAGTTTTTCCTTTCCAAGCATGGATCATGCATTGTGAGCTTGTTTTGAAAAGATTGGATGCAATATGGACAATGCATAATTTAGGTTTGGGTTTTTTTTTAAAGTTAGAATTGTATTAAACCCATGCAATGATGTGCTTTGTTGAGTTTCATGAGTGTGCAGATTTTTTTTTTGCTAAAAGAGAACTCAAAGGTTGTAAAATGGTCATTAGAAGACCAAATGGGGAGGAGTGCAAGCTGGGCGCCACTCGACCATCGCACAAAGAGGGGTCGACCAGCATCGAATGCCTAGAAAGCAATAAACCACACATCTCCTCTACAAGCTTTTTTGATATCCACATAAGCCATCATCAGTATTTCCTCACTAACTTCGGCATAGTAAGACTCTTTCTCCTTGCCTAGACACTCATATTGAAAATGTCCTAGCTTGTTGCAGTTGTAGTACTGCACAGTGGACTTGTCAAGAGTTCCACCTCTACCTCATCCTCTTCCTCAAAAACTTCCACGACCTCGACCCCTTCCTCCAGATTGATCACTATGAGTGACCTTCAAAGCTTATTGATCCTTAACATGAGCCATCATGCACGGCTCATGCACAATAAGGCTACTTTATAACTTATCAATAGACAAAAAGTCTAGATCTTTAGACTCCTCAATGGAGCAAACCACATGATCAAACTTTTGAGTCATGATCAAAATTGTTCTGTTATTAAAAAATGAGCTTGTAATATCTCTAATTTTTTTGCATCATGTTGAGCTTGTAACACTTGAGTTGACCATGCTTTTCAAACTCTTCTTTCTTCTCCCTTTTGTGATTTTTAATAAATTTTGAATGAAAAAGTTAGAAAAGAAATAAGTAGGTTGGGAAAATTGGTTGAAAATGTTAAAAATAAATAAGTAGGTTGAGATAATTAGTTAAAAAATATTAGAACCTAAAAATTAGTTATTATAAATTCATGCACTAATAAAACATTATACTTTTATAAAAATGTAAAAAAAAATACAAATGTTATTATAAAAAGAAAGTAAAAACTAATAATGAAAATATAAGTTATTTGAAGATATAAATAGAAATAGAGATAGAGGTAGAGATAAGGATAAAGAGTGTGATGGGATTGAAAAAATATTAGAGATAGAATCTAGAAAGAATATTCTCTTTTGAAACTCTATTTTAGATATCAGTGTTCTAGAAATCGGTCACCTATACTGGTTAATTGGCTCAATACAGCTAGTCGGCATCAAACTGAAACGAAATGGGCAAAATCGGCCTTATTAGTCGGTGACCGATTAATTGACGATCAATCAGTCAATTAATCGATCAAAAATGAATGAAGAAAATGAAGAGAGATGGAGAGAGAGAGAGAGAGAGATGAAGAGTAATAAATTTTCTGATTAATCGCTGATTGATTGGCCTAGGCGATAGACGTCGGGACTCCTCCCGATTAGCACCTAGTGCGTACTAGAACACTGTTAGAGATAGATATAGAGTTTGGGTATGAGATGATCTAACCTTTCGAAGCTGTAAAAATGCAGCTCTTCCCTTTATTATGCTAACGGGGTCTCCAAGATCCACTGCTGAACTTTTTCTCTATGGAACCATGTTGTCATTTTAAGGATCTTGTGACATGTGACTTTAATAAAAAACATATGGTTCAGATTGCTTTTCTAATTTATTTGTTGCTTTTATAATTTATTTAAAATGTAAACTACAGAGTTCTTAAAACCAAACCTATTCATCTTAAATATTTCGACATAAGTAAAATAAAAAAAAATCTTTTATCATCTTCAACTTCTAGAATCAAGCCGACAATCAACGAATTCTGGTGTGTCTTCATTTTCTTGAATAAACCCAATTCTCTCTTTTCATCTTCTCAAATCTGTCAACATAAACCACAAAAAAAAATCTTGTGTGTCATCTCAATTTTTTGTATTTTTATTTTCAGGGAGGACCTAGATGAATCTCTCCTCTTGAGGAGATTTGAGATCTTCATATATGGATGTACTATGCATAATACATTTTTCAAGCTTTTATTTTCAACTATTTTTGACAAAAACCATCTTAAAATTTCAAAAAAATTCATAAATTTTTCAAAAAAAAAAAAACTTCATAATTTTTTTAAACTAAAAAAATTCATAATGATTTCTGAAAAATTCATTATAGATATGGTTTTGAAAAAGTGAATTATGCTTTGAAAAATGAATTATAAAAGCATAAAATTAGTTTTTTTTTATAAAAGAAATCAAATGCACGGTTGGTACAGTACTAGTTATATAACAAAAGCTAGCTTCATAAATTTAAATTTTTTATTAATTTGCTTCTCTCCATAAGTCTTGGTATTCTAAAGCATCTTCCAAGTTCTAACTCACTCTCAGTACTAAGATTAAAATATGGTTGAAAACACCAACAAATTGGGGGACCTACTACTTCTTATTCAATCATATATTGAAGAAATGGTGAAATATATCAACTTTTTAAAGGTCTGTTGTGATGATGTCACCATTTTAATAACTTAAGTTTAAAAGACATCTATTATGGTGAACTGTCCAAATTACCCATAAACTTTAATTTCTTAAAAGCTCCTTTCTGAACTCGTTGGTATCTCCCCAAAAAGGTTGTCTGAAAAACTTGATTCTCTCTCCAGAATTTTCAGTAGAAGGTAACAAATATTTATGATTTACGCTTAAATTTCTTTTATGCATTTCAGATATTTTGCATTCAATTTTGTGTGGGTTAACAATGTATCCATTCCTCGATATCAATGTATCCATTTCAGATTCTGCAGTAGAATGCTTTTTTCTTGTGTAACCGAGAATATTTAAATATGAATCGAGCTTATTTTATATTGGATTGAGCTGTTGTTTAGTTTTAAAAAAAGCTCGATTATTTAAAAAAAAATGCTCGATCCCTTAGGAAAAGTTCTCGATCCCTGGACAAAGGTTCTCGAACCGTTATAAAAGTTCTCAAAAATTTGACAAATAATCTCGATCCCTTAAAAACTTTCTCGATCCATTAGGAAAAGTTCTCGGTCCTTTAGAAAAAGTTATCGATCCCTTAGAAAAAGTTCTCGATCCTTTCGAAAATGTTCTCGATCCCTTGAGAAAAGATCTCGATCCCTTGAGAAAAGATCTCGATCCCTTGATAAAAGTTCTCGATAATTTGAAAATTTTCTCGATCCCTTTAAAAAGATGTTGAACCGTTAGAACTGTTCTCGATCTCTTTGAAAAGTTCTAGTTCCGTTGTTAAAAGTTCTCGATCCATTAAAAAAAACTTCTCGTTCCCTTGTTAAAAGTTCTTGATCCCTTGATAAAAGTTCTCGATAATTTGAAAAATATTCTCGATCCCTTAAAAAAGTTCTCGATCCCTTAAAAAAGTTCTCGAACCGTTAAAACAGTTCTCGTTCCGTTGTTAAAAGTTCTCGATCCCATAGAAAAAGTTCTCGTTCCCTTTTTAAAAGTTCTCTATCCCTTGATAAAAGTTCTCGATAATTTGACAAATATTCTCGATCCCTTTAAAAAGTAGTCGATCCGTTAGAAATGTTCTCGATCCCTTAGAAAAAATTCTCGTTCCCTTGTTAAAAGTTCTTGATCTATTAGAAAAAGTTATCGTTCCCTTTTTAAATGTTCTCGATCCCTTGATAAAAGTTCTCGATAATTTGATAAATATTCTCGATCCCTTTAAAAAGTAGTCGAACCGTTAGAAATGTTCTCGATCCCTTAGAAAAAGTTCTCGTTCCCTTGTTAAAAGTTCTCGAAACGTTATAAAATGTTCTCGATAATTTGACAAATATTCTCGATAAAAGTTCTCAAATTGAACCATTTCCAAAGTTCTCGATCCTTTGTAAATTATTCTTGATCCCTTATAAAAAGTACTCGATCCATTTGAAATTTTTGTAATTGTAATTTTTTTTTATCTGTTAATAATTGATAGTGGTGATGATTTTCACAGGATAATGGATCGGGTTAGATTAGTAATATCTTACAACGGTCGATGGGAGCAATTACCTGATAGAAGTCAGAGGTTTCTTGGTTCCGATAACCAAGGAATGTATGTGTCCAGAAATATGACTTAGGAAGAGCTGGTGTCGATTGTACAAACCGTTGTGAAGTACGATGTGAAAAAATACATTGCTGATCTACAATCAATATCAATCGTTCCCGGGACAACATGTCGCACATTTATAAGAAATGACGACGATGTTTTGTTTATGGTAGGGGAAGATAGGGTAATCCCTCAAGTATGTGTCAGCTTAATTGAAAGGGCTGCAGGAGGTGTCATCGGTGAAGAAATCCCTCATCATGATAACACCCAACAATTTCGATCTTCAGGCGGTAGTAACCAGTTATTGACAGAAAGAAGTGGGATTGACGGTAGGGAAAACCTATGTGGTGTCCAACCGGAAGTAGCCGACCATGGTGATATAGTTGGAGCTCAACAGGACGATGATTTCGGTTGTCAAATTGAAATAAACGCTGGGCAGTACAACCACCAATACAATGAGATGTACAATGACATGAACAATGAGCGGAACAATGAACCTTATAACCTACCAATCCATGAGGTGGCTAATGAGGCAAATTTTCATCCAGGTACATAATGTACTGAACAATGAGGAAGATGAAGAACCGTTCGAAATAGGAAGACGTGCAAGACGTGTCCATAAATTAAGTTCCACTATAGTAGATATAGCTGGGACATCTGAGGTCCTGCCTGATGTAACTCCAGCTGAGTTTGAGAATGCCAGAATGTGGGTTATTCCAGGAGCAGAATCATACTCGTTTGGTATGGGTGGAAGCAGAAACTTGGTAGAAGATGAACCTACCAGCATGATATATAAATGTCAATTTTTTCCTACTAAAAAGGATTTGAAGAGATTGGCTGGACATTTTGCAATGCGGCACAACTTCGAGTGGAAGGTGAAAAGGTCGAATAAGACAACATTATATCTGGTTTGTTTGATGGACAACTGTACATGGAAGTTAAGAGCGGTTAGGAGAGATGAAGCGACATACTTTCAAGTACGAAGTTTTATCAACGAACACACTTGTCCGTTGAAGGAGATTCACCGCCGCCATCGACAAGCTAGTGCAGTCATAATTGGAGAAATGGTTGCACCTGTATTGCAACAACATGATGGTCGACTAATGCGTCCGAAGGACATAATCACCGACATGAAAACAATGTATGGCATCCAAATAATGTACAATAAGGCGCATCAAGCCCTTGATTATACATTGTCACTTACCTATGAAACGCATGAGGAAAGCTTCCAACTGCTGCCATCATTCAGTTACGTGTTGGAACAATAAAATCCCAGAACGATTACTGACTTACAGTGCGATGAGAATGGTAAATTCCTATACTTTTTCATGTCGTTGGGTGCCTCACTCAGAGGATTCCAGAGGTGCATGCGTCCAGTTATTATCGTTGATGGTACCCATTTAAAGGGTAGATTTGGGGGAACAATGTTTGTTGCAACTGCACAAGATGGGAATGAACAAGTTTATCCAATTGCTTTAAGGTATGGTGACTCGGAAAACAACCTATCATGGGAGTGGTTTTTGGATTCCTTGAAAGGTGCCCTTGGCCATATAGATGATTTGGGTTTCATTTCTGATCGACATGCAAGCATTGAAGCAAGGATTTCTAAAGTGTTCTCTTATGCCACTCATACCATATGTTGCTGGCATTTTTATGAAAATATTAAGAAGAGATATCATATAAAGGATGTGGCTGTAATAATGGATAAAGCAGCCCGAGCGTACTCCGAGTTGCAATATAACCGACACATGGAAGAGTTACGCACTTTGCACCCGAATGCATATGAATATGTAATTGATGTCAGTCCACACAAGTGGTCCCGTGTTCACTGCCCCGGCAGAAGGTATAGGGTCATGACAACAAATGCTGCAGAATGCATAAACTCATGCCTTAAATTTGCATGGCAACTGCCTATGTTGACTTTGGCAGAGTTTATTAGGATTATGCTACAACGTTGGTTTCACGATCGTCATAGGGCTGCACAATCTATGTGTCATCAGTTGACCGACACAACACATCTTCTGATCCTAAAACGTGATGAAAGGTGTAATTTTTTAACCTTTAATCCAGTTGACTGGAACATATTTTCGGTGAAACGGGCTGGAAAATAGTTGACAGTAGACTTAACCCGGAAGACCTGCACATGTAACAAATTCCACATGGACCTTCTTCATGTTCTCACGCTCTCGCTGCCGCAAGGTACATCATACAATTTTGTGTACGATTAATATTACTTAAAAATCATACAATTTTATCATCGTTTTCAATGTTTTTACAGGGACCGAAACATGGATTTCACATCCCTCTGTGCGGACTACTACAAGCGACAAACACTTATTGATGCGTACTCGGTTCCTATTATGCCGGTTGGACATCCTTCCACTTGGATTGTGCCATCTGACATCACTGAGAGAGTCGTTCTAAATCCAAGCTCCAGAAGATAAGCAGGCCACCCAAAGGAGTCACGCCATATCTCGTCTTCGGAGAGAACATCCACACAGAACTGTAGACAATGTCGACAACCAGGGCATAATTCGAGGAGATGTTCTAACCAAGCTTTTACTGATGAAAATCAGAGCAGAGTCATTACTGAGGAATACAGACGCACGTGTAGTATCTGTCATATTGTTGGTCACAACAGACAGACGTGCCCTACTAGAGACGGTGGGACCGTGGAATGAATTGAGGCGTTATCATGATGACATTGTTATAATTTGAACTCGTATGACTTGTTAAGTAACTGAAATGCAATTGTATTTCAATATGATTTGTATATATACAAATGTAAATTTTTTTTATACAAAATAATTTGTAAATATACAAAAGAATTGGTAAATATACAAAACTGTTGGTACATATACAAAAGAATTTATAAATATACTAAGTAATTGGAACATATACAAAAGAATTGGTACGTATACAAATGAATTACTACAGAAATCTATACGGGCGTGGAGTTTGGAAATATTTCAACCCCCATCTTCTCCCGAATGATCCCCATATCGTCTTCAGACCAATCGAAAGAGTTTTTATTTGCCAGTATGTACTCGATCAATCTCAACGTGTGGGGACCACAGTTACCCCTGCAGTTGGACACATTAACAAGCGTTAATAAAACATAAGGTTTATACTAATACAATCTTAAAGTGACTATTATATAATGTCTTACGATTGCTTCTGTTGGGGGACATGTTTTCCCGACACGACGCTGACATCAAAGGTCTTACTTGTCTTCTCAAATTTCAACAGTCCTGCCGCTCGTTTAGTATGAAATCCAGGCCTGATGCAACATCGAGGGCACAAAGTAGCGCAACGGGGCTACCTGCTGCTTGTAGATATGAGCTTGGACCTCCTGTTTCCAGGGGTCGACTATGAACATCTTCCAGCATGTGAGGTCCACAGTCACCAGCAGCCAATGTTGACGCCCAATGTTGCACGGTATCAGGACCTGGAAACGTCAACAACAGGTGTTAGGATGTACAAAGCCATTTATATATACAATTGCAAACCATGTGAAGTAACACTTACCATGTCAACCTCGTGCCATGGACGGCATCCAATCGGGGCACCCCAAAGGACCGTTGTGAGGTCGTCATCCTTCCACCAAGACCTCAAAACACTCCAACGGCTCGGGGTGATCTGCCCGTGAGAATCGCGATGCATCATTTTCCTGTACTGGTGCTCTATAAAAGACTGCAGAAACAAAACACACATTTTTAATTGTTTTCAATACACACATAAAACAATGCTTAATCATTATTAATTTCAGTACTTACAAAAAATTACGAGTCCAATATGTTAACCATCTGACTATACACATTCGGGAAATCCCGTTGACGCTTCCAAAGAATATAGAGGTACGCGTCTATATGCTGGGAATATAAACACGTTAAGATATGTTAGGATGCTTACACATCTAAAAAAAATATTAAAATCAGGATTTACTGTCCCACATACCTCATCATCAACATCCATGAAGTTGGTCTGCAACCGATGGAACCATGCAGCATTAACAGGCTCCAGCAAATTGACATCACGTCTGCATTAATGTTCCATCAGGTACACATTTATATAATGCATTATAAGAAAAGCGGCCACCTAAATGACAATGAATTTTACTTACAGTTCCCCGTTTACATTCTTCTTGAAGGCTCGATACGTCTTCAACTGGGTATCGTCCACCGGTCCCTAGGGATTAAATACGTGGTCAGGTCCCTCTACTATTACTCTCACCCTCTTAGGTCGGCACGGATCTGTGTACGGGCTAACCAACTGCCAACCGCCCTTAACTACACGTCTGTGCTGTCGACCTCCCCCCAACAGAGTGTGCTCAGATGAGGATGAGGAAAGGGGAGCCTGCATTTCGGTCGGAGGGGGAGAGGGAGGGGGAGTCTTCTGCTAGAACGTTGGTACTAGGGGAGCCTGCTTTTCTGTCGGAGGTGGAGGGTGAGGGGGAGGGGGAGCCTGCTGCTCCAACGTCGGTGGAAGGGGAGCCTGCTCCTCTGTCGGAGGTGGATGGGGAGGGGGAGCCTGCTGCTCAAACATCGGTAGAGGGGGAGCCTACTCCTCGCTAGAAGGTGGTGGGGGAGCCTGCTGCTCGGACGTCGGTGGAGCCTAGAGCTCTCTATAAAGTGGCGGGGGAGCCTGCGAATCGTTCTGAGCGGGAGGGGGAGCCTGTAAATTGCTCTGACCAGGAGGGGGGCCTACTGCTCCCTCAGAGGGGGAGGGGGAGGGGGAGGGGGAGACTGAGCCCCACTATCCAAAAATTCCCCTCCGATATGTGGATCCTCTGTATGGGTTCTGAAGCCCTGAAGACCCCCGATCAATGCAAGCAACTCCCTATGTTGTTGCTGCCAATCCTCTTCACTCTTCCGAAACAAATCGAGCAACTCCCGGTGCTATTGTTGTAGATCCTCCTCACTCTTCCGGAGAACTTCACGCAACTCCTTCAATTTATGTTCTAAACGGACCTGAAATAATGCAACTTTTTTAATACGAAAACAATCAACAACTCCTGTTACTAAAAAGAAAACTACCATCTCCACTTACCTCCCCATCAAGTCGAACACCTGCACGGGAATCCTCTGTAGCGGAACCAATTCCTGGGGTGGTAAACAGAACCTGCCTCACTCGCCGGTGAGATGACTCAGATTCACCAGTGTCCATGCCTCTGAAATCTGGACCTGTAGGGTCTGAAGCCTCCGTCTCAGTACACCTCCCACACTCACCTTTCTCCTAGGGAAGAACTGCACTTGTAGTCGGCTCAGGGACAGTAGGAATGTGAACCCTCTCGTCCTGCACATACGGGCTCCCCCCCTCACTTAGGCCTGCAAAGTACGGGGCCACCGCCTCAGCTGTTGTGGGCATGATTTCTGTCCTCGCCGACATCTGAAAGCGTATTTAGATGAATGTCATTGTTACTTATCGTAAGTAAAAAAAATTACTTAACAAAAAAATTAATTACCTTAACACTAAAAATCTTCTCCAGCTTCTTCCCTCTAGGTTGTTTGGTCAACTTTCACTTCAACAACCGAGGGGAAATGTTTGTAACCCTTCGAGTCCCGAAAATGACGTCCAGTTGGGGGATAACCTCAAAAGCAAATATTTGCATCAAAGATACGTACAGTTATAATCCAAAACAATTTTTGAGTCAAAATTAAATGTACATGTTAGAAATCAAATTTCTTACCAAAAGGGTGTGTGATAGACCGTAGATGTTGTACCCTTCCACGGAATGTCCAACATCGCCCTGTGAATGTTGCCGTCTCTCCTCACGACATCGTGGTAAGGCATGCTTGAATGAAAATATAGAATGCCTATAGACATAGGCACCCCACGGGAACGCATCGAAGGTATTGATGTCCTCTACCAACCTAAACTGCCAAACTGGAATCTTCAATCTCTCGTCCACCCCCATCAGTATCCAGTTCAACATGTAAATGAGGCACAACTTCACATCATCGTATGCGTGTTGAAACTCTCCCTGGGTAAGAACAACCCTCAAGTCATCCAACGATACCTCATCATGTCCAGAAAAGTACCGTTGATGTATGTTATTCTCAACTGCAACATACATACTCGTGTCCGGTACAACTCCAAAATGTAATCTGGTGATGAGGCTAAATTCCACCTTCAAAAACCTCACCACATGGTTCCCTAACAAGAACCGCATCTCATCTGTCGGCCCATCATGGTCCAACTCCCGCAATAGCAGCTGATGAATAACACCACCCGAAAACTTCATCTCCCGGTGCATCGACATGAAATGCCCGAAACAGGAGGCCATGAACTGACGCCGATCCTCAACAGCAAACTCTTTAGGGACCCGATTAAGTGCATCGTTTATACGGGCGAGGGCTTCAAAATGGTTGTGTCGGGTCAATTTTCCCTTGAACCAATCTCCCTCTGCAGTTTTAAGCAATTCCTTCACACTGCTCGTCATCTGCAATGTCACAGAAATAGCACATCAGTAAACTGCACAAAAACTAGAAAATATTCTCGATTGTTTGAAACAAATTCTCGATACTTTTAAAATATTCTCGATCCTTTGAAAAAGTTCTCGATTTGTATAAAAAGTTCTCGATCCTTTGCAAATAGGCTCGATCCTTTGAAATTAGTATCGATCCTTTGTAAAACCTCTCGATTCATTGAAAAATCTTCTCGATCATTTGAAAAAGTTCTCCACCATTTGAAAAACATTCTCGATCGTTATGAAAATATTCTCGATCCTTTGAAAATACTCTCGATCCTTTGAAAAACCTCTCGATTATTTGAAAATGTTCTCGATAAATTAAAAAAATCTCGACCATTTGAAAATATTCTCGAACCTTTGAAAATAGTCTCGATCCTTTGAAAAACCTCTCGATTCTCTGAAAAACCTCTCGATTCTTTGAAAAATATTCTCGATCATTTTATAAAATCTGGACCCTTTGAAAATATTCTCGAACCTTTGAAAATAGTCTCGAGCCTTTGAAAAACCTCTCGATCCTTTGAAAAACCTCTCGATTCTTTGAAAAATCTTCTCGATCATTTTATAAAATCTGGACCTTTTGAAAAACATTCTCGATCGTTTGAAAACATTCTTGATACTTTGACAAACTTCTTGATACTTTGACAAACTTCTCGATTCTTTGAAAAATCTTCTCGATTCGATGACAAATCTTCTCGATTCGATCATTTTAAAAAATCTCGATCCTTTGAAAAACATTCTCTATCGTTATCAAAATTTTCTCGATCATTTTCAACAATTCTCAATCCTTTCAAAATAGTCTGGATCCTTTGAAAAACCTCTCGATTCTTTGAAAAATTTTCTCGATCATTTAACAAAAGCTCGATCACTTTGAAAAACATTCTCGATAACTTTCAAAAACCTCTCGAATCTTTCTAAAAAATTTTCTCGATCTCGCTTGAAATATTCTTGATTTATTATTATTATTTTAAATGAAATTGCTCGATACCAGAATATTGAACCTCATTTCAATCTCAAACCAAAACCACAACCAGTGTCAACCCTAATCTACAATTTCATTCAACAGAACAAGTCTAAAATGCAATTATAAGTTATGAACAACAAATTGATAAATAAAACAAACTCAACTTACCTTTGTCAGTCGCTGCGAAATATACTGTATTCCCGTTCCGGTCAATAAGCTGTCGATTTTCTTACCGTCGATTTCGTTGTCGTCGGTTTCTTTCTCGGTTTCTTTCTCACTGTTGCTTTTTTCAGACTCACAAAACGACTACTTTTCTCTCTTTTTCAATTTTATAGGGGTATTCTCGTCTGCTTAGTTTAAATGATACCCTTTAAACTTATATTACTAAACTGGTTACATTTGCACAACACCCCTCTCAAATAGTGCCATTCATTTATCGAACCCATCATATATTTTTCTAACTACTGATACTGTAAGGGGACAAGTGCATTTTATGCAATTATGTAAAAGGATCCTTTTTCTCTTTTACATTATGATCGGTTCAAACTTGGATATAAATCCAATTTCATTATTTGGCCAAAGATTAGGAGGCAGTAACAAGGTTTTCCCGGATCTCTATAAATTCATCTTCTTCTTATAATTAATACACAATCTTTTGAGGTTATTAATCAGAATAATTATTCTATAGATTTTTTTTTTGAGAGTTTTGCCTTTATTTGTAATTTGTAATTTGTAAATGATGCCCTCTAAACATATAAATCAAACCATCCCTTTTCATGTAACCTGAGAATTTGAATTTTAATTAGGAAATTAAGATGTGAAAGAATTGAAATTCCATGTATCTTGCAGTGAGCAAAGCATGACTTTAAGAAAAAAAAAAATTAAATTCGATCACATGTTGTGCCTTTAGATTTGTGCAATATCAGATAAATCAATCTCTCTAATCTATCTCTATATTGTAAAAAGGTGAGTAGAAGTGTAGAACTAGTGGGTCACATGGATATAATCATATATATTTGATGTAATAGTCCACAACATTGTAGAGAGTACATTTTTTGAACCCTGAAGACAGAGGTGTCTTATTGTCTAAAAGGGTGAGTAGAAGTGTAGAACTAGTGGGTCACAAGTATATATATATATATAAATTTAAAATATGATTCATTAAAAAAACTATACGTTATAATATATATTAAGTATTGGTGATATTATATTGTTCCTTTATTATTTTAATAATATAAGTTAACTAATAATTTTTATTTTCATAATTTTATTGACCAAAAAATTAGGAAACAAAACCGATCCATTTTAATATTTTAATTTACTATTATTTCATACATTATTACATAATACAGTGTGTATTATATATAATATAATTTTTTAGATGTTACTAAAACAAACTAAGTAAATACTGAACTCTTATAGTGATGACTTATATTATTTATTTTGTTAGGTTAATTATTAATATGGTCTTGATAAATTTATTTTATTAGTTTATCATTTAAATTTTATTCAAAATTATTATAAGTTAATTTGGTTTAACATGAATATTATAAAATTAAATTACAAGTATGTAAATAATTGTGAATTAAATATATCAATGATATAATGATATTTTAATTAAGCTACTGACATTTATATTTTATAAGCCATGAACTATTAAAATATTATTTTCAGTTATACATACGGCAGACCGTTACGAATAGATCTAGGTTTTACAACAAAATAAAAGATATTTTTTCATATACTCTTTAATTATATAATTGAAATGAAAATTATGAAAAAAAAAATAGATTGATTTAGTTATAAATAATTTTCTATTTATAAAATAGACGTGTTACATTTTAATTAGTTAATGTCTATGTCTATGTCTATTTTATTTATTTATTTGTATCATTAATTTTAAAACCAAATGGTATCACATTTTATTGAAAAGTATCAGATGTGAGATTCCACACTTTTTCTTGTATGAGATTCCTACCGATATTATTTAAAGATTGCATGACCTACAATATTAGTTTTTGTCTTGACCCCCCTAAAACTAAAATTCTGGCTTCGCCCCTCCCTGAAGAGGTTGGTCATATTAATTTGGAATAGAATCTTCCTCATTGAATTCAACTTTCTTAACGAATCATATATTGATTATTGACTAACACATCAATGCAAATTTTAGATGAATGATATGCAAAATCTAACTGATCATTGTTGTTCGTTTCTTCACATGCAAGAGATTTAATTAATTATTAATACATTTTATGTAAGTCAGCTTTAAAAGGACAACTTAATTATTACCCAGTTTGGTATTGCTTCCCCAACTACTTTTGGGATCAAAAGTGATTCTAGACATAAGACAGGGTGTTTGGTAAAATCGCGGGAAAGTGCTTTTGGTCACTTTTAGCTTCTCCCAACTGAGTTTGTGAGAAGCTACAAATACATGCTTTTGGATTTTGGCTTCTGCTTTTAGAAAATGCGCTATAGTAATATTAAATGAAATTTTACTAACTTTCCAACTTTGTCCTTGCCTTTAACGATTTTTTTTTTTAAAATTGACTAATATTTCTATACAAAAAAAAAATGTTGTCATAAGTGTATAATTTTTTTTATGATAATTAATTCAATAAAGTAGAATAAAAAAGAAATAAAAAATAAAGTAGAATAAAATAAATAAATAAAGAAATTGGACTAATTAATTAAATAAAGTAGAATAAAAAATAGGGCTAATAAATTCAATAAAGGACCATAATTATATAACACTTAACATTAAACACAAATAAACAAGAAAAATGTAGAGTATAGCACATTAGTATCATTTAGATATCTATGTCCTTTTAGTAATTTTACACACTCACAACACTTTTTATTTCAGTTTACAAAACACATTGAAATTGTTTTTAGTTCTCACAGCACTTTTGAAAATCAGTTTACCAAACACTCAACTGATTCTTTCCACAACAATTTTAAAAGCACTTCTCCCCACAACACAACAATACCAAACTTGGCAAATTACTTGATTAAGACTATGTTTGAGATTGTTTTACTTATGATATAATCAACTTATAGCTTAACTTGAGCAATAATCTAATTATTACTTGATTAAGGCCATGTTTGAGATTGTTTTGCTTATGATATAATCAACTTACAACTTAAAGCAATCATCAACTTATAAAATAAATTGATAGGTGTTTGGTAATTGATTTTATAAATAATCAACTTAAGAAAAAAATAAGAAAAATGTGTTCGGTAAACTTTAATTGACTATGAAAAATTACTAAATTGGGTATGATTGTTAAAATGTAATATATTTAAAGTTTTCTTTTTTCATTTTTTTCATTTTGTCCAATTTTCTTTTTTAAATCCAGATTTTTTCCCTTTTTTATCAACCGGTTCTATATATTTTAGGGTTTCAAGACTTTTCAAATTCATTTTAAATTAATAATTTTTTTTAAAAAAGTCATATTTTAATTTAAAAAAAATGAGCTGAGTCAACTCGTTCCTTCTAGACTCACTAGATCCACATCTAAAACTCAGTTCTCCAATTCCGTCTCCCTCTGTCGATCCACCTGGTTCTCGTCCTCCAGCAGATCGCCAGCCTCCTTCGCATGGCTGCCGATTTCTTCTCTTGCCGTCGAGTTCTAACAATTGAAATCACCGACATTCCATCGCGCAACCAATCGAAAAATGGAGGAGGCTTCCGACAATGAGACGGCAATCCAATTTTGATTGTCTTCCACCATTGCCGGAGGAAACTGGTGACGTCGCCGGAGAAGTGCGGTTTTCCACTTGCCTCTGTTGCCGGCGACGATAGTGGCCACTGTCACTGGTGGTCATAGATTTTTTTATTAAAATATTATATTTATATTTTTAGTTTAGAAATAATTTTGAGAGTTTGATTTTTTTATAAATATTATAAAAATAATATTTTTTGATATATTAAAGGTCATTGTTGTCTTTATATATAAATATCGAGGACAATATGGAAATTTTTCAAGTTTTGAAATTGTTTATCCAATAAACAGTTTTAAAAAGCAACCCCCCTACTAGTTTCTCAAAAACTTATTATTGTAGAAGCAAATTATAAAATAAGTGGATTATGGAGTGTTTACCAAACACATCATGGGTTCTAGATTACGAAATAAGTGATTATTTTATAAATTTAAACAACCATAAACAACCCCAAACATAGCCTAAGTCTCTTACATTACTAAAGCAATTAAGCACGAGTATCTTTGAACGAATTTCATTCCTTAAACATCAAATTTGGAGCAAGACGTACGTTGATCAAATTGAATTTGTGTTTGTACTTGGAATACAGTGAGGTGTTTTAATTATAATTAGAAGAAACAGAAAATAGAGTGTCACGTACTCACGTTGTTTGTGCTTAACTTAATTAGTGAACATAAATGATTTTACCAACCAAACATTACAACAAAAATGACCATTAAATTAGCATTTGGTTGAACGATCCACAAATTCTTTTTTTGTGTGGCAAGAGTGGCAATGCAAAGGTTGTTGTTACAGCTTCAAAAATATATTGTGGCATAAAGTGATAAAGGCCCCTGCAACTAGGGATGACAGATTGATAGCGGGTCGGGTTCGGATGAGTTTTGTAAAATCCAAACCCTCACCCGCGAAAATTTTCCTCATCCACGCCCGCCCTCGAACCCGCATAGGTAAACGGGTTTACGGGCGGGTTTGAACCTGCGGGTTATGGCTGCACCCATACCCTCACCCGTGAACCCGTGAACTCGCGAAACAATATGGGTTCACGAGTGGATGCTTCACCCGCGGGATACCCACAAACCCACATCCCACGAACCCTCGAACCCGCGATTTGTCATTTGTAAATTTGCATATGTAATCACTTATTGGATACTTAATTAAATTAAATTTCCATTTCTAATTCCATACTTGATACATTACAAAACAATAATAACCATAAAAATAAAACGATAAAAAATAATTCAAATGTCTATGTATGTTTATACACAAGTATTTTCCAACCCGTGAGTTTGTTTTCCCAATCCGCACCCGCCCGCTGACCCAACGAATTTTTCATTAAACGGATTCGTGGATCGTAAATTCACCATCCGTACCCGACCCTACAGGGTTGGGTTCGGGCGGGTGCCCGTGGGTACGGGTCAAATTGTCATCCATGCCTGCAACTAGGGGCGGAGTCAAGATTTTAACTTTGAGGGGACCAACATAAAACTATTGTTTAAGATCAGTCACACAAGACAAATGTAATATGTCTTTCTTTTATATGTCAAAAATCAATTATAATTAAATTCATCTGATTTTTTAATCAATTATAATTAAATTCATCTGATTTTTAAATCTAATTACAATTCAATTACATAATCAAAATGTTTGTGAGAAAATCATTTTTCTTCCTTTTTCAAAACTGATCTCTAATTTAGTATTATTATTATTATTATTATTTTATACAAATTCACGTAAATCTATAAGGGATCCTGTATATTTTTTTTTTAGAATGGATGATGCTCCATTAACACCAAAAGGCCGAAACCCAAAACCAAGCCAATCAAGCCCAATATTCTCTCTTCTCTCTCTCAAGTTCTTTTCTTCTTACCTTCTCTCTAACCTCTCGTCTCTCCGTCCTAACCTTTATAAACATTATCCACCATTTTCAACAGCTATTGATTCCATTCTTTATCTCTCAAAAAGATTATTACTATTGATCAACTCATCAAGACCTAATAATCTTAAAAAAATTAAATTTCGTTGATATAAATATCAGTTAGGGGGTCGATTATGAATCGATCCCGATTTGGGACCTTCTTTCTTTGAATCCTTGACAAATCTTATCTCATCATGATCTATCTTATCTCTAAGTTGCTCGTCAATCTCCACCTGCTCTAAGGCCCTATAAGCCTCCTAGTACGTCTTAGGTGGGTACTTCGCAAAGGATCGGAACAGCCTACCGATCCAGAGATTACTTCTGAAGTTAGCTAAGGTCTCTTTTTCCATAAACACTCCCATCTGGACCACTTCTTTGTGGAACTTTGCCACGTAAGATTTAGTGATTCTCCCAGTTCTTGGATCACGTATTGGAGTAGGATAGGATCCTTGGAATGGGGTTTAATTCCCTAGAACTAAGCATAAAAATCTGTCGTTAATCGTGTAAAAAAGTTAGCACTACTTGGAGGTAAATTTTTGAACCAAGTCTTGGCACAATCGATTAGGGTTGAAGGGAACAACACACTGATCATTGAGGACCAACTCTATCTATCTGGGGATATCGAGTATGTCCACCTACGTTGCAATTTCACGATCGGTCCACCGCGTTCACTCATAATCAAAGGCACATCGTTGCTCAGTAGAAAACTTCAGTTAGTGCACTTAGCGCCTCTTGGGGACGTTGGCTAGCTTTAACCTTTGCGAGGGGATCTTTAAATCAATTACAGAAGAAGGAGAGTTCCTAATGGAGGCTCTGCTTCTGGGATTGGCACCTGTTGTCTTCGACATAACTAGGTATGCATAAATAGAAGAAGAAGCAGGAGGGTTAGAGTGTGGAGGTATTAACTCAGGACAAGTGTTTGAATAATCTATGTCGTGAGCTATGGGTTGAGATGGAGGAGTATATGCACAAGGGCTACCCAATAATATATATTCAAGTCTAACAATATTTTCTTTATCGTCCATTTCAACAACTCGCATATATAATTCAGAATAACGATGGCGAATGATAAGATCCATACCAAAGAAGAAATTGTAAACGAAGCGTGATTAAAAGTCCGATATAAGAAGATGGATGTGTGAAAAACAGAGACAACGAGAAACTTCGAAAGAGAGTTCGAGAAATTAGGGTTGTAGTTTTAGAGAAGAAAAGAAGATTGCAAAGAAAGAATGTGAAAGGGAAAATGAAGAGTTTTCAAATATATAGAGAAGGGTGATGTCATCCCTAAACCAAAAACACGTGTGTGAGAGTGGAGGTTGGTGCACGAACTTCGAAGATCATACGCCATTCAAAATTCAAAAACCCATCAATGATTACTTTATTCACGTCGCGTCGCTTGGGAAAATCAAATGTTTGTGGCTAAATTTATATTCTTAGATGTTAAGTAATAATGAGCATGAATGAGCTACGAGTCAAAAATCGAAGGCAGATTAAACGAGTGAGTTCTTTTCTGATCGAACGAGATACTCGGTTCGAATGTTTAAGGGGGTATTATTATTGGTAAAATTTGAAAGAGCATCAGTTAGACTGAACTAACCTAAGTTGACCAAAGATGACCTCGCAACACCCGGTCGGGGTCACTTAAACCATCGGATGGAGTTAACTCAACTAAAGTGATAAGATTGACTAGGTAAAGATAACCATGTCAGGATTATTGAGATGATCGAGTTAAAGCCTCTAGTCAGGATAAAATCTTTGGTCGAGAAAATGAAGACTGGTCAGGACTAGCAGATGATATCTCGAAGCATACTCTGATAAGGAAGTAAATTCCCTTATAGATACTAGAATCTAGATTAGGCAAGAGATCTAATCCATACAGAATACGATCAATACGGATCCGGAAAGAAGAATAAAACGACTCCAACAAGTCAGAGTCTCATTAAATCTCAATAACTTTTCTTACTTGTACACCAAGAATTAAGGTTCTATGCATGTATAAATAGATCTTAAAAATACCCATAAGAGTGTTAACAGTAATAACAGCAACAAGAGCGAAAAGAGAGATAAAGTGTGTAAACAATACATTCATAGTGAAGATCTTTTCCTCGCCGTATCCGTCAACTGTGATTCTTTCCCTCATTGAATTTTTCACGTAAAATTATGTGTTTGCTTGCTTGCTTTCTTTTTCTGCTTTACTATTTGATATTTGATTTATGTTATCTTGTTGGACACACAGTTAAATTTACATAATTCAGAAATAGCCGTCAACAGTAGTAGTAGTAATAATAATATAATAGTAGTAATAATAATAATTATAATATACATATACTACTATAAAATGATGATTTATGACACATGCTAATGATGGTTTTTTAAAAAGTGTCAAAACTTATGACACTTACTAAAAACTATCACAACGTTACGATAATTTTTAAAAACCGCCGTAACGTTATGACATTTTTTTAAAAACCATGAACATGTCATGATGGTTTTCTAACATTGTCATAACTTTATGATGGTTTTTTAAAACCATTATATCTTGTGACGTTTTTTAATAAAAACAACAAAATATCACGGGTGGTAGCCCAGTAATTAACATTTTAAAAATGTTTTATCTATTTTTGTTCTAACTCAATTGATAGATAGACGAGTTTGGGGTTAAGACAAATGATTCACAAGTCAACGGCTCGAATCCTACCAAAAACCAAAAAAACTTTAAAAATACATGGGCTTTGGAAACATAGATATTGTATATATATATATATATATATAAAAAAAAAAAATTGATTTTTTTATATAAAATTATGTGAATTCTATAAGATATTATAATATATTTTATTCAAACTTAAAGTTATAGTATTTTATAAACTTCATTTATAATTATATTATTGAATCAATTTTTTATATATTATATTATAACATAAAAATACAAAATATTATTAAAAATTGATTATGTATAGTTAAAAAATGTTACATTAAAAAGTAAAAAATAGTAACCTAAATTGAAGGAGGGGAAATAAAAAGATAAAAAGTAATTTAAAATTAAAGGAGGGAGGTAAACTTAAAAAAAAGTTAAAAGTAATTAAAAACTAAAAGAGGGAAAAAAAAGTAAAAGAGGGAAAGAATGGATCTCACAATTACTATTAAGTTTCAACAACTCCATTAAGTCATTACCCTAACTTGTAATTTTTCACTTTCTTTTGCTTGCTTTTAGAGTGTTGGCCATATTACCCTATAGCAACCTCTTTCCCAACTTAAATCAATTTTTTTTCTTTCAAAATTTTCTCAAAGAAGCATTTCTACGAATAGGTTTTTCTTCTACTTTTGTTATGATCCGGGTTTGTGTTTTTTTTTTCTTTATTTCTTTTATGTTTTTGTTATATTTACTTATTTTTATATTTTCGTTTATTTTCTCATTTCAATAGTTTATTTTTATTTTCTTATGTTAAATTTGATTCATTGTGATATTAATTTAGGTTTAAAATTTTTAATTTTTGTAATTTTTTTTGTTTGATTGTGATATGTGAGGTATAAAAATAAGAACATTTTTTTAAATTTGTTTCTTGATAACGATTTGTCAAATCTTATTCCAATGGGTGTTGCTTTTGTTTGTAGTAAATTAAATTTTAAATTTAAAGTGTGTATATGTTTTTTTAATGACCTTATAAAAATTTAATTTTTTTATTCTATCTTATATTTGTTTTGCAGAGTATTTGGAGATAAGAAAGTTTTGGGATAATTTTACTCTCCTTACAAACAACTTCACTAGTGTTGACACTTTGTATAATTACATTTTTTTTTCTTTTAAGGAGGGAATATGTAGTTAAATTATGAGAGACATATTCTTGTAAATAAATTATATACTTTTTTGTATATGATAATATAATTGTATTGTTTTATTAATCTAATGTGATTATTCAATTATATTGATTTTGTTTGATTTTGTTTAATTTTGAAAGATAATCAGTAAGTTGTATTTATATATTTGATGAATTATTCAAAATTTAAAATTTAATGATATATAATTATTTTTTATTGTAGAACATATTATATAATATATTCTGCACTGATTTTTTGTTTTTAAATGTTTCCAGATTTATGATGGTTTTTAACCATCATTACATAATGACGGGTAAAAAGCATCAATAAGTTATGATATTGAAAACCATCATAAAATGGTTATTGACGTTGAATTCTTTGATGTTTTTAAACCGTCATAAACTAGTATTTATGATGGTTTTTAACCATCATAAAACACTTTTTTTTTCTAGTAGTATCAACAACAACAACAACAACAACAACAACAACAACAACAACAACAATAATAATAATAATAAGATGTTGTCAACCGGGACGTAGCTCAGCTGGTAGGTGGACGAGTTTAAGGTGGATAAATAACTCCTAGATCAACGGTTCAAATCATATCAATGATGAAAGCTTTCAAAAAAATACATTGTCCTGAATTAATAGATATTGTTATGATAATAATAATAAGATTTTCATATGCTAAACAGGGCATGAAATTACAAAGCCAACGCACAGAGATTAGCATAAGACATAGCACCCAATATTAAGCATTTTATTTATTTATTTATTTGTTGAAAACTATCGCACCCATTAACTTGGAGTGAAGGAGGGGGAAGGCTAATGGGTTATCCTGAAACTGAATCAGTATTTAAAGGGTTCAAAAAATAAATGACACTTTTTGGAGATTGTATTTCAACATTGTAATTACTTTAATAACTTATGTTTAAATGATACCTATTATGATGAACTGACAAAAATATCTCAAATAGTTGTTCCACATCAGATTTCTTTTATTCATTTTATAGTGACAGAGTTGTGAAGTAGAGAGAGAAAGTCTCGTTGAAACCCAGACAATCACTCGAACGACGACGGAATGGCGCTACTCAGACGCATTCGGGGGTCGAGTTCGATTCAATACTTCAAAAAAATAATCTCGATCCTTTGAAAAATAGGCTCAGTTCTTTCTAATATTTGCTCGATTTCGCTACAAAAATTCTCGATTTTCTAAAAACAAATCTCGATACTTTGAAAAAACTTATCGATCATTTGAAAAAATTCTCGGTCTTTTGAAAAAAATTCTCAAACCTTTGAAATTTTTTTGATCATTTGACAAATATTCTCGATCCTTTAAAAAAAATTATAGATCCTTTGACAAATATTCTCGATCCTTTGAAAAAAAATCTCGATCCTATGAAAAAAAAATCTTGATCCTTTGAAAAATTCTCGATCCTTTGATAAATATTCTCGATTATTTGAAAAAAAATCTTGATCCTTTAAAAAACGATCCTTAAACAAATATTCTCGATCCTTTGATAAATATTCTTGATCCTTTGAAAACAATTCTCAATCATTTGAAAAATTCTCGATCCTTTGACAAATATTCTCGATCCTTTGAACAAAAAATTCGCAATCCTTTAAAAAAAATTCTCGATCCTTTGACAAATGCTCGATTATTTTAATTCTTTCAAAAATATGCTTGATCATATTAAAAAAAAACTCGATTTGGCTACAAATATACTCGATTTAACTAAACTTTATTTTCAAAAATAAAATGCTTGATCCTTTGAAAAATAAAATATTCATACATGTTCATACAAAGACTGAAAAACAATTCATAACAAATGGATACATTGTGAAACCACACAAAAATATATGAAAATATATAAACGAAGATCACAAATATATATTATCTTCTTGTATAGAATCTGGAGAGAGATAAGTTTTTTGGAGAGAGAGAGGAGTTATCGTTTTCAAAGTGTAGATGAAAGTACAATGATAATAAAAAATAGATTATTTAAGGACAATTTAGGTAGTTTACCATAATAGGTGCATTTTAAACTTAAGTTATTAAAGCGGTGACATCATTGCAACAAAAAAAAAGTGATATATCTCACAATTTCCACTATTTGTAAAAGACTAATGCTAGATCACGTTAGTGGTGGTCCTGGTGGAGGCATGGAGCTTCCGATTAATCCCACCATACAAGTGGCATGACTATATGCCAAATTTATCTTCTATTTTAAAAATAAGTTGAAAAATAATAAATAAAACTCTTATTGTTGGTCTTGTTTTGATTAAAAGAATTAAAATGCTAGTTTTTTTTAATGAATTGTTTGCCCACTCAATAATACACTGCATTAAGAAAATTTTATTTGTCTTATAATAGTTTTTTTAGTGCGATAAATGTGAAGAATAACGAAAATGATTGCATCAAACCTAAGCTTAATACAACTAAGAGACAGATTGAAGGTGTTACCTCACCATTGAAACATACAACTCTGTGTGCTACCAGAGCAAGACTAGGGTAGACTACAGGACTAAATCATCAATCAAACTTTAGAGACTATGATTGTGATTAATAAACTAACAACCTAGCTGGCCTGGCATGGTTTCTATAAGATATGGTTTGGCGGGAAAGTTCACAACTCTCCCACTCACAATTTTCAGCTGTGTATTTAGTTTGTTACAAGTTTGTTACAATTCTGTTATGATCAGAGTATAAGTCAAGATAATGTTGACTTCATTCTCTCTCTCTCTCTCTATATATATATATATATATATTGAGCTGAGTCTGTAATTGAAGATAGAAGAGAAATATAGAGCAACATTAAAAAATGCTTTTTACAACCTTTTGGTGGCTTCTTCGTCTTTCTTTGTTTTCCAGTTTCTTTGTTGTCTCATGCATTTTATCAAACATCTCATGTGCATTTATAAAGTTCTCTAATTTTCTTCATGGTATCGGATCTTTATGTGACTAACGTCAATGACTTCAAGTTCATCTGATTCCTCAATTTGTCAACACGATTTGCGTCATTCTTCTAATAGCTCTAAAATGGATTTTGCTTCGCTTGCAAAAACTCTGAATGTGAGTCTTCCAATAAAGTTGGATCGAAATAATTTTGTTCACTGGAAAACACAAGTGATTGCTGCAATCAGAGCCTTAGAACTTGAAGAGTCCATTGATGGTTCTCGACCTGAACCACCAAAGTTTGTTGAAGTTCTCTCGTTTAATGGAGTTGACAAAGAGGTGATAAAGAATGATGAATACTCTGCCTGGAAGAGATCAGATCAGCTTCTCATATGATGGCTTTATTCCACTTTACGTGAGAAAATAATCGGAGAGGTAACTGCTTATACCTCTGCTAAACATGTTTGGGACACCTTGCAAGTTCTTTTTACATAAACTTCGCCATCAATTGCAAAGTATTAAAAAAGGATCAATGAGTGTTGTTGATTTTGCTCTCAAAATAAAAGAAATTGGAGATGGCTTGGTTACTACAGGTCAGGTAGTTACTGAGAGTGAATTGCGAGGCTGCTTGTTGAATGGTCTTGGATGTGAATATGATCTTGTTGTCTCAATGATTTCATCTCAAAAAGACACCATGAAGTTTTAAGAAGCTCAGTATCTTTTGTTGCTTCATGAACGTGTAGAACATCTGAACTCAATTTCACAGCTTGATATTTCTACTTTATCAGTAAATTTTGCTTCACATAGTGTCAATGACAAGAAGAATTATAGAAGTGATGGAAACAATTTTAACAACAATCGTGGAGGAAATAATCGGGGCTGAGGCAGAGGCCTTAATGGAGGTCGAAATAATCAAAGACTAATTTGTCAAGTTTGTGGTAAATCTGGTCATATGGCTCTTCAATGCTACACGCACTTCGATCAATCTATTCAATATAAGCCAAGTCAGAGCTCTGTCAGTCATGTTTTCAATAATACTAGTCAAGTAAATGGAACAAATATGGGTAGCAATCGGTTTATTAAGGAAGAAAATTTTCATCAACATCTTCTCATCAATATACTACTATAGAAACTGTACTAGATCCGTCTTGGTACGTAGATAGTGAAGCTGCAAACCACATCACGGCTGATGTCAACAATCTCTCTCAGAGGTCTGAATACAAAGGTAATGAACATCTCACTGTTGGTAATGGTAATAGATTATCTATCATGCATATAGGAAACTCTGTTGTGCACTCACAAACTAAGCCTTACTTGCCATTACAACTGAATCAGATTTTGCATGTACTTAGTACTATAAAGAATCTATTAAGTATATCCAAGTTTACTAAAGATAATGGTGCCATTGCTGAATTCTGTGATGATTGTTGTGTGGTTAAGGAAAAGATTACGAAGAGGGTACTACTTCAAGGTTTTTTTAAAGATGGGTTATATCAAATGCACCTAACTAGAGCTAACTCTATAAAGTCTTCACCTGAAGCCTATGTGTATGATTTTTCTTTACAATATGTTATGGATAATAAAGCTGCATTCAGTTATGAAGATGTATAAAAAAAGCAATAGCAATCCTATTGTAAATAGATTTACTAGGTATATACCAACTACTTTTGCTGCAGCTAGAACTAGTGCAATGGTGTGGCATGCTAAACTGGGTCACCTAGCCTTGCCTGTACTAAAACTTGTAATGAATTCAATGCATATTGGTTCATATCTATCTGATATTGAGTATTGTACCTCTTGCAAACTTGAATAGTTACACAGGTTGCCTTATCAAAGGCATAAAATCAGTTATACAGCTCCTCTTGAGCTGATATCTTCTGATATTTGGGGACTATCTCCTATTTCTTCACCAGAAGGATACAAGCATTATATCTTGTTTGTTGATTCATTTAGCAGGTTTACTTGGCTTTTTCCTTTTAGAGCCAAGTCTGAAGGTTTACAAGTTTTTCTCCACTTCAAAAAGAATGTTTAACTCATTTTTAATCTCAAAATTAAGGTCTTTCAGTCTGATATGGGAGCTTAGTTTCAATCTTTCTTGCATTTTCTTAAAAACTCAAACATTACACCTAGGTTCTCTTGTGCTTACACTTACCAACAAAATGGTATTCCTGAAAGGAAACATAGACATGTTGTAAAGACAGGGCTCACTCTCTTAGCTCATGCTAATATGCCCCTTAAATTTTGGTATGATGCTTTTGCTATAGCTGCTGTTCTAATTAACAATCTACTGATTGCTTTGTTGAAGTTCAAATCTCCCTATGAAGTTTTATATCACAAAAAGCCCAACTATAGTTTTCTAAAAACTTTTGGGTGTGCTTGTTTTTCTTATCTTAAAGATGTCAAAAAAGCACTGAAACAAATATTATGGCGTGCTTAATATTAATCTTGGGGGGGGGGGGGTGGTTAAACAAATTTACCCAATTTTCGATAAAGGTCAAGATTACAAAAATGCCCCTAGCTAGTTACAATAAAATCACAAGTGTAAAAAGGCAGAAATATAAACAACACTTGAGATATAAGTGGAAACCCTCTAAATGAAAAAAATCACGGGCTGATGAGTGTGCCACACTAGAACCTCGAATCCACTAATGGCAAGGAATTACAACCTAATCCCGGTTTAATCTACCACCACTACCTAATCCCGGTATAAGTGAATCTAGTTCATCTTGCTTGTGCTTTAAGCTACCTACTCCCGGAAGCAACACAAGTCTTACTTCTTAATGAAGAGATAAAGTGTCCTAAGTGAATATAAGATGATATTTAATGAACAAACAAGGCTAGGAAACCCTATATACTTATCTAGGATAATGAAATGACAATTAATGCAATCCTAGATATCAAGTGCTAAATGACATGTTCAAATAGCTTAGCTAAACATAGATCAATCAATCAATCCTATGAAGCTATCACAATACAACACTCAATTATGTCATCACAACAATCTCTAATTTGTATCTGAAAATATTCTAAGAGAATACAATTAATTAAAGAGATGGTTTAGCAAGCAAAAACATTTAACTTGTAAGAAGATAGTGAAGAGCTTACCAAACAAGATGTGATGAAGCAACCCTATCCATAGATGCACTCTAGATGAACTTAGAAGATGCAAGATGAAGTTTTGATGCACATGGGAATGCTTTGAGTGATTAAAAATGAGTTCTTAGAAGTGTTTTTCCTTTGAAATGTGTTCTAAGGAAAATATGTGATATTTTGAACTCTTACACGACCTTAAGGCAATGAGATATATATATATATATATATATATCTCATTGCCTTAAGGTCGTGTATATATATAAGATCCAAACAAAGTGATGTCGTTTTGGAAAAAACGTTCCAGCTTTTTCATTATGCGCTGGTGAGGTGCGCTGGTCGAGTAGCGCACCACCAGCGCACTGCCTAAAAATTTCAATAGGCGCTGGTCGAGTGGCGCAACACAAGCGCAAACCACTGAAATGTTTGCTTTGGTGGGTCTGCACTAGTCGAGTAGCGCACCACCAGCGCACACCCACTTTTTGCATCTTTGCACGGGTGCAGCAGCGCAACCCAGTGGCGCAACACTTGCGATAGTCCACTGTGAATGTTGGGCTGGTCGAGTAGCGCACCACCAGCGCAAGACCTATTTTTTCAACACTCAAATGCACAAAACACAATAAGTTCAAGAGTGTTGAAATTGCATCCTATTTTAATGCCAGCATGACATACAACTTTCATAGCAAGATGCAAATAGGTCAACAAGAGTCATTTAAACTAAAATGCACATAAGAAAACACTCAACATATATGATCAAGAGTTATTTATGAATATGTGAGTGTGTGCAACTATTTCTTCAAAGTAAGTAAGCATAAGAATTTTACCTTTGGTGCTTCTCCTCTTGAGGTCTTGAGAGCCTAAACTACCCTTACATGAACCCCAACAATGTGGTTGTTCACGAAATAAGCCAATCAACAAATGAGGACTTTTCAAGCACAATTTTGATTTTCATTCTACAAAGTGTTTGTTTATAGGATATAGTCTTTTACATCATAGGTATAAGTGTTTGTCTTCATCTGGAAAAGTTTTTATTTCTAGAAATGTGCTTTTTTCACTAACTAGAATTTCCTTACTCAGCTTTATTTTATGGTTCTTCACCTATATCTGCAAATCCATCTTTGCCATTGCCAATTTTCCATTGTCTAGATTCACAGTCATCCGTTTTACTTCTTATGCAAAGCTCTTCTCCAATGTCTTCAACTATTCATACCTATTGTCTCCCTTCTAATTCTCTAGTTGAGTCTGAGCCTACCTCCAACCCTCGTGTCATTCTTCACCACAACCTTTACTTATTGTGCCTCATCATCATATGCAAACAAGGTAAAAGTCAGGTATCTTTAAGCCAAAAGTTTATACCTCTTCGCATGCTATGTCTTCTGATGTGATGACAGAATTTGAGCCTAGTTTAGTTAAAATGACTCTCTTAAATCCTAAATGGAATCAGGCTATGGAGGCAGAGCATGATGTATTAATTGCAAATAAGACTTGGAAGTTGGTTCCTTTCTTTGATGGAATGAGTGTTGTAGGAAGTAAATGGGTTTTTAGGATACAAGCCTGATGGATCTGTTTTGAAGTATAAGGCAAGATTGGTGGCTAAGGGTTTTCAACAAGTGTCTGGTGTTGATTTTTTTGACACATTTAGCCCGGTTGTAAAGACTTCAACAATCAAGGTTTTATTTACTTTGGTTGTGTCTTTTAGATGGGATGTTCAGCAAATAGACATCAATAATGCCTTCTTGAATGAAGATCTTCATGAAACGGCCTATATGGAACAACCACAAGGTTTCGAGAACTCAGAATTTCCTTCTTATGTGTGTTTTCTTAAAAAAGCTCTCTATGGCTTGAAACAGGCGCCAAGAGCCTGGTTTCACAAGCTTAGAGATGCTCTTCTTCTTTGGGGTTTTACAAGCAGTACATATGATATTTCATTATTTGTTAAAAGAACTGGTAAGGATGTTGTGTTTCTATTGGTATATGTGGATGACATTTTAGTCACTGGTAGCAATGTTTCTCTTGTCTCTCAGGTTATAGCTGATTTGAACTCTCAGTTTGCTTTAAAATCTCTTACTCAATTAACTATTTTTTGGGTTTTGAAGCTTCAAGAACAGCAACTGGTCTTTACTTAACTGAGACAAAATATGTGATGGATCTCTTAAAAAAGACCGGTCTTACTGGCTCTAAGCCTGCTGCTTCTCCTACTGCTCTGGTTCTAAGTTGTCTTTACATGATGGTAAGCCATTTAAGGATCTTACCTTGTATCGCAGCACCATTGGGGCCTTGCAATATCGAATTAACACCAGACCTGACATTGCCTTCATTGTTAATAAGTTGAATCAATTCTTGGTCAAACCTACAAATGCACATTGGCAGACCTGCAAGAGGGTGCTTCGATACATTAAAGGAACGACTCAGTTTGGTCTGTGGTTCAAGCCTTGTTCACAGCTCACACTTGAGGTCTATACTGATGTTGATTGGGCGAGTTGTGTGGATGACAGACGATCTACGAGTGGTTGCTCGATTTTCTTTAGTTGGAAACTTAATTACTTGGAGTTCTAAAAAGCAATATATGGTGGCAAGGTCAAGTGCAGAGGCTGAGTACTGGTCTCTTGCACAGGCTTCAACTGAAATTATATGGGTTTGTTCTCTGATTCAGGAACTTGGATTTGTTGTTGCTCGAAAACCAGTGTTGTGGTGTGACAATCAAAGTGCTACTGCTCTTGCTAAAAATCCAGTTTTTCATGCACGAACAAAGCATATTGAGATCGATGTTCACTTTGTTCGAGAGAATGTAGCAGCTGGGATTTTTGATAAATGTTATGTTCCAACTGAATTTCAGGTTGTTGATGTTTTTACCAAAAGCTTGGTTGTGGATCGGTTTGTGTAATTACTATCCAAGTTGAACATTTTTTCCTCATCAATGTCCAGCTTGAGGGGGAATGTGAAGGATAATGAAAATGATTGCATCAAACCTAAGCTTAATACAACTAGCAGACAGATTGAAGATGTTACCTCACCATTGAAACATACAACTCTGTGTGCTACCAAAGCAAGGCTAGGGTGGACTACAGGACTAAATCATCAATCAAGCTTCGTAGACTATGATTGTGATTAATAAACTAACAACCTAGTTGACCTGGCAAGGTTTCTGGAACATATGGTTTGGCGGGAAAGTTCACAACTCTCCCACTCACAATTTTCAGCTGCGTATTTAGTTTGTTACAAGTTTGTTACAATTATGTTATGATCAGAGTATGAGTCAAGATAAGGTTGACTTCATTCTATATATATATATATATATATATATATATTGAGCTGAGTCTATAATTGAATATAGAAGAGAAATATAGAGCAACATTATAAAAATGCTTTTTACTGCCTTTTAATGGCTTTCTTTGTTTTCTAGTTTCTTTGTTGTCTCATGCATTTTATCAAACATCTCATGCGCTTTTATAAAGTTCTCTGATTTTCTTCTGTAAAATCTGAAAAAATGTTTCAGAACCAAAGTTACATAACGTTGTGAAACCAATTCCACAACATTATTTAACTAAACGTTTAGTTTTGTAATATTGTAGAACATATCCCACAACACTACGTAACTTTGGTCATAAAATTTATTTTATGGACCGACCTGGCGAGAGACGAACTTTATATATATATATATGTGTGTGTGTGTGTGTGTAGTTTTCTCCTACTGCATCTCTTATTTTAGCTGAAGATGATCGAGAACTTTGTCGAAATTTATCGATTATAATGAATTTTGATATGATTATTTAATTATTTATTGAAAAAAAAAAGAAATTCATTAAAGGTATTTAGGTAAAAAAGTAAAGAAAAATTAATTGATTGGAAATTGATAAATTTAAATTCCATAAAATTTTATGACTTTTTATTTTATTTTAAAAGGATCATCTAGTTTAAGTTTTTAACCAAGATCTTTTATACGACATATACGATGTATATATAAATCAGCCTAGTTCTTTTTCAACTATAAATTTTACAGTGATATAAAAATATATGATTTGAACCTATAACCTTACTGATATTGGTATGACAAATTTGTTCAGAGTTGTCACTTCAAACTTTTCATTTAACTAGATTATATAGACCGCTCGGTGTGGTTTGGTGAAAAGTATTCATTAAATGTGTTAATGTACCTTGTTTCGACTCATCATTCGTATCGATTATATAAAAAACAAGAATAATACTAATTGCTAAACATCTTATCAAAAAATCTGTTTTTTTCATTTCAACACATGCAACATGTTACTTGAGAATGATGTTTTATTTCATCTGTCACATGTATCCACTAACCAGCTAACATTTCAAGTGTCATATATATTATGATGAAAATGGTATGATTTTAGATTGGATGTGTAGCATTACCGAAAAAACAAACTTGATTATATATAGAGAGAGAAATTTCTTTTCTTTTATTTCTGAAGTTATAATTATCATCTCAAACATAAATTTTTGATGACATTTATCCACTTATTGTCCGTGAGGATCGGACTTATTTATCTCTAAATTAAACATGTGGTTCCTATATAATCACTTTCATGGACAGAAAGTAATAGCGTAGTTAGCCCCACCGGTGCACGAAAAAGTGCTACTGCTATCATCATAAGCATAACTGTAAGCCTGAGGACACTGGTCCTTGAAAATCTTCGAGTAGTTCGTTGGTGGGCATTTATCAGGAGTACCAAACTCCCCAGTGCAACAGTACTGCGGCTGATTCAACGCGGCACATGCACTCTTACAAGCAATTGTACTTCCATCCGACCCTTTCACAGCCAGCTCTGACGGGCACACGCTGTTTACATTGGCTGAACAGCTTGAGGTAACGCAAGTAGGACCGGAGCCGCCTTGTGGGGTTACAGAAACAGGCAAATTAAAGCCATCTACAAGACTAACATCGTAGAAATCTTGTCCATTATTTGCTGCAATAGTGAATTCTACAAGAGACGCTGGTGGGGCTGCGCCTGCGCCGTTGCATGTGACCTCGCCTGAGCCACAGTCTGCAGTTGGACAAGTGAACCTGCCAGAGGCTGTGGAGCATTGTGTTCGGGCCCAAAAACGGCCTGTCCATGGGGCACTAACGTCGATTGATCTTGTTTGTGTGGAGCCTAGCTCAAATCCCGTGGTTGATAGTTGTGCTCCGCCGCCACCGGTTAGAGTTCCTGGCCAAATAGTGTACTGACAATTGTTTTTGATGCTAATGGTCGCCATGTGAGCCCCTGCAATATCAATTGTTGAACAAAACGTTATCAATATCTTGTTTACCATCAATATAAATGCATGTATTGTCATATACACTAACCGTTAAGTTGCTGGATTGAAAGCTAGAAGTTGATTTTAATCTAAGGGTCTATAAAATTTAAAGGTTTCAAAAAATATATATTTCATTTCGATGACTACCTATTAACAATACAGATACTGTATTGTAATAGCTAAACCCTGTCCGTGGTGATGAGTTTATCAGGAATAGAGCAGTTGAAGTACATGCATGCATACATAAAATCCAAAACAAATATACTAGATTGACGAGAAACTAGATAAAATATAGAAATTGTAATTTACCAGAGACGAAGAGCGCCAAGGTAAGGCAAAATATGACTTGAGTATTCATCATATTTCGAAATTAATAATGCTTTGATATTTGAGGAAGTAGCTGTTAAGTGTTTAGTTAAAACGAAGGGAGGTATTTATAGGCTTGAGTGTGATACAAATTCAACAAGTTTTAGCCTCCACAGTTGTCTTTACATCCGAAAACGTGGAATAAATTAACAAGTACATGAACTTGTCAAAATGCTGCAATCAATGGAAATGGAGTAATGCCGTGTTGGTTCCACACTTCCACCTGTTATGTTTACTTGTATGAAATATTTTTATCGATCTTGCATTGATTAGTCTACCTACATATTTAATAACCGAATTATATCAAATTGATTTTAATTGTTGAAAAAATCTTTAATTTCTTAATGATGTAGTCTCAATTTCTTAAGACATTTTTAGTTGTTATTAAACTTAAAATAAGTGTAATTTCACATTTACTTTACGGATACTATTGGCTTAGTAAAGTAATATATAAAATATAAAATATTGTTATGTTTCAATACATTTGATCGTATCATATTTTCTCTTAATTCAAATGGTATGAAATCATATACATTTTATAAATACGTATGTAAAGTTTTGATGACATCATATATATTTTATAAACATGTATGTACAGTTTTTTCTTCCATATCGTGGAGTAGATATCACTTGATAGGTAACCAAGTTATTCCTAAGACTTAAGATCGGGCATTTTAGGCCAAAAGAATGATAGTGGAGTTAACTTCCCTTAGCAGAGGGCCAGAGGCAAAGAATTAGAATTTCATGGCTTCTATGTGCATTTAATTAAATTCAAAAGAAAAGTTTGATTTTTGTTGAGGTCATGCTCTTCATAGAATTAATACATTAGGCTCCATCAGGTATACGAGATTAGATTGGATTGAGATGAGAGAAGGGATTATATGAGATTAAATTGGATTGGACTGAACTAAATTAATATTATATTGTGTTTAGAAAAACATAGGACTAGACTAAATTATTATTATACGTTGTTTGGTGAAACATGAGATTAGACTAAATATAATAATATTTTAAATTTGATAATATTTTTAAATTGAATAATAAATTATTGAAATATTTTTTTGAAGAAAATAAAGGTTTTAATTTATATATGATTAAAGTAAAAATATATAAAAATATTTTAAAATATAGAATTATATTATTTAAAATAAATTTAAATATTTGTACAATTTTATAATTTGTTTATTTAATAAAATAATGTTCGAAAAAAATATTGGTGGGATTATGGTGGGTCCAATGAGTTTAAAGAATTAAAATAATCTTAGTCCCCGGTAATCAAATGAAAATTGAATTACAAATTATTGAAATAATTTTTCGATAAATAAATATTCACACACACATATTTATCGTTAAACTTATTTTAAACGAATATTCACACACACAATAAATTTTTCGATTTATTTTTTTAAACGAATTTAAATATTTTTAATTTTTTCCATTTATTTATCGTTAAACTGTTTTTAAAAGAACTAAAAAGATAAAATAAACGTAATCGTGTCCAGACATAATTAAAAACAAATTCATCAATTTTGTTTGGTTTGCATAATTCCACCCAAATAGGATTATGAAAATAATAAAATGGAACTATTAAGTTGGATTATCTTGGTTACCCTAAACCCATATTCTAAATATAGCATTTAGGATTAGTAGGTTTAAGTATATACTCGATTCATTCAACATCAAATATATTTAAATATTGAAAATATAATTTCTTTTATTGGTTTAGTTAATAGAGTATTTTTTTTTTCTTAACTTTTACAATTTTTTCGGATTAAGATAGGAATTTTGACTCAAACCTATTAACCCAATAGATGTAGGTGTAGATACTAACCGGTTATTTTTACGTGAATGCCTTATCCCAATCTGCTTTTCTACTACTTTTGTTTTTTATTTGTAGGTCATTTCCACGTGAATGTCTTATCCCAATGTTAGATAAATCTAACAATTATTATTTGACAGTTGAGATCTTTTTGTGGTTATTTTTTATCATAATCCTCCTCAAGTTTACTATACTACCCATTTTCCTTATCTAGTTTTATTAATAGTCAAAAGCCCCCTTTATTTCATTTATTTCCCATTATACCCCTTTTTGTCAGTTTAGTTGTTAAAAAAGTGAGTTTTGGCACATTCAAAGTATTAAAAAGACATTTTCCTTCTCTAAACGTCTAGTTTGTAATAGTTTGATAAGGTTCAAAATCAATTTCAATGACTCAAATACAAACTCATTAGCCATATATCGTCAAGCTTTAATGGTGGTTGTCTAGTAGCAAGGTTTAGTTTTTGGTGCGAACGGTTAAGAGGAACAATTGAAGAAGAAGAAGATGAAAACTAAGGGACTCATGAGAATATAAGGGACTACTAGAAGGGGTGGCAAAAATCTCCGACCCGCCCTAAATCGGAGGGCCCCGATCCGTTCGGGATGGGTTTGAAGCACTTAAAATAGGGCTCAGGTCGAGTTTGGTTCAAACTTTTTTAACCCGATTTATCGGGTCGGGTATGAGTCAACCCCTTATGCCCCAACCCATCCTGGTTGACCCGGTATTTATATAATCTCTTTGTCTTTTTACGTAATCATATTTTATGTATGTATGAATTTTAATTGTATGTTAAAATATTTTTCGATGGTGTATGTTTGTATTTAAGTATATGTTTAAATTTCTAAAAAAAAAAAAAAAAGTGTGTGTGTGTGTGTGTGTGTGTGTATATATATATATATATATATATATCTTAATTTAATGTTAAAATTTAACTCAATGTCCTAAAATTCAATCATATGGTAAAATAATTTGTATATTTAGTGGTTTGATTTTTTTTTTAAGGATAAAACGAATCGGGTCATTCGGGTCGGGTTTGGGGCTCCCCTGCCCCAATCGAATCGGGTTTGAGACAGAAATCGAAAACCCATTCGAGTCATGGGTCGGGTTTGGGGAAACCTCTAAAAAATACGAGTTTCGGGTTTGGGGCAAACCGGTCCCGCCCCAATCTAACCCGTTGCCATCCATTACTACGAGTCTCTTAGTTTATTTGCATCAGGTCGATATTCAAGTTAGGTTATCAATTACATCCATTTATGTTATACAATATTTAATTTATCATTTTTTTAATCTTTTTTTCTTCGGAATTTAATGCCTTTTTATGTTATTTAACCTTTTTACCCTTCATAGTTATTACTCATTCATGCATTTGTGGTTTATTTACTATTTTATCCTTCATAATTTAACGGCCAATGTGTCCTTTTAACAGAATAACTAACGGCAAGGGGATAATAGGAAATAAAGTAAACTAGGGGGATTTTGGCTATTATGAAACTAGAGGGGAGAAATGGGGAATAGGGTAAAATTGACGGGAAGATTGTAATAATATCTCTAAAATCAATCAAAGGAGATAGTTATTTGGAAGAACAGAAACATGAAGGATATTTGCAAAATTATCAAAAGAAGGGATAAAATGAGACTCGCATTCTTTCTAAAATGCAATTTTTATCTGGGACAATCCTATCGTATTACTGAAATCATGAATTGGAAAACACAGATTGACCAACATCTTGTTTATTTTTGGCAAAACAAAGCAATAGGTTGGCATAGGTTTAGACAACCTACGTTTAGAATTTAGGATAAGCATGTAAAATTAAAAGTCTTCTTATAACGTCACAATAATGCATGCCCCAATAATACTTGGGATCCTAGTCCAGCCTAACGTTGATTTTCACTTGACCTGTCGTATGATAGTGTGATACGTTTGAAATTTAGTACAAGCATGTAAAATTAAGAGGTTGTTTGTATTTTTCCCTTGGAACTTAATGAGAATCTGAATTCAACTCATTAAGTAATTTGTTTATTTTTTAAGAGGTCAAACAATTTAAAAATATCAAAAACAACTTAAAAAAAATAGTAAGAAATCATAACTCTTAATTTAATTCCAAATCACTAAATTACAAAATGAAATATTCTCTTCCAAGTCTATCTTCCTAAAGAATATATATTTTCAAATTTATCTTGATTTGATATGGTGTAGAGATCTTTCGTTTAACTTATTTCTTTTTTTTTTCAAAATACAACTACAGTCAGAACCCAGAGATACTATCGCAGAGTGGTTACATATATATAACAACTCTCACATCCGGAGAGAGGGCTATTCTTACAAATCAGGAGAAAACTCTCCGTACATACTTGTAGAATGCACATGGTGAGACTCGAACCCCTAACCACTATATGTGGAAGAAGGTGCACAACCATATCTACTAAGAGGTGATGTGCAACATATTTCTTTTTTTTTTAAACTGCTATTATAATAATAAAAAAACACATATTCACTTCTCATAGAGACCGGAACCTATATTAAAAAAAATCATTAACTTTTTTTTAATTTAGCTTCCGGTGCATATGATTCCGGATAAAAAAAAATAAAAATGGTTTCCTCAATTATACATACCGGAAACTTGGATAACATCCAAAATAATTTAAACTTTTTTATTTTGACAATAAATTGAACTTTAACTTTAACTACAGAATATGTAAAATTATATTTTTTGATGAATTTTTTGTTTTGTTAAATTTAACTTTGTTTGCATAAGAACATGCATGTTAAATTACATTTTTTAAGTAGCATGAGTATAAATCTAAAATTACTTATTTTCAGTCAATTTTATTATTAAAAAACAAATATGTTAATAATATATTCAGATGTGAGAAAAATAAAATATGTTATTTAGGTTCAGATTTCAATCTCTATTCAATATTAAAAAAAAACATGATTATTCAGTCTTCAGACACAAAAAAACCACCTAAATCTCATTATAATGTAACAATAATGTTTGCCCCAACAATACCAGAGAGATCTTCAATCAGCGTAACGTTGATTTTCACATATCTTACAGAGTAATGGATTTCTAACCCACCTTGATCACATGCAATAGGGTGACATTTGGACTCACATGACATGCGGTAACTGGAAGGTGAAATAAATCGAATCCCATATCATATCATATATCGTATATCATTTATATTATATATATATATAGTCTTTCTATTGTCAGTTCGAACTGATATAAAATATATGAATAATTATCTCGGTGGCCATCAACTCTTGCCACCATTATCAAAATGGCAACCAGATGGGAAATTGGTTTCAAAATGACTATTTTTTGAAACTATGTTACACTAATGATCATTCCATCCAATTTCATCCAATAAGTGGTATTTTGGTGAATAAGGACTAAGGACATATCATTAATTTATTTTAGATATTTTTTAGAAATCAATTTTTCTTTTATTTTTTGAAACAAATAATTATATTTAATGTATGTATATACGTATAACATATATATCAAACTTGTATACGTGTGTGTATATATATGTTTCTTTTTTGATAAGATTAAGGTTAGAAAATCTAAAAATTCTAAAAAATATATTTGAGATAAGTTGAAAAGAAATATATATATATATATATATATATATATATATATATATATATATATATATTCCTTTTTGAGAATATTAAGGCTATAAATTCTAAAAATTCTAATAAATATATTTGAGATAAGTTGAAAAGATATATATATATATATATATTTTCTATTTTTAGAAGATTAAAATTCTAACAAATATATTTGAGATAAGTTGAAAAGAAAAAAATAATAATATATATATATATATATATATATATATATATATATGGGGGAGGGGAGGGGAGGGGGAGGGGAGGAATATAATTATTTGTTTCAAAAATCAAAAGAAAAAATTGATTTCTAAAAAATATTTAAAAAAAATTAATGACAACCCCTTATTCACCAAAGTGCCACTTATTGGATGGAATTGGATGGAATGGTCATTAGTGTAACATTGTTTACCAAAAATGGTCATTTTAAAACCAATTCCCCATCCGGTAGCTATTTTGATAGTAGTGGCAAGAGTTGATAGTCATCGGGGTAATTATCCCTAAAATATATTAAAAGATGTTTTGACAAGTGCACACAGTCAAGTCAAAACATTTAAATCTAATGACTCACATGTAAGGAACTACTATATATTATATCAGTTCGAACTGATAATAGAAAAATTATATATATAATCATTTTCTCTTTAGTGTGTGCTGATATAACTTACATCAGTGCATTGTATGTGAACCATTAATTATGGAGAAGTTTTGACAAATACATATACTTTGAGTTAAAATTTAAATCTAATGGTTCACATCCAACGTATTGATAAATTTATATCAGTGTGTACTGATTTGAAATTATATATATAGGTTGTGATGCAAGTTGCAATCTAGAATCACAGGAACCTAATTACTTCGCCCCACTCAATACTTATATATGCTATGACTAGTTTCATAGTTGCATGCATGTCTCGTTTGAAATTGCTAAATTTCTTAATGTCAATGTCTTAGCTTAGACTAGGCAATAACATTAATAAAAGAACAAAATTTTCTCCCGCAAATAGATTGATAAAAACTTCTAATTCCAAGGAATATATAAAATCTCACACTTAAAATTTTTCAGATGATATATATAATTTCTCATAAATACGTAAAAATACGGAAATTTAACAAATGGAACGTTCATGTTGTCTTCTACGTAGATTTTCATCAGAAATGAGGTAAATAGATACTCTGGTCGTATGAGTTTAATAGTTGAATATATTAATAAAACTATACGTACACTCAAGTTACTCTCGCTTTCTCTATGTTTTTCAACAGCTAATTTTCTTCATTTCTCTTCCTCTGACGAAGATACCAATTTGAAATGGAGTTCTGCTGAACCGCTATCAGCGGAAGCTCAAAGGCAGTCGACTCATAAGTCAACAGTCATGACCTGATTTGTCGTAGTAAATAGATATAGCAGTGGGTCGTGTTATTACGAATTCGTTTCATTTTGTTATTGGGTTGTGTTAAAATTATTCCAACCAACACGATCCATTAGCTTATGTGGAAATGGTGAGAAATGTCACATTTTTTTTTGGGTGAGTTGTAGTGATGTCACCAGTTTAATAAGTTAAGTTTAAAAGACACCTATTATGGTGAACTACCGAAATTGCCCTTAAATAATCGATTCTTTATTCTTTAAAAGTCTCTCTCTCCAAAAAAGTTCTGTGAAAAAAAAAGTTGTCTGAAAATCAATCAACTACTCCCCAGTCTCTCTAAAAAACAAGTCTCTCTCCAGATATTACACAAGAAGGTAAACAAATATTTTTGATCTTTATTTTTATTTTTTCATGCATGTCTGTGTGGTTTAACAATGTATGAACAAGTATGGACATGTTGTCTCCGTTTTTTTTATGTCTACGAGTTGAAAACTTTTAAAAAAATAATGTATAAACATGTATTCATTTTTTTTGGTATTTACATTTGGCCGAGCTGATTTGAAGTGGTGCAAACAAGTTTAAAATCTTGGGTATAAAAGCTCGAAAGCATTTTTAAAAAGATCGAAAGCATTTAAAAAAAGCTCGAAACATTAGTAAAAAAGCTCGAGCATTTTTTAAAAAAGCTCGATCTCTCACAAAAAAAAAGCTCGATCCCTCACAAAAAAAATACTCGATCCCTAACAAAAAAAACTCGATCATGTACAAAAAAGCTCGATCCCTAAAAAATGTTCGAGCCATATTAAAAAAAAACTCGATCATGTACAAAAAGAGCTGGGTCCCTCACAAAAAAAACTCGATCAAGTAGAAAAAGCTCGATCAAGTTAAAAAAAAACTCGATAATGTACAAAAAAAGCTCGATCTCTTACACTTTATATTTTTGTTTAATCCTTTATAATTGTAAATTTAATATTAACTATTATTTTCTTAATAATGATTTTTGATGATGATTTTGACAGGACAAAGGAAATTGTGAGAATAGTTATATCTTACAACGGTCGATGGGAGCAATTACCCGACGGAAGTCAGAGGTATTTAGGTTCTGATAACCAAGGTTTGTATGTGTCAAATAATTTGACTTACAACGAACTGGTGTCGATCGTGCAAACTGTTGTGAAGTATGATGAGAACAAATACAATACTGATCTACAATCTATATCAATCGTTCCTAGGACTACATGTCATACATTTATAAGAAACGATGATGATGTTCAGTTTATGCTAGGGAAAGATAGGGTGATCCCTCAAGTATGTGTTAGTCTAATCAAGAGGCCAGCAAGAGGTGTCATTGGTAAAGATATCCCTCATCGTGATAACACCCAACAATTTCGATCGTCAAGTGGAAGCAACAAGTTATTCACATAAAGAAGTGGGATTGATGGTCGGAAAAACATGTGTGTTGTCCCACTGGAAGTAGCCGGCCATGCTGATATACTGGGATCTCAATTCGACGATGTTTTTGGTTGTCAAATTGAGATGAATGGTAGACAGTACAACCACCAATACGGTGAGATCTGCAATGACATCAACAATGAGCAGAATACAGTACTGAATGTTGGGCCGATTCATAAGATGGATAATGAGGGCAATTTTAATTCGGTAGATAATGTAGAGAACAATGAGGATGATGAAGAACTTATCCAAACGGAAAGACGTGCAAGGCGTGTACACAGATTTAGTTCAAGTGCACCAGATATAGCTGAGACCTCCGAGGTTCGGGCTAATGTAACTCTAGATGATTCTGATAATGCCACAATGTGGGTTATTCCAGAAGCATAATCATACTCGTTTGGTATGGGTGGAAGCAGAAGCTTGGTTGAAGATGAATCTACAAGCATGATAAATAAAGGGCAATTTTTTCCAGCGATAAAGGATTTGAATAGACTAGTAGGCCATTTTGCAATGCGGCAAAACTTCGAGTGGAAGGTGAAAAGGTCCAATAAGACAACATTATATCTAGTTTGTTTGATGAAAAATTGTACGTGGAAGTTAAGAGCGGTGATGAGAGATGAAAGTACATACTTTCAAGTAAGAATTTTTTTCAACAAACACATTTTTCCGTTATAGGAAATTCACCGCCGCCACCGACAAGCTAGTGCAGTCATAATTAGAGAAGTGATTGCACCTAGACTTTAACAACAAGATGGTCGACTAATTCTTCTGAAGGACATAATCGCCGATATGAAATCAATGTATGGAATCCAAATCATGTATAGTAAGGCACACGCCGCCCTCGATTATGCGTTGTCACTGACCTATGGAACGCATGAGGAAACATTCAAACTATTTCCATCATTCGGTTACGTTTTGGTATAAAAAAATCATGGCACAATCACTGACTTACAGTGCGATGAATATGGTAAATTCCTATACTTTTTCATGTTAATGGGTGCCTCACTTAGATGATTCCGGACGTGTATGCATCCAGTAATTGTCGTTGATGGTACTCATTTGAAGGGACGATTTGGGAGTACAATGTTTGTTGCAACAACACAAGATAAGAATGAACAGGTGTATCCAATTGCTTTTGGGTACGACGACTTAGAAAACAACCTTTCGTGGGAGTGGTTTTTGGATTGCTTGAAAGGTTCCCCAGGTCATATTGATGAGCTGGTTTTCATTTCCGATAGACATGCAAGCATTGAATCAGTGATTTCTAAAGTGTTCCCTTATGCCACCCATATCATATGTTGCTAGCACTTTCTGAAAATATTAAGAAGCGATATCATAGAAAGGATGTTGCCGGAATAATGGGCAAAGAAACTCGCACGTACACCGAGTTTGAATATAACCGGCATATGGAAGAGTTAAGAAACTTGTACCAGAATGCATATGATTATGTAATTGATGTCAGTCCACACAAGTGATCCCCGTGTACACTGTCCCGAAAGAAGGAACAGGGTAATGACAACAAATGTTGTAGAATTCGTAAACTCATGCCTAAAATTTGCACGACAACTGCCTATGTTGACTCTGGCTGAGTTCATTAGGAATATGCTACAACAGTGGGTTCACGATCGCTATAGAGCTGCACAGTCCATGCGTCATCAGTTGACCGACGCAACATATCTTGTGATCTTAAAACGTGTAAAGAAGTGTGGTTTTATGATCGTAAATCCAGTAGACTGGAATATTTTTCGGTCATACGATCTGTAAAACAGTGGACTGTTGACTTAGACCGGAAGACCTATACTTGCAAAAAATTTCAAATGGATTATTTTCCATGTTTTCACGCACTTGCGGCCGCAAGGTACATTACTTACAAGTTTTACTGACGATCATATCCAGTAACACTCTGTGTTGTTGCTAACGTTCCTCGTCACTCTTCCGAATCATATCCACCAACTCCAGGTGCTGACGCTCTTGATGCTCCTTACTCTTCCGGAGGGCTTCACGCACATCGTTCAACAGATCTGCCATGGGGCATGAAATCATGTATACATTGTTAGTACAAAACTATCAACATTACGTGTTAATAAAAAAAAACAAAACTTTATTTTTAACTTACCTCTCCATCACGTCTAACGCCCCCACGGGAATCCCCTGTAGATGTACCATGTCCGGGGGTGGTAAACCAAACCCGCATATGCCTATGCCTTTCTCGTTCAGGGTTTGTCTGATATCTCTCACTGTCACTGGGCCTTAAACCCCTAGCATCGGGCTCAGATCCCTCACTGTCACTAGTCATGTTTGTCAAACCCCCACCTTCTGTCCCACTGTTCCCGTCAAAGGTAGTCTGATCAGGGACCGAGGAGGAATATGAAGCATGTGCTCCTCTACATACAGGCTCTCCCCTCGTTTAGCCCTACATAGTACGGTGTCTGTCTCTCAGCTGGTGTGAGCACCAGTTCCTTCCTCTCAAACATCTGAAATATTGGTTAGAACAATGTAATTGTACATTACTAACTAATATAAACATTAACAAATTAAATGCATACCCTGGCTTTGAAAATCTTGGCCAACTTCTTCCCTCTCGGTTGTTTGGTCAACTCTCACTTCAAAATACGGGGAGACGGATCCGTAACCCACTACAAAAAAAATGGTGTTTTCCGACAGCTAAATGTCGTCGGAAAAGACGATTTCTCATCAGAAATATGCTTTTTCAACGGGAAATGGCCGTCGGAGGCCGTCATAAATACGCTTGTCGTAAATAACAATTTACCGACGAGCTGTCACATATGACCATTTCCGACGGTCAATGCCGTCGGTAATAGTAATCAGAGGTGGTCAAGTTTACTAGTATTTCCGACGGCTTATCTTTATTTCTGACGGGGATTGGCCATAGAAAACGTTTAATGAGAAAAAAAAATGACACGCACCACCCAGCTAATTCTATGCATTTCATGTGGCTTGAACCTGTGACCTCAGTGATAGATAGTAAATGTTACTCTTACCGTTTTGTTATAACTTTATATCTGATAATTTTTTACATACTATTTATATATAAGGTATTGACATGTTATTTAAATATGTTTTTTTTTTGTATAATATTTAAATATAACTATTGATATTTTTTTAGAAAATAATATTTTTATTAAAATATTTCCCGCATTTGATAGAAAATTACATTTTCCTACTTTATCTTGAAATAGGATACACATATTATATCCTTGTTGATTTTATTTTTTATAATCATCATTTTACTAAAAAAATTAAAAATTTAAACTTAGTTCAGTAAAATTTATAATTACTTTGTATGTTAAACAAATAGATATTAATTAAAATTATTAGAGTTTTTTTTTTTCAAAAAATATGATATATTAGTATCATTAAACTTAATTATAAATAACTAATTATTCTTGTAATTACTAATAATTTTGTTATATTTTATATTTATTTAATTTAGTTAGATGTACACATAAAGTAGTCTTTTTATTAGTCTCATTGTTTTGTTCCTAAAGTCGGGTCTCTATTGTCTAATTTTTTTACAGTTATCACTATATTTTTTTTTTTACATTATCTATGACATATTATTTGAGAAATTCAAAATTAAATCAAAATATTTGGCAAAAAATTATACAGAGTGATTTCGCTAAAAAAATAGTGATAAATAAAAAATAACATATATAGTGATATATTTAAAATATTGATCTACAAGTCACATTTTTTTTAGTGGACAAATTATAAAATACATTCCGTTAAAATTTATTAATTAATATTATAATAAAAAATTAATTATTTTTTTCAATGACAATGTCATAACAAATAATATAGAAAATAGTAATACATTTTTGATAGCGTAATTGCCCTTAAAACTAATTAGAATTAAATTAGATAATTTCCGACGGCACAAAAAATACCGTCGGAAATGTAGACTATTTCCGAAGGCACAAAACATACCATCGGAAATATTGTTTACTTTTTCCATTTTTTCGACAGTATAAAGACTATTTCCGACGGTTATTCGACCGTTGGAATTGTGGTATTATATTTTGTCTCATTTCTGACGGCTCTAATATGGCCGTTGGAAAATGTACTATTTTTTACAACAATTAGCGCTGTCGGAAATAGTTCGTCACTAATAGACATTTTTTTTGTAGTGACCCTTCGGGTGCCGAACTCTTGGCCCAAATCAAGGATCATCTCGAAAGCAAATATCTGCATCAAAGATAAGTACGATAAGTATCCATAACATTTAGGACAACAACAATAAAGTACAACTTGTAATTCGAAGTTCTTATCAATAGGGCGTGAGATAGACTGCATATGTTGTAGGTCTTCACCGTATGTACGTGAGCGCCCTTTTCCTGTTGGCGTAGCTTGAACCCGTCTCGTCGCCCGTCAAGTGCATGCTTGGATGAGTAAATGGAATGCCTGTACACATGGGCACCCGGGAAAGCGTCGAACGCATCGAGATCTCAACCAGTCGAAACTGCCAAACTGGAATCTTGAATCTTGAATCTCTTGTCCACCCCCTTCAGTATTCTATTCAGCATATATATGAGGCAGAGCTTCACAGCATCGTATGCCTCTCTAAACTCTGCGACCGTGACAACACCCATTATCTCCTCTAACGAGACCTCATCGGCTCTTGGAAAGTACCTCTAATGTATGTCATTCTCCACTTCTGCATACTTGGTCGTGTCCGATACAACTCCAAACCTTAATCCAGTGATCAGGCAAAATTCCACCTTCGAAAACCTCACCGACTGGTTCCCTAACATGAACTGCATCTATCTGTTGGGCTGTTATGATGTACCTCCCTCAAAAGCAACTGATGGATAACACCACCCGAAAACTTCATCTCCCGATGCATAGTTAGGAAATGCCTGAAACATGACGTCATGAACCGACGCCAATCTTCATTTGCAAATTCTGCATGGACCCAGTTCAACGCGTCGTCTATATAGGCTAAGGCATCAAAATAGTTGTGTCGAGTCAATTTGCCCGTCATACCAATCTTTTTGTGGAGTTTTAAGCAAATCTCTCAACTTATTTCTCATCTGCAATGTAACAGAAATACAACATCATTAAACAGAAAAAATCTCGGAACCAAAATTATAAGTCTCGATCCAATGTAAAAACAGCTCGGTCCTAAAAAAATATGCTCAATCCCAGGACAAATAAGCTCGACCCTTCAAAAAAAAAAGCTCGATCCTTTGACAAAAATACTCGATCCCATAACAAAAAAGCTCGAACCAATGTAAAAAAAAACTCGGTCTAATAAAAAAAAACTCGGTCCTATAAAAAATAAGCTCAATCCCAGGACAAAAAAGCTCGACCCTTTTAAAAAAGGCTCGATCTTATTTTAAAAAAAAGCTTGATCCAATGTAAAAAAAGCTCGAGCCAATTGAAAAAAGCTCAATCTCTTTAAAAAAAAACTCAATCTCATTCAAAAAAATCTCGAACCCTTATAAAAAAAGCTCGACTAACCAAAACCTAATTTTCACAAAAAAAAAACTAGACTCATCTACAAAAAAGCTCGACCCTTTAAAAAAAACCTCGATCCTATGTAAAAAAAAATCGATGTTATAAAAAAAAAAGCTCGATCTCTTGATGAAAAAAACTCGATTCCTTTTAAAAAAAAACTCGATCCCTTTCAAAAAAGCTCGAACTCATTCAAGAAAAACTCAAACCCTTACAAAAAAAGCTCGACTTACCAAAACCTAATTTTTACAAAAAAAAAGCTCGACTCAACTACAAATAAGCTCGATTCTCCTACAAAAAGTCTCGGTAACTCAGAATTTCATTTTCCTCAACAGATATTTAACCAAATTTCAAACCCTAACCTAAACCTAAACCATTCTCAGATCTCTATTTTAACCTTAATCTACAATTTCAATCAACAAAACTCAATTCTAACATGCAATGCAAGTTATCAACAACAAAAACGAGGAAAAAAAAACTGATCTTACCTTTGTCAATCGCAACTGTTCTCGTGTACTCTCGTTCCGGTCACTTCGTCGTCGATTAGTTTCCCATCGGTTTCACTCTTGCTTTTCTCTGACTTAGAAGACGATAAATTTCTCTCTGTTTTAATATTTCGGGGTATTTTCGTCTGATCACGTTAAATGGTGCCTTTTAAACATACATTAGTAAATTGGTGATATTTGCACAACACCCCTCTCCCCCAAATAGTGCCAATAATTTTTCGAGCCCTTAGTTTATTGGGTTTAAATATAAAACCAGAAACCATTTGTTAAATTAATGGGTAACCCGACTCGACCCATTGTAAAATGCTATATTTGAAATTTATTAAAAAGTTGTAAATAAATAGTATTAAAACACGATCAAACTCATGCAATCAAGTCCATCATATGCTCGAACATTCTATCGAAAACATATTATTTAAGAAAAAAAAATATACAACTTGAAAATGAAATCTAACATGGTATGGATATAGGTCTCCCCAGCTCCACTTCTCAGACCCTTCCCCTATCCCCCTTCCCCCTATTTCCCCGTGTGGGGAAAATAGGGATGGGGAATTTTAGGGGGAGGTATATCCATCCCCATCCTCAGTTCCCCATTTTCTCCGTTTTTCTCGTTTCCCCATTTTTCCCTTTAATTAAAAATTATAAAATTAAACTAAAAAAAAAACATTCCATTATAAATACAAAATAAAATCCATTAATGTATTACAAATACAAATATATATTATAATTTTATTACATATGTTTAGGGAAAATGGAGAAATGGGGATGGGGGATCTCATCTCTATCCCCCCCCCCCCCCCCCAAAAAAAAACCCCCAAATAAGGACGGGGATGCGGGGAATTGGGGTCTCGGTGAAAAATGTACATCTCTAGTTGCAATTAAGAATCTCAATCCTCACATATGCTTACAAATGTTAAATTGCTTGTGTTAGAAGACGACTACTTTCAGGGTTACAGTCAGAATAAAGTGATATGATCAATTTGTAGTTTTAGAGTTTTAAATTTAATTTTTTTTATTTAATTACTAAAATATATCCTGTATATAATTATAGAGATATTCTTTTTATAAATTCAACAAGTGTAATAAATTTATCTACTAATGAGTCAAAAAATACAAAGATTTAAAAAAATCATCAACATATATAAATATAAATAAATAAATATATATATATATATATATATATATATATAATACTTATATTAATAGGTTATAACGAATTAATGGTTTTTCAAAGGTAAACCTAAAACCGATCCATCATATTATGGGTTTTAATAGGTTAACCCATTAATAGCTCAATCTGATAAACTAGACCTATCAACAGTTATTTTCGAATGAGTTTGAGTCATTTTAATGGGTCATGTGAAATTTTACGAGGTAGTATACTACAAGAAAAACCGTTATTTACTACGGGCGATACCCGTTGTAGACGCGTAACGACTACATGCATCACCCGTTGTATGCGAGGCTGTGATGGATAATAGAACATTTCGACTACAGATCATGTCCGTGATAAATAGGTTCAACTATAACGGACATCAACCGTAGTAGAATTTCAACAGAATTTTAGAAGAAAAAAGAAGAAGTAGAATTTGACTAGAAACATTTTGCAATAAGAGTTCCCCTCGTATTTTTTGTGTCTTGTTAATACTTGGTTACAATTAGAAATTGGGAGCTCAAATCCAGGTCCTCTCTCTCAATTAAAGTTATTTACAATCAATAAGTTTCAATGATACAGTTCCTTTTTGATAGTTTTTAAACAAGCTAAATAAATAAAAGGTAAAACAAACAGAGCAAGGAAGACCATCTATGGAAAAAACCAGAATTATTAGAAAAATCTAAGAGAAACATGTTCACTTTTCTGACAAAGGAAACACTTTTGCCAGAACCTGAGGAATTTTGAAATTCAATAGATAAAATAATTCAGTTTCAAAATAACAAACAAAACAAGAATTATACGCAGCAAACTGGCCAGAGTTTGACAATCAATTCAATTTATTGAGCTTAAAACCGAAGATCATATAAATATTTTCTAGGTGAAAAAAATAAGTATAACCAAAATCAGAAGACAATTACACTCATTATAAGAACCAAAAACTATTAACAGAAAAAAAAATTGTTGAAACTTTAGAATCATACTTGATGAAGGAGAAAAACCTGAAGAGGAAACAACAAAGATGTTTATGATAGTTAAACCCTACAATTCAGCAGAATCCAATATGATGAATAACCTCAAAATTGCCTCTGAAGAAAGATATAAAAAGATATATATATATATTTATATATATATATATATATATATATATATATATATATAGAATGAATTTCATTCATCTTTTTGAATTTTACCCTAAATACAAATAGATGAGACATTTAATTTGTATTTTATTTTTCAAGACATTGGTTTCTTTTTTGTTTAAACATCTGGTATATTAAGAAACGCAAAAACAAAGGCACCAAACCAAGCCAAAGAACAACCACCACAAAAGCAGGCTCACGGCTTCCCAGGAAAGCAAACAGCAAACAACCAGAAAAGAAGTACAAAAACAAAATTGATAAGCAAACAGAGAAAACAGAGAAAAGAAAACCAAAGAAACAAAAGCAAAACGAAATCACTTGTAATCCTTAATCAAACTATCCCCCTCCATCGATGATCCCTGTTTAGCAAGAGAATCCACAAGAAAAAAAACAAACACCAGATAAAGGACTAAGTAAATCTATGTAGAATCATATTTGCATCTTAGAAATTATTTGATTAAGTAAGTAAAGAGTAGAGATTGGAGTTGCTACTGAAGATATCTTACCAGAAATTATAGTGAAACTCGCGTACTTTGAAATTGCTTGAACTAGTTTGGGGATTTAGGGATTTAGGTAAACAGAAGGGGGATTTTGGCAGAGATCGACATTAGAGAGAGGAATGTGAATTGATTTAGGGGACTTTTAGCAGATTAGCGAGATTTATTTGTATTCCCTCCAAATATAATTATTTTCCAATACGGGCTATACTCGTAGTGAATAACTTTAAGGACTACGGACAAAGCCCGTAATACATACATTGATCACAACGAGCCCATTTATTCTCGTAGTAGATAATTCGTATCCATCACGGGATTTTAAAAGCCCGTTTTAAGCGATTTTTCGAAACAAACTTTACTACGGGCTTTTAATTGCTCGTAGTGAATAATGGTTTTCCAACACAAGCCTTCCAAGCCCGTAGTGAATGGCTTGTAGTGGATGAGCAGTTTTCTTGTAGTGGTAATATTTAGTGAGAGTTTCTTGTGTGCATAAATTGTAATTATACATATGATTGAGGATTATATGATTTCCTCCGTTGATCAAACTTAATATATTATAACGTTACATGCGATCGATGCATATGGTAGACACAAAATTGGTCACCCTTATATGATACAAAGATGCAAGTATGCACCAATATGACTTGTGCCAATTTAGTATGTAGCATAATTATAATTAAGCTCTTACCATATCTGATATGGACATTTTAACTTTAAAGTTTAAAAGTAGTGTTAAACTCTCAATTTTTGATGAGATGAGATTGGTTCGGCGGTAAAACCCTTCACACCTGTACCAAAAGTTTACAAGTTCGAGTCCTTCCTGAAAAAAAACACCAAATTTATATAATAGTATAATTCTTTAAAAAAAATCATCAATTTTTTATGAACTCTAGATCTTCATGTACTTACAATAAAAGGTTATGAATGGAACGTTATCAATTCTAACCTCCCCTTTAGAATTTGATCTTTGTCGCTTGAATCTCCATATGATGTTAAATGTAATACTTCGGGGAGAGAAAATAAAAAATTGGGAGACACTCCCATAGGATGGTGACCGCAAGAGAAAAAGGGATCTCCATAAAATTCCTTTGTTTTAAGTTTTATTTATTTGTGGAAATTGTAAGAATTGACCTTTCTCAACGTTTAGTTTCTAAAAAATGGCTCATTGGTGAAAAAAATCACTTTTAGCCTTTTTACCAACCATATTTACCACATTGCCCTTTAAAGCCCCTCACCTGGAATTTCCCTCAATACCCTACTTAAATATTTTATTCAATATGACCTATTCAAGTTTACTAAAATACCCTCCAATATGATTTCCCATAAAATTAACAACACAATTCAAAAAAAAAAAGCAGTCGTTGCTCTATACCTAAAACTCAAACCCAAACAACGGGAACCCAGAATTTGTTCGACGCAAAGAGAGGAAGGAGAAGGAATGTCGTCGTCGCCATCTCCATTCAATTACAAAAAAAAAAAAAAAACCTTTCTTATTCTTGTTCTGTGTACCCAAACGACTATCAAAACTCATACCCAAGCAATAACCTAGAAATAGAGAGGGAGAAGAAGCAAGATCGTTGGTTGCCGTTTAAAGCACAAGGCCGATTGTTGGCATTGATCGAAACACCCCAAACCCTAGACGAAACGCAAAGAGAGTAAGACAATTTCAAGGTACTAATTTTTTTAAACTACTTTAATTTGTTCAAATTTGTGTTTTTTTTATGGGAGATTGTTCTTGTTTGTGTTTTTGATGGGAGATTGTTCTCTTGTTTGTGTTTTTGACGTGTTTGTGTTCTGTTGTATGTGTATTTGGAGGTTGTGTGTTCCGTTTGAAAGGCAAGCATTTAGTGATTGCTGTGAACTACACTGGAAAAACATTTAGTGGGATGTAATTCAATGGGAAGAAAAACGTTTGCAGACTAGAATGACTTAATTTTCGACCTAGGACTGATCATTGTAATAGACCTAGGACTGATGGATGAAACATGTAATTTTGGGCTTGTCCTATAAGAGTTTTTCATTTACAGTTTTTCGAAAAGAAAAATAAAAATGAAAACAGTATTTTTAGTTTCAATTTTGAATTTTAAAAACGAGTCTAGTAACATATACTAAGACTGTATTCTGAAAATAAAAACGGAAAAAACGTGTTTGGTAAGTTAACCGAAAAATATCAAAAATTGTATAATTTTTCTATTATTTTTTTATTGTAATTTTTTAATTTGAATGAAAGACGGGTCAATAATTCATCACAAATAATTATCTAATAACTTATTATTTAAAAATTAAAAACCCATAATAACAGATAAAATCTCTGTGATGAATTATTGTGATTTTAAAATTTAAATAACTGTTCCTCCAAAAAAAATTGTTAAATTATCTTGATATGATACTTATTATATTTTATTTGATAGATAAAACTCGAAATAAACTTCTCACCACATCAGCATTTCAGACCTAATTTTGGAAACCCTATAAATATATCTTCTTGTGATTTTGAAAATCCTCTTTCACTCTCTGAATACACCCACTTATATATTTTCATCATCATTTCTCTCTCTAGATCTAGGAATATCCTCCCACACAATCATAACCCATCCTCCACCAAATCACCATTTTCACTCTAATTCCACCCAAACTCAAAACCAATGATGATGAAGAAGAGAAGAGAATATTAGGTGGAGAAGAGAAGCTTGAAGACTTTAAGAGATCACAGCATACCAATGGGTCTCCTCTCATCTCTTGTCTATTTAATTCTCATTTGTGTATTCATTATGAGTAACTAAATCCCTTTTGTGGGAGTTGATGTAATTTTCCATGAATTTTGGGCTTTCAACACTTAAATAATATTTGGTCTATTGGTTCCATTCACTGGTTTTAATGTATTTAACATCTCTTTGCATTAAGTAGGTGTACCAACTCCTGATTCATTGTGCGATGTTGAATTATTGAATATATTAAGAATTGGATTAAAAATTTCTTTGGGTTGAGTAGGCATACCAACTCTCAGTTCAAGTTGAGATACCCACAATTAATAACTAAAACTAGTTATCATGAATGGAAGGGATGTGTTGTAAGCATACCAATCCAACATATCCCAGCTCAAAGAGTGGAATTGGTGGATTGCGAGCATACCAATCCAAGCCATCCAAACCACCTTAAATCTATCTAGGCTTCATTAGAAACCCTCTCTACACTCAATTTAGCATACCAATCATTTTTGTGTGGTGAAAGTTAAGTGATTTTTTATCACATCTAAAGATAGATTGTGCCCTAATAGACCGATTTGGTTCTTAACTTAAAATGGATTGCCCACTATTCGTGTAATTATTGTATTAACTCTAATGGTGCAAAACTGGAGCGGCCCAACCCATAAGGCACGGCCTGCCGAGGCCCGTTTTTGAAAACAGTGTCTGCAAGCCGTGCTGGGCTAGGCCACGGGCCTAGTCCACGGGCCGCTTCATAATCATTTTCGAAACCAATTTTTAAAAATTAAGTTTGTTTGGATTTTGGGTATAGGGTTTAGGGTTTAGGATTTACGGAAAATACAATAATACACAAAAAAAATTGCTTGTTCTATCAATTTAACAATTCAATTATATAAATGTAATTTTCAAATTAAGTTGTTTATCATTTGAAATAATTAATATGAAAAATAATAATTCATTACAAATGTATTAGTTAGGAAGATCATAGATTCATGACAGTTCCAAAATTTATTAAAGATAAAGTAATACAAAATAATAAAAATAGATGTAATTACGAAAATATGAAATGAACAATTTTTTTTTTATTTAATTATTCTTCACTTATGAAATTCATTATTACATATTTACATGATTGTCTCATTAAAAACCTTACCAAGAAAAACCCAATGAGATAAAAACTTGGTAAGGGAAAAAGAGTGCAATCGTATTACAACTGACAAGTAAATACACATGTAAAATCATAATCTAGTTCTGGCCATGGACACTACCGGAAGACTCATCAATAAATAGATTGTTGAAATTTAGAATAAGATCTTTATCTACAGTCTGATTTTACAACCTTTTTTTAGCATGCTCCCAATCCCTAAGGCATGTTAATACATCTACCATCTCCGGCGATAAAAAGCTTATTCTTGGTTGAATTATGCTTCCACTAGTGCTGAAAGCTTGTTCCAAAGACACCGTTGACACGAGGATAACCAGTACGTTGCATGCTAGGTGTGACAGAATTGGATACCTGTATGTATAGGTCTTCCACCATAACAACAAATCAAACTCTTCATTGTCTTCAACAACATCAAACTATGCTTCAAAGTACCTAATCAGTTCGGTACAAGAATATGGGTCAGATCTTTGCCCTGAAGAAGTACTTGTTGATTTGTCCTTTTTTCACCGTTTGAGAAGGCTCCAACTTGTTTGTTTTGGCTCTGTCTCCGGTTGTGTTGATTGGGGGGTGTCAGTATTATCAAACTTGCTCTCATAAATACGAAAAATCTCGAACAACTTGGTTCGAATATCAATAATTTGTTCTGAATAATCTATTGACAAATTAGTACCAATAAACTCAAGCAAAACTTCTAAATCAGATAAGTTAACCCTAGGATCTACTATAAGACTTAAGACAAAAAGTAGAGGAATGTTAGCCCAATATTTTTTCAACTTTGTTTTCATGGCAACAACTGCAGTGCATAGATGTTCATATTCTCTATAACTGTTTAACACTTCAGACACTTCTACTATCTGATCAATTGTCTAGGAAGATGTGGCGTAATAGACCCCGGAAAGAGTTACAGTGGCATTGTAAAAAATCTTTAAAAATTGAACAAAAACCCTTGCCATATACCAATCGTCTGTGGTAAGTGTTTTTGCTTCAGGACGACCAGTTTCAGCCAATTTCTTGTTATAAAAATATGTAACGGTTGTATCATGATCCAAACAATTGTCTAACATTAAGTAAGTAGAGTTCCACCTTACCGGCATATCAGTTTGGAATCATCGGGGTTTGTGTCGTTTAATTTATAATGCCTATTGAATTCACCGAATCTAGGATTAGAACTGCAAATCCAAGAAATGGCATCTCTGATGCGATCTATTTGGTTATTTACCTGCTTTAAACCAGCATGTACAACTAAATTTATAATATGACATGCACACCGTTAATGGAAGAAATAACCTCCATCTTGCGGGAGATCTCTTGCAACAAATAATGCAATAGAGCTAGTATTTACAGATGCATTATCTAATATGATAGAAAGGATGTGATGCATGATTTCATAAGTTTCTAAAACAGAAAGAATGGTATTAAAAATATTTTCTACGGTACGTGCAAAACTCATAGGACGAAACCAAGATTTCATTTTGTTATCCTCCATTCAGAATCTAAATAGTGTCCTGTGACACATAAATAATCCTATTTGGAACATACATTTCAAATATCAGAAGTTAATGCAACAGGGACACTTAAATACTGTATATCAACAATCAAGTCATCTCTTTGGGTTTCAAACAATCTTATCAAATCATTTCTAGTGGTGGTTCTAGAAACAGGTTCAAATTGAGGGTTGTATGCAGATGTGATTAATTCTTCAAAAAATGGATTGTCACCAACACTGATCGATTGATCAGTTTGTGCAATGTATCATGCCAAGCACTCTCTGGCGTGCATGGCGTCAAACCGCCACATTGTAACGAACCCATCTGGATGCCGTTGTAGTTGTGTCTGGGTTATAGTGTCTATCTGTCCATGTGCAGGCATACATTTGTGCATATGCTTTCTCAATATCCGGTTCCCCTCCTAATTGTGGCATAATCCTTATGACAAAACTTAAATTTAGCTCTGGGCCCAATCGTCTTGTCTGGGAGTGTCATTTGGACTAAGTTGAACACTGACACACATCTAAAGTTAATCTTTTGGGACGTGATATTGGTGTAACGGCAGAATCAGAAGGTCCCGCTTAAGTATGGGTCGGCTCCGAAATATGAAATTCACTGTTGAGCATGTTTAAACCGTCCGGAAAATAAGGCTGCTGGTTATGATCCATTTCATGAAGTACAAATATGAACACTATAGTCATTAATAGTCACATTAAAAATCAATATTTAATAACAAAATAATTTTAAATTAATTACTACCCTTAACAATGTTAATTTACTAACAATAATTATTAAAATTAATACAACACTTAAAAATCTTAATTTACTAACAAAACATATTAAAATTAACCACTACACTTAAAATTCATAATATATTAATACAAAATATTAAAATAAACAACTACACTTAAAATTTATAATTTATTAACAAAAAATATTAAATTCACTAATACAAATTAAATTGATAAATTTACTAACAACAATTATTAAATTTAATACTATACTTAAAAATCTTAATTTACTAACAAAACATATTAAAATTAACCACTACACTTAAAATTCATAATATACTAATACAAAATATTAAAATAAACAACTACACTTAAAATTTATAATTTACTAACAAAAAATATTAAATTCACTACAAATTAAATTGATAAATTTATAAACAACAAATATTAAATTTAATACTACACTTAAAAATCTTAATTTACTAACAAAACATATTAAAATAAACCACTACACTTAAAATTAATAATTAACTTATTAAAAAAAAAATCAATAATACAAATAAAATTTCTAAATTTAATAACATACTAAACTTAAAAATCTTAATATACTAAACAATAATATTAAAATTAACTAAGTATGCCCAAAAATAAAAATGTTATCATTTAATAACTAAATTATAAACATAAAATTATAAATTTACTATCTAAAAATGTTACAACAAAATTAATAAGAAAATTGTACCTTTAAACTTTGGTGTGTTGGTGGAAAATTTAGAGAATAAGATAGGAAATTGGTATTAAAATTTTTGTAGAGAGAGTAATAATGAAATTGAATGAAAAAGTGTAGAGAATTGGAGAATGTAGAGATTGAGATTTGAGAGAATGAGAGATTGAGAGAATGATAGAGAGAGAGAGAGAGAGAATGGAAAATGAAATGGATGGAAGTATTTATGAAAAAATTTGAATTGTGGTTTAAAATTAAAATTAGAAGACTTCAGAGATTTTTTTAAAAATTTTTGAAGCCTCCAACGGCTGGAATTCAAATTCCAGCCAACACCGTTGGCTGACGTCAACCAACAATTGGATTTTGAATTCCAGTCGTTGGAGGGAATATTTTAAAAAGAATAATAAAAAAAAAAGACAAACGGTAGAATTGATAGGCCGGCGTGCCGTGGTGGGCCGGCCCGTCGGACCTGGCCCTTGAGGCCCGACATGCGGCCTGTCTGCGTTCTGGGCTTGGCCTGGCATGCCTCCTCCACGGGCCGTGCTTCACAGACCACACAGACCGGCATGTCTCGGTCTGGTCCATATTTACACCACTAATTAACTCCCACATCATCATATCATATCTTATCTCACCATTCCATATTCTTGTTAGCATTAGTTGCATTTAGATTAATTTAGTAGTTAGTTACATTTTAGATTACAATATTCCCAACCAATCAATACTTTACTTTTATGGTATTTTACTTTTATTGTATTTTACTTTTATTTGATCATAGCTATCTGATCGATCTCTAAGGACGATACCTGACTTGCCACCATACTTGTTTTGTAAAGCACTATTGAACACATCTTGGGTTTTTATAAATTCTTTTGGCAATCAATTTTCCACATACCAAAAACAACGTTTGTCACAAGTCAACGGTTTTGAATCCTATCAATGATAAAATACTTCAAAAAATTACCTGGTCTACATAGGTGGATAAATAGATACCGTTAAAAAATATATATAAAGTATAACGATATCATTAACAAACATGAAAAAATATTGAATACTATCAACAACTTTTGATAACATAGTTTATCCTATTGTTAAACCTGATCATGACATCGATCATCGTGATATATTACATAATTTATAATAAATAAATTATTTTTTAATTTAATATCTTATAATATAATATAATATAATATAATATAATATAATATATACACATGCAAGACATTGATCTATATTTATCGGTACGTATTGAAAAGAAAAGTTTCATATATATATATATATATATATATATATATATATATAAAAGTTAACTAAACATGTAGATCAATTAATGATTGTCCCATTACAAAATTATCCTAAGGGCAGCATCTCAAGTATTACAAAAAAAAACTCTTTACATGTATTTGTAAAATATGTATGGTGAGATTTGAACCTATAATTATTAATGTAGAAGAGATGTGCACTACCATCTTTATTAAGAGGTTATTTTGTTATGTTAGTACACGTATGGCCGGCTAAACTCTTAGGTTGCCTATGGCCTCAGGCCAAAACAAGGTCCCGAAAAACTGAAAGTAAATATTAAATGTTATAGAAATAAAAATTGTATTGGATAACAAGCATATTTTTAAAGCTTATCTTAAATTAATTTCTTGAAATTATCAAATATAGATTCTGAATAGAGACAAAATTTTGTAATTACATTTCTTTTCCTTCGTAAAAGTTGTAAATTGAATATATAATTTATAATTTTTCTATTTTCAAACTTTTGATTTTTGTGGACTTTTGGATTTGAATCCATTGATTGATAGGCGATAACATTTACTCCCGTAGGAATACAAATTTTTTTGCAGTAATATGACCATTTTTTTTAACTATTACAATTAATATTTTGAGATTGAGGGGATGAGCATGACTCAAAAGTCAAAACCACAGTCTCTTAGATATAGATGTGAATCAGAGACTTACCATTAAGCTAAGATAGGTTAGCTTAGCTAACCTATCATTTTATTGATATTTTTTTTTATATTTAATTAATTTATCAAATTCATTTTTAATAATCGATAAAAGCAGAATTAATTAAAATTTTATATTCTATAATTTCTGCAATTAGCTATTTTAAGGCCTATTCTGATTTTATTTTATTTTGCCTAAAGGCCCCGAATCACATTAAGCCGGCGCTGAGTACACGTTCACCGTATTAAGTATAATAAGTTGACCAATGTATCGAGGAAGTGACTGTAAGTTGGTATTGCTCATTGGTAAATCAAATTAAATAATTAATCAATACAAGTATACCACCATCTATCCAGATTAAGATTCGTTATTGTTATTATTATGGTTACTATGCTACTTCTCACATGTGTGAAAGTAATTTTGTATACACAATGTTCACAATATTCACATATATCTTTATGAAATGTATGTTCAACACATATTAAATCCCCCTATGAGATTGGTTCGGTTTTATAACCTTTCCAAAAAAAAATCCATAAATTTATATAACATAATTTTTAAAAGTATTACATTAATTCAGGATAGAGGGAAAGGATTTAAACCTGTAATTTTATGATGTAAATGTGAAGGGTTAACCTAGAGTCCTTAACAAGTCATCAGTCATCACTAATATGTGCAGTACACAGTGAAACGTTCACTGTCGTTATCTAACTGTAGATCAAAATCAAGGTTAATGCAAAAATGTTTTATGTTCACAATAGATAATAAATAATTTATAGCAAAAATATAAAAAAAAAAAAATTGGGCATGAACACTTTATAGAATAAATAAATTTAAAGTAATGACAAAAAAATAATATAAACATATAAACAAACAAGATCAAACAAATTATTAATTAATTACAAAACACAATAAAAGATCATATTATTATCGAGTACATAAGTAGTTAATAATTAATGAACACACAATTTCAAGTAAATAAAAGATGAATTCTAGCACGTTCTTTGAGGATATTATATATACGCCGTATACAAAACATTGCTATAAAATTTTCTCATAAACTGCTTCCTGAAGGATAGATAGAAAGCATCAATTTAATTGCCAAATTATTGAAGACAATATCAATTTCATAATTCATCACATTTAAAAACGTACTCACTAATCACCTTATATGTATGTAAATGGTGATCATCAGCAATATATATCTATCTAATCAATACAGACAAATTATTAAGAGGGACAAAAGGTTAGATAATAACGATTAGCCCCACTACATTTATAAACTGGAGGGTCATTATCTCCCGGAAAGGTGTGAGCCAACTTGCACAGATCCTTAAACCTCTGTGAATATTCGTTAGGCTTGCAAGCCGGACCAGTAAACTCTCCGGTGCAGCAAAATTTTGGATCCTTTAACGCGTCACAGGCGCTGTTGCATGCTACATACACCCCATTTTTGTTTGTAGCCACCAATGGAGAAGGGCACACATTTTTCAAATCCTGTATGCAATCCACTACAGGGCAAGCTCCTGATCCTCCCACGACTAACGATCCACCATCCGGTTGGAACCTGACTGGAATATTGAACCCGTGGTTCAAGTTCACTTCATAAGAGACCTGTCCTTGGTTGATACCAAAATTGAGCAAGGTCACAGGGAAATTAGGGGTTGGACCTTGGCAATCAATTTGACCAGTGCGACAATCTCCGGTCTCGCAGGAAAAATAGAATGAAGCATTGCTGGAGCATGCGGTACGTGCAAACATGATACCGGTCCAAGGATCGGACATGGTTAGTACTTCCAGGGTGTCTGGTCCGTGCTCAACTATTGCATCACCGTTGGATGGACTCGCACCAAGCCATATCGAGTATGTGCACTTGTTCTCGATACTGAAGATTACATCACAGTTCCCACCTGAAAATTGTATTTGAATAAATTGTCCATCACATGTCAGCACTTAGCATGTATACTTAGTATTAAATGACTGATTTTTTTCTCACTATTTTTGACCTAACACCTAAGCAAGTAAGAAAGATTGAGAAATAGAACATTAGAACCATATGATTTTGAGAAAAATTAATACGGCATAAGAGAGTGCATTTCAGATGACATTCAAATAGCCATGTATGGCATGATACATATATATATATAAGATTTTCTTGTAAAGGGTAAGACTTATTACATCTCTATGTGATGTAGATGTGACATACTAATGAGATTTACCCAAAGAAGACAAAACTACTAACCAATGAACAGCGAAAGAATGAGAAGGTTGTAGAAAAAAGCTTTGGTAGCCATTGAAAGTAAGAAAATTTGATTGGTAGTAGAGAATGCGGACACACTGCTGCTTTTATAATAACAACAGTCAACATACAGCAAAGATGAAACATATTTTGCAACATAGTAATGACTTTTTTCCCTTTTTTTCTTTTTTGAATAGTACTGACTTTTTTTCATATTACATAAAAGTTTCTAAACTGTATTAATGAGCATAATCTTGAGTCAATTAGCCAATAAAATTGAGATCCTGCCTGCTATAGATTTGAATATTGCCAACTGTTTTTATTTTTTCTTTTATTATAACAATATTAACTCTCAGATAAAATCAAAATCCAGTACATTAATTAATTTCTAGAACTGCTGTGGATTGCTTAGCTTTTGTATCCGATATCAAAATTAAGATGAGATTCTTAGCTAATATGTTTTTATTTGAAATCTGCATAGATTACCCCTGTAATTAAGTTAGACTCCGGTCTTGTTGTCGTTGATCAATTCTAATACTTTTTTCGCATTAATTAGTATTAATTTTCCTTTTATTTAAAATAATAATTAACCGCCAATGATTTCATACCCATGATCTATGTAACACTAGTTAATAGTGGTTTAATTTTGAGTTTTCCAATGTTAGTACATCTAATAAAATCTGGCTACGTAGGGTATGTATAATGTATTAGTATACAATAGTTGATTCAAAATAACAGTCATAATTAGTACTCTTCTATAACCTCAGGATGACCGGAACCCGTGATGTCAAGGATGAGAAAAAGAGACTGCGTCAAATGAATTGATCGAACATAATTCCCAATACACACGAAAAGAAGTTGGGACTTGGCATCATCAATCTCTAAAGTATGATTCTGATGTAGACCGAAACATAACTCCATCTATGAAAGATGGGAAGGTCTTCACACACTTTGAGATTTAATAGACAAATGCTAGAGATATAGGAAATTTTAACCCATTTGTATAATATTTTGTAGTGTTTTGTTCTATACAATAAACTTGTCAAAAGGAAATATATATATATATATATATATAAGAACTTTAAAAGTAACCAAAAAATTAGTGTGTTTATTGTTTTTAGTTAAGATTAGTAATTTTATTGTTTTTACCAATATTTCCACTTTTGGGATAAAATTACCTTTCAATCAAAATGAATTAAAAAACAAAACTAAAAAAAACAAGAGAAAATCTAAATCAATTAATAAAGAAATCAAATTAAAAAACAAAAGGAAAAAGAAAGTTGAAAACCGACAGTTTGAGTTTCATTGTTAGTGTGTCAGTCACAAACCACAACAGAGAGACCAGAGTGAGGCGACGAGGAACACCGACGATGATGAAACCACGAAGACCCGACGATGACAGTGAAGACTGAGAGAGGAGGAAGACCCGACCCGACCTGACCCCGTTAGAGACGAGCCTAAGTTGTTGACGAACGAGAGACAACCGATTGTAACCACCAAAGAGAGAGGAAAAGTGACCGACTGTGACGCCGGTTTAACTCCAATCACTAGAGTGTTCGATTTCAGTCACCGACGGTATACATTCCTCTTTACATTTTATTTTAGGGTTTCAATTATTTTTTTTTATTATTATTTTTGCTTGCATTTTTACATTTGAGATGGAGTTTGCTTTGATTTCAAATTATGATGATCTTTGGAGGAATTTGATATTTTAGCGTCATATTCTTGTCTTGGTTGTTGAGATTTATTGTTTAACTTTTGGTGATTTATACACTGTTTTGATTGATTTGAAACATCTGTAAGTAATGCCATAGTACGACATTAGAAATTGAAGAGAGTAATTATTGGGATTTAGGTTTTTTGAGTTATGAATGTGAGAATTATCTATGTTTTAGCCACAATTTTTACTCTCTGAAGCTGGAAATGTACTCATAATATCGTAACTGGCTGTTTGATGTTGGTGGACATGATTTCTCAGAATGTTATAGTTTTATATAGAGTGGTGTGAGTGGTTATTGTGGTGGATTTTTGGTCTGATCTCAGCTGATGATGGAGGATATAGTTCTTGGATTTGTGGGAATAATTTAGATGGAAAAAAAATTATTTGAACATTAACCATATGCATTCCTGTACAAGTTCAATCAAATTAGGATAACAACTCCATAGCAGTTGAAAGTTGTCATGGTGTCTGTAATTTGTAATTTTGAATCGTTAATAGTTAAAAAAAACACTAATATTAATTGATTAATTAATTAATTAAGTTGATTTTGAATTTACAAAAACCCTTTCATCTTCCTCGATTTTCTTTATAAAAACCACTCAAAATCTCACATTATTTCGAAATGATTTTGATTGATACATTAACAAATTGATTTTGATAGATTTTGAAATTGATTTTGATAGATACATTAACAAATTGATTTTGTTCTCTAGTGATATATTTCAAAATTTTAACAGGGATTTCATGTTTAATACTAAGTTCCTTGCTTGTCCTCTTATATTAATAATAGTTGATATTGATCATCTTTGAAATTATACTAGGGATTTCCGTTTCAATCACCAACGGTTTGCACTCCCTTTGCTATTTAAAAAAATGTAAATTTATTTTCTGAACATGTGTGTAAAAATAGTTTGCATGTTAAAATAGTTAACATGATTTATGGGTCCAAATTCAAACAACATAAAAGGATGTCTTAGTAGATGATGATATAATAGGACGGTATCTTGACAGCAAGTGTATCTTCACTAGAAGGACTCTATTTTCTTTCTTCAACCAGTGTATGTGTGTTTTTACGGTTTAAGCTGAAAGTTGTGTTATTGTTTATTGTGATGATGATTATGTGGTTGACATATGGGTTAGCATGTTAAAATAGTGATAGACTTTGGAAGCAACTGAAATATTAAATTAGTGGTCCAGTCAATGAGTTTTTGTGAACCGGTGTGTTATAATGATGTGAAATGGTGTGTTTAATTATTGAACCAGTGTGTTTAATCCAGGAAAGATGGTGTGTTGAATTGATGTGAACTGTGTGTAATTGTTGTGAACCGATGTGTTTAATTCATGTGAGTTGGTGTGTTTAATTGGATATGACTGGTGTGAGTAATTGGGTATTACCAGGTGTGTAATTGGGTATGACTAGTGTGTTTAATTGGATATAACTGGTGTGTTTAATTGGGTATTACCGGGTGTATTTAATTAAGTATGAGTTGTGTGTTTATCTGGGTATGAATGGTGTGTTTAATTAGGAATATTTGAATTTTACAGATGAAAAACATGGATTATGAAGAGATGTGGTTTCGTTTCAAATAGAAACGAAATACCAAGAGGAACTATCTTCACTGTTGGTGTATTGAGCGATCAGATGATTCCGCAATAGGTCGACAAAAGCAATTGCGGAGTATTTATTTACAAGTATGCAAAGACGACAATTGTGAAAAAAAGGTCACTGGAACTAGGGATAGAAGGAAATTGCTGACTTCCGAAAAGAAATTACATTCGAGATATATAATAATAGTGTGCCATACAAGTTTCCCATAGATTTGTAGACGAATTTTAAGGTTCGAATACCTCTCAACCTTTTTCCATGATATGATCTCTTTTTTTCACAACTGATTGATTCATTGCTTTTTTTGACGACTGATTGTTCGTTGCTTAATATTTTTTTTTTCTCACAGGTGGATATCCATACCATAGGTGTTTTTGACAACTAGTTGTTTCATGGTTATACACAGGTAATTGTGTTCGAAAACCTTTCAACATTTTTTTTTTTGTGAAGGCGGGGGAAAATGTTGTTTTGTTTAGTTTTTGGATGTTTAGTTTCAAAATGGCTTTTTAAATTGCTTGTTTTTTTTAGTTACTGGTGTTATTTTGTGGATGTTTAGAATGCAACTAACTTAGACATGTCCATTGTTGGGATGATGGTGTTAATGAATTGTTTTAAATCAGAATACAACTTACTTAGAATTGAGCATTGGTGTGTTTAATTTTGAAGCGTTAATATGTTTAATTTGTAAGCAGCTGTGTGTTTAATTGTCCAATAGCACTGGTTTGTTTAATTCTTGAGCACCGGTGTGTTTTATTATTAGGGCACTGGTGTGTTTAAGCAAATTACGTAAAAATGTTACATAAAATAAATACGTAATTGTAGTTTCTAAGTAAATTACAAGTACACAAGCATCCATTTTATGTCTGCAACTAGAGGTGTCAATATGGGTCACGACGCGACGGGTCGACACGATACGAACCCATTTATTACGGGTTTGGGTTGAGACTAAACGGGTCGTGTCAATAAACGGGTCAACCCATTTAACCCGTTTAATAATCGTGTCGTATCCGAGTTCAGCTTAACGGGTCACTGGTTGACACGATTAGTAAGGGTAAAATTGTAAATTTAATAATAAGGGGCATATCTATAAATTATAGATATAGTATATAAAGAAAGTTGTGAAACCCTAAAAGCCTAAACCTAAATTTCACTCAGACTCTCAGTCTCTCGTTGCTTCTCTTCTCTTCTCTTCAAACAATCAGACATAACAACTGTTTCTCTTCTCTTCTCGTTGGCCTCCGGCCCTCCTCAGACCTGTGACTCTCTCCATCTACGGCTGCATCACTGGTAAGAGTAGACCTCTTCTCTTTATATATCTCTGTATCTCTGTATATATTTAAGTATCAACATTCACTGCTTGATTTTTTCCCATTCACATAACAATATTTCACATCCAATTTTAATTACATGTTCTATTGATTAGAGTAATCTAAAAACACAAACGAACAAAAAAAGAACAAGGAAACAACACTCCTCTCCATTTCCTACTACTTTTTCTTCTTTTAAACAATTACTAAAATTGTTTACTAAATTAGAGAGGAGAGTAGTGACAAAAAAGAATTGAAGATAAGAAAGAACTCAATCAATCTCATGTGGGGTTTCCTTTTTTTTTTTTTGTCCTTTCAATTTCACTCTCTTCTTTTCCAATTTCCTCTGCAGAATATTGCTTGTCGCCATTATGCGCCTGGGTCCCCAATCAATCCTATTTATTTTAATTAAAAATTAAAATTATATATAAATATATAAATTTCTTTTTTTTTCTGTTTTTGATTTTGATTTTGTATTGCAAAATATTGTTTTTTGAGAAAATAAAATCTTGCATTTTCAAAGCCGTACAAATCGCTGACTCTGTTCATATGTTTCCTCATAATAGCTTGATTGCATTAACAAAGCTCCGGTTGACTCAGACATCACTGGTTGTGGGAGGTAGTGTATCTTTGTATATATTTCTGATATATCTCTGTATTTGTGGATGCATTGTTTAGGTTGTGTAGATATATTTGTGGATGTATGACTTTTTGTTAAAAAAATTTGTTTAAATTGTGATGAAAAATTGAATGAAAGAAGCTTCAACAACTGTAAATACTAAGAATTGTTGTCTTAGAGCTTTGTAATATGTATGTTTGTGTGACATGAATTTGATTTTATATAAATGATTAAGTGTTTACCGGTACTCCAGTAGCTTACATTTTGAAATTCCAGTTTGCCATTGGTACGAGTATAGATTCTTATAAGCTCCTAGAACTGTGAGATTATTGTGAATTAAAGCAGGCCGGATTTCATAATTCTATAGATTTAAATTTAAAGAGTTTTATCAATATTTTATTAATTCAATTAACTCTTGAGTACATTCCATATCAATCTATCGAAAGTGCAACATCTCAATTTGACGATTAGTGGTAAAACCATATACAACAGTTTGTTAAAAGTATTTTTCTTATTTCTTAATACTTCTAAGTTATTATCTAATGTATTAAATTTATCTTGTAGGTTTATGGTCAACAATTCAGCAAGAAGTTTAACATCAAGTGATCTAGGCATCAAGAAGAGTTAATTGCTATGTTTGTTAATATTTGATGCCTTTTATTTATTTTGAAATTATGGATTTGTATTTTTGGACTCAATTATGGACTTGTATTTTTGGACTTAATTATGGATTTGTATTGTTTTGAAATTCGGTTACGAGGAATATTGTTCTTTGTATTCATTTGATTATCATTTGTATTTTGTGGTATTAGTTTGTGAATTGATTTTATTTGATTGATTATTTTATTTTTAATGTATTTTAGTGAAATTAATATTAACAGGTTAAACGGGTAGTGTAAACGGGTCAGTTAAATGGGTCATTTGACACGACCCATTGAACCCGTTAATTAAACGAGTTATTTGTGTCGTGTTCGTGTTGATGTATTTTTATTTGTGTCGTGTTTGGGTCGAGAGGGTCTGACCCGTTTAATAATCGTGTCATGTTCGGGTTGGCCCTAACACGACCCGTCAACCCGTATTGACACCCCTATCTGCAACCATCCATTTCTAATTCATTGTATAAAATAAAAACGTAATTGTAGTTTCCAAATAAATTACAAGCACACATGCATTCATTTCATGTCTGCAACCATCCATTTCTAATTCCTTGCATAAAATAAAAACATAATTGTTATTTCCAAGTAAATTAAAATTACACAACCATCCATTTCTAATTCCTTACATAAAATAAAAACGTAATTGTAGTTTTCAACTAAATTATAAGTACACAACCATCCATTTCATATCAGCAACCATCCATTTCTAATTCCTTGCATAAAATAAAAACGTAATTGTAGTTTCCAAGCAAAATACAAGTTCACAACACATAACCAAATGTAATGCTTATATTATTTAATTGAAATACAATCCATCTAACAGTTACAAACTGAAAAACATAATATAATCATATCAGCAACCTTCTTTGGTTTCACCCTCTGTATAGCCAACCGATGCTTCTTAAAATTTTGGGGTCTATGAAATACCTTTAATTTATTTGCACGCTTTAACATTGCTGTAATGAAAGAACCAGTTTATTTCAGTAGACATTTCAAATATGCACACAAATCTCTAAAGTTGACCAAAAAACCAAAAAAAAAACAAACATTTTCACATCACTATCATCTTTAATTTTCGGTCGAGCAGGCCTAAGCCTAACACCAGTATCAACTAAAGTTTTTAAATCAATGGTAAACCTTGTTAAGCTAACATTCACAACACTTTGTACAACCCTAGACAACTCACCATACGTCAAATTCTTACAAACTTTCACAAACTCTGTTTCACCACCCTCGTAAAAGTTTCCCACATATTTGCCATCATAAGTGATTACCAATTTCGTTGTGTCCATTTTTACATTTCAACCAATCAATATCTCACATTTAGATTTCAATTTATTAAACCAATCACACATTATACAAGATGTAACCAATTAAACACATCATAGGAGATCAATTAAACACACCATGACAACTTAATTAACACATAAGGGTAACCCAATTAAACACACCAGTGCAAATCAATTTAAACACACCAAGACATACCAATTTTAAACAAACCAGGGCATACCACATTAAACACACCAGAGCGTACCAAATTAAACACACTAGGGCATACCACAATAAACACACCATAACAAACCAATTAAACACACCAGGGTAACCCAATTAAACACACCAGTACAAACCAAATTAAACACACCAAGACATACCAGTTTAAATACACCAGTACATACCACATTAAACACACCATGATAAACCAATTAAACACACCATGGCACATCAAATTAAACACACCATGACACACTAAATTAAACACACCAGGGCGTACCAAATTTAACACACCATGACAAACCAATTAAACACACCAGGGCAAACCAATTAAACACACCATGAGAAACAAATTACACACACAAGGGAAAACCAATTAAACACACTACGGCAACAAATTTAAACACATCAAGGCACACCACTTTAAACACACCAGGGATAAAAAATTAAACACAACAAGTGAAATCAATTAAACAAACCACGGTTTACCAATTAACCACACCAATTTAACCATCTCCTTCAACCTTGCAATCTGCATATGAAACAAATTAAAACAGGGTTTCTAATACATTCCTCTACAAGAAGGGTCTGAAGAATCTCGATTCATTATAACAACTTAAGTAAAAATCAGTGAAATACAAAACCCAATCCCTAAAATTTGAACCAAAATCTGAATCTCATATATATAGAGACAAAACAAAAATGGTTTTGCAGCAGTTTCAACAATGGTAGAGATTGAAGAGAGATTTGTGTTTATTGTTTTTCGGACATGGGAGACAGCCGATTGAACAAATCGAATGACAAAGGTGTAAAAATGGGAGATCCGTGATGACAGACTAAAGATTTTCAAACAATGGAAGACCGGTGATTTGAAGAAATGAAGAGAAGAAAAATTTCAGACAAAAGAAATGGTAAACGGTGAAGAAGCAAAGATAGAGGAACTATGAGATGTAAAAGACAAACTTTTCAGACAATAAGAGATAATAATAAAACAATTAATGAATAAATGAATAAATAATGAGTAATTGGGTCTTCACAGCCAAAGATTTGGTAGAAACAATAAATTTACTAATCATGGCTAAAAACAATATGTCTACTTAATTTTAGACTAAAAAGAGGTATTTCATATATATATATATATATATATATGGATGTAACCAGGATTGAAGACTAAGGTGGACTAGATTTTTTTTTATTGAACATCGACATCACCTAGTTACGAGGACATAGTGAGATGTCCCCGTAAAATGTATATTTGAAATAAATTCGTTACCAAATTTTATTTTATTTTTTAAAAAGTCAAAACAAATGATAAGAGAAACATAAATTGCAAATATGAACACTAATTAAATTATTATATTAGTTTGATTGATAAGAAATAAACTAATACAATGTTACGAGAAATTTGTTTACCAATATCGTTAGTTTGTAAATTTAAAATTAGATCATCCCTTAAATCTCATTAATTGTATTTAACAATATCCCTAAAAATTTCAAAACGAAATAAAATATTTAAAGCCATAATATATATTCATCCAAACATATATAATTTGAAGACTAATTGTTGACGTTAATAAAAAGATTGACTCAGAGTTAGAGATTGTGGAGAAATAAATGTTAATTTGTTATTATTAAAGGAAGAAAAAGAAAAGAAAAGGAAATTTCTATTTTAATACAAAATTAAATTAATTGTTTAATATTTTTTTTACTATTTTATTTTTTTAAACGGGGGAACCCACCCTAAGCCCCACGGAGGTACATATATATAGACAATAACCAATTAGGTCATGAACTTTTTTTAAAATTCTAAAAATGATCAAATTGGTCTTCATATTTTTTTAAAAGTATCAAATTAGTCTCTCTCTTTTTAGAAGTGACCAATTGTGCTCCGTAACAATTTAACAATGTTAAATATAATAGTCGACTTTAATAATTGTAGTTTTATTTTTTTGATACGGGAAATTTTATTTCAAAACCAAAGAGGTAAAAGAAGAAACAGCAAACACCACAACCTAACAAAGGAAAGAACGGTCATCCAGCCAACACAACACAAACTATAAACTATAAACTACAAAATACAAAGGCAGACAGAACAAAGAGCCCAGAATAATAACAGACCAGAAGAAGCAAAAACAAAGCACACATACAAAAAAGCCAAAACAACACAGCAAAACACAAAAAAACTAAAAAAACATCCCACTCTAATTTGCCAGCAACCAAACATGAACCTAATTTCACCAGACCATCCGTGAAAGCATTCAAATCTCTAGGAGGAAAACTTGGCATCTAAACCCTTCAAGAGAAGAAAATAATTCTGAATGTCATAAACCAAGTCAACCTGGTTTAAACTACCAAAGAGATCATCATGAATCGAGGAAACTGCAACTTTGGAATCTCTTACAATGGTCACATTATGATTAAAACGAGACTGATTCGAAGCTATCAACTGGCATGCTTTATGGATTGCCAAAAGCTCAACTGAATTGGAATCCTGAATAACCACGCAGAATGAAAATAGGCAAATATTCCTTTTGTCCTTGTTCCTCAGCACACCCCCTATGCCAGCCATTCTTAGGCTGCCTTTAGTAGATCTATCAATATTGAAGAGTGTGGTATTATTAGAAGGGGCTTCCATCTGCTCAAAAACTTCTTCTTAATTTTAGTAGACTCCACACACCTCTGTTGAATGTCAAGAAGAATGATCGTGATTGCATGTTTGGAGTCATTGCCATGATGCTTGAACCACCAAGCTACACTGGACTTGACTATATCCATGGTCGAGATAAAGTCAGCTTCTACCTTCTAAAAAAAAACCGTAGTACGCACCTCCCAAATAGTCCACACCACAGTGAAGAACACAGAATTCCACACTCTGGTCCTGTTTGTTAAGGGACAAAAGCCGGACCAACCATGCCACCAATCACACAGCAGAGCATTAGAGCAAGAGCTAACTCCCTACCAGCTCATACATCTTGTCCATAATTTCCAAGACCAAGAGAAGAACAAAAACATGTGGTCCACTGATTCAGACCCCTCATTGCACGGAGGACAGTCTAAGTCCAAATTCTGGTCAAAACCAAATTGCCTAAGAATCTCTTTCACTATAATTCTACCTTTGCAGAGCTGCCAAGCAAGCACCTCCACTTTTGAAGGGCATAAGCTCTACCATAAAAGGTTAGAGTTGATATCGACCTCCGTATTCTGGTCCTTCAAACACCTCCTAAACGAGCCAACAGTGAAGAAGTCGTTAGGATAGAAGAACCAAGCAATGTTATCGGGTATCATCTTCCTAACCGAAATGGATTCCAAGGCCAGCAATAAAACATCTCCACTGATCTTCTTCCCAATTGAAGGGAGATCTTTTGAACTTTATACCCCATACCCACCTAGACTCCCTCCAATTACCATATTCATCGACTGCCCCATTCTTGTTAGAGGCCAAGTCGTAAATTCTTGGAAAAGCACATTTCATACGACTACAATCACATAATAACTGTTGAAAAATAAACTTTGACTTCCCACCACCCTTCTAGAAACCGGCCATCACATGGCTCCAACCACCATCCAAAATTTTCAACAAAACAACCCCAACAACCATCAACCAGCTATTTTGCATTTATTTCGTTTGTTTTTAGCTCATCTTATTTTCCTATATAAATGAATGAAGTCTGTGTTGTAAATGTGTGGAGTGGAATGAGAAATCAAGAGAGATAAATATAAGAAAAACTTCTCTTTTCATTGTGTTTGTGCTCGGAATTCTCTCTCAGAGGTGCACTTCAAGTGACCTCAACAATATCATTCCACCAACAGTGGTATCAGAGCTCAGGAGAACCAGAAACTCGAAGAACAGAAGTCAAAAACGAATTCGCCTAGAAATCAAAGTGCTCAAAATCCATTTTCGATCACACCAAAGTGTTCTACTCATCGTTAGGAATTTAACGGTGAAAACATCATTCAAATCGGAGCACCAGAGAGGTCGCACGCGCCGCAAGAGGTTGGAGAGTGAGATCACGTGCCGTCCACGCGCAGCCACGTCCCGGCGCGGCACCAACACGCACCGATAATCTTCCTCGCCCGTTTTACAGGATCCGACCCGAAGTTCGACCCGTCACCCGGTACCAGATCCGACCCACGATACCCTACCCAGAATTCGACCAGAAGACCCATACTATTCACGGGTTGCTGACGTCACTAACGGCATTATAACGGCTGGAATATTCCGTCAGTCAAGGGAATATTCTGTTATCGTTGGTTGACTTTTTCAAAAAGTTTAACCGCTCGTTTCGGACGCTTCCGAACTCGTTTTTTGACAAACTTAGACTGGTTTCCAAAGTTTTAGACCATTCCGGACGCAACTGTATACTTTGTTTTTGTAAATTCTGACTCCAGATTTGTGATCTACTCATTTAAAGTCTCGATGGCCAACGGTAACGCACATGTTGTCATCCCGAAGATCCCCAAAGACAATTATGACAATTGGTGCATATAAATGATAGTTTTACTAGGCTCTCAAGATGTTATGGATATTGTGGAAGATGGATATACAGAAGCTGAATCCAAAGAAGCTGAAGGAACCATGACAGAAGCTCAAATATCGACTCTCAAAGCCGATCGAAATAGGGATTGTAAAGCAAAGTAGATAATCTATCAAGGGCTAGACGAAGCAACATTTAAGATCATAGCATCCGCTAAATCATCAAAAGCAGTCTGGGACACCATTCTCAAAACCTACAAAGGTACTGACAAAGTGAAAATGATCTGTCTTCAAGCTCTACGAGGTGAGTTCGAATCCCTACGAATGAAATCTAGTGAATCTATTGCTGAGTTCTATACACAAGTTATGGTTGTTGCGAATCAACTAAGAAGAAATGGAGAAACTCTCACAGATATGAGAATTTCAGAGAAAATTTTACGATCATTAGATCCAAAGTTTGACTTCATAGTTGTGGCACTAGAAGAAACAAAAGATCTGGAGACGATGTATGTTGAAGATCTTGTGGGATCATTGCAAGCCCATGAGCAGAAAGTCACAAGAAGAAGTGACGACAGAGTATTGGAGCAAGCTCTCTAGTCAAAGCTCTCTCTCAATGAAAAAAGATATGACCAATGGGGGACCTCACAACAAGGAAGAAAACGAGGTAGAGAATCTCGTGGAAGAGGTTCAGGAAATGCTGAAACCAGGAGTAGAGGCAGAGGAGGAAGAGACGCAAATAGAGAAGGACGTGGACAATAGAACTATGTCCCACGAGGAAGGGGAAGAGGAAGAAGATGCGGGTACAACAACAGTCCGAACATTGACAAAAGAAATGTTCAATGCTATAACTGCCACAAATATGGCCATTATAGCAATGAGTGCAGAATCCCGCCAAATGAGGTAAATGAAAATTCTAACTTTGCAGAGAAAGAGAAGAGAAAGAGCAAGTTGAAGAAGAATCGTTGCTGTTGATGGCACACAACTCAACATATCAAAACCAAAATGTTTGGTTTCTTGATTCTGGAGCCAGTAACCATATGACTGGCAGAAAAGACTTATTCACTGAACTTGATGAGAAAGTTCGTGGAGAAATCTCATTTGGCGACCTAACTAAAATCCCTGTCCAAGGAAGAGGAGATGTCATGATCAACCAGAAGAATGGAGATCATGCTTTCATCTCAAATGTCTGTTATGTTCCAGACATGAAGACAAACATCCTAAGTCTCGGACAACTGTTGGAGAAAGGCTACCACATTAGCCTTTAAAATATGTAACTCACCATCACAGATGCTCGAGGAAAGCTGGTTACCCGAGTCCAGATGACGAAGAATAGGATGTTCCCTCTCGCAATTCATCATGATACGCTAAGATGTTTGACAGTCATCATCGATGACAAAGATTGGTTGTGGCATCTAAGGTATGGACATGTCAATTTTGAAAGTTTAAAACAACTGGGAAGTAAGAAGATGGTGAAAGGATTGCCAAACATCCATTACCCAAATGAGATGTGTGAAAGTTGTGTTCTCAGTAAACAACACAGAAATAGCTTCGAAAATGAGGCAAATTGGAAAGCAACCATGCCACTTGAACTCGTTCACACAGATGTGCGTGGTCCATTGATGCCAGTATCAAATGGACAGAATCAATACTTTCGCACCTTCATTGACAACTACAGCAGAAAGACTTGGGTTTATTTCTTGAAAAGGAAGTCTGAAGTATTTGATTACTTTAAAGAGTTCAAAACTCTTGTGGAGAAGCAAAGTGGCTTCTACATCAAGAAACTGAGATCAGATCAATGTGGAGAATACACTGCAGGTGCTTTCCAGGAATTCCTTAAGCAACAAGGAATCAGACATCTGTTTACACCAGCTTATACTCCTCAGTTAAACGGTGTAGCTGAATGGAAGAATCGAACAATTCTTAACATGGTCAGAATTATGTTAAAGGATAAAAACATGCCTAAGAGTTTTTGGGTTGAAGCAGTCTTGTGTGCGGTATATCTACAAAACAGATGCCCTACGAAGAGTCTTGATACAAAGACACTGCAAGAAGCATGGAGCACTCACAAACCAAGCGTGAGTCACCTTAGATTTTTTGGCTCCATTGCCTATATCAAGGTCCCAGAAGTAAGAAGAAGAACGAAGCTTGAAGACAAAGGAGAAAAGTGTATCCTAGTTGGATACGGTGATAGAACTGTGGGTTACTGGCTATACAACCTCATCACCAAGAAAGTGATCTTCAGCAGAGATGTCATTTTTGAAAAAAATGAATCCTGGAATTGGGATCAGAACAAAGCTTCCAGAAGTGCAGAGTTGATATCAATTGAAGAGGCAAGAGAAGTGGTTATAGAGCCACAAACACCCAGAAATCAGCAGACTCTTCAACGTGGTTCCCTTTCACCACTAAGGTATGATTCTCCATCACCGATTGAACGTTATTTTTCAGATATGATGCCTAGAGGGACACGTAGCCTAGAAAATCTGTATGAAAATACAGAACAAGTGGAAGAAGACATTACTTTGTATTGTCTGCTGATAACAAGTGATCCAGTTAGTTTTGAAGAGGCTAACCAAGAAGGAAAATTGAGAACTGCAATGGATGAAGAGATTCGATCCATTGAAAAGAACAAGACATGGGAGTTGACTAATCTCCCAAAAGGCCGAAAAACCATCGGAGTAAAATGGGTCTACAAGACCAAAAGGAATGCGAAAGGAGAAGTCCAGAGATACAAGGCAAGACTTGTAGGAAAAAGCTACAAACAGAAAGAATGAGTTGATTACGGAGAAGTCTTTGCCTTGGTTGCCAGACTAGAGACCATCAGATTGCTAATATCATTAGCAGCCCAGAAGAGTTGGAAAATTTACCAACTTGACGTAAAGTTAGCATTCCTGAATGGATTTCTTGAAGAAGAAATCTGTACAACAACCACCTGGATATGTGCAGAAAGGTAATAAAGATAAAGTTTACAGACTGAAGAAATCTCTATATGGTTTGAAGCAAACACCCCGTGCATGGAACATGACGATTGATGATTACTTTCAAAAGAATGGATTCGAGAAATGTCTGTATGAGCATGCACTATATTTGAGGAAGGAGACTGATGGAAACCTGTTATATGCATGTCTATATGTTGATGACTTGATCTTCACTAGCAACAATCCAGCCATGTTTGAAGAATTCAAACAGATAATGGTAAAATAATTTGAGATGACTAACATTGGTCTAATGGCTCATTTTCTTGGTATTGAAGTTGTGCAAAGCGAAAAAGGTATCTTCATCTCCTAGAGTATCTATGCAAAAGAAATTCTAAAAAGATTTGGTATGGAAAAATACAATCCTATCACAACTCCAGTAGAAACAGGATTAGAGTTAAGAAAGAATGAAAGAGGAGATGTTGATCCAACCTATTTCAAGAGCTTGGTTGGAAGCCTGAGATACTTGACGTGTACCAGGCCAGATATATTTTATGGAGTTGGACTAGTCAGCATATACATGGAGACTCCTTACCAGTCTCACCTAAATGCTGCAAAGAGGATACTTCGCTACATAAAAGGTACAATTGATGATGGTATATTTTATACCAAATGTAAACAGTGACTAAGGAAGAGATCTGGATGAACGTAAAAGCACGACAGACTTTACGTTTTTTTATGGGAGATACAGCGTTCACATGTTCATCCAAAAAGCAAGCCATTTTTACACTGTCATCATGTGAAGCTGAGTACATTGTTGCTTGCTCAGCTGTTTGTCATGGTATCTGGATCAGGAATATGTTGCAGTACTTGGGATTTCTACAAGATAATCCCACAGAGGTCTACATCGACAATCGATCAACGATTGCGCTAGCAAAGAATCCAGTATTCCATGAAAGAAGCAAACATATTGATACGCAGTATCATTTCATTAGAGAGCATGTGAAGAATAAGGAGGTGGAACTAGTCTCTTGCAGGACATATGATCAAGTTGCTGATATTTTCACCAAGCCACTCAAACATGATGTGTTTTCGAGACTAAAGACAATGCTTGGTATAACGAAGCATGAAAAGTCAAGTTTAAGGGGGGATGTTGAAAAATAAACTTTGACTTCCCACCACCCTTCTAGAAACCGGCCATCACATGGCTCCAACAACCATCCAAAATATTCAATAAAACAACCCCAACAACCATCAACCAGCTGTTTTGCATTTATTTCGTTTGTTTTTAGCTCATCTTATTTTCCTATATAAATGAATGAAGTTTGTATTGTAAATGTGTGGAGTGGTGTGAGAAATCAAGAGAGATAAATATAAGAAAAGCTTCTCCTTTCATTGTGTTTGTGCTCGGAATTCTCTCTAAGAGGTGCACCACAAGTGACCTCAGACAATACCATTCCACCAACAATAACTCCCTCCAAAACTCCACTCTCTTACCATCACCCATCACCACCCGTAACCATGTTTTAAAAATTCGGTGAGACCGAGAATCAACAGCCAAGAGTTTCCCACAGACTTGACAAAAGGAAAAGTTGATTTTGCACTCTACCAATCCCACTGTAAATCTTTTAAATTCGGATCGTACTTTGCACAAATTACTTTCTTCCACAAAACGAAGTCAACTCTTTCAAATCTCCACACCCACTTAGCCAAAAGACTCAATCTTTTATCCACGATTCTACCAATACCCAGCCCCTCATATCTATTCCCTTAGCACATCGTATTCTGGTCCACCGAGTGAATCATCCTTTTGACCACACCATCCCCCCAAAAGAAATTTCTCTTCAACTTCTCAATCTTCCTTCCCATGACTATAGGAATACTAAACACCGACATGAAATACTTCAGCAAACTCGATAGCATGACTTCGATCATGACAAGCCTACCTCCCTTTGACATGCAATCTCTCTTCCAAGGTGAGAGCCACTGTTCCACCTTGTTGATCATTGGCTTCCAAAAAACTTCCCGCTTTGGATTGCCTTCTAAAAGAAGATCGAGATTATAGTACGTAAATTATAAATGGCATTTACGTACTCTCTTAGACCATGTTGATCATTGTTACCGACAATTGTAGTTAAAATACGTAAATGTCATTTATTTGTCATATTAGAACAAAATTGTTTTGTCTTTTATGCATTAAATTCATCATTAAAATTACAATAAAATCCAAAAACATATTATTAATGAAACACCATTTGTATCTTTTTAATTAAAATTTTCTAAAAAAATCTTAAAATATTTTAATAAGACAATGTCAATTATACCCTTATTTAATAAACAAAATTACCACTTGAATTAATCATTTATTACCAACTACTGATTCAATGTATATATAAATATTCAACTATATAGTGAATTAAATGTTATTAGTCAACTAATAATACATCATGGTTGATAAAAAAAACTAATTCCAATATATTTATCTATTTAATTAATTATTGTTTTTTTATAATTGAACTAACCTAAAGGGAAAAAATATCATAAAAGATCATATATTATATGTTGAAAAACCTCTAAACAGTATCCAAAATATATTAAATAAAAGAAAATAAGAACAATGAATAAGAGAAGTCATTGTAATTGTATTCACTAATGAATACATCGAGCTAAATATTCAACTAATCTAATTAATTAAATGTTCATTAATCAACTAAAAATATATTAACAAAATATATTAACTTTATAAAAAAAAAACCATTGTACCTATCAATTCACTTAAATCAAAATCATTATAATTGTATTCATTAATGAAATGTATTCAACATAATAGATTAATGATGAACTATATTTAAACAAATTATTAATTTATGAAATGAATGAGACTACATATTTATATAGGGTTTTCTATAAAAGTATTATCTTATCAAGTCGGGACTAGAAAAATTTATTATATTATATAAATTATTAATATCAAATATTAATTTATAGAGGTTCCACTATAATTCACAAATTCCATAGATTATTGTTTAATCATTATTTTTTGTTTAATATACTTGATATGCACGACCCAAACCTTGAATATTTTTGGATTGAATAAGTTTTTCATCACCAAACATTTTGATCATTTGTATTAATTATTGAATTATAACCTAATAAATCTCTAATAGTCGAACATAAGTATAAAATAACATATACAAACAAACTAGACACAATTTATCCAAATAAATAAGAAAATAGATTACTCAGGTATATATATATATATATTATTACATAAACTAGTGTTGATGCAGTTGTGAAAGTCAACCCATATTTTATTAACAGATGATGAAAATATATACATCAAGTTATAACAACCAATAAGATGGAAATCAAGGATGTGATTCGTATATAAACATAGTAGGGGTTGGCTGCTGTGCAACTGGCTGTATGATACAGCCAGCAACAGTGCCCCCATTAAGAATTAAAACCGGTTGCCACCAAAAAAGCTTCTTTTTTTTTTTTTTACAACACCTTAACATTTATATTTAAAAAATTTAAAAATTAAATTAAAACCTATATAAAAAAAACTTATATGATTAAAAATTATATTTAATTAAGATAAATTAATTAATTATATATTTTGATATAATTTTTGATATTTTGGTTTGTAACCATTTTCACAGTAACCATTTTCACGGCTTATGTAACCATTTTAAGGTTTTGGTAATTACTTATTGATATTTGAAATTTTAAATTGTAACCATTTTCACGGTATTAATAATCACTTTCACAGCAGTAGTAACTATTTAACGGATTGGGTAACTACTTTTGTATTTTCAATATTTTGACTTGTAACCAATTCCACGGTAATGGTAACCATCTTTACGGTTTCAATTACCAATTTATGGCCCTGGTAACCAGTTTTTAATTTATGAAATTTAGACTTGTAACTACTTTCACGGCATTGGTAATCATTTTCACGGCTTCAGTAACAATTTTAAGGCTTGGGTAACCATCTTTAAATTTTTGATATTTTGACTTGTAACCATTTATACGGCAATGGTAATAATTTTTACGACTCCAGTAACCATTTAACGGATTTGGTAAATACCTTTTGATTTTTACAAATTTGACTTGTAACCATTTTCACAGCACTAATAAGTACTTTTACGGCTTTTAGTAACCATTAATACGGTATTGGTAACCATTTTTTATTTTTTTAATATTTTATCTTGTAACCATTTTCACGACGATGGTAACTATTGTAACGGCTTCAATAACCATTTTACGCCTTTGGTAACTACCTTTTGAATTTTACATTTTTGACTTGTAACCATTTTCAAGGTACTAGTAACCACTTTTACGGATTTTAGTAACCATTAATACGGCATGGATAACCATTTTTTATTTTTAAAATATTTTGTCTTGTAACAATTTTCACGGCAATGGTAACAATTTTCACGGCTCCAGTAACCATTTTACGGATTTGGTAACTACCTTTTGAATTTTTTAAATTTGTCTTGTAACAATTTTCACCGCACTAGTAAGTACTTTTACGGCTTTTAGTAACCATTAATAATGTATTGGTAATCATTTTTTATTTTTTTCATATTTTGTCTTGTAACCATTTTCACGGCAATGGTAACTATTGTAACGGCTTCAGTAATCATTTTACGCCTTTGATAACTACCTTTTGATTTTTACATTTTTGACTTGTAACCATTTTCACAGTACTAGTAACCACTTTTACGGATTTTAGTAACCATTTTTACGGATTTTAGTAACCACTAATACGGCGTTGGTAACCATTTTTATTTTTAAAATATTTTGTCTTGTAACTATTTTCACGGGGATGATAACAATGTTAACGGCCCCTAGTAACCATTTTACGGCTTTGGTAACTACCTTTTGATTTTTACAATTTTGACTTGTCACTATTTTTACGGCACTAGTAACCACTTTTACGGCTTTTAGTAAACATCAATACGGTATTGGTAACCACTTTTTATTTTTTTAATAATTTGTCTTGTAACCATTTGCACGGAAATGGTAACAATTTTCACGGCTCCAGTAACCATTTTACGAATTTGGTAACCGTTTATACCGGTTTGGTAACCGTTTTATATTTTTTAATATCTTAAATAGTAAAACCATTTACACGGCATTGTTAACTATTTTCACAGGTCTAGTAACCATTTTACGGGTCTGGTAACTAAATTTTTATTTTTATTTTTATAAATGTTGACATGTAACCATTTTCACGGCGATTGTAACAATTTGTACGACTCCAGTAACCATTTTACAGGTCTGAAAACCACCTTTTAATTTTTAAAATTCTAAGTTGTAACCATTTTACGGCTATGGTAAACGCTTTTTATTTTTATTTTTTGAAATTTTAACTTGTAACCATTTTCACAACGAAGGTAACCATTTTCATAATGCCAGTAACCATTTTACGGGTCCAGTAACCACTTTTGAATTTTAGATATTTTAGATATTTTGACTTGTAATCATTTTCACAGCTATGGTAATCATTTTCACGTCTGAAGTAACCATTTTACGGCTCTAGTAACCAGTTTTTTTATTTATAATTTTTTAACTTGTAACCATTTTCACAGTATTTGTAACCACTTTTATGTCTCCATTAACCATTTAAACGACTTTGGTAACCATTTTTTTTTATAAATATTTTAACTGTTAACTATTTCATGGGAAGAGTTTTTTGAGAATGGTATTAGGCATATGGAAACAATTCCTTCTCTAAAAGTAAGTTTGAATTTTTTTTCTTTTTAGAATGATATCAAGCTGACTTTGTATTGAAGCAACCTGTTAATTTGTTTTTTCATATTGATTATTGTTTAATAGTTTTTTCAAAATTTGTAACTACTTATTCTATCATGGTATGTCCCATATTTTGAAAATTTTAGAATCAAAATCCATTACTTCCTTTAGTTGCTTCAACAAATTTAGAATCAAAACAATTAACCAAAACAATCAACATGTAATCAGTTATATAAAATGTAAGTGCAATCTAATGATTTGTAATAGAAAAATAAAAAGATCATTTGGATATTAATAGATATATACAAAGGTTGTTATCATACTTTCTTTAGATCATTTACATTTCATTCAAAGAATTGAAGTCATATATCACAATCCGTGAGAAAAACATAACTTTTTCTCCAAAAATTGCTTCAAAACTGACCATTGTCAATACCTGGAATTGGATGCTTCATGCGTGACATATACTTATCCTAATTAAATTGGGTTGGTGAATAGAATTTGTATTGTCATGTTCTTAAAAAAAAACCTGCAATAAATGATTAGGGTAATCAAGTTCGAATGCAAAGCCTAATATGTGTAACTTCTAGCAATCACATTATTTCAAATAATCACCAAACAATAAATAAAAACAAAAATGTGTTCCTTTTGAATTTCATATAATAAAATATATATACATTTGATTAATAATCATCTCCTCTATTTACTCCTACTTGATATTTACATTTTTCACTTGTACAAAAATGATCCCCCAAGCTCCTTTGCCAAAAACTGAGAAAAGAAAAAGAAATCATGACCAAAAACACACCGAGTATTAAACATGGAAAGGTAATGTATCAATTTACATGCCAATTTTTTTGTGTATATTACGGAAATATTTTTTAACTTATTGATAATTTATCCAAGCCATATTACCAAGCTTCAACTTTGCACCAGTTGTGAACCGAGTGCTACCTTCATCAGAGACGATACCCCCACCAACGGTCTTTCTCCTTTTACAAATTGCATGCACCATTTTAAACTGCAGCAATTAGTTGAAAACAATCAGCATAAATTTTGTGGTCTGGATTCCGGCTTACTAATGTGGTGGGCATGCTCCTAACTTGCGCCCCAACAAGAAGAGGCTTGCAACAATTTTGTCGAAAAATGTCACCATAGCAATGGTAACCTTGTTACGGCTCCAATAATCTTATTTAGCTAAAAGTGAAGTATCTATTAGAGTTTTTTTTTATTTTTTATCTTTACATGGTGAAGGTGAAGTTTATATTATATTTTCATCTTTTTATTAACTCTCTGTAATATAACTTTTGTTGTTGCAGGAGTTAATGTCAGTTGACAAATTATGTAATTTTCTCATCCATTTTTTTCCTATTATATGTGTGTTTACAAGGACTAGCTTATCCCAGAATGAAGGTTTGTGATATACATGCTTGCAAGAACTTTAGCTTTCACTTTTGTGATCGGGAGACGGTAGGGGAGACCTTTATTCTTCACCAGAGAAGCTTCTAAACGAACGTTTAATCAGTTAATTTAATAGATAAGTCTTAATAAAGCCTTACTTGAACCTAGGGTCGCATTTATCTAGGACATCATGCAAAGTTAACATATACAAAGTTGATTCAGCTTATAATGAAAATTATTAAAATAACTCAAATTTTTAGAATTTATATGGGCAAAAGAATATTATAGCATAGCACAACAGGGCAAACCAGCTGGACTGAGTGCAAGTGAAGATTCCGTATTGCCAACCAAACCAATAGGCAATTTTAAAAAAACAAAAATACTACCCTAAAAGTAAGCTAGCAGAAACTAGGTAAAGAGTTGTATCTGACATGAGAAATTCTGGAATTTACTCTCAAAATCTAATATCAACCAAAGTCTATACCAAAAATGAGCCGTAACAACAATTATAAGTGTAGGTAAATTAGAAACCAAAAACAAACACAACTATACCAAAACACAAAACCTATGTCTATATAGAGTAGTTGTTCGGTGTCATATACCAAGTGGTCGTCATCAAAATTTTGGCAAAGAACCCTCATTTATGTGAACATTGGAGGGTTTCTACCCATATACAGATGTTGAACCACGGCTTGCTTCTGCACAGCACATATATTAGAAGCAATATACAAAAGTGGATAAAATATAATACTAGAGAAAAGCTACAAAGTTCTAGCATGCACACAAGCTAGAACGAGCTAGAACGACTTGGCCTGAAATGAGTTACTATTAAAACGCAGTATTGATATATAAATTACTTTGCTAACCTCAAATTATGACAATATCTTCAGCTACTCTTATATATAATAGAGCATTTCCAATAACGTTTTCGTAAAAATTATATATATATAGAAGTAATATTAAGATATACACACAAAAAATAAATAAATAAATAACTAATTATACAAGCATGAACAAAATATGCTTTAGAAAAGTTGCTTCCTCAATATGGTCCAAAACAGAAAATCCTTGTAAGAGATTGAAATGTTTGTCTGGCATATTTATGCCTACAACTTTTTTTTTAACTGTCAGTTTATTAAATGAAAAAATCATACAAGGCCAAGTTAAACCAGACAATCCAATAAAAAAAAGGGAGCATCCAGAATCCTCAAAAGAAAACCCAACAAAACCTTACAAAAATAAAAGAATTACACGTCTAACCAAACAACAGGGCACACCATACATTAAAAACAGAGTGCCTGATGAAAAATTTGGTACATAACTTGAAAGAAGCTAAAACTATTCAACGCCCCATTCCAATTCATTTTCCATTTGACCCATGTCCTAACAAAACACAAACTCACTCACCAAACACAATCACTTAAAAATCCAACTCATCATCAATCAACAACACATCTGCTTATTATTCTTAGCTATATGATTTTGCAAATTACTAACAGGAGACGATTGCTTAAAATACCAAAAACATTTTCAACATTCATACCATAAGGATCAATTTCAAAACATCATTCTAGTAGAGACCAAAGATTTTCTCTAACGATGATGAATAATTAGTAGGTCAATTTTTATTTTTTCTTCTTAAAAGTATTTTAATTAAATAAACAAATGTAAAAAATGACTTCCTCTCATTCTAGGAATCCAAATACTAAAGATTAACTTATGATCAGTTAAAAAGTAAACTAAATTATATACTGAAAAATCAACAGCAGCAATATCACAATCTAAATACTCTAATTCTATGAATAAAAATATCGACAAACATACCACATTACCAAATAATGTTAAAAATAATCAAACAAAACCAACATATCACACAAACAACCAAGCAACCTCATTTTTTTTTTAATCAACAGAATCTCATCTCATTCTTTACGTCTTAACGTCTTACTTTTCTAAGGTAAAAATGCTTAATGCAGTATTTATCGTATAAGTAAATATCAAATACATAAAAAAAATCCTTAACTTATGTTTGACCCTGTCTATATAGAAATCAGGCTATATATCACGGAATCAGTGCACACAAGAAGATAAATATATTTGGAATGCGTTTGTCTAATTAATAGACTTCTTGACTTGATCTTGTGTGGTTGCCTGAACTGAGGTTAGCCCATATGATCAACTAGAAAGACGATAAGACAACTAAGCAACACTAAAGAACTCTGTTAATTAGACATTTCAATGTGTTATCTCACTCTCTTTAGCTGAAATATCAGCCACAAAGATGCTACCTGAATCGGACCAGCCACCCAATACGTTCCTGTCAGAGCTATTACTGAACCCAAGCCAGTTTGAATCCCCTCTAAATGAAAATGCCTTGATGCTTTCTCTCTAGTGTCCACAAAGACCTCATAATCAACCAAAATTGTTACTGCATCATTAATTTCAGCTAAAATGAAAATAAATAAATAAAAATGGAACAAAAAAATTCACCTTTAAAACCAACACCACAACACATTCTCAACCACTCGGAAGCTGTAGATCCAGTTTTAAACCAAATAAAAATTTCATGAAAATAAAAATTTTATATTTTAATTTGTAACCATTTTCATAGCTTCGGTAACATTTCATTCATAGAATTGAAGTCATATGTCACAAGCCCAGAGAAAAACACAAATTTTCTCCCAAAATTGTTTCAAAACTGGCCATTGTCAATACTTGGAATTAGATGCTTGCAATGCTATGTAATCTGGCATTGCCACCAACCAATTACCGAAACCTCCAAAATACATTAGCAAATCTAATATACTAAAACCTAACAGACACAAGCATTGAGTCTCCATGAACACGAATGTGTTTAAACCCTTTCTTAAGAGCATAATTCAATCCTAAAATCAAAGCTCTATGAACTGTTGCAAACTTTCTTAAGAGCTAAAAGCTAATGCAAACTTTTTAATATTTACCACAAGAAGTTACCTATGGCAAAAAACCTCTTACACCGGTATGCAACTACGGGCCTACAACATATGAACTGTTGCATAATATTCAGCTGGTACAAAAAAAAAACTAAGCTATATGTTAAAATATAAAATTTCTCAAATATCAATTATATTGATAACAAAAGAAAATAATAAAACCATGTTATAAATAAAGAGAAATCCCTCCGATATATAATATTTGAACAATTGGAATTCATTAATAAATAAATAAAATACAAATAACATTTTAAAAAGAAGCTAGTACAAAAATAATTAAGATTCTAAAAAAATTCAAGTGAACACAATTACAGTGTTCTCACAATAATATTCAAAATAACTCCTTTAGGCTTCAACCATCTATGATCACCTTTCTTTGACCGTCCATAATCCGTAAAAACTATATATATCACAAACCTGAATCAAATTCAAATAAACAAAAACTATATAACGAAAAATTCAATGTTTAATATATAAAATCTGATTTTTTAAAAAAAATAGAATTATATACAAAATGTCTTACAGTGCTAACATAGATGCCAAATAATTCAGTATTATTGAGGATGCTATTACTCATTCAGGACTTGGAGATCTGTGCTCAAAATGCAAGAATCAAACAAGTTTAAAGTTAAAAATTCAACATCATATCATAATAGAAGAGCACCATTTTAAGAAAATTAAAAACTTATAACCATAAATGGATAAAAAAGAATATTATTATAGCAATTAAGTAAAAGTAATGAAGTCAATTATATTTATTTTTCCAGTTACTAGGAATTTGAACACAACGTGTTTATCCTTACTTCTCAGGAGTCAAGATATGTTCTGTTTTGATCTCTCCAATACGTTATCATCAAGAAGGTCATTCAAATCAATGTAAAGTTAAATGACTATCAGGAAATGAATATCATAATGTCAATATACAAACCTATAACAAAAGGTAGTCTGAGGCAATTGAATGTTTCTTGTGCCTAATTGCATCATCAATCCGACTTCTTGTTAACGTTACCAAAACTGTATATTTACAAACAAGTTTTAATTAGTTATCAATAATAACTTAATAAACTTACTAAATGTGAACCTATTTTAGTTTCTTTGGTGGGTACAACACATTTAAACATATACAGTATATTTAATGAAACACCTAACTATGACTGTGTTACTAAAAGAGTCAGTTGAAATCATGTATACTTATACAGTATAACCTAATTTGATCAATGAAACAATACAGTACAAGCATGCAAATGAAATAATGAACGTATGAACTGTCATTTGATCAAACACTTATGAAACTTTTGTTTTTTATCCTATTTCAGACTATCACATCACATCTACAACATAACTAATAAGTATACAAATCATTCTGCAGGAGCTCTAGCCTTTTCTCTCTTGTTGAAGCTTGTCTCAAGCTTGAGTTCTCAATGGTAGTTATCTAGCCTAATGCCAATGCATTAGCTTTGGCTGAGGTGAGCTTAATAGTTTATTTGCAATATTTTCTTTCACAACTTTAAAGCAGAATACAAGCAAAAGTTATATTATACTCACAGTAAACCAGAGATATGAACAATACTAACCATATTCATCAATGGGAGCTTCATTGTAGAAAGAGTAATTACACAAGAAGAAGTTGATTATGATTCTACTAATTAAAAGCATAATTAACCTAAAAAAAATCTAATTGAACCTGAAGCAATCACATGAAAACTATCGTGGCTAGTGATATAAAGAGACAAGTAAATAGATGCCCATAAAGCTAAAAATGAGAATTTATATTGTCACAAGAAAGGTCACCTGCCACCCTAACCAACATATGTTATGCCTACTAAAACGCAGTTAGCAGAGCATGCACATAGAAAGAGAAAAATCTAAGTTTTCTTAACTAACTCAATCATGGACATTAAATTCCTAGACAACAGTTCACTTCAACTAATGGAAGGATGGCATTGGCAACCAATCCATCAATTTTCAGTGCAAATCATAAACAATTAGCATCAATAAGGAATAAGAACAATTTGGTCATGAATTCGTATCTTCTGACCTAGTCACAATGCTAAGTGTGCAAATTGCCATAAATTTAAACAGAACAAATCTGATTCATACATATCCACAATCAGAATTATTCACAATAATTAGCAATTTTCCAATCATTTACTATGTATAAGCTACAAAATTTTAATAGAAGGTTATAGAGCATCAATCAAATGTTTAACAGTAGAGAAGAGACACCTGACTTCGGGGTTGATGCAGATATTACGATCAACTGAAATCACCAGATCCTGACAGCAACACCAAGCGCCATGAACGATGTCTGCACCTTTTTAACAATATTTTATATAGATATAAGTGTCAGGCGAGATCTATTATAAGCCCTAAATATAACATCGATGATATTTTTGCAAAGGAATGTTTGGTGATCCAAATGAAGAAATTAGAGAGTAGTATTATTTTTTATTATTGTTAAAGTGAACAAAGACACAACAATGTTAACGCCTTCCTCTCTTTTGTTTTCACACATTTTCTTCTTTTCCTCTGACAAAGGAAACAAAAACAACTCTTCTCTCTGATTTTTATTTATGTAACACAAAACAATCACAGGAAATTATTCTTCAAAAAACAATGACATTGGCACATGATGATCATATATCCATATAAGCTGTTTTATGCTTTTTAACCACAATAGAGATTTTCATGTTCATGCAATGTAACTGAGTTTTGAGTAAACCTAAATTAAATTTTTAAAAGAAAAGTATCCGAAGACTAAATTAACAATTACAAGTATGTTTCGTAAAACTCTCAAATACAATCATCATGTTATCCACAAAGACGAACAATCAAATTAATACTTGAAAACACAGTAACCTAACTAAAAAGTTGCTAACACACACCTTTGTCTTCACGAAGCCAGTACTCATATTGTTACTTCCAATTTTCACGTTTTCTTGCTCAAAAAATGTAAACTTTAACTGTGTGAAATCAAGTTCGCCAGACTGAGCGGCGTCGACAGAAGAGAAATTGACAAGGGATCTGCAACTCATTAACTAAAATCAGAACAAAACCACAAATTCACTAAAATCGTGATGAAACGGATATGCAGTGACAGAAGTTATTGAATATTGATCGATGAACAAGTGGTTTCAGTGTAGTTTAACTGGGCAAAATAAAAAAAAAATTGGACTAAAACGATGTCGTAAAAGGCAAGCATCGATGAACTACAATAGCATAAACTAAAATTGGGGAAACAAATTAATGGGCAACAAAATTTACCAAAACAATCTGACAACTTCAAACATATAAATATATAAACTTCTGGATTCGAAATATTTTGAGAAAAATCGATTTCAAACTTACAAGTGATGGTGGTGGGTCGGTGGCGTTGGCTACAGAACTGCAACTCAGGACTGGGAAGAACGAAAGTGATGGTGGTGGCGTGAGAACTAAAACTCAGAACTGGGAAGAATGAAAGTGATGATGGTGGCGTTAGCGACGCCGTAGGTGGTGATCTGCAAACAGAGGCGGAGATTAGCCGGCGGCGGCGGTCGGAGCAGACATGGAACCCAAAGAGAGACAAATTGAGAAGAAAATCATGAGAAGAGAACTGAGAAAAATGGATGTGAACTGAGGAAAGAGATAGATAATGTCTCAGACAACTTGGAACCGGTTAGAGTTGTTTTTTAGGTTTTAAGCATTTTCTTCCTTTTTTAATTAATGCTGAACCGTTGGATCAAGTTGTTGAATGATCCAATGGACCGAAATCATTACTATTCATGGCTGTATCATACAGCCAAATTCTTTGTGACTGCATAGCAGCCAGACCCTAGTATAGTAACATAATAAAGAATTGATGACAAAAGATAAAACAATAAACAACTATAAACAACCAACTATGTTTGACTTGGTCTGATATGCCCCTGCAAGACGGTACTACCGTCAGAAATACCGATCTTGGACCGCAAAGATGAGAATCTTGCCTTTGACAGTGGTTTGTTTAGAATGTTAGCAAGCTGGTGCAAAGTAGACACATGAGAAACTTTAAGAGTTCCAGCAGCTACTTTATCACGAACAAAATGAAAGTCGATAGCGATATGTTTCATTCGGGAGTAAAACAATGGGTTCACACAAAGATATGTTGTACACGGATTATCACAGAGAATGGTAGAAGATTAAGTGAAGGAGAAGCCTAGCTCATGTAGGCAGATTTGTGAGCCATGTTACCTCAGCAACAGTAGAGGCCACCACTCAATATTCGGCCTCAATTGAAGATCAAACACCCGTTTGTTGCTTTTTCGAATACCATGAAATTGGATTATCACCATGATAAAGAATGTAAATTGTAGTTGAACGAAAATCGTCATTGTTTCCCATCAGTCGGCATCGGAGAAAGCCTTAAGGTTGAGAGATTATCATCGATGGAGTAAGAGACCATGATACAAAGTATGCTTCAGATAACGAATTAAGCGTTTAACAGTAGACCAGTGGCTTTGACTTGGGGCATGTATAAATTGAGCCAGTTTGTTAACAGTGAAGGCGATGTCAGGACGAGTGAGAAACAAGTACTTAAGCCACCAACCAAGCTTCGAAAAACAGTTGCATCTGTTGGCAGAGTACCATCATACCAGATAGGTGATGCTTGGCAATGAGATCTCTGATGTATTTGTGTTTTGACAAGAAGAGGTCTTGAGGCATTGAAATAGCTTTCACTCCTAAGAAATAACTTAAGGACCAAGATCCTTGATCGAGAATCGATGACCAAGAGCACCAATAAACTTAGAGATAAAACTTGGACAATTACTTGTAATAAGCATATCATCCACATAAACCAAGAAATAACTTGTTAGAGTATTCATTTTATAAACTAAGAGGGTGGCATCAAACTTGGAGGTATTAAAGCCAAAATTCAACTCATGGTACCAAGCCCTCAGAGCTTGTTTGAGACCTTAGAGCACTTTCTTGAGGCAACAAACATAATCAGGATGTGCCTCATCAACGAATCCAATAGGTTGAGACATATAAACTTCCATTGTCAAAGTGTCATGAAGATAAGCATTATTAACATCAAGTTGGTTGATAGACCATCCATAACTAATAGCAATTGACAAGGCATTTGTTGTATATGCAATATCGAAACTAAATTTATAAATCAGCAACTGTGCACTCAAATGTATAAAACAAGTAGTGTGGCAAGTTAAGGTATCGTTCACAGAGATCGAGATACAGTTATGATAAAACTTTACTGAAGTAAAAAGTGCAATAAAAATAAAATGAAATGGTTGTTGATTTGAAATTAACTAATAAAGGTAAAATACAATTTAAACCACAAGATATGATATGGAGTGATAAGATATGATAATGGTATGGGAGGAGATGTAGTAACAACATAAATGACGGGGAATCAATTTAACCTTTACAATTCATTTGATTAGTGAGGGTCAGTTTATCTTTAAGAGTGATGTGGAGTCAACATTGCTCACTCGCGACTACTAGGTCGGATTTGAAGAATTGGAGACTCTAATCACATCAACTCTATACTACTCAACTACTTGGTTAGCTTATGAGAAAGTCCCTTTTAAAGTCTGGATAGAATCTAACGGTTGAGGGCGGCTTGGAACGGCATATTCACTATCCACCCCCTGTATTGAGACTGTAGGGAAAATCGCACAACAGAAGCGTAAAAAAAAATAGGGTTCAGTATATTTAAAAAAAAATATACATCCTTTAAAAGAAAGAACCTTAACCCTAGATTAATTGATGTATATTAAAAGTGTCGTACATTTTTTTTCCGTGACGATTGAACTAGCGTCGAATTGAATCTGCAAGATCTTCCAATCCAATCACAAACGTGAATCACCTAGAAGTGTGGGCTCCCTTTCTTTAAATTGTATACCTAATGATGGAAACAAACGAAATATTGTTCTTTGTTAGTCACAATAATCCTCCAAAAGAAAAACCAAGAACGTCTAGTCACTTGTGATTTATCAATCAGTTTGATTGAAACTCGCATGAACCTTGATTCGATGTTGTACACAAAACCCTTTTGATGCAAAAGATACTAGTGTACTATCGAAAACAAATATGTTCACTATTTTCTCTATGCTTGGCCGAATTCTTCACACAATGAGTTGGACGAAGTTTTTTTTTTATAACAATAAAAAAACAAATAAAAAACAACTTCCCACACAAAAAATTATGTCTTGGTCGAATTTAATAGGTAGTATATATAGGAGACCAAATCCTCTCCTAAGAAGTATTTACTTGGTGGGTAAGAATCGTTTTCTTAAGTGGATTTACTTGGTGACCAAGAATCTTTTTCAAAAAAGAATCATTTTCAAAAAAGAATTCTTTTCTACACCAAAACTCTAATCCAACTCATTAGTGTATCTGTGACCATATTAAAGACTTCCTAATTTAACTAGATAAATAATTCATTTTATTTATCTACTTATCAAATATAGTCTTTAATATTAATTATATTATCAACAACAGTATAATATTATGAGAGCTTCTCTTATTAGAAAAAAGATTTTGACTTTTAATTAAATAATTAATTAATTACAAATTTAATTAATTTCTATTTAATTAAATAATAAAATAAAAAATAATATAATAAGCTATTTTAGATAGCTTTGCCGCCCAAGACCACACATGAGCATATATATTATTTTTCTTATTTTATTAAATCCATTGGACCTAAATAAAAAGTCAACATGAGAACTAGACTCATTCTTACTAAAAGAAACAAGTCCACATGCCTTAATACAATTCTAGATGGATCCATATAATGGTCCGGTAAAATATATCAAGTGATACATAAATCCTTGGCCCCTTCCGATGGGCGTGCGCATGCCACAAACCCATAAAGGGCTGCCATGCGCAGCCCATGGCTTCCATAGGGCTGCCGTGCACAACCCATGGCACAACAATCATAGCCGCGTGCTCTTCGTACGCACATTTGTTATTATGTCTCGCACGGTCCCAAACTTGTTCGGGTTGCTTCCAATTCTTCCAACCTTCGAGTATTCGATACTTGAATGTGTTACAGAAGAATTTTAAATAAAAAATTACTATAGTTTTTTTTATTATTACAATATAGTGCAGTATTTGTATTACAATAGCAAAATAAATAAAAATTTAGCAACTACCAAGAAGAAAATTATGGCGATGATAGACCACCCTTCTTGTTACAATCCTAAAACAAAATACATTGAAATTTTATGACGAAAATTGATCAATAACAATCCACATATAAAACATATATATATCCATACATTCCAATGTAAATATATATGTGAATACCTAGAGTGTCATCTCTTTCTAAAACATGTATATATACAATAAAAGAAAAAGATTCACGTACACATACATCAATTAATCAAGGGTACAACCAGGCTCTGATACCAATTGTAGGGAAAATCGCACAACGGAAGCGTAAAAAAAATTAGTGTTTAGTATATTTAAAAAAAAATCCCTTTAAAAGAAGAACCTTAGCCCTAGATTAATTGATGTATATTAAAAGTGTCGTACCTTTTTTTTCGTGACGATTGAACTAGAGTCGAATTGAATCCGCAAGATCTTCCAATCCAATCACGAATGTGACTATCTAGGAGTGTGGGCTCCCTTTCTTTAAATTGTATACCTGAGGATGGAAAAAAATAAAATATTCTTCTTTGTTAGTCACAATAATCCTCCAAGAGAAAAAACAAGAACGTTCGCTCACCTGTGAATTATCAATCAATTTGATTGAAACTCGCATGAACTTTGATTCGATGTTGTAAACAAAACCCTTTTGATGCAAATGATACTAGTGTACTATCGAAAACAAAAACATTCCCTCTTTTCTCTATGCTTGGCCGAATTCTTCACACAATGAGTTGGACGAAGTTTTTTTTATAACAATAAAAAACAACTTCTCACACCAAAGATTATGTCTTGGTCGAATTTAATAGGTAGTATATATAGAAGACCAAATCCTCTCCTAAGAAGGATTTACTTTGTGAACAAGAATCCTTTCCTTAGGTGGATTTACTTGGTGACCAATAATCCTTTTCAAAAAAAAATTATTTTCTACACCAAAACTCCTAATCCAACACATTAGTGTATCTGTGACCATATTAAAGACTTCCTAATTTAACTAGATAAATAATTCGTTTTATTTATCTACTTATCAAATATAGTCTTTAAAATTAATTATACTATCAACAATAGTATATTATTAGGAGACATTCTCCTTTTAGGAAAAAAATTTTGACTTTTAATTAAATAATTAATTAATTACAAAATTAATTAATTTCCATTTAAAAAAATAAAAAAATAAAAAAAAAATATAATAAGCTATTTTATATAGCCTTGCCGCCCAAGACCACACATGGGCATATATATTATTTTTTTTATTTTATTAAATCCATTTGACCTAAATAAAAAGTTCACATGTGAACTAGACTCATTCTTACTAAAATAAACAAGTCTAGATGGACCTATATATTGGTCCGGTAGAATATATCAAGTTATCCATACAAGTTCATGTGGATTGGGGATCTTGGCGGGCTATCTAAATTTAATCTCCAATAGACAAAACATAATCACAATCAACAAATGATTCACGTAGGTCCGATCTATTAATTTTAGTTCATTCCACTAAAGAACTAAAATTGAACTCTTAAATAAAGATAGAATAAGTTAATATTTCTCATTCATACCCTAGACAACTTTATTGGAGATAGCGTATCCTCGTGAAGAATACCAGTAATCGTCAAGAGCTCATAGACCGCTTATAGCTCTCCAAGTTACCATATTTACTCATATTACCACATTTTGAGCTTGGATATTTTGATTTATCCAAAAGTCACGTTTCAATAGACACTATTGAAAACTTAACGTTAAGATTTAATATTCAATACCTCAAACTATACATATGATGGTATTCTACTTACATTTAATAAATGGAGCTACGATGTCCATATCTATAAATGAAGTCCTCTATCGATTAACAAATGAATACCACCAAACTATCGAGGATAGACTATGCTTTATAATCGTACTCATTGATAGCTCAAATGATAACACTTTCAACCATAAGTCCATCATTTATCTCAGGATTGAGATAGACTCTCTGATTGTCTTCAAGTGAAAACTTTTATCCATTGACGGTTTTAGATAAAGTATTTCACTATGATCCAATTCAGTGCACCCAGTGCACTAGATTCTTTTGCCCAAAGACACCACACTTTGATGATTTTAGACTCATTATAACACATTTGATCTCACTCAAATGCTGGCAAAAGAATCTACAACTTTGACAAGATAAAGACATCCAACCTTTATCTTAAGTTGTGAATATTATTTAAGACTAACTAAATAATTATGTCTACCTCATACATGTCTAGATATATGAACAATTCTTCTTTTCTCGTAGTCTTTTGACCTTATGATTATTTACCTTTGACAATTATAATAATTAAACTATAAATGCTATAAGATTTGTTAAACTAGAAATCACTTTATTAATATGAAAAGATTGTCAAATACATTATTATACTCTTGCTATCGAGTATAATCCCAACAGAGACCCAAATGCATAGGAAGGGCATATTCACTACACATTCATTCCATTCAATTTAGCTAGTTTTAACACCTTAAAAGTGAGTATCTAACTTGGCTTGTGAGAAGGCATATCTACCCAATCCAAGAATATGTATATTCCAATTTAAGAAACTCAAACAGATTGATAATAAACAAGAACCAAGAGAGGGCATATTTACTTATTTCAAGAGATAATCAATAAACAATTAATTCATTGATTGAAAATCAATAATCAAATAACAAAAATCTAGTGGATCACCTATAATTCATGTGTTTTTACATCACTCCTATATTGGGTTTAGCTACTTATTACAATTGTAAGAAAAATAACAAAGAGGAGATAAATAGAAAGGACACATGTGAAGACCTTCTTCCTTCAAGCTTCAATCCACCTCCAATGTCCTTTGTGAGTAGTGAAATGATAAAGATGATGTATGGTTTGAATGGTTTGGGAGAGAAATATTTTCTAGATCTAGAGAGAGAAAAACTATGATGTAAATGGTGTGTGGTGTGTGGCGTGTGGGTGATCTAACATATGATTCTATATATAGGTGTCTCGAAATAGGTTTGATTTTGCTGATGTGGCCACACCTGACACACGTAGTGCACGAGTAAGGGACGTGTGTTATACCTCTACTATCTATTCTTACTTTTTAGTCTGGGCAATATGCATGGGTAAGGACCCGTGCTATACCCGTGCACTGAGGACTTGCTCCCTGGTTTGGACAAATGCACGGGTTATGCACATGTTAGAATTCATGCAGTACCCAAGGAATGAAGTCTTATCAACTTTTCATGTTCGGTGCACGGGTAAGGGACACGTGCACTAGGGCCTTCAATTCATTCATTTTCTGCCTAATTTATCCTTTTCAACTCCATGTTATGATTTTCACCTAATGCCTACAATTGCAACAAAAGAGCCAAAAGATACACACAAAATCACTCAAAAACGAGACAAAGGACAAGGATATAAGGGTCAAAATATATGACAATTTTAGCTCGATCAAATACCCCCAAACCCAACATTTGCTCGTCCTCGAGGAAACCTTAAAACAAAACAAATATGACATGAATAAAAATTACTCGATCTACAATTTCCTATACTTAAAATAAATAATTCAACAAGTCACGTGTCCAGCCAGTGATGAGATGCAAAGATGTGTGATAGAGAGAAGTAGACATATGCAAAATAATCTAAAAACAACTCTAAGACACTTGAGGGAAACTCACACTATCACGAATCTCACACTTAAGAGTGCTCTCATATCCACACCTTGAGCATAATTCACTTCAACTCTACTCCTCGCCCGGCTTCACTCTCTTTATTCAGCTCAAAGTCCTAAGTTAACACTCATTCAAGGTATGCAAATATGGAATTTAAGCATAGAATTCTAACGCATTTCATACAATGTTTATTTGAAAGACCGATAATGTCTGTCAACTAGCCTAAGAATGATTCACTATGCCATGAACGTGGAAAATCAAGCATCAACAAACATTCACAATCAAGACACATCATGGATCAAATAAGTGTTTCCCTTAGGTTGTAACGGGGTCATAGGGATAGATGTGGTGAACAAAGAAATAGGGAAATTTGAGTTCAGAGATCACCAATCATGCTCAATCATACTGACACGCCCCATACAAAACTCTACTTAATAAATAACTTTACATTAGCGTCTAGGCGTAACCTTCACACACATTTGCACTCTACATTGTGAGTATTTTACAATTATATTCCAAGTCTTTTTCCTTTTCTTTCCTTTTCTTTTCTCTTTTTCTTTGCCTTTTATTGCATTGATTTTTTCTTTTCTTTTCTTTTGCTTTTTGCATATTGTACACTACATAGACAATTTGCCTGTAAGTGCAATTTTTGGCACTTTTACAATTTGAGCCAGTGCTTGCACATTTACATCAATGCCCTAGTATATGTTATTTCATGTGAGAGCTTATACCTTCCAACCATACAACACACACAAACACCCCACATGATTGGCAATAAATGGTAGGTTAGTGTTTGGCTATAGCTATATGGTTGTTATGGTTCCAAATGAAAGGTAAGTGTTTAGCCTTAAAATTGGCTTGAAAGCACACATAAGGGACATAGGAATGTGTTTAGGCTTGTTGAGTAGTTTATACACACACATTTCCTAAAATCACTTCCTCGATGAGTCCACCAAGGGAATGAATGCACCCCGACAAGCAATCCAATATATGTATGAGATGTATGTTTTATGGCATGTGACACATATGACGAGAAGAGTGTATAAGAATGGAACAATTAAAACACTCAAATGCACATTTTATAGGCTGTGTTTGTGAACTCTCGGGTAGTCTCCACTACTGAAACAAGGCACAAGAGTACCGAGTCCCCTCAATTAAAGCACAAAAAGGATGGGACTAGCCCATGACATGTAAGTAAGACCCACAAGTGACAAAGATTTGATACACAAGCTCAAAAATGAATCTATACACTCGCTAAAAGCACACGCTCAAGGCATCACATCCAAGCTAGTTTAAGCTCAACAAAATTGATCATTACGATAAAATGAAAAAAAAAATACCAAAACAACTAAAAATGACTCAAAACATAAAAAGACGACTTAACAAAGCGACTACACCCCCAAATCATAACCAACATTGTCCTCAATGTTGAAGACAAGATAGTCCGGCCTAACGGGGCACACATAACTGACTTAAAACACGACAACCTAAGCACTAATCACGTGCAATCAATGCCCAACAAAATAAAAGACTTAAAAATATGCTCATCATAAAATAAGGCAGTATATATGAATATGGAAAATAAATTCAAAGTCCTAACCACATCAAGCATTCACACCTAAAAATGTTGGAATGGGGACATAACAACCCCCAAACCGATTTCTACTATAAGCTCAAAATCTGTACAGGATATATGCATGATTTCAAAGACCCCCAAACCGAATTGGGCTATATGAAAAGAAAACTTGTATATCACTTGCATTATCCACAAGAGCCTCCAGCTCATAAATTCAAGAATGAAATAATCAATAAATTCAAAAATTGAAAACCAAAATTATATCAACATTCGCACGTGTTTCCATTCACAATTATCCACACATGCAACCCAAAAATGATAATCAATAAGATATCCACATTCACCGATTATTCACATATGTCTATAAACAAAAATATAGAGGTATAGTGCATGAGATTGAGATGAAGAGATGAAATCGAGGTGGTTGTTTTCTTGTAATCTCAAATTTGAGTAGGTTCTCGCTTATTTTATGAACACTCTTGACTTGCTCGTCCCTCCAAGACTTGCAAGTTGTTGGTGTGCTAATCCAAGAGATAAAGAACATATCCTTAAAGCACAACTCCTAACCAAGAAGGTTAACAACCACAAAATATATATCTTAAAATCAAATAACTCTTAACTCAAATATTATCCACAATCATTCAAAATCTTCCAACATTTATAACTAAACAAAAACAAATAACAAACCAAAAGAAAATAATAAAAATACTGAAATAAACAACTTCATATGAATATATACTTAAAGAAACTAACAGTTCAAATAGTAAGGCAAGAAAATAATAAGCATGGGAGATAAATGTCAATCTTCGTCCGACTTAGACTCCTCTCCTCCAACCATTGGTCCCTTCTACTTTGGATCTAACTATGCTCTGGCCTTTTCCTCAAACTCTCTCCTCGACATCTCCATGGTCGTCTGAAAGTCCGAATCAATGGTAGACCCTCCTAAAGTGAATGTCTGCTGATTTGCCTGCTTTTTCATTCTGGAGTAGGGAATCAAGTTCAGATCTTGTCTCATACTAGTGACATTTGTCCAAAAGTCTTCAATGTTGTATTTGGCCTCCCTAATCTCTGTAGTAAATTAGAGCTCAGAAAGTTCATTAAAGTCCAGAGGCTTGTTATCCCTGATATCAATGTCTACCAAGGGACATGGTCACTCCCTATTGTAATAGTTGATCATGGAGTTAGGGATGGAGCCCTCTGATCATAATCCATCTACTCCAGTTCAAAGTCCATATCATCGGTGTCGTTCTATGAATATGAGCTAGCTCATGCTCTTGCCGTGGTCTTCCTCTTGGTTGTCTTCCTTCTGGAATTGGTCAAGTCTCGTTCCACTTCTAAAGTTTTCCAAGTCCTGAAATCCAAATCTGCTTGGGGCCATTCAAAATCATCATTACTCAAATCCACTCCAGCTTTTCTACAAAACTCAATGATAAAACAAGGGAATATCAAAGTCTGCATGTCCACCTTTCGGTTTCCCACCGTAAGGATCTCTGACTTCACGATCCAAGCAACAATAATCGACTGGTTGTGCTGTAGGCAATGTAGCACGGTGGCAATTTCGAAGGACATATTTGTTCTATAAGTGTGTAGCCTGAGTGTTAGGTAGAGAAAAGTTGATATTTAAGACCCCCAATTCCTATGTTTGAAGATTAACAGGTGATTTTTAGTGAAGTTTGGAGAAGTGCCTCTACAGTATATCTAACTTGTGAAGACCATATCTCTCTTTTCAGATTTAACCAGGTTGAGATCTATATGTTTTTGGAAAGCACCAGAAGTCTAGTTTTCGGTAAACTTTACGGTTTATCAATCAAAATTTTCTAAAGGAAGCTATGGCTATTTTAGTAACCAAAGGTCATAGCTGTAGAAGTCTACTGTGGGTTAGACCGTGGTTTGTGAACCTTGCCTGCTTAGCGACCTAGGCAGCGGAAAACAACAGAAGTGTTAAGTGTTTTGGACTACGGATGTCCTACGGAGTGACCCAGAGTGCGATGCTCATGTATTTTGACAGATTTATCCTAAAACTTCCTAAATCAAATCCTAATGACTGTAGAAGATCAAGAGATGTTTGAGAAACTTCTAGACTCAAATTAGAAGTCAATCATCTAAAAAGGAAATCCAATATAGGAAAGGATTCTCATTCCTTGTTCAATCCTACTTTCCTACTTGGTGTATTACCGTATTACCTATAACAAAGCAAATTGGGAATCTATAAGGAGTAGTCACCTATAAATACCAAGAGTTTTCTACAAGAGATATTATTAGTAGAGAGTTGAAGATTGAAGACTCCATCAATATTCTTTTCTTCTGCCTTTCTTTAGAATAGATGTTTTTATTTATTTTTCTAGTTTTTATTTTGATCTAATTTCTTCATTAGTTAGGGCTAACTTGATGCCCTAGACATGATTCTAATTCTATAGACAAGTTTTATGTTTTAATGAAATATTATTTTTCTTACATGATGATTTCAATTTCTCCATAAGAATTGTTTTTCTATTATCTTTGTTTCTTTTATTGGCCATCTTAGGAGCATGATTTTAGGATCTATATTGTAGGATAGAGTTCGAATACCTGACGAACATATTATTGCATGCAACAATTAATTGGAATAAGACATAATTAAGGGAAATTAATTCATGAATATCCTATAATAAATACCATGTTTTAGGGTTCATGTGATATTCATATTCTCTTGGTTCTTAATGGGTTTCAATTATTAAATCTAGTAAATACACATGCTAAATTATAATTTGAAATACAAGTGTTTATGCAAATATCATGCGATTTACATACTAACTAAGAGAGAATCGATACAACTTGTGTGGAATACCCACCGCATTGTTGTGAATATCTTCATCACATTTGATATCTTTAACTTCATTATTGTCTATGGATTGGATGATTGTTTAGTGGTGAATATAAAGTCCTAACTTGTGTTTTTCTATATATTTTTCCTCGTTAGATTTTATGTTGCGTTTTATTTATTGTTATTTAATTTTCTTTAGTTTTAATAATCAACTCAAAAACCCCTAGTCGTGTGTGTGCGTTAAGTGATTTTGTTTTCTTATTTTTAGTTAAATTAGAGTCCTACAGTGTCATAGATATAAACTCATTATTTTAATAGGTAATTAATTCTCTATAGGAACGGCCATTGCTTTTTCGTTGTGCTATCGTTTATGATTTGTGCACATGCAAGGTTTTTATAATTTTTGTTTGCCTATTTAGCAACCAACACTAAGGGAATGGGATATGAATACATGCCAGAATTCCAACTCAATCTTCAGATTCGTATGCTTGATCGAATATGTCAGCACCATCTAGAAATCCATGGGTGTGATGACCAAGTCATTGGCAAGATCCACATTTTTCTTGACAAAGCTCTTGCCCCACGTGTCTCTTTCTCTCATTATGCTCAGTATCTGCGGATTATCTGGAATCTCTATCTTGTAGTTCCTCTGAATATCAACTGAGTTCATCTAGACTTCCACTCCTCTCACCATCACTAGAACTCCTCTGATAAAGTCATCGTGAACCATTCCAGCATAAAACTCTTGCACAATTCTTCAGCAGAATCTGGGAGGAGCGCTAACAAAAGTTTCTCACCCTCTCTAATTGAACTTATGGGGGATCTGGGTTTGTGTAAGCTCAGATAGCGTTATCTCTTGTTCTACCACTATGTCCCTCTGCCTGGAGTAGTCCAACCGCCTTTCGATATCGTTGTTCAGAGTGCATAGAGGCAGTGGAGGGAGCTTTGTTGTCTACTTCCTTTTACTCCCACCTTCTCCACATTTCTTAGCTACAATTTTCATCCTATTTGTTATCTGCAAAGACACTAAATTAGAAGTATACCACAACTAGAGGTAATCACTTAAGTATCAAAGTTAAGCAGAAAATTTTGAAACAGACCAAAAACAGGCCTTACTGCCCAATACACGGGTATAGCTTGGGGAAGTTACCCGTGCAGTTTCCCAGAACATCAAATTTTGATTTGATTTTTCCATGGCAAGAGACTCAACATGCATAACCAACTAACAGTTCACAAAGAACAGTTTATCATCAAGTAAGCACGTGCAAAGCAACAAATTTATAGACAAATAATCTTCAATTTAAACACATTCACACAAACCCTAGAATTTCCAATGTATATGCAAAAGTGAACAAATTATTATTCAATCTATTGGGATTATGCTCAATAGCAAGAGTGTAATAATGTATTTGACAATCTTTTCATATTAATAAAGTGATTTCTAGTTTAACAAATCTTATAGCATTTAAAGTTTGATTATTATAATTGTCAAAAGTAAATAATCATAAGGTCAAAAGACTATAAGAAAAGAAGAATTGATCGTACATCTGGATATGTAAGAAGTAGACACAATTCTTTAGTTAATCTTGAACAATATTCATAACTTAAGATAAAAGTTGGGTGCATTTATCTTGTTAAAGTTGTAAATTCTTTTGCCACTATTTGAGTGGGATAAAATGTGTTATGATGAGTCTAAAATCATCAAAGTGTGGTATCTTTGGACAAAAGAATCTAGTGCACTAGGTACATTGAATAGTGAAATATTTTATCCAGAATCGTCAACGGATAAAAGTTTTCACTTGAAAACAATCAGAGAGTCTATATCAATCTTGAGATAAATGATGGACTTATGATTACAAGTGTTATCATTTGAATCATCAATGAGTACGATTATATAGCATAGTCTATCCTCGATGGTTGGGTGGTATTCATTTGTTAATCAATAAAGGACTTCATTTATAGATATGGACATCGTGACTCCATTTATTACATGTGAGTAGAATATCGTCATATGGATATTTTGAGGTATTGGATATTAAATCATAACGTTAAGTTTTCAATAGTGTCTATTGAAATATGGCTTCTGGACAAGTTAAAATATCGAAGTTTAAAATGTGATCATATGAGTAAATATGGTAACTAGGAGAGCTATAAACGGTTTATAAGCTCTTGAAAATTACTGGTATTTTTCATGAAAATACACTATCTCCATTAACATTGTCTAGGGTGCAATTTAGGAACATTAACTTATTATATCTTTATTTAAGAGTTTAATTTTAGTTCATTCTACTTTTAGTTCTTTAGTAGAATGAACTAAAATTAATAAATTGGACCTAAGTGAATCATTTGTTGATTGTGATTAGGTTATGTCTATTGAAGCTTAAATTTAGATAGCCCGCCAAAATCCCTAATTCACATGAACGTGCATGGATTACTTGATATATTCTACCGGATCAATTTATGGGTCCATCTAGAATTGTTTTTGGATTTCGGAATCTAAAATTTGTGGAGTGGTGCAGTCATGTGTGATCTAGACACGCAGGAACTCTTTAAAATACCTAGATTTGGCGGCCAAGATGTAGGATTCCTTGGGTGGCCTAATGGGGTGTGATTAGCATTCTATTAATACATTAAGAATATAATTTAAATATTTTAATTAAATGAGTTGTTTAAATTATATTAATATATTAATTCAAGACATGTGGACTTGTTTATTTTTTTAGTAAGAATGAGTCTAGTTCACATGTGGACTTTTTTTATTAAAGTACAATGGATTTAATTAAAAAAAAAACAATATTTGTCCCGTGCATAAGGCTTGGGCGGCAAGGCTTAAATAAATGGCCTAATATATTGTTTTTTATTTTATTATTTAATTAAATGAAAATTAATTAATTTATTGATTAATTAATTGTTTAATTAAAAGTCAAAATCTATTTCCTAGTAGGAGACGGTCTCCTAGTGTCATACTATTGTTAGTAGTATGATAAGTATCAAATACTTTATTTGATAAGTAGATAAATAAAAATAATTTATTTATCTAGACAAATTAGGAAGTATTTGATATCTATCAAAACTCTAATTGACAATTGGTTAAATTATGATTTTTTTTTATAATGTCACAATTTAATTATATTCATTAATTATTTATCGGATAAATACACTAATAAGTTGGAATAGGAATCCTGGTGTGAAAAAAAAAATCTTTTTTGAGTGAGGATTCTTAACCACCAAGTAAATCCTCCTAGAGAGAGGTTCCATGCCCACTAAGTAAATCCTCTTTATGAAAGGATTTGGCCACCCTTATATATAGCATTGAAGAGTTCGGCCAAGGCTAATGAAATCAAATGTAGAGATTTCAGCCAAGCCTTGGAATCTTATGAGAAGTGTTTTTTAAATTGCTTATTATAGTTTTAAAATACTTCATCCAACTGATTGTGTGTAGAATTCAGCCAAACATAGAGAAAAGAGGGAATGTTTTTGTTTTCGATAGTGCACTAGTATCATTTACATCAAAAAGGTTTTGTATACAAAAATCAAATCAGATTCATGCGAGTTTCAATCAAATAGATTGATAATTCACAAGTGACCAAACGTTCTTAGGCTTTCTCTAGGAGGATTATTGTGACTAACAAAAAGAAAAGATTTTGTTTGTTTCCATTCTTAGATATACAATTCAAAGAAAGGGAGTCCACACTCATAGGTGATTCACGTTCGTGATTGAATTGGAAGATCTTGTGGATTCAATTCAGCGTAACTTCAATTGTCACGAGAAAAAGGTACTATACTTTATTAAATATTAATTAATCAAGAGTTAATGTTCATTCTTTTAAAAGAATTTTTTTTAAAATATACTAAACCTATTTTCTGCTTCCGTCGTGCGTTTTTTTCTACACAATCCTAGTCTAACTCACTCACTCATGTCATAACTACACAAACCCAACATTAAACACCGGAGAATATTCATTAAAGATTGAAAAATTCATGGGTTAGTCATCGCTTAGAAATCTTGCATATTTTAGAGAGTTTGAAGAAGGAAGGAATTTGCAATGCATATATAATCAATGGAAAACAAGTTAGTGAAGGAAGAATCCATACTTTTTTGTCTAAAAATTTGAAAACTTGAGTCTCACGATATACCTCAAGGTTTTTACAAGAGAAAAAAGGAGAAAATATATTTATTTGGTGTTGGTGAGCCCTACTACAAAAGTGATGTGATATATATATATATATATATATGCTCGCGATACACAGGGTATAGCATGGGTAGGGACCCGTGTAGTTACCTGTGCACTACACCTTTTCACGTTTTGTTCTTTCTAGTGCACAGGTTGTACACGGGTGATATACACATGCACTACATCTTTTGCCACCCATTTGCTCTTACATCTTTCTCTTGTTCTTCCACACTTTCCAAATGTTTACTGGATTCCTTGCACACGAAAAATATCTTCATAAACTACTTATTGCCTTATTTACTTATTCAAATTTGAACAAATTTGAATCCCATAGTGCAACTTATCAAATATCTAAAACAAAGAAATCGTAATGAATTTTCTTCACACTTAGATCTACCCAAACTCAAACAAGCACAAAGTTTTAATAAAAATGGGAAACTCTTAGATGCAAAAGAAAATAAATTGTGAATTCTAAACATTCCTAAAGATGATCGATGTGATGTATTCAAAACGGGGCTTGGGTCGACCAAAGGTAGTCTGACCGGATGGGGAGGTTTATTCTTCTTAATCACCCAAATGGGTGCCAATGATTCTTTTAACTTTCTCATTCCCCTTGTTCTTAATTGAACCACTAAATCCTTCCTAACCCAAAATTTATTGGCTTTGGTTGGGTTCTTCTTAGATCTATCCTCATTCTTTTTAAATCATATTCTTCTTAATCACCCAAATGGGTGCCAATGATTCTTTTAACTTTCTCATTCCCCTTGTTCTTAATTGAACCACTAAATCCTTCCTAACCCAAAATTTATTTGCTTTGGTTGGGTTCTTCTTAGATCTATCCTCATTCTTTTTAAATCTTTGAAATTGAAACAACGGGCTTGAACATGCCCTTTCTTTGAACAAACATAACAAGTTAGAAAGGAATGAGGAAAACTCCCTCTTTGATTGAAGCTTTATGGTCCTCTATAGTGTTGCACTTGGAGTGAATTGACTTCATTTTCTACTTTGTCTAGTTGGACTATGTAGTCACACTCCCTCACTTTTGCAATCTTCAAGGCCTCCTCCTTCTTCTTGAGCACTTCCTTTTTTTGATTTTTTTTATTTTACTTTCTGATTTTTTTTATTACTTTCTTATTTTTTTAGGGATAATTTGGACATTTCGTAAAATTGACCAATCAACCGTTAATGTTAACGGTCAACCGTTTGGTTAAGGGTATTAATCTATCATTTTTAATAAAAGTGCAATCTAGTTGCAATATTAGCAAATGTCAAGGTATTTTAGTGTAATTTACCCTTGTATTTTTAAAAGCAAAATTAATGTCCATAATGCCCCTATTTAAAAATATAACATACTGTCAAATAAAGTCAACTTAACATAAGGATTAACATATGTTAAGTCTAGGAGTGTGAGTGCGGAATAAGCTTTTTTATCTACATATGTACACTAATGTTGAACCTCGTGGGATATGAGTATAATTCTCCCTATATTTATACTCCTATAATTATAAAATGGGGTAATTGCAGAAACATCCTCTAAGGTTTGACATTATTACACTCATACGGCAATTTTAGACATATTAACACAAATATCTCCTGACCTTTGAGAAATATTGCACTAACATCCCTTGCCATTAATTTTCTACTGTTAGCACTTAATGGCTAAGAATGATAAGGTCCTTTTCACTAAAATTAAAACAAATTGAAGAAAAAAATACTATTATAAAAATATTTTAAATTTTAAAAAATAAAGGTGGAGATTTCTTAAGATGGAGAAATCTCTACCACTTCATCTCGGATGAGATAGAGATCCGCTCCATCTATAGATCAGATCGATCCATCTCACCAGTGATGGAGTATTGGCTTCATCTCTAGTCAGAGTCTTAGAGATAGACTGGTTTGACCAGATGGAGCAGATGGCTCCATCTCTAGTCAGATTTGGAACTCTGCTCCATATCCGGTCAGATTTGGAGCTCTGCTCCATATCCGGTTAGACTGGCTCCATATCTAACTTCCATCTCCACTAGAGCCAAGCTATCTCCGCTGCTCCATATCATTGGATTTTGTAGATTTCGATTGGTTTGTGTGTAGATTTTGATTAGGATTGGTTTTGACTATGCTATGAATTGGTGTGGATTTTGATGGGTCTTAGTTATGATATGAACTAGGTGTGGATTTTGATAGGGTTTGGTTTGATTTCAATGGATTTGTGCGGTGAAGTTTATGTTTGAGATGCAGATATAGACATAAGGGTAATTAGCTAATGGTAGAGGATATTAGTGTAATATTTTTCAAAGGTCAGAGTATGTTTTTGTCAATATACCCAAAACTGTCATATGCGTGTAATTATTTCAAACATCAGGGAATGTTTGTACAATTACTCATTTTAAAATCCTTCATATCTATATAGGTATGTCAAGATTTGCTATGAGCATTTATTTTTTTTTTAGTCTAAACATAACCTTTATTAATAAAAAGAAAAAGAAAAAAGGAAAATGAAAAACGAAAGTAAAAGGGGTGTGTGGACCTTAAAACACATAAATCTAAAAAGACACGCAGGCCTAAAAAACATAAACTTAATTAACTAGATCAACAGAATCATTCCTTGTTGCCTCAACCAGTACAACACAATTAACGACAAGACATAATTTTGTTGGGCAATTGAAACCGTAGAATCAGAGTGAACTTTAGTCTCGGCTACATGGAGGTACTTAAAACTTCCCTTATTCATTTAAGACTTGGAACTAGCTAAAATCTTAAAAGTTGGTTTTACTTTTCTTTTTAATTTGGTTACTACAGGAATCCAATTATTGTCAAACACGGGTCTACTGGACTGTGATTCAAATTCGATATCTTGGTCTTATGATATATTCTCCAAATTAGTATTTCCTCTTTTATCTCTTGAAATCTCATCCAAAACTTGTTGATCAATCCTTGGATTATCATGTGTCATCCTATTATTAATGTAAATATTCTCTAGAGAACATGGAGGATTATCATTATTATTGTCTAGATTTAAATACTTGGTATTCAAATCATGGGAGATATCAACATTAATTCTCGCATATTGATTAGGAAATTGTTCAGCTGTTTGAATTTGAATTGGAGAAAAACTCTCAATTGGATCCTAATCTTTCGTGAGTGCATTAAATGTGTCAGTCGTAACTGGAAACTGCCCTTCACAAATTGGGTCAATTTCTTGAAACCCAGATTTGTCAACTTCAAAATTGGCCATTGTTTTTCGATTCACTTTCTGAGTATCAATCGCATTTAATTCAAATAAATGTGCAAATAATTGGATGCTACCATTTTTGTCTCCCACATTTATGACGAGATTTTCAAAATTTTGAATCAACATAATTTCCTCTTCCTCTATCGTTTCTTGATTTGTGGGACTATTTTGCATTCCTCCACGACAACCAGCCCATTATGGTGGATTGTGGTTTTGTTTTTCGTGATAGGCAGATAAGTTTTCCTTGGATTTATTGATCGCGATCGACCTCTATTAGAATTAATCTCTTTGTTATTTGGTGGCATCTAGTAGAGTCATGACCAAAAGCATTACAAGTCGTGCATCTCTCTGGAAGATTTTCATATATAATATCCACAAAGAAACCTCTATAGTCATCTCTCTCCACATTAAAAAATGATGGTTGATTCGAAGTTAAACCAATGTCCACAAGAACTGGGGCATAAAATCCATATGCTTGATACCTTGTAACTTGATCTAGTTGTAGAGGGATGCCAACTCCTTGTGCAATCTCCATGATTGTGGTTGGATGCCACTATTCCGAGCATAGACCGTAAAACCTCACTCAAACTTGAGCATGTGATAAGTCCGGTTGCCATTGAAAAATATGAAAAATACCGTTTGAAATTGAGCAGGAACCTCCACTCCAAACCCTCTTTAAATCTTCTTCACTAGAAAAATGAATATCAAAATATCCTTTGGGAAACTGAGTAAGCTTCAAAGGATTTCTGAGTTACCAAATCGATTGCAATGCGGATTTTAACTCACTAGGCTTTAAGGGTACATAACCTTTTCTATACCTTTGAAGCAAATGTCTGAAAATATTATTCTGACAATATTTCAGTCTTTCTTTGACATATTTTTAGCTTATGCAAACACACGTGTTGTCCCCTTTCACAACTGGTACAGAAGAAGATTTTGTTGAATCTGTGCTTCATCGGTTTTAAGAAGAGCTGTAAAAGTTTTCAGTTTTGATTATGGATGTGGTAAAGTATCGGGGAACATTTGAGAGAGAGGCTAGGAAATTTCACGAGCATAATTTTGAAGGATCCATGAACAAGGCTACAAAAGTGAGAGAAAACTCAAGAGGGAGAGAAAGTCATCTATCTCAACGCGATCATTGCTATGAGAATTTATATTAACACCTCTTATTTTAAAGAGTAATGTTAGGATTCCCAAATTTCTTCCCAAGTAATGTTGGCACGTGAGGTGTCAACATCTTATAAATCATGAGATTATATGGTAAGTGACGTGATGTTTACACCTCACATATCAACACTATTTAGGAAAGAATTTAAAAAAAAATAGAAATTAAATGGAATTACTCTATTTTAAAATCTATTAAAATTCAATCATTTATGCGATTTCTACAAAGTCAATGAGTTTTTGAATATACGTAATTGGTTTTACGTGTGAGAGGGGCAAGAGGCAAGAGCACGTGAGAGTGAAATGAGTGAAAGAGAACGAAAATGAGAGTACATTTACCTCTAATGAGTGAAACAGAAAGAAAAAAATAGAAAATTTATTTAAATGGCGAAAAAAAAAAGTTGATGGAAGATGCTTAAACTTTAGGGGACAAACATAAAAAAAGATTGTATAACTTGAAAGTGGTTTTCCAAAAGGAATATGCCCCTCAAAAGCCTTTTATACCTCATCCATCCATGAATATCAAGATTGGAAATGCAGAAAATCATTGTTTTCTTGAAATTAATGGCATTCATGTGGCATTTCTATTATATTCGCTTTGCTCCATAATGTATGGAGAAGAAGAAGATAATGAATTAAAAAAAAAAAAGGAAAAAAAAAAAAAGAGGATATCAATATGCCAACCCAACAAAACAAAGTGTGACTGGTTACAATCAAATCCAAGAAAAATCATAGATATGACACTTAGATAAGATTCCAGGCCAGTCCCATATCATGCTTTTTTTTCTCTTCAGCCACTTGGCATTCATTGTACCAAATTGGAGATAAATCGAGTCCCCCCACACACAACCATTAACCAACAACAATGCTATGATACTTTATTTCACATCAACACTTTGACACTTCATTCAAATGTAATATTGCTAGCTTCTTGTGATTGATTGATTGTTTCGAAGTGCGGCTGCGGCCGATATAAAATCATTCTTCTTTTGTTCTACGTTGTTGCTTTGATGATAAACCCGACAATAAAATGTTGATGTGGGTCTAATCTTATCCACGGTCGTCGTCTTTGAATCTTAATCATCTCCATTTACACTCAAATTCAAAAGAGCAAACAAAACAAAATATGGAGAGGCAGTATTAAATACGAGAAATGTTGATGTTTATCAAACATTAATTGTGAACAACTACCATAGTTTATGTTTTAAGGATACATATTAGTATATATGTTCCAGTAATATTGCTCCATCCTCGAGTATGTTTTTGAATCGTACTGTGAGATCTTTAGAACCTCCGTGGTCTTATTTTTGTTTGAAGCACAGTTTGAATAACTACTCCCATATAAAGAGATGTCTACTTATACTTAAATGGTTTATATACAAATCTTAATAGTTCTTATTTTAATTAAGTGCTAGATAGTATTTATATTTCGTTAGGTTTTAGCTCTTATTCTTAAGTTAATCCAATATGAATCAAACAAGATTCAACTGATGTAGAGCTTCTTGGAGACATGGGAAACGTTTGGAAGTTGAATGGTATTGTTTGAGGGAGGTTGGAGACCAGAAGAAATGAAGAAACGAAGATCGCGATGCATTCCGACTTGCAACGGTTTAGGAAGTGGGTACGCAACCGTGACCCAAACCGTAGTCAACATAAGCATGCGTAAAATGGGAAATCTTAGGTAGAAAAGGAAAATATTCTTTTGGGAAGTTCTTGTGCTTGAAGGAAAGGATTTCTTCTTAACAAGAAGACTTGTTATAAATAGAAAATAGTATTTATGTGGAACAAGTAATTATTGTACGTTTAGAAATAGAATTTTCTTTTATCTTAAACTCACTATAACTAGTATAAATAGACCTTGTAATTAGATTATTTGGTGTGGAGCAAAAAGAACACCATGTAACATCAGAGAGTGAAGAGATTCGGATAAGAGACCCATGGGAATATCCGGAGAGGGATCTAAGGGGATATCAGAGGATCAAGTTAAAGATCCGTGGGTAATATTCAGGGGAGACCTAGGGGATATTGGAGGTTTCTTGGTGAGGATCATGTGAGCGTGGTTTGGGGTTGATGTGTGAGAGAGAATCCTGAAATATATATGGTTGTAGCAATTTATCATATAGTGGAACTTTCTCTGTTGTCATGACGGCCCGTGGTTTTTTACCTGATTTTGGTTTTCTACGTATTTTTTGTATTGTGATTGGTTTATTTTCTCTCATCTATTTTTCTGTTATAGATGTTATTAATTACTATAAGTTATGAGTGTATATTAGGCATGACAATTCCACGATCATCGATTCAAAAATCCCTAACATATTTAAGACTAACTTATTCCTTTTTTTTACTTTTTAATGAATGAAACTTAGAAAAAATATTTCCTTCTTTTAAACGTCTGTATACATATGGAAATTCTATCTTAATTTAATCATGTTGGGATAAAAAGAAAAATAGCCCAAATAAAGAAATATTAAAATTAAAAAATAGAATATTCTAACGAAGCACCAATCAATTATTGAGTTAGATCAAGTATAAACTATTCATGGAACCATAAAATAGGGGCATGGGTGGGAGCAGTTGGTCTTGGTCAGACATCTCACGCTGCAAGTGAAATTGAAATTTGTAAAATTAATTGGAGATATGGAGGAAAGCCAACATTTATTTTTTTAATAAAAAGTTCATGATTCCTTTCAAAGCATGCTACAAATCTGACTTCTATAACTTATTATATTAAGGTGAAACACACACACACTAACTACTTTACTTTGATTTACTGCCATCATAATAATATTAAACCAAGAATTTTAAAAAGGTCAAATTGCACATACATTCCCGAGTTTTAACAATATTGCATGAATTTGCCACACACACAAAAATTCACAACCCTTCCCAAAACTTTCAAAATTGTTGGATCGGTATTCTTGCCATTAGGTATGTACCGATAACTTCAAATGGTCAACGAATAGTCAAGAATAGATTGTGTGAAAAAGTCTAAAATACTCATTCTAATTATTTTAACCTTTATTATATATATTTAAAATATTATGTATAAAACAATAAAATATTAAATATTTAAAAAACAAAATCTCCACCAACAGTAGAGAACATGTGATCGATCTCCTCTAATAGGGAATATCTCCGTGTGTTCTCTTCCACTTCTATGGGAGATCACTATTCAACAATCTCCTCCGGTAAACAAAGATATTATTCCTTACAGGGTATCATCATAAGAAATTTGTTTCCGGTGACAACAAAGAAGCTTTTTTACATTTTATTTTGTTGAAAAAACCATTTGCCCACGGTCGTCAATTGCTAATAACACAATAACCCTGTCATGGGATACCAGTGCAACAATTTTGAAAATTTCGGGAAGGTTTGTATAAATACGGCCAAAACTATAATATGTATGTAATATTATGAGAACTCCGGGATGCTGTTATAATTTGGTATTCAAAATCTGTTGGAATCTTTCTCAAAAAAACCTTCTAGTTGCAAATCAAATAAAAACTGATAAAGAGGTTTTTGGTACTCAATTAAGGGTTTTCTTGATTTTTATGAAAAAGAAAGAACAAAACGAAACCCAATTTAGAAACCTTGGCAGCAAAAACTTAGATTTTAAAAATGATAATAATAATAATAATAACCAAGATGTGAAAACTGGGTTACATCTAGAGGCACCAGAAATGGCCTGAGTAGATCTAGAGATATCAATTAAGTTAATATTGCGTGGTGTCAATTATATTCATATACATTCCATCTACAAATATTGGAATAATATCTAAACCCATCTAATCTACCTATATTTTAGTGCTAATTGCTATATTATTGCTGGGGTTTTGTTTATATAATTACATCCCCGCTTTTCACAACTTTTATTATCTTATCCACCGTCACAGGTGCATTTCAAGATCTAGAAAATCCAATCTTATAAATTTTAATATTAATTCAGTCTCACTTTCAATGAAGCTCTGCAACTAGTCTGATTTCTCTATGATCATATGCATATGTTACAATTTATATTATTGGACAAAATTAAAATAATTTCAGTGATAAGCTTATCACTCTTATATTAACGAGATTGTGTTGAATTCTCCGAATCTTAAATTTGTAATAATTCAAAATAATAATAATAATTAGCAATAGATAACTCCTATTTCATGGATTGTTAGAAGCCGAAACTGACTTACGTGAGTTGTTATTTTCAATAGAAATGGCATGAGAAAAAAAATTATAAAATTATAAAATCATCTTCTATGCTATTATGTATTTAGATAAAATTTCTTATCAATGTATTTAAAAAACAAAACATATCCAATGTAATTATCTAATCTAAATTGAGGTGTGTTTTCTCAAATTCTCAATTGGATTCTCTTTAAATGATTGCCGACTAAGTTTAAGTAGTTTAGTGGTTGGGTTCAAAGATTAAATAACACTTTTTGGAAGTGTCATTTCAACACTATTATTGTTTTAATAACTTATGTTTAAAAGGTACATATTATGGTGAACGGCCCAATAGTTGTTCCATATCATATTTCTTTCATTCATTTTATAGTGACAGAGTTGTGAAGTAGAGAAAGATAGTCTCGTTGAAACCCAAGCAATCACTCGAACAACGAAGAAGTAGCGTTACACAGACGCATTCGGGGGTCGAGCTTCCCGCCGAGCTTGAGATGGTCGAATAAGGTGAAGTTATTATAGTTATATTCAAATAAATTTAAGAATAAAATTATAGCGTGAGTGATATGATTTTAACGACTCATATGTCATATGCCACGTCATGTAGAAAGTCTTTCGTTACTCCAAATTTAATATTTTCAACTTTTCATTGAAGAAACCTAAGATTATGATTTGTATGGAGAACGAAAATCTGAAAATCTAGTAGTTGGTTGGCAATAACTAACAATTCATTAACAAGTCATTAAAGTAAAATATCACAAATCATTGAGATAATCTCTTCTATGTTTTATTTGTGAAGTTTACATTTTTTTGTTTTTTATGCGAAGATATAATTATTTTGTTTATTACGGACCATTCTTTTATTGAGGTTGACCATGAAAACATAAAAATAAACATCTTGTTTCCTTTTTTTAAAAGAAAAATAATTAGCAAAACAAAAATAACTTTAAAACATTGCATATTCAATCTCTGTTGGATGCTGGCCACCTCTTTCTTTATGTTTGTAATAAGGTTTGAATCTCACCGTATTCATTAAAAGACGAAGTGTGGAGAGATGAATAGGTTGTATTAGCAATGTTTAATTTAGAGTCTTGACTTATCGACCTTTACCTAATTTCATAGTAATTTTTTTAAAAAAAAATATGCTTCAAAGAAACAACTTTACTAATATATTAATCAAAGGTTATAAAAGTTATTTGCATTATTGTTTAAGTGGAAAAACAAAACCGATTTCACTAGAATTTGAGATTTTAAAATTCATTAAAACTTGAAAATCTCAAAATTTAACTTAAAGAAAAATTTGAGTTATGACAAAATCTAAAATCAAGTCCCGATAAAAAAACACACTAATGTTAAACAATCCAAAATTTTAGTCAAAATTTCAATCCAAATGATATTTTAATTAACCATATCATCTGATGTTGTATGTGGTAATAACAACTCACTTGTCACATCATTTAAGTTGAAATTTGGACCGTATAACATTACTCTAAATAAAAACAAACATTGCTAAATGGGATCCTACTAAAGCCATCTCCAATAGAGAGTGGGAGTTATAGTTATATTTGGGTCTTAAATAGTGTTGAGAGTGATGTTTATATATACTTTTGTTTGTGATGAGAGTGATATTTTTGTAACCAACATAATTATGCTTAATTTATAATAAGTGGTCAATAAGTTGTAATTTATAAACTTTTATGTTGATAAAAATAATATCATTCTAAATTTCTCAATGAGAACTTTAAAATAATACTAATATTTAATATTTTTAAATATTTGTAAATTATTACCAAATTTGATAATATTGAAAATTTTAATTTTTAAATATGGAAACATCTTAAAATTTAAATTTCATAGATTATAATACACTTGACATAAACACATACATAAAGAAAAATTACATGCATAATCAAAAGTACAAACGTAAATGTAAATCACAAATAAATTTTCTATAGATTTTTTTTATAATATATATATTTGTTGATTTTCTAGTATTTTTTTAGATAAAAATAAATTTATTTCAAATCTTAATGTCTGAAAAAATGTAGATCAACCATATGACCATATCCAATAGTTAACAAATCTGATCCATCCATCTCGAATAGTCAACAAATACAATCGGGTCTCACACATTCATCAAACACATAGGTCCTACCACCTTATACAAAGGTCCCACTATATATCTCTCACTCTCATCTTCACCAAATATAACTCAATCAAATAACTTTCAATCTATTTTAACTCTCACTGTAACTCTCTATTGAGAATAGTTTTGAGACTTAAAATGAATATACATATCTACCGGAGATGACCTAAAAGATATTAGGATATAAAAATATTGTCTACAGAGAGGAAACTGAAAAATGGAACATAAAACAGCCGTTTGAAATAATTTATGTTAGGTTCATTGATACAGTTATCAATGATATATCATCGGCAAATTTTATCTAGAAAATTTCATTGCCCATGCCTTTTCTAAGTTGGCTCTGAATTTAACATAGCACCGGTTTTGGATGGAGACTTATCCTCCGTGTGCGGAGAGGTAATGTCTAGGGTGATCATCAAATTTATTGTGTTTTGTTTTATTTTGTTTTGGTTTCTGTAACAAACAAAATATTATGGACCCAAAACGTATGTCATTTGTCTCTCTAGATATATAAAAGCTAATACAATTTGAACCTATGGTCTTAATGTATACGTGTGGCGCTTAATTAAAGCAACTTTTACCTTGCCTGTTGATAATTTGAGAAAAAGATTTTAAGATTTTTACTCTATTTATTGGCTCAATATCAATTTATATATTATTTTTTTAATAATAATCCTACTTTATATAAATTATGTAACGATATATAATTCATCTATTTAAATTATTTTATATTTATATAATTTAAATAAATAAATTAGAAAGTATTCAATTTTTTTCATAAGGTTTGTATATCAAACTTTAAAATAAGTTTCTTTTTTTTAATTGAGATTTGAGATTCGAGATTCGTGATGCTAACGGCAGTGTTTTCATATATACCGATAATCCTCCCACTCGTAAGAAACTTACAGAGAGAGAAAGAGATGTTGTTGTTGTATATATAATTATATATAGATTCTATCAACCCTGTAAAACCATCCACACAAAAAAAAAAAAAAAAAAAAAAAAGAGATTGGATACCATTTAACCAATACCGCCCATTTGGTTGAATCACAGAAATAGCCCATCTCTCTCTTCTTCTTTTTTTTGGCTGTCTGATTCTGTGTACATTATCTGTTTGATAATTTGCCCGAGAAAAGTATTAATAGTAAATTTTGGGGTTTGATGAAGAAGAATTTGATGAACTTGAGGTGGTGAAAAGGACCTCACACACTTCACGTTCATTATCTTTCTTCTTCAATACCTTCACCTCTTTTTTGTCAATTGGTGTTTTGTTTTTGTTAATATTAATAACAGATCTTAAAAGAAAGAGGGTGTGTTGGGGTGGTGCACCTGATCTTCTGTGCTTCAATCCCAACTACCCAGATCTGCATCTCTCATTTTTTATTTGTTTCTTATTCCAAAATACAAAGATTTTACAAGATATGGGTCTCTGTATCTAGACTTATATACTTATATCATCATCTTTATTTTTAATTTTTCTGGTAGTTTTTTCTCTTCTTTTTCTTTTGTTACAGAGGACCATAATTAGATCTGAGACTGCCCCACCACCATTTTAATTAGATTGGTTCAAAGTTTTTTTGTGGGATAGATTAATTAAGGTGTCTTCGTTCGTATATGCATATCATCGACACATACATTTAATTATTATTGTGATTTAGACTTTTTGGACGAAGGAGGCCCACTTCTGGGTTTGGTGGGCTTTCGTCGAGCCAATAAAAAAAACCCATATTTTAAAGGTTGTTTTGTTTGTTTACTTGAAGATTCCACTTGTTTACTTGTAAGAGAAAACCAAAGGAAAAAAAAAAAGTAAAATTGAGTTTTTGCTCTTCTTTCTTTTAAGATTTAAGTTTAATCACCATTGTTTCTTTTCAACAATTGGGTTTCCTCCAATTGATCTTTGGTCTTATCATATTTATGCCAAGCTTGAGAAATTTGACCCCTCAACAAAATCACTATCCTCCTTTTGTAATGCTACTTTACTTGTTCATCACTTGTTTCCCTTTCATTCTCTTTTTAAATTCCCTATCCTCTCTCAAGCCTCTCCAACAATGGGCTACTGACTTGAGATTGTTGTCTCTCTGCTTTTGGAAAGACTTATCAATCTTCTCCAAGAACAACAACAACACCCTCTTTAACAATATAAAATTCCCCAGAAAACTGCATCTTGTTAACAAGATGATGAGTGTGAGTATGATGACTCTCAATTCAAAAGTTGAGAATGTTGTTGAAGAACAAGAGGGTGGTGGTGGTACATGTGAGATGTTGTTATCAGTTTTGGACTTGCCTGAATTGACCTTGGAATGCATTCTTGAGAAGCTACCTCCTTCAGGGCTGTGTAGTATGGCAGGTGTTTGTAGTTCTTTGAGAGATAGGTGTATGAGTGATCATCTTTGGGAAAAGCACATGAAGCACAAATGGGGAAATATTATTGGCCATGCTGCTTACAGAGAGTGGCAATGGTATATGGCTTCTAGACAAGATTCCACCAATCTCAGACAAAGCAAGCAAAGAGTCTGGATGAGGCTCATCTCTTTAGTTCGGTCCTTTTCGTGGAGTCGAACAACAAAGGTTGTTGATGATGATGATGCTTGCAAGCAGAGGAGCTCCTCCTTGCGTGTTGATTCTATCATGTCCTGGTATCTTGCTCTTGAGACTGGCCGCTTCTGGTTCCCTGCTCAGGTTTACAACCGCGAGGTATGGTCTCTATATATAATGTGAATTGGTGGAGGATTGTGTTCCTTTTGTTTCTTTAAATTCATTCATAAACAATTATGTTGTTTTTTGTGGTGTTTTGCAGAATGGTCATGTTGGGTTTATGTTGTCGTGCTACGATGCAGAGCTTAGCTATGATGCACCCACTGATACCTTCCAAGCTAGGTAATTTGTGATTGAGATGATTCGTGATTATTGTATTGGTATCATGAACATTCTCATAATCCTAATCCAGATATTGATGCTTGAAAAAAGGAAAAGAAAAAGAAAAAAAGCCTAATTTTTTTTTTCCTGTTGTGAATTGAGAAAGAGCTATAATTTCTTAATTTACAGCGGTGGGTTGATTTTTGGAGTCGTTTACATTGCAGGTATCCACCACATGGAAGAAGGGCAGTGGCCATTGAAACTTGTGTGCCATGGGAAAGGCTCAGAGCACCACCTGTTGATACTTTGCCCCACGATCTTCTTGTTTCCGATTGCCTGAATGAGTTACACCCGGGCGACCACATAGAGATCCAGTGGAGACGAAACAAGGAATTTCCTTATGGTATGTTCATATACCATATGATTATGAAACTCATATTAGCTTATCAAAGTTATTAGATCTATTAAGTAGCTTAAATTGATTGTTTCCAATGCCTGTTGATAGAAATGAAAGAAGTATTCCAAAAAATATAAAGAAGAATGATATCTATTATCTTGAAAACAGTTTCTTGTGAAATATTTCTGGCAATTTGGAGAAACAACTAGAAAATAGCTGGACAACCCATTTCTAATCGGAGTTTAAACATGAATTTTGATTAAATTAATCGATTTATAATGATTTACGTCTTTATGTGATGTGCCATATCATGCAGGTTGGTGGTATGGCGTTGTGGGCCACTTGGATACATGTGATGGAAATGAAAATTACTGCAGATGCCATAGTAATGGTGAGTTTATATCACCCTTTTTTCCTTGCAATGTGGCTTTTTATGCTCCATGTGATTGATTGCCTAGAATATTAAGCAAATGAAAATAAAACTGGGAATTCTAACTAGTGGTAGGAAACATCATTGTATCTTGCCTTCATTTTCCCATTTTCAGTGATAAAATTTGATTCTAATTCTGTGAAAGAACATTAAGAGAAAACACTGCTGACATCTTTGGGATTAAATATGTAAAATTTACTTGCATAGAGGAGACAACCAGTTTGAGATAGGTCATTTTCTTGAATCTTATTTTTCAATATGTGGACCACCTGTTGTGGCTATTTTGTTGGTCCCCAAGACAAATCATTGTCATTATGTCATAATTTCCACCAACATTGTGATAATTCATGTCGCAGTGGAATATTTATGGCCAACCGCACTGAAAGAACTCAATGTTTGCCATATGTTCTGTTGTTTGCTCTGTTGTCATCTTTCTTTCGGCTATGCGGGGCAGCAGCACTTGTTATTAAAGCTTTCAAATTCAATTCATCTATGTCATCTTTGCATCCAATTACAGTTCAGTCATTTTCAAGTAAAGCAACTCCTTTCAGAATATGATGTCCCACTAATCAAATTTTCTATTCTCTACCATGTCATAAAAAAGATGTAAAGAAACTGTTTTTGTTGCAACTTGAAAGGCAGCAAATGTATGTATTTGTGTTACATTTACTAGTTTTACTGAGAAGTCATGGCTTATGTCAGTGTATTTATTTTTCCATTATATATGGTCATATCAGTCATCAAAGTTCTAAAGCATGATAATCACCTTCATTTTTGCCACATTCTTGCATAATAATTGAAGTTTTCATAATAGTAGTGTACAAGTTTCTGATAGACACTTTTCTTGTTTTTGGTTTGGGGCTAAGTTCATACAAGTCTATACTTTTTTTTTTCCACAAAAGGTTTTTGAGTTGTGGACATCTTGTTCACCTTTATTTTTTTCTTTCATTAATGAAATCATTCTAGTTTCCTATCAAAAAAGTTTCTGATATAAGTAAGTTTCGGGTAACAGAAATTTTGGTGTTGGAGTTCAATCAGTATACACCAGGGTCGCGATGGAGAACAACCACAATCAACAGGAAAGAGCATAGGGAGGAGGGAAATGAGGCAGACGGATTCTACGGGGGAATCAGAAAGATTAACAGTGAGGAGGAAATCAGCAAATGGAAGCGGCTGTGGCCCGTGGAAGTCTTGGAATAATAGGCTTTGTCATTAAAAAGAATGCTACAACACGTTTTGCACATAGAGCCTAAACTTTCTCAGCTTGAAGAAGCTAAAAATGAGCTTCTGATTCTATGAAGCATGTTTGGGGAAGAAGGCCATGTTCTTCGGTTGCGATTTCATATTCTTTCATCATGGGAGATCTCTACTGTGTTTTTTTTTTATAGGATCCTCATCCTTGTGATAATGTGATTTGCGTCCAATTGATGCAAATTTGTTGTACCATATTTTTTACGCGAGTTTTATATAAAATTTTAGTTGATAAACTGTGTCTGTAATTTTATGTAGGAATATATAAAATTAAAGATGGAGCATAATACTTGTTATCATAAAAATGCAACTTCCCTTTATCCTTTATTATTGATCTCTTACTCTATACACATGCATACATGTGCAGTTACAGCTGGGGAAAAGCTGCAAATCCCAATTCGCTGATGAGGATGATATTTCCACCCTATTTGTTATATATTAAAAAAAAAAGGTAATTTTCATTTATATCTTGTTGAATTCGTTAAAAGTAATAGATCCGATCATAAATTATTAAAAATTCATATATAGATATTTGACTAAAAGAATATTAGGTAGGTAACAGGAGAACTTGGGGAGTGAAATGAAGGCAATCAATGAACAGAGAGTGGGAGATTCCATGTGAGATATATATGATTGATGTGAATTTCTCACATTTGTAGTCTGTCACCCCAACTGTATGTAGAAGCAGATTTATGTAGCTCTAAGTTTAATAAGTTATATGGAATATGGAATATAAAACCAAACTTATGACTTTCCATGTGCAGAATGTTGGATTTGCACACCTTGTTCTATAAATATTTCTTTGCACAATAAAATAAAATGCGTCGGAAAGAATCGACAAGAGAAGTCTAATATTACACAAATGGGTTGCAACTCAAACATGAGATATTACTGGACTGAACGAGCTATATTGGATGGTGTATATGTATTTTAGACTTTAATTGACATACTTTGCTGCTCCATATCCCATACAAACAAAGAGCCTAGGCCTATATTGCGTCATTGTTACTTTGGTCACTTGATGCACCACCCTTTTCTCCTCATTGCATTGAGCAATTCCACTCCCTCCTCCTTTTGGCATAAAGCTGAATTTCCTTGCAAAACCTTTCTTCTTAGTAGGCTGAGGCTGAGGCTGAGGCTGAGGCTGAGGCTGAGGCGGTGCTTCGCTTTGATGACAATCTTTGTGCTTGTCTTCATTGGTTGCTGTTGCTCTCCCCATGGAAGAAACACTTCTCAACAGCAACTTCTTGATCCTCTGCCTCTTTGATTCCCTTGTACACGACGGTGACTCTTCACTTTCTGTCATCACCATTCTTGTATGTCTAGCAAACAACACTCCTTTGGTCTCTACACCCAAGCTCTCAATTTTTTTGTTTTTGCGAGGAACCCATATTGAATGAGGCCCATTGGGCTCCATCTGGTTGTTGGTTTCTGGGTGGCGAAAGCTCATGGTCTTATTGGGCCTACTTGGGCTTATGGCCCGTAGTGGTGACATGGACGCAGCCCGTCTATGTTCTTTCGGTGATTTCTTTCTCCTCTTTTCATCGTCCTTTACATTCTCCAAAGCCACCATGAAAGGATCAAAATCGTCGTTCCATAAGCTCCGACGTGGAAACGGGAACTTGAGCGCCGCCGTAGTGGGAGACCTAGGTGAAGACAAACAAAAACTGCTGTCGTTACCGTTACCGTTTTGAAGACGCGGTGGGGGTTTGAGTGGCATGACTTTGCCATCACAGAACAACTCATCAGCAAAAGCCATGGCAGGTTCTTGTTGTTGCTCCTTTGTGTTTTGGTTATAATATGGGGACTCAAAACCCAGACCCATCTGATAAAAATCATGATAATCATCTGGGGTGAAACGATGGCTGGTTTCGAATTCGAACTCGATGAAATTGTTGTTAGCATCTTCAAAGTCGTCGTCGTCGTAATATGTAAAGGTTTTTGGTGTTGGTGGGTCGGTTTGATCAAACGTTGGAATAGGGCTGGTGGGGACACTGTAGAAATTAAGAGGTTCGATGAGGGTGGTGTTGTAGTGTCTTGTTGGGGTGGTGGGTGCAGTAGTAGTACTAGTCAGATCATCCAGAGAGTCGTCGTCGTCGTTGTAATTGTTGGAGATGATCATTTGGGGAGCCATAGCAGGATTGATTGAAGCTTGCTTGGCTTGATTATAAAAACTCAGACAAGATTGAGTGTGGATGGTTTTGCTCCTGAATTAAAGGAGGAAAGCCACAGTGACTCACATATAAGAAGAAAAAAGTTGGGTCTTCGGTCTTCTACTCTCCTGCTTCCAAATTAATAATCTTTCAAACTTAATTAAAGTTCATATTGACTCATATCACATGATCATCAACAATTTCTTACTTTTTCTTGTCCGTCACTATACTTACATGACTTACAAGTCAGCAATTGTACATTGGCTTGATTATGTCAACAACCTTATCGGTATGTTTAATTTATCTTTAAAGTGTATTACCCCGGTGGTGAAGCTAGATGGACGATTTTAGTTAGATAAATGACTCTTAAGCTAGATGGATAATGGGATTAAAAAATAGATTATTTAAAGGCAATTTAGGTAGTTCACGTAATAGGTGTTTTTTAAATTTAAGTTATTAAAGTAGTGACAGTAACACACATAAAAAAAAACGACACATCTCACTATTTCCACAAATGAAAAAAACTAATTAATAACGTTAGAAATGATACATTAGTACATACATAATACATGACGTATTATAAAAATTCATAGTACATACATGACTTATAAGTCAACAATAGTACATTGGCTTGATTATGTCAACAACCTTATAGGTACGTTTAATTTGTCTTTAAAGTGTGTGATCCGTGACGTAGCTCTATTGGTAGATCTGACGATCTAGTTTGGATAAATAATTCTCAAATCAGTAATTTGAATCTTATCAATATTAAAAAAATTTAAAAAAAAAACATACCTGATTTAGATAGGTGACAATAATAGATATTGAAAAAAAAAAAAAAAAACTTTAGTTTGTTATATTTTTAATAGAACTAAAAAAAAGCATTACTTATTAAAAATTTACAATTAAAAGTGTTTACTAATGTCTAATGTGACATGATGAAAGAAAAACATTCCTTTATTTGATCGATATCTCAATTTATTTATTATCGTCTAATGTGACATGATGGTAAAAAAGAAAAAACTAATTAATAACATTAGAAATGATACATTAGTACAGACATGTGTATTATTCAAATAATAATACTTTATTTTAAAAATTATGTGTAAAATAAAAACTCCTCTTATCATAAGAATAACAATAATGATTACATGTATTCATCATTATGTCATGTGTACTATGAACTAAATTTTGATAAATGTTTTGTAAAAAAATTTAGACGGGCTTTTTCTTGATATTTATTTAGAACGTAAGTTAACATAACTATTATTTAAATAAACATAAATTATAAACCATTTTAGAATGATATACAATTAAAAACATATTCAAAGTGCGTTAGTACATATTATGTCTAGATAGCTAGGTTTGTAATCGAAGACCAACTAATTGTCTTTTTACTTGAATTGATTTTGGTTGAAGATGCTAAATCTTGTAATCTTCAAAGAAGGTATACATCAAAGTCAAAATGAAAACGGAAAAGTGATGTTAACTTGTCATTTTTTTTATTTTTATTCTTTTAATTACTTAGAAATGTCATTATATGGTGCAAAGCGATCATCGAGAGTATCAAATTCAAGCATTAATAAATATTAAAAGCTCTATTCGCCATTTATTTTTTAAGCCACGGGGATAGATCATTGTTCGAATAAGTTATTATTTTTAGGAGCAAAATTTGTGTGGGGCAGTCTCACTGGTAGGTGTAAGACCGTCCAATTAAGTAGCCTATTTTTTATTAAAAATATAAAAATAAAATTTAAATTATTAAAGTCGTACAAAATTAAAAAATTTGATTGGATAAATCTCACCACCTGACTTAAAATATGTGATTGGTTGTCGATAAGGTGGTTGTGGAAACCAATCACATCTTATTCACGTATTTATTAAAATGATTATATATCATAAGATTAGATAAGATCAACAAAAAAATCATATCAATAGATAATCCAAATTCCACGGTAAGATATTCACATACGAGATTTTCTCAATTTTTGGATATTAATTTTCCTACTCGATTGGTCAACTTAATTACAAACCCATCCGTGAGATTTTCTCAATTTTTGGATATTAATTTTCCTACTCGATTGGTCAACTTAATTACAAACCCATCCGTGACATATGTTTTGTGCAAGAGACTATCTTGGGAAGATGATTAATTTAGTAATTTTAATGAATCCAATACCAAATGGGTGTTGACATTAACATCGATAAAACAACTTAGTAGTACATATATATTTTATTAAAAAATTTAATTACAATTATCAATAAAATTTTATCAATAAAAATAAATTATTTTAATTAAAAATAAATCAAATACTATATATATTCATTAATTATATATATATATATCTTCAACTATATTTCTTTATTAAAAAAAAACTTACCCTTTTAAAAAAAAAAACTTATGATAAACCTTAACATATGATTAACTCTGATTTTTATGATAAATCCTAATTAAACTATAATTTTATTTCAAGTATTAAACTTTCTCATCATCATATGATTATCATATTGTTTTTGTCTTTCTTTTATATATAGTTATGAATTCTATCAATAAATAACATATATTTTTTTAACGATAACCATAGATATTAACAAAAAAAAAATTAAGATAGTTGTAGATATTAATAAGGTTTTTAATATAGCTGTATAAATAAGATAATTTCATATTAAAAATCTCTTGATCCCAGTTCTACGTATTCTTTTTTATAAGGCTCCTACATTCGAGATACTTCTAAAAGTAAATTGGACCATTATTAAAATATGATTTGATTCCAAAAATAATATGATTTTTTTATAAATTGGGTGTGATAATAATTTAAGAGTGTTTATAAATAATATGTATTAAAATTAATATATTTATTTCAACGAGGGTTAGGATGGACGCTTATAATAATATTTATTTTTTAAATTTTTACATATTGGTGTATTTATAAATATGGGTGTACTAATAAGTTTTATAGGTGTCAATATCCGTACCCAATACCCAAAACAAATACATATGTGTTGCACATGAAGAGAATGAGATCATGAGAGCATCTCCGATACGAAAATGACTTCATATGAATTATTGTTGACATATCAATAATGTCAAGAGACTTGCTTCCTAAGTGGCATAAATATTGACTTGATAGATGATCAACTTAAATTTTGGTCTTCAATATATACTTATGTTTAAAACATATTTTGTTTTAATGACATGTCTAATTTTATTTCCTATTTTCTTTTTTATTTTATTTCCTTATCAAAAATAAATGAAAATTAATATCAATTTTTAAATGTTTGCTGAGTCAACCTAAAAAAGGGTTGTACAACAGGATGCCTGAAAGTGATCGGTCATATTGACAATATCTAATATATTTTTTGTCATGTCAGCTTAAGGTTGAATATGCACGGTTGCATTAGAGAAAGATTTTTTAACGAAATATCTATTAATTCTACATGACGTCTCTTTTTTTCACAAACTACGCTTGCATTGAAGATGCTCTAAGTAATTTGTAGTCTTAACCTCCAAATTAACTTAGTAATGCACAATATTATCTAATTCCATACCCTTATATGGGATTAGATAATCATATGTTCAATGGCCTAAACTTTATATTATTTATTTATTTATATGATAATTAATTAATTACATCTACAATTTTTATAATAATTTATTAACTAAATTTAACAATAAATTATACATTAAAAATATGAGTACCGCTAGATGTTCTAATTTTTTTTTCTCTAAATTCTATCCCAAATGATATGTCATATGAGGTGTCAGTATCTTATAAATCATGAGATTATGTATTGACTGATATGATAAATTTGAGAAAGACATTTGGGACGTCTATCATTATTCTAAAGAAATTATTGATTTAAATAAAATTCAATGTATTAGTTTAAACTAATAATTATTGGAAAGGGGTTTTAGGAAATTTATTATTCCTCAAATTCAATAGCTTTTGTAAAATCTAAAAAGTAGTTGTTGATTAGAATTAGTTCTCTCCCCTTTTCACCTCCTTATCTTAAAAATAGTTATTGTAACAACTAACTATCCTAATGTCTTTGAGAACCAAGTTAATATGAAAACTTTCAGCTATTGCCTCCAACTTTCAAACAGAAAAAAGGGAGAGATTATGAAGCGTCACTTGTAAATGACCACTTTGAGAGATAGACAATTGTCGATCAACAAGTATTCAAGAAGAGACGTGCTTGTGTTGTTAACGTTTTCTTCGCCACCAATGCTGTACAACTTTCCTCAATTACTTATCGTTGAAATATCTAATTTATAATTTGTGAAAAATAATGTGATGATAAATCTAGATGCATAGAACTATAAGAATGAATGAGATGATACATTTATCTAGATAACCTAGAAATCCTAATCAAGTCTCTTAGAGATAAGATTGGATTAAATGTTAGAAATTAATGTTCTTAGATTCTCAAGAACATGTTTAAATATGTATATTGTGCTGCCTTTGTCATTATCAGAGAAAAAATTTCAACAATAAAATATTTCCCCTCTTCAACAATTTCTTTATAAAAAATATTGAGTTACTCTTCTTTTGTCATATAAATCTCTAATAAATTTGGTATCATTTTTCTAGCCTTATTAATCAAAGTTCTATGGTAGCAGCAACGTCCAGCCAAAAAAATTCACAAAATCTTATTCCCATCTTCGATGGAGAAAATTATGATTTTTGGAGTATCCAAATGAAAACTCTTTTCATCTTTCAAGATCTTTGGGATCTAGAAAAGGTAGGCTATGAAGAACCGGAGTCTACGACGGTGCTTGCAACATGATCGGATGCCAAGAAGAAGGAGACCAAAGAGAACAAGAAGGAGGATGCTAAAGCATTATTCTTCATCCAGCAAGGGGTAAGCAAAGCAATTTTTCCAAGAATTTCTTTCGCTTCAAAATCATAGGAAGCATGGAAAATTCTCAAAGTAGAATTTAGTGAAAAAGTATCTCCATTAAACTCCAAACCTCATGGAGAGAATTTGATAATTTATTTATGAAAGATGGTGAATCTATTTAAACTTTCTTCAACAAAGTCTCTGGTATTGTTAACCAAATAAGAAGTTACGGAGATACCATTGACAGTAAGAAAATTGTTGAAAAAGTTTTAAGAAGCTTAGCTCCTAAATTTGATCACATAGTTGCAGTTAACGAAGAATCTAAGAATTTATCTCAACTGTCAACTCATGAATTAATGGGTTCTCTTGAGGCACATGAGAAAAGAATGAGAAGGTTTTCCGATCAGTCTTTGGAGCAAGTCTTCCAATCAAGAGTGAATTTCAAGAAAGGATCAGAGGCTAGAAATGAAGATTCAATAGAGCAATCTTTATAGAAAAATCAGAATGGAAGAGGATCGAATTCCAATCAAATGCAGAAAAACTCTAATTCACAGAAGAGGAAAGAATCACCGAGGTAATGAAAAATCAAACTTCCAATGCTATGTCTATAAGAAGTTAGGTCATGCAAGTAAAGAATGTCAATTCAAATGCACTCGATGCAATAAACTCAACCATATGGATAAAGATTGCTAGTACATAAATAAAAATGAAGCAAATATTTCAGAAGCAAATGATTCATCAGACTAGTTATTCTATACCTGCCTTAGTTATCACCAAAAGTCACAAGATATTTGGTATGTCGACAGTGGTTGCAGCAACCATATTATAGGGAACAAAGAATGTTTTGCGAGTCTGGATGAGTCAACAACTTCACAAGTTCGGCTTGGAAATGGCAAGCTATATAATGTGAAAGGAAAAGGAGTTATTTCCATACAAACAAAAGAAGGCAACACTAAACTTATGCATGATGTCCTTTATGTTCCTTTACCCAAGATTTATTAAGTGTTGGCCAATTAATGCAAAAAGGATTTAAATTGATCTTCAATGAAAATAAATGTCTCATTTTTTACGAAGGAAAGAAACAAGTGGTGATTAAAGTACAAATGACACCAATTAAAATCTTATCTCTTGTTCTACCATCAAATACAGAAAATGCTTTAAGGGCTGAGCATGATGATTCGTTGTTATGGCATTTGAGATATGGTCATTTGACTTATAAATCCCTTAAAGTATTAAAAAAAATAAGAATATGGTGATTGGTCTTCCAATTATTAACATTGAGAAGCAAGTATGTGAAAGATGTATTTTTGGGAAGCAACATAAGCTTCCATTCACAAAAACATCCTAGAGAGCCAAGGCACCTGTTGAATTAGTTTACGCATTATGTGTTGGCCAACACAAACTGCAACTATCAAGAAGAAAAGATATTTTCTGGAGCAAAAGTCAGAGGCATTCAACACATTTGCTAAATTCAAGGCTTTCGTAGAGAGACAGTGGGCGGAAGTTGAAGATTCCCAGGACAAATCATGGTGGACAATTCACTTGTAAAGAATTTTAAAATTATTGCAGTAGTTAAAGAATCAAAAGGGAGCTGACAGTGAGATACACTCTAGAGCAGAACGGGGTTGCTGAACGCAAGAACCGTACTGTCGTTGAAATAAGCTTGGAGTATGCTGAAAGAAAAAGGGTTTCTAAACAAATTATGGGTTGAGGCAGTAAAGACTGCAATCTATATTCTCAATATAGCACCAACAAAAGTTGTGCTAAACAAAACCCCTTTTGAAGCCTAGCACAAGTAAAAGCCACAAGTAAAATCTTTTAAAGTTTTTGGTTGCATTGCCTATTCTCACTTTCCATCTCAATTCAGGGGAAAATTTTATGAAAAATGTGAAAAAAATATCTTTGTCGGATATAATGATGAATCGAAGGGGTGTCGTCTTCTAAACCCCAAATTAGAAGAAATGCTTATTTATAGAAATGTAATATTTGATGAGTTGAATGCTTGGAATTGAGAAAGGGAAGAAGTCAAATCTCCTATCATTTTTAGAGATGTAGACATGCCACCAAAGAGAGCAGTACTAGGTTCTTCAGCATCAATTCCAAGCACTAGTCATTATCCTCATTATTCACCAAGCTATCATAATTCTCCTCCAAGTTCTCAAGAATCTGCATCAAGAAAGATGTGGTCTCTAACTGAAATTTATAACGCACGTGAATGTGATTTTTCTCTCATTGTTGTTGAGCCACAGAAATTTGAAGAAGCTGTGAAAGAAGAAAAATAGGCTCGAGAAATGGATGAAGGAATAAAAGTGATTGAAAAAATCAAGACGTGAGAGCTTGTTGATCGGCCAAAAGAGAAAACATTATTGGCTTGAAATGGGTCTATAAGACCAAATTTAATGATGATGGCTCAATTCAAAAACATAAGGCCCGGTTGACAGTGAATGGGTATTCTCAACAACCTGATATTGATTTCAACGAGACTTTCGCTCTAGTTGCACGTATGGAGACAATTCGCACAATCCTTGCTCTTGCAGCCCAATTGAAGTTGAAAGTTTGTCAACTTGATATTAAATCGGTGTTTTTGAATGGGGAACTAGAGGAAGAAGTCTACGTCGAGCAACCTCAGTGATATGTTGCCAAAAGAAAAGAAGATAAAGTCTATCGACTTTGAAAAGCCTTGTACGGACTGAAGCAAGCCTCAAGGGCTTGAAACAGTAAAATCGATCATTATTTTCGGGAGAAGGGATTTGAAAGAAGCCCTAGCGAGCCATCTCTGTATGTCAAAGAGGCATGGTGATCAAGATTTCATCATAGTTTTTCTTTACGTTGATAACTTAATTTATGTCAGCACAAGCTTAAAGATGGCAGAAGATTTTAAAATTTCCATGATGAAAGAATATGAGATATCTGATCTTGGTCTTATGAGATACTTTCTTGGAATTCAAGTCAAACAATCCAATGGAAGTATCTTCGTTTCACAAGAAAAATATGCAGAAGATTTGTTAAAAAGGTTTCATATGTTGAATTGCAAGACTATGGCTACACCAATGGCTTTGAATGAAAAGCTAACAAAATCTGATGGAGCATCAAAGACCAATGCATCTCAATTTTGAAGTCTCGTGGGATCACTTATTTACCTCATATATACAAGACCTGACATTGTACATGTTGTCATTGTCATTTCTTGATTCATGAATGATCCTAGTTAGCTTCATTTTTCTGCAGCAAAAGGAGTTCTGCGTTATGTCAAAGAGACGAAGAATTTTGAACTTCATTGTGCTAAAGAAGAAGATAATAGCTTAATTGGCTATACGAATAGCGATTGGGCAGGTTTTGTTGACGATAGGAAAAGCACTTCTGGCCATGTATTTTGTCTTGGAACCAAACCATTCATCTAGTCTTCAAAGAAGCAGGATGCTTTATCAACAGCTGAAGCTAAATATATATCTGCAGCAGCAGCGGCTTGTGATGCAATTTGGATTAGAAAAATTTTGAAGGATGTGAAACAATGGCTAAAATCTGCTATAGTTATCTATTGTGATAACATGTCTGCAATTGCAATGACAAAAAATTCAATTTTCCACAGTACATTGAGCTCCATCCTCATTTCATTAGAAAGTTGGTTGAAGACGAAGAAATTGAATTACAATTCTGCGAAACAGACAAACAATTGGCGGATATTTTCACAAGGCAATATCAACAAAGAATTTCAGCCACTTAAGAGAAGTATGTATTAAGAGGGGGTGTTGAAATATCTAATTTGTAATTTGTGAAAATTAAAGTGATGATAAATATATATGCATAAAACTATGATAGAACTATGAGAATGAATGTGATGATACATTTATCTAGATAACCTAGAAATCCTAATCAGGTCTCTTAGAGATAAGATAGGATTAACTGCTAGAAATTAATGTTCTCAGATTTTCAAGAACGTATCTTGTTTAAATATGTATCTTGTGCTGCCTCTGTCATTATCGAAGAGAAGAAATTCTAGCAATAAAATGTCTCCCATCTTCAACAATCTGTTTATAAAAACTATTGAGTTACTCTTCTTTTTTCACATAAATCTCCAACACTTACAACTCCTTATCTCAAGGCTTTGCAGAGATGAGAGTAATTGGCCTCGTACATTGAAAGTTACCATTTTCGGGTTCATTCTTAAAAGACTATTTCGGGTCACCATGATTGTCTGGCTTTAATGGCTGTTGTTCTTGTATCTCTCTTGGCATATTTTATAGTAAGGTTGAACTTTTTGAGAAGGTGAATTTGTATAGAGGATGGATAGATGCAAATGTTACACATACACATTTGTAATGTATGCTTGGGACATTGTAGTATATATAGTGGATAAAAAAAGATATCAGAATTTCTTTTTTCTTTTATTAATTAATAAAACTTAGCAAAAATATTTATTATTATTTTTTGAAATACTATAATAATTTAAGATTTAGGAAGAGGACAAACTCGAACCTACAACATGATACAGATGTGAGAGGTAAACTACTGCTTCTTTTAAGGAAAATAAAATTTTAATTAAGAAAGAAAAGAAAACGCATCATGTACGTTACTAAAAAAACAAATCACCGGGTCAACCTCGTCTTGAAACAAAAATATTTAATTTATTGGAACAAAAAACACATCATGCATGTTTCCTTGGAGGCAGCTAAACTTAATTCTTTGATTGTTGAACAAGCTGAAGCAGCTTTTCCACAGCCACGTGAAATTCCTCACCCTCTTTCTTCGTCCAATTCTCACTCAATTCCTTAGCTCTCCTCCTTATTTCGTTCCCTTGTTCTTCAACCACAACTGACTTTATCGCTTTGGCCACTTCCTGCCTTGTAATTTTCTTTTCTTTTCTGGCCGGAACCTCAATGGCAACACCCATGTCTACCACCAAATTTGCATTCAGTGGCTGGTCAAATTTAAGTGGAATGGCTATTATTGGTACACCATACATCATTGCCTCAAGTGTTGAATTCCATCCACAATGACTCACAAACCCTCCACTACTCTTATGTGCTAGAATCTTGGCCTGAGGAGCCCAATCTAGTATCAATCCCTTCCCTTGAATTTGAATTCTGTCCAGTAAGCCTTGAGGCAAGGCCTCATGAATGGTTTTGACATTATTATTCGCACCATGAATCCTCACAACCCATATGAAATCAACATTGCTAAGCTCCAACCCATGAGCCATTTCTTCAATCTCTTCCTGAGAAAGGAAATTCTCACTCCCAAAGGAAACAAATACAACTGAAGAAGCCTCCTTCTTGTTCAGCCAATCCATTATCTTCTCATCACCATCATGATCTTGAGGTCCCTGAACAAGAGTTCCAACAGGAACAAGATCTCCAAAGAGTTCTGCAGGCTTGCCGAACTTGGCTTGAATCTCTGTCGATGACTTGATCAGAACCATGTTGCCGGAAGAGTTTTTTACACATTTAAAAAACCTCTGTGTGGATGTCATACCATTTACAGTAGTCTTGAACAAGTAGTCCATCAGTTCTTTATTGCTTTCTGTTACCTTGGGGACACCAGATTTCATTCTTTGAGATTGGACACCCGTTATGAACATAACTGCTTCGATGTTTAGCTCGCGAGCTGCCTCCGCTGCCCATGGTTGAAACACATCATAGATGACCAATTTGGGCCTCAAAGTCTTTAAGATATCGGAAAAGGCCGGTTTTGAGGCATCAAAGGCAGCTAAAAGAGTGTTCATGAGATGGGGAGGAAGGTTTTTGGTGGAATGATAGTGTGGAGGAAGCTCTTGATGAAATGAAGAAGGAAGTTGAAGATCAATGAGCTGTATGTTCATGTGATCATGATCAAAATGGTTAATGTTTCTAATGGGTTCTAAGCAGATTGGTGTGGAGCAGAAATAGATGTGAAAGCCTTTGTTTGAGAGCTTTTTGGCAAGCTCATAGAAGGGTGATACATGGCCATGGGCCAAGTATGGCATCATCACAATACTCATTGATTTTTCTTGCTTATTGCTCTCCATCATATCACTTATCTCTCTTCCCAAAATTCTATCTAGTAGATTTAAATGATCTTGTGTTTATATATATATATATATATAGAGAGAGAGAGAGAGAGAGATATGCACCACATATCATATGCAGCTTGTACTAATGAAAAAAATTAAAGGTCTTGTAATATTGGAAATATTAAATAGAAACACAGGTTGCATGAGGGGAACTTCTTTTTTTTTTAGGACATATCAATGCCGTCCGTCTTGTTTAATAAAAGAAGAAGATTCTGATACAAGTAATGTTAAAATATTTGTCCAAATGATGTAAGACTGTCATCATATAAATAAAATGATAAATTATATGATTAATTAGTATTTTGTTAATTTTTCCGATTAGGTTTTTATTATTTTTATTTTATTTTTACTTTTAGTTTTCTTTTTGAAATATATCCAATTTTTTAATTAATTTTATTTAATATTCTTACAACTTTCTAATTTTTTTATATTATATAACATTTATTTTTTAAAATTGTTAAGTAGTTTATATTAAATTATTTTCACATTTTTTTATTGGTTTAAAGGATTTTATTTTGTTATTTAAATTAACATTTAAAATTGAAAGTACCAAACTACTGTTTTATACTAATATCAAACTCAACTTTCTCAATCCATAAGGATTAAGGACTACTTTGAACCAAATTGAAAAATGAAGTTTTTTTTTTTATAGTAATATAAAATTATATGTAAGTTAGACAAGAGGGATTAATTGATAGTTATTGAAATAACACGGATGCATAATGGTGAAATTTTCACTTTATTTTAAAGAAAGATGGCTACTTGCACTGCACATGTGGCAATAATAAAAATGAAAATCTAGATATAATCACTTGGGAACTCGAACTCATGATATATTGTATGCCAAAGCTACACTGACATGTTACTAACAACTTAAACTAAAATGAAATGATCCAACAATAGTACTATTCGGTCCCGTTTGATGTGCGATATTGGATTGGACTATTTCATGAGATTGGATTGGATTGGATTAAGATGAGACTGGGATTGGACTGGACTGAACTGAATTAATACTATACTGTGTTTAGAGAAATATGGGACTGGACTAAATTAATACTATACTATGTTTGGAGAAACATGGGACTGGACCAATTATAATAATATTTTTAACTTAAAATGAAAATATAATAATTTTTTAATTTATAAAAAAATCTGGTTGTTCTCTCTCTTCTCAACCTGATCTCTCTCTCATTATATCCCACCACGCCTCTCTCTTCCATTTACAAAAAAAAAAAACTGAAATCAAAATTAGTTTTGATTTTTCTCTCTTCCATTCACCATAATCAAACTTATAAATCCACCTGAAAAAACCAATTAAAAATCCCCACAGCCATTGATTTTGAGCATGGAAGGGCAATCGACATGGTTCTTTGGTTTTGGGTGATGGTTGGCTTTGATCTTGGCGGCGGCGAAGGTGTTGGGTGGTGGTGGCGGCGACAGCGGCAATGATCTTGAAGATCCGGGTTTGGTTTCGATCTGGGTTGGTTTCGATTTGGGTTGGTTTTTTGAATGATGTTTGGAGATGATGATGGAAGAAAAAAATCTAAGGTTTGGTGGTGGTGCGGTGGGAGTGGTGGTGATGATGAAAGAAGGGTGTTGGTGTTTTGTGATGTGAATAAGAGAAAGCAAACGGTGGCTGATGTTTGTGATGCATTTGATAGAAGGTTTTTAAAATATATATATATATATATATATATATAAATGAGAGAAGAATTAAAATGGTGGGTCATGTGTAAATAGTCCTAGGACTAATAAAGGTCGGGGGAGAGGTGGTATTATTATATCCCATGATAGTGGGATTATTTTACCTTTTGGACTAATTGTCCTGTCTTTCAAGAGTGCACCAAACACCGGATTGGGACTAAAATTATCCAATCTCAGTACAATCCGGTGTACCAAACATGGCCTTCAAGTCAAGGAACCGGATATCTATAGATATATTGAAATATTCACCGATATATCCATATTTTGGAATGATCGATATCGAAAAAGACAAATATCTAATATCATACAGAATATCCAGCCGATTTTGAAATATCCATAAAAGCTTCTCGATATTTCTAAAATATTACGAATTTTACCCCAAAAGTCCACGGATATTTTTAATATTATTAAAATAATATTTTTTTAATCCTAAACAATATTATATCCGTATTTTGGATTGTTTGTCAGTATTCATAATTAAAATTTAGTATAATATTTGTACTAAAATTATTCTTTTTTTCTTCTAGCTTACTATTTGAGCTTAAAGTACCAATATAGAGACAATATTCAGATCTCCTGAAAATCGTACATAATGTCTATGCACAATTAGACCCTAAAGTTGTAGGAATTGCTAGTTTTTGAAATGAGGTAAAAAGTTACAATTCACAACCAATTTTATAATTCTAAGATTATATATTCTTTGCATGAGAGTATTATGTCATATTATATATTATTTACATATTGATCTCATGAATATAGCTCATATACTTTAAAGATGGAAGGAAAAGTTTGGTTGAACGTGCAGTCATTGCAACTAGAAACAAAATACAATCGGATATATACACATTACAGCTGATTGGTGGGTAATGTATGAAAATTGTGTTCTATCATTGCTTGTAATAGCAGTTCATATACTATCATAAACATCATCATCATCTACCTCCGAAAGAAATTGGACCACATTTGCTTTAATCCACACAAAACAAAAGAAATGTCTTGCCTATTAAAAGTTTGAACAGCTTGTTTATTATTCTTATAATATGAAGTTGAAACTCAGGGATATGGCAGCTGAAAAAGATAAAGTAAATGAAACCGATTTTATGGATCTATTTCAAGTAGTTGCTGAAGCAGGGAACGATAATGAGAAAAAAAAAATTACTGGGATACACTTGCCTCATTGGATGATGATAAGGGAAATTATGTTCCACGTATTGCTTTCCATACTCGAGACATGAGAATAAATATTGAACAAGTGATTAAAGAAGAAGTTGATGTAGATCGTGGAGTTATTGTTTCCAGCTCTTCCGATAACCAACGTACCTCTAATGAAAATAGTGGAGGAAAAGATGATGGAGATGATAGGAATGGTAGAGATGAGGCAAGACGTTGGGATTCTGGTGTAAAAGGTTGGAATGATGGTGCAACAAGTTGGGATGTTTGTGACTGAGGTTGGGATGTTGGTGCAATAGGTTAGAATGCTAATGTGGCATGTACGGCATGTTAGGATGCTCATGTAGGTAATTTTGATCAGAATCGTGATAGATGACATGAGGAACGCATCAAATTGATGAAGATTATTTGAGTATGACTCTCTCCTCAATGAGTATAGATACAGAAAATAGTTTTTTTTTGTGATTCGTAGACAATGTCAGGTTTTCATGTACCATATTATGGTAGTTATGGTGGCTACAATATATTTGATTATCATTCTTCACAAATACCATATGTTACCTATGCATGCATATCAACAATATCCACCAAGTGAGGTAACTCCAAACTACCCAACACACGGATCAGTCGGAAGAGATCAAGCAATATACGTATGTGCTTCCTTAAAAACTATGCAAACACATTTGTTTGGGAAAATTATTGTTCGAATCAAGATGGAAATGTATCTTATGTATTTGAACCAATAAGGAATTCGTTTTGGTTTTTAAATTTCAGACATGCAATGTATTATTATGTATAAATTATGATTTATGATAGAATCTTGCAAGTATGGAACTATATATTTTTTTAATGATAATTTTGTTTATTAAATATTTAATCTCTTTATATTGTATACAATATTGTAAAAATGAAATAAAATATTATTCTATTAAATACTCAATTTTAAAAATTATATATAAATAGATTCTATATCTATAACTATGTTAATTTATCGTTGAAATATGATTAATATGATGTATAATTACTTGTTTAAACTTGTCCAAAAATTTCATAAAAAAATTCTACCTTTATATGTTTTTTTACAGAGTATCCACCGATATCGATATTATCCCTGAAATATACATAAATTTAAAAGCTCAATATCCATACCGATACCGATAATTTATTTCTTGATTCAAGCAATACTCTAACTTAATTAATTATTTAAGCATTTGATTTAGATTTTGATTTCAACATTCATTTATCAATTTATTTTTAATTTTACTAAATATGAGAAGGACCACTTTATCAAAATATACAATGAATGATTAATTGTTAATGTTAAGACAACGAATGTTTTTATTGAAAATGGGATCGCAAATTGTGGAAGGAGGGCCCTATCAAGAAGGCTTTCATGGAGGAAATGTGAAATTGAATATTGATTCCATATCCGCAGATTCCGGGTCATTATACTTGGGAAAAGCAAACAAAAATAGAACTTTACCATGATGAATATAAATAAAACCATAAACAGACCTTAACATTACGTTTCATCCATTTTGGTTCTTTTTTTCTCTTAAACTTCACTTTCATCTTATATATATATATATATATTCTTAATGTGTGTGTTTTGTATACATCAAAATTTAGTTTTTATTCGATTGAAATGTTACCAATAACACGTAGAAATAAAAATAAAGTCATCAAGCTGTTTGCTGTTTTTTCTTCTGCTTCTTTTTTTAATTTCAGTTTTTTTGGCATGGTTTTTTGCTGAATTTTTTAAGGGGTTTTATTGAAAACTAACATATTTGGAATGTCGATATTAATAACTAACCTCTTTTTAAAAAACTTGTAAAACTAACTCTTTTTTTGTGTGTAAATACTATTATACCCTTACTTTTTTTTTTCATTTCACTTATCCTACCCATTCTATACCTCATATCCCCTTCCTCTTATTTCCACCTCTCTCCACCACAACACCCTATCTTCATTTCTCTCCCATTCTTCTCACCGAATTTTTCTTTTCTCTTCCTTAGTTTTGTATTTTAGTTATTATTTACATTCTCCACCATTGAGGAACTCCAAAATATTCATCCAGCACAAGGGTTCTTTATATTCAAGCTTTGAGGTGAGTTTTGTTTTGAATTTTTTTATTTGAATCTCGGATTTGTGTAATTTTTTTTGTGTTTGTGTAATTTTTGTTGTGGAAATAGTTTATATTTACATAATAAAGCATGGGTAATGTGTATTTGATGTAGTTGTGATCAATTTATAGTTTAAACATAAATCTACAGTATTTTTTTTTTAAAATCTCTTATTCACTTTCCTTTATGCATTAAGGTTGCTATTTTTTGTTAAAACAGTTTTCATCAATATAATAGAGCATGGGTCTTGATTGAATTTGATGTTTGTGTGATCAATTTTAATTTTATTCATAAATTTAAAGATTTTTTATTGTTTGAATAATTTTTTTAGTTTAATTTGTGCACTAGGGTTGCTTATTTTTGTCAAAATAATTGATATTAATATAATAGAGCATGGGTGTTGTGTGAATTTGTTGTTGGTGTGGTTAATTTTCTATTATTGGATTGAATCCTTACAATTGGTAGCATTTTTTGAAAAAAAATGTCCAGCCCAGTTTTCCCAACGCAGTTGGGAATTTCCAACGTAGTTAGAAAATTCCTAACTGCGTTGGAAATTCCCAACTGCGTTAGGTATTCCTCGACTGTGTTTAAAATTTCCAACTCAGTTTGGATTTCCTATCGGTGTTGGGAATTCCTAACTACGTTGGGAATTCCCAACACAGTTAGAAATTCTAGTGGCATCAAGATTTTAACTTAGTTTGTATTTAGAATGTTTTATAAATTCACGATACCTTGAATATAGAATATTTGTTTAGGAATTTAATTATGAATTTCTTATTCATTTGAAAGGTTTCATGGATAAAGTTCTATTCGTTGTTTTATACGATGGGGAATGAAGTGAAAGTGGTGGGAAGTTCAAGTATCAATCTGAAAAGTCAAGACTAATTTCAGTTTCAAGGGAAACCTCGTATGAATCGTTAGAAGACATCATATATGGTCTTGTTAATGTCAATCCTAACGAGTTCTCCATCAAAATGAAGTATTTGTTTAACTCGCCGGAGGTTTTAGCACCGTTTGAAGTTATGAATGATGATGATGTGCAAATGTTCTTGTGTGAAAATTCCGTTGTGAAAACGCAAACCTCATTATGTGTCATAACAGAACGGAAAACAGGAATAATGCCAAACACACAAGGTCATGACAATGGACGTGTGGACGAAGACATTGCCAATGTTTTAGAAGCAGATATTCTGAATGGAGTTGGTGTTGATAATATACATGAAAGAGTATTCAGTCCAAATGAATTTGAGAATGCTGATGTATTTTCAATTGGGGCGAACAATGAAGATGAAATTGAAGGTAGTCAGCCATCAAAAATGAAGTCTGAGGGTGTTGGAACAAAATCATCAAAAATACATGGAAGTTACACATCGTTGGAGAGTGTAGTCAACAATGTTAAGGAAGTTAGAGTTGGTGATTTTTTTCCTAGTAAGGAAGAGTTGCATATGAATATTAGTTTGTTGTCAATTGCTAATCATTTTCAGTTCAAAGTGAACAAGTCCACCCAAGCTTTGTTGGTTTTGACATGCAGGGTCAAAGATTGCAAATGGCGTGTTCGTGCAACAAAGCTTAACGGTTGTGACTCATTTCGTGTTCGAAAATACCAACCTGAGCACACATGATCTTTTGACGCCCTCCACTTTGATCATCGACAAGCAAGTAGCAAACTTATTGGACATTGTATAAAATCAAAGTTTAAGGGACCTTCACAGTCGTACAGATCGAATGAAATAATTGAAGATCTAAAAAAGCAGTGTGGAATGACGTGTAGTTATAAGAAAGCATGGAGGGCTAGAGAGGTTGCATTGGGTTTAGCTAGGGGTTCACCAGAGGACTCATTTAGCATTCTTCCTTTATATTGTCACATGCTTGAAAGGAAAAATCCAGGGACAGTCACATTCATTGAAACTGACTCAATCAATCGGTTCAAGTATTTTTTTCATGGCATTAGGACCTTCCATTGAAGGTTTTAAATCGTGTATCCGTCCGGTGGTAGCTGTTGATGGAACTTTCTTGAAATGCAAGCATAAGGGTACGCTGTTTATTGCAACCAGTTTGGATGAAAATAACCAAGTATACCCATTGGCCTTTGGAATTGGTGATTCAGAAAATGACCAATCATGGCATTGGTTTTTGAGAAAGTTACACGAGTTGGTTGGTGAAATGAATGATCTTGTATTTATCTCCGACCGCAACTCAAGCATTGCAAAGGCAATAGCACGTGTGTTCCCTAATTCATTGCATGATCTTGTATTTTCTTGACGGTCTTGTTCATCCCCAAAACGTGCATCATTTTTAACCACATTAACGCCTACAATGTCCTCTTCAGCTTCACCGTCAACATCTAGTGGTTCTAACTCGTATTCAGCAGTGAATAAAGATTTCACATACTCATCCCCCCTCTCTCAAGGAGTGGGTTTCAGCTTCTTCAAAACTTGTGTCTACAAAACATGAAAAGTAGTATAGGTTAGTATGATAACATAATTATTTTTCAAATTTAATACATTTTCTTACATTCTTGCGATCCAACGACTTGATAACATGTGTTGCATCCGGCGTTCCAGGTGTAATCCAATTAACGATCCTGGGAAGCAAAGCACCAGACTTATTGGCAATTTGAACTCCAATAGTGGGAATTGCCTCACACGCCCAAATCTACTTATATGAAGAAAAAAAATGTGAATAATAGTATATAACAATTACAAATTACATAATTGAAAAGTTTAAAGTTAGATGCAATAACCTGAAATGCATAAGGAAACCCATGCAACGCATATTGTCTGATACCATCATTTTCCTTATTCGCCTGACGCTTCCTTTTCTTGCCAGATACAGTCTTTTTCGAGGTTATATGATAATCTTTAGCCATTTTCCTCAAATCCCTTTGAAGACTATTCAAAGTTGTTTCATAACACTTTCGGCCCCACGGGTACTTGTTGAATGTATCTAAATCTTCCAAAAGTTCAACATGATGGGCTCCGATAAAGACTTTCTGATCTTTGCCAAACAAAACGGTCTCCAAAAAGTAAAGTAATGCTAGCTTCACCATGTCTTCGTCACTATCTGAATAAGCAGATTTGAAATTGGCTTCTAAAGTTTTGTTATTGAACCGCACTTCACCATTCAACATGGACGACCGAAAACTTCCACAACCATCCTTTTTTTCCTTAACCTCCAACGGTGGGTCATGCCCACACTCTAAACCCGTGATGAGACAAAATTCTTCTATGAAAAATCGAAATGTCTTCCCACCTACTGCAAACCACATTTCTGACTTATTATGCGACTGTATTTGTCTAAGGAGCAGATGATGAACTAGTTATCCAGAAAATTTCAGCTCATGCATCTGTAAAAGTTTTTCAAAGCATGTCGTGCGAAATAGAACCAACTGTGCCTCCGTTAACTTTTCCTTGATGCACTTTATAGCCACTGTTGACGAAGTGCTGTTAATCTTCGCCGGGAAATGTTCTGAAACCTTGACTAACAAATCAACCTCTTCTCTCATTCTATTTTCCAAAAATGTAACAAAACAACATTAAAAAAAAATACAAATCATCTTACTAAGCACATTTCAGATCAAGAGACACAACATTATTTTATATTCGATTCAATGATGATAGTCAAAAATTAAAATTACCAACTGTGTTGGGATTTCCCAACTGTGTTGGGAATTTCCAACAGCATTGGGAATTCTGTTCGGATTTCCTAATGTTGTTGGGAAAACCGTTGGAAATTCCCAACAGGGTTGGGAATTCCCAACAACGTTAGGATTTTCTAACGCAGTTGGGACAACAACGTTAGGATTTCCTAACTCAGATGGGAATTCCCAACAGCGTTAGGAAATCCTAACGCTGTTGGGAATTCCTAACCCTGTTGGGAATTCCCAACACCGTTGGGAATTCCCAACACCGTTGTGAATTCCCAACACCGTTGTGAATTCCCAACACCGTTGTGAATTCCCAACAGGGTTAGGAATTCATAACAGCGTTAGGAAATCCTAACACAGTTGGGAATTTCCAACGCTGTTAGGATTTCTCAACACATCCTTCACATCTTTGGCATGCCTGTTCAATATCTTTCACACAATCCATACTCAACAGAGACCTATAAATGTAAGAAACAATGTTTCTTCAAGAATGAAAAGTCAAAGTTCAATTATTCAAACAATCAAAGCCAAAACTCAATTCTTCAACCAATATACGTAACCAACTCATTAACAAACTTGGGGGTTTATCATCAAACAAGGAAGCATATTATCAAAATTAAATTAGAGAAAATGATAATGCAAAATACAGTTGGCTAGGTTTATCTAAAGCAATTTTACACATATTTTTTAGATACAAAAATCATACATTGATATACTTTATTTATCAATAACCGAATTAACACATAATATTGCAAGGGTTTAAGAAAATATAAAATTGCAATAACAAAATGTCAAAATCAACTAATCAAGTAACCAACAACAACAACACAATCCATCAATCAACAAGTTTAATTGGAACTTGCAAGTATACCCAAATACCCAAATACCCAAATATTCAATAACCCAGTCAGCAAAAAAAATCGTATGGTGAATTGGGAGACAGTCAGTGGGCAGAGATGGTGTGGTTTCACACTGTCACTGTGTCACACTTTCTAGATTGTATACTCAATACAGAATTAAAATAATGAAAAGCAAAATCAAAACAAAGATTCTAGATTTTTCAAAATAAAATAAAAAATTAGGGTTCAACAACCACATTCACAAATAACAATTCAAAATTAAACAACCATTACCTTCAATCGTCAATTAAAACCTTCATCGTCATCGTCGTCTTCAAGCTTCTGGCGCCTTCGTCGTTGTAGTCTTCAACGTCGTCGTCATCTTCAACGTCGTCGTCGTCGTCGTCGTCATCATGAAGCTTCAGGAGACAGCGTTGTCATCAAGCTTCAGGAGACGGCGTCTTCAACCTTCACATCGCGTCGATAATGTCGCCAGAAAACCAAAGAGGAGACGGATTTTGAGAGAGGGACTTTGGTCGAGATCGATTTCTAGGGATTTCAAACAGGAGAGGGATTCTGAGAGAGGGACTTTGGTGATTACAATAGAAATGGGATTTTGGTTGATTGAAAAGGATTATAAGGATTTAGAGTGTTTAAATTGGAATGTAATTTGTAAATAAAAAAAGGGTAAAAAAGTCATAAAAGAGTTAGTTTTGCAAGATTTTCAAAAAGAGGTTAGTTATTAACTTCATCCTCCCAAATAGGTTAGTTTTCAATAAAACCCTTTTTTAGGGGTTTTTACAATTTAGTCTCTATGTAGTATATATAGTTGAGAAACATCAGCTTTTTACTTGTTATTTGATTTTTTTTATCAAACTAGTCCTTTTATAATCAAAAATAGCTAATTTCAGTCTTATCGTTAGTAAAAAATTGTCAAAACTAACGTTTAAAAAGGTAGAAAAGTCATTACATCTATTTTCTCCTAGTCTTTAGTTGACCGGTAAAAATTTGTAAGAAAAAGAATAGAATTTAAAAAAAAAATGCAAAAACAAAAGAAAAAGGAAAGTAGATTATAAAAAAAAAATTGATTTTTACTATAAAAAAAAAAACTGATTCCTTTTTTAAATAAGAAAGTCTTAAAAAATTAAATTTAAAAAAAAATGAAAATAAGCTATTTTTAATTTTATAAAGATCAGTTTGACGAAAATCAAATAACAAGTAAAAAGCTAACATTTCCCAATTATATAGGGAGATTTTTGGTTGAATGATAGTGAGGAGGAAGCTCTTGATGAAACGAAGAAGGAAGTTGGAGATCAATAAGAGGTATGTGATAATAAAAAACCAAAATAGATGTGAAAGCTTCTTGGCAAGCTCATACAAAGTTGATAAAAGGCATGGGCCAAGCATGGAAGCATCACAATAGATTTTTCTTGCTTGGTTTCCACTGATTCACTTATCTCTCTTCCCAAAATTATGTGTGTTGATTTTCTCTTTTTTGAGTCTGCTCTTCTAAGTGACTTTTAATTATATATAATATATAGGGATAATTATCTCAGTAGCTTTTAACTCTTACCACCACTATCAAAATAGCTATTAGATGGAGAATTGGTTTCAAAATAACCATTTTTAGTAAATAATGTTACACTAATGGTCATTTCGTTATAACAGTGTTAACTTTTTCTAAGAACTACTCTAGTTGTCATCAATTTGTTAACTTGGTATCAAAAATGGTCATTACAATCCTTTTGGGGATAATTATACCGGTGACCTTCAACTTATGCAACCACTATCAAAATGACCATCAGATGAGGAATTGGTTTCAAAATGGTCATTTTTGACAAACATTATTACACTAATGGCCATTACATCCATTTCAATCCAATGAGTGGCATTTTGATAAATAAAGGGATGACATTAATTTATTTTAGATGTTTTTTGGAAATCAATTTTTCTTTTGTTTTTTAAAATTAAAAATTATTTTTAGTTTATATATACAAAAACGTTACCGAACGACCCCTTAATGTCGGTGAAAAAGAAAACAACAAAAAGAAAGAGACATACTGCTAGACTGTAAGAAGAGATTTTGTGGAAAAAACAACAAAAAACAGAGATTTAGTGAAAAATAAAACAACAAAAGAAAGATAATTAATATGCATCATGTAACCGTTTTTCATTTGATGTTTTTCGAAAATGAAAACAGTTTTTTGTTTCAATTTCGAAATATGGAAACGTATCTGGTAGCATATGCAGAAAACGATATTCTGAAAATAAAAACATTAAAAACACGTATGGTAGATTAATTGAAAATATAAAAATAGTCTAATATTAACACAATAATAACAAATAATAAAATAAATTTCATTATTAAAAAAATAATAATATATTATTACATTAATAAACAATATAATATAATATAATAAAGTGCAATGGCATCATAGATCAACCGCAACAAATCCTCACTAGTTTCTTCAAATCCCAAACATTCATTATAAATCCAAAACATCCATTATGCATGCAACTTATTCGACAAAATTCTCCATCCAAATGTTTTACTCGAGTAAAAGTAGGAGTCGAAGAAGGAGAAAAAAAAGTTTTTTAAAAAAAAAACTTCGTCTTTTTATAATTTGAATATGCTTAAAAAAATCTGTATTTTTTTTTAAATTTGAAGAAGAAAGAAGAAAGAATGAAAAACGGAGAAGAAGAGGAATAGAGAAGATGAAAAAAGGCCGAGGAAAAAAAGAAGTTTTATTAAAATAAAATATATGTTAATGACATGTGGCCCACTTATTTAATGATATGGGATCAACTTCGTACGGAAAACAAAAACAAATTTAAGAAAAAAAGGGATCATCCGGTAAACGTTTTTCGGTTGCTATTTCTTGAAAAGAAAAAAAAATGAAAAAAATTGAAAAAAATAAATAGTTTCAATTTCAAAATCCAAAAACGTATGTGATAGTATATACTGAAAACTATATTCTGAAAATGAAAACGTAAAAAATGTATCAGTTAGGTTAACCAAAAAATATAAAAAATTGGTCTAATCTGAAACTGGTTTTGAAATTGTAGATGATATAAACAAAAAACAAAAAACAAAAAAAACAATAAGATAGATAACGTCAAAATGGCAATAGATATTTCTTCCAATCCACCAGAAATTTTACGTCAACACAATTATCTTTTTGTCATTGAATTTTTTATGTCAACACAACTTAAAATCTTTCGATTAAAAAAAATGAAATAAAAAATAAAGGAGAGCCGCCGATCAGGAGCTCCGACGGGGAGGAGAAGGCGGTGTCAGACAGCTCCATTTTCTATCATGGAGAAGGAGAACTATGCAGCAACAAGAGAAGAATAAGAAGAACTGTATAGAAGAAGAAAAAGAATAACTGTGGTCTGTGTAGAATAAGAGGCAGAAGAAGAAAAGAAGAATTGCGTAGAAGAAGAGGAGAACTAGAAAAAAAAAACTTTTGAGTCTGATGACTGACGAACCAATGAAGAAAAAAAAATGTGATTTCTTTTAAATAAAAAATTAAAATGAAAAACCAAACGAAAACAAAGTGTTTTCCATCTTTCAATTTTAACACTAATTCTGTTTTCCATTTTGTTTTTGTTTTTTGAAAATAAAATGAAAAACGGTTAACGGACGTGAATTTGAAATTAGTTTTGGAAAACAAAAACTAAAACAAACTGAAAAAAAATTACAAGATATGCCCCAAGTTTTTGATGTTTTTCAAGGTAACACGTTAAAGTAAATAAAAAAAAATTAATTGCTTTTTAAAATCAAATACCGGAAAAATATTTTGAAGTGATTTTAAAAAATAAAAACGAAAAAGGTTGTCAAAATAGGTACCAGACAACCCCTTAGTGTTAGTGAAAACGAAAACAACAAAAAGAAAGAGATTAGGATCCGTCCTGTAACCGTTTTTCAGTTGCTGTTTTTCGAAAATGAAAATGAAAATAAAAATAAAAATGAAAACAGTATTCTTGATTTCATTTTCGAATTCTGAAAACGCGTCTGGTAGCAAATACTGAAAGCTGTATTTTGAAAATGAAAACGGAAAAAACGCATCTGGTAGATTAACCGAAAACTATCGAAAATTGAAATATCAATTTTAGTATTTTGTTTAATACTATTACAACTATAAACAAATTGATTGAATAATTAACCAATATAATTTTTGTATTGTAATTTTTAAATTAAACAAAAGTAACACATCAAAAATTAATTCAAAAAAACATATCAAAAAAATGAATTAATCAAAATTAAACTCTTAAATTATAAATAAATAATTATAATATATATATATTATTATATAATAAAAATATAATAATATATTAAATATATATTAAAAATTATTATATTTTTTATATTTTTTATATTATATTTTTATGTTTAATAATACATAATATATGACATTATATCCTATATAAATATATAATATTTGATATTATATATATAATATAATTTATATATATTAATACTATATATTATATATTATTATTTTACAATATTATATATATATATATATATTATATATAATAATAATAATAATAATTATAATATATATATATATGAGGGACACTTTGGTAATTTAAAAATCTTGTTCCGTCTTGTCCTAATCATATCAAACGCATAACAATACAATTAATAGTTTAAGATTTTTTTTTAATATAAAAAAAAGTGAAAAACAAAACGAAAGACGAAAAACAAGTATTTTGTGTTTTTCAAATCTTTCAATTTTAACATTGGTTTTGTTTTTCATTTTTTTTTCGAAAATAAAATGAAAAACGGTTAACGAACACGTTTTTGAAAAAAAAAAAACAAAACGGACTGAAAAACAGCTGCAGGACGGGGCCTAAGTGAAAAAGAAAACAATAAAAAGAAAGGGACTCACCATGTGCGTGTCCACGGTAGCAGTTGGCCAAATGTGGAGAAGATGGAGAGAGGACATGGACGGATAAGGTTTTGGAGAGGTAAAGTCGTGAAGAAAAAAGAGAGAAAAGTGAGAATTATGTTTATAGACTTACAGGTGGGAAAAGAAGAAAAAGAAAAACACTTAGCCCCAGTTTAGCATTGATATACTGTGTGGGGATTGCTTTTGGATCTGTTATGAGAAGAATCAACTGATTTTAAAAATGTTATGAGAACCAAAAACAATTTCAATATGTTTTGTAAACTGAAAATAAAAAGTGTTGTGGCTACACAAAATTACTAGAAGGACAGGGTTATGTTTCTTGAACCCTTCAATTATATAATACAAAAATAAAATATTTTAAATCTCCACCATCCAAATATTAGATGAATGGTGGAGATTTATTTATTTAAAAAATTAAAAAAAATTATATAAAAAAAATGAAAAAAAAATCCACCATTGAGAACATATTATTACAAAAACACAATAATTAAACAAAAAAATGAGAAAAGATAGATATGAAAATTTAGAAAAAAATTGAGAAAAAATTAATATATATATATATATATATATATAGAGAAAAGGCTGAAATGGATCTGGAAAATTCTAGATCTCTCTCCTCCATGATTCATCACAAACAACTCCTCCAAACCAACCACCAATTCATCATCACGGTGAATTATCAATCATCAAACAACATCGTGAATTTCAAGATTGAATTTTGTACTATTTTGTGTTGCTGAATTCTATATGGTATTTAAAATTTCATTCAATCATTTGTTTTTTCAGCTAATTCTCACTCAAAAAAGGTAACTGTGAAATCTATCATTTGTTTTCACTCTTTAACTCCTCAAATTTCTCTCTGAAAAAGAACTTCTGGGTATCAATTTTTTCTCTTATAACCACCAGATCCCTCGCTACCATGATTCATCACAAACAACAACTTCAAACCCAACACCAAATCATAATCACCGTGAATTATGCAACAACTGGTTTTATTGCGGGACAGCTCATGATGTTCATATCGATCTATTATGCGTCTCTGCATCTAGCATTGGGTAGACCTCATTTCAATCATCAAACAGTATCAAACCCAACACAAATTCATTACTATCATGAATCATCACAAACCTATAACACCACACCAACACCAACACCAGAGCTGGACCAACATCATCATAGGAGGCGCTTGTGGTTTGCTAGCGGAGACGACGAGGCCCCTTATTACGAACAAAGGAGGTGTGATTGTTCACTACCAAAGAAGACGATGGTCACGCCATCGTAAATCATGAAGCAGTCGATAGAGGCAACCCCTGGAGATGAGATGGTCGGCGACCATCTAGAATTATGGAGATGAGCAGTCTGATTGTTATTGGAGTTGATTAAAGAAGAAGATATGGGTTTCTTTTCGTAAATTTCATGAAAGGTAAAGGATAAAATAGGAAGTTTGTAAAAATTCATTAATCTTTGCATTGTAGCGTGTTTTCAGAATTGCTTCCCTAGAAAGCTGATTTCCAAAGGCTACAATTTCTTACTTTTCAAAAACTCAGTTTGAAGACGTTAAAAGTGATAAAAAATACTTCCCTGCAATTTTACCAAACACTCTATCACTAGTCCAGATTCACTTTTAAAATGAAATACTTACCTTCAAATTGCTTTATATAATCTTCTCCAATATTTTTAAAACCTGAATTTGAAAAACAAAAGTGTAAGAAATAAAGTGTTATAGTGTAGGAAAATTGTTAGAAAACGTTCAGTTTATTTGTTTGACAAGTTGGTTGGTAAATGATTGGTAAAAGTAATAAATACGGCGAGTGATTAGTGAAGAAATTGGGGGGAAAATGGGTTAGTTTAGCAATTGATTTTGATTTTGATTTTATGGTAACTTTGCTAATACACCCCTAAAATATGGCATTTTTGCTAACCTTGTAAATTTAATTTTTTATAATTAATGGGTAAATATGTTATTTGTTAAAGTACTTTAATCGAGTGATATTAAAATTGTATTTTCCTTCATTCAATTAAAAGAAAGTATCATTTTCCCATTTTATTATGTCCTATTAGTAAATCCCCTCACCCCCACCCACCGACAGCCAAAGTAATCACCAAATACTCCCTTACCGTTAGCTTTTTCGTTAAAACCTGTAACTCTGACGATTACAGTTGATGGAAAGACTCTTTTTCCCTTGAAAGACAAGGACAGTTAATTGTTTGAAGAGAAAATACTTGTATACCCCTTAATACTCTATTGCCCCTTAAAATATATAAGGGTAAACAGGTAAATTTTCAACACTTAAATTAAAATTTATTTAATAAATTATTACAATTTTAAAATAAGTTTAATATTAAAAGTAATATAACAAAAAAATAAAAAAATCAATGTTCTTAAATTTAAAAATGGTAGTAAAAAAAAACTTTTTAAAAAAATAAACAAATAAAAAATAAAAAGTAAAAAATCTCCATGATCCAAAAAAAAAAATTAATTTTAAAATTTTCTTATTTTATTAATTTTTTTGTAAAATTGCAAAAAAAAAAAATCAAAAACATCTAAGTCTCTCTCTCTCAATCTCTTAGAGATAGAGGTTGCGGTGGCTGGAGATTCGGGGTTGGTGGGTAGGTTTTTGTGGCGGTTTGCGGTCGTGGTCTGGTGGTTGGGTTTGATTTGGGTGTTGGTGATGTCGGGGTCTGATTTCGTGGAGGAGGTTTTAGGTGTTGGTGGCTCATTGATGATTGGCTTGGTTCGATGGAGATGGATTAGAGTTTAGGTTGTGTTTGGGTTTTTTGGGTTCGGTTTCAGTGTAGGGTTTGATGGGTTTGGTATTGGTTTCAGTGGTGGGAGATGAAGAATTTGCTTATTATTGTTTTGGTGGTGGGGTTGCTCCAATGTTGGGTCTCCTCCGTTGTTGGGTCCTTGGAGATCCAAATCTCCATGGATGGTGATCCAGAGATAATAAAAATCTCCATGGATGGTGATCCAGATATAAATCTAGTGGAGATCCCAGATTGGATCTCCACGATCTCCACCGTCCATCTCATAGGATCTCCACTAGATCTATCATTTAAAAGAAATGTGGTTTTTAGATTTTTTATAACAAAAATATTCAGTTTTGAGATTTTTTTTAAATTCTCATTCATGTTCATTTTTTAAGTTACCATATTACCCTTTGAGTCAATGACAAGATAACAATCAATTGAGCATTTTAACGGAAAAGCTAGCAGTAAGAGGGTATTTGGCGATTACTTTTACTGTTAGGGGGACAAATGGCCATTAGACAAAATATAGGGGGACGATTTACTAATAGGGTAAAATGTAGGGAGGAATGATACTTTCCCTTCAATTAACAGCAAATGGCAAAATAGTCTTTGCATTTATGTCATGGTTTACTATCAAAAATTGGATCATAAGGATCAGAAGGATCTATTTTCAAAATGAGTAATTGCACAAATCTCTCCGGTTTAGGTATAACTGCACGCATATAGACTTTTTACCAATTATTACACAAACATCCCCTGTCATTATTTGACTTCCATCCAAACTAACAGTTGACCACATTTTTAGTATGAATAGAGGAGATCTCCTCCATCCATTTTTTTAAGGGATATAATCATTTTCCCTCATGCAGTTTGTTATATTAGACACTTTATCCCTTTTAGTTTCAGTAATGGTCATTCTATCCATTGTAAATCAAAATATTATACACTTTACCCTATTTAGTTTCAGTAATGGTCATTCTCCTCCTGAAAACCAAAATATTAGACATTTTGCCCCCTAACCGTTACGAAATCCATTAGTCTACTACTTTGACCATTAAAAAATCAATTAAATGGCCTTATTACCCTTGAATACATGAGTTATACCCCCTAATGATATCATCAATTATTTTTAAAGAAAAAAAATCATAATTAAGAAAATAAAAACTAATAAAAGTATTTAAAAAACAGAATTGAAAATAAAAAATAGCAACAAAAAAATTCTGTATTAAAAAATCAATATTTCAAAATAAATTTTAATATTTTTTTAGTTTTTTACAATTATATTATTTTATTATTTTATTATTCTTTATATTAATGTTGTTATATGTAAATTTTATCATATGTACACGTCATTGACAATGTGGATAAAATTGTCAGGTAGATATCTGAATAGGCATTCAGAAAATATCCCGCAAGATATCATTAAGGAATAGGAACCCGAGTAAGTGTAAATACAAGTACTAAGCAAGACCTGCTCGGGGCCAGGTGACGTCATGTTCTGCTCGGGATCAGCTGACATCATGCTCTACTCGGGATCAGCTGACATCATGCTCTACTCGGGATCAGCTGACGTCATGTTTTGCTCGGGACAAATATGAAGAAATCTGAATAAAGAAGTCCAGTACATAACTCACATACGAACCAAGAGTCATATTAAAATACGAAAAGATATCCACGTCAAAAGAGTTCCAAGAAGAATAGAATATCAAACAGGAAAAATGTTCCAACAAGGTTATTTCTTCAAGAAGACTACGCATTTGTAAGGAAATAAGTCCTAAATGGACTATATTACTAGAGTCCCATTCTATCTCCATACAAATCTCCGAAATAGAAAAGAAGATAAAGACTACTCCAACAAGTAACCAATTATAATTAAATACAAAAATATTTCATTACTTGTACAAAAAATATTAGGGTTTACATATAAATAGACTCATAATCTCGTCACAAGGAGATATAGAAGAATACAGAGAGAGAGAAAAAAAAAGAGAAAAAAAAGAGATCGAGAGTTGTAAGTCTTTATTTCAATAGTGGATTTTGGTTCGGTTGTTTGTTCAACCAACCGTGGATGTTTCTCCGATCACCAAAGTTTTACCACGTAAAATCTATGTCCAAATGCATTCTCATTCTCTTTCTCTTTCTCTTTCTCTTTGAGATCATGGATAAAATCCAATCTTATTGACTTTCACACAAATGGAGAAATTGACGTCAACAATTGGCGCTAGAAGAAGGGGGCGAACCTCCGATTTGATTAAAAGTAATGGCGGGAAGTGGAAGCAGAAACAATTCTGGGGATGTCCAAAAATCTTCGGATAACGTCCACGTAGACGGTAGCTTAGGAGATCTCACCACAACCACCGAGAACCAACCAACATCTCTTGCGGGGATCCAACAAATCCCTCCGTCCAGCGGGGACCTGACACGACGCTTCCATTGGCACTACAATAACTGTTAGCAGACGTGGCAAAAGAAGGGGTTGATCTATTATCTACATAAACACAACCTCCTAACCCCCCACTTACAAGGCTCCGTTCGGTTATAGTTGGGTCGGAACCAGATGCACCCGAACCTAGTAGAAACTCTGTTCCAGTCATTCAAGATGGAGGTGTAATACGCAATCAGGATAATGGACGTGAAACACTCTAAGAGGAATGACCACGCCAAAGGTAGAGCCATGGTCAGATAGCCCATGATAAACACCGTAAGCATGACCGGCACAGGGATCTGTCGTTATCATCAAAGGATAATGATCGGCACCATCGCAAGCGTCGTCATGGAACCATATTCCTATAAGGATCGACCCGTGAGACTCGGCAACAAAGTGAAGAGGAGCTGGAAAAAGGCATGACGGTCACCCCCGACGGTCACCCGATGGTTCAACCCTCATGGAGATTTGGTGGAAGTTAGAGATGTTATAATTCAGAGCCTTACCGGAGAAGTTTAAAATAATAGACGCCAAATGGACGCGTTGGTTAGACGATCTAGGTACAATGACTTATCCGACGACGATTCTGATAGTCCATTCACTAGGGACATCCTGTGAACCCCATTTCCAGAAATATTCAGGATGCCACACGTAGAACAGTTCAAGAAGGATACATATCCTAAAGAACACGTCAGGCGGTATAAAAGCGCTATGGCTCAGTATGCCCACAGCGACCCTTTACTATGTCTCAACTTTCCAAAGACTCTGGGAGACACAGGCTCAATATGGTTTAGAAGATTGCCCCCGGCAAGCATCGAAAGTTTTGGTGAATTAAGAAGAAGATTCTCAAGACGATTTCTGGGCATCGTACATAGGAAAAAATCAATGGCTTACCTTTCTCAGCTGAAACAAGGGAAAGATGAGTCGTTAAAAAATACCTGGGGAGATTCGACCTGGCAGTATCAGAAATCGGTAGTGTAAATGATTAAGCAATAATTGCTGCATTCATAAATAACTTACAGAATGGACGACTATCTTTTGATCTAAGAAGGGCCCGTCTAACCAGATATGCAGATATGATGGACATGGCGGAAGGATATGCACTAGCCGAAGAAGAGAAGTTAGCCACGGGAGGATGTTATATGCATGGAGGGAAACCCGAATAAAAAGATACCCAGTTAAAGAACCAAAAGGGAAAACAAAAAGGAAACGGTAAAGAAAGAAGCAAGGACGGAGGAAACGGATGTAATGCCAACCAGACCACAGAGAAATTCCGAGGAAAATACAAGAACTGCACCACTCTCTGGAAAAAGCATGAAGAAATCCTAGCCATATTGGAAGAGAAGAATCTGGTAAAAGAGCCACGCCGACAGTCTCAGTTTGCCCGACGAGATACAACAAAGTACTGCAGATTCCATAAGAAAACCGATCATGAGACTTCCACATGTTACAAGTTTAGAGACTACATAGAGACCCTCATTCGGGAAGGACACTTATAAGATATAATCTTGAAAAAAGATGAGAGGTCAGAAACGAAGAAAGAAAATAGGGTCGATCATAGTTTCGGTCGAAACCAAAGGGTCAGCCCCGAGGTCAATGAAGTAATACAAACAATCTTCGGAGGACCATCAACTGGAAGAAGTAACAGAAAGCGAACTCAAGAAATCAGAGAAGCGGTGGAGGCAAGGCAGAACTTTGATGTCAACTCTGTCGAACCAGACCCGAAAAGGGTAAAGGAAGGATGAAACCCAATAATATTCACAGAAGCTGACTCACATGGGGTCGATGTTCGACCGAATGATGCCCCGGTCATAAGTGGCCGAATTAGACATAGGGAAGTCAAGAGAATTTTAATAGACAATGGTAGTTCGGCTGATATTCTTAATGTAGCTGTCTACGATCAACTCAGGTTGGACCGAAAGGATTTACAGCCTTTTCATACCCCACTCAAAGGATTCAGAGGAGTTGAGGTCAAGTCTCTCGGGACGGCGAATTTGCCCGTAAAGATTGGAGTAGCACCTTGTCAGAGAACAGTATTACTCAATTTCGTAGTGGTAGACTTAGACAATTGGCCTTATAACTCATTGTTAGGTCGGTCATTCTTGAATAAAACTAAGGCCGTAACAGCTACCTACGCCCTAATGATCAAATTCCCGACCGAACGGGGTCGGAGTAGTCAAAGAGTCTTAGGAAATGGCCCGAAGAGCTAATCTGTCAGTTTACAAAGATAGAGACAATGGTGGACAAGTATGCACTATAACACGGCTAAATCAGAACAAAGAGTCACTATCATTCGAGTTTGACCCAAGGGAAGAACCGGAGGAGTTAAAAAATGAACCGGTAGAAGAATTAATCTTGAAAGAAGATGAACCAGACAAGAAGATCAAAATCGGGGCCAATTTGGAAGAAAAATTTAAACAAAGCCTCACTGATCTACTCAAAGTATACAAGGATGTGTTCGTTTGGAGTCATGAAGACATGGTCGGGATAGATGCCTGAATAATATCACATCATCTTGCGGTAGACCTGAATGCAAAATCAGTAATACATAAGAGAAGGTCATTCAACCTCGAAAGAAGTCAGGGAATCAAGCAGAATGTGGAGAAGTTACTCGTTGTAGGGTCAATTAGAGAGATCAGCTACCCTCAATGGGTAGCTAATGTGGTCCTCGTCCAGAAGAAAAACGGTCAATGGAGAATGTGTGTAGATTTCACAGACTTGAATAAAACATGCCTAAAAGACAGTTTTCCACTACCAAGGATAGACCAACTGGTTGATACCACATCAGGCCACGAATTACTCAATTTCATGGGCGCCTACTCAGGATATAACCAAATCCGGATGAATAAGGTTGATGAAGAAAAAACGGTGTTCACAACCAATCAAGGCTTATACTGTTACACAGTAATGCTCTTTGGGCTAAATAATGCAAGAGCAACATACCAAAGGCTGGTCAACAAAATCTTCGCACGTCAAATTGGAAGAAACATGGAAGTTTACATAGATGACATTTTGACCAAGAGGATCTCGGTAGACAGGCATACCTCAGATCTGCGGGAGACATTCGATATCTTGAGAAGATATCAAATGAAGTTGAATCCGAACATGTGCCTATTTAGAGTTCCTTCAGAAAGGTTCCTGGGTTTCCAAGTTCACCATAGGGGAATCAAAGTAAACCCTAAAAAGATCCAAGCCCTACAAAAAATGACCTCACCGAGGACGCTAAAAGAAGTGCAGCGCTTAACAGGATGCTTAGCTTCCTTGGGCAGATTTATTTCAAAGGCCACAGATAAATGTGCTCCTTTTTTTAAAGTAATTAAAAAAGGAAAATGACTCAAATGGAACGAAAAATGCGAGCACGCCCTCTTAAAAATCAAAGAGTACATAGGGCAAGCTCTCATCCTTTCGAAACCAAAAATGGAAGAGATACTCCACTTGTATTTATCAATTACGGAATTAGCAGCAAGCTCAGTTCTAGTCAGAACAGAATATGAAGTACAGAGACCAGTATACTATACCAGCAAGGCACTTCTTCCAGCTGAGACCAGGTATTCACAGGCAGAAAAAATGGCCCTAGCATTGGTTTCAGCAACAAGAAAGCTGATGCCATATTTTCAGGCTCATACAATCCAGGTTCTCACCGACTGCCCACTTAAGTAAATTTTACAGAAACCATAAATTTCAGGAAGACTAACCAAATGGGTAATCAAGCTAAGTGAATTCAATATCTAGTACGTCCCCATAACATCTCTCAAAGGCCAAGCAGTGGTAGAATTCATATAACCATACCTGGAAGAAAAAAAGATATTGGGCAAAATTTTCTCATGGAAATTATATGTCGATGGCTCTTCAAACACTCACGGCAGCGGGGCAGGGATCATAGTATGCACCCCGGAAGGAGATGACGTCGATTATGCCATGAGATTCTACTTCAAAGCAACAAATAATCAAGTCGAGTACGAGACGCTACTAGCTGGACTCAGAGTCTGCATAGTCATCGAAACAGATGAGATCGAGATATTTAGTGACTCACATGTAGTCGTCAACCAAGTCCTGGATGAATACCAAGCCAGAGATGAAGGAATGATAGCTTATCGTGACATAGCAAAACAACTCCTTCAGAAATTCAAAGAATATAAGATTGCCCAGATCCCTAAGGAGGAGAATGTGAAAGCAGATGCCTTGTCCAAGCTAGCATCAGCAACGACCACAATCAGACCAAAAACTATTTCGGTCGCACATCTCCTCAAACCGAGCACAACTGAGCCAAAAAACTTTGAAATCTCAGAAATTCGAACATCGTTAGACGGTTGGATGACTCAGCTAAAAAGGTTCCTAGAAGAATGTGAGCTCCCAGAAGATCCCCTACAAGCCAAACGTATCAGATATCGGTCAGCAAGATACACACTGATCGGAAGAGAACTGTAGAGAAGGGGGGATGAAAACTCCAAAGATGTGTATCATATGAAGATTCATGTCAGATACTACAGGAAATCCACGGTGGAGTATGCGGAAACCATACTGGGGGTAAAAGTTTAGCACACAAGGTACTCAGGCAAGGTTATTATTGGTCCACTTTATTCTCAGATGCACAACGTTGTTCGAAAAGCTGCAATGCATGCCAAAGGATTGCTAACGATATCCGACAATCCCTTGAAAAACTTAGAAGCCTTACGCCCCCATGGTCATTTACCATGTGGGGTTTGGACTTAATTAGAACCAATGTCAGCAGGGACAGTGGGTGGAGCTAAGCATACAATAGTAGCCGTTGATTATTTCACAAATTGGGCAGAAGCTGAAGCATTAGTGCATATCACAGAAGCAAATACCATAAATTTCGTGAAGAAAAATATACTCTACAGGTTTGGAGTCCCAAGCACTATCATCACTGACAACGGCACCCAGTTCGATAATCTGAAATTCAGACAGTTGTGCAAAGAGTACCAAATTGCCAATTACTACGTCACACCTGCCCACCCTCAAACGAATGGGCAAGCTGAAGCAGTAAACAAAATCATCAAGCATACACTGAAAGCAAAGCTAGATGCCAAGAAAGGAAGTTGGGTTGAAAAACTTCCCGAGGTACTATGGGCATATCGGACGACAACAAGAACTTCTACGGGAGAGACTCCATTCACTTTAGCGTTTGGAGCAGAAGTTGTTATCCCTATAGAAATATCGTATGCGTCACCAGGGTCAGGCTTTATAATGAAGACCAGAATGTTGATATGCTGTTACAAAGTCTAGATGAGCTAGAAAAGAAAATTGAGAAATCCCGAATACGAAATATGGTATATCAACAAAGAGTGGCCCTCTACTACAATTCTAATGTTCGAGTCAGGAAATTCCAACTAGGAGACCTAGTACTCAGAAAGGTGTCACTAAATACAAAAAATAGAGATGCATGTTCCTTGGCTAACAAGTGGGAAGGCCCGTACAAGATTGAAGGAGTAGTTGGTCATGAAGCATATTGGATTGCACGACCAGATGGAGGGGTCTTACCCCGACCATACAACGCCCAATATTTGAAAAAAAAAATTATCCTTAAAATTTTGTTTCTTTTAGTTAGGACAATTTTAGTCAGGTCAATTATTAGCTTTGAAATTTAAATCATTGTTAGTTTTGCAGATATAAATAAAAACCAAACTCGGTATTTCTGAAATCTAAAGCATATGTTAATAAGAACATATGAAAGACGAGCATGATAATAAGAACATGCAAATAGAATACTCGGGACCATTAATTTGGTAAAATTCCTGAATGGACGGAGAAGCTCGAAGAAGCGCGCTAGCCGAGCAAGGTCAGTCAACCTTAGCAAAAAGGCAAACTCGATGCATCAGATTCAGGGAAACGGCTCGGGGCGTTGTCGGGAAAAATCCCGGTGAAATGTGCAGCCGTGTTAAGCAGTTCAAAAGATTAACAATTCGGCAAACCCTTACACAGACAAAACTAAGGAGACGTCCTCAGTGACTTGTGTAAGGACTCGAACATATGATCATTGTGAGCCTTGATGTAATATTTGGGTAGCAACCGAGTATGAAACACAAGTATAAATCTACTTGCCTGTTTTAAGATGACTTGGTTAATATTAGTCAATTTAATAAGATACTTAGCGTTAAAAATTATTCCAGGTAACGAAACCTAGTTTAATAAGATACTCTGTGAAGTTACTCGAACATCAAAATTAGTCAGTTTAATAAGATACTTGGCACGAAATAAAGTTAGCCGATGAAAAGTTCTTGACAAAACCAAGTCAAATAAAATATTCGGTGAAGTTACTCGGGCAATAAAACAGATTGGGTATAAAATACTTGGCAAAAATTTGAAATTTCATTAAACTGTAATTACAAAGTGCAAGAATTTTATACAACCAAGGCAAAAGTGAGGACTTTGAGCTTTTGTCGATACTCGGGTCAGGTATCATTTCGTATTCATGAAGGAGACTCTCATTTGACGGCCAGAAGATTGTTTCGACCGAGTCATCCATCCATTCACTATAATCTGTTCCCGAGATCGGACCAACGTCAGCCTTCGACCCATCCGCACCAGCTTTCTGATTCGTATAAAAGGTCGAAAGAGAATGCTCTGACGGGATCTCCAAGTGCATAGGGTGGGGCTCTTTACCCTGACTTCGGCAGTATGCCCTCCACTCCTTCATTTGAGTTCAAAGAGATTCTAAGGACCGGTCCACGTTGTTCTTTATCGACAACTCCCAGTTAGTTCGAGCTTTATCAGTTGCCCTGATTCTTGACTTTGAAAAACTCTCCAGCCGAGACCAGTCCCCACTGAAACTCCCAAAGAAGCAAGGCATCATAAGCCGGAGACCTTTTAAAATGGTCAACTCCTTGGACCTCAAGTTCCAGCCTAGCTTCTTTTGAGAGGGATTCGATAGTCAATGCTTGGCGCTCCAAATCTTCGATTTTCTGTACATAAGATGACCTGGCCAGATCAGCCTCTTGTTCAGCCTTGAGCATGGATTCCTGGGTAGCAGATAGTAAATTTTGGAAGGACATAGCCTTCTCATCCGCCACAAAAGCTCTCTCCCCCGCCTCCATCTGCTTCTCCAAGCAATGATCGGTGAACTCTTGAGCAGAACCCACTTCTCTTTGATAAGCCGCCTCAACCCAAGCATAGCTATCCTCACTCTTCTTCAGCTGAGCTTCAAGACGCCTTATTCGATCGGCTTGATGTTGTTGCGTCTGAACCAACTCAGCAAACTCGGCCACCATCTATAAGGAAGTTAAATTAAAAATCTGGCAAGCAAAAGACTTGAAAAAAGTTAGAAGAGTATAACTTACATAAGATCCACCGTTGAAAATATTCTGAAGACTGTCCGTCAAATAGCCATCCCAAAAACAGCTTTAGTGGTCATCCCTGATGAAAGCCAGACCGGATGACATAGCCTTCAACATATCCTTGGGAGAAGGATAGGAAGGGCCTCCCGAGGGTTCAGTCCTTGCATCTTCAGTCTCAGGAAATAAGGAGTCCCTGTTAGGATCAGAAGTTTTCACTCCTACTGATGCTTCAATATGAACGCTTGAGGGAATCTCAGACTCGGTATCTTCATCACTTGATTCAATAAATGAAACTACTCGATGGACCTTATGAGGATGAGCAGGAGATTCGACCGCTTTACGTTTCTCAACCCGAGTACGATGGAAGCTGAGATCAGCCGAAGGGTCTTCCTGATCATCTCGGAAGGATCCAAAAAAGTCAGGATCGAGATTTGCTTAAACATCAGAGGTTTTATCTCCATCCCCGGCATTCAGCTGCTCAGTAGGAATCTCAATCGGTGAGCTCGACTCACTGAGCCCCTCGCCAAGACCATCATTTTACCTCCCCTCATCTTCAGGCAATTTCTGAGCATGGTCAGCAGAGTTACTCGGACCACTAGATTCCCCTTCGGTCGATCGAATGACCTCTTAGGGACTTACTCAGGGATCTGCTCGTCAGCCTCATCAAATTACTCATCCGATTCAGGCGGGGAAATGTCTTCCTTACTTTGTCGAGAAGCTTCTTTTTGGCTCGCATGAAGGATAGTTTTCACTTGGCGAGCTTGAACGTCGCAGGCAATGTCCGAGTCATATACTTAGTGATAAAAGAGAACCAAGTCAGAAGTATTATAAAAGTAAAATAAATAAATAAATAAAAAAGAGGGGGGAAGACCACTTACGTCGCCTGTGATAGCCTGAAATCTGGCTAAAGAAGCTGAGCTCTATCATCTTCTTATCGCCGAAAAGATAAGACCTACTTCTTTTTTCCAAAGTACGCACTGTAACCTGAGCAAGTCTGGTCAGCTCAGCATCGGAGAATTCAAGTTTTTTTTGTTCCATTTGTTAGGGGAATAGAAAAAACGGGGAACCTTTAGCACCGTCTGATTCTCCCCGGTCGAAAGAGTAACTTGAAGTTCTATGTTCCCTTCGGTAAAAAACCAACTATTCTTCCAATGCTTGTTCGACGAAGGGAATCCCCACATGAAACCTCTCTTTTTGGCATCATAAGAGGTGTCAACTCCCCGGTTCACTTTTGTCCCCTCAGGGACCCAGCAATCTGGCGGATTGGACATGAGAAAATAAGTCCTTGTTCGACCAGATTGCCTTGGTGTATAGAAGTGCCTGATTTCACTCGGGGAAGGCGGCGACAGGTTCATTCGGCTCCACATATGCCACATACACATTAAGATCTTGTAGCTGTTCGGGGCCAGTTGGGCTGGAGCTATCCCTGCTTCAGCCAGAAACCAGGCAATAAACGGTTGAAGAGGAAGAGTGATGCAGCAACAAAGCATGGACCCATAAATCGCCACCATACCCGGAGGAGGGTTCCATGGGGGTCTATCACCAGCATGAGACATTATAACTGAGTCGTCTAAGTCAAATCGAGTGCGATAATTCTCGATCTCGTCCTCCCCGACCACATTCGGCTCGGCATCATACCCACTCGGGCGATCGACAAAAAAAGGGATGCGAGAAGTTCTAAACTCCTCTTCAACATCCTTCTCATCAACAACTTGCTCCCTGATTCGAACGTTGCCTGAGTCGTGCCTGTGGACCTCACTTTTACTTTGATGTTTTTCTGACCTAGATCGAAGAGGAATCCTGTGATCAGAAACGATAGATTCAGAGCTGGATGATTCATAACTAGAACTTAAATAGACGTCAGGGTCAAGCTCAGAAACATCAACATCTAAAAAAGAAGGTTCATCAGAAGGGATCTCCCCCAACAGTCTACGAATACAATAAACTAATTGAAAATCTCCACGATCAAGTGCTTCGAAAGCTATAGTAAAAAGACAACAACGGGAAGATGGATCACTTAAAACTAACCTTTGGAGTAAAGAAACCTGCTGTAAAAACTTCAACGGAGAATAGAGGCAAATATCTGCGTAAGGAAATCTGGATTGAAAATTTCTGGTTTGAGTTTGTGAGAATAAACCAGAACTCCGTTCAGTGCAGTATTTAAAGGGACAATGACACGAAACCCTAGAATTCCAAGAAACGGGAAAAAATCGAAGACAAATTTGATGGCGTAAGCGACTCACTAGGAGACGCATAGGTCATTTCTCATAAATGTTGTCGAGAAATGAAGCAGTGGAGGACGCGTGTTAAGAAAAGAACTGACCAAGGCTGTCAGGTCTCCAAAACGTCGCAATCATTGAGATTTCGCGTGATGGGGAAAATTGAATTTACATGGTCACCATTAAGACACGTCATTATGACAAGACATATCATTATGACAAGACATATTATTATGACAAGACATATACTTTGGCGTTAATGAGGCGTAAAAGATTAAAGGGTTGATTAAAATACTTTCGCCGGGAACAAATTCCTACTCGATAAAAAAAAATTAATGGGGTATTGTTATATGTAAATTTTATCAGATGTACACGTCATTGACAATGTAGATAAGATTGCCAGGTAGATATCCGAATAGGCATTCAGAAAATATCCCGTAAGATATCACTAAGGAATAGGAACCCAAGTAAGTGTAAATACAAGTACTGAGCAAGATCTGCTCAGGGCCAGGTGACGTCATGTTCCGCTCGGGATGTCAGATGTTCTACTCGAGATCAGCTGACGTCATATTTTGCTCGGGACAAATATAAAGAAATCCGAATAAAGAAGTCCAGTACATAACTCGCATACGAACCAAGAGTCATATTAAAATACACAAAGATATCCACGTCAAAGGAGTTCCAAGAAGAATAGAATACCAAACAGGAAAAAGGTTCCAGATAGGGCAACAACTTTATTTCTTCAAGAAGACTACGCATTTGTAAGGACATAAGTCCTAAATGGACTATATTACTAGAGTCTCATTCGATTTCCATACAAATCTCTGAAATAGGAAAGAAGATAAAGACTACCCCAACAAGTAACCAATTATAATTAAATACAAAAATCTTTCAAGACTTGTACAAAAAGGATTAGGGTTCTATGTACATATAAATAGACTCATAATCTCGTCACAAGGAGATATAGAAGAATACAGAGAGAGAAAAAAAAGAGATCGAGAGTTGTAAATCTTTATTTCAATAGTGGATTTTGGCTCGGTTGTTTGTTCAACCACCCGTGGACGTTTCTCCGATCACCAGAGTTTTACCACGTAAAACTTGTGTCTAATTGCATTCTCCTTCTCTTTCTCTTTGAGATCACAACTAAAATCCAATCTTCTTAATTTTCACACAAATCGAGAAATTGACGTCAACAAATGTTATTAAAATATTTTTTTTATTTTTACATTTCATTTTTTTGTTAATGTTTTTTAAATATTTTTTTTATTTTTACATTTCATTTGTTATATTAATTTTTGTTTAAATAATTTTTTTATTTTTTTATTTTCAATTATGTTTTTTTAAATACTTTTATTAGTTTTTATTTTTTTTAATTATGATTTATTTTCTTTAAAAAACAATTAGTGATATCATTATGGGGTATAACTCTTGTGTTCAAGGATAATAATGTTATTTAATTGATTTTTTGACGGTAAAAGCAGTAGACTATCGGGTTTTCTAAAGGTTAGGGGGTAAAATATCTAATATTTTAGTTTTTATAGAAAAGAATGATCGATACTAAAATTAGAAGAGATAAAATATCTAATATTTTAATTTATAAAGGAGAGAATGGTCGTTACTAACATTAGTGGGATAAAGTGTCTCGTATAATAAATTATAACATGTAATTGTCCTTTCTATAATAAAGGATGCATGTTTATCTACGGTTCTTTTTAAATCACGCTTTCCCATATACAAAAGCCATACCACATTAATGTCTTGTAGCATTTATATTAAAAAAAATTGACAGCATTAAATGACACTTTTACCCTTATGGCGTTAACGTTTACCAGCTCCCCACTAACGACAGGGGTGTTTATGTAATTTTTGGTTAAAAAATCCATATGTATAATTAGGCGTAAACGCGAGGTAAATTTGTGTAATTAATCCTTTTACATTAAATATAGGGACTAGGGAAGCACGAATTGGAAAGATAGGTAAAAAAAGATCGTTTTGATAAAAGTCGGTGACTAATAAGATAATCGCCCATAAATAAACACACTCAACGCCGCTTTGATCACCAGTCCAAGTGTCCAACACACAAAAATGAAGAGAGAAGAAGATGAAGAAGACGAAGTTTGTTTAGACGAATCTTTCTTCATCAATGACAAGTAAACTATCTCACTTCCTCGCTCATTCTCTGATCTCTCTCAATCTCATTTGGGTTCACTCTGTGTCTGTGCAGTTACCAGTTGACCACTTTCACATTTGGGTCTCAAGTTCTAGAACTCTTATGCCTTCAATCTGCTTCTAGTGAGTTTTTTTTCATGAATTCGACTATGACCCTTTTTCGATTCATGGATTTTAATGGGAAAAGTAATAACATATCTAACCATCTGTGTCACTGCAGCTGATTTTGATTTGACAGGGCAGTTGGTCTGGCCTGGTGCTATGCTTTTGAATGACTACCTCTCCAAAAACGCTGAGCTGCTCCATGGATCTTCCATTATCGAATTGGGCTCTGGTATTGGTGTGTATTAATTTCTCTGTAATCTTTTTGTTGTATACGAAGTGATTTCGAAAGTCCAAAGTGTAAGAGTATAGTAGTTGACAAAAATTTACAGTTTTGAAAAGGGGTTTATATGAGAGAAGCTTCTATGTTTGATTGGCATGTTTTTTGAACAATATGAAATTGTAGCTCATTGCACTTATATGAAGTTTACTGAAGTTGTATGACAGACAACAAAACACTGTCTGCATCTCATGGTCATACATGTATCCGTATGTTTGTACATCCATAAGATTCCTAAATTATGAACAAATATGGTTTATGTTTGTTTCAGTGTTATATAAAAATAAAATGCTTATATCTTTGCTCCTACGTGCACACACAGGAAGAAGAAGAAACTTAATTTGGAAAAGAAAAGAGTGTTAGATGTCGAGGCAAGCATATGACTTTCAAAGACATCCCTCTGCTCTTTCATGCTTTAATTTATTCTACTCATGGTTAGACATTAATCTTGAACTTAGCTGATGTTTATTTAGTCTTTTGATGGGAGCATTTTATACTTGGAGGTTATGTAATTGTTACGTCCTCTAGGAAGAGATATTTTGAATTTCGGGAGAAGTGCATGATTGCATTAGTAAAGTAGTAGTGCTGAAGATCCATCTATTAATAACAATGGTTATTTCTCTAAAGTAGTAGTGCTGAAGATCCATCTATTAGTAGCAATGGTTATTTCTCTTCAGTAATTTAATTGTGGAATAGATTTTAAAAGTAGATGGAAGATTCGATTTCTCCCCGTCTTAAATAATGAGTACTTTGTCGTGGGGTTCTTTTTTTGGCTTATTTTTTTATCCCACCCCATCACCCATGAACAAATTTAAATTTAATTGATTTTCCTTCCAAGTTCCAAGATTTCCAAGTTGGTATAGAGGATATTTATCCCTAGATCTTGTGAAATATTAGGTTTGAATGACCTAATTTTTTTTATTCCATCAGAACATATATTTATATACAATTGGAGACCTAGACATTAGGACTTCTTTCCTATTTTTAAAGGAGAAAATCTTGCCTAATCTATTCTAAATAAGGAAAACAATTATACAACTAATTACATATAATTTATAACAAAGAATCCCAACACTCCCCTTCAAGCTGGGTTGTAAATATTTAGCATACCCAGCTTGCAACTAAGATATTCAAAATGCGCTCTTGGAAGTGCTTTAGTTAGAATATCAGCAGTCTGTAGATTAGAAGGAATGTAAACAGGCTTGATTACTTTCTCTTCTATCTTTTCTTTGATGAAATGCCGATCTATTTCCACATGCTTGGTCCGGTCATGATGAACTGGATTTTTAGCAATACTGATGGCAAATTGACTATCACATAGTAGCTGAATTGTTCCCTCAGAAGGTATCTTCAATTCGGCTAATACTCTTTTCACCCAAATTCCTTCACAAATACCATGAGCCATAGCTCGGAATTCCGTTTCTGCACTACTTCTAGCTACAACAACTTGTTTTTTACTTATCCATGTTGTCAGATTTCCCCAAACATAGGAACAATAACCAGAAGTTGAACATCTATCTGTTATTGAGCCTGCCCAGTCTGCATCGGAATACAATTCCACTTTCTTGCTTGAGTTCTTTCTGAATAACAGTCCCTTTCCTGGAGTCATTTTCAAGTATTTTAAGATTTTGTATACCGCTGCCATGTGTTCTTCAGTAGGGTTGTTCATGAACTGTCTAACAACACTTACTGAGAATGCTATGTCAGGCCTAGTATGTGAGAGATAAATCAACTTCCCTACAAGTCTCTGATATCTTCCCTTTTCTACTGAAGCACTGTCTTTATTTGAACCAAGTTTGGTAGTGTAGTCCATAGGTCTCTGCAGGCTTACACTCAAGCATACCTGTTTCGTTAAGAAGATCCAGTACATACTTTCTTTGAGAAACTGCAATGCCTTGCTTAGACCTAGCCACTTCAATTCCCAAGAAGTATGTGAGTTTACCTAGGTACTTGATCTCAAACTCCTAGTCAGAAATTCTTTGACTCTTGGAAAATCCTCAGAATAATCCCCTGTTAGAACAATATCATCAACATAGACAATTAACACAGAAATCAGTCCTTCTAAAGAATGTTTTACAAACATTGTCTGATCAGACTGTCCCTGTGTATACCCATTACTCTTCATAACTCTGGTAAATCTCTCAAACCAAGCTCTGGGTGATTGTTTGAGACCATAAAGTGACTTCTTTAGTCGACACACTTTGTTGATGTTTGATGAGTTTTGTAGTCCTTGGGGAATGTCCATATAGACCTCCTCTTCTAGATTCCCGTTCAAGAACGCATTCTTGACATCTAGTTGATGGAGGGGCCAATCCAAATTTGCTGCAAGAGAGAGGAGTATTCGAATAGTGTTGAGTTTTGCAACCGGAGCAAAGGTCTCCTCATAATCTATGCCATAGGATTGAGTAAATCCCTTAGCTACCAACCGAGCCTTGTATCTCTCAATACTACTATCTGCCTTTGTTTTTACAGTGAAGATCCACTTGCACCCGATCACATTCTTTCCATGAGGCATATCAATAATTTCCTAAGTATCATTCTTCACCAGAGCACTAACTTCTTCATTAACTGCCTTCTTCCATTCTGGGATAGCCATGGCTTCTTGGATTGAATTAGGAATGTAGATAGAAGTGATTTTTCTAGTGAATGCTTGGTAAGATGAAGATAGTCCCTCATAATTCACATAGTTGCCAATAGGGTACAATGGATTACTTCTGCATTCTCTCACCCCTTTCCTGAGTGCAATCGGTAGGTTCTCATCTGAACTATCATGATCACTTAAATTAGTACTTGCAGAATTTTCCTCCACAGTCTGTAAGTTAGATATAGTGATTTTTTCCTCAGGTTCAGATGTTGGCAGTAGCTGTGAATCTGCTAGTCTCTGATTCCTTCGGTGTTTTCCTTTTCCTGTGATAGACAATTATCTCGGGATATTCAGAATCAGTTGGTTTCGGTTTAGGTTCACTTTGGACACTTGGAGAATGTGCAATTTCAGTTGTTTCCGGTGTAATTTCAGGTGTTTCCGGTTTAATTTCAGGTGTGTAATCTATGCTATCCAAGAAAAACTGATATTCTTGTGGTTGACTTTGATTAGAACTCTTCCCTTGAATATCAGTTTTGTGGTAATAAGTTTTTGTTTCAAAAAAGGTGACATCCATGGTGTGATAAAACTTTTGGTTGTCAGGACAAAAACATTTGTAACCCTTTTGGTTGGGAGAGTACCCTACAAAGATACATTTGGTGGATCGAGCGTCAAGCTTGGTTCGTTGTTTTTGATGGATATGCACAAACACAGTACACCCAAATATTCTTAGAGGAAGAGTGGAAATCAACCGACTTTGAGGAAAGTGTTGTAAAAATACTTGATTTGGAGTTGAAAAATCTAATACTTTGGATGGAAGTCGATTGATTAGGTATGCTGCTGTAAGTACAGCCTCACCCCAAAAACGTTTTGGAACATTGAATGAAAATAACAGAGACCTGGCAATGTCCAGAAGGTGTCTATTCTTTCTCTCAGCTATCCCATTTTACTGAGGGGTATCTACACAGGAACTTTGGTGTATGATTCCCTCAATTGATAGATATGAGCCAAGGTTAGAATTAAAAAACTCTCTTCCATTGTCAGTTCTAAGTATTTGAATGGAAGTTTGAAATTGATTTTTAATCATTGTTTTGAAATTCTTAAATATTTGAGGAACTTCTGATTTATTTTTCATGAGAAAAATCCATGAGTCGTGTGTGATCATCTATGAAAGAGATGAACCACCGAGCTCCTGTGACATTTGGAACTTGAGATGGGCCCCAAACATCACTGTGGATCATAGAAAAAGGTTTTTATGCTTTGTATGGCTGAATTGGGTATGAAATGCGAGAGTGTTTTGCAAATTGACAAATTTCACATTGAAAAGAACTAGCACTTTTATTTCTGAATAAACTTGGAAAAAGTTTGGATAAATACATAAAACTTGGGTGGCCTAACCTGTAATGCCACACCATGACCGACCTCTCACTCTCACTCTCACTTTTCAACTCACTAACAGACACACAAGAATTAGTTTGATAAGACATAGGTTCACTCACTCCTAGATGAGATTGTCTCACAGAATCCGGTTGAACCTCAAGATGATAGAGCCCAGCATGACTCCTAGCACTGCCAATCATCCTCCCCGAAGTCACATCCTGAAATTCGCAGACATGAGGAGAAAAATTAGTTATACAGTTAAGATCTTGGGTAATTTTATTTATGGAGAGTAAGTTGCAGTCTAGATTAGGAACATATAGAACAAATTTGAGTGTTATGTCTCTGGATACCACAACTGAATCAGTCTCTTCAACTTTTGCCAAAGAACCATCTGCAATTCTAACTGTGAGAGCTTTACAAGGAGAATATGTGTGGAAAACTTGCCTATCTCCTGTCATGTGATCAGAAGCACCGGAGTCTACAATCCAGAGCTTATAATGCTCTTGTTTCACAGTCAAGGCCTTAAGAAAAATACTTTTTTGAGCTATGGAACCTGACCCAACAACTGGTGGATTTTGCTGTGATTGCGCAGCCTTCTCAGTCCATCAAGTTCCTCTTTGCTAACATTTGCAAGTTGCTCTGAACTAGCAGCCATGTTGCCTCGAATTTCCTTCTCTGCTGCTATCTTTGGTTTCCAATCGGCAGGTTTTCCATGGAGTTTCCAGCAGGTTTCTTTGGTATGACCAAGGTGGCGACAATGTTCACACCATGGCCTTCCCCCTTTTCGTGGTTGTTGCAGGTTTCGGACAGCCAAGGCTGATGACTCACCAGTAGCAGCTGGTTTTTCCATCCCCAGTATCAAATGGTGTCTACTCTCTTCCCTTCGTACCTCAGAGAAAGTTTCACATAAGCTTGGCAGCAGTTTTGTGCTAAATATCCTTCCTTTTACTGCATCAAGACTTGAATTCAAGCCCAAACAAATTTGTAAACCCGCTTATTCTCTATGAACTTCTTGTATAGTTTGAGATCATTGGTAGTATCCCAGGAATATTTTTCAAAAGCGTCCAGTTACTGCCAGCTTTGATGGAGTTGGTTGTAATACTCGGTCACAAATAAATCACCTTGCCGGAGATCGTGCAAAAGTCCCTCAATTGTCACCAGCTCGGGGGTGTTGTCTTTATGAGAATAAATGTCTTTTGCAGCCTTCCAGATTTCTGCAGCAGTTTCATATAGGAGAAAAATTTCTCCTATGTGTGGCTCCATGTAATTCACTTGCCAAGACATAACCTGGCTATTATCTCTCTTCCAGATCCGATAGCCATCGTCTTTTTCGTCTGTTTTGGTGATGTCCAGTGAGAGAATCTTTTTTTTCCTTGCTGCGGACATGAAACATGAAGGATTGAGACCATTGGATGTAGTTTCGGCCATTCAATTTGTAGATGGTGATTAGTGTGGATGAATAGTTTGTCAGGTCTCCCCCATTGTTGTTGAACATAACAGTTTCGACGTTTGAGGAAGATAATTTTGGAGTTTCAATTGAAGATTCTTTGGTGTTTGTCATGTCTGGTATTTGAAGTTGCTATTGAGAATTTGGTAAAGGCTAGGACGGCCGATGAATACTGTCGGAATAAGCAGTGTAGAATGCTGCCGGAAAAAACAGTAGATGGAGAGTTGACCTAGAACGGCTGTGGGATTGACAGGAGGTGTCTAGGGTTTCTCTGATACCATGTGAAATATTAGGTTTGAATGACCTAATTTTTTTTATTCCATCGGAACGTATATTTATATACAATTGGAGACCTAGACATTAGGACTTCTTTTCTATTTTTAAAGGAGAAAATCTTGCCTAATCTATTCTAAATAAGAAAAACAATTATACAGCTAATTACACCTAATTTAGAGCAACGAATCCCAACAGATCTCTTGCTCAACTTCAATATATCTAACCAATTAGACTGTCCCCATAGAGACTGTCATTGAGTTATATATTATTCCCAATTCTAATATGTAGTAGCATTGACTCCTTACTTTTTATTTGTTGCTGAAAATGAATCAACTTCAATTTGGAGAACCTGCTTTGATATAGTGTATTACTTTTATTATATCTCAAAGAAAATTCCCCTCCCATCCTTGTGTGGTCAACTGCCTATAATATAATCTTTGATGATTCTCTAACGTGGTCAACTTAATTTTAGTAGCCCCACTATCGTTCAACCCTGTACCTAACCGTGATGCACAATTGATTGTTTTATTGTGAAACTCAGGAGTTACTGGTATATTGTGCAGCAAATTTTGCAGTGATGTTGTGTTAACCGACCATAATGATGAAGTGCTAAAGGCAAGGTCAAGGATTAAACTAGAAAATTTGGTAGGTTTGCTTGTAATCTTCTTCTGTTTGACTATCTTTTTACATCTCTCTATTTTCAGATTCTGAAGAAAAATATAGACCTCCAAACATCTTCTAAGAATGCTAATAGTAATGCTGGTGAGCAAAATGAACTTAACAAGGAATAGAAATGTTTGCATTAGCTGATGCTTTTTTTTCTTGCATCTTACATGCAGGATTAGCAGTTGAGAAGCTTGAATGGGGAAATTGTGATCAGACCAACCAAATTTTACAGAAATATTCAGGAGGATTTGATCTAATTCTTGGAGCTGACATCTATATCCTATATACCAGATTGTTACTTATTACTTCTTTTTTTCCTGCGATAACATGAAAATTCAACTAGACTTAAAATAAATAAAACGGCTCAGTGACCATGATATTGACCAAGCTTTCAATACACAGTAACAGTATATGGAAGTAGTGTCAGTGGCTGAAATAAAGTGAAGCCAATCATCCTCAAGCTTTTCCAATTTTTGTGGAATTTGGAACTCCAAACGAGAGTTAATACCCCATATCCTTGGTGTTACTAATGTGCTTAGTGAAGACATTATTAAGCTAAGATACTCATATCATGCCGAAATTAATTATCATTCCTAGAAACAAAAAACTTAAATTTCCCTTTGCTTTGTGCCTCTGCAATCTTTATCGGTTGAAATTGAAAACTTCCCTTGACAGTGTGCAAGCTTTCAACAGTCGAGTATTCCTCTACTTTTTGACACAGTAGAACAGTTTATCCGCTTCAAGGGACAAGGAAAATGCAAATTCATTCTAGCCTACATGTCCCGAGCCAAGGTGTAAGTAATCTGTTCACAAACTTGTCTTCATATTCTTTGTAATTCATTTGCCTCTTCACAACTTTGAACAATTTGGTGGATCTCCTCATCTTGGATGATTATAATCATTCATTAGCATGTTAATAAGAGTGATAATATAGCAATGATTGTCTCCAATGAATTTATTCTAGAAGCCCTGGTCCTGTGCATCCTAGATATTGATTTTCATGAGTTTTGTTGCTGAAAAGTGAATACCTTTTAATTGTATAAAATTCAATGACTTTAACATTTTAACTTCAGTATATGTCCTGTATCGAAATGAACAAAATTTTGAAGAAATTTGGGCATTGTTCTTTCAAAATCCGACCAATTGCTAACTGAAAAAAAAAATGTAGAACATCCTCATACTATGAAGCCATTATTTAATTATTCTTAACCCCACCCCTCAGAAAGTATTTTTCTGCTTCTGTTTCTGTTTCTGTTTCAAACATCGTGGCATAATTTTGTAAGTACCTTGATATAAAGTTGTTTTATAGAAGCTAAACTTTTCTTTGCAATGCAGTCTTTTATATAATTGCAATTATCATGTTCTCTGTGTGCAGCATGGACTCGTTGGTTATTAATGAAGCTACTCTACACAAAATGATAATAAATGAAATAGCCGGGACACGATCTGTTGTTGGAAATCATGAAGGAGTTATTTTTGAGGTTACTCTTTAATAGAGACATTAGTGCATGTAAAATGGCAGCAATCTTTACAATCGCAGACAGAACAATATCAAGATAAGACTTGCCAACCCAAGAATGCCGATAAGAACTTGACATTTAGTCTAAAGTAGCACTAGACCCACCAATTTAGTTTATTGTGAAATTTCTTGATAATCATGAGTTATCATTATGCAGATCTGTTGAGAATTGTTTAGGTTCTTGAAAAGATTCTGTTAGTGGAAGAAATCGAAAGAGTTAATTAAGTGGTTCACCATTTAAATTTATTACAGAGACTTGAGTGGTAATGAAATGGTGTGGACGTTGGCACTCACTTCTACAAAATGTTTTATAATTTTTGTTTTGAGACCATTAATCCTTTATTTGTATCATAAAATGGTTAATTTCCATATACCTGTAAGGTGAGTATTCGGACTTGACATATCATCTGCTGAATCAGCTCCATGTATGTAGACGAATCAGACGTACCTTTTGTCTTCATGGAGAACACTAACTAAATTCCATCAAAACTAACATTCAACGTTCGATTACAGTATCATTCAAAAGACAAACTCAGAATTTGGTTTATTGATTCACTTATTCTATATCAGTTTTCCTCTCATGATCACACACTGTGAGCATGTCTTGAGTATATTAATACACATTATCATATTTTTTATTATGCATGTAATTGAACTTCAATCATAATGATACATATGGTATAAGTGTAGTGATATGTATTAGTATGTTTAAGAGATGCTCCTGGTATGCACTATAAGAGAAACCGTATTCTATGTATGCTTTGTTTAAGAAGGGTTGATTCTTGAATTGGTTAGGAAAGATCCAAATTATATGTTGCATGTTTCAACATGCTCGGTTGAAAGACAAATAGAGATGTCTTACTTATTGTAAGGTGTGTGTAGAAGTGAGTTTATTGTGTGCCGCTTAGGTTGCTTTGAGGTAGCTAGGCTGGTATTTTTAGTGTTTTTATTACTTTACATAATTTGTTTGTTAAGCCGAGTACACCCCACCATCAAGAGCTTGTGGGGTTCAGTCGTTCAGTGCATGGTGGGTTCAAGTCATAGTACTCTCGTAATTCCGAAATATTATAAAAGTTCAAAAATAAAAATAGAGTATACCTAGGACCGGCCCTGTCTAAAAGGAATGATCGCTCACAATCCATTTTAAAAAGCAATAAACATAACTCAATTTATATATAATAAGACATGAGTTATATAACTATGGGTCTCATAAATATTTTATGGACATTTAAAATTGATCCAAATTAAAAATACTTAAAAATAAGGTCCAACACAAGTTAAAAATATTTTAAAAAAAAAAGAGCCAGTATACTATATAAGTTGACGATATTTACATCCCTTAAAAACTGTATGTATATACACCCCTTTCGTAAGTACGTATTTAAAATATTTTAAAAATCTATAATTCGTAAATAAATAGGGATATCAATATCGGCACTCATGCTATATATGTGTATTAAAAAAAAAATGTTTAAATGACCTATTTAAAGATACGTTCTGAACCTTGAATCAGGGCCGATCGTGAGTGTACCACTACCAAATGTTTAACCAGCCTTGTTATGCCTTGCAACAGAATAATTCAATGGCAATTGTGGACACTATACAAAATAAGTCCATTTAGGACACCATAGGGTCGACAGGTTATACTCATTAAATAAATGGTCGTGTTCAAGTCGTTAGGAGACTATCAGGTCAACATGTTAACCAATTAAATAAACAGTCCTCCAGTCCTCCTTCTGGCCAGCTAGCTAAACCATTTCGCACAATAAATTTAAGGGAGATTAACTTTTCATAGAATTTTATTATGCTCGAGATGATGTTACTGTGAATTATTGTTATTCATGGAATGGGCTTCGTGGATTGAAATTAAGTAATTATATGATGTATATAAATTATTACGAAAAATCAAATATGTAAATTAACAAACTGGTTTAACGGACCTTAATTTTGGGCTTAAAGGATTGTTCAACAATTGCGTCTGAACTTCAACCCAATTTGTTTTCTCTCTCAAAATCTTAATCTCAAGCATAAACACCAAAACCTTGTTGACATTTAAACTAAAAAATGCAACTTATTTGGTTTGGTTACATTGGTTGTGGTTTGGATTTTCTTTAAATTTCTTGATCTTTAAAATAAGAATATAAAGGTATCTGGACATCGTGGAGCTGGATTAGAACTGACCCACATTTGATCTGGGTCTGAAAATCTGGACCAGAACCAGGTTTAGGACGAACAATGCTGTCCAGGTATACACCCAGACTGCATTGACCGCGTACTATCCAGGCCCAGAAGACCGGGTTCTTTTTGCCATCCATGATTATGACCAACAAATGATGCGAAGGGAAATATCAAATCATGAAAAGCTACTACCAAAAAATATTTTAATCAGGTCTTAAACAAAACTCACAAGCATTGTCGTACATATAGCATATAGGGTCTCCCAAGAACTTTCCACTTTCACATAAATTGTACTAGTTAACAATATCAAAAACTTGAAACCTAAAATGGATGGAAAAATAAAATTGAGCAATTCCTAGAGATTTGAAACAAAATTCACCGATCACTCATCAGTGGTCACCGGGCATGCTCTTAATGATATCAGAGTCACCTAAATAAAACACAGGAGTACCAAAATATCACATTAGAAATTTTAAGCCACTAAGAAATTTCTTTAAAAAGAAAAAGGAAGACCACCACTTGTTTTAACATACCAGCATCAATAATACTGAGGCAGCAAACTCTGTAATATTTTCCACAAGCAGTTCCCAAATCCACATTGTCTGACATTACAACACAGATAAGATTTTAGTAAAAAGTTACCTTACAATGAATAACTTGGATTATATGACATTTGGTTGCCAAGTTTTAAAAGAAAGCCTTAAAATATATAAAGCTTTACTTGGCAGTATATAACACAATCAGAAGTAAATCAAGCTTTGAATGCAGGACAAGTAAATATTGGTTTCTGTGAACATTTCATGTTATGGAAACATCGGCGGAAATATCAAAAATTATGCTTAATAAAACCAATTGCACCCAGAATTTCATAAACTTAATTCTGGCCCAAAACATCCAAGTCTTAAAACAACATGACAGTTTCCATTCATAAAATTATAGTTGAATACCATTGAGAAAGTTGGTACAGAAGATGTACAACTCAGTTTCTGATGGTTAGCTTTAGCAAATTTTAAAGATATGCCACAATACAGTTTAAAATTTTAAATCAACACTACAAAACCAAAGCAAATCCAACCAAAACCTTTAGTCTGTTTGGGTTCAATGTCAGGTTGAATAATCTTCTAGACATACAAAATGTCAACGAAACTAAAAATTCTACTATGGCATATCATGACTGAAAATTATCAATACAATATTTAGCCACCCAATTCAGCATCCCAGTCTTGCTCAAGAGGCCAAATACTTTTGAAGGAATATGTTGAACGATGACTGGCATACAAACTGACAAAAAAATTCCCTCCCCCATTTGTTTCATGTGTTATTCCAAAGTTGGACAATACATCAAAAACTGTCTTACAAGGCACATCGGGTCGTGATCTCTAAAAGTACTCAATTTAAAATCACCGTTGGGCATGATTTTACATGTCATACCAAATTTAAAACATAATTTATGTTTCCTATTAAAGAAAAGGGTGAAAAAAAAACATAATCAATCATAAATATTGGAAAAGGAGAAAGCAAAAGAATAAAAGTATATTGAATAACACGAGGAAGCACATAAAAGCTTTAAAGTCAAAGAAACTTACTTCCATTATAGTGGTGAACTCCAACCTTTGCCAACATTGCATAGTACTCAATCTCAGACTTGCGAAGAGGAGGGCAGTTGTTGGCTATGATGACTAATTTCCCTTTAAGAATAAAACACGAAAATTTTAAGCACTAGTTCGGAAATTGAAATAATCTAAAACTAATAATACATTAATCAGGTCAAAACTTAATGCCATCAAATAAGATGTAAGACAAATCTACAAGGAAGTGGGCATTTCAAAAAGTTTTCATAATCTCCATAACTAAAAAAAGATTGAACGAAAGATTAGAACACCACATACATAATTGAATAATTTTACAACCTATATGCAACACTTTGTACTTAAGCTTTTTATTTTTCACATAAAGCAATTGAAATCAATACAAATACATATCCCCTACTCACAAATAAATCCAGTCATATACAGTATCTTCACAATTAAAATTAACATTTTTGCAATGAAATTGTTTGATAAATCCAAAGAAAACCAAGCTAGAGTAAACCATAAATTAAAAGCTAAAAAGCAAACGACAAATTTTCAAGTCAGATCAAGATCCCACCATATGATAAATAAACAAACATGAAGAGAGTGAGAGAGATGATACCTTTAGAGTTTCTTAGGGATTTAAGGACAGTTTTGTAGCCCAAAGTGTACTTGCCACTTTTCATCACAAGAGCCAATCTGTTGTTGATGCTCTCATGGGTCTTCTTCTGCAAATTTTCAAAAAAAAAAAACAAACGATTGATAGAATGTTCAAATCACATTCAAATTTTCTTCAGAAAAACATAGATAAAGAGGAAGAGAGATTATTACGGTCTTCTTGGCGGCCACCATTGTTGCTTGTTGCGTTGATTGTTGAGACAAACTTTACAAGATGAGCAAAAAAAACAGCCAAGAAACCCTAATGAGACCAACACAACCTCATTTATATAAAGCCTTCTAGATTAGGGTTTTGTGACTGCTTTCGCTCTGATTGGATACGGGGATACGCTACTCCTACTCGCGGTTTCGGGATTTTATAAATGGGAAATTATTATTTTGCCCTATAAAATACATTATTCTTCAATTGTCCCCTTCTTACTTCAATATTGACCAAAATTCCCTATATAAAATCATTTTATCTTCATTCTCCCATGGGCCGTCAACTTCTCCGTTAAAAGGTCACAATTGCCGTTAATCGTGAAGGACAGTATAGTAAAATAATATGGTGTACATGAATGTGTATTAAATCTACAGAAAGAAAAAATTGAGTCTATAAGGCATTTAATTTTTAAGAATTAAATAAATTAGAAATTAATGGAAGGTTTAGATGAATCCATATCATCTCAAATTGGACTACATGCAATAAAGAAACAGAATAGACAAAAAAAAAAGCTTCTAGTTATCCCCCACATTCCAACTTCCAATGACCAATGAGACCATCAATTTTTTTTCTTCTCAGAGTCACTAACCGTCCATCTTAACTTGACAAAAGAAAAAAAAAAAAACTACCAACACCCGATATTGTAAATAGATGATTCTTGTTATTTCATCGTTAAATCACTACAAACCAGGGTTTCACAAAAGGAAATAGTAAGGGAGGTTTCAAGCATCGATTTACAAAAATGTTAGTTTATTTTCAATAATTGTTTTTGATCCGTGAACGATGATTGTTGTACGATTTTCATACAAATTGTTTACTATCCATGAATTTCACAACTTGGGTAAATCAAAATTTGGGTTTTTTTCCGTTTGAATATGAAAACCGGTAAATTGAGTGTAATAAAAATGATAGGTGGTTTTTACACATAAAACATGATAAAAATTGTTTAAAATATGAGTTTTGAATATTATTTGATTAGACGGGATTAACGATTTTCTTTCATTCCATCCCTGTTATTTGTTTTATTTTTATTTTTTGTAAAAATTTATTTATTAATGTTCATGTATACAAATTATTATCAGTTATATATTATTTGCCTGTAAACATTTAGTGTTATCTAATATTTTTGTTTTTAAAAATATATTATTTAGTCATATTTTAATAATTTGATTTGAGGTATATGAGAATGCATGCTTTTTATATGCTTTGTTATTACATGCTTCTATTGTAATAATTTTTTTTTTATGTTTTGTATATGTTTTGATAAAGTTTTTGTATTGCTTTTATGTGCACATTATGGAATAGATTTGTTTGAGGTTTTTGTTCATTATGAAAAAAATGCTTTTTTTTTCGTTTTGAATTATTACATCAAACCTAAAAACTCATGTTATGGGTGTGAGGAGTTTACCATTTGGTCAACATCATCTTGTCTTAGAAAAAATATCGTTAAGATTGGTATGTATAACATTACACACATTGGTATTATAATTACATTATTGCATGTCCAATTTAAGTCACACACGGGTAATGAGAAAGTTCCTAATAGAGAATATTGATGAATATAGTTTATATCATATTAATAGCCTTAAATTTAGAATTGTTGACCCATAAATTTTATAATTATAAATCTTTATGATTCTTGTATTTTTGGTTTTAGTTATAAATACTTGAATATTGCTTCATGTATATGATATGTTTTCAAACTTTAGCAACATTAATAGAATCTAGATCTTAGCATGTTTTTGGTGTTTTATATACTCTAGCTTTTTATTCATGTTTGAAGAACTAGGCAACATTGATTTGTGTACTTTAAATGCCTAAGTCTAATTCTTCATGAAGTGTACTTAATCCATACATTTCATATGTACATGCATTATTTGTATGATGTCATTTTGATTGGATTTTAAACTAGATAACATACATTGTGTGCTCCTTGTTAATGTCTAGTTTCCATAGGATATATTGATCACGTATTATATGTTGCATATGTTTGTATTGGCATACATTTGATCATATTAGGAAGTCATTGTAAAATGTATGAAGTCTTGGCTAGGATCATGATGATCTGGTTAATCAAGCAAGGAAGCCTTAGCTAGGATAAGGAATATCCAGATATCTAAGCAAGAAGTTTTGGCTAGGATAAGGGTCCGGATAGTCAAACAAGAAAACTTTATAGAGACATGGGATATGTCTTGAATAGAAAAATAGTTATGTCTATTTCATTAAAAGGCCCGAGGGTTTGGTAGAAGTTATGTCCAATGGAGAGTGTACTATGTTGATTGATCACTATTGAGGATGTACTTTTATCATCTAGTGGAAGATAGTTGACTGACGGTTGTGGTATCAATCCGTGAATGTTTCCTCTTCAGAGGTTTTACCACATAAAAAATAATGTGTCAAATGTCTCTATCTCAATCTCTTATTTTTATGTGTTTGGTTATATCCTGTTTGGATTATTATCTCTCCATTTCTTTGAAAACAAGATTTTTGAATAACTTATGATGCAAACACTTTTTTGATCATATATATATATATATATATATATATATATATTGACTTATATGTATATAGTCATTCATTCTACTTGTAATTGTAAATTATGATCACATATATAAATACAAATACTAATTAATTTACGTTTAGATTGAATTAATCACTTGCAAATAGTAGACTTCAATTGATATGCTTAAATTGAATATGTTTTTCAATAGTCTACTTGAGCTTACATTGGTCATTATAATGTGATGTAAAACAATCTAGATGGACAAACTTTTATTTGTTTCAAAGGATTGAAAAATGTGTAAAAACAATCAATTAGGATTCATATCACCTGTCAAAAAATAGAGAAAATCATAAATGAGATGGTCTCATTGCAATTTGGTGAGACCATCTCAATCAGATTGCACTATTTATCTTGAGAACATAAATATAAATTATTAAATTATAATTTTGTGCAATCTCATTAAACGGTCTCATCAAGTGGCAATGAGATCGTCCCCATTGAAGTTTTTCTCTAAAAAATGATGTCTCAATTTGCGTATAACAAACCAAATTGGGGAATGTGTACACCATCATTTACGTTTAATTATTTAAAAAATTAGTGTGTATACATGACACAAATTGAGACACCATTTTTTGACACGATTTGAATCTAATCAATTAATGTGATTTTAATTGCCACCACTTACCAATTTAATTCTACCAATTACCAATTTAATTTTGAAGTGACCATACAAACCGGTTATGCCATACACTCTTACTGACTCTCCAATCAACTCGCTTTTTGTTTGAATCTCTCTCTTTATTATCATGGTTAACAAAATTATCATCTCTCATATTCTCTGCTATCATCTTCAATTTCTTCGTTCCCAACACCTGCAATCTCAAAGCTATTTACAGTCATTCCAGTCAAACCCTATTTATGGAGGTTATAATTATGGAGATTATCCACAGAATATTTTTCTTATACTTTGGTATTGCTCAAAAAAATCATTTATTCATATTGAAAGCATGATAACCCAACTCACTTATAAAAGATAACACTTTTTTTGCACAACCCCATTTTGTTATGGTGTATGACGACACGTAGATTAATGTTCAACACCTTTTTGTTTTAAAAATTTCCCAAGATATTGGAAATAATATTATATGTCATTATCACATCTTAAAATACTGATTTTAGTATGAAATTGAGTTTCAACTAGAGTACAAAACTCTTGAAAAAGTTTTTCGACTTCAGGCTTGGAGTTCATCAAATAGATCCAACACAATCTATTGCGGTCATCAATAAAAGTTACAAACCAGCGTTTTCCATTTAAAGTAGGAATTTTAGACGGCCCTCAAACATCGATATGTATCAAATAGAAGGGCATAGAAGCCCTATAGGGTTGTGAGACATAAGGCCTGTGAGTACTTTTAGAAAAACAACAAATATCACATTGAAATTGAGAAGAATAAGAATTTTGAAATAAAGTTGGAAACAATTGTTTTAAATAAGCAAAACTTGGGTGACCTAATCTGAAATGCTATATCATTATCTGTTTTTTTACATGTAATATCATTATCTGTTTTTTTACATGTAGAGAGCGTACATCACTGTGTAAAAATAAAGCCGACTATTTGGATAGTCTTCAAAATAATAGAGCACATCCTACATCTTAGCACTGCCAATCATGGTCCCCGAAGTTTGTTCCAAAAATTCACAGAGTATTAGAAAAAAAACAACTGAATAGTTAGAGTTAAGAGTGAGTTTACTAACTGATAATAAATTAAAAGAGATATTAGTAACATGTAGGTCAAATTTAAGAGTGATATTATCAAAATTTATGACATAACCTATTTCAACAATAGATGATAGATTGCCATCGGCAATTCATACTTTTTTGTTGTCAGAAAAGGGTGAATATGTATCAAAAAGATAGGAGACACTTGTCATATGGTCTGGCTCGCCGAAGTCGATGGCCTATGGTACAAAATTGAAGTGACTCAAATAGCTAGTAAAAATATAACCTGATTGGGCAAGAGAAGCACTAATCGGATTAGTTGCCGAGTTGTCACTTGGGATTTTCAATAAGTTGTAAATTGTTGCCCAAGTGTCTCAATCATCGCTAGATTATGTTTGAATGCATTTTTGGTACTATCAACTTTTGAAACTAGACTAGCCACTTCTTTTCACAATCAAACTCTGCTTGTACATAACACTGGTTGGTTCCATCACTGATCAACATCCAGCCTAAATGTGGTGTAAGGGTGACTTTGTTGGGTACAAAGAAGTCCATCCAAAGAATACATCCAACGTTATCTAAGAGTAGAACCAACAGGGTACACGCACCACTCTATTAACCAATCCAAACGTATGCATCTAGCTAACCAACCACAGATGTAGATTCATCATTCACACCTTGAATCATACCATAGTAAGGCTATGGTTGGCAGAGCCGGTTCTGGGTCAGGGTGCTAGGGGCCCCGGCACCCTGGCCCGGGGCCCATCATTTTAAGGGACTTTGGATACTTGAAATGAGTACATGTGATGAACTAAAAAGGGGCCTATGATGAGTTCAAACACATAGGATAAAGCCATATTACCCCAATATGAATAAAACATTAAAACACATCGTTCCACTAGATAAAAAAAAAACTCTTGTATTCTACTAGACAAAAGTCAAAAGATGTAAACTCATATAAGACAAGAAAAACAACTAGTTTTATATTTTATTAATTTTGTTCAATAATTACTTTTCCTTTTTTTACTATTTAATCATCTTTATTTTCTTAACTCACACGGACGATCTCACTTCTTCGTTTTTTTCTCTAATTATCTCTTTTTACATTCTCTCAATCTCTCAAATCTCACACTCTCAGTCTCTTTATGAGTCACAAACTCACACAATCTCTCTTCTTCATTTTTTTTCTCTAATTCTCTCATTTTACATTCTCTCGATCTCACACTCTCAGTCTTACAGTCTCTCTCAGCTTTATAGTCTCACTCCTCCAGCTCTAGGTAATTTCTATTTTCTAATATCGTTTTTGTTTGTAATTTTTATTTTAATATTCTACTATTCTATTTACAATTTAATCTTCACATTCCATTTCTTATTTTTCTATTTTTATTTTCAAATCCTTGTTTATTTTATGATGTATACTAGTGAGTAATGAGAGATTCAATCTTAATGACAAAATGTAATTTTTACATTCTTCTTTTTTCAGTTTTTATTTTCAAATCCGAGTAACTATTGTTTTCTATTTTATTTTGTAGAATAAAAAAAATCAATCTTACAGGATATGCAATTAGCCAATTATGCATAACAGGTTACAGGACTGCTAGTCTGGGGACTTGCTGAATCCAGTTGCTTGAATGCTTGACAAATTTTATTGTTTTGTTTCAACTTTCAATGTTTCACTATGATTGACTAATTGTTAATTTGTTAGTTTGTTTGCTATTTTAGTTATCAGTGTTTTATTGACTACTGTTAATTTGTTATTTATTTGTTATTTACTTATTTTAGTTATTAGTAACATGTTTCCTAAAAACAACCATCTGGATATGAAAAATAAACAAAAAGACAAAGATTATAACAATTGACCCAATCTCAGAATGGAGCTTTTGAAAAATTCCTTACTAAAAATATAGAGTCAGGTTATTCTCTTGAATCACAAAACCATACTCCTCATTTGACATGTCAACTCAATGATCATGATGTAAATGATATTAATGATAATAAAATTTTGGGCAACGAGTATGAAAATGATAAAAAACAACGCAATGATCATAATGTGTTTGATATGAATGATAATGAGAATTTAGGTAATGAAATAGAATAATCAACTTCTCATTTGGATATTTATGATCCTAGAAGTTGGGCAAATCTTGATAATAAAATTATTGATATATTAGTGAAAATGGTCTTATTAAAGAACTCAATCTCATATTTAATTTAGATGGTAAAGCTAGTCAGTTTTCATATTCATATTATACTAGAAAATTACCGAATGGAGAAATTCAAGATAGGAAATGGTTAGTGTATTCAAAACATGTAGACAAAGTATATTGTTTTTATTGTAAGTTATTTAAATCAATGTATATAAAGGTTCTTTTAGTACATGAATGACTTAATGATTGCAAACATGTTAGTGAGAGGCTCAGGGAACATGAGAACAATATTGAGCATATCACTAATATGAGTAATTGGATCGATTTACAAATAAGATCAAAAAAGAATTAAACAATTGATAAAATGTACAATAACAAATTACAAAAAAGAAAAATTGTTAGAGATATGTTATTGTAAGAATCATTGTTGTTGTGAAATATCTTGTTAAGCATAATTTGGCTTTTCGTGGAACCAGTAAGAGAATTTATGAAAATAATAATGGTAACTTTTTTTGTTTAATTGAAATGTTAGCGGAGTTTGATCCAATTATACAAGAGCATATTCGGCGTATTAATCATAATGAGATTCATTATCACTGCTTTAACCATAAAATTCAAAACGAGTTGATTTATAGATTAGCCTCTAACATCAAAAGCACAATCATCAATAAAATCAAAGTAACAAAATATTTTTCAGTGATACTTGATTGTACTCCCGATATAAGTCACTAAGAACAAATGACTTTGATAATTCGATGTATAGATATGTCCATTAGTACAATAAAAGTAGAAAAGAACTTTTTACAGTTTTTAAAAGTGGATGATACATCTAGAACGAGACTTTAATGAATTACAAGTTGTACTAAACTCTCATAGTCTTGATATTAATGATGTGAGGGGTCAACGTTATGATAATATATCTAACATGAAAGAGAAACACTAATGTGTGCAAAAAAATATTACTTGAAATAAATCCTAGAGCTTTGTACATGACTTGTGCTTCTCATAATCTTAATCTAATTGTGTGTGACATGGCTAACTCTTGTGTTAAAGCGGTATCTTTTTTCGGAGTTGTTCAATGCATTTATTCATTGTTTTATAGTTCTATAAAAATATGAGAATTTTTTCAAGATCATGTTGATGGTTTAACTATCAAAACATTGTCCACAACATGTTAGTAAAGTCGAATTAATAGTGTTAAAACTATAAAATATATAGTTTCCAAAATAAAAGAAGCTTTGTTAGTATTATTTGAAAATAACGATAATGCAAAAACAAAAAGTGAAGCTGAAAGTTCCGCAACTGAACTTGAAAATTTTGAGTTTTTAGTTGGCATGACTATTTGATATGATATATTGGTTAACATAAACATGGTTAGTAAAATGTTTCAATCAAAAGATATGTGTATTGATGTTGCTATAGAACATTTGAAGGGGGGTCATTTTTTTTAAAAAAAATTATAGAGAATTTTACATTTGTCGTGATTTTTGCCAAAAATATTGCATCTGATATGGAAATTGAACCATTTTTTGTTTAAAAAAATGTCAAATTCGTAGAAAGAAACGGTTTGATGAGAATGCACATGAGGATATAACGCAGTCTACTGAAAAATCTTTCAGAGTGAATTATTTTCTTATTGTAGTTGATATTGCTATTGCGTCCTTAAAGAGTAAATTTGAACAATTACAAATATTTAAACATATTTTTAGGTTCTTATATGATTCGAATAAGTTACTTTCGTTAGATGATAGTAAATTGAAAGAATGTTGTATTAATATTGAAAGTGCTATAAAACATGATAAATTTTTGGATGTTGATTCAAATGATTTATTTTCTGAATTGAAAGTATTACAAGTCGTTTTACCAAAAGAAAAAAAAATACAATTGAAATACTAAAGTTTGTAAAAGCTTCGGATTGCTATTTGAACATATCAATTGCTTATAGAACATTTTTTACTATTCCTATAACTGTGACATCTATATAAAGAAGTTTTTCTAAATTAAAAATACTTAAATCTTATCGGTGAATTATGTCATAAGAAATGTTAAATGAATTGACAATCTTATGTATTGAAAATGAAATATTGGAAAAGAATGAATTTGAAATGTTATTAATGAATTTATTTTTCAAAATGCTAGAAAAAAGACATTTTCAATGATGTTTTAATACACAGTCCAGATGACACACTGACAAATAGGGTGATTTTTAGTCACACAGATAAGCAAGCTAATAGTATGGCACAAAGTCTTGCCAAATTTATGCTACAGTGTCCGAATGTCACATATTGTTTCTGGTTTGTTGTTTTTTATATTGTCTTGTATGTACTACTGGTGTATCCAACCAGTTTTATTCAATAAAAAAAAATACAATGATTTGATACTCTTTAACTTATTGATTTTATTGTATCTTTAATGGAATTATCATTTTTGGGTTAAATATTTATATATAGTGTATATATATCTATATATATTGAAAAAATATGAATATACACATGGGGCATATTTTTAACATTTTTTGCCTGGGCCTCAAGAATCTCAGGACCGGCTCTGATGGTTGGATGCCCAACCGGTCCACCACCGCTTTCGCCAAAAGATTTCGTGATGAACCAGTATCCAAAATGCTGTGAGGAGTTCTCCATTGATTTCCATAATGACCCACATTAATCCTGAATTTGGATAACATGAGTGTGTAAAATAGTAATTGAGGTAATTTTCGATATGTAGACGAAGTACCGTAGCGAAAAGGATTTTTTTTTTTGAAATAATACCATAGAGGAAACCTAAAGAATTATAAGATCTGATACCATGAGGATTTTTTTATATATTGATTTTGTATATACAAATAGTTATAATAGAGCATATATATACAAAAAGAAGTTTCATAACTTAGCCTACAATTAGGCCTGCAATTAAGGCTATAAACACTAACTAATAAATTCCTAACAGTTAGTCAACTCAATTAATTAACAAGTCAACAATTATAGAGATTTGATTCCTAGAAATCCTCCTATGATTTTACTCTTATAATTACTTTTAATCAACACTTTCCAACATAAAATCTTTAAGTCAAACATTTAATTGTCTAAATAAACATTGATGTTTGCAAATAAAAATTAAGTAGATCAATTTCTCCTTCATTCACTAAACATTTGTGAAATTAAGTTATCTCTCCGCGTTGTTCCTTCTCGGGAAAAAGAAACTTGCCCCGTGACATCATGATCAACTTCATCCTTAATAATTTCACTTATCTCATGCTCCATTGGATTAATTGACATTTATCTCATAATAAGATTGTGCATAAGATAATGCACAACTATGATTTTATAATGTGTTTTCAGTAGATTAAAGGATGAATTTCGCAAGATTGCCCGATGTAATTTTAATAGTTTAAAACAACGTTCAATTACATTTTTTGTTGATGAATGCTTCATGTTGAAGTATTCCTCATGGTTAACAGGGGTATAAGTGTATAGTTATCTCTCCATTTAGATAAATGATATATTGTTCCTACCATATAAATCATTCACCATTTGTATACCCATCATCCACAAAGTAATAATAACCTAATAGTCACAAAGATTAAAGAAAATTAATATATATATAACTATATTTATAAAATTTTCCTTATTGTAATAATTATACTAATGCTAACTGGTGAAAACTTTTATCCTAGTTGGTCTAGATAATGCATATTGGGGTACTCTATATCTGAAGTTGGCCTTTCCCATTCAGGAAAAATAAATGTGAACGTCATATCCCTAGAACAAGCACCTAATACATTTGTTGCAATTTCACATTTTCTTGATCAAAATCGTGACTTATCAACTTCATATACATGTATTATAATGTAGGTCTCATCCAACGCTTCCAAACAATTATAGAACATAGACATCATTATGTAAGAGGAGTTTATAATAGAAATATAAGTTAAAATCAATTGTTAATTATGTGAATTATCAACCTTAAAACATTTCAACCTTTCATCACTCTAATTTCCAGGCACAAGATCTAATGAAACTAGTAAATGATTATGCAGTAGTGATACTACACATAAGACTGAATTGAAATATCTACTAAGACTAATTGACAATGATGCCCCTACATATCAGAAAAATGTGAAAATGTAGGGGTGTCACATTTTATAGAAATGTGATTTTTTCTTTCTTTCAAGACATATTAAAAATTTTGTCATTTTTTTGACAAAGATTCCTTGAGAAAATGTTTTGTAAGAAAACCGAGGGAGCGATGGACAGTTGAGATGTTATTGAATCATCATTTTTACCTTATAGCTAAGAATGAGATAGTCGTAATAAAGTCTGTAACAACAATAAATTCATTACAAGTTCTACCAGAGTAATGCTATATTCCACCTCCAGAGCCTTTAGAGGGATATAATATGGATCAAAGCTTGCCTCTACCAAGATGTTTTTTATTTAAAGGTAATCATAAACAGCAACTGTAACAAAATTTTGTTGTTTAAAGATTGGAATTTTTCATCCGATTGTTAATAGCTTCTGTCTTGTATACTCTATCTTGCTTTCTTGGCTACTCTATCAAGTTGTTTTACTTGGCCATTATATCAACTTGTTTCCTCGTTCACTCTATCTACCTTTGTATTTGGCACATTTGTCTTTGGCAACTTTGTCAAGTTGTTTACTCGGTCCATTCTGTCAAGCTGTTTATCTACAACTCTGTTAAGTTGTTTCCTTGACCACTCTATCTACAACCTTTTAGAGGATCGACTATCGGAACTCTGGAAAAAAAATTGTTCTTTATCTCTCTATCTTGAGTTTGAGGGGGAGGTTTAAGAATCTCAGATATATTGATTATATGTTTCCAATTTTATGATCTTTTTCAGTTAAGTTTTTCTATATCTTTGTCCCAAGCTAGGCATTGAATATATCTATGCTCTAGCTTGATGGGAGTGTTAAAATCAACTGTTTATATAGTTGTTAATCAGCTTCAATCAATGTGTCAATCAACTACAATATATTAGATTTTTCTCAATTATGATTGAGATTGTATAGTTGACTCTTAAATTAATTTGCTTAATTATTGTAGTTGACTATAGAGTGATTGATTAGCTTGATTGGTTATTTCCTTTTGTAAGTTTCCTTTCTAGTTCTTTTCATATTGTAATTCCCCTATATATTTCCTTCAATATAGACAAGAATAAATATTAAAGCATTACTTTGATCAAATAATTATTTTGTTCAGCTTGTACTGATACGAGCAATGACATTGAAAACCGAGTTAATAAGGACTGAGTTTTGTTTGACACTTTTATTTTCATTTGACTTGATTAATAAGAACTGAGTTAATTTACGTTGTCTAGGAAATTAAAACCTAGTAGCAATATCATTTATCTGCCTCATTGAACAAATAAAAATTCAATAAATCACATTTACATTGTAATTTCTACAAACCACATTTCCGTTCAACTCTGATTTACTTGCATTTTAATAATCATCTTTATCACATACAAACATCATATTCCAATCAATCATTGTTAGACACCATGTAATTCATTCAACATCCAACACCATTATTTGAGTACCCAAAAGCCTCAGTTTTCTTGCATTTGTCCATTATTAAACATAAAACAAACATAATTAAACTCAAAAGTCGCTATATTAACTTGTATTTTATATCAATCTCAAAAATTCCAATTTTAGAAACATTTAACCCTAAAATCATGACAAAATTGATATCCAAACAGATAACATGTAACAAACATCAATAAAATAGAATAAAAAGAGAACATAACACTAGACACTATTAATTAATAGGTGGAGTCACAAAAAAGCAATTCACTGTTTAAATTGTTTCAAAATTACCATTTTGTAAAATAGAATAAAAAGAGAACATAACACCAGACACTATTAATTAATAGGTGGAGTCCCAAAAAAGCAATTCACTGTTTAAATTGTTTCAAAATTACCATTTTGATAAAACAATGTTCCAACATCACCATTTTGATAAAATATTGTTCATTGACAGCTATTCTATTAAAATCTAATAGAAAACTACCGTTATCTATGACATGACACCCATAAATAATTATATGGGTAATATTATGTAGTTTGATTATTTAGTTATATATAGAGTAATGATTTGATTATAAGAATTTCATAGACTATTTTTCCTATTTTATAAAGTAATCATGATAGAAAATAGTCAAAATACAGGTAAAAAACCAGTTTAAAATCTGTTAAAAACCAATTCAAAAACTGGTGCAAAACATGTTTTACCATTTTGACCCATATTCTAACATGTTATGACATAAGTAAACCGACTTCAAACAATTAATGGGTAAAGTGACAACATTTGATACTTTCTTTCTATGTAATGGCTAATTTGAGATATATTAAAAAATTAATGGTTATTTAGGGACTACCTCATCAAATCAGTGGCTTTAGACATTATTAATCCGAATAAAAATGTAACAGTAAAAAAATACCAACCTTTATCATATGATGGCTTCATAGAGTCCAAAAATGAAATATTCAAAAGTCTACGTATAATAGAGATCAAATAAAATAAATTTTATTGATAAACGATTATGGGTACAAAAAAAAAACCTAAATCAACTAAAAAAAGATTAAGTAAATATAAAACATCAAAAGAGAGGTTACCAGAAGTGTGACTAGATGTTTGGACAATAAAGGATGTGCTTAGCAGAGGCTGGAGTGAGAGAGGGGTTAGAGATGCGCATGAGAAAAGGTTCTGATTGTGTCTGGGAATGTGAAAGAGATAGAGAGATAAAAAGATAAAGGTTTGCTGAGAAAAACGATTAAGAAAGAATTTGAAAGAAACAAAACCTTATTTGAACGCTCAAAAGAGAGAGTCGATGATGAAAGAAGATGTGATTCATTTGAATCCCGACATTTTAGTTAAGATTATTTTAACATATCATAATGAGATAATTTTTTTGATGGTATTAAATTAACCTATCCTATCAGTCCAACTAAACATTGTAATGAAACTTAAAATAACCTCAATCCCAATCTATCATATCTGTCAAACGGGGCCTAGTAGAAGTGTATTTTATTATTCTAATACATTTTAAACTTAAAAGGTTTTACATATACAAATAATGTCTTGATTTTTCTCACACCCTCCTCTTTTTTATATGTAATTTATACTGTGCTATACGATTCGTACTTTTTTAAAAAAGATTTAAAAGTTTCATAAAATCTGTATACCTCCATGTTTACTTTATATTTGACAATTGATATTTTCATCTATTCGGGATTTACTTCAATTCCTAGAACAATCTTTTTTGATTTGATTAAATATGAAGGTATCGGGAAAATGAGAAGAATGTAGGAATTTTTTTTTAAAAAAAGTTTTAGTACTTGAAAATTTATAAAAATTTATTTATGGGTAGATTTCATTAAACTCATCATCTAAAAAAATCCATATCAAAACTCATAAAAATCGATATAATTTTATAAAAATCCTTACATAAATTAAAATAAGGGATATCATAGGAGAAAACTAATATATATATATATGTACAACGGCTATGATCCCTCTTCGACTTTTCTAAAAGTCTCAAATATATATATTTTTAAGGAAAAAAACTTCAAGACTAAAATTATTCAATTCTTAAACATTTATCGAATATAGTCTTCGTAGAGTCCTTGGTCAATTTAATTATTAGTAAAAGGTTCATAGACAGTTAAAATAGGATAATCCAAATGTGGTGTGATTTAATCAATTTGATGTATTATTTATTTTATCAACCGATAGATTTTGCGACTAAGTGACTAAAGAATCTCAGTACAGTGGTTTTTACTGGTTATAGCTTTTCATACCAAAAAAAAAAATCATCGTGGTAACTCTTTTTTTTTTTTTTTTTTTTTTCATTCTCTATTTTATTGAATAATGATTTTTGTGAGTAGTCAATGTATGACTGTCTAGATTTGTCGCGGTAAATAATTCACAATTTCAATTGCATAGTAAAACATTTTGGAAATTTTCACTTAACATAGAAGCAAGTTATTACGGCAGGGGAAGTTTATATAATATTGAGCAAAAGTTTCATCTACAGCAATTAAATATAAATTGGGGACGTTGGTGCAATTTGACTGTACAGTCACACACATTTTAGTGGAAATTAATTTGCATTTGCTGTGTCGATCTCATTTTCGAAGGCGGAACACCGAGAGTTGGTGAGTTACCCACAGAAACACACTGAAAAACTCTCTCAGTTAAAATTAAAAATGGGTGAGAGTTTCCCACACAAACAAAATTAACAATTACATCATTGTACACCCTCAAAAACTCTCATATATATATTTTTATTTAAAAGGAAAAAAAAATCAGCCCATCTCCTCCAATCTAGACCTAGGGTTCCACCGTACTGATTGATGGCTCAGGTCATTAACATGGCCGTCGATTCCCTCGACCGACGCAGTGACCAAAACGAAAAATCCGACGATAACGATGACAATCCTCCATCCTCACCACCGCCTGCTTCAGCAGCAGCAGCATCTACTGCTCCTCCTCCTTCTCAACAGCCTCCTCCTAAAAGGCGCGATAGAGATTCCCGTGAAAGGCGTGACGACAGGGACCTCGACCGGCCCCCCAACCGACGCGGACCTGATTTTTATGACAGGAATCGTTCTCCTCCCAATCAGAGGGATAGAGAGAGGGACTACAAGCGGAGGCCCACCGTAAGTCCGCCTCCTCCTATGCCCTACCGTGATAGAAGGCACTCTCCTCCGCCTCGCAGGTCGCCTCCCTATAAGCGCTCCAGGAGAGACAACGATGGACCGTTTGAAGGCAGGAGAGGTGGTAGTCCACGTGGTGGCGGCGGCGGCGGCGGTTTTGGACCTGCTGATAGAAGGTCAGTCATCTCTTTATATTTTGTTTTTTGTTGGTAGTTTTGAGATTCTAGTGTTGGGAGATACTTGTATTCCTATTAACCCTAGCCATTTCTAGTTTTCATTTGATTCTTCCTTTAGCCATGCAATACCAACAACTCTTAATCAAGTTACAAATATTAATTGGTAAATGTATATCACACATTTTTCCAACCCTATTTTTGCGTTTACCTGTATATACTTTTACGCCAATGAAACAAAGTTGTACGGAGGAGTTGAGGACCTTTCATACTGAAGCTTTTACTCAGATTTCATCTCATGTGCCCAAATAAAAGTTAATTATAATTGTAAATTACCTCTTTTATTATTTTCATTTGAAATTCGGTGAGAAGATGTTAGTTTACAATGAGGTGGATGATGGGTTTTAAAAAGGAAATGCGATTTATGAAGTTAGCAAAGACAATCTTTTGGTGATATATAGAGGATAATAAAATGCATGTGTTGAAAACAATCACTTTCCACGTAGAAGAAGGCAATGTTATTCACATTTCATTGAATTCCTTGGCACATGCTGTTTAATTGTTATGCTAACATCTTTTAGGGCTTCTATGATTTATTGTGATGCAAGTCTGTTTTAGAAAAAGATGGTGATGGCCATGACAATAGCAATATACATTCTGCAAATTCCAACAAGTATACATGAAAATTGTAGTTTAAAATCCTTGGCCCTGGTGTTGATTTGATATTGTTGTAATTGTATACAGTTTTAAAAGAAAGTAGTAACTAAATAGTTGTTGCCTTGGAAATCAAGAGGAGATTTTTTTTTTTAGAAAGAAACCTGAAGGGGAAAGCTTGATGACTAGGGATTATACAAGCAGTGTTATGCCCCATCGAATTTACAAAAATTGAAAGCTTTGCATTGTGAAACTCGTTTGCTGTCAAGTTATGTAGAGCCTGCTTATACCTTTCATGCGTTTCTTTATGTATGATTAGGATTTTGTTACATACTTACATGATATTTAAAGTCTTGATGATAACGAAGGCATATTTGTGAAGCAAGAGTCAGATAGTTTTATCGTAAGGTAAGCAATATTGCTTTTCCTTCTGCTAGATGCCTAGCTGTATATCTCTTGTCTTCTGTGAGTTTTGGATATGGGATTTTCTTGGACTTGCTTTTCTCACTTTCTTTAACTGTATGCTTATTTATTGCTTTTTTATTGTAACTGTAACTCCAACAATATTAAAACACTAGGATCAGCCCCAAAAGAAAAAAAAAACAGGTAGCTTGGAGCTATTTCATGACCTGGGTTTTGGTAGTGTCTTTAGATGCTGTTGATTTATGGAGAAATGGTCAAGCATGTATGGACCTGAAATGGTGTTGAAACGAGTGTAGCTGATAAGGTTAAGTATATTTGGTTTGAAGATTTTAGAGTAATATTGACTTTAGCTGTTCAGTCATAAGTGTTTGAAGCAACTCACTGGATGGAAGAATTGCAAAGTTAGATCAGTTTATGGTACATAAACTTGTTCACTCTCTGTGGTTAACTTGTTCACTCCTTTTGTTTTTAGCTTGTTCACTTCCTTTGTGTATAGCTCCTTGTAATTTTTCCAATAAAAAAATATAGGACAGGAAGTTTGACAGTTTTTTTTTGAAGTTTAAAGAACTCCCTGCACACACTGTAGTGTTGCAAAACGGCAAAGTTTCCTGGAATACTATATTGCCTTCCAAGTTCCAACATCTAGCTACAGCTTTTTGTTCTTGATTTTGTATGCTTGTTCATGAATAAGATATTCCATAATAATATAATATTTTCTTATAGAAACATATATTTTGTATTCCCCTCCGTCCATGTTCTAATAAGATCAATAAATTTTACTTCTGCTGGTTTATATTTGCAAAATTTACTCGAGTATTATAATTTGGTCTTTTGGTTTACAGGTTTGGGTATGATTATGCGGGTGGATACGATCGTGAGATGGGGGGAAGACCTGGCTTTGCTGAAGAAAGGCCTCATGGCCGATACATTGGCCGGTCATCTGGTGGCTATCAAAGTGGTCCTTCTGGTATGGTTTGACTGCTTTTTGAACTGCTTCATTTTTGATAAGTACGAATTCTTAGGTTTAGTGTACTGAAAATTAGCAACTTGGGTAGTTTTCACCATGTAATTTTGTAGAACTGTTTGCAGAATACGCTACAAATATGCCTTACATTGAGCCTCTAGTTTGATCTGTATTTTGAAATTTCTCAAATACACAGGCGACATTCCTCACTCTATGAGCTCCAGTTAGGAGATTTCATATTGATTCTTGAATTAGATAATGTTGGGTTTGCTTTAACATTTGCTTGCGGCATATTTATGAAAGAGAATTTAACAATTTAAATTTGCGTGTGCTGAAACTTGAGAGTAAAAGAAGTATCTTGCTTTATTGAATGGTATGTTTCTTTTATACAGAAGCAACACATTTTCATCACTTATTTTATTGGTTTACCATGCCTTTCCTTTTCCATTTAACTAAAAAGCTGTGTTGGGAATTATCAAAGAGACCTGAATTTGCATTAGCTTTATGTAACAAGTTAGATGACATTGTGGATAAATGCATGTGCTTTTGATTGCGCATTTCTTATTTATGATTTTTTGTTTTATAATTCATGCAAGCATGGTGATTTGCATCAACTGATTGCATCGCTTATCTTTCCCGTTTTCTGTTCATGACGTTGAGCTGCTTTATTTCTAATTGACCGACATCTTTCTAATTATGGATTCTCGAGTTTTACTGGTCCTAGTGCGATAAACTTAAAAGGGACTTGCCCAGCATAATTATTGGCTAAGGCATATACAAATCTTATCCTTGACATGGTGTTTTATTTTTCTTATTTTTTCTTATTTTTTTGGTTTATGTAGATGTCTCATATGACATACCCGAGTGTAAGACATTTTTCTTAATGAAATTTGTGTCTAGCACTTGAATTGCAGTTATTAGATAATGCACCTGCATTTGCCCAAAATATATATACATATAATGTGGGATTTTAAATATTGTTTGTAAATTACTGATCTTTTATAACATGTAGTCGAGTCATGGTGAAAAGTTATTTAGTTATGATTTTATAAATGTTTTTATAGTATAGTTGTGATGACTGATTTTGGGGCATATCTTCCTTAAAAGAGCTTAATTTTATTGCGTAATAAATGTCACTGGATACATGATTCTGACAGTTTCTTCTGTACGTTTTGCATAGACAAGCATCTCACGGCACAATATTTATCAGTGTTCTATTAGCAGCTAGGCGCTAGTCGGGTGGTGGTTCGGCGCCCAATGCCTAGGCGGTGAGAAGGGTTGTGGAGAAGAGAGGTGAGGAGAGGAGATGAAAAGAGATGAGAAAAGCAGAGGCGGCTAGGGTTTTTTTTTTTTTTTTTTTTTTTTTTAAGAACCAAAAACGAAGTTGTTTGGGTTTAAAAACAACCCCCAAATGACATTGTTTTGGGTTCTTTTTCTAAAAAACAAAACAAACCCTAGCCGCCTCTGCTTTTCTCCTCTCTTCTCCTCTGAAAACCCTAGCTGCTGCCTCTGAAAATCCTATCCGCCGCCTCGCTGGCCGATTCGGCCTTATTCGCAGCAGATGGTGGCCGGGGGGGGTGCCTAGCGACTCAGGCGGACTCCGAGTCCGACTTTTCGAACACTGATATTTATTAAATGTTTAGAATTTACTCATTTTTAATGTATTTCCTTAAGTTTTCATGGCATAGCTTTTGTTTTATGTGAATTATGTATTTAATGATCTTATTTGGTTAATTTGTTATTGTGGAACAAATTTGAGTTAAATATATGCTCGTGTGTGGGAGCACGTGCACGCACACACATGCATGTGAATATATATATATATATATATATATATATATATATATATATATATATATCTAATACAATGGTTTAGTTGGAATAATTCAAGTTTTTTTGCTTGGTGTTGGGGTGTAAGATCAATCTAGTCTAGTGTATTGGCTGGTAGTCAATTTGATGAAGGAAAGTTGATTTAGAGGGGGTGGGAAAATGAGTTTATTTCTAGGGGAGGAAGATTGGTTATGATTGAAGCAGTTTTGTGATTTATAACCACACGCCATCTTTCTTTGTTTAGAATTCCTATAAGGATGTTGAAGAGAATTGAAAAGCTAATGAGGGATTTTTTTAGGAAGGCATCGATGAAGGTAAGTGAGCTCATTTAATTAATTGAGAGATTGTTTCTTGATCCCAAAATTAAGGTGGTTTAGAGATTGATCATATTGTTAAGTAAAATTTGGCATTACTTGGGAAATGGCTTTGAAAATTTTCTTTTGAGACTAATTCATTGTGGCATTTAGTTATTAAAAGTAAGTATGCTCTCCAAGAAAATGAGTGGGATTTTAGAGTGGGTATAAGAGGTTTCAACTGCTGCCCTTGGAAATTTATAATTCAAGGCTTCAATGGTTTCTCTTGTAAGTTTAAGTTTGTGGCTCCCGAATTTGTTTTTGGGAGAATAGTTGGATTGATTCTATACCCGTGTGCTTGAGGTTTTCAAGATTATATAAGCTTTGCTTCTTGCAAAGTGCTTCAGTTGAAAGTAGATTGGAACGGGTTTCTCAATATAGTGGGCGGTCTTTTGTTTTAGGAGAAACTTGCATGGTAGAGAAATTGAGGAATTTTCTTTTCTACTTTCGTTGTTGGATGCTGTTTGTTTCAATATGGAGTAGATGATAGGAGGGTTTGGTCTTAGGATTCTAATGGAATCTTTTCTTGCAAGTCCTTTGAATGGTTGGTGGATGATGATTCTCATCCATGTTTCGACCTGCTCCTGTAAGTTTGAAGTCAAGGCTTTTTATAAAATCAAATATCTCGTATGGTAGATAGCTCATGGAAAAATAAATACTTGTGATATTATTCAAAAGAGATATCCTGATTCTTGTATTCTTCCTTCTTGGTGTGTCATGTGCAAACATTTCGAAGGAAATTTGGATAATTTTTTTCACTATTGTCAGGTGGTTGTAAAGTTATGGTGTAAGTTGTTTTCGGTGATGGGTTTGGAGTGGGCTACTCGTCAGTATGCGGTTGCCTTCTTTTTGGAAGATTTTAAAGCTTTTGAGGAGGAAAGAAAGCTATGATCTTTTGGTATTGTGGAATTTTTGTTGTTTTATGGGTTATTTGGCTAGAGAGGAATAGAAGAATTTTGTAAGCTAAAGACGAGTACAAATGTTTTTGGTTTAAGGTTTATTATCTACTCTTGAAGAATTCAGAGTCGATTTATTATTTCTCATTGTTCTTGATTGGAAGGCTATAGTGAATTGATAGAAATTCTTGCATCTTTGAGTTCAGTTTGTTGTTTTTTTGGATTACACCTTTGTACTTGCTTTCTTTCTCTTTGACTAAAGTTTTCTGTTTTCTATTGAAAAAAGAAAAGAAAAAGGTAGAACAAGTTATATATACGCATGTACGTGTGTTTGTAAACTGACTTCTTGTATCATTAAGCAGAACTAATTGGGTTCTATAACTTTTGTAGATTGGGATTCAGGCCGTGGTGGTTTCAGTGATGCTTCTAACACAGGCGGTAATCAAAGGTTAGAATTCCAAGATGTAAATGAACTTTAGTTTTTGGCTAGGTTTGATTTATTTTTCATTTCATTTTTCTTGCATGATTGTGTGTTCTGTTATCATATAAATATACTTTACAAACAGTTGGCATAGTTAAATAAATTGCTTCGTTACTTTACTAGGCTTTTTATCTACCTATGAGGTGGCAGTGCAGAATGGCTGTTGGATAAACTTGTTGTTTATCTAACTGTAGAGTTTATACAAGTGGGAGAGATTACTAAAACACTTCATTCTTTAATATAGGATGGCTAGTTTAATGAAAATGAAACAATTCTTTGTGTCGTGTACGTTCAGTTGCACATATGCACACACATCTAGTTCCCCCATATTATTGAGTATTTATCAGGGGAAGAATATGAGTTTTTCTCTGTAAAAAGTTGTTTCTTATGATAACAAATAAACTAAAATATTAAAAGTTGTTCTTACCATTGCCAATGTTCCTCGGATTGTCCTTTAGGTTATTTTTGTTTCTTATGCGTAAACATTATTGTACCTGGTCTTATGTATCCTTTAATTCAAACGAGCATTTTATGAGATGCATGTAAAAGAACTGAGTTTTACTGAAAGTAATTGTATTGCATCGACCACTGAGTATTTATCAGGGGAAGAATATTAATTTTTCTCTGTAAGAAGTTGTTTCTTATGATAACAAATAAATTAAAATATTAAAAGTTGTTCTTACCATTGCCAATGTTCCTCGGATTGTCCTTCAGGTTATTTTTGTTTCCTATGTGTAAACATTATTGTACCTGGTCTTATGTATCCTTTAATTCAAAGGAGCATTTTATGAGATGCATGTAAAAGAACTGAGTTTTACTGAAAGTAATTGTATTGCATCGACCACTGAGACTTCAAAGGATCGCAGCCCCATATTTGTAATTGTGGTTACTTGAACAGAAAAAGAATAGAAAAAGAGAAGCATTTTCCAAATTTGTTCTACTTTGCTTTATACTCATCTTCTCTTTCTTTTTGCTCTCTCTCTCTCTCTCTACCCCAGACTTTTTTCTTCTTTCCACTTGTATGAAGATTACACTTTATTCCACCATTGGAGCTTTCAATATTGCGATATATGATGTAAAATGTTAATTAAATTCTTTCAGAGAAGGCTTGATGTCATACAAGCAATTTATTCAGGAGCTTGAGGATGATATACTACCGGCTGAAGCTGAACGCAGGTACGCAATAGGAATATATCCAGTCACTATATAGTTTGATTGTGTACCGTACTCGTGATCTTTACTTTACAAGGGGAAAATAAACTGATAATGAAGTGACTGTGGCCTTTGTAGATATCAAGAATACAAGTCAGAATATATTTCAACTCAGAAGAGAGTGTTTTTTGATGCTCATAAAGATGAGGAATGGTACTTCTCGTCTTTTATCTAGTTCGAGCTTTCCTTGTTCACTTCATTGTTTAATTGAATGCACTTGTGTATGTAGGTTGAAAGATAAATATCATCCGACAAACTTGATTGCTGTCATTGAAAGGTGAGACCCACCACATGTTATCTGATGATTGGAATTTTTAAGTTGAAATAGGCTGTAGATATTTAATGCTTCACTTTTTTGTCTGTTAATGCGAGTTTGGGTATTCTCTTTGTAATCACCTCTTCTCTGGCTTTTAGCTTGATGTTGTTGAATTAATGGTTCTGGGAATTTCTGTTTAGGAGGAATGAAGTTGCACGAAAGGTTGCAAAGGAATTTTTGCTTGATTTGCAGAATGGGACATTGGACTTGTAAGACCTGCTCTTCTTCTCTTTTATGACTTCATTTTTTAGCCTGGCTATTGACTTTGTTTCTTTAACAGTTAATCATTTTTTTCAAGAAATAACAGTAAACTAAGTAATATAATTGTATGATGCAGAGGACCTAATTTCAATGCCTCATCTTCAAATAAATCTGGACAGACTAGTGATCCGAATTCCGACGAAGAAGTAGAAACTGGTGGCAAAAGAAGAAGGCATGGTCGAGGACTTGCTAAAGAAACTGATCTTTCAGGTGCTCCTAAGGCTCATTCGGTCAGTTCAGAAGGCAGAAGAATCCAAATTGATATTGAACAAGCACGGGCCCTTGTACGCAAACTTGACTCTGAAAAGGGATTAGAGGAAAATATTTTGTGTGGATCTGATAATGATAAAACGAATCGAGAGAAATCCCATGGTGGTTCTAGTGGCCCAGTTATTATAATAAGAGGTTTGAACTCTGTCAAGGGCCTGGAGGGAGTTGAGCTGTTGGATACACTTATTACTTATCTATGGCGCATCCATGGTGTGGATTATTATGGGATGGTTGAAACAAGTGAGGCCAAAGGTCTCAGGCATGTGAGAGCAGAGGGAAAGAGTTCTGACATGGCTAGTAATGGGGCTGAGTGGGAAAAGAAACTTGACTCCCGTTGGCAAGAAAGATTGAGGAGTCAAGATCCCTTGGAAATAATGACTGCTAAAGAGAAGATTGATGCCACTGCTGTTGATTCCATTGATCCTTTTGTCCGTAAGATTAGGGATGAAAAATATGGATGGAAGTATGGTTGTGGGGCCAAAGGTTGCACAAAGCTTTTTCATGCTGCTGAGTTTGTACACAAGCATCTTAAACTGAAACACCCAGAACTTGTGATGGAATTGACTGCGAAAGTGCGTGAAGAGCTGTATTACCAGAACTACATGAAGTAAGTGTATTCATTGTTGTAGCATTTGGTTTCTCTTACATATTGCTTCCAAAGATAACTATAGAAAATACTTTAATGTCATTTTGCAGTGATGAAGATGCACCTGGTGGGACTCCTGTGATGCAGCAACCGTTACCAGTATGATTTATACTACCATTTTTCAGTTGTCATATGGCACATTCACACACTTTATATGCAAATATTAATTACCATGATTTGTGAAGAGCCTTGACAATGATGATCATCATCATCATAAAAAGCAGAGGAGAATATGAATTTTTTTTTTTTTCATTAAGACAAAAATAACTAAATTCGCACAATAAAGCTATTGTTTTAAATGTTTAAGGTAATTGCAATGCTAAAATGAATAGCCAAAACTATCGTACTTCACATTCATTCAGGGTTAGATACTTGTATCATTATCACCATAGTAATTGACATTGATAGCCTTAGATGATGATCATTGACATTGTTTACTATTGCTAGTATCAGTGATTCAGTGGCTTTATTCTTCTTATTTTTGTTATTGCAGAGAGACAAGCCAATGAGACGCAGGCTTGGTGCAGAAAACCGATTGAAAGATGAACGTGGGAACCGTAGAGAACGTGACTATCGTGCTAATGGTGGTGATAGATATGATAGGTCTGACAATGCACAATTGAGTGATTTTCCATCAAATAACGATGGTCCTGATGGGGCAAATCGTGATGATCAAATGTTTGATGCTTTTGGTGGACAAGGCATACCTGTTGGTCCTCCTTTTCCCTCAGATATACCTCCTCCACCAGTATTGATGCCTGTTCCTGGTGCTGGGTAGGTCAACAATTTGTGCAGCAAACTTCTGTTTATTTTAATACATTTTACATTTGATTTTGCTACCTTTCTGGAGAGCTTATGCATGCCTGTAACTGCAGTCCGTTGGGGCCCTTTGTTCCAGCACCACCTGAAGTTGCTATGCGGATGTTCAGAGAGCAGGGTGGCCCTCCCCCTTTTGAAGGTGGTGGTCGTAATGGGCATTCTGGGCCCCAGCTAAGTGGAGCTGGCCCGATTCTTCTGTCTCCAGCCTTTAGACAGGATCCTCGACGAATAAGAAGGTAAATTTTGTTGGGGTTGCTGCTTTTTAGCATTTAGACTTTTATTGTTTGGCTGCAATTACTAGTAATTAGATTAATCATCCCTTAAGGCTATTTTTTCATTTCTTTTATTTGATTTGAAACTTGATCATAAATATAAGATTGTGAAACAGTAACTGTTATGCTGAGGGAAAAAAGATACTGAATGCTATGTTTGATGGACTTAGCTTGAATTTGCCAATCATGATAAAAACAACTTGTAATTGTTTTCATGCAGTTATCAAGATTTAGATGCACCGGAAGATGAAGTCACTGTTATAGACTACAGGAGTTTGTAGACATCAAGAGCGGCAGAATGGTAAAAGAATTTGGGATGTTTGTTTCAGAGGGTTGGTTTATAATCTAGTGATCAGATCATTGAAGCAACCACAACCAGGCTAGGTTGTGAATTTCTTGCTGACTTGTGACGCTGTGCTAATGGTGCTTCTTTTGATGGTGCAATAGGTGGTGAGCAACATGTTCGTCACTTGTCAGTAGTTCAACTCTGTATTCTTTCGTTTGCCCCATGCTCTTAGCTGACATTAAAAGAGATTATGATTACAAATTTGGGGTGGATTTATATTATTATGGTTAAGGAGATCTTTTTTTGTATTTTTTTGTTTTCCTCCAATCTTGGTCGCGAAGAGCTAAGTGAATATTCTGTTTTGGACAATAAGATGGGAGAAGTGAAACCTTTGTGAATGCTGGTCCTGTTATTCTAGTATGAAATGTTGGGTGTTACATTTTTCCATGTTCATCCAAGAAAAATCAGCTTCCGGTTTGATTTAATAGGTTATTCTAATATAGAAAATGAAAGATTCAAAGTTGCAATGGTTCGATTATATATATATATATATATATATATATATATAGTCTTTATATCGGTTCGAACCGATATAATTGTATGTGGACTATTATATAAGTTAAAGTTGGTTCAGATATAAAGAATTAATATATTTTATATCGGTTTGAACTATAATATAAATTCTATATATAATTATATTATCGATTTAAACTGATATAAAATATATTAATTCCTTATATGTAAACCAACTTTAACTTGACAAAAAAAAAATCATGATAATACTTGTTACACTTTTAAGTAAAAATAATTTGAAAAACGAATCTAAAAAAAACCTAAGAAAGTGGTCCATTAGACAATACAAACACTTTTTGTTTTATCATCCAAAAACTCTTAATTAAATAACAACCGAACCAGAAAAAAAGATAAAATAATAAAACTATTTTAACTGATACAATTACATCTAAAAAAAAGTTCATATATATATATAAAAGAATTTATATTATAGTTCAAACCGATATAAAATATATTAATTCTATGTGAACCAACTTTAAGCTAAAATAGTTCTATTATTTTTTCTTCTTTTCTTGTTAGGTTGTTATTTAGTTAAGAATTTTTGGACGATAAAAAAAGTGTTGTATTGTCATGTGGACCACTTTCTTAGGCTTTTTTGAGAATCTTTTCCCAAATTATTTGTACGTAAAAGCTTAATTTTTTATTTTATTATATCATTCATTCAAATAAAATCTTAATTAATACATTCAATTATTATTTTTGTCATTGTAATAAATAACAACATAATAAAATGATGAAACCTAATTTAGTCAACGAATTTCTCCAAATAAACCCAAAAATTAATGTTGATATATTAATACAAAATAATAACCTTTTTATAATAAATTAAATCTAATACTATTATACTAAATTAAAACATCTGTTTATTTCCTTGTTTTATTTTTAGCTGACCATCGATCAGTATATACATATAAAAAACTTATATGAAATTATGTTTTTTCCCAGTTCATCACATAATTCAATATATATAATTCAAACAGTTTATTTTGAGTGACGTAAATGGTTTGAACAATTCCTCAACATAAACTGATATATAGTCACCAAAAAGAGGAAATAAAAGGCAGGATTGATAGTGGGCCTCGACTTGGACAAATGATTTTGGGCAATTGCTGAACAAGTCTCACACTTTTTAAGTATTACGGTACTATATAAATTAGGGAGGGGGAGAACTCGAATCTACAGTATCGTGGAACAGACTTTTATGTTTTTGACAAAATTTGTCCTTGGGATTGTCTAAAGTACTATACCAGGGCTTTCATGGATGAAATATACCCACAAATACATATCAGTATGATTGTTGCAAGATTGGTTGCTCATTACGCATTCACACCTATCTGAAAAAAAAAATCAAAAAATTGGAGTCCCTCCCTATTCAAGACAAGCTATAATAAATACATAAACTAAATAACTAATAGTGTCAACTATTTCTAAGGTGAGATACAGTGTAGTCTAGATTAAACCTTAAATACACTTCTTTGATGCCTTGTATTTCTGAATCGGATACAATAAATTTACAGGTATGGTACACAAGTTTACACAAAGATGATGCAGGGAAATAAAGAAAAATCTAAAAATGAGAAAAGAAGGCTAACCAATAAAAAGAGCTAAACAAGAAACCCCAGCTGAGTGAATCTGGTAAATCAAAAATTTGGTGAACATACTTTCCATCCACGGAAATAATTTAGTGAAACACATCTGTAATACCAAACAAATTAAAATGGATTTACTTTCGTTGCTTCTTTGGTAAAGGCTCTGAATGGGGGTCAGCCTGCAAAAACAAAAATCCTCTCTGATCAGAGAATATTCTAAAATCTATAAGTAATTTAAAGGACAACAAATCATTGATCCTATACCCACATAATGCCTTGAAAGCCAAGTGAAATTCTTTAGAAATTGAATGAACAGAAGCAGTCACTTAAAATTTGATGAATGCAACAATTGTGATAATTCCAAATTTGATTGGTCACAAAAAGTTCACAGTAAAAAGGTGATACTGCTCACTACTTGACCCAATTGAATAAAAATGAACGAAAAATAACAGTATTAGAATAGTAACATCAGTATCCTATCTCAACTAGGCTTCATGTTTAAATAAATAAACCTCATTACTTGGATGTTCACAAAAAGTTAAAAACAATAATATTTATGCCCCGGTCCCAATTAATCTTGTTTTAATAGTCATGTATTGAATATGCTACTGCATACTGTAGGTCACACTTCCTTACACATGATAACCAGTCTAAAATCGCCAATCATAATAGAATTTTCATAAACTTGCCAACCTAAGTACTAATTTTAGACTGGTTTTGCTAAAACAGGTCTAATATAATATTTACATCATAGTCCTAACCATATTTACTTTTGGACTGGTTTTATTATAACATTTAACAGGCTGCCTCACAAAAAAAATGAAAATACAAGTGTTGCATTTACCAAGTACTCGAAGTGATCCATGTTATGAAGAAAACTGTCATAGAGAACCAAAACAATATTGCCAATTTACAGTCATAGAGTTTTAACAAGCCACAATATCTCATCCAGGATTAGTAATCATTATATTATTATAACAAATAACACTTTTACGAAATGGTGCTCCATTCAATATGAAACTTCAAATTGATGTAGTTATTTACTAAGCAATACTGTAGATGTGAAAAGAATGTAATGCAATAACTAACAGAGGACAAAAATAACAATGAGCGATCCCTCAGGATATGGAAAACAAAATGGCAGAAAAGAAAAAGATAAAATGATTCCAGTGATTTGTTTCCCATAATTATTTCAGTCTGGCCTCTGCTGGACGAGAAACAACAAGACCACTCTGTCTAATCACTGGCAACAATCATTAAGTGCGAGGATATAGAGAAATAAATGATATAGAGAGCAAGGAGAATTTTATAAATAGAAAACACGCAACAGATTTTCAGTGAGTTCCTGAAGGTTTTTTTTTCCTCTGAATATATGAAAGTAGTTTCAACAGAAAACAGCAAATTTTTACTGATAAGTATACGAAAATGAAGTACCAGTTCACCTTGGATAGAAGACGGGTTCATATTAAGAGCTTACTTTTATATTAATAAAACAGGATTTTAATATAAGGAGAACCAAAAAAGAAACAAGCAGTCCAAAATATTTTTTTATTTTTTTATAACAATTGTCAAATAACATAAGCCATCGACAACAAACTTAATATTGTAAACATAGATGATTAGCACATTCTTCCCCAAAATTGCTACACCATCTTTAAGCATTTGACATGATACTTGTTTTTGACACGTTCACTAACCAGATATTGCATGCCATTTGTATTCACACAGATGACGGCTTTCAATAAAGTAACGCCAGTTACGACAATTAATTGGTTTTTCTTAAAACAGAGCGGTATAGCTAGATGGAAGTATTGTATGTATATAGATAACATACAATCAGTGACTACATCACTAAGAGCAGCCCATGCTGTGTTTGCATCAATATAGATACCAACACCTCTCTGACACTATGCATATAGGTGGCCAAGGATTTCCATGGAGGACACTATCAAATCAAAGTACAATTTTACCTGTGAAGATGTCCCAGAATTCCTTGTCCATCCAGTTGACACTATTTTCACATGTTATTTTTTATCATATCAATGAATAACTGGACATTATTTGAAAATAATAACCAATACGAAGAAGCACGCATGCAAGTCTTTTGAACCTTCCACACAGTTGGATGTTACAAAAGGATAAAACTATTTAATGAACTTATTTAATAGTTACATGTTTAAAAAGATAATAGATTAATAAGTTAATGTTCCCACTTCCAAATAAGCAATGTACCACTTTTTAAAAAAACCTGATATTTTTTGGCTTCACCTAGGACCAAAAGCATTGGAGCTTGGTCGTGAATTTGCTACTTTAGGGAGGAAAAATTCATTGAACAGCTTCCACTATCATCAAAAGATGCAGTCTACAAATGTAATAGTGTCACTCTCACAGAGTGACAGATAAGCACATCTACCAATGGCTAAACAAGATACTCCAGAATATAGCAATAAGCCCTATATTAGTAAATTTGATTCTATTTTCATGGCTACAATACGGTTTCAAATTTTTCTTTGTCCTTTGCCTGGAATAGCTCATCTAAAGGGCAGACAATTGTTACACCCTAGTGCCTTAATGAATGGAATATAAAATTCTATATTAACCATGAATTAACAAAAAGTTGTGTATCCAGCCTTTTAGTTGATGTCCGACAACGGCAATAAGACTGATGGAAAAGAAGATTAACAGGCCTGCTGAATTACTTTTCGAAAAAGAAGAATTGAGCATAATTGTCTTGTACCTTTTCTAGTTCTGATGGTATCAGGTCTGTTTATGATGAGACTTTTGCATTTAAATAGAAAATGGACGGATATATAATAAGCTTGAATCAAGGTTGTCAAATTCGACCCATTATGGATCTAAAAAGTTAGACTACATAGCATTACCATTTGAATCTCCCTGCCCAAACCAGAGTATTATCCATTTAAAATCATTCACAGCCAAACCCAAAGAAGGAAAAGACACAGAAGTATTTTAGAGACATTAATTTATAAAATGATCAGCAAGGTTTGACATCCATCTCTTATAGAATTGGAAGACTTAATCAGGAAAAAAAAAAGTGTCCCCATCACTATCTTCAAAGACAAAACTCCTTTTTAATGTGCCTTAAACTCTGTTGAAACGCTAATGTGAAAACGGAAAACCTTCATTATTAGGCAGACACTTCAAAGAATAAAAACAATAAAATAATGAAGAAAACACACTCCTTTAAGAAAGGAAACAGTATATCACCAATTCACCATTATAGTTAATACATTTTTGTAATCCATCCACCACAAAGATGGTGATAACAAGAATAGGGAGAGAAAGCTTACATCAATAGAAAGCTGCTCTCGAATGTAGGCCATTGATCTCAACATAGCTCCTAATGTATCTTTAGACACCTGAAATTTAACCTCCGACTCTCCTGTAGTTGTTTCAGTATCCTGAAGCTGAAATGACAAGAAAACATATTTAGTAAACGAAAAACAAATTGAAAGAATAAGAGAATAAATCAAGCAACATAACAATCTTGCATTATCAGATACAACTACTTATAACAATTTAAGTTCAAATTCTTTTTTGGTTTTCCATAACTTGACGTATGGTCTTCATGTTAATGAATGGTCTTTATGTTAGAAACTCAAGCAGTTGTCCAAGAGTTTCTACTGCTCAGGGCAGCAATAAGTTTCACATGTGAGGTTGTAATTAAGGGAGAAAGAATTTGAAATTGGGAAGATAAGTGGCACAATAACTCTTCTGTTATTTATCCCATGTCTTTATCAGCTATCAGACTCTAGCCAGTATGATTGTTTATTGTTCCTTTCCAATGGCGTTGGAACCTTTCTTTTAGAAACATGAATGAACAAGAAACTGATCAATTTTGTATTCTATTCTCTTTGATTGAAAGAGAGGCCCATTCAATCTGATGAAGGTTACAAGATCAAGACCACTTGAACATTTAGGAATTTTCTTCCAAATGTTATTTTAATTGACTGCTTAATGCCTCTTTTTGTCTCCTCCTTGAGAATATGGCAGAAGAAACTACCTTGCAAAATACAAGTTATTGCTTGGACTATTCATTATTAGACCACTTCTGCAAATCAAACCTAAGATGCCATCCCATGCCAAATTCTATCAGTCCTATCAATAGGGTAGAATGTCAATGGCAAATTGACTCTATCAGAAAAAACAAGAGCTGAAGTACGCCTGGACCTTATTCCAAAATATTGGGTTCCAAATAACCTAGTCATATAGGTATTAGAACAGAGGCATTTCATAAATTATCTTCATGCATAAAAATAGATAAAGAAATATCACATCTGTTTGTGCACAACATCAAATAATTAGGTTTATGTGATATAGGTCTAGAATTGAAATTCCATACCTTCAAATTGATGACGGCAACCCTGTTAGCTGGGGTTGAAAGTTGCTCACTAATATAAGCCATAGACCTCAACATGGGTTCCAGTGTGACCCTAGAGAGCTGAAACTTAACCTCCAATTCTGCTGATGGCGTCTTGCTATAATCCTGCAACTGTAGTGACAATAAATGAAGCAAATTTACATATACACAGAGATATATAATCCCCATTTCAGCTGTCAAATAAGCAGCCACAGAATTACGAAAGCCAAGTAGTCGTTCATTCAACCTAAGCTGAGCAAATGAAAATTCTATGAAGGCTCAGGCCAACAAAATATCAAATAGTTTAAACATATCCTAAAGTCAACATATTAAACAACTACACTAGTTTATCAATTGTTAGACAAACTACTTCCCAACTTGAGATGGCGCATGAAACAACAATTCCAAATAGCTATTTAGGTTCAGTTGATTAGATGTGTACCTTCAGGTTAATCACAGCTACTCTATTCCCTGGTGTTGAATTCTTATTCTCCATCACCCAAGTCATTGACTTTAGACAAGGAAGAACCACCTATAAGAAAAAAGGCCATATACAAAAGACCGGTCAATATAACAGATAAAAGGAACATATGACACGATGCAAAGATTTCTTTTTCATACCATGTTATCAGAAGGACCATCGTCTCTATGTAGGGACACAGGTGCCATACGTGGCAGATTCAAATCAGAAACAGGCTGTACTGGAGTACCAGAGTCATTAAGATTAAATCGCCTTGTCATCTCATCTTGCCGAGGCCATAACAATGGAGTGCCATCTGGAGCAGATGTAGAAGTCTTCCTGTCATCATAACCAGCACCACTAACCTGTGAACCTGGCGGTGCAACCTTAGCGACATTTTTCTTCACAACAGCAACCTTTTTCCCACCTTCCCTAAGACAACTTAGTGCAGCATTATAAGTGTCTACAGCTATTGCCCCATCCTCTGCATACTTGATAGCTTCCCGACATAGATTGTTGTAACGCAATGTTAGAGACTCGTGACCATTTAGCTCCCCGCTCTGTTCATCTATTCCAGCCACAGTTTTTGCATTTCTTGTCCATCGTTTCAAGATGTAATGAGATGGAAGCGTAAGTACATTTGTGACAGTAAAAACTGTCAAAACATGCCTACAGAGAATGCCTGAATACTCAAACATTTGGCAGCTGCAGTTTGCTCTCATTTCCGGATAATTTAATGTAACAATATAAGCCTTGTTATCATCTTCAAATTTTGCAACTCTGAATGTGTTGATAGCTCCATCACCATCAATTCTATTTGCAGTGTACACAAAAGTTTCAACAAGCTCTTCCTGAAATTTTGCAAATATTTTCCTTGTATAAAAGTTAGCTGCCAGTTTCTCCATAGGTGATGGCGTCCTCAAGACTTGCATTGTGCAAATTGTATCAAAATCTGCTTCTATCTCCCTCTCAAACCAGTTCTCTAAAGCCCTTTCATACTGCCTAAAGAACATTGGTATTGTGGTCTGTTGATTAACAAAACCATCAAAAAAGGAACCATCAAATCCTTGATTGGGTGATACTGCCGCAAAAAAGGAATCTCTAAAATACACAGGAACCCACTGAGCACGAGCATTATACAATGACTGAAGCCAATCATGTCCCCTGAGATCATATTTATCAAGGATTGAACTCCAAGACAATTCAAACTCCTCTATGGTTTCGGTCAAGTTGATGCAATTGTACAGCTCTACCTGAAAATTAGGATGTGCATGGCATACATGGGCCAACTTTTCCTGGCCCTCTCTCAAGACATGCCATTTACTGATACAGTGACGAGCTTCTGGTAACACCTGAGCAACTGCTGTCTGTATGGCTTTATCTTGACCAGTGGTTATAGAGACTGGTTGACGATCATTCATAGCTGTAAGGAATGTCTTGAACAGCCAAACAAAAGAAGCCTCAGAATCATCTAGTAGAAGAGCACAACCAAACAAAATCATCTGACCATGATGATTTATTCCTGTAAATGGGGTAAATGGCACTTTATACTGATATACTCTGTACATGGTGTCCAATGTAACTGCATCACCAAAGTGACTGTAAGCTGTCCTTGACCTTGCATCAGCCCAAAATACATTGGCCATGCGATTATCATCATCAAGTTGTATTGCATAAAAGAAACCAGGGTTTTCCGCCTGCATTTTCTTGAAGTAGTCCAGCAAATTCTGAGCATCCCTTCCTAATGTCCTCTTCCTGTTAGCAGACCTGACAACATAATTCAACGCCCCAGTGTTCTTAAGCTGGTGCTCCATGTGGGGAGTGGTCCTACCTACACGATTATTTGTCTCTACAGATGCACGGTTACCATCCATGGACACGTACATAACACCACTTGGTACAATTCCCGCCCCTTGGTAAACTTCAGCCATGTTTTTTGTAGTGCCAGCAAAATGTCTGCGGGGACGAAGGTAATGCACCTTACTAGGACTAACCAAAGAATGGTTATGCTCCTTTACAAATTTTGTAACGACCCATATATCCTGACCCTTTAACTCTATCCTAAGCATTGCATCACAACTATCGGCATGTCTTTTTTTCAAACCCTCTTTACCACACACAAACTCCCGGGCAACAGTTGCCCCATCAGCTTTGGAACGGGTATGCTGACTAGCTTTGGAACTAAAACCCATGCGTCTAGCATACTCATCATAGAAAGTCTTGGCAGCATCTTCAGTATCAAATTCCATACCCAGGTATGGCTCGAGAATTCCATCCTCATCACCATGGGACGAGGAATTCTTAGCATTGTTGACTTCCACAACTTCATTGGGTTCGGCGTCTCCATCATCTGAGACACCATGATGACCCATGTCTCCTTCAACTTGAATCACTTCAACATCCATATGAATAATACTACAGTCTGAAATTCTTGCTATGTTGAGAATCAATTATGCATTAGTCATACACTCATTTCTTATTCTCATTGATGCAATCTGCACATAGTTTACATTGTTATGATTATTATAAATTATGTATAAAAAAAAAAAAATCTAAATAACATGGGGAAACATTTATCAGCAAAATTCTAGGAAATCACAATTGAGAAATACAAAAACAAAAAACTCAAGAATTTTAAATTTTAAAACAACAATACCCAACAATTTGAAGAACCCGTCATGTTGAAGTGCTACATGCATATAATGCAACTGAATTCCCGCAATTTCAGGTTCTAAAGACTTCACTCCAAAATTCACCTACAACCAGAAACAAATACCGAGTCAGCATGAACACGAAAACAGATAAAAAGAGAAAAATAACAAAATTCAAAGTTTATGGAGCTGAAAGTAATACCAATACAAAACCCACTACTTAAGTCTCAGAAATCACTCGAAATAATTAGTCATAGATAGAGAGACAGAGAGTACCATGTGTAGGAAAATTGAAGTACGATTGTATGACGTGAAAATGAAAAAAGAAAGAAGAGGGAACAAGGGTATGTAAATTTTAGTGGTTTTGAGGGTTTGATCACATGAGTTTTGGGAGAGAATTGTGAGAAACCCTAACTTTGGCTGTTTATTATAACTTTAAAAATTTACAGAAAACTTCACAGACGCCCCGTCACTCTCGAGCTCAACCCGGACCCGACTGCTCTATTCATCTTTCACTTTGATCCGATGAATTTCGGGTTAGTTTCGTAAACCCAAGGCCTCGAAGCGATCAATTTCATAGATTAATAATCAAATTCTTTTGGGTTCAATTTTAACAGTCCTCTATGTTTGATCTAATTATAAATTGATACATGCAGTTCTGAAGATTTGCTGAACACTCCTTCTCTTTTGTTGATTTCAACTTGAAATTATGTTAAAGCCGGAGGATATTTCAATTATCTACTTTAGAACTTAAATACAAACAAAATCCACAGAAGTTCAAATCGAAAAGAATTGTTTGACTTAGTTGTTCGACCAAATATTATATACATTCACGTCATCAACACTATGTTTGGTTTAAAGGAAAAGAGAAGAAAGGAAATAATAAGTTAACGAGGAAATGAAAGGAAGAAGAGAAAAATATAGTGTTTTTAATGATTTCTGCTTGAATAGTTATGAAAAGAAAGAAAATGAGACATAAAAATAAATAAATAAATAAATAAATCTTATTCTATTTATAAACATACATTTCCTTCAAAAATATGATTCTATGAATGATAGATATGTATATTTTTTTTAAAACGGCAATTTATTGCAAGAGCCACAAAGGATCCAACAAGCTACAATCAAATGCCAAAACCTACAAGAACAACACAGGCAAGAGCCTAACACAAGATGAGCCAAAACAAAAACGCAAAAGCATAAGAACCTGAACAAACAAAAGCAGACAACAAAGACCCAACAACAAACCCAAAAATGGAAACCACCCAAAGAAGCAATCCCAACGGGAGACAAAGCAACAACATTCACCCTCCAACATAATCCAAGAAACTAGAACATAACTAGGAATATTCAAGAGCTTCAATAAAACCTCTTCTAAATTAGAAGTTCTTTTAGCTAATGTATCCGCTATCGAATTGGTTAATCTTGAGTTGAAAATTATTGCGACCTTCTCTAGAACTCTCATCTTATCGTGAATATCATAAATGTAATCTATATTATCAAGGCATCCGCTATAAATCCATGAAATCGCAACACTCTAATCACTTGCTATAATGATCCCTTTTCCAACGACAAATGGACCAGAAGAACACAAGTTGATAGCCTTTTGAATAGCTAAGATTTCTGAAGTATTGGAATTTTGGACACCTACAAAGCACGAAAACATGCACATTACCTTACCTTTTGAGTCACGCAACACCCCAACAATGCATGCATTTTTGGGTGATCCACTAGCTGAGCCATCAACATTGAACTTCAAAACATCTAAAGAGGAAGGGATCCATAGTTCTTCCTTGAGAGTCCTCAGCTTGGTGGTCCCAAGCAACTCTCCTTCAAGTTTAAAAGAAATGAAGATAGCGGCTCCGAAGAGCCTTTCTCATGATGCTTGAACCACCAAGTTACCTTAAATTTAACCATGTCCACGATTTGATAAACATGAGTATCATGTGCTTTAATGACAATTTGATTCCTTGCCTTCCAAATGGTCTAAACCATCACCATAAATAATGTGCACCAAACTCTCCCACTTTTTTTCGAAGGGCAAAGTCCTTCCTAATTCATGGACCACTCGTGTAAGGTGTAGTTAGAACAACAGTTTATGCCCATCATCCCATAGAAGAAGACCATATCATCCAAGACCAAGAGCAAAGAAGAAATAAATAGTTTATCGATTCCCTACCCGAATTGCAACGTAGACAAGCTAGATTCAAATTCGGAGAGATACCAAATCGTTGTAAGACATCTTTAACTATAATTCTACCTCTAAAAAGTTACCACATGAAAATCTTCACTTTAAGAGGAACTATACCTTGCTAAAGAAGTTTGTTCACAAAAGAACCTATTTTCCTATATTTGTAAGCTTTCTTTGAAAAGAACCCACCGAAAAACTCCCATTTTGACAAAAATTTCAAGCAAAATCATCTGAAGTTTCTAACTCGAATACTCTCAAGAGAGATAAGAAAACACTTCCAATGATTCATCTCCCAAACAATCACAGTTCTTCTAAGAGCCACGTCCCAAATTCACCTCAACCCCTTCCATCTTCCAAAGTCTTTAACCTTTCAGGTCTTGCTAGTAGCTAAAGCAAAAATTCATAGACATGCCTTCTTGAACATAATCAAATCCTATCTAACATCTTTCCAAAAACAAGCTCGGTCCCCATTTCCAAAAGTCACTTTGAAGCCATCATTTAGGAATCTTGTTGAACTAGAACCTTCATTAAACAAACTCTCAATTGATTTAACCAAAAAAAAAAGGACACCGAGGAATGATGATGCCAATTCCACCACAAGTCACTAGTACCAATCCCATACTTAGCATATATAACTTTTTTATATAAGGACTCACTCTCTTTACCAATCCTCCAAACTCATCTTGCTAACAAGCTTTTGTTTTTATTAATAATCCTTCAAATCCCAATACCCTCATTTCTTTTACTTTTACTTTTACACATCATCTGTCAATATACCGCATGCACATTTTTTTTTTATCTCCTTCATTGCCTTAGAAGAAACTCTTTTGAAGTTTTTCTATCATATGAGGTACTCCCATCAAAATTTTAAAGACCGACAAAAAGTAAGTAGACATGCCACAGATGACCGCTTTTATCAAAACTAATCCACCCTTAAGTAAGAATTTCTTCTTCAAAGGGGCCAAACGAATTTTAATGCGGACCAATAAAGATTTCCAAGGAATTTTTGCACATGGTCTAGCACCTAAAGGTATCCCAAGATAAGTGATAGGAAAACTAGCCTTCTTACATCTAAAGCATTCAGCCCAATCTTCCTCCTCAAACCTACTAGAGCCAATCCTAACAACACAAGATTTATGAAAGTTTATCCTTAAACACTAGACCAACTCAAAACATCTCAAAATTCCTCAAGCATTAAGAAGATATTCTTTTTTTAGGGTAGATAAAAAATAATGGTATCATCTGTAAATTGAAAGTGAGAAATGTGAATATCACCTTTCATCAAATCCAATTCATATGCTTTTCTAGAAAGGCAACTCAAACTCTCAATAGCAATGTTAAAAATAAAAGGGGACAAAGGATCACATTAAAGAAGGATTGAGTCCTCGATCAACTTCAAATTGAGATGTAGGGCTATCGTTTACTAAAATCGATAACATTAGAGTTGAAATACAATTCCGCATCCATCTCTATCTCTCACCAAAACCCATGCACTCCATTATGGAATCCAAGTAAGAGTGATTCACACTGTCATAAACTTTTTCAAAGTTCAATTTAACTAAAAGGCCCTCCTCATTGTCTTTCTTCCAACTATGAATGATTTCCTTCTTAATGACGAAGCTATCAATGATTTGTCTATGTTTGACAAATGTCATTTGAGAGTCACTTATAACCGAGTTTATAACTCTTTTTAGTCGGTTTGCCAACACTTTAGCCAACACCTTGTGCATGGATCTTACTAAACTAATTGGTCTAAAGTCTCTCATCATTTCTGGATCGACACATTTTGGTATTAGAGCGATAAAAGTCTCGTTTAACTCCCTAGCAATTGAACCATCAATATTAAATTCTTGAATGAAATTTATAAAGTCTTCTTGAATCATCTCTCAATTAACTTTAATGAAATTAAGGTTGAATCCATCCGAACCAATTATAAAACGCTGACCAAACTTCCCCTCTACTAAAATTTTATACCAATAACCCATTTTCCTCTAACTTGAGTCAGCTTAAGTTCAACTTTACAATCTTTGGTCTTCTCCACGAAACATTTTTGAAATGATCCTTAAAGTAGTTTAAAACCCCCCATTTTAATTTGCTTTGAATCTGAAACCTTTACCCCATTAAAGACCATCTCGCTCATAAGATTTATACTCCTCCTCCCATTAGCCACCTAATGGAAGAACTTTGTATTTTTGTCCCCCTCCGTAAGCCACTTAACACACGATTTTTATTTCCACCTTTGTTCCTCTCTCTTTAATTACTTCCATAAAGCTGATAAGAGAGTTAACCTCTCTTTCCTTATATCCTGTCCATCCCATACTCATGGCTCTCCTCTCAACGTTATCCAAACGATTTTCACAGGCTTTCAAAGAAAAATCATCTCTTTTAGGGTATGTTTGGTAGGAAGGAAAAGAGAGAGGAAAGAAAAGGGTGGATGGAAAAGGGAGAGAAAAAAGAGGAAGTGTGTGTCTGATATGGAGAGAAAAATAGAAGGAAAGGGAAAATGGATGGATTGGACCCACGAATTTTGATCCACCCAAAAATAGGAGGAAAAGGGAGAGGAAGAAGGTATTGGTTTTTGGGTTAACTAAAATTACAAATTTATCTTTTTTTAATTTACTTTAAATTTTATTTTTTAAAATAAATTTGTAAAACACGATGTATTAATTTTTTTATATATATATAATAGGTTACAAAGTTTGAAGTCATTTTGTAAAAAAAAAAACAGTCGGATTCAATATTATTTAAATTATCTTTATTTAATTTAAAAATATATAATATAAAAACTATAATGTAAGGGTAAAATAGTAAAACTGATAAAAAAGATTTTTCATCCAATCTTCTTTTCTTTCTGTTTACCAAACAATTCAAGAGAAAATTATTTTTCTTTCTTTCCCTCATTTTTTCTATCCCTCCAAATCTTTCTATCCTTCCAATTTCATTCATTCCTACCAAATGTACCCTTAACCTTAAACAATCCTTACTTAAGGCTTAACTTAGTTGCCTTAATTTTCGAAGAAAGAACGAAACCCCTCGAGCCTTTCACCTTGCAACCTTTCCAGCCTTTTACCATCTCCCTTATCAATTCTTTGTCCTTCAACCAATCATTAAGAGTGTGTTTGGTAGGAATGAAAAAGGAGAGGAAAGAAAAGGGTGAATGGAAAAGGGAGAAGAAAAATGGGAAGTGTGTTTGGTATGGGAAGAAAAATGGAAGAAAGGAAAAAATGGGAAAAAAAATTGATAAGTGAGACTCACTCATTTCAATCTTCTTAAAAGTGAGCGGAAAATGGAGAGAAAAGTGTAATGTATTAATTATATATATACATACATATATATATATATATATATATATAAATAATTGGTTAAAAAGTTTGAAGTGATTTTGTTAAAAAAAAAGTTGGATTCAATATTATTTAAATTATATTTATTTAAATATAAAAATATATAATATATAAACTATAATGTAAGGGTAAAATAGTAAAATTGATAAAGAACATTTTCCATCATTTGTTTTTTCCTCAACAATACCAAACAAAGGAAAAGAAAGATATCTTCTTTCCTTCTTGTTTACCAAACAACTCAAGTGAAAATTATTTTCTTTTCTTTCCTATCTCTCCTTTCTATAATTCATATTTTCTTTCCTTCCTACCAAATACACCCTAAAGAACCAGAACGGATGATGACCTCAATCTTCTTTTTGTTCCCCCAGCATAATCATGTTATGATCTGAAATGCTCTTCGGAAGACTACTTTGAATCATCTTAGGAACCACGATGAAATTTCCAACGAAATCAAGAAACAATCCAATCTAACCCAAGAAGCATTTTCCCTATTATTGGACCAAGTATAAACCATACCATGCAAATAGAAATCCACCACCCTTGCTCTTGAGAGGAAAGAGTTGAAATTTCGAAGCGAGGACAATAAGCATACACCTCCTAATCTCCTCGATGGGTCAAGAACCATGTTGAAATCTCCTCCAATACACCAAAGTCTCGGAAGACTCGGTTGAGCCAAAATTATGAAATTCCATCATTCTAACCTCGCACTTTCTTGATTAGGGGCATATACATTACAAAACACTATCCATTTTCCTATCTTTGACAAAGTTCCAGACTTTCAGCAATGATGATGCATCTGTTGTTAGAAATGCAAGAGTGAGCCTGAAACTCGTCGTCAATGCTAACTCCCCTAGACAGATCGCTTCCCCCTAAAGATCTAAAGTTTCTAAGATCAAAGGTATCCAATTTCGTTTCTTGAATGAAAAACATTGTCAAATTCTGGTGCTGAATTAAATCTTTCACCAACCTTCTTTTGTCCAGTCTCCACACACCTGTTAATTCCAAGAAAAGAATAGCATTCCAACTAAAGACTCCCCAACACAAAATCAAATGAAAACGATATTACCGTCTTTGAACATCTTGCGCACATTTGTCCTCTTCATCCTCTCTACTTTCGATCAACTTATATTCCTCTATCTCCTTTCCTTTCAAATCAAAGCCTAAAAGCACCCCGGTCTCGATGACTATTGCAATCTCTTCCACAAGATTCCAAGATGTTTTGCACCCTACCGAATCTTTGCCCTCCCCATCGAAGTCATAGCCTGCATTTATTCCAGCCTCCATAGCCTTCGACAACTCATCTTCTAAGTTCCATTTTGTTGCAAGTTTCATCTTGGAAGAGTTCTCCAATGTTGCCACCGTTGCAGTCTTGTACTAATTAGCCCTTTTGAGTTGTGTATTCATACCGTGCTTCTTGAATGAACAGCCCCTCTTCGATCATTTCTTTATCTTTGATTGAATAAACGATACGATCGAAGTCTCGCCTTCGCCCGTCTCCTCGATCACCGGTACCCGAGGATGTCTTCCCTATACTCGTCTTCGCTAGACATCCCATTAGCTTGATTGGCACTAACACAACTATATGGTTCACGAATTGCACCTCTTTTATAGCTGATCAGTTGTCTGGACTGGGTCTTGGTTGACTTGGAACTTAGTCCCCTCTCTTCTCCATATAAGCCATCAGGAACATGACCATCATCAGGTCCCCCAACAAGTCCGTTGACTAGAGATGCACTCTAATCTATTGATCCCATTATAGTCTGCCATGCCCTTTTTAACCGACCCACCTTTTTTAGATCCAGAATGCTTTGCCATTTTATTCTGCAATTTTCCAACAATTGAGCTTTCACCCATTCTTTTTTGAGAGTTAACAAAACTCCTCTAAACAAACCATCTTTAGATGATGATGACCACCTTTCTTCATCACTTTACAGCATGGCACCTCTAATTGCAGCTTTCTCCAAAGTTAGCATGCCACTCAACGAAGATGTCAAACTAGGTTTCAATTTTGAAATTCGAACCCATTTGCCATAACCTTTATCTAATACATCCTTCTCTCTATTGACCTTTGGTTTTTTCTCTATAAATGATTTGAAATAAACCTTTTAGACTTGAGAATTTTTATTCCCCAACTTGTGTTTCCTATGATCACCTTTACCACCAGCCTCCCTTCTTTCATTTTCAGAAAGCTGTCCGCTGACACCCATCCTATCACTCTCACTTGTGAGAAAGGTAAAAGAGATAAGTCATCTACCACCTTTCTTACAATCCTCACATTTCTTCCCATATTCGGAATACCACACTGTCCTATTTTGTCAGCCTTCTCTTTCAAACCTAACACACTATTGTGATAAATTTACAAAATAGTGTATAGCGTACGAGTTTACAGTAAAACAGTTGATCGAATCTAAATTTAATCTAATCTTAACCTAGTTAACTGAATATGGTGAATTAAAACTAAAATTAAACTAAGCGAAAAGCAAATAAGGTCGAAAGTAATCAATAAAAGAATATCTACCATTGTGTAATATCATAGTTTCATGATGGTTTGTCAATTCTCCAAATTAGAGTGACAATTAAAATCAATTTATCGTCTACCCATGAATTTAACAATAAGAACATTAATAAAAATCTTAAGTTTTTTTTTTTTCGCTTTAAAATACAATCTCTAAACATTCTATTTATCTAATTTAATGAAAAACAAAAAAAATCAAAAAAAATATAATTACTGTTACGAAACCAAACATTGATTAATTAAATATATACATAACTATCAAAAATACATGATATGAGAGATGAAAGGGTTTTATATTTAAAAACAATAAAGACAAAAACTATAAACATTGAAGAACAATATTTGAGAATCATCAAATATATATATAAAAATTATCTCATAACATAGGGTTTCATCCTCTACCCTAATACAAAAAAAAATTAGGATGACAATAAAATTAAAATAACAATAGAACCCGAAAATCTCATTGAATCTCTGCCTTCACGTGTGACAAAAGTCACAAGCAGCTCCACGCCTCCCACCAACTGCTTAAATTCGGCCAAGAAACACAACTTTTTTTATATTCTTCAAAGTCGATCTTCAAGGTCTTATAACATTTTAAGTGTGCGTTTGGTCTATGGGACAAGACATGATAACGTGGGATAATTTTTTATTATCCTACATTTAACGGACTATTAATTTGGGACGGAACACGACAACTCAAAATAAAAATCATAAAAAAAAACTGTCCCACTACGGTCCCTCGGCCAGATTTATCCACGGGACAAGTCTAGAAAATATATTTTTAACAATAAAACTTATAAAAATTACATACACACCAACATTTGAATCCTATCTCTTTCCTTTTTAGACGAGATCTCTCTCTCTTTTCTCCTTTATAGATGTAGATTTCTCTCTCTCAGATCGTTGCTGCTTCCGCCGCTGCTCCTATAATGTTTTTTTTTTTCAATTTTTCGGTGCAAAGTTCTTCATTTGAGTTTCAATTTTTTGTTTTAATTGAAACTCAATTGGTTTGAATGGCATCTCGCCAAACACAAGATGGCTCTTGGTTCAGTTGTGTTGCTTTGCTTTCCTCTGTTCTGTTTTCTGGCTTTTTGCTTTGTCATGTTCTCTGTTTACCTTTTCTGGCTCCATCTATAAAGGTTGAACTTCAAAAAAAAAAAAATCACTGGTTTAATAAAGTTTGAATTTTAAAGTAAAAAAAAGGCTGGATTTTGACCCAGAGTTTCCATGAACTTGTGGGCCTCAGATTGGATGGAGATGTTTTGATGCATACTTCAGTTTTTCAAGTGTGAACGAGGAAGGAGGGAGATGTTGGTACTTGGTGGAGACTAATCCCAGATTGGATCTCCACCGAACAATGGAGATCCAATTTGGAGATTGGATCTTCACTCAATTTTTTAATATATATTTTTTAATTTTTTAGTTTTTGTTTTTTTTTTTCGTAAATTATATTTAATCTTCACCGTTCATCACGAATATGGATGGTGGAGATATATTTTTTTAATTTTTTTAATTTTTTTAATTACATAATTTTAAATTTTTTGAATATCTTAAATATTTAATATCTAACAAATTATTAATTTGATCTCAACCATCCATCTTAAATAGTCTGGTAAAATTATTAATTAAGAATATTTTCAGTTACAATAGAGGCACCCTAGTCATTTGAACCTCTTATCCCATACCAAACGCATTATCCCATACCAAACGCATAACAGTACTATTAAAAGTATAACAGTATAGCTAACCGTTCTCAAGTAACTGGTCATAATTGTTATAAATTTACGTTCTCAAGTAACTGGTCATAATTGTTATAAATTTAGGCTCAATTTAATTTCTAAAGACTTGAGGTCTAAAAGGATAATATTAGTCAGGATTATAATTACGTCTAGAGAAATGAGTTGAATTAACAAATCAATTGGTATCCTAACTTATTCATATTTTAAATGATAAGGCCTAAGCCTGATTAAATTATTAGTTGATAAGTCCTAAATTGAATTTAATGTGATTCAAGAGGAGAGATAGAAATGAGTAGAGAGAACCGATGGAGAAAAAAAAGAAGAAAAGAAAGAGAGAAAGAAAGGAGAGTTGTTTTTGGAGTTTTAATGAGGTTTTGTCCTAACTTCTTCTAGGAACATTTTGGAGGTTGATTTGTGGTCCGATCGAACTCAAGTTTGGTCAACGTATTCTACTCTTTCAGTTCTTGAATCTGGACGGTGGAGATGTCAGTTGAAGTTCTCTGTGTTGAGATATATGACTCTGAACATACTTGACAAAAGCATGATAAAAGCAATTGCTTGAGGAACTTGGTGCTAAGTAAGTTGTTCTTTTGTCAATGATTTCTTAGATATGTTAGATTGATTTTATGAACCATTTATGAGAATAAACATGTTTAAGATTGGTTCATGGTCATTAACGTGATTTTAATTGGATTTTTCGGACCATTATAAAGATTTATGGAGATCCCATGTTTTACTAGCCTAGACAGATTCCGTAAAATTGTTTTTGGTTAATTAATCAACGTTAAAAATCATGAGAATTTATATGAAGGTAGATGTATATATCTAGTATCATTATGTAAAGTTTCGTGAGATTTAAGTGAGTATAAATATTGTCATGAATTTTGGAATAGACATAGGTCAGTATTTGAATTTTGCTGGATAATTTCAGGAACCATGAAAGATTGGTATTTTTGTATGATCTAATGACTCCGTATTAATCTGGAAATATTACTGTATATTACCTTATATGTCTAGATTACATCTGCAAGGTTTCAAAATTTATACATGAGTAGAAATATTTATATAAATTTCGGAGTAGACTGTGGTTGGTTACTGGACGGATTTGAGATAAGCAAGAATATAATTAATTGTTCGGTCATGCTATTGATCTTAGATTGAATCGAAACTTTTATGATAGTATTTCCAATATGTCTAGACCATCCATGTCAAATTTCATAATATTTGAAGCTATAGAAAATTTATTATAAATCAGAGATCAGAGAATGATCAGCTGTATTAGCTGGAAACTAGATTTCTAAGTTTAGTCCTATATATATGTGAAGCTTATGTTGATTTACTTTACTGTGGTGATAAGGTGTGATAAGGTTATGACAGTAAGGCCCGGTTTGGTATTGATATGCTGTGGGGAGAAGTGTTTTTGAAATTGCTGTGAGGGAAATTGCTTTTGGAATTGCTGTGAGGGAAATTGCTTTTGGAATTGCTGTGAGGGAAATTGCTTTTGGAATTGCTGTGGGAAGAATCAGCTGAGTGTTTGGTAAACTGATTTTCAAAAGTGCCGTGAGAACTAAAAGCAATTTCAATGTGTTTAGTAAACTGAAATAAAAAGTGTTGTGAGTGTGTAAAATTACTAAAAGGACATAGACATCTAAATTGTACTAATGTGCTATACTTTACATTTTTCTTGTTTATTTGTGTTTAGTGTTAAGTGTTATATAATTATGGTACTTTATTGAATTAATTAGCCCTATTTTTTCAACTTTATTTATTTAATTAGTCCAATTTCTTTATTTCATTATTTCATTATTTTATTCTACTTTATTTTTTTATTTCATTTTTATTCTACTTTATTGAATTAATTATCCAATTTTTTTATACAGTTATGGCAACCTTTTTTTTGGGTACAAAAATATAAGTCCAATTTTTTTCGTTAAATTTCATTAAAGGTAAGGACAAAGTTGGAAGTTAATAAAATTTCATTTAATATCACTGTAGCGTGTTTTCTAAAAGCAGAAGCCAAAATCCAAAAGCATGTATTTGTAGCTTCTCAAAAACTCAGTTGGGAGAAGCTAAAAGTGACCAAAAGCACTTCTCAACGATTTTACCAAACACCATATCTTAGGTCCAGAATCACTTTTGGCCCCAAAAGCAGCTGGGAAGCAATGTCAAACTGGGCCTAAATCAATTTGTAAATTGATAGGTTTGAGTGACGCTTGAGCTTCTAGAGCTAGAGCCGATTCGTTCGTATTCGAGGTAAGTAAACTCATACATGATGTGTTATGTTTTCCAAAATGTATATAATATTTAGAAAGCTCTTTCATGTTTTCAAATGTTTATATGACATATTTATGTTTCAAATTATCGAACTTCTGTTTCTAATATCCCTACCATTTTATACTTTTTCGTATTTTGTTAAGGATTTCACCGCTTTTAAGTAAGGTTGCTTTTATAAGTATTTGGTATTAATGACTTTGAACTAAATTCCTTACTTACATATTTTGAATACAATTTGACTATTGTTATTTATACTGAAATGGTTCTACCGATAATTCTATTGTTATTTATACCGAGTACCGACATGTTATTGATTTAAAAAAAAAATGGCATTTGTAAAACCTTTATCTTCAAAATCTTGATAATAAACATTTCAGAGAATTTAAACAATAAGACATATTATAAAACATGAATTAACATTTTAATACTATATACGTACTCAATATCAATAAAACGGTTAAAGCAATACTTTAAAACATCTCCATATTCTTAAATCTTAAATCATAAATCATTTCATTAAATAGGATATACAATATTAAATCAAGAGATTATCTATTAATCCTAATTTAAAACACTATAATCTTACGAAAATAAACGGTATAGATCATTCACTTTATACAACGTAAGTAAATTATTTTACAGTATAAACAATATGCATTAATCAATTATGGAAAGCGGTAAAATTATGTCTCATAGTGTCACAAGTACCCGTGTGACACATCAATAACAGTATGTCACAATTACCCGTGTGACACGACAACAGTATGTGTGGACACTATTCCAGCTGGGCCAATAACAATAACGGTAACTACGAAACAATAAGCCAAACGGTTTTACAAATTCATATATATTTGAAATCAATAGCATGTCGGTACTCAGTATAGATAACAATAGAATTCTAAGTATAACCATTTCAAAATAAATAACAATAGTCAAATTGTATACAAAATATGTAAGTAAGGAATTTAGTTCAAAGTCATTAATACAAAATACTTATAAAAGCAACCTTACTTAAAATCGGTGAAAACCTTAACAAAATACGATAGAGTATAAAATGGTAGGGATATTAGAAATAGTAGTTCGATAATTTGAAACATAAATATGCCATATAAACATTTGAAAACATGAAAGAACTTGCTACATATTACATACATTTTGGAAAACATAACACATAATGGATGAGTTTACTTATCTCGAATACGCTCGAATACGAACGAATTGGCTCTAGCTCTAGAAGCTCAAGCATCACTCAAACCTATCAATTTGCAAATTGATTTACTGTCATAACCTTATCACCACAGTAACAAATTGATTTACAGTCATAACCTTATCACCACAGTAAGGTAAATCAACATAAGCCTCACATATATAGAACTAAACTTAGAAATCTAGTTTCAAGCTAATACAATTGATCATTCTTTGATTTCCGATATTTAATAAATTTTCTATAGCTCCAAATATTATAAAATTTGACATGGATGGTCAATACATATTGGAAATACTACCATAAAAGTTTCGATTCAATCTAGGATCGATAGCATGACCGAACAATTAATAATATTATGAAATTTGACATGGATGGTCTATACATATTGGAAATACTACCATAAAAGTTTCGATTCAATCTAGGATCGATAGCATGACCGAACAATTAATTATATTATTGCTTATCCCAAATCTGTCCAGTAGCCAACCACAGTCCACTCCGAAATTTATATAAATATTTCTACTCATGTATAAATTTTGAAACCTTGCAGATGTAATCTATACATATAAGGTAATATACAGTAAAATTTTGAGATTAATACGGAGTCATTATATCATACAAAAATATCAATCTTTCATGGTTCCCGAAACTATCCAGCAAAATTCAAATACCGACCTATGTCTATTCCAAAATTCATAACAATATTTCTACTCACTTAAATCTCACGAAACTTTAAAGAATGATACTAGATATATACATCTACCTTCATATAAATTCTCATGATTTTTAATGTTGATTAACGAACCCAAAACAATTTTACGAAATCTGTCTAGTCTAGTAAAACAGGGGATCTCCATAAATCTTTATAATGATCAGAAAAATCCAATTAAAATCATGGTAATGACCATGAACCAATCTTATACATGTTTATTCTCATAAATGGTCATAAAATCAATCTAACATATCTAAGAAATCATTAACAAAAGAACAATTTACTTAGCACCAAGTTCCTCAAACAATTGCTTATATCATGCTTTTGCCCAGTCTGTTCAGAGCCATATATCTTACCACACAAAACTTCAATTGACATCTCCACCGACAGATTCAAGAACTAAAAGAGTAGAATAAGCTAACCAAATTTGAGTTCGATCGGGCCACAAATCGATCTCTAAAATGTTCTTAGAAGAAGTCTGGACAGAACCTCATTAAAACTCCAAACACAACTATCTTCTTTCTTTCTCTCTTCTTTTCTTCTTTCTCACTCCACTGGTTCTCTCTACTTGTTTCTATCTCTCCTCTTGAATCACACTAAATTCAATTTAGGGCTTATCAACTAACAATTTAATCGGGCTTAGGCCTTAACATTTAAAATAGGAATAAGTCGGGATACCAATTGATTTGGGCCGAATCCTGCTCATTTCTCTAGACGTAATTATAATCCTGACTAATATTATCTTTTTGGGCCTCAAGTCTTTAGAAATTAAATTGAACCTAAATTTATAACAATTGTGACCAATTACTTGAGAACGGTTTGACCTATTTTTTGGGGATCTTACAATCTCCACTCCTTATAAAAATTCCGTCCTCGAAATTCACTAGAGTACGACTAACCTCAAATAATTTTGGTAAATACTCCTAAATATCTCCATGGCTCAACTTGAGTTGTCTATTTTTAATAAACTCAAAACACCCTAAATCAGTACCAAATTTTTTCAAAATCCAAAGGATACATAAATATCATTATACAAAAATTTACGGTCTGTATCTCTTCAAGTAACATCACTAGATTTACCTCCAAACGTATCTCAAAATTACAACAACATAACTTCAGAATAAAAAAACCTTCACTCTTAGATTTTTAATAAATAATTCCCTTCATAAAAACATCTACAATTTTGTAAGCCGGTAGTAAATATATGTATCAACTTGAAATAATTAATTTAAAGGCATTGAATATCAAATACTATTTTAAAAGCGAATTAGCTTCGGACCTATAAATCGATCAGAAAAATTCCAACAATGATCATTCATACTTCAAAATTATTTTACTAATTATATAAAAATTGCCAAAGCTTGAAATTTAAGATATAAATACTAGACACATAAAAGGGGTCAAATTTTTTTTGGCACTATTTGAGGGGTATGTTGTGCAAATATCACAACTTTACTAATGTATGTTTAAAAGGCACCAAAAGAGCCTTTGAGACGAAAATACCCCTGAAATATTTTAACAGTGAGGAAGTTGTCGTTTTCAAAGTCAGAGAGAAGCAATAGTCAAACCGACGGGAAACTAATCGACGGTGAAGTGACCGGAAGAGCTGCGATTGACAAAGGTAAGATTGGTTATTTTTCCTCGTTTTTGTTATTGTTAACTTGCCTTACATGTTAGAATTGAGTTTTGTTGATAGGAATCGTAGAAACCGGTTAAAATAGAGAATTGTGAATGATTGTGGTTTAGGTTAGGGTTTGTAATTTGGTTGAATATCAGTTGAGGAAGATGAAATCTGGGTTTTTGAGACCTTTTTCAAGAAAATCCAGCTTATTTGATTAATCGAGCTATTTTTGTCGTTAAAAACAGGTTTTGGTAGATCTAGGTTTTTGGAAAAGGAATCGAGCTTTTTTAAAAAAGAATCGAGCCATTTTGAAAAGGATCGAGCTTTTTTGAATAGGTTTTGAGCTTTTTTGAATAGGTTTTGAGCTTTTTTGAATATGTTCGAACTGATTTAGAATTAGATCGAGCGTATTTGAAAGGGATCGAGCTTTTTTGAAAAGGGATCGAGCTTTTTTAAAAAAGGATCGAGCTTTTTTAAAAAGGGATCGAGCTTTTTTAAAAGGTATCGAGCCTTTTTGAAAGGGATCGAGCCTTTTTGAAAAAGAATCGAGCTTTTTTGAATATGTTTCGAGCTTTTTTGAAAAGGGATCGAGATTTTTTTAAGAGGGATCGAGCTTTTTTAAAAAGGGGTGGAGGTTATTTTGAAAGGGATCGAGCCTTTTTGATAAGGAATCGAGCTTTTTTGAAAAGGGATCGAGCATTTTTGAAAGGGATCGAGCCTTTTTGAAAAGGAATCGACCTTTTTTTGAATTTGTTTTCGGCTGTTTTTGAATTGGATCGAGCCTATTTGAAAGGGATCGAGCTTTTTTAAAAGGGATCGAGACTTTTTTAAGAGGGATCGTGCTTTTTGTAAAGCAATCGAGCTATTTTGAAAGGGATCGAGCATTTTTGAAAAGGAATCGAGACTTTTTGTAAAGCAATCGAGCTGTTTTGAAAATGATCGAGCTTTTAAAAAAAATTCTGTCTAATGATGTTGTATTTCTGTTACATTGCAGATGAGAATTAGGTTGAGGGATTCACTTAAAACTCCAGAAGAATACTGGTACGAGGGCAAACTGACACGACACAACCATTTGGATGCCCTCGCCCATATAGACGACGCGCTGAATCGTGTCCCTGTAGATTTTACAGTTGAAGACCGTCGGCGGTTCATGGCGTCTTGTTTCGGACATTTCCTGACGATGCATAAGGAGATGAAGTTTTCCGGTGGTATTATCCATCGGTTGCTTTTGAGGGAGCTCCATTATAACGGCCCCACAGATGAGATGCACTTCATGTTAGGAACCCAGTCGGTGAGGTTTTCGAAGGTGGAATTTTGCCTGATCACCGGACTGCGGTTTGGAGTTGTACCAGAGACCACAATGTATGCAGCAGTGGAGAATGGCATACATGAGCGGTACTTTCCTGGAGCCGAGGAGGTGTCGCTGGAGCAGATTAGGGGTGTTGTCACCGGCACAGATTTCGGACAGGCGTACGATGCTGTCAAGCTCTGCCTCTTATATATGCTGAACTGGATACTGATGGGGGTGGATGAGAGATTCAAGATTCCAGTTTGGCAGTTTCGGGTGGTTGAGGACCTAGATGCGTTTGATGCGTTCCCGTGGGGTGCCTACGTGTACAGGCATTCTATTCACTCATTCTATTCACTCATTCAAGCATGCACTTGACAGGCGAAAAGACGGGTTCGAGCGACGCCAACAGGAAAAGGGCGCTGATGTACACAGGGTGGAGACCTACAACATATACGGTCTTTCGCATGCCCTGTTGGTAAGAAGTTCGAACTACAAATTGTACTTTATTGTTGGTGCCCAAAATTGTATGGATACTTATCATACTTATCCATGATGCAGATATTTTATTTGGAGGTGATCCCTGAGTTGGCCAAAGAGGTCGGTGTCCGGAGGGTTACTGATCTGACTCCCCGTATTTTGAAGTGGGAGTTGACCAAACAACCGAAAGGGAAGAAGCTAGCAAAGATTTTCAAAGCCAGGGTATGTATTTATTTTGTTAATGTTTTAATTAGTTAGTATTTGTACAATGACATTGTTCTAACTAATATTTCAGATGCTTACGCTCAAGGAACTGGTGCCGACACCAGCTGAGAGACAAGCAGCGTACTATGCCTGCCTAGACGAGAGGGGTACCATGTATGTAGAAGATGACATGGATGATATGCCGCCTGAGGTCCCTGATCAGACCACCTTAGGCGGGATCAGTGGTACAGACAAGACCATTGACAGTGAGGGATCTGAGCCCGCTGCTGGGGGTTTGAGGCCCAGTGACAGTGAGGGATATCAGACAGACTCTCAACGAGAAAGACATAGGCATAGGCATAGGTGGGTTCGGTTTTCCACCCCCGGACATGGTACATCTGTAAGGGATTCCCGTGGGGGCGTTGGACGTGATGGAAAGGTAAGCTGAAAACAAAGTTAAGTGATTTTTAGTAACACGTGTTGATAGTTTTGTACTAACATTGTAGACATAATTTCAGGCTCTGTGGACTGAAATGTTGAACGATGTGCGTGAAGCCCTCTGAAAGAGTGACGAGGATCGACAACGTCAACACTTGGAGTTGTTGGATATGATCCGAAAGAGTGATGAGGATCGTCAGCAGCAACACCGATTATTACTTGATATGATCCGGGGGCTTCAAGGTTCGATCTTAAGTACACACCGGGATGTCCCCCACCTCCTGATCAATTATTTAGTCCCGGAGGGTCGACTGATAGGTTTACAGAGGGAATAGACACCCAGTCTCAGGGGTCCCCCTACCTCCCATCATATCGATCCCCCCACCTCGCATCACATCATTCCCCCCACCTCCTAGCATATCGATTCAACCACCGCGGTCCCTTCCCCCACCCAGCACGTCCGTGGCATCGGAGAGGTCCCCTCCCCCACCCAGCACGTCAGTCCCGTCGGAGCGGTCCCCTTCCCAACCCAGCACGTCCGTGGCATCGGAGCGGTTCCCTCCCCCACCTAGCACGACCGTGCCGTAGGAGCGATCCCCTCCCCCACCCAGCACGTCCGTGGCGTAGGAGAGGTCCCCTCCCCCACCCAGCACGTCCGTGGCGTCAGAGAGGTCCCTTCCCCCGGTGAAGCGTTTAGGTAAGCACGGATGGCAGTTGGTGAGCCCTTACATAGATCCATGCCGTCAAAAGAGGTTAAAGACACGTCCCGAGTTAGTGGAACACATTTTTGACCCCCACGGACTAGTGGACGGTGACCACCTAGCAGTATACAAGGCCTTCAAGAGGAACATCAACGGGGAACAGTGAGTATAACTTTTTATAATACAAATGGATGTACATTTCTTGTTTATTCTAATTTATGTATAGCTAAGGTAATTCAATCATTATACAGACATGATGTGGACGTGTTGTCACCAGTTACCGCGGGATGGTTCGTGCGTATGCAGTCCAACTTCATGGACTTGGAGGACACGGTACGTACTTATTATATTTCATATTAACTTTTGTGTAAGTATTGTTGAATTGTTAACAAGTACGGTGGTTTTATTGTTGTCAGCATATGGATGCATACCTAAATATTCTACGCAAGAGTCAGCGAGGATTCCACAATGTGTACAACCAGAGGATCAACGTGTTGGATACACAATTTTATGTAAGTAGTTATAACATTTGGGAATCACATCGGATTTTATGCTTCTGTATTAATAACACGCTCTTGTCAATGCTTGTACAGACACTTATGTTGTACATGTGGGAGCGGATGATGCCTCGTGATTCCCACGGTGCTGTGAGCATGGCAAAGTGGAATGTGTTACAGTCCCGATGGTTGGAAGAGGACCTTCTCACGGTCCGTGGAGAAACCACTAGTGGAAACCGCCCATGGCACGAGTTTGACCAAGTAAGTGTTACATGATTGAGATGATTTATAAAAAAATTGTAAGTATATACTCAGCTAACACGACATGCAAACAATTACAGGTGCTGATTCCGTGCAACGTTGGGGCCCAACATTGGCTGGTGGTGAGCGTCGACCTTAGTCACGGGAAGATTGATATTTATGACCCCTGGAGACAGGAAGTCCCGTATCAGATCAGGCACCAGCAGGTCCGACCATTACTGTGGTTTTTACCCTCCATGTTGAGTGACGCAGGGTTCCACACAGCACGGCGTCCTGGGCGTCGGGCTTTCACTCGGGAAAATAAGCCCTTCTCGGTCAGTCTGGTGCATCCTTCTACAGTCCCCCAACAAAAGAAATCGTAAGACATTCTATTTCATTCACGTGTTTACATATTCTTTATGAACGATTTCTAATGGTGTTTTATGTCCCGAATTGTAGAGGTAACTGTGGTCCCTATACTTTGAGAATTATCGAGTACATAGTGGCGAACCGAAGACCTTTTGATTGGTCGGAGGACGACATGGGGATGATTCCAGAAAAAATGGCTGTGGAGATTTTTGCTAACTCCAAGTCCGCCAAGTGATTTTTTGTATATTACCATTGTAGTTGTACACAAACATGTCATTAATTCATGAACATTAATTCGTTCATTATTCATTAATTAATATTATTTCATTAATTAATATTAATTCATTCAATAATAAGTAATTATTGCAATTCAAAATTATTACAATATGATACACTTCCAAAAGTTTTCAATGTGATCAAAAAATTGTTATTCATTCCCTATTAGAGTCAATGTTAGGGCACGTTTGTTTGTTGTGTCCAATTGAATGGGAGATGCTACACTTGCGGCGGTATTCATCGGGAACAACTCTTCTTGTACCTTCATTAATCATCCGTGGATTAGAACATCTCCTGCAATTATGCCCTGGTTGTCCACATCTTCTACATGATTGTGTAGTTGTCCTCTCTGAAGACGAGACATGGCGTCCAGCCCTCCGGCGTCCAGCCCTCCGGCGTCCTGCTTGTCTCCTGGAGTTTGGATTCAAAATCACCCTCTGAGCAATGTCAGATGGCACAACCCAAGTGGAAGGATGGCCCACCGGCATAATAGGAACCAAGTACGCATTAATAAGTGTCTGTGTCTGTGTCTTGTAGTAGTCCGCACACAAAGTTGATCAGTAGGTTTTCAAAGTTGTGAAGTCCAAGTTACAGTAATCTACCGTGCCACCGCAAGGGCGTGAGAACATGGAAAATGATCCATTTGAAATTTGTTACAAGTACAAGTCTTCCGAGCTAAGTCTACAGTCCACTGTTTTCTAGACAGCCTCACCAAAAAAATATTCCAGTCGAATGGATTAATGGTCAAATAACCACACTTCTCCACACGTTTTAAGAGCACAAGATGTGCTGCGTCGGTCAACTGATGACGCATGGTTTGTGCAGCTCTATAGCGATCATGAAACCACCATTGCAGCATATTCCTAATGAACTCAGCCAGAGTCAACATAGGCAGTTGGCGTGCAAATTTGAGGCATGAGTTTATGCATTCTGCAGCATTAGTCGTCATCAACCTATACCTTCTTTTCAGGCAAGGTACACGGGATCACTTGTGTGGAACGGCATCAATGACATAATCATATGCATTCTGGTGCAAGTTTCTTAACTCTTTCATATGCTGGTTATATTCAAACTCGGTGTATGCGCGTGCTGCTTTGTCCATTATTACGGCAACATCCTTCCTATGAAATCACTTTTTGACATTTTTAGCAAAGTGCCAACAACATATGGTATGGGTGGCATAAGGGAACACTTTAGAAATCCCTGCTTCAATGCTTGCATGCCTATCGAAAATGAAAACTAGCTCATCAATACGACCTAGGGCACCCTTCAAGCAATCCAAAAACCATTCCCATGAAAGATTGTTTTCTGAGTCGCCGTACCCAAAAGCAATTGGATATACCTGTTCGTTCCCATCTTGTGTTGTTGCAACAAACATTGTACCCCGGAATCGTCCCTTCAAATGGGTACCATCAACGACAATGACTGAACGCATACATGTTCAGAATCCTCTAAGTGAGGCACCAATCGGCATGAAGAAGTATAGAAATGTATCATCTCCGTTGCACTGTAAGTCAGTGATTGTGCCGGGATTTTGTTGTTCCAAAACGTAACCAAATGATGGAAGCAGTTGGAAGGTTTCCTCATGTGTTCCATATGTCAGTGACAACGCATAATCGAGGGCGGCGTGTGCCTTACTGTACATGATTTGGATTCCATACATTGATTTCATGTCGGCGATTATGTCATTCGGACGCATTAGTCGACCATCTTGTTGTTGAAGTCTAGGTGCAATAACTTCTCCAATTGTGACTGCACTAGCTTGTCGGTGCTGGCGGTGAATTTCCTCTAACGGATAAGTGTGTTCGTTGACAAAACTTCTTACTTGAAAGTATGTGCCTTCATCTCTCCTCACCGCTCTTAACTTCCACGTACAATTTCCCATCAAACAAACTAGATGTAATGTTGTCTTATTGGACCTTTTTACCTTCCACTCGAAGTTCTGCCGTATTGCAAAATGGCCTACTAGTCTCTTCAAATCCTTTTTCGTTGCAAAAAACTGGCATTTATATATCATGCTTGTAGGTTCATCTTCAAACAAGTTCCTGCTTCCACCAATACCAAACGAGTATGATTCTGCTCCTGGAATAACCCATGTTCTTGAATTATTTGAATCATCTGCAGTTCCATTAGCCCTCCTCTCTGAGGTCCCAACTATATCTGGTGCACTGGAACTAAATTTGTGTACATGTCTTACACGTCTTTCCGTTTCGACAGGTTCTGCATCTTCCTGATTGTCCTCTATATTTTCTACAGAATTTAAATTGCCCTCATTATCCACCTCATGATTCACCCCAACATTCAGTGTTGTATTCTCCTCATTGTTGATGTCTTTGTATATCTCATTGTATTGGTGGTTGTACTCTCTACCATTCATCTCAATATGACAACCAAATACATCATCGAATTGAGGTTTCGGTCTATTATCATGGGCGACTACTTCCGGTAGGACAACACATATGTTTTCCCGACCATCAATCCCACTTCTTTCTGTGAACAACTGGTTGCTTCCGCCTGACGATCGAAATTGTTGAGTGTTATCAGGATGAGGGATATCTTTACCAATGACACCTCCCACTGGCCTCTCGATTAGACTAACACATACTTGAGGGATCACCCTATCTTCCCCTAGCATAAACTGAACATCGTCATTTTTTCTTATTAATGTACGACATGTAGTCCCAAGAACAATCGATAGAGACTGTAGCTCAACACTGTATTTGTTCTCATCAAACTTCACAATGGTTTGCACGATCGATACCAGTTCGTCGTAACTCAAATTCTTTGACACATACAAACCTTGGTTATCGGAACCTAAATATCTCTGATTTCCGTCTGGTAATTGCTCCCATCGACTGTTGTAAGATATGACTATTCTCACCCTATCCATTGTCCTGTCAAAACCAACATAAAAAAACATTAATAAGGAAAAAAATATTTCATATTAAATTTACAATTATAAAGGATTAAACAAAAATCAAAAGTGTAAGATATGAAGCTTTTTTAAAAAACTGATCGAGATTTTTTTGTACATGATCGAGCCGTTTTGTACATGACCGAGCTATTTCTAACGGGATCGAGTTTTTTTTGTTCAAGACCGAGCTCTTTTTCTACATAATCGAGCTTTTTAATATATGGCTCGAGCATTTTTTCATATGCCTCGAGCCTATTTGAAAGGGATCGAGCTCTTTTTTTGAGGAATCGAGCTTTTTTGTGAGGGATCGTGCTTTTTTTGTGCGGTATCGAGCCTTTTTCAAAAGGGATCGAACTATTTGTGTGCGGGATCGAGCTATTTGTGTGAGGGATTGAGCTATTTGTGTGAGGGATCGAGCTTTTTTTGGCAGGGATCGAGCTTTTTTTCTGAAGGATCGAGCCTTTTTTGCCAAGGATCGAGCCTTTTCTTTTTGCGTATCCAGCATCTATTTTTGGAATATAGCTTTTTTACAATTTGTTCGAGACTTAGTTTCACATTTCCGAGCTTTTTTACAAATGTTTCGACCTATTTTTAAAACATTTTCACATTGTATGCCCAAGATTATAAACTTCTGTGCACCACTACAACTCAACTCGCCCAAATATATATACAAAAAAATATGCATACATGTTCATTCATTCTTTGTAAAAAGTTTACAACTTCAGGACATCAACATAAAAAAATTCAGACAACATGTTCATAAATGTTCATACAGTGTTATACCACACAGAAATACAATAAAAAATGGAAATGAAGATCAAAAATATTATTTTACCTTCTTGTGCAAAATATGGAATATGTGCAATATTTGGAATACAATAAATCTGGAATGGAGCTCGTTTTGTGAAGAAATAATAGAGTAGGTGATTGATTTTCAGACAACTTTATTAGACGACAACCTTTAAAGAATAAAATATCGATTATTTAAGGGCAATTTCGGTAGCTCACCATAATAGGTGCATTTTAAACTTAACTTATTATAAAGGTGATATCACTGCAATTGAGCAACAAGAAGGTGACATTCCTCACCATTTCCACACACATAAAACTTTCACTATGTTAAATTTCATAATTTTTGAAAAAGTTAAAGCATACCAAATAATTTCCAAAATCATCTTATACAATTGAAATAGACGAATTTCAGCATTATTGGGCTGCCTTGAAAATCCGCCACAAATATTTTTTCTTAACATTTTGGAGCAAAACGAATTTTAAAATACTTTCAAAGATGTCTATTTTAATAATTAGAAAACAAAACACAAAATCATCAATGAAATCTATAATTTCAATTTTGTTTCCATTGCCACGTATGGATTTCATACATATAGTTAATAAAAATCTCTAAAACAATTACGAATAATCTCTAATATCATATAAATAAAACGTAAATCACTAACCCGATTGTTGAAGCTTAAACATCCATTCTCTTTTGTATCTAGGAAAAAATGGCTCTTTCTCTATTTATTCTTCTATTTCTCTCTTTAAAGAATATAAAATGTATATATCCATAACACAAGGTCTGTAACTCTGATTCAATTAAACAAGAAAACTAATAAATACTTCTTACAAGTAAACTCCCTCAATTGGTTTTGGTATTGACTTTAATATTAACAAAAACATTTTATTCTTTTTTTTTCCTTCCAAGGACAATTATGGGTATTGCATTTCTCACCACCTATAAAAATTTCGTCCTCGAAATTTGCATATACCTCAAGCTTCAAAATATTCATATGATAACAATAATCATATCGTGACAACTAGAATCAATACCAAATCATAACCTAGTCTCCAGAATAGACATACTCTGATACCAATTTGTAACACCCTCAAATCTGGGACCCAACGAACCGAGATGCTACATGGTCTGGACCTTACAAAAACCTTAACTTACAATTACCACAACTTATATCATCAATAATGTATCCATAAAATACAACATGTATATCTGATACCATTCATTTTACTAAAATCTCTAGAATCTAACTTAAATACAATATTAACTAATACCAACACTTACAACACATGCACACAAAAAATCTAATTCTTCTGAGCGATACATATCTCCAATATGCTAATATAATCTCCATCACTTCTATGACCAAAAACTCAATCTACAAAATGGTGGTGACGAGGGGTGAGCCGTCAACTCGGTAAGTAAATTCATGCATAATACGTAAAAATAAAATGGCATTTGTAAAACCTTTACCTTTAAAATCTTGACAATAAACATTTCAGGAAATTTAAACAATAAAACATATTATAAAACATGAATTAACATTTTAATACAATATACGTACTCAATATCAATAAAACGGTTGAAACAATACTTTAAAACATCTTCATTCACATTCTTAAATCATAAATCATCTCATTAAATAGGATATACAATATTAAATCAAGAGATTATTATGCATGAGTTTACTTACCGAGTTGACGGCTCACTCCTCGTCACCACCATTTTACAGATTGAGTTTTTGGTCATAGAAGTGATGGAGATTATATTAGCATATTGAAGATATGTATCGCTCGGAAGAATTAGTTTCTTTGTGTGCATGTGTTGTAAGTGTCCAGTATTAGTTAATGTTGTAATTAAGTTGACTCTAGAGATTTTAGTTAAATGAATGGTATCAGATATACATGTATTTTATGGATACATTATTGATGATATAAGTTGTGACTATTGTAAGTTAAGGTTTTTGTTGTTGGGATTATACTCGATAGCAAGAGTGTAATAACGTATTTGATAATATTTTCATATTAACAAAAGTGATTTCTAGTTTAACAATCTTACAACAATTATAGTTTAATTACTGTCAAAAGTAAATAATCATAAGGTCAAAATACTATGAGAAAAGAAAAATTGTCCATACATCTGGATATGTATGAGGTAGACACAATTCTGTAGTTTGTCTTGAATAATATTCACAACTTAAGATAAATGTTGAGCGTCTTTATCAACCTTTATCTTGTCAAAGTTGTAGATTCTTTTACTAACATTTAAGTGGGATCAAATGTATTATGATGAGTCTAAAATCATTAAAGTGTGGTGTCTTTGGGCAAAAGAATCTAGTGCACTAGGTGCATTGAATAGGATCACAGTGAAATACTTTATCTAGAGCAGTCAGTGGATAAAAGTTTTCACTTGAAGACAATCAGAAAGTCTATCTTAATCTTGGGATAAATGATGGACTTATGGTTGCAAGTGTTATCATTTGAGTTATCAATGAGTACCATTATATAGCATAGTCTATCATCGATAGTTTGGTGGTATTCATATGTTAATCGATAGATGACTTCATTTATAGATATGGACATCGTGGCTCCATTTATTAAATGAGAGTAGAATATCATCATATGGATGTTTTGAGGTATTATATATTAAATCTGTAGGGGGAAAAACCACGCGCAGCGGAAGCGTGAGAAAATTTATTAAAAATTAGGGTTTGCGTATAAATAAAAATTTTCGCTTTATAATATCAAGAACCTTAACCCTAGATTCATTGATGTATATAAAAAGTGTTGTACCTTTTTCTCGTGATGATTGAACAAGCGCCGAATTGATTCCGCAATATCTTCCAATCCAATCACGAATGTGAATCACCTAGGAGTGTGGGCTCCCTTTCTTTTAATCGCATACCTGAGGATGGAAACAAATAAAATCTTCTTCTTTGTTAGTTACAATAATCATCCAAGAAGAAAACAAAGAACGGTAGGTCACTTGTGAATTATCAATCAATTTGATTGACACTTGCGTGAACCTTGATTCGACGTTGTACACAAAACCTTTTAATGTAAATGCTACTAGTGTACTATCGAAAACTAAACGTTCTTTCTTCCTTTTCTTCTTTCCCGAATCACACACTATTTCTTAGAGTTGGTCGAATTTTGTCTAGAATAAAATCAGATTTTTCTCCCTCAAAAATCCTATGATGGCCGAATTCTTCTCTTAGAAAAATAAGGCTGGCCAAAATTCTCTATGAATTACCTTAGGCTGGCCGAAATTAACATATATATATGTATATATATATATGTGTGTGTATATATATATGTATATATATATATGTGTGTGTGTGTGTGTATATATATATATATGATCATAAATCTTCTCCTAAGAATGATTTACTTGGTTGGCAAGAATCCTTTCCTTAGGTGAATTTATTTGGTAGTTAAAAATCCTTTTCTAAAAAGAATTCTATCCTCTTATATATATATATGGGCTGACCGAAATCTTAATAGAATTTAATTAGGAGACTTAATCTTTTCCTAATAAGGATTTACTTGGTAGTTAATAATCATTTCCTTGGGTGGATTTACTTGGTGGTTAAGAATCCTTTTCAAAAAGGAATTCTATCCTACACCAAGACTCCTAATCCAACTTAATTGTGTATTTGTAACCATATTAAAGACTTCCTAATTTGATTAGATAAATAATTTCTTTTATTTATCTACTTATTAAATATTGTCTTTAATATTAATTATACTACCAACAATAGTATAATTTTAGGAGACCATCTCCTAATAAGAAAAAGATTTTGACTTTTAATTAAATAATTAATTAATCACCAAATTAGTTAATTTCCATTTAATAAAATAATATAATATAATTAAACTATTCTAAATAGCCTTGCCGCCCAACACATATATGGGCCAATATATTATTTTCTTATTTTATTAAATCCATTTGACATTTATAAAAAGTCCACTTGTGAACTAGACCCATTATTACAAAAAGAAACAAGTCCACATGCCTCAATACAATTCTAGATGGACCCCTAAATTGGTCCGGTAGAATATATCAAGTGATCCATACAAGTTCGTGTGGATTGGGTATCTTGGCCGGCTATCTAGATTTAAGCTCCAATAGACACAACCCAATCACAATCAACAAATGATTCATTTAGGTCCAATCTATTTAATTTTAGTTCATTCCACTAAAGAACTAAAATTGAACTCTTAAATAAAGATATAATAAGTTGATGTTACTCATTCATACCCTAGACAACCTTATTAGAGAAAGTGTATCCTCATGAAGAATATCAATAATCGCCAAGAGCTCATAGACCATCTATAGCTCTTCAAGTTACCATATTCACTCATATGACCACATTTTGAACTTGGATATTTTGACTTGTCCAGAAGCCATGTTTCAATAGACATTATTGAAAACTTAACGTTAAGATTTGATATCCAATACCTTAAAACATCCATATTATGATATTCTACTCTTATTTAATAAATGGAGTCACGATATCCATATCTATAAATAAAGTCCTCTATCGATTAACAAATGAATACCACCAAACTATCGAGGATAGACTATGATGTATAATTGTACTCATTGATAGCTCAAATGATAACACTTGTAACCATAAGTCCATCATTTATCTCAGGATTGAGATAGACTCTCCGATTGTCTTAAAATGAAAACTTTTATCCATTGACGGTTCTAGATAAAGTATTTCATTATGATCCAATTTAATTCACTCAGTGCACTAGATTCTTTTGCCCAAAGACACCACACTTTGATGATTTTAGACTCTTCATAACACATTTGATCCCACTCAAATGCTAGCAAAAGAATCTACAACTTTGACAAGATAAAGACGTCCAACCTTTTATCTTAAGTTATGAATATTATCCAAGACTAACTAAAAAATTGTGTCTACCTCATACATATCTAGATGTATGAACAATTCTTCTTTTATCATAGTCTTTTGACCTTATGATTATTTACTTTTGACAATTATAATAATTAAACTATAAATGCTATAAGATTTGTTAAACTAGAAATCACTTTATTAATATGAATTGTCAAATACATTATTATACTCTTGCTATCGAGCATAATCCCAACAAAATCTTAACATTAAGTTTTCAATAGCGTCTATTAAAATATGGTTTCTGGACAAGTCAAAAAATCCAAGTTCAAAATGTGGTCATATGAGTAAATATGGTAACTAGGAGAGCTAGGGAGGTCTATGAGCTCTTGGCGATTACTGATATTCTTCACGAGGATACACTATCTCCATTAAGATTATCTAGGGTATGAATGAACAATATTAACTTATTCTATCTTTATTTAAGAGTTCAATTTTAGTTATTTAGTGGAATGAACTAAAATTAATAGATCGGACCTAAACGAATCATTTGTTGATTGCGATTATGTTATGTCTATTGGAGCTTAAAATTAGATAGCCCGCTAAGATCCTCAATCCACACGAACTTGCATGAATCACTTGATATATTCTACCGGATCAATTTATCGGTCCATCCAGAATTTTATTAAAGCATGTGGACTTGTTTCTTTTAGTAAAAATGTGTATAGTTCACATGTGGACTTTTTATTTAAATCCAATGGATTTAATAAAATAAGAAAAACAATATTTGGCCTATATATATTGGCTTGGGCGGCTAAGGCTATATATAATAGCTTATTGTATTATTTTTTATTTTATTATTTAATTAAATGGAAGTTAATTAATTTGTTAATTGATTAATTATTTAATTAAAAGTCAAAATCTTTTTTCTAGTAGAAGCAGTTCTCCTACTGTCATATTATTATTGGTAATATGATAAATATCAAATACTATATTGATAAGTAGATAAATAAAAAGAATTTATTTATCTAGTCAAATTAGTAAGTATTTGATTCTATTATGACTCTAATTGACAATGAGTTAAATTAGGGAGTTTTTGATTTAGTTACAATTTAATTATGTTCAATAATTAGTTATTGAATAAATACACTATTTGAGTTGAATTAAGATTCTTGGTGTAAAAAAGAATTCTTCTTAGAAAATGATTCTTTGTCACCAAGTAAATCCACCTAGAGATATGATTCTTACCCACCAAGTAAATCATCTCTAGGAAAGGATTTAAGAAACCTATATATATAGGCAATTTCAGCCAAGGCTATTGATTCCAAGAAGAGGAATTCGGCCAAGCTTAGAATTTTAGTTAGATCGGCCAAGGCAATTTTTGGCTAGAGAAAATTCGGCCAAGGTAATTTTTCTAAGGAGAAAATTCGGTCAAGAGAGAATTTTGAGCGTAGAGAATTTGGTTCTTGCTTTAGATAAATTTGTCCAACTCTTAAGATTGGTGTGTGAAAATTCGGCAAAGAAGAAAAGGAATAAAAAACGTTTTGTTTTCAATAGTGCACTAGTAGCATTTACATTAAAAGGTTTTGTGTACAACATCGAATCAAGGTTCACGTGAGTTGCAATCAAATTGATTGATAATTCACAAGTGACCTAACGTTCTTTGTTTTTCTTATTGGAGGATTATTGTGACTAACAAAGAAATAGATTTTGTTTGTTTCCATCCTCAGGTATACAATTAAAAGAAAGGGAGTCCATATTCCTAGGTGATTCACGTTTGTGATTGGATTGGAAGATCTTGCAGATTTAATTCGACGCTAGCTCAATTGTCACGAGATAAAAGGTATGACACTTTTAATATACGTCAATTAATCTAGGGTTAAGGTTCTTTTTATTAAAAGGATTTTTTAAAAAATATATCAAACCCTAATTTTACGTTTCCGCCGCGTTTTGAACTGATTTTTCCTTACATTTGTAAGATCCGGATCACGCAGCATCTCGGTCCGTTAGGTCCCGGATTTGGGGGAGTTACACAGGTATTCCAAACACAATACAAAATAGCTGATCTGTCATGCCTTATCTCGTCCCGTTCTATCATGTCTTGTCCCATCCAAGTGTCAAATGCACCCTAAATATTAAAAAAAAAAACTGCCCCTTACCCATTCAACTTTCATAGTTACTATATATTACTATATATTACTATATATATATATATATATATATATAAGCAGACACATTAAAAAAAATTCCAACCAAAAAAGACAACGATCTAAAGGATGTTTCAAATGTGGTAAGCACTATGCCAACAAATGCTCAAAATTAAAAAACAAAATTAAGAGTCTGGATATAGATGACAATATTAAAGACAAACTCATCCATGTTCTTTGTAAGAATCTGATTCCAGTATTGGAATATATGATTCCTCTGATTATGAAATTATAATAATAGAAGAATCCTCTGATGAAACCTACTCTAATTCCTCATTAGAAACAAATCCAGACATACAACCTTGTCTTTATAAAGAAATCAATGTCCTTGACCAATATGATTATTCCTTTATAACTAGCATGATAGATAGTATTGAAGGCTCTATTCTCAAAGCAGAACACATTAGACAATTACAACAAAAGATTGTAAGGGAAAACCCCCCACCAAACACAACTACTACTACAACATCTTACAAAGCTAGTGGCCAATTGAATAGTGCCTCTTTTTGCACTCCTGATTTTGAAGAAAATGTTCTAGGACATTTTCAATCCAACACCAGAAAAGTTAGCACTACTAACCCCTAAAAGGAAATCCAGAATATTAAAGAAGAAATAAAAATTATAAAGATTAACATCTAGGAATTACAAATTCATAATAAGAAAAACAACAAATCTACCAAGAATCATACACTTATCAAAACATCACGCTCTAAACGACCAAGTGTTAATAGTTCGGATGATTCTGACACACCCCAATCCGAACCTGATAAATCCGACCAAGACTTAGTCGCAAACCTTATCCAACCAGGAGAAACCATCCACAATTTTACTAAGAAAACTCACAATTTCACCAATATAGTCAAAGAAATTAGAATAAAAAAAAATGGTACATTGAAGTAGACATCAGAATCTCCACAAATTATAACTGTGGGGTTAATGCACTGATTGACACTGGAGTTGATCTAAATTGTATAAAAGAAGCTCTTGTCCCTATAAAATATCTTGAACTGACCATTGAATCTTTATATAGAGCAAATAGACAACAACTAGAAATAGAATACAAACTCACAAATGCTAGAGTCTGTAATGCAGGAATCTGATATACCAATGACTTTCTTATGGTAAAAACCCTATCTCAAAATGTAATTTTAGGATTACCATTTTGATATTTAATATCCCCTTTTAAAGTCACCAATGAAGGGCTTGTCACCAAGTACCTTAAAAAGAAAATCCTTTTCCCTTTTATTTTTCGGTCCTTGTAAAGGACTTAAATACATTAAAAGAAAAATGTGTGCACAAAGATAAATCTATTACTCTAGAGTATTGTATTGCCAACCTTAACAAAAAACAGAACCAATTATCCTTTCTCAAAGAAGACTTAAACTTTGAAAGACAAAAGAAACAACTTGAATATCCTAGCCTTTAAGAAAAAAATTGAAAAATTTAAACAAAAAATAGAAAAAGAAGTCTGCTATTCTATTCCTAATGCTTTTTGGGATAGGAAAAAACATATTGTACTCTTCCTTATAATAAATATTTTTCTGAAAAAGGAATCTCCACAAAAGCTAGACCTATACAAATGACAGCCGAACTAGTTGAATATTGCAAAAAAGAAATACAAGATTTATTATAAAAACAACTCATCAGACCTTCTAAATCCCCTTGGAGTTGTCTAGCTTTCTATGTCCAGAAAAATGCTGAAATAGAAAGAGGAGTTCCTAGACTTGTAATCAATTATAAATCTTTGAAAGATTATCTCCAAGAGGAAATTGTGAGATATATCACCTTTTTTAAGGTGTGTTGTGATGATATCACCATTTTAATAACTTAAGTTTAAAAGGCATCTATTATGGTGAACTGTCCAAATTACCCCTAAACTTTAATTTTTTAAAAGCCCTTTCTAAACTCGTTGGTATCTCCCCAGAAAAGTTGTCTGAAAAACTTGACTCTCTCTCCAGATTCTTAGCAGTAGAAGGTAACAAATATTTATGATCTTCACTTAAATTTCTTTTATGCATTTCAGATATTTTACATTCATTTCTGTGTGGGTTAACAATGTATTCATTCCTCGATATCAATGTATCCATTTCAGATTCTGCACTATAATGTTTTTTTCTTGTGTGACCGAGAATATTTAAAGATGAATCAAGCTTATTTTATATTGGAACGAGCTCTTGTTTAGTTTGAAAAAAGCTCGATTATTTGAAAAAAAAAGCTCGACAAAAAATGCTCGATCCCTTAGGAAAAGTTCTCGATCTCTGGACAAAGGTTCTCGAACCGTTATAAAAGTTCTCGATAATTTGACAAATAATCTCGATCCCTTAAAAACTTTCTCTATCCCTTAGAAAAAGTTCTCGGTTCCATAGAAAAAGTTCTCGGTCCCTTCGAAAATGTTATCGATCCCTTGAGAAAAGTTCTCGATCCCTTGATAAAAGTTCTCGAAAATTTGAAAAATATTCTTGATCCCTTAAAAAAGTTCTCGAACCTTTAGAAATGTTCTCGATCTCTTAGAAAATGTTCTCGTTCTGTTGTTAAAAGTTCTCGACCCCTTGATAAAAGTTCTGGATAATTTGACAAATATTCTCGATCCCTTAAAAAAGTTCTCGAACCGTTAGAAATGTTCTCGATCCCTTAGAAAAAGTTTCCCGTTGACTTGTTGAAAGTTGTCGAGCCGTTGATAAAAGTTCTCGGTCATTTTAACAAATATTCTCGATCCCTTTAAAAAGTTCTCGAACCGTTTGAAATGTTCTCGATCCCTTAGAAAGAGTTCTCGTTCCCTTGTTAAAAGTTCTCGAACCGTTATAAAAAGTTCTCGATAATTTGACAAATATTCTCGATAAAAGTTCTAGAATCGAACCTTTTTAAATTGTTCTCGATCCTTTGTAAATTATTCTCGAACCCTTGAAAAAGTTCTCGATCCCTTATAAAAAGTACTCGATCCATTTGAAAGTTTTGTAATTGTTAGTAATTTTAAAAGTAAATTTTTTTATCTGTTAATAATTGATTGTGATGATGATTTTCACAGGACAATGGATCGGGTTAGATTAATAATATCTTACAATGGTCGATGAGAGCAATTACCTGATGGAAGTCAGAGGTTTCTTGGTTCCGATAACCAATGAATGTATGTGTCCAGAAATATGACTTACGAAGAGCTGGTGTCGATCGTACAAACCGTTGTGAAGTACGATGTGAACAAATACATTGATGATCTACAATCTATATCAATCGTTCCCGGGACAACATGTCGCATATTTATAAGAAATGACGACGATGTTTTGTTTATGCTAGGGGAAGATAGGGTAATCCCTCAAGTATGTGTCAGTTTAATTGAAAGGGCTACATGAGGTGTCATCGGTGAAGAAATCGCTCCTCATGATAACACCCAACAATTTCGATCTTCAGGCGGAAGCAACCATTTGTTCACAGAAAGAAGTGGGATTGACGGTAGGGAAAACCTATGTGGTGTCCCACCGGAAGTAGGCGACCATGGTGATATAGTTGGAGCTCAATTGGACGATGATTTCGGTTGTCAAATTGAATTGAACGCTGGGCAGTACAACCACCAATACAATGAGATATACAATGACATGAACAATGAGTGGAACAATGAACCTCATAACCTACCAATCCATGAGGTGGCTAATGAGGCAAATTTGTATCCGGTACATAATATACCAAACAATGAGAAAGATGAAGAACGGTTCGAAACGGAAAGACGTGCAAGACGTGTCTATAGATGTAGTTTCACTGCAGTAGATATAGCTGGGACATTTGAGGTCCGGCCTGATGTAACTCCAGCTGATTCTGAGAATGCCAGAACGTGGGTTATTCCAGGAGCAGAATCATACACGTTTGGTATGGGTGGAAGTAGGAACTTGGTAGAAGATGAACCTACTAGCATGATATATAAAGGTCAATTTTTTCCTACTAAAAAGGAGTTGAAGAGATTGGCTGGCCATTTTGCAATGCGGCACAACTTCGAGTGGAAGGTGAAAAGGTCGAATAAGACAACATTACATCTAGTTTGTTTGATAGACAACTGTACATGGAAGTTAAGAGCGGTTAGGAGAGATGAAGCTACATACTTTCAAGTGCAGTTGGGAATGAACATGTTTATCCAATTGCTTTTGGGTACGGTGATTCGGAAAACAACCTATCATGGGAGTGGTTTTTGGATTACTTGAAAAGTGCTCTTGGCCATATAGATGACTTGGTTTTCATTTCTGATCGACATGCAAGCATTGAAGCAGGGATTTCTAAAGTGTTCCCTTATGCCACCCATACCATATGTTGCTAGCACTTTTATGAAAATATTAAGAAGAGATATCATAGAAAGGATGTTGCCGCAATAATGGATAAAGCAGCCCGAACGTACACCGAGTTGCAATATAATCGTCACATGGAAGAGTTATGCAACTTGCACCTGAATGCATATGAATATGTAATTGATATCGGTCCACACAAGTGGTCCCGTGTTCACTGCCCTGACAGAAGGTATAGGGTCATGACAACAAATGTTGCAGAATGCAGAAACTCATGCCTTAAATTTGCAAGGCAACTGCCTATGTTGACTTTGGCAGAGTTTATTAGGAATATGCTACAGCGTTGGTTTCACGATTGTCATAGGGCTACACAATCCATGCGTCATCAGTTGACCGACGCAACACATCTTGTGATCCTCAAACGTGTAGAAAAGTGTAATTTTATGACCGTTAATCCTGTTGATTGGAACATATTTTCGGTGAAATGGGCTGAAAAACAGTGGACCGTTGACTTAGCCTGGAAGACCTGCACATGTAACAAATTCCAAATAGACCTTCTTCCATGTTCTCACGCTCTCGTTGCCGCAAGGTACATCATACAATTTTATGTACGGTTAATATTACTTAAACATCATACAATTTTATCATCGTTTTCAATGTTTTTACAGGTACCGAAACATGGATTTCACATCCCTCTGTGCGGACTACTACAAGCGACAAACACCTATTGATGCGTACTCGGTTCCTATTATACCGGTTGGACATCCTTCCACTTGGATTGTGCCATCTGACATCGTTGAGAGAGTCGTTTTGAATCTAAGCTCTAGGAGACAAGCAGGCCGCCCGAGGGCTTCACGCCGTATCTCGTCTTCGGAGAGAACATCCACACAGAATTGTAGACGATGTTGACAACCAGAGAATAATTCGAGGAGATGTTCTAACCCAACTTTTACTGATGAGATTCGAGCAGAGTCATTCCTGAGGAATACAAACGCAAGTGTAGTATCTGCTATACTGTTGGTCACAACAGACAGACGTGCCCTACTAGAGACGGTGTGACCGTGGAATGAATTGAGGCGTTATCATGATGACATTGTTATAATTTGAACTCGTATGACTTGTTAAGTAACTGAAATGCAATTGTATTTAAATATGATTTGTATATATACAAATGTTAAAAATTTTATACAAAAGAATTGGTAAATATACAAAACTGTTGGTACATATATAAAAGAATTTGTAAATATACAAAGTAATTGGAACATATAAACACAGAATTGGTACGTATACACATGAATTACTACAGAAATCTATACGGGCCTGGAGTTTGTAAATATTTCAACCGCCATATTCTCCCGAATGATCCCCATATCGTCTTCAGACCAATCGAAATCTTTTGTGTTCACCAGTATGTACTCGATCAATCTCAACGTGTGGGGACCACAGTTACCCCTGAAGTTGGACACATTAACAAGTGTTAATAAAACATTAGGTTTATGCTAATACAATCTTAAAGTGACTATTACGTAATGTCTTACGATTGCTTCTGCCGGGGGATATGTTTTCCCGACACGACGCTAACATCAAAGGGCTTACTTGTCTTCTCAAATTTCAACAGTCCTGCCGCTTGTTCAGTATGAAACCCGTCCTGATGCAACATTGAGGGCACAAAGTAGCACAACGGGGCTACCTGCTGCTTTTGGATATGAGCTTGGACCTTCTGTCTCCAGGGGTCGACTATGAACATTTTCCCGCATGTGAGGTCCACAGTCACCAGCAGCCAATGTTGGCGCCCAATGTTGCACGTTATCAGGACCTAAAAACGTCAACAACAGGTGTTAGGATGTATAAAGCCATTTATATATACAATTGCAAACCATGTCAAGTAACACTTACCATGTCAACCTCGTGCCACAGAAGACATCCAATCGGGGCACCACCAAGGACCGTTGTGAGGTCATCATCCTTCCACCAAGATCTCAAAACACTCCAACGGCTCGGGGTGATATGCCCGCGAGAATCGTGAGGCATCATTTTCCTGTACTGGTGCTCCAGAAAGAACTGTAGAAACAAAAACACAATTTTTTTTCCATACACACATAAAATAACGCGTTATCATTATTAATTTCAGTACTTACAAAAAATTATGAGTCCAATATGTTAACCATTTGACTATACACATTCGGGAATGCCCGTTGACGCCTCCGAAGAATATGGAGGTACGTGTCCATATACTGGGAATATAAATACGTAAAGAAATGTTAGGATGCTTACACATATAAAACAAATATTGAAATAATGATTTACAGTCCCACATACCTCATCATCAACATCAGTGAAGTTGGTCTGCAACCGATGGAACCATGCAGCATCAACAGGCTCCAGCAAATCAACATCACGTTTGCATTAATGTTCCAATAGCTACACATTTATATAATGCATTACAAGAAAATAGGCCACCTAAATAACAATGAATTTTACTTACAGTTCCTCGTTTACGTTCTTCTTGTAGGCTCGGTACGCCTTCAACTGGTCACCGACCACCAGTCCCTAGGGACTAAATACGTGGTCAGGTCCCTCTACTATTACCCTCACCCTCTTAGGTCGGTACGGATCTGTGTACGGGCTAACCAACTGCCAATTGCGCTTCAGTACACGTCTGTACTGTCGAACTCCCCCCGACGAGGTGTACTGAGATGAGGATGAGGGAGGGGGAGCCTGCTGCTCTAGGGGAGATGGAGGGAGAGCCTACTGCTCGCTAGGAGGTGGAGGGGGAACCTGCAGCTCAGTCAGAGGTGAAGGGGGAGGGGAAGCCTGCTGCTCAGACGTCGGTGGTCGGGAGTCTGCTGTTCGCTAGGAGGTAACGGGGAAGCCTGCTACTCGGACGTCGGTGGAGCCTGCTGCTAGCTAGAAGGTGGCGGGGGAGCCTGCTGCTGACTAGTCGGTGGAGGGGGAGCCTACTCCTCGCTAGGAGGTGACGGGGGAGCCTGCGAATCGCTCTGAGCGGGAGGGGAAGCCTACGAATGGCTCTGAGTGAGAGGGGGGCCGGTTGCTCGCTCAAAGGGGGATGGGGAGGGGGAGGGGGAGGGGGAGACTGAGCCCTACTATCCAGAAATGCCCCTCCGGTATGTGGATCCTCTGTATGGGTCCTGAAGCCCTGAAGCCCCCCAATTAATGCAAGCAACTCCCTATGTTGTTGCTGTCGATCCTCCTCGCTCTTCCGGAACAAATCGAGCAAATCCCGGTGCTGTTGTTGTCGATCCTCATCACTCTTCCGGATGGCTTCACGCAACTCCTTCTAGTAATGTTTTAAACAGGCCTAAAATCATACAACTTTGTTAATACGAAAACAATCAACACTCTTGTTAATAAAAAGAAAACTATCATCTTAACTTACCTCCCCATCAAGTCGAACACCTGCACGGGAATCCCCTGTAGCGGAACCAGTTCCTGGGGTGGTAAACCAAACCTGCCTTACTCGCCAAGGAGACGGCTCAGATTCGCCAGTGTCCATGCCTTTGAAATCTGGACCTGTAGGGTCTGAAGCCTCCGTCTCAGTATACCTCTCACCCTCACCCTCCTCCTCGGGATGAACTGCACTTGTAGTCGGCTCAGGGAAAGTAGAAAGGTGAACCCTGTAGTCCTGCACATACGGGCTCCCCCCTCACTTAGGCCTGTAAAGTACGGGGTCACCGCCTTAGCTGTTGTGGGCACGATTTCCGTTCTCGTCGACATCTGAAAGCGTAGTTAGATTAATTTCATTGTTACTTATCGTAAGTAATATAAATTACTTAACAACAAAATAAATTACCCTAGCACTAAAAATCTTCTCCAGCTTCTTCCCTCTAGGTTGTTTGATCAACTCCCACTTCAACAACCGATGGGAAATATTTGTAACCCTTCAAGTCCCGAAAACGACGCCCAGTTAAAGGATCACCTCAAAAGCGAATATCTGCATCAAAGATACGTACAGTTATAATCCAAAACAATTTTGGATTAAAAATTAAATGTACATGTTGGAAATCAAATTTCTTACCAAAAGAGTGTGTGATAGACCGTAGATGTTGTACCCCTCCACGGAATGTCCAACATCGCCCTGTGACTATTACCGTCTCTCCTCACGACGTCGCGGTAAGGCATGCTTGAAGGAAAATATAGAATGCCTATAGACGTGGGCACCCCACGGGAAGGCATTGAGGTCCTCTACCAACCGAAACTGCCAAACTGGAATCTTCAATCTCTCGTCCACCCCCATCAGTATCTAGTTCAACATGTAAAAAAGGCACAACTTTACAACATCGTACGCCTGTTGAAACTCTCCATAGGTAAGAACAACCCTCAAGTCATCCAACGATACCTCATCATGTCCAGAAAAGTACCGTTGATGTATGTCATTCTCAACTGCAACATACATACTCGTGTCCGGTATGACTCCAAAACTTAATCCGGTGATGAGGCTAAATTCCACCTTCAAAAACCTCACCACATGGTTCCCTAACAAGAACCGCATCTCATCTGTCGGCCCGTCATGGTCCAACTCCCGCAACAGCAACTGATGAATAACACCACCTGAAAACTTCAGCTCCCGGTGCATCGACATGAAATGCCCAAAATAGGAGGCCATGAACCGACGTCGATCCACAACAACAAACTCTTCAGGGACCCGATTAAGTGCATCATCTATACGGGCGAGGGCATCAAAATGGTCGTGTCGAGTCAATTTTCCCTTGAACCAATCTCCCTCTGCAGTTTTAAGCAATTCCTTCATACTGCTCGTCATCTGCAATGTCACAGAAACAGTACATCAGTAAACTGCACAAAAATTAGAAAATATTCTCAATCGTTTGAAACAAATTCTCGATACTTTTAAAATATTCTCGATCCTTTGAAAAAGTTCTCGATTTGTTTAAAAAGTTCTCGATCATTTGCAAATAGGATCGATCCTTTGTAAAACCTCTCGATTCATTGAAAAAACTTCTCGATCATTTGAAAAAGTTCTCGACCCTTTGAAAAACATTCTCGATCGATAGAAAATATTATCGATCCTTTGAAAATACTCTGGATCCTTTGAAAAACCTCTCGATTCTTTGAAAAATCTTCTCGATCAATTTAAAAAATCTCGACCCTTTGAAAATATTCTCGAACCTTTGAAAATTGTCTCGATCCTTTGAAAAACCTCTCGATTCTTTGAAAAATCTTCTCGATCATTTTCTAAAAACAGGACCCTTTAAAAAACATTCTCGATCGTTTGAAAACATTCTCGATCGTTTGAAAACATTCTCGATCGTTTGAAAATAGTCTCGATACTTTGACAAACCTCTCGATTCTTTGAAAAATCTTCTCGATTCGATGACAAATCTTCTCGATTTGATGACAAATCTTCTCGATTCGATCATTTTAAAAAATCTCGATCCTTTGAAAAACATTCTCGATTGTTATCATAATATTCTCGATCGTTTTAAAAAATTCTCGATCCTTTCAAAATAGTCTCGATCCTTTGAAAAACCTCTCGATTCTATGAAAAATATTTTTGATCATTTAACAAAAGCTCGATCACTTTGAAAAACATTCTCGATCACTTTGAAAAACCTCTCGAATCTTTCTAAAAAAATTCCTCGATCGCGCTTGAAATATTCTCGATTTATTTTTATTTCAAAACAAAAATTGCTCGATACCAGATTATTGAACCTCATTTCAAACCCAAACCAAAACCACAACCAGTGTCAACCCTAATCTACAATTTCAATCAACATAACAAATCTAAAATGCAATGATAAGTTATGAACAACAAATAGATAAATAAAGCAAACTGAACTTACCTCTGTCATCGCTGCGAAATGTACTGTATTGTCATTCTGGTCAATAAGCTGTCTATTTGCTCACCGTCGATTTCGTTGTCGTCGATTTCTTTCTCACTGTTGCTTTTCTCAGACTCACAAAACGACAACTTTTCTCTCTTTTCCAATTTTGTCGGGGTATTCTCGTCTCTTTACGTTAAATGGTGCATTTTAAACTTACATGACTAAATTGGTGATATTTGCACAACACCCCTCTCAAATAGTGCCATTTATTTTTCGAGCCCTTATCTCCAATGGATAAGATATCAAATTCCTAATAAATCTGACTTATTAAAAAGACTTTACAATTATATCATATTTTCAAAATTTGATATAAAATCAGGATTTTAGCAAATTCAGATTGTTGAACAAGACCGGTATAAGATAACATTCACTATCCATTTTGGACAATATGAATGGAACATCATGCATTTTGGTCTTAAAAATGTTCCTAGTGAATTCCAATGTATTATAAATGAAATTTTCAATCCTTATACTGGATTTTCCTTAGTATATATTGATGATGTGTTTTATATTCCAACAATATTGACCAACATTGGAAACATCTTGACATATTTCTTTGAACTATCAAACACCAAGGTCTAGTTATTTCTGTCCCAAAAATCAATTTATTTCAAACACATATCTGATTCTTAGGTCATAATATCAAAAGAGGAACTATTATTCCTATCTAAAGAAGTCTTGATTTTGTTGATAAATTTACTAATGAAATTAAAGACAAAAAACAATTGCAAAGTTTCCTGAGATTTTAAATTATATTGCAAAATTTTACAAAGTATTACGTATTATCTGCAAACCCCATTTTCAAAGAATAAAACAAATCCTTTACCTTGGACAAAAGAACATACTTCTATTGTCCGACAAGTAAAACAACATGTTAAACGACTACCATGTATGTTCATTTGTCACCTTACTGCCCCTAAAATTGTTGAAACAAATCCTTCTGAATTAGGGTATGAAGGCAATATAAAACAAGTTATTAATGACAAAGAATGCGTAGTCCGATATGTCTCAGGTTCATGGAATGAAACCAAACAGAAATATTCCACAGTCAAAAAAGAAATTTTAGCTATTGTTTTGACCGTACAAAAATTACAAGATGACCTTATTAACTAACAATTTGTTTTACAGGTTGATTGTCAATTTGCAAATTTTATTTTGAAAAAAGATGTCAAGAATCTTGCATCCAAACAAATCTTTACCAGATGACAAACATTATTATCTGCTTTTGATTTTACTATTGAATATATCAATATCAAAGGATCTGACAATAGCCTTCCAGCTTTTCTTACTATAAAATTTTTACAGGGGAAGAACCATGGGTAGCAGCCGTGGAGACAGAGGTGGCCGAGGTATTAGGCCACCACTATCATCGGGCAGCAAGCCTAGTACTAATGATGACTTATTAATGACTTATAATACTCCCCCCATAAAGACAAATATACTTTATTTTTGATATCTCAACCCAATACTCCATAGACTCATCTTATTACAGGTCCATCATCCAGTCATAGCCTATCAAGCCAATTACAAGTATCCAATAGCTTTTCCCTTTTAAAAGCTAAAAGCACTTCCTTTAAAACTATTACCTCTGCCCATATAAGCCCACATTATGTTAAACAAGAAAATTTGATCGTTCAAAAATCAGACAAACAAGTAGCCTTCCCTACTTTTTCCAAGATCAATCACCAAACTTATCCATATGTGATCAAACCCTTTTGACTGATTTTTCACGGTGGAAACACCACTATCACTTGACCATTATTTCAAGGAACCCAAGAAACTTGCGGATGATCTCATTGATCCCTTGTTTTGTACGATTTCTAAAGACATATCAAAAAGACATATATTCTATGAATTTATTTTGGTCGATACTGATTCCATTTTTATATCAGATGTTTTCGACAATATCGACAAAGAAAATTTGGTTTTCGAAAAATCAAACTTTACAAAATTATTACTTTAGACTAATGGGGTAGTAATCCCAACAAGAAAAATATTTTTTTCTAGAATTTTTCATGTGTCTAAATTTTCTTATTGGGATTATATTGATGACTGGACAAACTTTTTATATGGCCATAATCCTGGCAACTCTTTGTCCTGGTTCATCTATTTTGACAAAAAATTCCCACTTTGAATCCGCTTCTGGTTTCTTGAATGGTGGGACAAGTATGATCAAACTATTGATTCTCTCCCTCAACTTATCAAAAAGGGTTATGGCTATTGGGCTGCATACCTATCAAAACCATATGAATCGGACTTCATCCCTGATTTATTACTTTTCTTCAAACATTCCAATATGACTTGGATTCTCATGTTAGAGTATGCCATCAATGACAAGCTCATTGGAAATGTCAACATTCCATATTTTGGAAGACAAACGAAGATTAAATGGTGGAGTGATATGAACCTAGCCGAACATGGTAGGGATAGGGTTGTAAAATGATTTTATCTAATATAATGAAAGCAGTACATTTTGTAACATTATCTTCATCATCAGAGTCCTCACTTTGTATTTCAATTTCAAAATGTCTGGAAGGAGGATATACTTGTTTTACTTCTCCTTTACGGGTTTTATAGGTTCTGATGAAGGAATAAAATATCGGTATCGGTATCTATATCGGGCTTCTAAATTTATGGATATATCGGGGATATTATCGATATCGGTGGATATTCTGTAAAAAATTAAAAAAATGTTGGATATTTACATCTAAAATTAGAATTTTTTTGTGAAATTTTAGGACAAGCTTAAGCAAGTAATTATACATCAAATGAATCATATTTTAACGATAAGCTAGCATAGTTATGAGTTTATAATAAGTTATAACATAGATATAGTATGTATTTAATTTTTAAAATTGAGTATTTAATAGAATAATATTTTGTTTCACTTTTACAATATTATATACAATATAAAGAGATTAAATACTTAATAAACGAAATTATCATTAATATATATATATATATATATATATATATATAGTTCCATATTTCCAAGATTCTATCATAAATCATAATCCATACATAATAATACATTGCAAGTCTGAAATTAAAAAAAAAAAAAAAGAATTTCTTGCTGGTTCAAATACATAAGATACATTTCTATCTTGATTCGAACAATAATTTTCTCAGAAAAACGTGCTTGTATAGTGTTTAAGGTAGTTATTAATATGTCACGTGTATGTTGCTTGATCTCTTCCAACTGATCCATGAATTGGGTAGTTTGGATTTACCCAACTTGATAGATATTGTTTATCTGTATGCATAGGTATTGCATATGACATTTGTGAAGAAGGATAATCAAATATATTGCAACCACCATAACTACCATAATATGGTACATGAGAACCTGACCTTGTCTGCGGATCACCCAAAAAACTATTTTCCGTGTCTAAACTCATTGAGGAGGGAGTCATAGTCAAAGAATCTTCATCAATTTGACTTGTTCCTCCATGTTGTCCACCACGATTATGATCAAAATTACCTACATAAGCATCCCAACCTGCCGCACTAGCATTCTAACATGTTGCACTAGCATCCTAACCTCTGGCACGAATATCCCAACTTGTTGCACCAACATTACAACCTCCTGCACCAGAATCCAACCTCTTACCTCATCCCAACCATCCCAATCATCTCCATCATCTTTTCCTCCACTATTTCCATCCCATCAGAGGTATGTTGGTCATCGGAAGAGCTGGAAATAATAACTCCACAATCTACACCAACTTCTTATCTAATAACTTGTTAAACATCTATTCCCATGTCTCGAGCGTGAGAAACAATATGTGGATCATGATTTCCTTCATCATCATCCAAGGAGGAAGGTCTAACCCAAACAAAAATAGGATTCTCATTATCGTCTCCTGCTTCAGCGGCTACTTGAAATAGATCTATAAAATTAGTTTTATTTACTTTATCTTTTTCAGCTGTCATATCTCTAAGTTTCAACTTTATATTGTAATAACAATAAAAAAGTTGTGCAAGCTTAGAATAGGCAATACGGTTCCTTTGTTTTGTGTGGATTAAGCAAATGTGGACTAATTTCTTTCACATACAGAAGATGATGATGATATAATGTTTAGAACATATTTACTCCATCTTTGTTGTTCTACTGCATCTTTCATCACACGCATTAACTATACACGATAGGCATAGTGGGTACAACTTCTGTATCAACCAATCTCAGAACATGGTACATTGGCCCATATATTTTAACTACATAAGTCACATTATCCCAAAACTGTAAATCTAAAATACAATGTTCTATTCTTTTTCCATTTGCTATTCGACTCAATCGATTTGAAGCCCATACATCACTGATAAATAATTGTTTCAAATTTGCCTTTTTTTTCAAAAGACTATCAAGAGCAATATGATTGGTCGCAAATCGAGTTGCACCAGGTCGCACTATCTTCCCTTTACAAACCTCCCTCATTTGCAATAGAAACAATTGTGGATTTTTACACATTTTGTACAAAACACTTTTGAGATTCCTTTATTTGGAATGTCGGCACAAAGTTACAAAAAAAAAAACAATTTTACATATTTATAAATTGATTGTACACATTTAATATTATTTGGAATTATATTTACACATTTGAGTCACGAATATTTTTTTTATTGCTTTCATAAAGTTTTACATATTTTACACGTCCACTCTTTGATTCTTTGTCCAATTTTACTTCAAGTCCTTAATAATTTTACTATTAACTATTATATTAGAAATTTTTATAAATTTGTTAATGCTTCTTCTAAAATAATTTTCAATATAAATTATTTTAACAATAATTTAATTATTTAAGATTAAAAAAATATTTTAATAATATGCAACATATCCATGGACTTTCGGGGTGAAATTCGTAAAATTTTAGGAATATCAGGATACTTCGGGAATATCGAGAAATTTTTACGGATATTTCGAAATCGACTGATATTCTACAGGACATTGGATATTTGCCTGTTTCGATATCGGTCCCTCCAAAATACGGATATCGGTGGATATTTCGGTATATCTATCGATTTTCAGATCCCTGATTCTGATATTAGGTTGGTCAAGACCAATGCATTGTTTCTTAATATGTTTTCTATTAACATACCATTTGAAAATGCTATTTCTTTATTGAGTTTTTTAATGCTTTGTATCCATCTATTATGGAATTGTTTCGTTTCTTATCATGGTAATTTATTTCATATTTTTCTTTCATGTCTTGGTTATTAGGAGAATGATATTCTGATAAAAGAAAGTCATAGTCAATATTGGTTTCTCTATCAAGGACATTAATGGTTCTTATAGGAGGTTCTGGATCAGGAATTTTAGTTAACACTTGAGGAGTAGGGGAAGTTTGTCCTACATTGTCATAACTATGGATGGGTTAAGCAACTTATTCAGGTGTTTTATGTATACTGGTAACATGAGTGGGAATTTCAATGGTAGTAGGGCACCTACATCTGGGGACAATATTTATTGGTTTGAAAGTTTCACTGAAGCCTGGTTTATATTGGTCAGCTAAACTAGGAACTTGGTTCAAGTTTGGTACCAGGTTAGGGATTTGTTGTCTAATACTTAGTCTTGATAGGCTGGATAAAGAATGTCCTGCCATCTAGAAATCATCTATGGATTTAGAGGTACTAGGTCCTCTGTAAGATCTATCCCTTCTAAAGGATATTCTTAGAGTCTCATCTTGTTCGTCTATATAGTCATTGAGGTTTCTCATATGAGGTTTATAACAAGGTTGGTCAACTTTTTCCTTGACCCAATCTTTAGGGAAGTTGATATCTTCCCATCTGACTGGTGTGGGAACGAGAACATTGACAGAAGGAGAGGCACTAAAGCAGATGGTATGTCTTGCTGGGATGGTGGGAGGTATAAAATTGACTATTAGATCAGAAGTTAGGACACGATAGTGAACTCGGTAAACTAGTTTATAAGGACTTTATTTTTCAAGAAATTGGTAATTATGGGTCTGTGTGTCAATTACAAGGCATTTTTCTTTATGTTCGTCTATGAAATTTGGATAGCATTGGAAATATATAGGGTCATAGGTAAGAGTCGTCTCAGCCATTCCAAGAATGGATTCTTTATAGTCAGTTATCCTTTTGTCACGCAGAACAATTAATAGGGAATTATGGAGGCTGATTTTTGATAAAGGTTTGATACTAATTACCAACTTGCACACTTCCTATGTGCATGTCATTATAACCAATTTTGTTGCAATGGTTCATGTTGTTTTTATTTAATAGATTAGTGGAAAAGGTGTTGCGATGGAATTTGACATTGATTTCTGTAGTCTTTCGTCCAATAAGAGTTCTAAAATCTAGAAGTCTTCGTTTATAGATGTTATATTGTTGGATATTAGGCAATTGCCAATTGACTAAGTCTTTGTCATTCCAATTAGCCTCATAGATTGCCACATATTATCCTAATGCACTATTCTCATCACCGGGATCTATCCCAGCTTTAGAACAACTTGCAGACATGATAGAGAAATAATAGTCACAATACTACCTAGGTTTTAACTCACAGCCTGTCTATGAGATTTACAGAATGCCAACGCTCTCCTAGCTTGCGGCTAACAAACCCTATGATTACTGAATTTTGCACTTAGAAAGTATATTAACTATTTCCTTCTCCGACAAGTCTCAAGGCTCTGATGCCAAAGCGTAGTACTAACAAATAGAATAAAATGCAGAGACCAAAATATAGAAAACTAATTAACATAAAAGGAAATGCACGAAATAGTTACAATAAAAGAAAATAATGTCTTTCAACAATGAAGATATACAAAATAAGTCACACAATTTTATTGAGGATTCAGAAATTTTACAAGAGAGAGAAAGAGAGAGAGAGAGAGAGGAAAGATTACAAAAGCTTATAAATAAAGCTTTGAAACTCTAAAACTGAACCTGAAAAATCAAAATGTATGAGCTTTCCTTATATAGAGAGAAGGAATTAGCTCGACATAGACAAGCATTAGTTAAATGACTCTAGTCAAGCTGGCCCTGATTAGTCTTTAATAATTACATATAATAATGTGAAACTTTTGCTATTTTGAAATAGTAGATTGTCTCCTTAAAGTAGTTTGTTCGCATCTGTCGACAGTAGAACAATAGATGGGGATGTCTTGTCTGTTTATACCGATGATGGAAAAGTAGAATGAGATGATAAGTCTAGGACATAATAATGATGTTGTGTGGATAACAGGTGTCCGGTGAAGTTCACGAGGCTAAAGATGCTAAAAAGGTGATAAGTCATTACTAAAATATTATGTGGGGTCTTCATTATCAAAATCATCTTCATCTTTATCTTGATTGTCTGGTCCTGGATCTCATTGAGACATATTTGCCATAATTTTCTTCATTTCTTCAGCTATTTTTAATAATTCATCAGGAGTACTGACAACAACAATCTTGGCATGATTATGAGATTTGACCATTAAAATTTGAGATTGGTTAGAAGATTTGTTACAGAAGGTTGGATTTTCGAAAAACCATTTCGCAACCCTATCCCTACCATGTTCGGCTAGGTTCATACCCCTCCACCATTTAATATTCGTTTGTCTTCCAAAATATGGAATGTTGACATTTCCAATGAGTTTGTCATTGATGGCATACTCTAACAAGAGAATACATATCAGATTGAAATGTTTGAAGAAAAGTAATAAGTTAGGGATGAAGTCCCATTCCAATGCTTTTGATAGGTATGCAGTCCAATAACCATAACCCTCTTTGACAAGTTGAGGGAGAAAATCAATAGTTGGATCATAGTTGTCCCACCATTCAAGAAACCAGAAGGGGATTTGAAGTGAGAAGTTTTTGTCAAAATAGATGAACCAGAATAAAGAGTTGCCAGAATTTTGGGCATATAAAAAGTTTGTCCATGCATCAATATAATCCCAGTAAGAAAATTCAGACACATGAAGAAGTCTAGAAAATTTCTTTTTCTTGTTGGGATCACTACCCCATTAGTTTAAAGTAATAATTTTACAAAGTTTGATTTTTTGAAAAAATATTTTTTCTTTATCGATTTTGTCGAAAACATCTGATATAAAAATGGAATAAGTATTGACCAAAATAAATTTATAGAATATATGTCTTTTTGATATGTCTTCAGGAATCCTATAAAACAAAGGATCAATGAAAGCATCCGTAAGTTTCTTGGATTCCTTGAAATAATGGTTAAGTAATATTGGTGTTGCCACCAAGAAAAATCAGTCAAAAAGGGTTTGATCACATATGGATAAGTCTGGTGATTGATCTTGGGAATAGTAGAGGAGACTACTTATTTGTTTGATTTTTGAATGATCAGTTTTTCTTGTTTAACAGAATATGGGCTTATATGGGAAGAGGTAATAGTTTTAAAGGAAATGCTTTCAGCTTTCAAAGGGAAAAAGCTATTGGATAATTGTAATTTGCTTGATAGGCTATGACTGGATGATGTGCCTATAATAAGATGAGCCTAAGAAGTATTGGGTTTAGATATCAAAGATAAAACATATTTGTCTTTATGGTTTGGTTTTGGGGGAGTATTATAAGGGGGTGTATTGGTTCAAGATTTTATTAGACAATTTGTGGAAGTAAAAGTCTAGTGGTATTTGATTGTGACTTTTTAACAAGTTAGATGGGTCCGGTGGTATTCGATCAAGACTTTTAAGATTTTTTAAAAAAGTTCATATTGTCTTGTGGTATTAGATATAGACTTTTAAGTTTTTTTTTTAAAAGTCCATATTGTCTTATGGCATTAGATCTAGACTTTCAAGAGGCATCAAATTGTCTGGTGGTATTGGATTGAGATCAAGATTTTTAGGATTTCATGATAAAATAGATTTTTCAGACTTTTTAGTGATATTTATAAATAACTTAAACCAAAAATTGTCTTGTCATCTCCCTCGATACTTTCTAGACTTTTCTCTCTCACTAAAAATCATCTTCAGCTTCCTCAACCATCATACCCCCATCAAATTTTCATCATAAATTTCCAGTTTTCTCAACTTCCATACCTCATCATATCTTTCATACCCTATCAAATCTTCAGCTTAAACGAGTTCTGATCCACGTATGAGTGATTGGTGATTGGTGATTGGAGATAGGAGGGTGGAGTAGTACAAAATTTTTACTTTGTTTTTTTTTTATTTATATATAACTTAAATTTCATAGAACAAATGTTGAATGTGTGTCATCTTTATTATTGTTTATGCTCCTTTGGTAGGTGTAAATAATGATTTATTTATACATAAATTGTAATGACTAGTGTGCATAAAGATATAACTATTATATATATATATATAGTGGTTCTCTAGTAGTAAGTCCTGAAATTATAAGTTAATGACGTTCAATCTCAGCCACACATTCATATTTTGTGTTATATTGGGTGTGAGTATTTGTTAATGTGTGAAGAAAATTGAATACTATAATCGATTATTGAAAATCCATGTTTATAAAAGTCCAAAAAGTCTTGAAATAAAGTCAAGATAATCCTAATTGTCTATAAATAAAGTCCAAAAACTCTTTCAGAATTCTAAAAGTCTAGTCCATATAATCATAATAATAAGTATAATCCTAATTATCTTAATAATCCTAATAGTCTTACAAATCTATAAATTTGTCCATTAAAATCTCAATCCAATACATCCCCAAAGTCATTGATAAGTCATCTATAACTCATCGTTAGTAAATATATATTAGGGTAAATCGTATTTTAGTCTTCGTAGTTTACCTTAATATGTGTTTAGTCCACGGTTTTTTAAAATTATAATTTTTAGTCCTTCTGTGACAGAATCCGTCAAAAGACAGATTCTGTCATGTCAGATGCGTTAAATGACTTCAATGCCCTTGTTACCGTTGGAAAGACCATTTTACCCTTAATAAAAATAAAAATAAATTAATATATATAATAATAAAAAATTAAAATATATAATAATAATAATTATTAAATGAATTAATTTCAAATGGATTTCTCCAGCAAATCTTTTTTTAAAAAAATTCAAAAAATGATTCCATTTTTTTTCAGAAATCATATTAAAAATAAAATCCATCCCCAATTCATCATTATCATCATCATTTTTTTTTCAGAAATCATATCAAACACAAAACTCATCACCAATTCATCTTTATCATCATCAATCAAACACACCAGAATATCCACATTCGACCTCTACCAAACTAAAACCCTATTTATTTTTTTACAGAAATCATATCAACATGAAAACAAAATCCCCAATTCATCATTATCATCATCAATCAAGCACCACCAGAATATTAATCAGTCTCATTAATTACACAAACTAATAACAAATAATCAACAAAACAATCTAAATCTCAAATAAACCAAATCATAAACAACAAAACCCACATAAATCAAACTGCGAAATCAAACTTCAATCATCATCATATTTTTTCTAGAAACCAAATCAAACCACATATCTCTCTCTTCAATCATCGTCATTGTCATCGTCGCGCTTCCATTTGTCATCATCGCTGTTTCCGATCGTCGTTGTCGCTGCTTCCGATCGTCGTCGCTGCCGTCATCGCTTGGATCGGAAGCGAAGGCTGATGATCGATCTACGTAGATCGAACAAACGTCAGTGAGACTGTGGTGAGGTCGTTCGATCTGGACCAGATCTTAGTCAACCCCCGACGGTCTGCCTCGTCACCGTAAAACGCTCGGGTTTCAAGCGAAAACCCACCGGAACAGTGGTATTGACCCCGAGAACGACGATGGGTCGATTAGTGGGCTAAAGGCGGTGTGGATTTGGTTACCGATTCGGTGGATTGGAGGTGGTGAAGGTGTGGGTTTGGCGGCATTGGAGGTGGTGGTGGATTGGAAGTGTGGGTTTGGTGGAGGTTATTAGAAGAAAGAAGAGAGAAAAAAATTTGATGGAGGAGAGGGAGAAAGAGAATGGAATCAAGAAGATGAGAGACAAAAAAAAACTGATGTAAATGTCGTTTGGAGGAGAGAGAATCAGAGAAATAAAAAAATAATAATAATTATTTAATTTAATAATATTTATTTATTTTTTTTAAAATTAATTTATAAATTACTATTATATCCTTTGGTTATATAAAATTCTAGAACATCTGATGTTATTTTATCCTTTTATCTCATTGACTTTTATTGACTTAACGGAACCCTAATATAATTGGACGGTAGGAACTATAATATGTACTGTCAATGAAAGGATTGATTAAAAATTATAATACTAAAAAATTATGGACTAAACACAGACTAAGATAAACTACGTTAAACTGGATAAACTACGTGGAGAAAGATACGATTAACGACAAAGTAACGAGGTAGCATCATTTCTCATGTTTTGGTCCCATTTTCAAATAAAGAGCGCCCTCAAGTCTCAATAATCATTTTCATGCGTTTGTCATCTCCAGACACCACAGCATCACCATTATTTTTTTGAATGGCTGTAGATACGAATTTCGTGTCACTGTTATTAGACAAGGTTAAAGTGGAAGATCCATGGCTTCCTCCTACAACTTGGGAGTCCATACCTTCCCAGTCCGGCCCTCTCTCTCCGACAGTTCCTCCTCCTCCTCCTCCTCTCCTCTCCCACACTTGCTCCGTCTCTGTAACTAAATTCTCTCTGCATTTACATTTATTTGAAACCCTACATGCAGTTTTTTTCTTTTCTTCTGTTTTTAATTTTTTATAATCCATCATAAAACCCTATGTTTGTGTTGTGATTAACGATCGATTTTATCATCTCAGGAGTCGAGTTTGGTGAGGTTAGCATTGAATGCACTGCAAGGAGTGCAATCAGCTCTTATTAGTATCGAAAAGCTCGCTTCTGCATTCTCTTCAGACCCAGCTGATAGGACCTTCCATCGTATTCCCAATTTATGGAATCGCTCTTCAAGCACTTTTGCTTTGGCTAATATTCTCAAATCCCTTGGATCCTCAGGTCTCTTGGTTTTTCTTCTCTTTAAGTTTGTTGATTATTTTAGAGCTTTCAATTTGGATGAACATACTGAATTATCCCAAGAGAAAACTGATCATGACAATGTTGCCAAAGACCGAGACCGCCCTACCTACAGCCTTGTTAATCAGGCATTTGCTGTTGCTGTGGGGAAGGTTTTACAAGGGTATATATGTGCCCTTAACACATTATATGCATCAATACGTTTGAGGCGTTCGCGTTCATCGAAGAGTATCGATGTGCCTTCTGAGGTGGGATGCCTTACAAGCATATTGCATTCAGAAATCACATTATTGGAAGTCTATTTGCACACAAAGGATTTGAGGACTCAAATTGAAGCTCTTGGAAATTTATGCAATCTACATGATTTAGCCCAATGCTTCTCTGAATCTTCTTTCGAAGATCTAGCTGCTAAATCTACAACAGAATTTCATAAGTTTTGTAGAGGTGGAGATCTGCTTACTTATTTGTATACACAACTGCAGGTCAGCTTAATATAATGTTGTTATTCTTATTTTTTCTTTTATCTTTTGATGCGAAACTTAATGATGTTATCTAAGAAATTTCATTTCAATAAATTTTACTTTATATGCTCACTAACCTCTCTGTTATAGTGCCCTTTCACTTGTTATTGCACTGAACATGGTTATTACAAATATTCAAATGAATTTACTTTCAAAAATTGCATTTTTGTCATGTCAAAGGATGCAGGTAGTGACAACTTTTTAATCGTTGCATTCTTTTCTTTCTTATTGGGGCAAACTGTCATGGCATATTATGCTGTCTTGATTAATAGATTCTGGTCATATGGACAATGCTATTAATTGCTTGTAGATATGAGATGTCTCATAAATAAAACTAACAGAACAGAATTGCTTGTGGCTCTGCTGCTGAAAAATTTATACAATTTAACACCTGCAGGTTGCTGATCCCACTCACCGTTCTCTACTTAAGTTTCTATTCACTCGGTCATGTGAACCATATTGTGGGTTTATAAGGTCGTGGATATTCAAAGCTGAGATTAATGATCCTTATAAGGAATTTATCGTAGAATATGCTGACAACTTACCACCTAATCCACATGCTAAAGCTGGCACTTCTATCAACTTCCTGTTGGCAAACATGAGGGTAATGTATTTGCATTTACTTTAAGACAATTGATTCAGAGACAGACTTTAATATGTGAATACCTCAAGTATTTTCTTCTCTTATTTATCCTCATAGTCTGGGACTGTTAACTTCAGGAGCGAAATGGAGTTTCCATTCCTTGTTTCTTGAAGCACTTTTTGATTCCACTTGTCAGGGCGGGTCAGCAGCTTCAAGTTCTAATGAAATTGCTTGAATTGTGTAATTGTGTTTTCTCCGCGGACCATACTTACATCGATTTTCTTCCCTGCTGGAGTGGTTTTTCCAGCAATCATCTGTTTACTGCATCTCCAATTACTTTCAAGAAAGAAAATATAGAAGCCATGGTGATTGCAAGAAATAGTTACTACATAAAGATGCAGGAAAAGCTTGACAATTTTTTGACGAAGTTAGAATTCAATTATCAACAGGTTTGACACTGTTGTAATTCAATTTCTTTATTGCTTCCTTTGATTTCATTCTACATTAGTTAGTAATAATGAATGTGACAACTTTGACCTGTTTAATATCACTTGTCTTGTCATTATTATGATATTATCCATATGTTACATTAATGCAACCCGTCATGATATTGTTGACTAACAAGCAGATAATTACGGATTAATTTTTCAGTTAACCAAAAGAGAAAATTGATTAAAATGTTCTTAGGTGCAAGTGCATAGTACATATCAAGAATTAATCTTTTATGAACCTGAACATTCCAAATACCCTTCATTGTTCTGCTATTCTGATATGCTAAAATGGTTTGATATTTGCCTGCAGTAGTCTGTAAGCTGTTTGTACAGGATTTTTGCTTGACCAAAAGTCTTAATTTTATGTAAGGCTTTTGATAAGTTGTTAGCATATGCAATTTTATCAAATTTCCAGTGTATGTGTATGGAGTGTGCATATGAGCTATCTGTCAGCAACCACTGGAATACGAAACCATCTCAGGTGCCATATCACTTAATAGAGTTAATTCAATGTGAAATATATGGAAAATGGAAGGTAGTTGGTTTTGCATCATTGTCATATTCGTTTAGATAGTCAAACCTCGTGGAAAGCGCTTTGGTATGTTTTACACTACCTAACCTTTATCCTCTGTAATTAGGATCCAGGAATGGTTGCTGAGTAGGAATAGGGTCATTGACTCATTGCATTATCTTTAGGCGACAGACATGTTCTTTTAAAGTAAAGTTATCTTGTTATATTTTACATGATGAATTTCACTTTTCAGGTTGTTCTAGACAGCCCGGAAGCTAGTTTCTTTGAAAATGGAGGGAGCGAAAAAGCGTTTGTTTCATTTGAGTTGAATGACAGGATGATTGATCCTTCTGTAGCTGATGATACAAATGTGTAAACTCTCTCTGTCCCTTTGCCTGTGCTTGCTTGCATGTGCCTGAGCATTTGTGCTGTAACATTCATGCACTGGCATGGTTTACACACGCATGTAAACTGTATTCAACTGTGTGAACGTGTTTAATTTCTCTTAAATAACTTTGTTTCTTGATCATTGACTTGACTCCTCTGCTTCTCAGGGCTGTTGGTGGTAAGGATTTTGATGACTCTAGCATGAATGATGAGTTCTTTTATGCTGTTGATACATCTGAGTCATCTGAATCTTCATCTTTAAGTGGTAATGAAGAGCACCCTGAACCTGAGCAGTTGATTGAGCATCCTAATAGTTTACTTGGGCTTGAACAAAAATATATTTCTGCTTTAACCTTCACCGTGTGTACTCCTACCAACAACTCATTGCAAAAGACTCTGTTGAGTGAAAAATCTTATCATATTGATTGTGAAAGAGCTGATGCATTTGTCCAATTTAAGCATTCTCAGCAAAGAGGAATGGTTTTCAGCAGCATAGATGTGCAGCCAGAGTCAGAAGAGTCAAGATTCTCATGTGGCGATGTTCGGTATACAGATGGCCTACCTGATAACAGCTGGCCGCTTGGTAGCCTTCTGAAAAATCCTTTTTATGTTGGAGGGTACATAAGTGGCCAGGAGTTGCATCCATCTGACTCTGGCGTAAAGGTTTCTAAACCTAATATGGGAGCTTTTAGGGAAAGTATATCATATAATAATAAAACAGTTGGGAGTAACAGTCCTTTAATGAGGTGGATGTCAGGTGAAGATCAGCCTGTAAACAGCTATGCCACTTCAAGTTTCCTTATGAAATTGAAGCTTAATTACAATAACAATATTTTCAGTATGAATCCAATGTTGACCAAAAACGCTTTCTTCCACTTGATGAGCAAGCCTGGAGAAAGATGGAATGCAGACCATGGACAATCATTACCTAGCTTTGACTTTTCTTCTGTAGAAGATCCTTTCAAGGTATCTTTGGAAACGTTAGCAGCTGGTTCTACAGAGGAATTACTTGGGGATTCAAATGTTTCTGCAGTCAGTGTTGGGATGGCCCTCCAAAGTGAACAAGGCTATGATTCAGACGATAACCCAATTGATGATTGCAAAGTTTCTTACGCTTATCCTCCTGTGGACTTGAAGGACCACAATAGAGATGTTGCTTCAACAAATGTTTCTGGTAGAAGTAGTTGGGAGAGCTCACTTTTCCTTTCAAAGAACGTTGAGGATGATAGTGTTGGAGATCTCACACAAAATTTCTTGACCGTCTTTGAGATACCACTTGAGTTTATAATTGACAAATGCTTACTGCAGGAAATCCTGCTACAGTATCCTTTAGCATCTGGCTAGGTTTATTCTGACTATTTTCCCTTTTCTACTTATGTTTGATATTAATGGTTATAGCAAGACTTCGGGATTTTCCTCAATCATGCCTTAGATATAGTGCATTTACCTTCGTAATTATATTTTTGTCTAGTATCAATTTCACTGCAGTAAACACTTTTCACTAATAAGTTAGTTCTGTGCATAGCATGCCTAATAAGAAAATCTGTTGGAATGCTGGGTTTTCTGTATGTTTAATGCATTATGCCTAATTAGAGTTTCAGGTTGGACTCTTATAATTGGACAATTAACCCAATCATTTCCCCCATAAAAAAAGAAAGACTGAAATATGGACTGTCAGGTGATCTGGCTGGTTCGTCTAAGTTTACACTCTAATACCATATCAATCAAACTTGGTTGCACTGTGAGGCTGATTTCTATGAGATCATGTGACCTAATTAGTGCATCCAAGCTTACATTCTAATACCGTATCAATCAAACTTGGTTGCATTATGAGGCCAATTATCTATGAGAATTTTTTGAAAGTGCTTTTTTTAATTGTGGTTAATTATTGAAAGTATGATACCTGCTCAAGATGATGCTATTGAAGAACATTCTTTTATACCTGTTATACTTAACAAAATGTCAGATATAACTATGTCAGTAAGTTGACAATCAAGTTGCTTGAAGAAGGTTTTGATTTGCATGGACATTTGTTGGCTTTGCGGCGGTATCATTTCATGGAATTAGCAGACTGGGCAGATCTTTTTATCATGTCCCTTTGGCATCATGTATTTTTATCTAGTATTCACTCGATGCATTATGATTCTTAAATATTTATTTCATATAATCACAGTTCCTTTACATTGTTTTCATTTATTTGAAACTACAGAAGTGGGGTGTTACTGAGGCAGATCTTAGAGTTTCAGAAATTCAAGGGTTCCTAGAATTGTCAGTGCAGAGGTCGTCGTGTGAGAGAGACCGTTATAAGGACAGGTTATTTGTGTACATGAAAGGACATGAAACCTTGCCTCTTTCGACATCGGCAACTGGTACTGTCTTTTATTGTTATTCCAAACCTTCTGCATGTATTCCTGTTCATTTTTTTTTTTTAAAGTTTGGGCTCGGCATTCTGCGCTCATGTTTTCTTTCCCTTTTGTAATAATTTTCTTAGTTTAATATCATCCTGTTTTTTTATGTTGCTCTCATCAATGATGGCAGGAGTCCGTTCATTTGATTTTTTAGGCTTGGGTTACCGCGTGGATTGGCCAGTCAGTATTGTTTTGACTCCGAGTGCATTGAAAATATATGCTGACATATTTAGTTTTCTAATACAATTGAAGCTCGCTGTATTTTCTGTGAATGATGTATGGTGCTCATTGAAGGTATGGTTTCTCGGTGTTGTCTTATTTCCTTCATATTTTGATAGTAGCCTACCTTGTATCCCCTATATTGTCCTTCCTCGCATAACCTTTAACATTATGCTTTGTGAATTCCCTTGTATCTTTTATTCTTTTCTAAAGAAGGTAGGGCATCACATTGACTTTTCTAAATGTTAAACATAGATCATCATTAATTAGCTACCAACATTCAAACTTCTGCAGGTTCTTATTAGGCTTATATTCTGATCAATTGTTTTGCTTTAAGCTTCCCTCTTTCACTAATTATTTATTTATTTGGTTGTGCATTTCTTCTGAAGTAATTGTTGGATCGCCTATGTTACTTTCATGGTCTTATTCTAACACAATTTTGTTATGTTGCTTAAATCTCCTTTTAGGACACTATGAATCCCTTTTTCATTTTCTCTTCTTGATCCTCTGCTTGGTGGATTTCCCTTTATTTTGTTGCTTGATGGTTCTGCTCTTAAAATGTTCCTTGAAATCTTTTTTTTTTTTTTACTATAAGGGAAGTTAAATTGAATCTGGGCCTCTCTAAGGAATTATTTTCTTTACAGGATTTAATGCACTCAATTAATCAGAACCGTCACTCCACGCAATACAAAAGAGAAGTGGGCCATTTTAATTTATTGGTTAAACTGAGGTAAACTGAGCTATTATTTCTCTTACCTGCATCTTTCACATTATTCATTATTTGTTTTATTACTTCCCAATTACTTTTAAGAAGTAACTTACACTCTAAGAACATCAAATGTTTTTGCATTAATGAAAACCTAAAAAGGTGTCGCTGGTTGTATTTCTAGAGGAGCTGCATACAGTAGTCAAATTTCCATTTTTGGGCCTAGTGTTGTTTTGTGCTTTTGTAGCCTTTTTCCTATCTCTGTCTCCTTCCATTGATATTTTATGAGCATTTAACTCTTAACCCACATAATTCTGTCAGATGCATTACATTTACAATTATTCAATGACAAAATTAGCTGTTATAGAATTTAAAGTAAAGACATCTGTTTACTGGAAAGAAACAAAAAAAAATTGGATGAGATATCATTACATTATATTCCCCTGTAATGAGGTTGACTCGTTTTCCTTGATTTATCCTGGGAACTGGAACTTCTACTCTGTTCTTCTTTCTTTCTCTTCTGGCAGTAAATGCTTTCTTCACCATTGAATGCATGACCTTATCCTACATCTAATTTTATAACTGGATTCTGGTGGAGATGCAATAACGCTTGAAGGCCACTGGCATTTGCAAGCTGGAAGTGCTAGCATGGTCATTGATCAATGTATCATCTGTTATTGGTAGGTTTAGGTTTCTTCAGAGATTGTGATCAATGTATTCTTCTCTCACGCAGAAGATGCTAGTAGGTTTGGTTTTAAACCCAGACAGTTAGATTTGCTAGCACAGTAACTGATCTCTGTATCATTCATTAATTGGTAGGTTTAGGTTTCCTTGGACTCTACTCATTCTCTTCCCTACCCTGAAGATACTCATGGTTTTGGTGAAACCAGTTTTGTATGGTACAGATTTCGTAAGTAGCTTGAATTTCATCATTTGAGACAGGTGTGGAACTATAAGGATTTGGCTTTTCTTTGGATGGAGAGGTGTGTTTAGGGATTTGTTTATTCCATAGAAAATATAAATTGTATAAAATCAATTTTCACCCATTTTGTGGAAGGTATATATGAGTTTGCTAAATATTTCCTAAAAACTAGTCCCAAGTAAAGCTAAACTTGAATTAAGTTGACTAGACTTTTAACCAAATGCTTGAACATCATAATACTTAAAATTAGAGAATTACCCTTGGTTTCAAGATCAGAAAAATACCCCTGGTTAAATGAACTGAATTAATTTTGCAAAGTTTTTGGATTGACATCTGCATCAGGTAATTTGGGTTCTGATTTCTACTATGCATATTGTGGAAAAATGAAAAATAATGAAAGAAAAATCAATTACCAAATCCCAGTTTACATGAAGTTCTCCATTTGCAATGATGTAATTACAACCATTTCATATTTCTATGTTGTATGACAGGCATCGAGTCAATCATTTTGTATCTACATTACAGCAATATGTGCAGTCGCAGTTATCACACGTTTCATGGTGCAGGTTTCTTCATTCCCTTAAGCTGAAGGTTTGTGTACTTCTATAATTTTCCCTTATTTGTTATTCACTTTGTGTATGTATAATCTTGAAAAGTAAATGTAATTAATTTTTGTTCTGTATTGTTCCTCATACCTGTTTGCCTGATAGTTGAATACTTGAATGTCAATGCTTTTGCTGATGTTGAATGTCATATTATACCATGGTTGAGTTCAATGGTAAACTTAATATGCAACATATGAATTAATTTTCCCCTTGACTAAGATGAGTTCCGTCAGTATGTAAATTTTAATATTCATTTAGGTTGAATGAGATGAGCATCAGAAGGATGAAACACCATTGATGGATCATTATCTTCTCATGCAATACCTTACGATTAGTTGCTTTTCATATACCATCTTTCTTCTAATTTTCAAAAATTGTTTCATGTTAATCTTTAGCTTGCCTGTGTGACTGTAGGTCAAAGATATGATGGATCTTGAGTCAGTGCATATGGCATACCTAACTGATTCGTTAGACATGTAAGTTTATGTTTTTGATGCTGTTCAAGGGTTGAGACATCTTTCCCTGTTCTGTTCTATTATTATTATTATTTGCCTTAAAACACGATTCATTGTATACTTGCCTTTGAGAAACAAGAGTGCCTGTGTTGGCTCTAGGTGCCCCAGTGCACTGAAGCTCTTAACTTCAAGATGTTTGTTATAAAATTTATTGGCTTTTGTATAATTATTAGATTATAACTTGTGGCATCAATATATCAAAAGCAAACATTTCAAGCTTAGCAGTGGCCTTTGTCCATCATGGCGGAGGCCAGCCTCCTCCAGTCATGGAGACCACATACATCTTTTCTGTTTTATTCCTCAATTTTCATTTAATCTTAATGTTTATAAATTTGAATTAAATGTTTTTTAATTGGATATATTTGATAATTTTATGGGCCTTACTGTGTAATCTGTGGTCAATTTTTGTGAACTAACGGATTAATTAATGGTCATAATGGCAGAGGAGTGAGTTAACCCTAAAATTTAATGTTAGAACTCTTATATACTAGAAAACAGGCCTTAAACGGCCCTTAACACAGAGATTTACTAAAGGCAAATTCTAATGTGACATTCACGTGCAAAGGGGTTGTGCAAAGGCAAGAACATTGACCCTTTCATACAAAAATTAGGAGACTAGTCTCACTGAATTTAAGTATGATCACTGCTGCAAAGTTTTCCACATCTAGTACCTGCTCTAATTAGATTAATGGATTTGATGGTCTCATATAATGATTGCTGGTTGTCTTTTGGGCACTGTATGAATGTTTAGTAGTGTAATCAGAGTGATAACAGATTATGAAGAGAAATAGAAATAAGTAATATTTCATATATTAAGTTCTAGGTTTTCATACTTGCTTGATCTAGAGTATGTTGCTGAAAAGGTTTTTCAATATGGTTTCTGCGTTGGTGTTTGTTGTAGTACTGCTACAATGTAACATTGGTATTGGGGAGCATATTACTGTAGAACACTAACCAATTTTTTTTTTCTCCAAAAAAATCCATCTTTTCTTTTTTAAATGCAATTTGCTAATTCCAATTTTGGCCTTCCTTTATTATATCATCTTAATTCTTACAGAAAAGTCGATATTACTTTCCAGATGTTTTCTCTCTGATGAAGCGCGATTTGTCACCGGCGTCATAGAGAGCATTTTGCAGTGTGCTCTAGATTTCCGTTCATGTCTTACTAGAGGAACATGGGACATTGAGCTGGATCAAGGTGATTTAATGGAGAAACTTTCTAGAATCAATATATCTCAGGTGATTCTTTTGTTTTTATCCATCTTAATTGCATAACTTAATCACACTCTCATGTTTGAGGCATTCAAATGAAGACAAAATTTGGACAAGGCTTGTTTTGTGTTGTCATTTTAAGGTCTCAGGCTAACATGCTCTACAATTTCATAGTTGGAGACATGGTTTATTCTTGGCTTTTACACCGTTTATATTCAGGTATTTGCTTGTCGTGATGTATCTAAAAAAATACATATGGGATAAACTATCCTAATTATCAAACGAAACGAAGATCCATCTCTGGCTGCTCATTTTCAATGTACATTCTGAAGAAAGATTCATGCCAATTGAGTATACATTGACCCAGTGTTGATATTAAAGAAATTGATTGGGCCGGTTGTATTCTATCATATCTATTATTGTTATCAAATTATTGCTGCATAGTTAAATGATCTCTTAGTTATTAAACTTTTAAAATGGCTTGATGAATGAACAAACCGCTAATGATTTTTATCTACCGAAATGCATTTTTTTTTTCATTTGACAGGTGCATGCCATAAAGCAAAAGTTCGATAAAAGCCTCAAACAACTGCATCTATGCTATCTGAAATCACCTAAACATGGGGAGTTTGGGCTATCACGGTTTTGGGATTATCTCAACTACAATGAATATTACTCGGATGTTGGCAATGAAGTGGGCAGATATGCTTTCTCTGTATAAAGACTTCTTTTCATGCTGATTGTAGATTGGAATCTTATTGATGAATAAGAGCTTCTACAAATCAATGCAGTTAATAACTAGGTGAATTCTTAGAACATCATAGTAGAGTGAAGTCTTATGTCGCCGACGCTCATTGCATTTCTCAGTATCCCCTATTTGGAGATGCTGATTGGCAGATTCTTCTTGTGGTAGGTTTGGGTATGCCAAGTGAGAAGAAATGTAATTCAAATTTTGGTGTTTTGAATATGAAAACAATTGACATCCGTGATCATAAGTTATTGGAAATCGGTGAGTTTGTGTAAAATGTAGTATTTGTTTAAGGAAAATTATCATTCCCACCCCTCTCTTTCTCTAAAACGGAAAGAACGTATTATATCTCCCTTCTCCCTTCTATTACATTTTTTATCTATTAAATGTGTTATATACCTTTATGTTACCTTTGTTTCATATAATTATCATTTTATCTTCAAAATATTTATTAAATAAAAAAATATATTAAATTCAGAAAACAAAAAATAAAATTAAAAAATTAAAAAAAAATGGATTTGCAATATCTAACTCAATGGACGGTGGAGATTTTTTTTATTTTTATTTAAATTTAATAAAAAAAAATTAGAAACAATTTTTTTTTAAATAAGATCCGGATGGTGGATCTCCGGATCTTATTCATCTTCAATAAAAATGAATTTAAAATCTAGATCTCTCGCTCATTCAACTCTCAAATCTAGACCTTAAGCAACTCCAACTCAAACACAAACCCAACTCAACTCCAACTCCAACACCAACACCGATTTGTTTCGTATCTATCACAGTAGCCACCACAACTCCAACTCAAACAACAATCGAAAATACAACACCAATCTCCACCACAACTCCAATTCAAACACAAACTCTAACCTTTGCCACTGCCACCGCAGCTGCTGATACCATCACCCAAACACCACACCTTATCCCGTTGAAATCACAGTAACCACTACCCCTAGCCATTTCGATATCATCTCTCTCTCTCTTGATCGATATCAGCTTTCTCTAGATCTCGTGTCTTTGATTCGGTCGTCGTGGTTTAATAGTGGGTGTGTTTGATCAAGGCAGTGGGTTTCAACGTCGGCGTCGGTGGTGGTAGTTTTGATGATGATGATAGGTTTGGATGAATGGTGGTGGTGGTGATATGACGATGATTATGATGGTGGTAGTGTTGAAGTTTGGATGGGTTTGGATGGGTAGTTTTGATGATGACGATGGGTTTTGATTAATGGTGGTGGTGGTAGTGTTGCGCGAAGACGATCGGAAGCCCGATCGGCGCTCGAACTCACCTGCACAGATAGTCGCGGCGGCGACGATGACCACCCATACCTTTTCTCTCTCTCTCGTCATTTGACAGTGGGTGTTTTATTTGGTTTGGGGGTGGTGGTTGATGGTGTGTTTGTGTGGTGGTTTCAAGATTTAGGTTGAAGAGATAAATTTAGGTTGAAGAATTTGAGAATGATTTGGAAGCTGATGATTATGAATGGTGGAGTGTTTAATCTGATTTGGAAGATGATGGTTATGAATGATTTGGAAGGGTTTGATTATGAATGATTTGGTGTGATTTGGAAGAGATGAATTTAGGTAGAAGAAATTTTTATTTTTATTTTTATTTTTATTCATTAATTTCTTTTTTTTAATAATTATTTTTGTGAGGTAATAAATATGTAGAAAATATATTGAATAAAGATTTTATTATTATTATTATTATTATTATTATTATTAAATAAAAATTAAAAAAGAGATATCTTCGTAGTCCATTTTTAAGATGGACGGTGGAGATCTATCTTTTTTTATTTAATTGTTTTTTATTTTAATTGTTTAGTATCTTCTTAAAAATTTCAAATGGTCAATGACGTTAATGTCTCTCCCATTTAATGGTCAACCGTCCAAATGACTGGAAAAGGTAACAAAAGGGGTGTTTTTAATGTTTTTTTTTTATTTTAAAAAGAAAAATCGGTCTATATAGTTAAATTTTGTCCTCGTCATAACAATAGAGTAAACGTTAAGGTGAAAATGATACTTTTCCATTTGTTTAAGGCTCAAAGGTCGAGGTGTGTAGTTCGAATGAAGTGTGGGATTGTTGTACTTCTTCAAATATGTTGGTTGATATAAAGGTCTTGTTTTTTATTTCTTAGCAGTGTTTATGAAGCAAGAAGTGGATTCTAAATTTCAAATCTTGAACTGGTTTATTGAAATGGAAATTACCATTCAGGACTTTGATAATTCAAAACTCAATCAAATGAAATAATATACCGACAAAGAGCATGTAATTGAAAAATGATCTTGGTAATGGATGATGAAGATCAATTCGTTTTAATGGATATAAGATGGACGGTGGAGATATAAATTTTTTAAATTTATTTTGTTTTTCCTTTTTTGTTTAATGAATTTTGTAATTAGAGGTATTTTTATCCTTTTATTATTTTTAATCGGTCACATGGAGGTTGGGTGAAATTATTACAATAGGATTCGATCCACTTATACGAGAGAGACCTGCTAAGACGTGATAAACCATGAGTTGGGACACTATTTAGATAAAGTAATTAATACAACTTGTTTACTATAGCACTATGAGAGGAGAAGTTCTTGGATGCATCCGATGCATCATGTATCCTCCATCCAGATGTTGCCACATAAACAACTTTGCTCACGTGGCAACATCTGGATGGAGGATGCATGGTGCATCCGGCTGCACCCAAATTTTTGTCCTATGAGAGAGGCCTAAAATTTATTAACTTTATTCCCCACAATCAAAAGCACTTTCCCCACAATCAAATGCATTTACTGAATTTGTAAGAACGTTGATAGCATCATTTTTTTTCCTTTTGTTTTCTTTTAGAAAAACATGCTTTTGCAATGGAATCTTTCGCTTTGCCTATGCGAGAAGTGACCTACTCTCTACGTGATAAATGCAGAGGGAGCATACTTGAAGCATTTTCTTTAAACAACCGAAAGAGCAAAGAAATTTTCAAGACCAGAAAAGGAATAAAAGAATAACCATTAATCAAAGAAAACATATACACAACTCACAAGTCTCTTATAAACTATCTATCTATAAAACCAACCAACTCAACATATTTTCTTCACCAACAAAGTATATCATATAGCAAAAACAGTACGATGAATAGAAGACAAGAAGTCCGCGAATACGAAGATTTCGTGCCTTCAACAGGATGGCAGCGAGAGCCTAAATACGACACACTTGTTGTCTACCTTTCAGGTAAAAAAATTCAAACTAAAAAAATGCAACTTTAGGCAAGTGTTTTTACAATTTCTAAAATGAAAATTTCCCCTTCAAATAATAATGTGACAGGCTTCAAAAAGGAGCAACTTAAGGTTCAAGTAACAACCTTACGTAATCTGAGGGTCAGCGGAGAACGCGAGCTTGGGAACAACAAATGGAGTCGTTTCAGCTTGGAATTTCCTATTCCAGCAAACTATGAAACTAATGAAATCACAGCAAAGTTTGAGGGTGGTTCGCTTTACATCAAACACCCAAAAATCATCACTGCAGAAGATCCCAAGCCTCAACAACAGATTGAGGAACCAAAAGCTAAAGAAGAAAAGGCCACTACACAAACAGTTCATGCAGAAACTAGCATGGAGAAACTAAAAGCTGGAGAAGAAGAGGCAACAAGGCAAAAAGTTCCTTCAAAGACTAGCATGGAGAAACAAAAAAGCAAAGAAGAAAAGGCAAGTGCTCAAGAAGTTCCACCTAAGGCTAGCAGTGAGAAACAGCCAGTGGAGAAGGCTAATGGGGTGGCAACAAATTCTGCTGACGATTTATCTCACAAGGAAGCGAAGGCAAAGAGTTTAGAGAAGAAGAAGAGTGAGGATTTGGCTGGAGAAGATGAAAATATTTCTGGGGATCATGACCAATCTGCAATAGTAAGCAGGATGGATAAACCTGGACTAGAGCGATTGAGTCAAGTTGGTGGTGGAGGTTTGGTGACAATGATGAAGCAAACAAGAAAATCGCTCAACTTTGTTATGGCTCTTCTATTGGCTCTAGCAGTTAGGATTTATAATTGTGCCAGAAATGCAATCAGGCTTATTGGTAAATCCAATAATTGAGTCTAGCATTCATATGCTTCTGTATAATAATAAGTTTGTAACCATGTGAACATAGCATCACATGTATTTAAAACTGATAAAAGTGATCATTCACAATTCGAAAACTCAGACAAATCTCCAGTTCAATTACTTGAAGAACATAACTAACTCAAATTTAGAGAGAATCACATATTAAGTGAACATCACAATACTTAAAATTGAAGTAACAAATCTACCATTATCTATTCTCTACTGATCAAACCCTTGTCAGAATCCTTACCACAATGATACCAAACATATCAAGATTATAGCATATATAAGAAACTCAATTGTCTTGTTCATTTGGGAACTCCAAGCTCACAGCCACCCACCTATTTTCGCTAATTTGCAGCACTGTAATACCCTTTGGAAATGAAATGTCTGGAACACATGGATAAACCCTGACCCTGTTGCAGAGCAAATAGCTCCTTGTTCCCACACTGGAGTCTGAAATCGATGGAGTGGAGCAGTCGGCATGAGTCATTGGAGGAGAAGACAATGAACCTCCTTGGTTTCCAGTCATTTCATCCGTTAATGTTTTTATAGGAGACAAACAATAGTCATCAGAGCTTGTTTTGGCATCGGCTGATACGATTTCAGCTGAAGCATAAAAATGCTAGAAACAATCAATGAGATTTTACTGATTTAAGGAATAAGAGTGTAGAGGAAGATGTTACCTTTACTATCCTCTGCATGTTTAATGTCTGGAAATGAAACCAATTGACATTTGTGTTCCAGATTTTGTGAATTGACCATGGTGACCACCTCTGAGCTAAGAGTAGGTTTCACATCTCCATCTGCCTCAACAATCCGCGAAGTGAATCCAATGCTCCGATTCTGTCCACCTGGATAAGAAATAAAACATGCTCATACACCATCATACAGAGATATGTCGAAAAACATGGAGCGAATGATCAATAAGTGCTAGGTAGCACCGAATTAGGGATCGTTGATGATGATAAGCAGAAAGGCGCCTAATCGGCGTCAGTCATCGCATAGGCGGCGATTAGGCACCCTACAGGCCGTTGGCCGCAGCGAATTAGAGGCTATGACTGCTTAGGCGGTTTAAAAAGAAATAAAAATTAGACATAACTGGTGCATCGTCTTAGAAGCTAATCAAGGTTGGCAACATTCCAGTTGATCTAAATATTTGATTAATAAAATATCTAAGAGAGGGACATTAATACAACTTATGAACTAACAAGAGGTAGAAAACAATAAATATGAATGATGTTATAACTTACGCTCTATTAAAAAAGTGTAAGCAACTTTTGCAGCTTTGATCTCTGCCTCTTTCTTGGATCTCCCTGTCTTGCCATAAAATAACTCACCCTCTACTTCCACAGTGGAAGAAAAAGTTGGAATGTGAGGTTCACCGGATTTAATCGTCTTATAAACTGGCTTGGAGAGATCTTCTCTCTGTGTTAACTCCTGCAGCAGACTCTTGTAAAAGCCACAGTCATCCTGCAAAAATGGAATCAAACACTTTTTAGAAATGTTTTAATTTGATTAGAAAGCCTTTTTTTTTTTTTTTTTAACAATGTCAAGAGTATAGGGAACTTGCCTCTTGAAGGGCATCAAATGGTAATGACATTAAGGCAACATTTGCAGCAGCATGCTCTGCTTCCTTTCTGCTTTTGAAGAAATCCGGGCTTGTGTAGGTACGCCCATTGACCGTGACTGTCGCCTTAAAGCAAGGGGCATGAGCAGGGCCCTCTCTCGTACCGGTATATGTTGGTGAATTGATCTTTTTCCATCGAGCATAGTTCTGGAGTTGACTTTTATATCGACGTTGCACATCTATAAGCACACAAGTTAACTTGAAAGATCAAAGAAGAGATAATAACCATGCAAACATAGCAAACATAGCAAACATCAGACAAATTACAAGAGAATTGGAAGCAAAGTTGGCAAACACTACATAGTCTCCAACACATTTAACTTTTTCTTGTAAGGATCAGACAAAGGTATGAATGAATGATCATCAAGTGCATCACCATTTTTGCTACCCGGAGCTTTTGAATGTGTCTCAGGACCCTGAGATGTTTCTTTAATCTTTGGACCTCCAGCAATTCGTTCGGCACTTGTCATGAAGTCACCTAATGACAATGAACACAATGTAATTGCAAAGCAATCACTCTAACAACAAAACCTCAGTAGAATGATTTTTTTTTTCTTTAGAACTGAAAAAAAAGTATAAGTAAAGCAAGAACAAGAAGAACAAAATTATAAAATTTGCAAGGTATCATCTTATCTATCATTAACATCATTTATATACCTGAATTATTTGGTGTAAGAGGCAAGAGGTCATTAGATTGTGATGTTTGAGGAAGGGGAAGGGGATCCTCGGTTGAAGAACCTGACGGATAACAAATGAATGAGAATGAAGTTGGCAACGAAATGAATGATCATGTCAATATAAACCGTGCATTATTCTCTAGTACACTTACTGGGTGGAGGAAGAGGAGAAGTGAAGTGGAGAAAAGCGAGCATGGCAGCTTGGTTTTGGGCATCTTTGGAGGATTTGCACGAAACGGAAGAGTGAAAGAAGAGGGCGTTGAGGGTAACGGAGGCCTTGAAGAGAGGGGTGTGATCAGGTCCGTCTTTCAAGGAGGAGTATCGCGGCAACCCCCAACGATTCTGGTGGCACAGCTCCTGAAGCTTCGTCTTGTACATTTTTCACTCTCCTTTTTGTATATGTTAATCCCAAATTTCTAAGGATTTAACAAGTAAAAATTCATGGTTCCCATGTTCTTCTTCGTATATGCTTTCATTTCAGTCCAAATTGGTGAATTTAATTAGACACAGAGATGGCATGAATAATCATGAACAGGTTATGGGAGCCAAAATGCATGACTAAAGAAAATCATATAGTTACTAGTTTTCTACCCATTATGGACAAATGCTTCTGTGCAGTGTGCACTTACAGTTCATAGTATAAGTCTTATTCATCATCGGTATTCTTTTCACTCGATTTCATGAATATTCTTTCAGGAAAAACATAAAACTCATCCTAGTATTAACAAAGAAAATAAAATATAACTTTATAAAGAAGAATATAGCAGCTGATTATACTCTGTAGAGCAGATCCAGATACTATTACATTATTAACGTAAACATCACCTCCAAAAACTCATCTCAAAATATGCCAAATATTATTTGCGCACTGACAGATAACTTCGCTTGTGTGTAAGGATAGTTTTAAAGGGCAGTAAATCCAACAATTTTCATGCCACATTCAGAACTCACTTGGCACTTGCCAGCTGGGTGCGAAGGAGCTTGGCGGCAGCAACCATGTTGTTAAGGGCAGGCTTCACTTCTGAGTACTTCCGAGTCTTGAGGCCACAATCAGGGTTCACCCAGAGAATGTTAGTCTCAAGGACTGCAAGCATCTTGTTGATGCGGTCAGCAATTTCTTCTGTGGATGGGATTCTTGGTGAGTGGATGTCATAAACACCAGGACCAATGCCAGCACCATACTTCACTCCCTCACGGAAGACGGAAAGAAGCTTTTCATCTGACCTAGAGTTCTCAATAGTGATTACATCTGCGTCCATGTTTATAATTGAGTGGATGATATCATTGAAGTTGGAGTAGCACATATGGGTATGGATCTGTACAAAAAATTACAGTAAGATATTCAGTTTACAAACATTTATTTCTTAATGCGTACATTTAGAAATATGCCCAATTATCAGTATGGCTCCAAGAACACATGCTATTTTCATTTTAACTCATGTCCTGCACTCTTAGCAGAGCTTTTGCAATTAATCCGCTGCGAATAAATTCTAAACTATTCCTGATTTCAAAATGTCACTGAAATCTTTGTCAACATGACATGTATTTGGACAAGTAATATGTAAGTGCTAGGAACAACCATTCAGGTTTAAAACAACAGAAGTAAAGACAATATCCAATAAGTAGGCTAGAGGGGCAAAGATGGACCTGGGTAGTGTCTTGGACACCACAGTTGGTAATCCTGAAGGAATGCACAGCCCATTCCAGGTAAAATGCCTGCTCAGACTTCCTCAGGGGTAAACCCTCACGTAATGCAGCCTCATCAATCTGGATGACAGTAATACCAGCTTTCTCAAGATCCTCGACCTCATCCTTGATTGCTAAAGCAATCTGATAGCAGGTCTCGTATCTACGAACAGGCAGATAAATAGTGTTATTGTGTCATTTCAAAATGCTACAAATTGCACATTGTAAAATTACTTGTATTGTATTTCTTACCTGGGCTGGTCATTTCTAACAAAGGACCAGTTCAAAATGGTGACAGGACCAGTGAGCATTCCCTTCATCGGTCGCTTAGTCATACTCTGTGCCATTGAAGACCAGAAGACAGTCATAGCCTTGGGCCTGCTCACATCACCATAGATGATAGGAGGCTTGACACAGCGGGAACCATAGGATTGAACCCACCCATTTACAGTGAAAGCAAAACCAGACAATTGCTCACCAAAGTACTCAACCATGTCATTCCTCTGCGTTGCCAGTAAAAAGCTATGAGAAATTAATAAATTATTTCAACAATCGAGGAGGCCTTGACTGCAGTACTAGGATATTCCAATTTAGGATGAGAACTCACCTCTGGTTCTCCATGCACCAAAACATCAATGTCGAACTCTTCTTGGAGCTTTACAACCTTGTTGATTTCCTCTTTAATGGCCTTCACGTAATCATCCTCAGAAATCCTGAAGATAAAACACACTTAAAAGATATAATGCACAGTTTGGGAAGAAAAAACAAGATAATAAAACAAAACACAATATGAAGGCAAGAAATCACACTTCTTGGCCTTGTATTCACGGCGGACTCTCCTAAGATCCATGGTCTGTGGGAAAGAACCAATTGTGGTGGTCGGAAGAATCGGAAGGTTCAACTTCTTTTGCTGAGCATCCAGCCTGGCACTTACATTTGTGGCTCGGCGGTGGTCAGAACCCCTCAAAGCAGCAGCCTAAAAACGAAAGAACAACAATGCAAGGTAAGGATGAGTTAGTCATAGCAAGCCATTTAGAAACATGGAAGATAGATATAGTTTTCTAAAGATCGCTTACGGCCTTCTGGACAGCCTCATTTGTCACCCTTGGGGAGGATTTTCTTGAAGCCTGAGCTGCAGCATTAGAAGAGAAATATTCCTGGAGAAGAAAAAGATCATACAAAATCCTTATAAGTATTGACGAAAGAACCTTAGTGCAGGTAAGCAAAAGATCTCACCAAATTCTTATAACTATTGGTAAACAAAAGCAAGGATGCTTTCTTTCAGTAGGAGAAGCAGAAGACTGGTGTCTCTACTTGTGTTTGAGAAGAAAATATGTAAAAAGAATCAGAAACTGTAAGCTAAAGCTGCAAATTTTGGTTGAAATGTAGAGACATCATCTAGAAGTACAAGTGGAACATGTCAGTTTTCTTTCTCCCCTCTAAACTTTTAATTCTTAAACCTCAAAAATGAACAGTGACACAAATTGTTTATTAGGAGTTTTATGAGCCAAATGTACAGCAGTAAACCCTGCGACCAAATATCCTTTTTCATTTAAAAAAAGAAAAGAATGAAAAGAAATGTTACTGAGTTAATGTTTTTTCAAAATTTTGAATAATGAAATCATCCAAGTGAGAAGTACCTCGTCCTTGTGCCCAGAAAATGCCTTGGCCAAGGCATTTACTTCAACTACTTTCTGTGCTGCAAATGCAAGCCAGGACTTGATCTCTTTATCCAACTTAGTTTCATTCACTAGATCAACAGCAGTGTGGAGAAGGGAGCAGGATGTTGACACCACTACCTTGTCTGCAGAGGCAAATAATAGCATTATTTAATATCAAGAAACAAAATATTATTTTTGCTGTTATGGAATAATGCACCTAAGAATAAATACCTTTTCCCACAATGCCCTCAAGAGTATTAAGGGTAGCGAGGGAAGAAGCAAGATCATTAGCCCAAATGTTCCTTCCATCAATCACTCCAGCAAAGAGGTATTTGTCCGAAGGAAATTCAGCTTTAATCAAATCAAGCGTCTTTGTTCCACGAACCAGGTCAAACCCAAAACCAGTGACACCCTTCAATGAGGTGAGTGTTTTGTACGCCTCAACTGGAACATTGGCAAAGTATGTCTCAATTAAAATATTCAAACCCGAAAGAGAGGACTCCAGCTCTGCGTAAGCATGAGTAAATGCTTGTAACTGGTGAGCATCAAGATCCATCATGAGAGTCGGCTCATCAAACTGAATCCAGGTAGCACCAGCAGCCTTAAGCTCAGCCACAACTTCCCTGCCAATTTATAGACATTGATATGAATTAATCAAGAGAGAGAAGTACCTACAGCACTATTTGGAACAATTACATGCTGAATCATAAATTGCAAATCTACCATGATCCATGAATTTTCTTTTTCTAAAAAAAAAATTAATATAAGGCGCGCCTTACTTGTAAATAGGAAGAATCTTTTCAATTAGGGAAAGTAGAGAAAAGGATTTCTCCACACCCTTTGCTGGTTTAGATAGCAACAAGTAGGACACAGGACCTACAAGGACAGGAACCGTATCGACTCCAAGCTGTATTCCAGGAAAGTAAACAAAAAGAACATTAGAGATCTAGAAATCCACATAAATAATTATGTAAAAAAATTCAAGAAAATTAAAAACACCACTAATTATCTGGGAAACATGATAAAAATCATTTAACATATACCCTTAGAGAGAGAATCTTTTAAACTAAATGCAATAGTACTTAAAATGAATAATGTCATGAGATTCGAATGTTATTCTTGATGTGAAAAGATGATATGGTGGCAGCAAGATATATAGGTGTTAGTCATCATGACTGGTTCCATTAAAATATTATTATGCGCACTTGCATATGCCTATGATTCATGAATTTTGCTTTTCAAATCTAATTAAAACATTTCACATTGTTCGCTTCAGATATTTATAACATGAATATTTCATCAAGTAGACATAACTTATAGACATATCTAATAACTGAAAAAATACGTCGTGCAGTTCAGGTTTTTGCCTAACTTAGAAAACACGCACTTTAACTTGAATGCATTGATCATTTTAAAGATTGCTTAAATACCTCTTTAATTACAACAAATATTCACATCTTCTTACTCTAAGATCATTCAGAATGTAAAAGAAGTGAAATATCAATATTATCAATTAATATTTATAGGAAGAACATCTATCAGACTTACGCTTTTTGCCTCCTTATATTCTTGAACAGCCTTGTGTGATGCATACGAAAAGTTGACATGAGGTCCCAATTCAGGAACAATGTAATGGCTATGCGAAGAAAGTAACAAAAACATATCAACGAATCCACCAAGAGAAGCAAGTCCAAAATCTATATACGTATATAAAGAGAGAGAGAAGACTTACTAGTTGGTGTCAAACCACTTGGTCATTTCCATGGCGGGAACAGAGGCATTACCTCTGGCCATGGAGAAGTAGACATCAAAACCAATCTCACCACCATTCCAACTGTATCGAGAAGGAACAGCACCAAGCATTGCAGTGGTGTCCAAAACTTGATCATAGTAAGAAAATGTGTTGCTAGGAATGTACTTGATACCAGCATCAGCCATCTGTCTCCAGATGGATGATCTGAGATCAGCTGACACTTTTTGCAAATCATCAGCACTAGTTTTCCCATCCCAAAAGGACTCCAATGCAAACTTCAACTCTCTCTTTGGCCCCATTCGAGGGTATCCAACAACATGGGACGCCATTGTTCTATTTCAATACCCATATAATAAACAACCAGAAGTCAAGAACCCATTTCAATTCATCATATAACAATTAACAAAACATATCAAACACCAAAACCCAGAAATGAAATGGAATGAAAAATGTAAATCTAATACGAAGCCGGTGATGCAAACAAGGGAATTATGTTAAGAAAATTTTAAAAAAAAAATACCTGAAACGACGAGTGGAACGGAAAGTGATGCGTAGAAAAGAGAAGGAGAGAGAGTTGGTTGAAGTTGAGATGGATAGGGATATACCTCTCAAGGAAGTTGCAAATGGGGCAATGGAGATTTGGCTCATTTATACTGTGAGCACTGCTCTACTATTCCCCCCCTCTCTCTCTCTCTCTCTCCATCTTAATATCTAATGATTCGATTGTTTCCAAGAAAATAAAAATTTGGTGGTGGGCAGTTCTCTGGTACTGACAGTGCAAGGGAAGGATTGTGCATTCATGAGTGGGTCAGACATTACACATGACTAGATGAGTGCATCTGAGGTTTTGGTTTCTCTTTGATATATTATTAGTAAACTACCTCGTAGAAATTGTAGCAACGAGATTAGTATTCCAAACCATAATGTTTATAAGTTTTTAGGATCTAATCTCGTATAATCGGTCGTAATTAAAAATAATAATATTGAGTGTTGAGAGAATAGGTTTTCACCTATGAATAGGTATAAAATTTACCGGTTAGGATTTGATATTTGAAAAAATAAATAAAGATGCTTCAAAATAAGTGTTGCAAAATGAGTGGATTTTTTTTTAAAAAAAAATTGCAAACGAGTGGAATTAAAATCGAACAAGAAATCCAATATTAAAAAAAAAAAGTTGAAGAAGAGTTGCACCATGTCCCAAGCTATTTTCAAAGTGGTATTGCAAATCATGTTTATAAGGTCTAATCTCATTAGATTTTGGTATTAGTTGTAATTAATAATAATAATAATAAGTGTTGAGAGCATAGGTTTTGCACTTATGAATAGGTACAAAATTTGCCAATTAGGATTTGACATTTGAAAAAATAAATAAAGATGCTTCAAAAATAAGTACTGAAAGCATAGGTTTTGGTATGCGTATGGTACACAAAAATTGCAAAATGAGTGGATTTTTTTTTGTTTTTGTTTTTTTTTTAGCAAAATGAATGGAATTAAAGTCGAAGAAGAAATCAAATATTTTTTAAGAGAATAGTTGAAGAAGAGTCACACCATGCCCCATGCCTATTTTCGAAACTGTATTTCAAACCATGTTTATAATGTTTAAATTCATTAGATTCCGATAATAGTTGTAATTATAAATAATAATAATAATAAGTGTTGAGGGTATAGGTTTTCACTTATGAATAGGTACAGTTGTACAAATTTACCAATTAGGATCTGAAAAAATAAATAAAGATACTTTAAAATTAAGTGTTGAAAGCATAGGTTTTTCGTATGAGTAAGGGTACAAAAATGGTAAAATGATTGGATTTTTTTTTTAAAAAAAATAGCAAAATGAGTGGAATTAAAGTCGAAGAAAAGTATACTATATATAAATAAATAAATAAATAAATAAAAGAGTTGAAGAAGAGTCTCACCATACCCCCACCTATTTTAAAAGTGGTAACACATTACCCTTTAAAATTTTCAATAGAGTTCAAACATTATATTTATCTATAAAAGCATAAAGCACGATAAAAATATTTCCTTATACCCTACAAAAATTATCATTCAATCCCACAGATATCGTTCCCATTTAAGGTAAACGCAGTACTTAAAAAAGGAAGAGACCGATGACAGGGGCAGGTTCCCAATACTTGTTTCTAGACATGACCACGATTTCGGTCCGGTCCGGTTCCTGTTCCACCGGTTCCGATTCGGTTCACCGGTTCCGATTCGGTTCACTGGTTCCGACGGTTTGATTTTTTTTATCCAAAAATCAGATTAACATCTCTGATCTCCCAATCTTCCCAATCTTCCTAATCCAGATTTTTCCATATTTGCCCAAATCACAAAATCTCCGATTATATACGTTCAACCCCAAATCTCCCCTAATTTTTCTGAAATCATCTTCATATATATATATATATCTCACTCTCACACACGCACAAATCACACATCACGGATTCACTGGTCCACCATCACCATCTTCTTCATCCAGCCATAATTTTCTTCTTTAATCTTCGTCTCATCTTCTGTGTTCGTGGATCGATCGATCTTCGATGGAATTGATGTGGATCTGTGAAAGAGAGAGAGAGATCGATGGATATGTGGATGAAATCGGTGGATGAAATCGGTGGATGGAATCGATGCATGTTGATGAAATCGATGGATAGAATCGTTGGATGGATCGATCTGTGGATCAAGGATGGATATGGGTATTCTGGAAAGAAGAAAGAAGCAAGAGAGAAAGAGAGATATCAGAGAGAGAGATCGACGAAAGAAAAAAAATGAGAGAGAGCTAGAGACGGATGTCTGAGATTTGAAGAAAGAGAAAGAGAAAGAGATAAAGAAAAAAAAAATTGGCTGGAACCGAACCGCCGGTTCCAGGCCGGTTTTTTTCGAAGGAGAACCAGAACTGAACAGAACCTTAAACCCCACGGTTACGGTTATGGTTTCAGAACCGGTTCCACGGTTCCGGTTCCGGTTCCGGTTCCACGGTTCCGGTTCCGGTTCCGGTTCCGATTCCGGTTCCGGTTCATTTCACACGATTACGGTTCGGTTCTACGGTTCGAATCGAACCGTGGTCATGTCTACTTGTTTCATGTACTTGAATATTATTTTTTTCTATAAACAAAAAAGTAATTATTTTCAAATCATTTTATTTAATTTTTTTTATTTCAAATAAACTAAATCAGATGGGGAAACAAGAAATCATCAAACATGGTCAAACATAGGTCAGATAAGGATTTGGTACTAGGTAAAACGGAGCAAAGGAAAGAATTGGGTGAGGGCGGACCATGATGGACGATGATTGATGAGCAAAGACATCAATATAAGTTGAAGGTCGCGTCAATAAAGTTGGTGGAAAGCGGTATCTCATCGCTCACACCATTTACAAAGCAATAAGCTCGCATGCATTTTACTCCACCTCTCTTTAATTATTATTTGCATTATATTCGTTTCAATGCTCCGAGCAGGTGTACCGACCCTTGTTTATCAAAATTCATGTAAACACCTCTTCCTTAAAACGAGTCTCCTTTTGAATTTAAAATATCGTTAGTTTATGATATTTGTCATTAATTCACATTAGATGGTGATAATTATTGGAAGTACACTTGATATGGATTTATTCATGTATCCAATATCTACAATTTCTACCATAGTTTTTATTTTGAGAATTGTTAAATTCAATCGTTTATCATGAAACCTGGACTCATTTACTTTTTCTTAGCAGAATTTTATATAAGTCACGATTTTTTAACGATTTGTCACATTTATAAAATGTTTTTCCATATTTATCACTATAGTTCTTTTTTTCCCCCAAAACGTATCATTTTAGTCCAATTGATCAAATGTTTGAAAGTCAACTATTTTAAAATTTGTAAAAGTATACTTTTGCCCTTATTACTATTTAATTTAGTTAAAATGATTATCTTATCTTTAAATTAAAATTAAAAACAATAAAATTTTCAATTTAAGCTAATATATCATTTTAGTTAAATTAAATAGTAATGCGGGTAAAAGTGTACTTTCATATGTTTTAAAATAGTTGACTTTTAAATATTTAATCAAATGGACTAAAGTGATGAGTTTTGAAAAAAAAAAGGGAGGACTAAAGTGATTGGTTTTAGAAAAAAAAAAGACTAAAACGATGAATATGGAAAGATATTTATAAAGTGACAAATCGCAAAAAGGTAGAACTTAAATGAAATTCTGCCAATTTTCTTTCTCAAAACAAGAGACATGAATACATAGTAAAAAAACATGGTATTGCTTTTATTTGCTGAAAAAAAGAAGTAAATGAGTCATCAATCCACGTTAGACGGTGATAATTATTGGAAGCATGCTTGATATGGATTCATTCATATATCTAATATTTACAACTTCTATCGTAGTTTTTAGTTTGAGAATTGCTAGATTCAGTCATCCATCAACACTCTCCAAATCCATTTGTTGCACCCGGGCTCATTTATTTTTTCTTTCTCAAATCAAAAGTTATAGTAAAGAGACGTGATATTGCTTTTATTTACTAAAAAAACCAGTCATCTATTTATTACATCAACCTTAATTTATTTTTTATTTTATGACAATGCCATAAAAAACAAAATCCACATAAATTCCTTTCAATTGCTTAAATTTTGCTGAGAGATGCTACATACACTCTCTCCTAACCCACTCCAGTGACACATGCCAGTTTTTTACTTTTTACCATAAAAATTGAAGTCACATTGAATGTATTGTTTTTTCATCTTATTTACCACTCAAACCAATTATTCCCATCCTAAATTACTATACTCTTTTTACCGAATATAATTTATCTCTATCATCTAATCATTTCCAAAAATCCTTTTGAAAAAAAAACGTCTTTGGAAAATATTTTTTTTTTACTCCAAAACATTATTTATATTCTTTCTACAAAATATATATAATTTCTATTGTCACTTATTTCATTCAATATTTATTATAATATTGAAAAAATCGAATAAAGTATATATATGCACACTAATGCTAGATAACAAAAAAAAAACCCAAATTTCAACCAAAATTACGTGATAAATGACTTTTTCATTAACCATATCATCACATGGTGTGTGTGGTGATGACAACTCACTTACCACGTCATTTGAGTTGTATAGCATTACTTATATGTATTACTTTCAAACATCATTTATACTTTATATATATATATATATATATATATATATATATATATATATAAGTTTTTAAGTAAGGTTATTGAAATAAGTGGCAATATATATTAAAGGAGTATAAATATTATTTAGGATTAAAAAAAGAGAGTTAAACTTGTAATTTAAAAAAAAAACTCAAAAACCTTCTTTTTTAAAAAAAAAAAGTCAAAATGATTTTTTGAAATAATGAGATGAAACATATTACAAATTATATTTGGTAAAAATAAAGGACAATTTGAGAAGAGGTTGGTTTTTTTTTTAATTTGAAAGATATTACAAATTATAATTGGAGGAATGGATTGTTTTAACTGAAAAAATGAAAAAAAAAAACAATTCATTCATTATTGTTGCTGCAAATTCTTTAATGCAATTAGTTGCTGGGAAGTTTTTCATATATATATATATATATATATATATTGCTGAAAATTGTTTTGAAAAAATATTTCAAATAGTACTAAATATAATTAGAATGGAAAAACCTAGAAAGTGGTTGAGTTGCGGACAATGTCGTTCTCTTTAAGACGTTTCACGGCTATGCCCTAATTGTGCAAGCAGTTTCGAAGTTGCCACGACGTCCCCAGGATAAAACAACCCAGAATTACCTCTGTCTCGGAGCTTCTTTGCAAGAAGAAGAACCGAAATACTCAAACTCTTTCAAAAATTGCACGGAAATCTAATAGAATAATACTTAAGAATTTCTTAAAGTTGTAGAGAGCTTTTTTTTTTCTCAAAAAATTGTTGTGTTCTTGTGAATGAACAAAACCTCTATTTATAGGATTAGAAAATAAAAACTGAAAAATAAAATTAACACCAACCATTAAAAGAAATAAAAATTGAAAATTCAATTTTAAAAAAATGTTTTAATAATTATTGCACATTTAAAACAATAATCATGTTGTACAGTTATACAAAATTTTAAAATCAAATTTTATTGATTTTAAATACACTTTTAACAATCGCCCACTTGTATTTAAAATTAATAAGTTCATCGAGCAATATTTTATCGAGCAATATTTTATATGATTGTACATAAGTAAAGGTGTCGTGTGACTTGAACCTTTATATTGTGACGATGCTTTTGTATATACTAGAGTAACTCGTAGTTTTGAACTCTATCATAGACAACACCACACACATAACCATACTAGAGTTAAGTTCTAAAACCAGCACTTTGCGGCCATGTGTTTATATCCCGGTATAGTGAACGCTCTAGAAATTTTACCCAGAATTTCATAGGAAGCGACCTCTCTTCCACATTCACATAGGTGAGCCTATCACAGATACTCCTGTAGCTAAGTACCCAACTCCACATAGAGTATAGAGCTCATTAAGAGTTATATCATACTCAATCTTAAATCGCTTAAGGATGTCATGCTCCATAGGGATGGACTTGGAGTGTTAACCCCGTATTACAATAGCATGATTCACATATCACTTCATGACTTGTTATTACCCTTTGAACCTACTTCTTGGGATCTCCAGTCTGTAGGTTGGGTTTCCATCACAAGTGACTCAACTATCAATGGGCTTTAGTCCCATCCCTTTCGAGGTTTTCCAAACCTTTTCTCGTGCTAAACCTTTCGTCAAAGAACCAGCCAAGTTCTCCTCAGACCGTATATGATCCACTCTTATAGTTCCAGTTGAGAGAAAATCTCTAACTGTACTGTGCTTGTGACGTATTTGTCGCCTCTTACAGTTATAATAATGGTTCTGGAGTTTTGCAATAGCCGTAGTACTATCGCAGTGAATAAGTACGGTTGGTATCGGTTTCTCCCATAATGGGGTATCTGATAACAAATTTCTCAACCAATCTGCTTCCTCACTAGCGGTAGCTAGTGCTATCATTTCTGACTCCATGGATTGAGCCAAAATAGTCTGTTTCTTAGACTTCCATGATATTGCACCTTCAGAGATACTAAAAATGCATCCACTAGTGGTCTTGGAATCATCAGAAAGAGTATTCCAGTCAGCATTGTTGTAACCTTCAAGTACAACGGGAAACTTTGCATAAGTAATCCGAGGTTCATTATTCTCTTGAGATAACGCATTACTCTCTCAAGAGCATGCCAATGCTCTTTACCAGGTCTATTAGTAAACCTATAAAGTACTTCTACAGCATAAGCTATATCGGGTCTATTGCAATCAGTAGCATAACGAAGACTACCAATGATGCTCGCATACTCATTTTGTCTAACACTGTTTACCAGGGTTCTTGAACAACTTTACACTAGGATCATATGGAGTACATGTAGGTTTACAGTCAAAGTAATTATATTTCTTTAGAATTTTCTTAATATAACAAGATTGATCTAAAGTAATTCCCCTTTTGACCTAGTTATTTTTATACCCAGGATTACACTAGCTTCACCTAAATCTTTCATTGCAAAGTTAGCAGTCAATAAATATTTAACAGCATTCACAATATGAATATTTGAGCAAAAAATAAGCAAGTCATCCACATATAAACAAATAACAGTGCAAACATTATTTTCAGATTTATAATAAATGCACTTATCACTTTCATTTATTCTAAAACCATTAGAGATGACTAGATTATCAAACTTCTCATGCCATTGTTTAGATGCTTGTTTAAGTCCATACAAAGACTTGACTAACTTATAAACTTTGTTCTATTGACCAAGAATTATAAATCTTTCAGGTTGGTCCAGGTAAATCTCTTCTTCTAATTCACCATTCAAAAAGGCGGTTTTAACATCCATTTGATGTATAACTAAATCATGCAAAGCTGCTAAAGCTATAAGTATTCTAATGGATGTTATTCTAGTTACGGGTGAATAAGTATCAAAGAAATCTACATTTTCTCTTTGCCTGTAACGCTTGGCCACAAGTCGGGCCTTGTATTTCTCAACTGATCCATCGAGTTTTAATTTCTTCTTAAGAATCCACTTACAACCTATGGTTTTACAACCAGGCGGAAGGTCTACTAAATGCCATGTTCCATTAGACTCTAAAGAGTCCATTTAATCATTTATGGCTTCTTGCCATAGGTCAGCATCCAAGGAAGTCAAGGCTTCTTGGAAAGAATTCTTCTAAGGTGTAGGCATAAAAATCAGGCCCAAAATCTTTAGACGTTCGGGCCCTTTTACTCCTTCTTGGTTCTAACTCAACTTCATCAAGCATAATAGATCTAGGTACACTACTAGACTATGACCCCCCACTATTTCTTATTTTAAAGGGAAATTTATCTTCAAATAAATCAACATCATTTGACTCGATAATAACATGATATTTTAAGTTGTAAAATCTATAAGCTTTACTGTTAACTGCATAACCTATGAAAACACATTCATAAGCTCGACTTGCTAACTTTGATCTTTTTGGATCAGGCTTCCGAACATAAGCCAAACAACCCCATGTTCTAAAATAAGAAACATTTGGTTTTTTAGCTTTCCAAATTTCATAAGGTGAAATTTTGGATTTCGAGTTGGGAACTCTATTCAAGACATAACAGACAGTTAATAGAATGTCTCCCACCAATGTGAGGCAACACCATAACTAAGTAGAACGGCTACTATTAACTCAGACTATTAACTCAGAATAAGTTCTATTTTTTCTTTCAGCTTTCCCATTCATCTTTGGGGAATAAGGGGCAGTTTTCTCATGGATAATTCCATGTGAATTATACATTTTGACAAATTCATCTGAGTCATATTCCATCCCTCTATCACTATGAAATCTTTTAACCTTCCTGTTAAATTGATTTTCTATTTCATTTAAAAATATTTTGAACATGTCTATGACTTCACTTTTGTTTTTCAAAAGATAGACATATGAAAAATTAGAACAATCATCTATGAAGGTAATAAAGTATCTTTTACCATTTCTAGTCAAAATTCCTTCAAATTCATAAATATCATAGTGAATTAGGTCAAGAGGTTTAGAAATCCTAATTCCCGATTTATGAGGAATTTTTATGATTTTCGCTTGACTACATGATTCACATTTTTCAAAATCTTTTAGAGATAGTTTTGGAATTAATCCTAAGCTACTCATATTTTTTACTAGTCTTTTGTTTATGTGACAAAGTCTAGAATGCCAGATATTAAAAGGACAAATCATGTAAGCTGAAATATTAACTTTATTAACATCAACATTAAGTTTGAACATACCCTCAGTAGCATAGCATTTGCCAACAAAAAATCCATTTTTGGTGAGAGTAAACAAATCTGCTCAAATGGTCTGAGTGAATCCTGCCTTGTTGAGAAGATAACCAGATACCAGATTCTTTCTTATTTCTGAGGTATGCAAGACATATTTAAGAATGACAGTCTTCCCAAAAGTAAAATTTAGTTCAACTTCCCCACTACCAGCAACAACGGTGGAACGTGAGTCACCCAACAACACCTCTTTGTCCACAACATTAGAATAAGACTTAAACATTGCTCGATCGTAGCAGACATGGCAAGAGGCACCAGTGTCTACCCACAATCCCTCGGATAACTAAGTTGGCTTCTAAAATCATAGCAACTAGTTGGTCTGTGGTCAAGTTAGCCTGAGCAGCAAGACGTGCAACTCGTTTGTTTCGGCAATTCCGAGCAAGATGCTCTGGCTGGCCACAGTTATAACAAGAAAACTGTGATGAATCATTGTTCCATGAGGGAGGTTGTTGCTTATTCTGATTTTGTGGAGTTTTACTATGTGTTTTGTTGTTGCGATTCTTGTTATGATTTTGGTTCTAGTTTTTCATGTTCTTAGCTCCCGGTTTCAGAACAGCAGGGGTCTTGTTCATGTTGAAATTCTTGTTGTTTGTCACAACCAGAATTTCCTCCTTTAGCTTTTGTTTTCTGGCCTCTTCCTCGATTTGAAGGCATGTGATCAAACTCTACAGGGAAAACTCCTTGGTCTTGTGTCTCATCTAGTTCTTAAAGTCTTTCCAACTTAGGGGTAACTTGTCGATGATCACTGCTACTTGGAATTGATCATCCAGGTTTATACATTCAGATGTGATCTCATGGGCAATCTTCGGTAACTCATGTGACTGAGCTTCTATAGACTTGTCATTTGTCATTTGATACTTCAAATAGCGACTGACAACAAATTTTTTAGCTTCTGCCTCTTTAGTATCATATTTTTTCTGAAGTGCTTCCCACACATCTCTTGCAGTATCAAAAGAAATATAGTAGTCATATAAATCATCAGAAAAACCATTAAGAATGTAATTTTTACAAATAAAATCATCTGCAGTCCATTTCTCTAAAGCTGAGGTTTGTTCAACAGTTGGGTTTTCAGGAAGAACTGGTTTTTCAGTGTTAACAATAATGGCTAATTTTTTGGCGGTCAAGTAAAAAAGCATTTTTTGTCTCCAACGTTTAAATTGAACACCCTCAAAGCGGAATGGTAGGTTTAGATCGGATGACTTAGAATCCATTGAAAAAAAACTTTTGATTTAAAAAAGATTAAGAAACGTCTTAAAATTGTAGTTGTAAATTCTTTAATGCAAATAGTTGCTGGAAAGTTTTTCAAAAAAATAAAAATAAAAATAAAAATATATATATTTGATGAAAATTGTTTTGAAAAAATATTTCAAATAGTACTAAATATAATTAGAATGGAAAAACCTGGAAAATGGCTGAGTTGCGGACAATGTCGCTCTCTTTAAGACGTTTCACGGCTCTGCCCTGATTGTGCAAGCAGTTTCGAAGTTGCCATGTCGTCCCCAGGATAAAACAGCCCAGAGAGCTTCTTTGCACGAAGAAGAACCGGAATACTCAAACACTTTCAAAAATTGCACGGAAATCTAACAGAATAATACTTAAGAATTTCTTAAAGTTGTAGAGAGTTTTTTTTTCTCAAAAAATCGTTGTGTTCTTGTGAATGAACAAAGCCTCTATTTATAGGATTAGAAAATAAAAACTGAAAAAAAAAAATTAACACCAACCATTAAAAGAAATAAAAACTGAAAATTCAATTTAAAAAAGATATTTTAAAAACTATTGCACATTTTAAACAATAATCATGTTGTACAGTTATGCAAAATTTTAAAATCAAATTTTATTGATTTTAAATACACTTTTAACGATTATGACTCCAATTTTTATGTCAAAAAACAAAAGTTAACATGTGTTAACGTAAGAAAAGAGAGTGGGTTGGATTGTTGGAAGAGTGTAGCATCCCTTAGAGGCCGTTTGGTATGAGGTAATCAAAATAATGTGATTTCCGTGAAAATTAAACACAGTAATGTGATTCCTAGAAAACCTATATACATGTGTTTGGTTTTGGATGAGAATATTATATCAGATTCATAAGAATATCAAGTAACAGTGTTTAGTAGTACATGATTTTTTTTTTAATCTTTTGAATCAATTTTGATTTTTTTTTCAATTTGTTCCATAATTACATAAAATTAGTAATATTTATTTTTTGGGTTTTTGGTTATATATATATATATGTTCTTTCAATTTGTTCCATAATTACATAAAATAGAGGAATCACTTTGGGTTTGAGTTTTTGGTTATGTAATGCATTGGAAGAAATGAGAAGAACAGATCGGAAAAGCCCAGGCACTGACTGGCAATGGACTCAAAATGAGACCAACGATTGTGGAGAGGAAGATTGAGAGGGTAATTGCCAGACTTGTTGGGTCACTTTGACTGGTTTTGGGATGCCAAAACGAACAATGAGTCATACAACAATGGAGATAAAAAGATGAAACAATTTGGCTCCTTGTGGAGGATATAAATATGAGGTTGATGATGTGGTGGTGGTGTCATCGCTTATGGAGGAGCGAATTGAGAAGTGGGTTGTGTGTGGTTTTGAGAGAGGAGTGAAGATGAGGGTTTTTGTTGGGGAGATTGATCGGAGGGTGAGTAGTGATGGGGAAATGAAGGAGAAGGGTTTTGGTGATCTATGGAATAAAATGGAGACGCATTCGGTGGAGAGAGAAAAGGAAGTTGTGGTGGTGATGGAGAGAGAATGGAGGGCTAAGCTCTATATCGTGTGTTTGTATTAGAAAAGGGAAATGTACCATACAAATAGAATTCACAAACAGAGAGAGAGTGTGTGGGCGGGTCCCACAATGGGAATCAAATGGAGGTAATGTGAAACCCATCTATTGGGATCAGACATGACCACGATTCATTTCTGGTTTCAGTTCCAGTTTTGAACAATCGGTTTCGGTTTTGAACCATCAATTTCGGTTTTGAACTGTCGATTCCAGTTCTAGGGGATCTGGAACCTGAACCGGAACAACCTGGAAGGAGGTTCCAGTTCCCTGGTTCCAGACGGTTCGGTTTCTTTTAAAAAAATAATCAAAATCCCTAATCCCTTTCATGGCTTCATCACAGATCACAAATCCCATATTCCCATATCCACTTCATAACACAAAGTCACAAATCAACCACAAATCACTCAAATAACAAATCAACCCCAAAATCTAAATTACCCACCACCACCAGAGATCGAAGAAAAGATATTGAAGAGAGAGAGGGATCAAAGAGAAAGAGAGAGGGTTTTTATGAGGAGATCATCGGTGCGAGAATGATCGAAGAAGAGATCGCCGACGAGATATCGTCGTCACTTGATCTGAGATTCTGGGTGGAACACTTAAAAGAAAGTAAGAGATAAAAATAAGAAAGAAGAAAGAGAGAGATCACATAGAGATGGGAGATCGAAGAAAGAAAAAAAAAGAGATGTGAGATATTTGAGATTTGAAGAAAAAAAGAAAAAGAGATAAAGAAAGACTGAAAGAGTCAACGGAGAAAAGAAATAAAAAACAGCTACTGGAACCGATGGTTCCAGAATCAGAATCGAACCGTTGGTTCCAGTCCCTTTTTTTTAATGAACCAAAACCGGAACCGGAACCTTAAGGCTCACAGTTTTGGTTCGGTTCTAAAAGAAAGTAAGAGAGAAAATGAAGAAAGAAGAAAGAGAGAGATCACATAGAGATGAGAGATTGGAGAAAGAAAAAAATAGATGTGAGATGTCTAAGATTTGAAGAAAGAAAGAGAGAGATACAGAAAGACTAAAAGAGTCAACGGAGAAAAGAAATAAAAAACAGTGGATTGAATCGGCGGTTCCAGAATCGGAATCGAACCATTGGTTCCAGTCCCCTATTTTTTAATGAATAGGAACCGGAACATTAAGGCTCACGGTTTCGGTTCAGTTCTAGAACCGGAACCCTAGTTTCGGTTTCAATTCCGGTTCCAGTTTTTTTCTACGGTTATATTCGGTCTATGGTTTGAACCGAACCACAGTCATATCTAATTGAGATGGGTTTCATATTGTCCTCTTTAAAGGTAATATATGATTTCCACGAGATTCATTTTCTCAGTAAACAAAAAACTCAAATATGCTACCAAATATGAGAATGATATTATATTTTCATTCATATGTAAAGATTACTTCATACCAAACGACCCTTCAATTTTTTTTCTTCTAGTCTCTTCAACTTCTTAGCAATACAGCATGACCTCTATTTAAATGGAAGATAGATGCAAGAAGAGAATTTGGAGTAAAGCTAATAGGTATTTCTTTTATTTCTATTTAATAATTATTTACATTCGCATCAAAATTATAATTTTGAATGTTTATGAATAGTTTCATTTAACTTTTAAGTGTTGAGTTGTGATTTTTTTTTTTCCATTTATTTAGTGTCATATTTTCATTTACTTAATCGAATATTAATTTATTTTTTTATGAAGTGCAGTAACCATAAATACTCTCTTAAATTATTGCTATATTTTTTTTTAAAACTTTTAGGCATTACACCTTTATAAAAAAAATTAATTAATTAAACAAATGAAGTGAAGATGTCATCTAAAAGAGTCATAATTGTTGTATTCTTGTTCAGTTTTTTTTAGCTCACCAGTTTTGGACTTGTGTATAATTTTTTTCCCCTGTTTCAGACAAAACAAAAAATGCATTTGAGAAGTTGAAGAGATGAGAAGACAAGAAAAATATTTATTTCGGTTGAAAGAATTTGATGTGGATTTTGGTCTTTGATGGCATTGTTGTAAGGGAGAAATACATTTTCGTCCATCTAGTTTGACTTATTAGACAAAATGGTTCCTCTAGTTCCGGTATTGTTCTGTTGGTTCTTTTGTTGTGATTTCCATTAAAATAATATAAAATTACCTGATGCCCCTTTTCTTACGATGTCCATCTTTTTTTTTTTTAATTATAACACAAAAATATTAATAAAAAAATAGAGATCTAGATTGGATCTCCACTTTTTTCCAAAGAACAACAAACCGGAATCAACCCAATTTTTTCCAATTAAAAAAAATGGATTTAACATCAACACCATATTCAACAAACCATCCACTTCCATCAGATTCAACATAATCCTAACCTTATTCAATAAAACCTAGATTCAATCAAAACCTACATTCAATACATCACCACATCATTCCTTCAAAAAAAAAAAAGCATCACAACATCATGAGAATAGGGATGACAAAATATGGATCCAGATCCAATCTAAAACCAAATCCATAAAAATACCCAAAAAAAAAGAGAGTCCAAACCTGAACCAGAACCACCAAACAAACAACTGGTTCAGGTATATACCTGACTCACTTATGTTCCGGTTTTTACCTACCCGCCCATGACCCAATTCATGTTTATTTTGACCCGGGTTTTTGACCTGATTTTTTTAGGCCATAAATTTTACAATCTAAATTTTTTGGCCCTAGATTTTTTTTACCCAAATCAATTAAACATAAGTTTTACAAGCCCATTAAAATTATAATTTTTTTACAAACCATATCCAATTAAAACAATAAACTCATTGTTAGGATTATACTCGATAGCAAGAATATTATAATATATTTGACAATCTTTTCATATTAATAAAGTGATTTCTAGTTTAACAAATCTTATAGATTTTATATTTTAATTATTATAACTGTCAAAGTAAATAATCATAAGGTCAAAAGACTATGAGAAAAGAAGAATTGTTCATACATCTAGATATGTATGAGGTAGACACAATTCTTTAGTTAGTCTTGAATAATATTCACAACTTAAGATAAAAGTTGGGCGTCTTTATCTTGTCAAAATTGTAGATTCTTTTGCTAGCATTTGAGTGGGATCAAATGTGTTATGATGAGTCTAAAATCATCAAAGTATGGTGTCTTTGGGCAAAAGAATCTAGTGCTCTGGGTGCATTAAATTGGATCACAGTGAAATACGTTATCTAGAACTGTCAATGGATAAAAGTTTTCACTTGAAGACAATCGGAGAGTCTATCTCAATCCTGAGATAAATGATGGACTTATGGTTGCAAGTGTTATCATTTGAGTTATCAATGAGTACGATTATATAGCATAGTCTATCATCGATAGTTTGGTGGTATTAATTTGTTAATCGATAGAGGACTTCATTTATAGATATGGACATCGTGGTTCCATTTATGAAATGAGAGTAGAATATCATCATATGGATGTTTTGAGGTATTGGATATTAAATCTTAACGTTAAGTTTTCAATAGTGTCTATTGAAACATGGCTTCTGGACAAGTCAAAATATCCAAGTTCAAAATGTAGTCATATGAGTAAATATGGTAACTTGAAGAGCTATAGGCGGTCTGTGAGCTCTTGGCGATTACTGGTATTCTTCACGAGGATACACTTTCTCCATAAAGTTGTATAGAGTATGAATGAGCAATATTAACTTATTATATCTTTATTTAAGAGTTCAATTTTAGTTATTTAGTGGAATGAACTAAAATTAATAGATATGACTTAAGTGAATCATTTGTTGATTGTGATTGGGTTGTGTCTATTGGAGCTTAAATTTAGATAGCCCGTCAAGATCTCTAATCCACACGAACTTGCATGAATCACTTGATATATTCTACCGGACCAATTTAGGGGTCCATCTAGAATTGTATTAAGGCATGCAGACTTGTTTCTTTTTCTAAGAATGAGTCTAGTTCACATGTGGGCTCTTTATGAAGGTCCAATGGATTTAATAAAATAAGAAAAATAATATATATGTCTATATAATGTAATGGGCGGCAAGGCTAATATATAAAAGCCTAATATATTATTTTTTATTTTATCATTTAATTAAATGGAAATTAATTAATTTGTTGATTAATTTTTTATTTAATTAAAAGTCAAAATATTTTTTCTAATAGGAGATGGTCTCTTAATATTATACTATTGTTGGTAGTATAATTAATATTAAAGACTATATTTGATAAGTAGATAAATAAAAGAAATTATTTATCTAATAAAATTAGGAAGTTTTTAAGATGGTTACAAATACACTATTGAGTTGGATTAGGAGTCTTGGTGTAGGAAATAATTCTTTTTGGAAAAGGATTCTTGGTCACCAAGTAAATTTACCTAAGGATAGAATTCTTGTCCATCAAGTAAATCCTTCTTAGGAGATGATTAAGTCTCCTATATTAAATATAAGTTGAATTCGGCCAACCCTCAATGTTTTAGGGCCAGGAATTCGGCTATTATATATATATATATATATATATATATATGGCTTACATAATTTCAGCCAAGCTAAGAATTTCTTTGTGAGAGAATTCGGCTACCATAGAATTTTGAGAGAGAAAATTTGTTTTTTGCTCTAGAACAAAATTCGATCAACTTATAGAAATAGTGTGAAGATTCGGCAAAGAAGAAAAGTAAGAAAGAACGTTTAGTTTTCGATTGTACACTAGTAGTCTTTACATTAAAAGGTTTTGTGTATAACAACGAATCAAGGTTCATGCGAGTTTCAATCAAATTGATTGATAATTCACAAGTGACATAACGTTCTTTGTTTTTTCTTCTTGGAGGATTATTGTGACTAACAAAGAAATAGATTTTATTTGTTTCCATCATCAAGTATACAATTCAAAGAAAGGGAGCCCACACTCCTAGGTGATTCACGTCCGTGATTGGATTGGAAGATCTTACGGATTCAATTCGGCGCTAGTTCAATAGTCACGAGAAAAAAATACGACACTTTTTATATACATCAATTAATCTAGGGTTAAGGTTCTTTTCTTTTAAAGGGATTTTTTTTTAATTTTCACGCTTCCGTTGCGCGATTTTCCCTACACTCATATATTACTTCAATATAGATAACACATCTCCAAATGGGTAATTTCACTAAAGTCCCTAATTTTTAGTGAAATGACACATATTTAAACGTTTTTATTATATTAGCAACTTAAGTCCATTGTTTTTCAAAATACATCACTTTAGTTCATTTGACTAAAATACTAATGTTCAACTCTAACTATATATAAAAAAGTATAATTTTATCCTTGTCAAAATGATTTGTTGAGTTTCAAAAATAATTGTTGTTAATGAAAAATTTACTCGGGGTGAGAAATTCCGGTTAACACCCTCGAGACCACTACCATGTAGGTGGTGGCCGGGGTCGGTACCTTAGATACCTAACCTAACAGAGTAAAGATGGATGTATGAATATAAGTGCAATGAAAATGGGAATGTAATGGATTTATTATCAATTATGAATATCGTACAAAACGAATCTTAAACACTCTTAGTCTCTCCGGGATACAATAGGGTGGCAACCTCGTGCCTATCGAATAGTAGATATTAGTGGAGATCGTGTTCTGATTACAGAATTTAGGTCGAAGACTCAAAAACTCTTTTTTTTTCCTTATCGTTCATCCTCATGCTTGACCCTATTTATACATGGTCCAAGTAGGTTTAAACTTGTAAATCGCCCGCCACGATCCTAAGAATCCGTTCCCTCCTTATCGGGTGAGATCCTTTATTTGAAAGTTGTTGACTTTGAATTAATAATGGATTCGCGAATATCTTTGGTGGAGATAAGTTTGTTTCCTCTTTGGACTCAATCTCTTGCCTTACACGTACACCGGGTTTTAATGTTCATTTGAGTGTAGATATGATCTTGTGTGTATTCATGACATGATTTTTCATAAAGGTCGTTGAGTTGGTTGTTCATTGTTTTATAGAGCGAGGTAGACCCATGCCTTAGTCCTAGTCTTAGAAGCTTGGCCTGATATTTCCTAGCCTCTTAGAGCTTGAGACGGCCTTGTGGGCACTCATTGGGGGTAGCATGGATTAGGCAAGCTTCATTTTTCTGGTCCAGATAGGTTCGAATCTTCTTTCGGGGAGAAGAAGCAGTACTGTAGTGCAAGATGGACATTTAATGAGTCTCTCTCTGTGCTTGGGGAGGATGGATGACTGCAAGGTAGTTTCAATCTCGGGGAGCTTTAATTTGGTGGAACGAACTCGATTTATTTGTGTCGGGCTTCACCTTAAATGCTTTCTAAGCTCGATGACCTTTCCTTGCTTTTACGAGGTGGCTCCGAAGCCAGACCCCAGGAACCGGGGTTTCAGAATAGGTGATCTCGGGTTTGGATTAGGGCTGGGAGAGTGGAAAATTTCTCTTTGGTCCCTAGCCAGATTTGACTATTAACAGAAGTCTCCTCTGACTTGAACACCGGTGAATGAGTTGGGGTTGGAGTCAGATTCCTTATTTTAATTGGGAAATTTTCTATCTTTTATCGTTTCCAAATCTAGGTAAAACTCTCATCATTTAATGCACGTGTGATGTGGCTTGTGCAGACCGATACGTTTTTTAAAATAATTCGGCTACGTTATGGCCATTCCTAAGTTTCGAGGCGATCCTACTGAAGATTTCTTCGACCTCACTACCCACTTTGCTTATATTTATACCCGACCGCTTCTCGCCTACCTCACGCTTTCTTTCTAACTTCAAGTTTTCAAAAATCCCTCTCTTTCACTACCTTTGAAATGCTCTTCGTTGTTTTCTTTGTTCTTCAAGCCCCACATCCAACAATGTCAAACTCTGCTGACAGTAGCAAGGCTATGGTTGAGGGCACTGGTGCCCCCAACTCGGTTCCTAGAAAGCGGACGTGAGAAAATTTGAGCGACGAGGACGCTTCCCTATTCTGTCAGCGTCACCGCTCTGGTAGGAACGTTTCAATTGGCTCCGACTTTTCTAATCAACCCGACAACCCTCTGAACTTAGTCGATAAATATTCTGACGAAGAAAAGAGGGCTGACGCAGTTGGGAAGGGTCAACTAGCGATTGCTAGACCTCCTCTAGCGAGGCCTCTTCCTTATGACTTTAAGGTTAACCCCGATTCTACTATTGATCCGCAATCGATCGATCGCCTGAGGACTAAGCACGGTATTTCTGACAGCATCTCCCTCACAGTTCCCCATAGAAATTATGATGTCTTCAATCTGCCCAAAAGCGTGCTCCCTATCCATGTGGCGGCCTTTGTAAATGGGGTCAGGCTTCCTCTCCATCCTACCATTCGACGGGATCTCAGTGCCCTACAGCTAGCTCCTCTCCAGCTGACGCCTGGTTTCTAGAGGCATCTAATTGTCTTTCTCATGCTGTAGAGGGAACAATACGAGCTGGGCAAGGTCACTTGAGAGCCCTGAGCAGAAGAGCCGGCCTACCTTTTTCAGATCGGGAGTTTATCAGGAGTTTCCCGGGGTCAGTTCTATACAAAAGCTAAGAATAAACTCAACTTCATCATCCCTGGCTCTTCGAGAAAGGACCCAGCCTGAAAGGAAGAGTGGATCCTGGCGGGGGTGATTGGAGAAGCTCCATATTTATCGATGAGTATGAGTCAGCGGTTCTCACTGCTTTCAACTATAAACTCTCGTGGGACCGGGACTCCTTGCCTGCCGAGTCTGAGGTTGTGTTGAAAACTATCATTTCCAGAAACTATATGAACCTGAAGTACCCAACTACCGATCCCTTCGATTCTCGCCGAGTGAATCGATACCTACGGATCTTTGATGCTACCCCTCGTAAGTAACACTAAGTCATTATGCTTCGTTCCATTAGTTAGCTCGTTTTTTACATCCTTCTTATTATTTTTTCTTTTTTTAACAGTTTTTGTTGTTGCTCCAGCTTCCCGTGAAGCCCAACAAACTCGCACTTCTCCCTCTTCTAACAAATCGTATTGGGAAATCCCTCTGGATTTTTCAAAGAAAAGGGGGCCAAATACTCCGGTTGGGGTTTCGTCTGCTCTTGCTCCATCCTCTTCCTAACATAGATCCACGCTGTCACTCCTCGTATCTTGGGCTACCAAGGTACGGGATAAAGAGGCCTTTGTTTCTCAAACCGCTGATGTAGCGACGTAGCTCCTGCTATAATTTTCCCTACACTTTCTTCTACTCATGTCGCTCCGGCTTCAAGCTTGCTAAATGTTTTCATCTCTCCATCTACATTCCCTACCCCCCCGAGCTTCAAGGGACCCTGAGGCTGGTGTTGAAGAGGTTTCCCTTACTCGCCCGTCAAATCAGTCAGGCTCTGCCTCTCAAGTCGAGGTCATAGGGAAATTCATTGCTTCTTACCCCGGGGCAGTCTTTCTATGATGGCTTTAATGCCCATTGATATTCTGATCACTAAGGGATCTGCCCTCTTGGCCGAGGTAATCATCGTTTTTTATCCTCTCATGCAATAGTTTGGTTAGTAATTTCCTAATTTGAACTCTTTAGTAGGCCTTCAAATTCCAGGTGGCCATGGGCCACCAGGTGGCTTATTTATGACTGGGAAACCAAGGCTGAAGCTGAAGATGAGCGGGCCATGGAATTGTTGGCGCAGGCTCAAGACTTAGTACAATAGATGGCCTCTAGCTAGAGGGGGATGATGGCGGAGCTAGCTGAGCTTTATTGTGACGACGAGAGGTTGAAGCGATCTTTCGATCAAGAAACCCTCTGGTCTCAACGTCGAGCCAGTCAACAAGATTCTTGGAAGGAAAAAGCAAATGCGTTGGACATTGAAAACCAAGGTCTGCAAGCCTAAGTTGCCAAACTTCAGGCTGAGGTGGATGCCTTCTTCATCGACGGATACTTCTATGCTTCCTACCAGGTTGTTGAAGCCCTTCCTTCCCCCTTTGACCTATACTGAGATAGGGAGGAGATTATGACCAAGTCTGTGGAGATGTACCGTCCTGAGGGTGACAGGGCTGGAGTTAAGAAGCAAGCAGTTGTAACAGATCCTCTTCTTCCTCCTCCAGTCTTACAAGTGTCAGGTCCCGAGGAGACCTCTAGTGGGGTTCGGTCAGCACAACCCGATAGGGACCAATCAGAAGCCCAGGGAGAGGTCCACAACCGTCCTAAAGAAACCTCTAAAGAAGGATTAGAGGTTGAACAAAACCGGGTAGAGTCTTTGACAAACCTTTTTGATGCAACCATCCATTCTGAGGTTATGGAGGTGGTTAATGAGGTATTGGAGGAGGACCCCCCTGAGCAGCAGGCAGTGAAGGATCCCCCGGAGAAGGGGGTAGCGGGCGAAGGCAACCATGGCGAGCAACTACCTGGGGGAGAGATAGAAGGAATAGGGGGATCAACAGAAGGGAATCAAGAGGAAGCAGGAGTCTGATATTTACAATTTGCCTTTACAGCTTGGAAACGGGGGTGGGCACCCCACTTTAATCATGCCTGACCATTATCATTTTTTTTATAGCCCGAAACTGGGGGTTGGGCTCCTGCTTGATAATCGTAGCCTTTCCAGGGGATAGGCTCCCATTTCATTAATTAAAATTGGCTTTAGATTTCATCCATGCTTACTTCAATGACTTTTGACTTGGCTAACATCCTCTTGCTTTATTCCTGATCCCGATCTAGATGCGACCTTTGAGATAACTTGAATTACTTGAATCTTGGCGGAGATAATGAGATATAAAACTTTATTTAAGTGTGAAAGTAGACAGTTAGCTCGAGCTCTCCACTCTCAGCAGAAACTTGTAGCTCGATGATTTTAGTGAATAGTCCCTTTATGTGATTATAGGCTAGTTTGCACCTGTCACAGCGAGCGATCATATACACATGGAAGATTAGTAACCAGTAATAACTGGAACATTAGAGTTTAAGTAGGAGAGCTTTCCAATCTCATGCCCCTTTGGAAGAGAGGGGGGGGTGTATCTCGATCGAGGCATCATGAGGTCTATCTATCTATTTCCTAGTCTCGTGATCTAGATGACAACTATGCTCTTACACTCAGACCCTTCTTGGGGGTGGTAGCTCGACCAAGGCATCAGAAGGGCTATTTAGCTATTTCCTGGTCTCATGATCTGGATGGAAACTATTCTTTTACACTCAGACCCTTCTTGGTGAGGGGTGGTGCCCGACCGAGGCATCAAAGACAGCGAGGGGGCTTCCCCGGCTAATCCTTGGTCTTGAGATGACTATATCGAACTTACACGTGTAGAACCTTGTTGGATATGGAGAAATTAATGTAGAATATAATCGAAGATAGAGAAATCAGACTTTATTGATAAAAATGGAGTACATTGTTGTTAGAAATTTTATTGAAACTTAAATGGAGGTAGTCTGCTTACGAGTCCACTGTCTAAGGGTAATACTTCCTCAAGTGATCTGCATTCTAGGTGTTATCGATGGGTCAGCTGTCCATGTCCTCGAGCCTATATGCTCCGTTACAGACCATTGCCTTTACCAAATAAGGTCCTACTACCCGATCTTGCTTCTCTTCCAAGAGATCTATGCTAGCTCGGAGCTTATCCTCATTGCTTCTAAGCTCAAAATATTAAACTCTGAAGGAGGTCAATTTGTGCTTGATGGGAAGAAATGCTTCAACCCCGAAGGTTAAAGAATAATATATTTCTTCGGTGGCTATTCTCCTTGTAGTACGGTAAGCCCAAAGGACCTCGGGAAGCTCCTCGGCCCATCTGCCCTTTCTCTGTTGTGACTTCTTTTTCAACAGTTTCTTGATAGTTTTATTTATGATTCCACCAGCCCATTAGTCTGAGGATGGGCTACTGAGGCGAATCTAAGGTCGATTCCCAAGCCTTTGCAAAAGTCATTGAATCAACCATTTTCAAACTGCTTTCCAAGGTCAGTTATAATGATAAGAGGGGTCCCGAACCTGTAAACTACATTGTTTTTTATGAACCTTGTCGTATTCTCTTCTGATATCTGAGAGAGTGGTCCGGGTTCGACCTATCTTGTGAAATAGTCGATTGCCATAATAACATGCTTGGCTTGGCTTGTCTAGAAGCGGTAGGAAGTGGTTTGATCAGGTCGACTCCCCACATAGCAAAGGGATAAGGCGAGCTGAGAGATGACAGACGCTCTGGCGGGATGTGTCTCAAGTTGAAGTCTTCTGTCATGGTTCACATGATTGTACAAAGTTCTTTACATCTTGATAGATAGTTGGCCAATAATACCCCATACAGAGTATCTAATATGCCAGTGCTTCCCCACCAACGTGGTTCCTGCATTCCCCAGAGTGAACCTCTCTTAATGCCCATTTGACATCATCAGAATGCAAACATCGAAGCAGGGGAAATGACCTGCCCCTCCTGTAGAGGCATCCATCTACCAGGCAATATCAAACTGAAAGCCTCTTAATTCTTCTGGCTTGGTCAGACTCCTCAGGAAGTCTTCCTTCTTAGAGATAAACCACTATTGGGTCCATCCAGCATGGCTGTTGATCCATGGTATAAGCCTCCTTACCTGCTACTATGCTTGGTAGGGAGATCACTTGGAGAGGGACTACATGTGGTAAGGCTTGGCCACCATTCACAGCTATCTTGTCTAGGACGTCAGCTCGACGATTCTGTTGTCGAGGCACCTGCTTGATGTTAAATCCCTTGAATTTATTCTTAAGCAGCTGAACTAGCTTCAAATAGGCAATCATGTTATCCCCCTTGGTCTGATAGTCCCTAGAAACCTGATTGACTATGAGTAATGAGTCACTTTTGACCTGAAGGTAATTGACCCCTAGCTCGGTAGCCGCCTTCATACCGGCTATGAGGGCTTCATACTCTGCTTCATTGTTAGTAGCCTTAAATTTGAATCTGAAACAGTGGCAACACTCAATCCCCTTTAGGTCTATCAGGACTATGCTCTCTCCTCCTTCGGCTTTCTCGAACACTCCATCAGTGTAGAAGATCCATGACTTGCAGCCTACTGGCCAGCTGTCGGACTCTAGAATCTTCTCAGGAGCTATATTTATTGCTGCTGAGGTCGCTTGGCCTGGGGGTACTGAAAGTTTTGCCAAAAAATCTACCAAATCTTGGGCTTTCATTACGGTCCTGGGTTTATACCTTAAATCAAACTGGGTGAGTTTCAAGGCCCATAAAACCAGCCTTCCAGACACGTCCGGCCCTTGTAGGAATTGATGTAAAGGTTGGTTTGTCACTATTGCTATTGAGTGAGCTTGAAAGTAGGGACGGGGCTTCTTTACCGAGGTCACCAGGGCATAGGCGAGCTTCTCCAAAAGGGTATAATTCTTTTTTGGCTTGGTTAGGGCATGACTTATATAGTAGATAGGTCGTTGGACCCTATTTCTACATTCCTTAACCAAGGCCCCACTCACTGTAGTTTCCGAAACGGCCAAGTAGATTTACAGCTCCTTTCCCGGACTTGGCTTGACTAGTAACGGAGGGCTTGATAGATACTTCTTCAAAGCTTGAAAAGCTTGCTCGCTTTATTGGTCCCATGTTCCATCCCTGGTTGATAGCTTTGAAGAAAGGGAAACATTTATCGATGGTCCCAGAAATGACCCTGTTGAGCGCCGATATCTGCCCGGTTAAGACTTGAACCTGTTTGAGTGACGTAGGGGATTTTAGATCCAGGATAGCCTTGATCTTTTCTTGGTTAGCCTCTATTCCTCTCTCATTAACCATGAAGCCCAGAAACTTTCCTCCAGTTACCCCGAAGGCACATTTAGAGGGGTTCAATCTCATCTGGTTTTCCTTTTGGATCATGAAATTTTTGCAAAGGTCGTCATGATGTCCTTCTATGGTTGGTGACTTGGTAATCATGTCGTCGATGTACACTTCCATTGATCTTCCAATCTCGGGTTTGAACAACCGATTGACCAACTGTTGATATGTAGCTCCCGTATTCTTAAGCCCAAGCGGCATCACCTTATAATAGTACAAACCCTACCCGGTGATGAAACTGGTATTGTCTTGGTCGGTGAGGTGCATCATGATCTGGTTGTACCCCGAGAATGCATCCATGATGCTAAGAAGCTTATTTTCAGATGTGGAGTCAACCAACTGATCGATCTTTGGTAAAGAGAAACTGTCTTTCGGACATGCCCGATTGAGGTCAGTGTAATCGATACACATACGCCACTTTCTATTCGCCTTTGTGACCATGACCACATTGGCGATCCATTCGGGGTAACGCGCCTCTCTGATGAAGCCTAATTTGATCAACTTGTCCACTTCTTATTGAATCACAACGTTTTTTTCGGTGTTAAAGTGACGCAATTTTTGTTTGACAGACTTGAAGGTCGGATCTACTGCCAAACGGTGAGCAACCAATGATATCGGGATCCCGGGTATCTCGTCGTGACTCTAAGCGAAGATGTCATTGAATTCTTTGAGGAACTCGATTAGACCCTTCTTCACTCCCGGTTTGAGGGTGGCTCCAACCTTGACGACCTTCGAGGAGTTATCCATCCGGATGGGTATCTCTTCTAGCTCATCCATTGGATGCCCGCTGGCCCATTCCATGCTCTGCTTCTCTTCGTCTGGATTCTCGGGATCATCCCCTGGGTGATTTGCGGGCTCTACATCCTCCAAGGTCATCCTGGGGGTTACCCCATCCTGTATCGTTGTAACCTGTGTAAACTATTTCGCTAAAGTTATCGGGTTGACAGACACTGCATAGCACTTCCTGACTGCCTGTTGGTCACCAAGTATTTCCCCCACATTGTCTCATACTAAAAACTTCAAGACGTTGTGGTAAATGTACAAGACCTCCTTCAAGGATGACAAGAAAGGTCTTCCTAATATTGCATTGTAGGCTGATAGGGTATCTACCACCACGAAGTCCGTCATGATATTTTACTGGAAGGGGACTGTTCCAACGATTACTGGAATGATCTTCAACCCCATAGGTATGATCAAGTCCCCAGTGAATCCATACAACGGGGTTGTGCAGCTATAGTAACACCACTGTTTCAAATTTAACTTTTCCAATATATCTTTGAAGAGGATGTCTACGATACTGCCTGTGTTAACAAGCACACGATGGACCGTGCAGTTGGAAATCTGTACCGTGACCACCATGGGATCATCATGAGGTTGCACGGTGTTGTAGACATCCACCTCGGTAAAAATAATCTGAGCATACTGAGAGGGGTCAGCTTGGCTCTAGTCGACCTTGAAGATACCTCACCCTTTATCTATACGAGGGATCTTCCTCGCATGGTCATCAGATCCTTATGCTCCCTTTTTCTCTTCTCGGTGTGCTTACGGATCTCAGTTTGTACTTCTTTTCCGGTCTAAATGTTGTCCTTAACTTGCTGCAAGAATTCCATTAAGCATCCTCCTCTTATTAGAGCCTCGGTCTGTTTTCTCTAGTTATAGCACTCTGAGGTGTTGTGACCCATATCTCCATGAAAGTCACAGTACTTGTACCGATGCCTCCTATTAACGGGGGCTTTCATGGGTGCGGGCTTCTGTAATAGCCCTTTATCCCGGATAGCGAGGTAGATTATTTCATGGGATGCTTTTAAGGGGGTGTAGTGATTGTATCCTCTCTCATCTCGCATTACAGAGGCTACTATTTTAGGAGGAGGCGAAGCCCGCGGAGGGGTTCACCTTACGGGTACCTTTCTTGCTTGTTTGAGAAACGGGAAAACAGAAGGTTGACCTGTTGAGAGGTTTGTTCTGATTTTTCTAAACTGGTTCAGTTCTGGGAGCTTCTTTCTTCTGTCATTTTGCCATATCATCATTTTGACCTTGAGCTGCTTATCAACTTCAACTTGCTCTAGAGCCCGATCATAAACCTCTTGGTAGGTCTCTGAAGGTAGTTTGGCAAAGAATCAGAAAAGCTTACCAGCCCACAGGTTCCACCTGAAATTGGCAAGGGTCTTTTTCTCAGTGAAGACCCCCATATGGATGACTTCCTTGTGGAACCTCTCCACTTAAGCCCGGAGGGTTTCCTCCCTCTCTTGGATCACATACTGTAAATGGATGTGATCCTTCGTCCGAGGTTTGATTCCTTGGAATTGTGAGCAGAAATTAGTTAACAACTTTGTGAAGGAGTCCACACTGCCAAAGGGTAGCTTTCTGAGCCAGGTCTTGACACTATATGTTAGCGTAGTAGGGAACATCCGGCACATAGCGGCCTTGTTTGTGTTCTGGATTTCCATCTGTTGGACGAAGCTCTTCTAATGGCTCAAAGGATCTTCCATACCGGAGAACTTGTCTGATGGCATCTTAAACTTCGGTGGGAGCTCTGCCTCCTGGGTTCTTTTGGTAAAGGGGGCGTTCATCTTGTTCATGGGGTCATTTTTGACCTTCTTACCCTTCCCTCTTTTCAACTGCTGGATCTTTTTCTATATCTTGGCCAGCTGGTTCCTCAAGCGCTTATATTCGCGCTTCTTAGAATCAACCTCGGAACTCTCGTTGTCAGATCCCCTAATGAATTGGGTACTTCCATTTCATTATCCTCGGAGGCAGGGTTTGCTTGTGCGGTTTGCCGGTTACCTCCGGCTTCTGCTTGAGGTTCCCTTTTGAAAGTTACCGGTCTAGGAGGGCTGTGAGGTGCCCTTGGCGAAACATCGGTTGCCGACTTAACCTGCCTAGGTTGATAGTTGGTTGATCTGTCCGGGATTGGGGGCATGTGCCCTAGCCTTTCCTAGATGGAAGTTGTAGGTCTTGTCCTATGGTAGGTAGGGATCGGTAGGGGGTCCCAACTGATAGAAAACAGGCTGCCTAACAGCGGGTCGACTCGCTTCTCCTCGGATTCCCAAATCTGCAAGTTGAGGATCAAGTCCTTCTGTAACTAGACGGAGGTGGACATTTTCCATAATGGTTGCTGCATGCTGATTGATCACAGCTGGGTTCATCGCTAAAGGAGTTGGAGCCCGCTCCACGCCTGGCTGATGCGAGGCTGGCTTATGGTGCTCAGATTTCTTTCCCTTTTTCTGTCCTTTTGGGTTGAGAGGCAGACGGATGTCCCGACGTTTCAGGCTATCCTTGAGAGGAGCAAAGCCTCATGATTACTGCAAAACAACTAATTAGTAAGTATAAAAATTATGGCGTGAGTTCTTTCCCACGGACGGCGCCAGAAAGTGTTAATAGAAAATTTACTCGGGGTGATAAATTCCGGTTAACACCCTCAAGACCACTACCACTTAGGTGGTGGCCGGGGTCGGTACCTTAGGTACCTAACCTGACAGAATAAAGATGGATGTATGAATATAAGTGCAATAAAGACGGGAATGTAATTGCTTTATTATCAACTATGAATATTGTACAAAAAGACTCTTAAACACTCTTAATCTCTCCAGGATACAATAGGGTGGCAACCTCGTGCCTATCGAATAGTAGAGGTCGTGTTATGATTATAGAATTTAGGCCGAAGACTCAAAAACTCTCTTTTTTCCTTATCGTTCCTCCTCATGCTTGGCCATATTTATACCTGGTCTAAGTAGGTTTAAACTGCAAATCACCCGCCACGATCCTAAGAATTCGTTCCCTCCTTATCGGGCGAGATCCTTTATTTGAAAGTTGTTGACTTTGAATTAATAACGGATTCGAGAATATCTTTGGTGGAGATAAGTTTGTTTCCTTTTTGGACTCAATCTCTTGCCTTACACGTACGCCGGGTTTTAATGTTCTTTGGAGTGTAGATATGATCTTGTGTATATTCATGGCTTGATTCTTCATGAAGGTCGTCGAGTTAGTTGTTCATTGTTTCATAGAGCGAGGTAGACCCATGCCTTAGTCCTGGTCTCAGAAGCTTGGCCTGACCTTTCCTAGCCCCTTAGAGCTTGAGACGACTTTGTGGGCACTCATTAGGGGTAGCAAGGATTAGGCGAGCTTCCTTTTTCTCATCCAGATAGGTTCGAATCTTCCTTCGGATAGAAGAAGCAGTACTGTAGTTCAAGATGGGCACTTAATGGGTCTCTCTCTGTGCTTTGGGAGGATGGCTGGCTTCTGGAGAGACTGCAAGGTAGTTTCGATCTCGGAGAGCTTTTATTTGGTTGAATGAGCTCAATTTGTTTGTGCCGGGCTTCACCTTAAATGCTTCCTGAGCTCGATGACCTTTCCTTACTTTTATGGGGTGGCTCCGAAGCCAGACCCCAGGAACCGGGGTTCCAGAATAGGTGATCTCGGTTTGGATTCGGGCTGGTATAGTGAAAAATTTCTCTTTGGTCCCTAGCCAAATTTGGCTATTAACAATTGTCTTTTAAATTTACGAAAATACTTTCAATTTATTATTTATTTTAACTTTTTATTTTCCATAATCTATTAGTTTTTTTTAGAAAATAATTTTTTGTTATTTATTTATTTTTATAAACCATTTTAATATTATTTAATATTGAAACTCAATAAATCATTTTGACAAGGGTAAAATTGTATGTTTATATATATATATATATATATATATATATATATATATATATATATATATATATATATATATATAGTTAGAGTTGACCATTAATATTTTGGTCAAATAGACTAAAGTGATGTATTTTGAAAAAACAAGAGATTTAAACTGCTTATATAACAAAGACGTTTAAATATGTGACATTTCACCAAAAAGTAAGGACTTTGTGAAATTACTCTCATCTCCAAAGGGCTCAAAAATTAAATAGTACTTTTTGGAGGTTGCATTTCAACATTGTCACTGCTTTAATAACTTATGTTTAAACTACACCTATTATGGTGAACGGATAAAAATGTCCCCAATAGTTGTTTTATCAGAAATCATTCATTTATTTGTTTTTACAATGAGAATTATGAAATAGAGAGATAAAGTTCCGTTTAAACTCAGGCGCTACGCAGACGCATTCGGGGGTCGAGCTCTCTCCTAGTTCACGGTGGTCGAGCTGCCCAGTCAGCTCGGTGGGGAGCAGGCGACAGCGCCCCAAGAGCTTTTTTTTATCTAGTCAGTACTTCAAAAAAATATTACCGATCCTTTAAAAAATATGATCGATTCTTTCTAATATATGTTAAAATTCACTACAAATATACTCGATTTAACTAAACTTAATTTTCTGAAGAAAAAAAAATCAATCCTTTGAAAAAAATTCTCGATCCTTAGAAAAAATTCTGGATCCTTTGAAAAATCTTATCGATTATTTGAAAAAAATCTTGATCCTTTGAAAAATCTTCTCAATTATTTGAAAAAATTCTCGATCCTTTGAAAAATCTTCTCAATCTTTTGGAAAAAAAAATCGATCCCTAGAAAAAAATTATCGATCCTTAGAAAAAATTATCGATCCTTTAGAAAATCTTATCGATCATTTGAAAAAAAATTCGATCCCTTGAAAAAAAAACTTGATCATTTGAAAAATCTTCTCTATCATTTGAAAAATATTCATAATCCTTTGAAAAAAGTTCTCGATCCTTTGGAAAAAATTCTCGATCCTTTGAAAAAATCCCGATCATTTGAAAAATCTTCTCGATCATTTGAAAAAAAAACTCGATCCTTTGAAAAAAAATCTCGATCCTTTGAAAAAAATCTCGATCCTTTGAAAAAAATCTCAATCCTTTGAAAAAATTTCTCGATCATTTGAAATTTTTTCTCGATCCTTTGAAAAAAATTCTCGATTATTTAAAAAATATTCTCGATCCTTTGAAAAAATTTGTCGATCCTTTGAAAAAAAAAATATCGATCCTTTGATATATGCTTCATTATTTCAATTCTTTAAAAAATATGCTCGATTCTTCAAATATGCTCGATTTAACTAAACCTTATTTTCAAAAATAAAATGCTCGATCCTTTGAAAAGTAAAATGTTTATACATGTTCATACAAAGACTGGACAACAAATCATAACGAATGGATACATTGTTAAACCACACAGAAATATATGAAAATATATAAATAAAGATCACAAATATATGTTATCTTCTTGTGCATAATCTGGAGAGAGACAAGTTTTTTAAAGAGAGAGGAGTTATTATTTTCAAAGTGTAGATGAAAACACAATAAGAATAAAAAATAGATTATTTAAGCGCAATTTGGGTAGTTCACCATAATAGGTGCCTTTTAAACTTAAGTTATTAAAGCGGTTACATCATTGTAATACATAAAAAAAGGTGACATATCTCACCATTTCCACCATCTCCAAATATTAATTTTTTGCAACTTATGTCCAATTAAAATATTTTTTTTTTAAAAATCATATGGACCCTAGTAGCTCTTCCTCATCTATTCTATCATATATTTCTTCATTCGGAATGTCGCCTAAAAAAACAGTCAAGTAAAAAAAAAAATTAGTAGAAACCAATATTATATATAAGTAATAAGCATAATAACTAAATTTGAAACTAATTGAATACTTTGAATAGGAGCCCATATCTAATTTTGTGTACATACCAAGGCCTTGAGTGTGTACAAATGCAACCTTCTACGATGTGGACTCAAAAATCTACCCCTAGCACTAAGCGAATTTAGAAGCCATCATAGACACAGAAATGACCAAAATGTCTCTGACAATCTTAGCCAAAATCGGATATTTTCCTTTGTTACATTTCCACCATGACAAAATGTCAAAGCGAGGAGAGTTATTTGCAACTTGTTCTTCCAAATACATCTCTAACTCTAATTTGTTGATACTACTAACTGTATGGCTTTTATACAACTCAAATTTTTCATCACCCCCAAACATATCAAAAGAATGATCCAATGAATTATCATCTAATTGTTCAGTTAAGCTAGATCTTGATTCATATTCTTTAATCAAATCCTTTAAAAGTTCATGCACTATTTCTTACCAACTAGATGTACTAAAACCATAAATTTTACTAAAATGAAAATAAGAGTACCGATATTGATACACATAAAACTTATTAATACATCCATATTTTATTAAAAAAATTATTTACAAAAATATCCCAATAGAAATTTACCACTAAGAACAACTTACTTTAATTAAAAATAAATCAAAAACTTTATACACTCATTAATTACATCCATATCTTCAATTATATTTCTTTATTAAAAAAAAAACTTACCTTAAAAAAAAACTTATGATAAACCCTAATTTTTATGATAAACCTTAATTAAACTCTAATTTTATTTAAAGTATCAAACTTTCTCATCATCTAATGATTATCATATTGCTTTTGTCTTTCTTTTATGTATAATTATGAACTCTAACAATAAACATTTTTTTTTTTAATGATAGCAGTAGATGTCAACAAGTTTTTTTTTAAGATATCTGTAGATTTCAATAAAAATATTTTTTTTTGTAAGATAGTTGTATAAATAAGAGAATTCTAGATTGAAATCCTCTTAACCCCATATACGGTTCCACATATTCCCTTTTTAAGGCTCTTACATTCAAGATATTTCCAAAAGTAAATTAGATCATTGTTAACAAAGGATTTGATTTCAAAAGTAATATGATTTTATATATATATAAATTGGGTGTGATAATAATTTAAGAGTGTTTATAAATAATATATATTAAAATGAATATATTTATTTTAATTAGGGTACTATTGGCATTATGATGAGTGTTTGTAGGAATATTTATTTTTTAAATTTTAGTTATGGATGTACTTATAAAAATGGGTGTACTAATAAGTTTTATGTGTGTCAATATCCGTAACTTGAAAATAAACAATAAACATCTTTTACCTTATATCCAAAACTACCATCACAGCCATCAAGCCAGAAATATCACTCAAATACTTATCAACGTTGGCAATCGTACCTCTTGCCATTGCTTTTATCTCAATGTAACGAGAATTAAGGTATCCATTCATTGTCTTTCTCACTTTACAAATCATGAGAAAAAACAAATTAGTTGTAGGTATTTGGTACTTGGAAAACTGAAAAACAAAATCAACTATTGATTTAGAAAAAAAAACTTATAAAATTTTAACAGTTAAATAAAAAAATAACACCTAATAAAAACTCTATTAACTTGTAAAATGGTTTTAAATGCTCCACCATGATCGTTGCTAACTGTCAATCTGATTCATTGGATAAACATTTATATTGCGGCTCATAATACTGAGCACAAACAAAAACATCATTATACATCAAGGCAACCGAAAGCATGAAGTATGTAGAATTTCATCTAGTGGGACAATCAAACACAAGTTTCTCGGCATATTTAATTTTCAGTTGATTTGTTGCATTCTCGAAAGCTTTAATTCTCTTGCTTGATGCTATCCAAAAACATACAATATCCCTATTTTTCTCAATGACATCTGCAATCACTTTCAACCCATCTCGCACCACCATATTCAAGGTGTGGGCACACCATCGCATATGGAATAACATCTCACCTAACAACAATGCATCTGAAAATCTGGTCTTGATTTTTTCAATCATACAATCATTAGTGGAACAATTATCTACAGTAATTGCAAACAACTTTCTATCTACATTTCAGTCATAAAAACATGCCATCAACTGTTCACCAAGTGATGTAACATCATATGAACTCACATGTATAAAACACATGATTTTACTATGTAACACCCATGATTTTTCAATGAAATGCGTAGTAACAACCATGTATCCCCTTTTTGTACTAGATGTCCACATATCCGTAGTAATTGTTATTTTACTTTTAATGCTATCCATCAACTTCAATGTCTTATCCCTCTCCATATTGTACAACTTAAAAATATCACTTTTCAGCGTATTTCTAACATAGATTCAGATCTAGGTTGGTAATATTCTATCATCTCCTAGACCCCGTGTATTATACAAATCTTAAAGGAAGCTCATGAATTATTATCATCTTCGCAATTTTTGACTTGCCAACATTTTGGTCAAACAATGTATTAGTCGAATTTGTAGTTACTTGATGATCATCAAGACATTTTAACACATGCTTCCATAAACTTGATGTCCCTCGAGTAGCATTTAACAACTTCTAACAAAAATCACATTTTGTCATCTTAATACCATTAACATCAACCCTAGTCATGTAATTTCAAACAAATGATGTTTCTCTCTTCTGTTTAGAACCACCTAAAGTATTACTTGGCTCAACATTTTCATCTTGACTATTACCATTACTTGTAGAAATATTTACTTGAGATCCTTCAAAACTAGTCATGTTTAGCTACCTAACAACACATCATTTAACGCATTCAAAACTAGTAACTAGAGGGACAAAAATGTATTTCTTCATTGTCATAAAATGAAATATAAAATTATGGTTATGTTATGCATGGATGACTGTTTTTTTTATAAATAAAAGCAATACCATATCTCTTTATTATGGCTAATGATTTGAGAAAAAAAAAAGTAATTGAGTCGAAGTGTCACGTGGAGAATAGCAAGTGGATTTGGATAGCGTTGATGGGCGACTAAATTTAGAATTTCTCTTTTATTTTATTTTATTTTTATTATTTTGATATAACACCTACTGTGTAATGACCCCAATCTAGAATATTGTGAAGCTGAATGAGAGTCATTTACCATCAAACCACACTGAGTAGTAGTGTCCTAAATTTTCTATGATGAGTGATTATTACATGGAAAAGAAAACTTAAAAACTCAATCTCTAGAATTTTAGGGCTGTTTGATACCCTTTTAGGGCTGTTATTTGAAAAACGATTTCAAATTCACATTTGTGTTTGTTAGCCGTTTTTTTATTATAAAAAAACCATTGAAAACAAAACCAATGTTAAGATCAAAAAAACAATGGAAAACAAGTTAAACATGTTTTTCACTTAATTTTTTTTTCTTATTTATTGACGATAAACGTTCTTTTGCTTCGCTTTTTCTTCTTCTCCTGCTTCTATTATTCTCTTCTTCTTCTCCATGATAGAGGAGCAGCCGACGCCCGATGATGATCTCACCTCTCCAACGTTGGAGTCGCCAATCTGCTCCTCCAAAGACAGATCAACGACTATATTTTTTCGAAAGATTTTAATTCTTTTCCATTTTAATAAAAATATAATGTGATATTTGGAATGAATTATTTACAATTTTTGATATTTGGCAATTAACCCGCCGAACACGTTTTTAGTATATTTATTTTCATAATACTGTTTTCTGTATATTCTACCAAACACGTTTTCAAATTTCGAAACTGAAATAAAAAATATTATTTTCATTTTTATTTTTTAAAAAAATAGCAAATTAAAAAAGTTACCAAAAGTACCCTTAATGAAGATATAAAATAAGATTTGTAGGCAAAATAGCTCTCGAAAAGTTATTAGGAAAAAAATGTAAATTATATGGGCAAGGGTGGAAGAGCCTTTGGGTTAGGTCAAGCAATAGCCAAGCCTAGCCTAATATTTTGGGGGAAATGTATTATGTTATTACAAAATTATCCTTCAAGCATTTTTTGTTTAATAACAAAAGAAGAAATGAATAATAATAATCAAACAGAACATGTACTTTGATTTCATAGAACATTTCATATTTATGTGCCCATGTTGTTTTGAAAAAGTTTTTTTTTTTTTCAAACACAAAAATTACGATATAACATATCATATTTGGTGCCATGTTGATTTGAAAAAGCCTTTTTTTGTTTCTTTTTTTTAAACACAAAAATAACGATAGAACATTTCATATTTAGGTGCCTATATTGTTTTGAAAAAGTGTTTTTTGTTTTTCTTTCAGTCATAAAAACAATGAGACTACGATCTGTGTTGATTTTGGAATTTAGATAAGATTTTTTAGAAACATGAGAAACACCCTTTATGGATGGCAATTGGGCGAGGTGGCCTTCCCCACATCCCATCCCATTTATTTTTTAAAAACACATCCCCTCATAAAACTTTACCATAGATGGAGTGGATTGGGGCGGGGTAGGGTACAACGAGAGTGCTTTCCTCATCCCTACCTAATTTATCCAATTTATAATTTATTTTTTATTAAAATAACAAATATATAACCATTGAATATGATATAAAATATAAAGTAGAAAATAATTCGAAGAAACTATTAAAAGACATCTCATAAACATAATTCTCATAAGTAAATTTAATCATTTTCAAACATAAACATAAAGTATGAAGTCAAAATATTCGAAATTCATAAGGCTAATCATCTAATAGTTGCATTTTGTTTCTCTTGTCCTCTCTTCGTACAATCAACTCCATCTGGCATCTCCTAAAGATGTTGACACCTACTCACATGGTTTCTACAACATTCTGAACAAAAAAAAAATTGTATTCAATTTGATTTGAATAACAATGACTTAATTTGATTTAATATGCATGATTTATTTTACCTCATTAAGATCTAGTTATTCAAGACATGTGGAACACTCAGTTGTAGTAGAGGAACATGAAACTACTCATAAGATAAAAAAGAAAAAAATACTTTATTTAAAATGATTTGTTATTTAGTAATAAATAAATATAATTAAAAGAATAAATTGAATTCATACCATTGAATTTAGTCCATAACCAATCTTGAACACACATCAAAGCCTCTAATGTCATTGGATGAAATCGGCTACGATGTAGACTCACAAATCTACCACTACTACTAAAAGCAGACTCAGATGTCACCATTGACACTTGAATGGCTAGAACATCTCCAGTAATATCATGCAAACTAGAATACTTACTTGCATTCACCTTCCACCAATTTAATAAATCAAAACCTTCATCTCTAAATATGAGAGGTTACTCCAAAAATTAATCAAAGTTTGATTTAATTGATGCAATACTAATGATATTAAAGACAAATGCAACAAATGCAACAAATGCATCAAAAATTGCGATATGATTTACCTTTCCTAAACGCGTCTCCCTTGCTTGAGAAGATGATGGATTAGTAGGAAAATGATGAATTTTTTCACTAAGTTTAGATGTCAATCGATATTGCCCCACCAAACCATCACATATTTTCAAAAAAAATTCAATTTTTATGTATGCATCATCACCATAAATAATTGGGAAATAATATTCAATCAATTTCATCTTGTATCTTGGATCTAAAATAGTCGCAACAACCATTATTACATGAATTACATCCCAATACTATTCAAATCTGGTTATCATACTTGAAGCCATAATCCGTATTTCATCACACATAGAATTCTTTCACTCATAAATTGAAAACCGAATTTCACAAATCTTTGGAAAATAAATGTTTGTTGTAGGATATTTGGTTCCTGAAAACAACTCAGTTACATTAAAAAAATAACTCTAAATTATCACAAATAGTTTTTGCCACTTCCCTATCTTCACTAGGAAACAATTATATTATGGTTCTCATTGTTTTAAACGAGCAAATACATCTTTATATATTAGGGCACTATTAAGCCTCAAATAAATATAATTCCACCTAGTTTTACAATCAATAGATAATTTTTTACCATTATGAATGTTTAATTGACGAGTGACATCAAAAAAAATTATTCACTAGCACTTTTTTTTTCAACAATCACATCCAATCCTTCTTTCACAATCAAATTCAGTATATGAGCACAACAACACATACGAATTTTTTTTCCACACAACAAAAGTGAACCACCAGAAATCTTATCTAATAAAATTTTAAAATCTTATCCAATAAAATCCTAATCATGGCATTATTGGTGGTACAATTGTCTACTGTTATAGTAGAATGTTTTTGATCAATATTCCAATCTAATACACTATCCATCAATGCTTCAGCGAGTATCTCAGAAGTATGTGGGCATGAGACATAAATAAACCTAGCGAAACATGACAAAACATCATATTATAACGTAAAAATATATTTTTCGAGGTGCTGTATAATGTATAAATTAAATATTAACAAACAAACTACTTTAAAAAATATCGATTACACTAAGAAAAAAATATAGGCATCAGGTCCATTTCAAAAAAATAAATAACAATAATATTAATAAAGGCATCAATATGAAAGCATAAACTATAACAATCAAAATATTACCTCATTAGTCAACTTTGTAATTTCGAGGATTCATCTATGAAATGTCCTGTGACATCCATAGATCTTTTTTTTTTTAATTGCTAGTCAACATGTCAGTTATAATAGCAATTCAACTACCATTCATCTCTAGTAATTGTATTATCTTAGACCTATTTTAATCGTATATTTTCAAAACATCATTCTTGATTGTATTTCGAGAGACTACCATAAACAATGGTTGGACTGTTTTCATGAACCTTCTGAACCCCAAGTGCTCAACCATCCTTGGTGGATACTCATGAAAAATTATCATATGTGTTAACTCTTTCCTTGAAGCTTCTTTATCAAATGAATATGTGCCAACTTTGACTTTACCGTCAACTGTTTTAGTAGTTTGCAACCTTGTTTTTATGTTTTTTTTTGTTTTCGACAATGACATCTATTAAAATGGTCATGCAAACTTTTGGTGCCATTTCTACTCTTTGCTAAAAGTTTATCCTTACAGTAGTTACAAATAGCATAATCCACTCCATTAATCTTTTTTTTTTAAACGAAATGCTCCCACATAACTAAGGTGCACCTTCTTTTTCTTTTGTTGCCATCGTCATCGCATTCAATTGGGTTTGTTTCCACACCATGTTGTTCTTGTATGTTTACACAATTTTCTCTTGACGACACCGATATTGGGTCTTCACTTTCTAGTGCATCTGTAAACATATATGTGCCTACCTGAAGTAGTGATAAACAAAATAAATTTGATTACTTGATTCAAGAGTTGAGAATTATTAAATTAATACACTTGAAAAAAAAAACTATTGTTATTAAATTTTTAATTTTAAAAGTTATTTGATAAAGAAACTTACTGTCTGTCATCTTGTGTTTGAGGTTGAAGCTTGAACAGTGAACTTCGAGTTGTTTGAGTATTAAAGACTTAGAGTTACAGTTAACGGCTATGTTTTTTTTTATAGTATTTTATATTGTCACTTTATGTTAAATAACAATGAAGAGATGTAAAGTTAGAATTAATATATTTACATATATATTTCTTTTTTCTAGATATATTTATTTTCTTTGAAACTAGGTAGTTTAACTAAATATTATTTTTAATGGGGTGGGTAGGGAGTATAAAACTCATCCCCGCCCCATACCCATTACGGGTTAGACTATCTATCCCCATTCCATTTTTTTTAATATTATATTAAAATGAGATAACATATTTTGTAGGTCCGAATCCTCCTTCCTCCCCAAAAAACCTCGAATTTATATAATATTTCAATAAAAAAAATGAGATAAAATATTTATTCTATCACTCATATTCAACATGATAGGATAGTAAAATAATAAAAATAATAATAAATTTTTGTTTTAATGATTACAAATTTTAATTTTATACTATCATAAAAGAAAAAAAAAATTATATTATTTTTGACAACATATTTTCACACCAATATCAACAATCAAATTCCAATCGCACATATATCTTGTATGCTTCTAAATGCAATGCATTTTTACATACCTTAATATCATAATCAACATATAACATTGAGACATAGCTAGAAATTCAAATTTGTGAGGATTGCGATACAAATAAAAAAACTTAACAAGGAGACCAAAGTGAAAAGGGTTTACAATTTAATAACAATTTATAATTATTTTTTTAAAAAAAAATGTGGGCATCAAGGGTTATGTCACCACTCCCCACTTCAACAGAACTTTTATAGCATCTTCGTATAGTATATAATTCTTCAGCAATCAGCGGGCTTCAAAAATATATTGAGCTTAATAACACACTTTTGAAGTCCTAATTTACTCATTACTATTCACTCAAATCCCATTACAATTCCTTACGCTGAGTTTTGTGGAGGAGCCTTCGAATCCCACCAGCGATGGCGGCCCCTCACCGAAGAAGGCCATCCTAATGTTTTTTTTTTTTTTTAACTCTTTTTTTTTAAGTTATTATTTTTATTTATTTTTATTTTTTCAATTAGTTATTTTATTGTTAATGAATAATTAATTTTTATTTTTATTTCTTTCTAGTTTTTTTTTCTTATCATTTTATTAATTTTAATTTTAATTTATTACTTTTATTTTTTTCTTATTATTTTAATATCTAAAATATTTATTTGTTGTTAATGAATAATTTATTTTCAGTTTTCTTTTAAAAAACTTGTATTTATTTTTTAAGTGTTATCTTCAATTTGTTTTTAATATTCAAAGATTTTGTAGCATTGTTTTATTTTCAAAATTTGGAGTACAAGTGTTAGATTGTTATTGGTTTACAAGTAATTTAATAGATGAGGAATTTGAATACTCCGTCGGAGAAAATCTTCAATGAAACAGTCTCATTCTACTCAGTGAGATTGTCTTGACGAGACTACACAATCTATCTTAATAACATAAATATATATGAGAGCAACTCAAACCAACGCATCATTTGTACCAAACACGCCAATTCGTGTAAAAATCCTCTCCGACCAACGTATAATAAAAAAAATTGGTTTAGTTACACAAAATCTTTTTTTATATGTCACATCGGTCCCTTTTTATTTTTTAAAATCACTAATTTAACCATCTCACACTTAATTATAACAATATATACTCCTAAAAAATATACCGTTAGATAGATCTTGTTGAGATTTTTAAAATAACACCAATATATATATATATATATATATATATATATATATATATGATTTAATTAATATACTTATTAATTATCTATTTAACCCGTTTAAAGTTTTATAATAATTTAAAGAGTTATAAGAAGAATATTCTTTAAAGATGTTATTTTGATATAAAATTTGGTACAGAGCATTAGGTGAAAAAAAAATCTATATAAACATAACATCAAATTGATGTAAATTTTAGTATAATACATTGGAGATGCTTTTAAAATATAAATTGATACAATCTCATCGCATCAAACGGTTTCACTAAAAGACAATAAGACTGTCCCATTAAAAATTTTCTCCCTCTACTAAACTCATCTTTACTGATATTTATCTAGAATAGGTATTGTTTGGCTAAGCTTTTAGAGAGCTTAAAAGCTCTTTAGGAGCACAAAAGCCACTTCTAAGAGCTTCCAAACATCAAAAGCTCTTATTGGAGAAGCCAAGCCCACATGGCTTTTGGTAGAAGTGCTTCCTGAAAAAACACGCGAAGCTCATTTGGTTTAATGAATTTTTCATATTACCGGTATTACCCTTCGATCTATAAATAACAAATTAAAATTTGTCAGCTGTATCATTTTATATTTTTCACCCTTCGTTCTCATTCTTTGAAAAGATGAACCCTAACCTTTTGGATTTGATTTGGGGTTTTGAATTCAACGAAGCCATGGCTATGCAATTCCACCCATTGTTCCTAGTATCGTGTTCGAGCAGGAGGACAACCAACACGGTGGCAACAAGCTGCTCATTTTGGTTCAGACCAATCAGATCAGGAAGCTTGTAAATCATCGGGGTCACTCATTTTTCTTGTCTAGATTGTTCGATCTTGAGGTCTGTCCTGAGTTTGGTTCCGGTGATGTCATCGAAAAGGTTCGGGTCTTGCCCAGACTAATACGATTTTCCTTACTGGTTTTTGTTTTTTGTTTTTAATTATCTGTGTATGAAATGAAATTGGTGTACGATGCTTTTAAATGTTTGGATTTGATTGTTTGATAGTCTAAGAATTCGAAAAATTGTTACTTAGATATTGAAGGGTTGTTGTAAAAGTTCAAAATCTAATTTTGATTCAGTATCAATGGATCAATAAGTACTTTTTAGGGTTCAATTCTAGAATTTTATGGATTTTAAGACGAGAGTTTTTACTCATTTAGGGAATGTGAAACGCTAATGTTGTGTAAACTGTGGTTTGTGTCATTATAATTGGTGGTTTTTGGAGGAGATTAGGACATATGAAGAAACTTTTGAACTATTATTAAGGCAACTAATGATGCTGTGATGACGATTTTGTTACTATATTAATCAATGTCAATCTACATAGTTGCAAACTCTATTATCCTAACAGATATAGGACCTGAGAATCAGATTGGGTACAAAATTTGCTTCACTCAGAAAGTCTGGATTTTCCCCCTAGTTTCTTATTTTTTGTTATAGTGTTGGACCTTTAGCAAGATAATTGGAGCTATCTTTCGGTTCTGGAGTGAAAATGAGTGAGGGAAGTAACTTTGATATCATTTGGTATTGATGCCAGAGTCATGATGCTTTGGGTGTTGATGATTTTAATGTTCAGGTTTTGGGTTACATGCATTAGTAATTTAACTTGTTTTCATGATCCTAAATAACTTTTTCGGTCTAGTTGGATCATTTTGATTTGAATTTCATGTGTAGTTTTGTTGCAATGTTCACTAAAACGTGGCTCTGCTATGTAATGCCTTTCATTTTTCTGGTTAATGAGAACTAAGATTAAACCAGTAGTTTAAGAGATGTTGAAAGTTTTAGCTAAAAAGTTGGCCTAGTTAAAAAGAAATTATACTTCATGGATGATGACTTATCTTAAGTTTTGAAGTGAAGCTGATGGAATCAAATTAGGAGTCTAAACTATTTTCATCACCACATTATTTATTCTTCCTATATCTTAGTGATGTTATTATCCTTCGTCGTAGTCTGGTGTTATTACATGTGTGTGTTTATGTTGATTGTTGCCGATCATGTATCTGGCATTGATTTCGGGAAATTTTGTATAAATCTATGTTTAATTTAATTTAGCTATAATTTGATAAATTTGTGTATCCTGCCATTCTTGTTATGTAATGTGTTTGGTTCATGTTTTTAATTGGTGGACTGTTTATATATATATATATATTTATAGGAACTGAGCGAGGAAGAGAAGCAAGCATTGAAGGTGAAAGCTGCTGAAGCATACAAGAAGGAATTTGAAGAGTACAACAACTCCATTGCAGCAGCCACATAAGGAATCAGTGGAGGAAGAGAACACCACCACCAACACCATTGCAAGGATGCCAAACCAAAGAAGAATAAATCTAAGCGTGTCAACGACAGTTGAATATGTTTAATGATTTGAAAATGTTCTTGTATTCACACACATCTTCAGTACAAGTAGTAGTAGTAGTCGGTAGTAAAAAGCAAGCCATTGGTTTGATGGTACATAGGCTGTGTGATTGATTTGCTATAAATTTAATGGAAATTCTATGATTCTGTATCCAATTCTCAAATTTGTCATTTTAATTTATACCTTTATAACATGTGAGAGATTCATGTGATTGATCTAATGTGAATTTTTGTTCTACTTGTCAACATTAAAAATTCCTATTTTTCACACTAAAAAAGTAACAAAGAATCTAATATCAAGATTTTAGCAAAAGATAGTGTTAAAAAAAGTTGTATTTTAAGAGATGACAAAGTTAATTCTTGATGTCACTCTACTTTTGAATTGTATTACTTTATTTGTTGTAATATATATATTATTCCAATTAAGATAAAAATGTTATATTATAGATAGACGGGATTTTAATTAGTTACAGCCAAATAGACTCAAAAGATCTTCAAGGGTAAAAAAGTCATATCATAATTAAAAGAGATTTTAAAATATTCCAACAAAACAGTCTTAAAAGCTCTTTCTGATTCAGAAGCTCTTCTGGAATATACCATAAAGTAAAAGTTATCCTAAACGAGCCTTATAAAGATCCAAAAATGATCCAATTAGTGCTGTACGTTAATCTCGGCGACTTGGTGACCTTTAGTGAGCGAATCAGCTAATCACTACTCATTACTAATTAGTTGAGGGTGGCTGCTGTGCAGTTGGCTGCACCATACAGCCATGAATAGTGGCAACAATAATATTAAAAAAATTGAAAGGACAACTGTTTTCCAACTGGTTGTCACCAATTTTTTTTTTTTTTTTTAATTTCTCCAATTCCTTTCAATTTATGTTTATAAAAATTTAAAAATTAAAATAAAACCTAAAAAAAAGAAGTTAAATAATAAAATTTTTATTTAATTAAGATAAATTAATTAATTACATATTTTTATATAATTTTTAATATTTTAATTTGTAACCATTTTTACGATGATGGTAACCATTTTTACGGTGATGGTAACCATTTTTACGGCTCCAGTAACCGTTTTACGGTCTTGGTAACCACTTATTAATTTTTAAAATTTTGACTTGTAACCATTTTCACGGTACTGGTAACTATTTTCACGGCTTCAGTAACCATTTTACGACATCGGTAATAAGTTTATAATTTTGAATATTATAACTTGTAACCATTTTCACGGCAATGGTAACCAATTTAATGATTCCAGTAACCATATTACGGCTCTGATAACCACTTTAAAATTTAAAAAAATTTGACTTGTAACCATTTTCACGGCATTAGTAACCACTTTACGGTTTTGGTAACCGTTTATACGGGTTTGATAACCATTATATATTTTTTAATATTTTAAATAGTAAAACCATTTCCACGGCAATGGTAACTATTTTCAAGGGTCTGGTAACCAAATTTTAATTTTTCTAAATTTTGGCTTGTAACTATTTTTACAACGATGGTAACCATTTTCATGTGTATAGAAACCATTTTACTGGTCTGGTAACCAAATTATAATTTTTCTAAATTTTGACTTGTAACCACTTTCACGGTGATGGTAACCATTTTCACAGCCCCAGTAACCATTTTATAGGCCTGGAAACCTTTTTTTAATTTTAAAATTTTTAACTTGTAACCATTTTCACGGCGATTGTAACCAATTTCACGACCCCAGTAACCATTTTACGGGTCTGAAAACCACTTTTTTAATTTTTAAATTTTTAACTTGTAACCATTTTCACGGCGATTGTAACCATTTTAACGGTTATAGTAACTATTTTACGGCTCTGGTAACCACTTTTATATATTTTGAATTTTTGACTTGTAACCATTTTCATAGCAATGGTAATCAATTTAACGGTTCTAGTAACCATATTACGGCTCTGGTAACCACTTTAAAATTTAAGAAATTTTGACTTGTAACCATTTTCACGGCATTGGTAACCACTTTACGGATTTGGTAATCGTTTATACGGGTTTGGTAACCATTTTATATTTTAAATATTTTAAATAGTAAAACCATTTTTACGGCAATGGTAACCATTTTCACAGGTCCAGTAACCATTTATGGGTCTGGTAACCTAATTTTAATTTTTTAAAATTTTGACTTGTAACCATTTTCACGGCGATGGTAAACATTTTCACGGTCCCAGTAACCATTTTATGGGTCTGGAAACAACTTTTTAAATTTTAAATTTTAAATTTTTTAACTTGTAACCATTTTAACGGCTATAGTAACCATTTTAAGGCTTTGGTAACCACTTTTATATATTTTGAATTTTTGACTTGTAACCATTTTCACTGCAATGGTAATCAATTTAACGGTTCCAGTAACCATATTACGGCTCTGGTAACCACTTTAAAATTTAAGAAATTTTGACTTATAATCATTTTCATGGCATTGGCAACCACTTTACGGATTTGGTAACCATTTTATAATTTAAATATTTTAAATAGTAAAACCATTTCTACGGCAATGGTAACCATTTTCACGGGTCCAGTAACCATTTACGGGTCTGGTAACCTAATTTTAATTTTTCTAAATTTTGACTTGTAACCATTTTCACGGCGATGGTAACCATTTTACGGGTATGGTAACCAAATTTTAATTTTTTTAAATTTTGACTTGTAACCATATTCACGGCGATGGTAACAATTTGTATGGCTCCAGTAACCATTTTACGGATTTGAAAACCACTTTTTAATTTTAAAATTTTTAACTTGTAACCATTTTCACGGCGATTGTAACCATTTAAACGGCTATAGTAACCATTTTATGGCTCTGGTAACCACTTTTAAGTTTTATGAATTTTTGACTTGTAATCATTGTCACGACAATGGTAACCATTTTAACGACTCCAATAACCACTTTTAAATTTTAAATTTTAAATTTTTTGACTTGTAACCATTTTCATTGTATTGGTAACCACTTTTACGGATTTGGTAACCATTTATATGGCTTTGGTTATCAATTTTAATTATTTAATATTTTCACTTGTAACCATTTCCACGACGATGGTACCATTTTTACAACATTGGAACTTACATTTATTTGGCTGCTCTAGTATATATGGAGGAAAATCACGGATGCATCCCTTAACGAGCCTCTATCCGAATTTGGTTACCAAGGAAATACTACTTACATCGAATAAACTCGAACCTTTTAGAAATTTTCCATCTCAGGTAAATTAGTATAGTCATAGCTTATTCTTTTATAATCATAACAGATTCTTTACTACATACTTGAGTTACTAACTTTGTTTAATTAGGGAAGTCTGTGTTCCTTGACATAGTAGAAAATTGCTATGGGTGCATATGACAGCATTGGATTTTATAGCATGTGCAATTGTTGATGTCTTTGCCATGATTAACTCCGGGAGCTAGCTATCATATTTAGTGTCTGGATTCCGAACTTACTATGGTGGTGGGCATGCTCCTAACTTGCGCCCTAACAAGAAAAGGCTTGTAACAATTTTGTTGAAAAATGTCGCCATAGCAATGGTAACCTTGTTTACGTTTCCAACAATAATCTTATTCGGCTGAAAGTGAAGTATCTATTAGAGTTTTGTTTTGTTTTTTTATCTTTACATGGTGAAAGTGAAGTTTATATTATATTTTCATCTTTTTATTAACTCTCTGTAATATAACCTTTGTTGTTGTAGGAGTTAATGTCAGTTGGTAAAATATGTAATTTTCTCATCCGCTTTTTTCCCTTTATATGTGTGTTTACATGGACTAGCTTATCCTATATCGAAGGTTTGTGCTATACATGCTTGTAAGAATTTTAGCTTTCACTTTTGTGATCGGCAGACAGGAGAGGAGACCTTTCTTCTTCACCAGAGAAGCTTCTAAACCACGCTTAATCAGTTAATTTAATAAATTAGTCTTAATAAAGCCTGACTTGAACCTAGGGTCGCATTTATCTAGGACATTTTATTGGACGTTTTATCTTCGAGGTCTAGCAAAACATGACCATGACTTGGTCAGCTTAAGAAAAAAAATGTACAATTAAATATGAAGATGATAAAAAGGGAGAGAAAACTGAGTTGTCATTTTTCTGCCTTGCAAAATATATATGGGATCCTAGGGTCATCATCTGGGATTTGATTACACTCTTAATTTTTAATCTTCTTTAGGATATATAAGTGTATATGACTACAATTAGGTCGAAGAGAAATCTTTAATTAGTGAAAGAACATGATATAAATGTCTAGTAAAAAACATGCAACACAATATACACATGGAGTAAGATGTCTCCTTGATCGTTTATGGTAAAGTGTTAAAGTGTCTGCATGGTTCGACCTAGCGGAGGTGAATATGCAAGAGAAAAATTCAATCTATTCATTAATTATCTCTACCACCATCAAATTTTGTAGTTTACTCTAGATAATAACTGCTCAAATTATACATGAATAATTACTCTATATAACAACTGCTCAAATTATACATGAATAACATGTTTTTTCTTCTTTACAAGTAGATTTCTGATAATAGTAACCCAGCATTGGTTCCAAATAACAATCTACCTAGCAACCTCCTCTTTTCAACCGTCAAAGTTCAAATACAATACAAATCACAAGAAACCTCTATCTATAACATTTCTCTCAACCGCAACAGCTGGACAAGGCAATTTATAACTAACTATATATCTCGAGGAGACTGAAAAAAATAAATAATTAAACTTATGAGCTATTGTTTTGAACGAAAATGAATATTCATAAAAGTTGTTGAGTGACTTTTACCCTTGTACTATTGAAGGATCTAATGGGTCAAATATGGTCTGCTTGCAAATCAGAACCAGGGGATACATTTCAAGTGGTGCAACACAAACCACATCACCGACCTCAATGAGTTGGATCGGGATTGAAATTTACAGTTTCCCTATAGATGAGCTCCTTGATATTTTCTTTAGTAAAATATGGATGCTCAAAATCAAAACTGAATGGCCTTGGGCAAACATGCTTCTCATTGATATCATGAAGGGGGGCAAGATATAGGTGGCACAGAGCCTCATCAACTGCAAACAATGATGTAGAAAGATAAAAAGTTGCTGAGAAAAAGGAGAACTGATAGTCCATGTGAAAATTGACTCAAAATAAGCACATAATGATTATAATTTGTCATACTAAAACAACAAACAAATTGATGCAGCATATAATTCTTTATCCTAATCAAACAGAAAATCAGTCCTAGTGCTTCATGAATATTCAATTCTAAAGTTATCAAAATGCCAAAATCAATAGCCAAAGGTATAATGCTCTCTATAAGTCTATATCAAGGTACCTGTAATGCGTTTGTTCGAATCAAAGACGAGCACTTCTCCAGCAAATCTACAGCACCTGGAGATACATTAGGAAATCTAATAGAAAAACTTTGTCCATATTCCAAATCTCAGTCTTTTTCTTCATTTCACAGCAAGTATTGCACTCATATCAGATTGTCATCTGCTGCGAGAAAATTCATTCCCAACTCCAACACCTGTCATTATTAAATCAAAAAATCTTTTTGAGGATTGCAATAAAACAAACTGTTGCTATATTAAAAATAGCTAGGATGTTTTTTTTCCCGATACAACTAGAAGAAACCACAAAGCAACCACCCCCCCCCCCCCCCCCCCAATAAAACAAACTGTTGCTATATTAAAAACAGCTAGGATGTTTTTTTTTCCCGATACAACTAGAAGAAACCACAAAGCAACCACCCCCCCCCCCCCCCCCCCCCCCCCCAATAAAACAAACTGTTGCTATATTAAAAACAGCTAGGATGTTTTTTTTTCCCGATACAACTAGAAGAAACCACAAAGCAACCACCCATCCCCCCCATCCCCATCCCCATCCCCATCCTTGCCATTCAAACTGAGGACTGCCTGAGCACTCAATGGTTTTATCACCGTTTGAGGAGTGTTTCAAAGAATGATTATGCCAAGCAACTTCCATTAAAAATCCAGATGCTTAAATTTAGATTTATTATTCTGAATTTCTGACCTAGAAATGCAAAGCATATTCTGTAGTACACAACAGTGGTACCACTGACATGGATTTTTCTTTACTATTTATGGGGTTGAATTAAGTACACTAAATAAAAGCATGTACTCAATAAAAGGCCTATCATACCGATATTCAGGTATGGCAGGACTATGCATACAAGTAGTAGACAATATAAATTAGTAAAAGATGACCTTTTTAAAACAAGCTGATGATGGATGTAGAAGAACTTAAAAAAATCCTCTTCCATAGGAGATCCTACCTGAAAAAATTTCAAAGAGAAGGTAATACCACATACGTTAGAAAAACAAATAGACACCCATTAATGCAAAGTGATCGTATGGTGACCAACTTGTTTCTCTGAGCTCTTTAACTTGTGTAGGCATCCAGCAAGTTCTGCAAAGTCACCTATATCAAAAACTTCTTGTTGTGACTGACAATTTTTAATTGTCGCCTTTTTTTCATCTCCTTCTTCTATGCTATCAGGTCCGTCATTATGATTTTGGCAACGGGTGCAATCCATATTTTCATGAATTTCAGACCTACAAGTACAATTTTTTTAAAAGAAATATTAATAATAAAATTAAAAGGGAGAGTATAGAGAAAAGATTGAAAAAGAAAATCTGCCAAACAACATGCAGAAAGTAAAAAAGAATCAGGACTCTAGGTGTCTGTAGAAAAGTTTTCCTAATCAAACAATTAGATATGAAGATTGAATTGAGGTACAATTTCATGGTACAAGAGCATACATAAATTTTTGTCATTTCTAACAGCATAAATATTGAATATACTTATCAAAAAAGAATTAAATATAATTCACTGAATACAGATGAAATATGACTTATTGTGTCTTCCATGCTTCTGCTATAATCCAAGCCTAGAGGTATCATAAAGTTACAACAGAAGTTAACTCTTATCTTCATCATGCACACTAATACTGAGATGTATAGTTCATATAAAGTGAAAAAACATCTAAAGTTACAACAACTTTACAACCTTTCAATTCACCATAATTATTTTACTGTGAAGTTGTTATGCTTGTAATGACATGTGCAATACATATAACAGTTTTTACCACACATTATCGTGAAATGTAAACAGGTCACATAAATCTTCTGCTGAAAGAAAGTTCCCCTATAAGTTAAACACTTCATATATCATACATTTAAGTGAATCATTCAAAACAAAGGAATAAAATAGTTAAACAAGAACCTGTGCTAAGTGGCTATCCGTTTGCTCCTGCTGAATAACTTTTTGAAATCCTTCTTTTGACATTTGATGCTGGAACACATAAAGTAAAATAAATACAATTTAAGCTCAAACTATAAACCTGCAAAATTGCCAATTAAGCTCAAACTATCATGCAAATGCAGAAAAGAACCAAATTCAGTTGTTTCCACATTCAAACCTTTTCTTCAATGGTTTCAGTACTCAGAAATCTATAGATGTATACTCTCTTCTTTTGTCCATCCCTCCAAACTCTTGCAGCAGCCAATTATGGATAAAAAATAAACACATAATCAGAATATTATGTTATTGGAGATTAATATGCTTAATTTTTAACTTGCATTTGTAGTACTAGTTTGTCAACAGTTTAGTATAAGAAATTATTTGTTTATTATTGGCAGGAGTCCAATCGGGATCAAACAAGACAAGTCGATTAACACCAATTAAATTGAGACCACAACCGCCAGCCTTGTTGCTTAAGAGAAAGACAAACTCATCATGGAAGGCGTTTGATCATACCATGCGTTTTAGTAATAAAGCCTGGATGCCCAATAAAAATTATAAAAAGGAAAACACCTAATCTTTAGAAAGGGAAAAAAAAAAGAAAATCATGTACCTTTGATAGATCATTAAAGCAATTAACTAACTTGTCTTTCACCGATTGTAGTGGTTCCATCCAGCCTCAAATATGGATACCTTCTTTCTTGACACCTCTTTTGAAAAAAAAAATCCGCACTATATATACTTAGAATTTTGGGATAAAATCACAAAGTCTCTTTCAAAGGAAGATACAATGAACCTAAGGTTGAATAACCAAATTGGTAACTAATGCAACAAGAACAATCTTGTAACAGAAAGTTTTCGAAGTGTAGTATTAGACATGAAAATTCAAAACTAAGGAACAATTAGAATATGATTTTTTTTTTCAGAACAATTAGAATAGGATTTTTTTTTCGGAACTCCTATAAACAAAAAAAAATAGGGATGGGTTGATATCATGATGATAAAATGTATACAATTGTGTACTGAGAACATGATTATCATTAACAAGCATCTCTTGAAAGCCAAACATAATCAATCAATATATACAAGAGATCTACATGTTGTAACATATATGAACAAAAGCAAAACATATGAAATAAACAAATGCATAGTTGAGAAAAAACAAGGATACAGAAATCTAACCTCCTCAACTGTTCCATTGACTGCTAATAAATTACAAGAACCAAATTTAACAAATTATTTTTAGAGATACCTGCAAAACCTAATTGATCAAACTCAATTCTCACAAACTAAATTCCCCTTTACCTAAGTACAATACAATCTTCTAAATCAAAACCACAATTCATGCTTGTTGACAATTATATAACTAAGTTAAGCTAATATCTTCATTTGTAACTGCCCGAAACATAATATTAAGATTGTTTTTTCCTAATCTCAACTTTATATATAAAGGACAAAAAAATGGCAAACAAATTCAAACAAATTCATGAAACAATCATGCAAAATTTCTGACCAATATACACTGTTGCAGGGTAAAAATAGATTTTGGTTAAAAGTATTAGCAAAAACCATATACAACCAAAACATATCATGTTTCATGGTGTACTCAATATTTTTATTAGCATCTTCCTACTCCTACAACTTCTTTTTTGGTGTGCCAATGTATCGGTTTTATTCAACCAAAGAAGACTTAAGTCCAAAGCTCTAAGTTATTTCTCTTCCAAAAATAACACATATCTTATTTTTCTTATAAGCAAAGCAAACAATAGTAGGCAAGAAGCAAAATATAAAAACATACATAAAAAGGCAGTCGACACGCATTCTACCAGCATTCATGAAAACATCGTACACTAATTACGGAGATTGTTGTGTAACATTCATACAAAACCCTTATTACCGAGCTTTCTCATAAAGTTGGCTCCATTTCACTAATTACAAAAACTTGATATAACATCTTTAACTGAAATCGTAACTTTTTATAACAATCACGATCCTTAAAATAGAAATATTAAGATCTCGTATTCAATAACACTAATAATAGCCTCACCAAGTGGAAATCTAATATCATTATTGTCATCTTGAATTCTAAAACTCTGTGTATTTCAATTACCAAAAAAGCCCTAAAACTCTATACATTTCGGTGATATAAAAATTAAAATTAAACAATTTGCATATAAATTACACATCGAAATCTGAAGATTGGAAATGAAGAGCTGAAAATGAAAGGAATTAATGAATCAAAGATCTGAGAAAACGTACTTGTCCTAATTAATCGACCAACAAAAATAAAGAACTAACATTTTCATGGATAAATCATACAGTAGAAATCACCTACCCATAGATCCACGACAGGTAAATTAATACCCTTCCTCATCTTTATAACACATATTTCATGTACAAAAGATCTACACTAATTATTCAAGAATTATGTTAACAGTTCCCGAAAAGCACAAGTTAAGGAAGCTTAGGGCCTGTCCTGTAAGCGTTTTTTAGTTGTTGTTTTTCAAAAATAAAATTGAAAATAAAAACAGTATTTTTGGTTTCATTTTCGAATTCTGAAAACGCGTCTGGTAGCAAATAATGAAAGCTGTATTTAGAAAATGAAAACAAAAAAAAACGCGTCTGGTAGGTTAACCGAAAACTATCAAAAATTGAAATATCAATTTTAGTATTTTGTTTAATATTATTCCAACTATAAACAAATTGATTAAATAATTAACCAATATAACTTTTGTATTGTAATTTTTAAATTAAACAAAAGTAACACATCAAAAATTAATTCAAAAAAACATATCAAAAAAATTGAATTAATCAAAATTGAACTCTTAAATTATAAATAAATAATTATAATTTATATATATTATATTATTATATAATAAAAATATAAATATTATAGAATATTATTTCATAATATTTACATAATTATAAAATATTCTATATTATAATATTTTATATAATATTTTTATATTAGAATATTATAATATTATATATATAATATGATAAATATATTTTACAATATATATTAATATAACATAATTATTATAATATATAATATTTTGTATAATATTTTAATATATTTATATATATTAATATTAATATTCTATAATATTAATATATAAATATATAATATATATTATATATTAATATTATAATAGAAATATATATTTTAATAATATATATATATATAAGAGGGGCACTTTGGTAATTTAAAAATCTTGTTCCGTCTTGTTCTAGTCATATCAAAAGTATAACAGTACAATTAATAGTTTAAGATTTTTTTTAATATAAAAAAGTGAAAAACAAAATGAAAAACAAAAACGAAAAACGAAAAACGAAAAACAAGTATTTTGTGTTTTTCAAATCTTTCACTTTTAACACTGGTTTTGTTTTTCATTTTTTTTCATTTTTCGAAAATAAAATGAAAAACTGTTAACGAAAGCGTTTTCGAAATCGTTTTCGAAATCGTTTTTGAAAAATAAAAATGAAAACAGACTGAAAAACAGCTGCAGGACGGGGCCTTAATTTCCAGCATTATAAAGTACGAATTGATTGCATTTCACATATCAACAATATCAATATCAACTTTTTATTGGTAAAATTGATTTCTTATTCAAGAGGACCCATTGAACAAAAATAGGTTTACATAATCATTTTCAAATTTACCTTTTCAGATAAATTCACACAAGTATGAACATGCAAATCACTTTATGTTAACATATATTTAAATTTACCACAATTCATCAACAACTACCAACCGATGAAATCAAACAATATGAAAATCGAAAGAAAAACTAATAATTTACCATAAACATTAATCAAGAGGATCCATTGATCAAAAATAGATTTACAGTCATTAATAATCAAAAGTCAATTTCTCAATTCACTTTTATAGATAAATTCACACAAATATGAGCACACACAAATTACTTCATGTTAGCATATATTTAAATTCACCACAATTCATTAACAACTACCAACAAATGAACTCAATGGTACAAAAATCGAAAGAAGAAGTAAAAATTTAGCACAAATTGAGTCACATACTCTGAGATAAACACTGTCTTGCAACCTGCAGCATCAACCTCATATCTTCCAACATTTTCCTGATACAAAATTGGGTTCCAGTTCTCAATGAAGATACAAAAATAATAACAATAAAGAAACCAAAAAGATAAAAGAGTTTGGAAATAGAGGAGTTTACAGGGATATGCTTCAAATGCAAACCCAACAAGAATGACAGCGAGATTGATATCAAATGGAGGCCGTTCGTTTTGCTCCTTAGTCTCAACCTTTTCAATCTCAGCATCTCTTCTTTCGTCAGGAGGTGGGAATGACCCAGAAGCTTTCACATCTTTATCTGGAAATGAATGGGTAAAGCTTTATTTGATATCTATACCTCTTTGGCTGTCTGTGAAGATATCATATAGACCCATAGACTTGTACTTCTCAACACCATTGAAAAAAGCCTCGATCATCATCTAGAAGGAGAAAAAAAGAAGAAATGAAAAGAAATGAAAAGGATGCTATAAATATGATCGACTTTTGTGGAGAGTTACAAAGATAATTGAAGAGGAAACCTAACCTTTTTCATCTTGCTATTTTGATTTTTATATTTTTCTCAATAAAAATAAAACCCAAACGATGAGAAAGTTATGGTAGTTGAGTTGGTGATAACGGAGGTTACGATCTGCAAACGGAGGTGGCGATCAGCCGGCGGCCATGGAGCGGACATTGAAGCCGAAGAGAGAATTTGAGAAGAAAAACGTGAGAGCCACAATGGAAGTCAACAGAGGAATGAGTTATATATTGTCTTAGAAACTTGTGACTGGTTCAATTGGTTTTTCAAAAAAAAAAAAATTAATTAAAGCATATCTGTTGAATCAAGTTCTTAAATGATCCAATGGACCAAATGCATCACTATTCATGATCGTATGATACAACCATTTTTTTCCATCTGCATAGCAGCCAACCCCATTAGGTAGATATAATATTCTTCTTTGAAAGTTTCTTATTAGCCTTCTCTTGCTGCAGTATAATAGTATATATAATATAAAAAGAAGATAACTAGGAAATGTTAGTGACGCACGGACATTAGACAACCGCACAAGTTTTTGTGTTGACTTTGCTGCTTCCATCGCAATACTTATTCAACACAGACTTAACTGTGGGAGTTGCAAGTCGATGAAATGATGGAGGAAGAGATCAGAGGAGAACAAAGAAACAATAATAAGGTGGTGTTTGGTGTTAATGGAGAAAGATTTGAGGTCTCACTCTCCGGTGGTACTGTTGATCCTTCCACAACTTTGCTCCAGTTCTTGCGTTATCAAACTCGCTTCAAGAGTGTCAAGCTTGGTTGCGGTGAAGGTACGTACACCACTATATAAATTAACACCTCTCTCAACTCTCAACTATATAGATATGTATATCAATGTTCTCGATCTTCTGCTAAAGATTAATTTTCTGTACGTATGTTGAATAATTATGTGTATTTATGTTCTGCATGATCGTGTTTTAGTTGAATTTGCTGGTGTAATTTCCAGTTTTATTTCGATGCCTTCTCAAGGATCATGAGACGATAACCTCATTCGGAGTTTTAATCTTCCTCGTTGATACATGACATTTTTTTTTTGTAACTTCTATATATTTAATATTTCTGATTTATTATAATTATATTTAATTTTTAATTATCATTTGAATTTTTGTTAAATGGTGCCAACGACACCCCAACTGGTCTATTTATGTCAAACTTTTTAACATTTTGGTTTAATTAAATAAAATTAAATATTTTTATTAATTCTTGTTTATTTATTTTTGAAACTACATTGTTTATTTATTTTTAACTTAATACACTACATCTCTGACATCTCTATCTCTAATCTCAAATATGTCTCTTTTGTCTTTTTCTTCTCTATTGAACGTTTTTTTTTCAAGTTTTTTTCTTCTTTTCCTTATTTCATGGTGGAAAAGAATAAAAAATAACAGGGTTAGCTACTTAGCTTCAACACAATAACAATTTAATATTATTCTAAAGAACAATTCTTCTATATGCTTTATATATTTCTCATAATCTTGTATAGTATTTTGTATGTGTGTAAGAAGCAAATTTTATAACTTAAGAGTTATAAAAAATAAATCAAAAAACCGATCTTGAAGGAGGAGGCGATGACCTCATTCGGCATTTGAATCTTCCTCGTTGATATATGACATATTTTTAACTTATATATATATATATATTTTTTAATATTTCTGATTTATTATAATTATATTTAATTTTTAATATATAATTATTTTATCATTATATTTTTTTTTATATAGGATGGTGCTATTGACGCTTCAACAGGTCTATTTATATCTTACTTTTTAAAATTTTGATTTAATTAAATAAAATTAATTTTATTTTTATTTTTTATTTATTTTCAATACTATCATGTTTACTTATTTTTAAAACTTAATACACCACATCTTTCATATTTCTATCTCTAATCTCCATTGAATGATTTATTTTTTATTTATTTTTGAAGTTTTTTTTTTCTTTTTATTTCATAGTGGAAAAGAATAAAAAATAATAATAAGGTTAACTTCAACACAATGACAACTCTCAATAATTCCATAAAACCAAACCAAAACAGAGAATTACAAAGGCATATCTGCCAAGACAAAATTCTCCACAGAGGAGGATATTCCTGCAAATAAAAACGATCCTTCGCAATAGGCGGAACCTTAGCTAAGCTATGGGCCACCATATTTGCACATCTAGGAGCATACAAGACCTGAATATCATAATATTTACACAAGTTAATGATCTCACAAATAACAATTCCGACGTCTGCACGAGGGGAGGACTCAGTATTGATGAGATCTACCACAGTTTTAGCATCGGACTCCATCACAACAGGCAGCAAACTACAGTATCCACAGCAAAGATGATCCCCCGTTGAATAGCACAAGCTTCAGCAATTTGAGGAGTGAACTTTGCCAAAATACTTTGGGAAGAACAACCCATAACTTCTCCTTTATGGTTACGGATAACAGTACCGAAACCAACCATGTTTCTATCACTGCAAATAGCCACGTCCGTATTTATTTTATATAGACCTTCACTTGGTCCACCTATTTACCACTCTTAAACGTAGGAAACTAGGAACCCTGTTTTTCTTTTCTGAATATTTCTCAAAAGCTTTTTGAAACTCTTCTAAATACATTTCAGCCCATTCCACTATCACTTCCTCACTCCTAGCTTCCTTATCGTGAATCAGTTGATTCCTTCTCCACCAACAACGCCAAAGGATGACACGCAGAAGCTCCAACTCTTTTCTGTTTAAAATCCTGGCGTGGAACATGAAGAAATCAAAAGCTGAAGCCTTATCACTCCATTTCTGGTGGCTCACAAAAGGAACAGAAGCCTTTACCTGCTTAAGGTTTGGACAATTCCAAATAGCATGGAGAGTAGTTTCCTGTTTACTAAGGCATCCCGCACAAACTCCATTGCTATCAATACCTTTCTTAGCTAAATTAACAGCCGTAGGAATCCAATTTAGACAAGTTTTCCAGGTGAAAATTTTGACTCTGCGGAACCCTCAGCTGCCATAACATATTCCACCAGTTCTCAAGCTCTCTATATCCAGATGTACCCACCTTTTTCTCAGGATCCCTACCCACCCTGTATCCACTTCAGACAGAGTATTCTATTAGCAGATTACGCGGAAGAGTTGCTAAATAGAACACAAACAAGCAATAGCAATAGAAAATAATTAAGAAGAAGAGAAATAATCCAAACATACAACACAAGAAGATTTTACGTGGAAACCCAAATCGGAAAAAAACCACGGCCGTCAGGACGACAAGAGAAAGATTCATTATGTAGAAAATTATTACATTCACACTCATGATTCTCTCTAAAATACCCCAACTTCAATTACACTCAATGCTCTCTTGAGATCTCTCTTGATATTTGTTAATTTGCTCCACACACAATAGTCTAGCTGTTAGGGTCTATTTATATGAATTACAGGGAGTTTAATATAAAAGGAAATCCTTCTCCTAAATGTACAATAATTACTTGTTCTACATAAATAGTATTTCCTATTTATGACAAGTCTTATTATTTAAAAGAAATTATTTTCTTTTAAGTACAATACTTTTCTAATCTGATTAACACAAGAACTTCCAGAAGAAAACATCTTTCCTATTTCGTGCAACATTCCTATTTGGGTAAAATCCACCATTGATGCGGTTCGGGTTGTGGTTGGCCACCCACGCCCTACACCACATCCATCGTTGTTGTCCACCGCTCCAAGTACCGCGGTTGGTGCACTTGCCTCAGACGCGATCCGCGCCGGGTAAACTCATAGGCGTTCTATCGCTCTATGTGCCACGGTCTGTGCATGTGTCCACACCGCTGTCCAGACCGCGGTACCTACCAGATTTTGTTTTCTTCAGTTATTCGGTCTTCAAACCTTCCTCAAACTCGATCTCCTACTTCCAAACGTATCCCACGTCTCCAGGAAGTCTTATTATTAGTTGAATCCCGTTTGGTAGCCATTGGAAATTCAAGCCATATCTAACAATCCTCCCTTATGACGAGAATTTCCAAAACTTCTGTCCATAGCTACGACTCTAAATACCGAGAATCAACATACTCACCACGAAGTATAATCACTTAGGAACACCCATCTCAAGATTTCACCGGCACATGTCGCAATTTACCTTGCTGAAAATTATGGTGCAACTCCTCACGTTGGGCTTTCAGGGAGTTCGTTCAACCATCGACATCCTTGTCCACCACACACCATGCATCACCGCCTAAACAATGCCCGCGCACAAATTGTGGACCCGCTATCAGCAATACATCCTTTTTTCATGGCAACTAGCGGTCATGCCATGAGGATGTTTTATGCCTCTTTAGAGGGCATCGCTGTAGTCGTCATACTCAAGAGAGGCGATTGTCGGATCCCCCTCTTTGGAGCCATTAGTCGCACTTGTTTTCTTATTTTTGCAATCCTTCATTAAATGTCCAGATTGACCACATGCCCAACAAATGCCTTTTTTTCTTGGAGCTTCCCTTCTTTCTATCAACAAACAAAGCAGAGTTATCAGAAGATTTACCTTCACTCTTTAGCCTTCGTTTCTCAGAGATTAGTTTGTTTGCTACATCTCCAAAACATATAGTTGAACTCTCATGCATCAAGATTGGCTTCATGTGCGCATAGGATGGTGGAAGGGACCAAATTAGTCTTAATCCTTTATCTTCTTCATCAATCTTCACTTCAATCGACTCTAGCTCGGAAACTATCCCATTGAGCTCTCCCAAATGATCAGAAATCTTCGTACCTTCTGACATCTGTAGCCTGTGAAACTGCTTCTTCAGGTAGAATCGGTTGCAGACGGTCTTCGATTGATACAATTCTTCAAGCTTTGCCCAAAGTTCTTTCGCTGAATATAATCCTTGAATATTTGCAAGAACATTCTTGGCTAAGCTCAATCGTATCGCACTTGCAGCCCTCTCGTCTAGATCTTCCCATTAATCATCGCTCATCACTGGTTTTCTAGAACTAGTACCAAACGTTTTTTTCTTAGAATCTCTAGAGCCTTCAGGGTTCTCAGGGGTTGGCTTGCCTTTAACGCCTTGTGTAAACCGTATTGGATTAGCAAATCCTTGACTTGAACCTGCCACAAGCCAAAGTTAATTTTTCCATCGAACTTCTCAACCTCGAATCTCATCAACTTTGCCATCTCTAGTTTGTTAAGATCACTATCAAGCAACCAAAGCTCTGATACCAATTGTTGGCGGAATTTTACACGGAAGAGTCGCTAGATAGAACACAAACAAACAATAGCAAAATAAAATAATTAGAAAGAAGAGAAATAATCCAAACACACAACACAAGAAGATTTTACATGGAAACCCAAATCGAAAAAAAAACCATGGCCGTCAGGACAACAGGAGAAAGATTCACTATGTAGAAAATTGTTACATCCACACTCACGATTCTCTCTCTAAAATACCTTAAACCCAATTACACCCAATGCTCTCTTGAGATCTCTCTTGATATTTGCTAATTTGCTCCACACACAATAGTCTAGCTGTTATGGTCTATTTATATGAATTACAGGGAGTTTAATATAAAAGGAAATCCTTCTCCTAAATGTACAAGAATTACTTGTTCCACATAAATACTATTTCCTATTTATGACAAGTCTTCTTGTTTAAAAGAAATCCTTTTCTTTTAAGTACAGGACTTTCCTAATCTGATTAACACAAGAACTTCCAGAAGAAAACACCTTTCATATTTCGTGCAACATTCCTATTTGGGCAAAATCCACCATTGATACGGTTCGGGTCGTGGTTGGCCACCCACACCCTACACCACATGCATCGCTGTCGTCTACCACTCCGAGTACCGCGGTTCGTGCACTTGCCTCCGCCGCAATCCGCACCGCGTAAAATCACAGACGTTCTACCGCTCCTTGTGCTGCGGTCTGTACACGTGTCCGCACCGCGGTACCTACCAGATTCCATTTTCTTCAGTTCTTCGGTCTTCAAACCTCCCTCAAACTCGATCTCCTACTTCCAAACGTATCAACATCTCTAGGAAGTCTTCGCATTGGTTAAATCCCGTTTGGTAGCCATTGGAAATTCAAGTCATATCTAACATATTCTCCATCTTTGTCAAGACGCAGGGAGACACAATCTGGAACTTGGATGGTTGAGGAATCCATTGATCAGTGTTAATAGAGACATTCAAGCCATTTTCGATCCACCATCTAGTATCTGCCTCTAAAATTTCACGGCCCCATAAATACTATTCCAAACCAAAGATTCCGACGAGCATTTCTCAGCATTCAAAAATGATTTGTCTGGGTAGTACCCGTTCTTAAGAACTCTAGCCACTAAAGAATCTGGTTTCAAAATTAGTCTCAATCCTTGCTTGGCAAGTAAAGCTTTGTTAAAATTCTCCAAATTTCGGAAACCCAATCCCCCCATATTTTTCCTTTCGCACAGTTTCTCCTAGGATCCCCAATGGATCTTTCTCACATCCTCAGTCCTGCCCCACCAGAAACGAGCAAACATCCTGTGAAGATCCGTAATGAGGCTTTTTGGAAGTCAGAAGAGGCTCATCCCATACGTGGGAATGGCTTGGAGTACCGCCAGAACAAGAACCTCCTTCACCATAGTAGAATTTTTTTAGCATTCCAGCCTTTAATCTCTTTCCAAACTCTGTCCTTAATTTCTGCAAAGAGGTGCTCCTTCTTCCGTCTCGTGAAGCACGGTAGCCGCAGGTAATTTGTATGACATTCCGCCAGTCGGACACCCACAACATCAACCAGCTTCCTACTCTCGGACTCCCTTATCGACTTGCTAACACATAACGAAGACTTGTTAAAATTAATTACCTGACCTGATACCTTCACATAATTATCAAGCACTAATCTAATGGTCTTACAATCGTTCACGGAAGCCTTTGAGAAAAGAAGGCATTCATCAACGAAAAAAAGATGAGAGATATTCGGTCCTACTCTGTTGCATTGAAAACCAGTCATTTTGTTGCTTATCACTGCCTGCCTCAAAAGAGTATAGGGACCATAGGCACAAATTAGAAAAAGGTATGGGGATAGAGGATCACCCTTTCTAAGACCCCCAGAAGGTTTAACCGAACCACACACTTCACCATTTAGATTAAACGTAAACGAAACCGGAGAAATGCAGTTCTAGATTCTATTAACCCATTTTTCCGAAAACCCCATTTTCTCCATCATCCTAGTCAGGAACCTCCATTCCATACGATCATAAGCTTTGGACATGTCCAATTTCAAAGCCATGGACCCATTTTTCCTTATCCTTATCTTAAGCGCATAGAGACATTTAAAACCTATAATGGTATAACTTCACCCAAGACTTTACTTATTCTGTTAGCAAGGGTTTTAGCCACAATTTTGTAGGTAACATTGCATAGGCTGATTGGTCGATAATCAGCCATACTTTCAGCTTGCTGCGACTTCAGAATCAAGGTAATTAAAGTCTTGTTAATGGGTTCAAGAGATTCACCACCATTCAAACATGAAAGACAAGCCATTGTCACAATGTTTCCTACCGTCTCCCAATATTTCTGATAGAAAATAGTCGGTAGACCATCCATACCCGGCGCTTTGGTAGGCGACATGTCAAAGATTGCCTTTTTGATTTTGTAGGCAGTGAACTCCCTATCAATAAATTTCCGGCTTCTCTCCGAAAGCGTAAGAGAAACTTCATTCGTCACACTATCAATTAATTTAGGATCAAGGGATGAAGTTCGAAATAAATCCTCAAAGTATTTTGATACCACAGACTCAATTTATGCCTTACTAGTTCTCCAACAACCCTCCGTATTTCTCATACCTCTGATTAGGTTTCTACTACGCCTAGCAGACCCCATCCTGTGGAAAAACTTAGTATTTCTATCACCCCTTTTAAGCCATTCCACTCTCGAACGTTGTTTCCAGTATATTTCGTTGATTTCCAGCAGCCCATCCAGTTTTTTTTCGACTTCCCTTATCCTTAGCCAGCTATCTGGGGTGATGTGACTCGAATCCTTTGTTAGCTCAATGTGACAGTCCTCAATATCCTTTCTCAGTGCCCTTCTTTTCTTAGCATTCCACTCTGAGAGAGAACCCACATAAGACCTAATTTTGTTCATAACATCTTCCATCTTACCTGAACCACACTCATTATGCCATCTAGTATTGACAAACCCGTGACACTCCTCGCCGTCCACCCAATAGACTTCGAAGAAGAATTGTTTGAAATTTTTCCTACCTCGTTTGTCAACAATGTCAAGCCGATCAACCACATCAATCAGTAAAGCCCTATGGTCGGAACCACCGAAATCAAGATGCTTCACAATAGAGTACTGAAAGAGCTATTTCCATTGGAAGTAAGAAAAGCCTCTATCAATTCTCTGCTGGATATACCCATTGCTTCTCCCAAGAACCCCAAATCTTCCAAACCATAGAAATCAACACACTTCTGAAACTTATCCATCAGATATTGCGGTTTATTCAGACCCTCTTCCTTTTCAAAGCCAAATAAGACTTCGTTAAAATCTCCTACACAGTGCCAAGTAAGGTCAGAGAGACCCTTCAACCTCTTAAGTAGAGTCCAAGAATGATGGCGCTCCACAGCCACCGAAAGACCGTAAAAACAAGTAAGCCTCCACCTAATCGATCCATGAGACGTAACCTTCATATCGATGTGGGATTTTGTGCATGACAACAAATCAACAATCAAGCCATTGGTCCATAAAATGCAAATCCCTCCACTTCTACCATTGCAATCTACTACAAGTTTTCCGGAAAAACCAAGCTACAATTTAATCAACTCCAATCTCTCCTGTCTAATCTTAGTCTCAATCAAGATTATCACCATTGGGTTGTGGTTTTGGTTCAAATTAAGCAGCTTACGGAACTTTCGGCCACTACCTAGCCCTTGAGCGTTCCAGGCAATGAGCTTCATTGCTTTCGGCAGGCCAGTGACGACTGACCCGCTGATATCTCTGTTTCATTAATGCCACTGGTAACCCTTACAAACCTGTTGCTGTCATCCTTTGATGCTTCAATCTCGCGATTTCCCTCCTTCTGGATTGTTTTATAAGCATTAGCATTCCTACTAGTAACCTCAATCGCCACCTTATTCTAATTCTTATCGAGCTGATTACTATAGTTGGCTTTTCTTGAAGAGTTGGATCCCACATCAATGACTTTGGACACACCCACCGTCTTTGTCTCTTCTTAATTATGCCCCACATCTTTCTGAAAAACCAGAACTTTCCTTGATATGCGCCCGTTTAGCCCCATCCTTCACCAGACTATGATTTAGATTCTGACGTTTGCCTAAAAGTGTCTCAACCTTCTTCGACCCCTTATTTTTTGTTTTAACCGTTCCGTTTCTTTTCCAGGTACTGGGCCTCTGCTGTTTTAAAACATTGGTTTCCTTGCCAAGCGCATTTAAGCTCTTAGGCCCAAAAAGGTCATCCCGTATCTTTCCTTTGTCTGGCTTGATTCAGCCCATCTCTAGTTCCTTGGTTTCCCTATTTTTTGATTTATTGATATCAGGCCCACTTGCAAGGCCAAGCCCAATACTTGTTCCGAAAGAACCGGTTGTGCCTCTAGGATTTCCCTCGCATAAATTAGTGCCGCCAGATAGGAAGCTAGATATGTCTTTTCCGTACCCAATGTTCCAATCGGATTATGTGTCCATGCATGCAGCGCTAGAAACGAAACGCCCTTTTTCCTTCTTTTCGTCTAACAATTGTTTAACTTCCAAACTTCTGTCCACGGACCTCGTGGCCAATGAGGGCTGATTCTTATGCCTCCAGTTTCCCACTGAACGAAACTTCGATGGTGGTGTGTAATTAGTCTGACCATCCCTTCCCCTTTTTTGTAGGTCATGCCGACCTTCACCACTAACAAAAGGACGTTCTAGAGGGCTATTAGTACGCAACCAAACACAAAGACGAAGACATTTCTCCGAACTAGTGTCACGGACCTCTACCTCCTCAAAACATTCCCTTAACGTGTGACCCAGTCTTCCACACCTAAAACAGTAGTCTTGTAATATTTCATATATAAGAAGTAATGTAGTAATAGTACCCAAACCAAGAATATCCACCCTGAGGCTACGCTTGAGTGGTTCATATACTGCAATGCCAATACGAACACGAAGAAAACGACCAGCTTCTCTTTTACCAGACTCCAGGTCCACTTCCCGGACTTCACCTATCATCTTCCCTAGAAAGACACGGCCTCCTCAGACATACAGATAAGTGGAACATTATGAATTTGGATCCAAAATTCAACTCGGTTGAACTTTAGCTCAGAAATTTCACCTGTTCCAGTAGGTTCTTCCAGTACAACTAACGCTCTGTCAAAATGCCAAGGACCTCCGAAGACAAAAATATTTCCTTCAATATAATCAAATTCCACTCCTCCTTCGGCTCTCCAAACTTTAGAAAAAACATCAATAAAGGCAGATTTGTTAATCAGCTTGGTAGTAAGAGCCTTTCCAAACAAACATAACGCTAGTTTCTGGCTACCCTTTTCCTTAAAGACCCTATCAAAAACTTGAGCAGGCTCTTCCTTCTCACTAATCGACAGAGCATTGCACAAGTATGCTATTTCGCCAGCACTCATAATAACACCTGGGACATAAATGAATACTGGACACGGACGAAGAGAAAAACCGTAGTGTTGAGAGTAGCAGCACAAAAAGAAGACGAAAGGTTTTGGGGAGAAAGGTTTTGAAAAGTTTGATGACTACCGACAAAACTTTCACCTCAGACTCAAAGAGATCCCAGAGGGAAAGACTTTTACTTATTCATTAATACAATGACAACTTAATATCATTCTAAAGAACAATTCTTCCATATGCTTTATATATTTCTCATATTCTTCTATAGTATTTTGTATGTGTGTAAGAAGTAAATTTTACGGCTTAAGAGTTCAAAATTTTTTTTTTCAAGAAATGGATTACAAGAACATTGTTTTTTTTTTTTTTTGTAAAAGGAATATGAGGTTTTAATAGATTTACTTTGTAGAAGATTTTTTTTCCTTACATTGTATGTCTCTTTAAGTAATTTTGATAATGGAAAAAAAAAAGAATACTAGATAATTAAAAAGAGTAATGTTAGGATTCCTAAATATTGTTTCAATTTTTTTCCCTAATGACGCGGGGCACGTGAAGTATCAATATCTTATACATTATGAAATTATATAGTGATTGATGCGATGTTGACACCTCACGTACCCGCATCATCTGAAAAAAAAATTGGGAAGCCTAACATTGTTTTATCAATATCGCCACTCTTTTTATATTGTTTAATAATGTCTATTTTAATTATTTTGTCAAAAACATTTTTCGTCTTTTCAAATGTAAGACAATTTTTTTTTTTTTGAAGTATTACATTATAAATTTGGGATTTTTTTTTAAGGAATGACTCGAATCAACAACCTCGTGACATATGTGTGAGGGGTTTACTACCGGATCAATCTCATCTCATCAAGTAAAGAAATTTTAGAATTGAGTTTACTAAACACCTGTCAATTTATTTATTTATTTATTATTAAGGTCATTACTTTTTAAGTTAGGTATACGGTAAATGATTTTTTAAGCAAAGCAATATCAAACATATTATTAGGGGTGGACATAAAAACTGTAATCGAGTCGAACCGAAAAATGGTGTTCGGTTCGGTTCATATAGTCAATTCGGTTCATCCGATTTAAGTTTTGAAAGTCAAATTGATTTTGATTCAATTTCGGTTTCGGATGTTCAAAACTGAATTGAACCGACGAACTGTACAAAAAAAGATCAAAAAAACTCTAACTAGTTTCAGTTATGTACATGAGATTTTTTTTATGCTTTCCTACAATTAATATTTCCAAATGTATAAATATCTTGAATTTAATGATGAGTGGTGATAACCTTTGCCCTTTACTAAAGCTAGATGGGGCAAAGTGTGTAATATGACAAACTACATTGGGGAATGATTATATCTCTTATTTTTTATAGAGATAAAGTAGTTGTTATCACGTGTCATGGCCCATGGATGACCATTAGTGAAGCTAGATGAGACAAAGTGTCTAATATGACAAATTACAGGAGGGGAATGACAATATCCTTTTATATATATATATATATATAGAAATAAAGTAGTTATTATTATGTTCCCTTAGTCCACATCCCCGAAAACCAAAATATTAAACATTTTACCCCCTGCCGTTAGGAATTCCGTTAGTGTACTATTTTTTCCGTCAAAAAATCAATTAAATAACCTTATTACACTTGAACACATTAGTTATGGCCTCTAATGATACCAGTAATTTTTTTTATTTTTGTTTTTGTTTTTTTTTAAATACTTTAATTAGTTTTTTTTTTTAAATTCTGATTTTTGTTCTTTAAAAACAATTAGTGGAATCATTAGGCGGCATAACTCATGTGTTTAAAGGTAATAAGGTATTTTAATTGATTTTTTGACCGTCAAAATACCAGACTATTAGAATTCCTAACGGGAAGGGACAAATATATCTAATATTTTGGCTTTCAGAGGGAGAAATGGTCATTACTGAAACTGGAGTGGATAAAGTCTTTAATATGACAAATTATATGGAGAAAATGATTATATCTCTAAAAAGAAATAAAAAGCGGTATTTATTGTAATAAGACAATAAGGGCATATTTGTTAGGTTGTATGGTATTATATTAAGGGTTTAAAATGTATTAAAACAATACAAACTAATTTTTATTTTTAGATTTTCTTCTGACAATCTCATTTAATCATCTTACACTCAATTATAAAATTTTATTTTTTAAAGAAAATTAGAAAAACACATCATTTTGCTTTAAAATCATCTTTTTATTATTATTAATTTATGAAATAAATAAGACCAATATGTACTCTTTTTTTTACTTTGTTTTTAAAATTCTATTTATTTTTTTAAAAAAATTACTAGTATTTATCTTTTTTTTTACTCTTTTTTATCAGTCAATTAAATTCCAAGGGAAAAATACACTTTAGTCGGTTGACTTGGTTCTGTGACGGTTGACCGCCAAACAATTGGTCATTGAGACCTTAATGAGCCATTTTTTGGAATGTAGGGACTTTTTTTGTTGATAAAATATGCAAATATAAGCAATCAACTGGAGTTTCAAAATTTGTTAGGGACCAAACTGAATTTTTCCCTAAGGAAAAAAATTAAAAATATGTTTTTTTTTTCATAAAACAATGAAATATGAAAATGGAGGAGAGTGTGTTTAAAAAAAAAAATGGACCTCCACTGCCTCCTCCGATTGCCACCCCATTTAAACTTGTTGGACAATTGGTTTATGACAAAAATAATTTTGTTTTGCTCATCTTGAATTGATTTGTTTTACATATTTGTGGACAGGGAAGAAAGGGTGAACTGTAACATAAGATTTTGAAGTTTTAGCAGTGATTGTGTTCTTAATCAGGTCCAGTTCGACATTTTTGGATTTTTGGAGTTTTTTTTTCTTTATTATCTCCCAACTGATGCATAGTAAATTGAAACTTGTAATGTTAATAATTTTTGCCTTAATACAGTTATACAGGATTTGAGAGTTGATTGTATTATAACATGTTATCTGCTTTTGTGGGTGATTGTTGAAATATGATTAAATCATTATTGTTAATGTTCCCTACTGTTAATGTTCAAAGAAATTCGTGTAGGTTTGTTTGTAGATATGTGTATTATAGTTTCTTCTATATTCCCCGATTCATTGTTTCACTTTTAATATGCTATTTCAGTACTGTGCTTGTGGAATTATTTCTTCCGGTTATGATCTTATGTTGCTGGATGCTTATTTGATAGTAATAAATTAATTCAGGTCCAGTTGGAGCTTTTTGGGTTTTTGTATACCAACTGATGTAGAGTAAATTGAAACTTGTAGTTAAATAAAGTTTCCGTATACAGGATTTGGGAGGTTAGTGATGATAGTTGTGTAATTTAAGAAATACATGATGGAAGGTGATTGATTGTATAATGTGTTATCTGTTTTTGTGGGTGGTTGCAGGTGGGTGTGGTGCATGCGTTGTGTTGCTGTCTAAATATGATCCGGTGCATGACCGAGTTGAGGATTTTACAGTAAGTTCATGTCTCACATTACTTTGCAGTGTAAATGGATGTTCAATCACCACAACTGAAGGTCTTGGAAGTAGCAAAGCTGGATTCCATCCAATTCACCAAAGGTTCACTGGCTTCCATGCCTCTCAATGTGGCTTTTGTACACCTGGCATGTGTGTATCTCTCTTTTCAGCTCTTGTTAATGCTGAAAAAACGCATCGCCCTGAGCCGCCACAAGGATTTTCCAAGCTAACAGTTTCAGAAGCAGAAAAGGCTATTGCTGGCAATCTTTGTCGCTGTACTGGGTATCGTCCCATTGCCGATGCTTGTAAAAGTTTTGCAGCTGATGTTGATATGGAGGATTTGGGGTTCAACTCTTTTTGGACAAAAGGAGAGACTAAACAAGCTATGGTTAATAAATTACCTCCTTATAAACGTCAATCTGAGATATGTACATTTCCAGAGTTTTTAAAGAAGGAAAACAACTCTGCTATGCCTTTGGATTTAAAAAGAAATTGTTGGCACAGTCCTGTTAGTGTTCAGGAACTTCAAAGCTTATTGGAATTCAATGATTCCAATAAGCAAACATCAAATAAATTAGTTGTAGGTAACACCAGTATGGGTTATTATAAGGAAGTGGAACATTATGTTAGATACATTGATATAAGGCATATTCCTGAGCTTTCAATGATTCGGAGAGATCAGACAGGAATTGTAATTGGGGCAACAGTGACAATCGCTAAAGCAATTGAAGCTTTGAATGAAGAAAATGGAGGTGACTTTCACTCTCAAGGTGTGATGGTGTTCAAAAAGATTGCTGACCACATGGAAAAAATAGCCGCTGGATTCATAAGGAATTCTGCTAGTATAGGTGGAAATTTGGTGATGGCACAGAAAACACATTTTCCCTCAGATATATCGACTATACTTCTTGCAGTGGGTGCAATGGTTCATATATTAACTGGTCATAAGTATGAAAAGCTTATGCTAGAGGAATTTTTAGAAAGGCCTCCATTGGATTCTAGAAGTGTACTTTTAAGTATCGAAATCCCGTGTTGGTATCCAGGTAGAAACCTTACTTGTGAAACCAAAACTGTGTTATTGTTTGAGACCTATCGAGCTGCACCAAGACCGCTTGGAAATGCATTGCCCCATTTAAATGCTTCTTTCGTGGCTGAAGTTTCTCCCTGTAATACTTCTGATGGAATTAAAATAAATAACTGTCAGTTGGCTTTTGGTGCCTTCGGAACTAAACATGCAATTAGAGCGAGGAAGGTTGAGGAATTTTTAATTGGAAAAGTGCTAAGTTTTTCTGTTCTCTATGAAGCTACAAAGTTAGTTAGAGCAACTGTGGTACCTGAAGACGGTACTCCAAATCCTGCTTATCGATCCAGCTTGGCTGTTGGTTATCTTTTTGAGTTCTTTATTTCCTTAACTGGAAAGAGAGCTCAAGTTTCAAGTGATTGTTTGAATGGACATAACGATAGTTTCTTGTTCAATGATTTGAACATAGAAAAGAACCAAGTCAAGTTTGATGAAACTAAATTGCCACCATTGATATCATCTGCAAAGCAGGTTGTCGAGTTAAGTAGAGAATATTATCCAGTTGGTGAACCGATTACAAAAGCTGGGGCTGCTATACAAGCTTCTGGTTTGTTACTCCTTACGTGTTAATGCATCGTATAAAAAATGAATTACTGCACTATTAAACTTTTTATGGTTATTTTATCAGCAGCATTCTGCTGTTTTCTGAAATCATATATACAGGTGGTAAACATTTACTTTTAAAATCATATATACAGGTGGTAAACATTTGCTTTTAAGATGGCCAGTTACCCTGAAAAGCATAACGACTGAGTAAATTGGAAGTGCTGGCATCTATTAGCATATGATAAAAAAATCAAGTTGTCTTTAATCTGGCAATAATATCTTATCATTGCCTCTGTGCTTCATGTTAAGTTGCATATGTGTCGTGTGTCTGAGCCAAAGTTTGTGTTTGGTGAGATTCTATTGCAAGCAGACAATTAAATATTCATGAACTTTATTTGTACAGAAACCTCATTTTCTGATAATTACTAGTTTGATACCAAGTTCAGAATTTGTAATGGTCTCTGATCACCATGTAGCGTAGAATAACTGTTATCAGACAAGACTTGATTGTATATAAACATTTCACGCTGAAATTTAGAGTTGGTTGGAATTTCCTTGGTTTTTGTTGCTCAAGAGCCAAATTAGTATGGGGCATATAATTGGCAATATTTAGTTTTAGTTAAATTTTCTCTATTTTATTTTATAGAACTCTTTCCTGTTAACTTCAGTCACACATGTTTATTGATTTACTGGTGCTTGTCTCTACAGTCAATAAAAAGCTCTTGCTGATCTAGTAATTTTTGTAGGTGAGGCGGTTTTTGTTGATGACATCCCTTCTCCAGTAAATTGCCTTTATGGATCATTTATTTATAGCACGAAACCCTTGGCATGGATAAAGGGTATAGAATTCAATTCTAAATCACTGCCAAGCGGAGTCAATGCTCTTTTAACTTATAAAGACATTCCAGAGTGTGGGGAGAATATAGGTTCCAAATTCATGTTTGGTACTGAACCTTTATTTGCGGATGAGCTTACTCAGTGTGCCGGTCAGCTTGTAGCTTTTGTGGTAATTCTATGACTTCTTCGATCTACTTTATGCATGTTACCTGAATGGAGTTTTCATGTTTAGTTTCTTAAATGAAATGAGTTTTTCCAGGTTGCAGATACACAAAAAAATGCAGATAGGGCAGCAAATGTTGCAGTGGTTAATTATGACATGGGAAATCTAGAGCTTCCCATATTATCTGTAGAAGAGGCTATTGAGAGGTCTAGTCTTTTTGAGGTCCCTCCTTTCTTATATCCCAATCAGATTGGTGATATATCGAAAGGAATGGATACGGCCGATCACAAGATTATCTCTGCTGAGGTGATTTTCATAAAGTTCTTCTCCCTCCACCAAATACTCTATAAAATACTTAAAACCCAAAATCCTGTCCTTATTTTGAATCCTATCATTTTTATGTTCAGACATAATTTTTGCAAAGTCATCTATTAACGTTTATAATGCAAGCTCACTAATAGATATTTACTGAATTTTACATCCAGATCAAACTTGGGTCACAATATTATTTCTACATGGAGACACAAACAGCCCTTGCTGTGCCAGATGAAGACAACTGCTTGGTGGTTTACAGTTCAATTCAGTGCCCTGAGTATGCACATGCTACAATTGCTAGATGTTTGGGTATTCCTGAACATAATGTTCGTGTAATCACAAGAAGGGTTGGAGGAGGCTTTGGTGGAAAGGTCATCAAAGCTATGCTTGTGAGTATCTTGTTGTGAATTCGATATTTTAATATTTTGGGTCAAATAACATCTTTGTTTAGGGAGGTTTGACTGCATTGACTTCCGGTCATAATTTGAATTTTTGTGAACATCATATAGATGGAATTTTTTTTTTCCTTAAATTAAAACTACTCAGACTAGGAAGTTTAGCTTTTAGACTTTAATGAGGGTTATTTTAATTTTATGAGCTATTCTAACGAAATATTGTTTTAGCTATGCTAATGCAATATTGTGAGCTATGATAATGCAATAATTTGTGTATGTGTGTGTTTAGTGGGTATACTTTGATAAAAAATGATAATGCAAATATAAGGATCAAATGAACAAAGAAGATGAAAAAAACTTTATAACAAAAAATCAAAGAAAATTAAAAAACAACTGGTGGCCTCTCAATGACAACTACATGTGTCGTGTATGGTATCATAATCTGTTTTTATACCTATGCATACCTGATTAATTACTTTACTTTTTCATTTTATAAAATCAATTCCATGGTTCGGCTTTTAATATCCGTGGTGCCACTTATAATGTGGTGTTTGTAGGTTGCTACAGCATGTGCACTTGCTGCATACAAATTACATCGTCCAGTCAGGATGTATGTCAACCGCAAAACTGATATGATAATGGCAGGAGGAAGGCATCCGATGAAGATAACTTACAGTGTTGGATATAATTCCAATGGTAAGATTACGGCATTACAACTTGAGATATTGATTGATGCAGGGCTGTATCCAGATATAAGTCCAATAATGCCAGGGAAAATACTGGGAGCACTTAAAAAGTATGATTGGGGTGCCTTAAGTTTTGATGTAAAGGTATGCAAAACAAATCTTCCAAGTAGATCAGCAATGCGAGCCCCTGGGGAGCTACAAGGGTCATTCATTGCCGAAGCAGTAATTGAACATGTAGCATCTACTCTTTCCATGGAAGTCGATACTGTCAGAAACATTAATCTCCACACCTACAATACCCTTAATATGTTTTATGAGAATAATGCAGGTGAAAGCATGGAGTATACTTTACCTTCTATATGGGATAAGTTAGCTATGTCTTCGTGCTTTAAACAAAGAATTGTAACGGTAAAAGAGTTTAATAGGTTTAATTTATGGCAAAAAAGGGGTATTTCTCGTGTACCTATTATATTTGAAGTGTCACTCTTACAAACCCCTGGGAAAGTAAGCATTCTAAGTGACGGGTCTGTTGTTGTTGAAGTTGGAGGGATTGAGTTGGGCCAGGGACTCTGGACAAAGGTGAAACAGGTGGTTGCATTTGCTCTCAGTTCGATCCAATGTGTGGGATCAGGAGATCTATTGGAAAAAATACGGGTTGTACAATCTGATACCCTGAGTTTAATTCAAGGGGGTATCACTGGTGGGAGTACTACTTCTGAGTCAAGCTGTGAAGCAGTTAGACTTTGTTGCAATACACTGGTGGAGAGACTGACTCTTCTAAAGGAAAGGTTGCTAGAGCAAATGGGTTCTATAAATTGGGAGACCCTAATTCTACAGGTACATATATGCTCTTCTAAAGTGTTTTAACTTCATTTTTATTTTCTCATATGGAAGACTGGAGAATTTAAAGTACTAACTAATAGCCCATCCTGTAATGAATATGTCATTCAAGTTATTCTCTGTTTATGAAATTCTTTCTACATTACATCCTTTTCTTTTCCACCTTCTCAATTTTGTAATAAGACTGAAATTCTTTCTACAAACAGTTTAAACCACTGTCTGCGTAAACCATTTCGGGCCCCCCCCCCCCCCCCCCCCCCCCCCCCACACACACACACAGAGGCATAACATGGAGAAAAGTGATGTATATGACATGGAAAAACCAGTCAAATACTCTGGATATTTTCTAAAAGATGTACCTCAAACCCAAAATTTTAAATCATGAATAAATTCTCCTTTCTGGATCTGATATGGCTGAAGGTTTAAACCAAGAGTTATTTGAACCGTTTGACAAGGAATAATTTCATTTGTTTTCATCCTGTTAATTAAATTAGCTACTGAGGCAGCTATTGAATTCTAACAGACTGCCTTTTTCTTCTTCTACATCTTCTACGTCCTTTTCATTTTTTTACCTTGATTTTCTCTCCAGGTACATGCCATGAAACAAAAGGACTACTAGAACAGATTGTTTAGAATAAATGATAGTACTAGTAACGTTTTAGGATATTCTTAAATTAAAATCTACCAAATGCAGGCACATGAGCAAGCTGTTAACTTATCGGCAAGTTCTCTCTATGTACCAGACTTTACTTCAATGAATTACCTAAACTATGGTGCTGCAGTAAGTGAGGTAAGTTTCTCTTTAACACCAATTTTTGTTCTGCTTTAATGCTTGTGTTGAAATTAAAATAATTCTTTTTAAAATACATTTTGAAGGTGACCAGTAAGCATGATATAGTTAAGTCTAATATATCATTTATTTATGAATTATGCTGTCACAGGTGGAGGTAAACCTTTTGACAGGAGGAACAACAATTTTGCGAACAGATATCGTTTATGATTGTGGACGGAGCCTGAATCCTGCCGTGGATTTAGGACAGGTCAGCCTAACCTTATAACCAATGAACAAGTAGAATTCAAAATTTGAAGGATTTAAAATTATATTTATTCCCATTTTTTTTTCCTTCTCTTCGGGGATTTCTTAGTGGGGCAGATTCTTGGGGTAGGGGGTGGGGGTTGTGGGCGGTGTTGGTGAGGGTAAAGAATCAAGTTTCAACATTCCAGATATTCACAGATTTCATCAGTTCTATAACATTTCATTCCTATAGATAGACTCTGTATTTATATATATATATATATATATAGGGGTAACACTCTCAATGGGCTCATTCCCTTTGTTGTCATGGATAAATTTATGAACTGAAACGATTCAATAATTGACCTGTTACTTTTTTTACAGATTGAAGGTGCATTTGTTCAAGGCATTGGGTTTTTCATGCTGGAAGAATACCAAACAAATTCAGATGGCTTAGTGATTTCAAAAGGCACTTGGACTTACAAGATTCCCACAATGGACACCATACCCAAACAGTTTAATGTTGAAATATTGAACAGTGGAAATCACCAAAAACGTGTACTCTCTTCGAAAGGTATGCCCTTCAAAATAAATGTCAAAGTTTATGTTAATATTCTAGTTGTGTAGTATATTTACATACTTTCTTGGAAATCACGTCTAGAACGTAATCCCACGTCAAAAGAATAAAACATACATAAGAAGAATAACTAATTACAAATTGGAATTACAACATAATAAACTAGCTCAGTATTGCCTAATAATCATGTATCATCTGCTTCCTGTTTGTATTATATAAAATTTCAATATCTTGATCTTTTTAATTTTCACAACCTGTTTGAAACGACTGTACTACATCTCCATCATTACTTTGCATGCTCATTTACCTTATTGTTGTATGATTCACTGAGGACGTTAGGTAATTTAGTATTATTATCTTTGAACTACCTTCTATATCTTTTAATGGGCAATGGTCTTATTGCACTTTTGTTAACAAAATCTTCTATAAAGTTAGTGAGGTAGCAGCGCTAAGTACTCATCATTGTTAGAGTTGTGAACTAAGCCCTTTAGTGTATTTTAAAAGATAAAAGATGGAAGGAGTTCAATGGACGTATTGGTTCACTAATCTATGGAAATTATCAAATACCAGACTTGCATTTTTGTCATTTGTTTCACAGAAGCTTCACTCTGTGCATAGTATACATGCATTTGTCTATGCTTCACTTGAGAAATCATGATCTGTCCAGCCATTTAGGTTGTAGTGGTTCTTCAATAAAATATCGCCATGGTGGCAGGCATGGTTTAAAAATTTATGACCAGGAAAGACAAAAATATTGGACCATCTGATTTTAGATCAATTTTGAGATTACAGATATAGAATTGCACTTGGTTTTAGATGGATCAGAACTGCACCTCGTAATATTTTTGCACTCTTACCCCATTGCATCTGCACACGCGCACACACAAACTTAATATGCCAACTTTGGATCTTTTGTGTGCAGCATCTGGTGAGCCACCATTGCTTCTGGCAGTTTCAGTGCACTGTGCTACAAGAGCTGCAATTAAAGAAGCCCGGAAACAGCTTGTTTCATGGAGTGGCATGGATTGGTCTGATTCTACATTTCATTTGGAAGTTCCAGCCACCATGCCAGTTGTGAAGGAGCTCTGTGGGCTAGACAGCGTGGAGAGGTACTTACAGTGGAGAATGAGGAGATAAATTGTTTTGAAATTAATAATATTTGTTTCCTTAACATGATAAATTGTTATTTATGTTATACTCAAAAATAAAATCATCATAAACTACAATTCTATTCCAATTCCAAATCAGTTTCATTATATGTAAAAATATATATATGCAGTTTCATCATTATCAATGCAATGTTTGACAGTCTTTTAAAGAATGGAGAAACCAAACTTTTAAAAATCAACATCATCATTAACTATACACTTTATTTCAAATCAAAATCAATTTCATCATAATCAAATGCAATTTTTATACACATTTAAAGAAGGGAGAAACAAATTGTTGACGGGAAGAATCTTGAATACATTAAGGTTTTTTTAGTTGACATTTAAATTATGTTTTTTATAAAAGACTTTTTTTATTTTTTTTATTAGAGATCTTATCTTATATCCCAACCAATGATATTAATAGGTAAATGAATATAAATTAATTTTTAAAACAAGTCTGCTTATGGCCAGAAATGCCTCTACTGTTGATATCTTCGGGGTAATTGTCCTAACTACCCTTACTTTATTGAATATAGTAAAATTTCAAAATGATACCATAAATTAATACAAATAACCCTTGTCATCAAGTCAATTCGTTAACTTTAACAGTTGACTAATCTTGACTCTTAGAAAATCAAATATACCTCTATCAAACATCCCAAATATAAAATATTTTTTAATTAAAAATTGAAATAATAATAATTTAACGGCGATGGATCTCTACCGTCGAAGGAAACAAATGATCTTTGACGATCTCCTCCTACTGAAAGACATCATCGCCGATCTCCTCCAACGAGATCGACCTTCTGTAATTAGTAGAAGAGGCTCCTCAACAAACTATGGATGTTTCTACGAACTAATTATCTTGTTTTTCAAAAATAATATTTGATTTTTCACTTTTTAATTAAAAAATATTTTATGTTTGGGATGATGTGTTAGTATTATATTTGGTGTTCCACGGGCCAAGGTTAGTCAACAGTTAAAGTTAACAGATTGACTTGATGACAATAGGTGTTTATGTTAATTTATAACATCTTTTGAAAGCTTGCTAGATTTTATAAAGTAAGGATAGGTTAGTACAATTAACCCAGATTTTAAAGGGTTATGATATTGTAAGGCTTTGTATTTGTTGTGGTGGTAGTTTGTGTGAAATGGAATGTTAGGACTTAGGACTTAGGAGTATGGATGTGTTGTGGATATCAGAAGGGTTCTCTTTATTGGTGTGTAGCAATAGAATATATTCTTGGAAAAGTATCATTTGACCCCCTGACGTTTGTCCTATTGTTAAGACGGGGACAAAGTTTGACCATATTAGCTGTTGTAGAAATGGTGAGAAATGTTACATTTTTTTTTGATAAGTTGCGATGATGTCACCATATTAATAACTTATGTTTCAAAGACATCTATTATGGTGAACTATCAAAATTGTCCTTAAAAGTTGTATTTGTGCTTTCATCTTCAGTTTCAGAAAGAGAAGTTTATTTCTCTCTCCAAAAAAGTAGTGTGGAAATCGATCTAAAGGGTTTGTCAGAAATTACTTTCAAATCTGCAGGTAGCTGATTTTTGTGATCTCTCTAATGTTTTGTCATGCTTTTGCGAGTGATTGAAGATGTATGCAACAAATGTATGAACATTTAGTCTCCAGAATGTGCACTAGGTTTATTTTCTTACTTTTCGAGAATATAGGTCGAGCTTGTAGGTTTGTTATAAAAGGAGTTTTTTTAAAAAGCTCAATCGAGCTTTTATAACAGTTGCGAGCTTTTAAAAGCTCAATCTGAGATTTTATAAAAGATGCGAGCTTTTAAAAGCTCGATCCGAGCTGTTATAAAATCTCGGAGCTGTTATATAAAAGCTCGCAACTCTTATAAAAGCTCGGACCGAGCTTTTATATAACAGTTGAGAGCTTATATAAAAACGCTCGGACCGAGCTTTTATATAACAGCTCCGACCTTTTATAAAAGCTCGGAGCTTATATAAAAACGCTCGGACCGAGCTTTTATATAACAACTCAGAGCTTTTAAAAACGTTCGGACCGAGCTTTTATATAACAGCTCCAAGCTTTTATAAAAGCTCGTAACTGTTATATAAAAGCTCGGTCCTATCCGAGATGTTATTATATCGGATCGAGATTTTATTTTGCTTTTATGAGATTTTAGTGTATTGGTTCGAGCTTGTACTTTGATTATCCGAGTTTTTTTTGTTCTGAAGGAATTTTTTTAATTCGACATTTGTTATTATTTATGAGCTTTTTTATAACATTCATTTGGTTTGTTAATTGTTATTTGAAATTGAATTTAGATATTGTTAATAATGGTTTGTGATGTTGATTTTGACAGGAGAATGAATCAGGTGAGAATAGTCATCTCTTACAACGGTCGATGGGAGTAGTTACCCAATGGAAATCAGAGGTTTTTAGGTGCTGATAATCAAGAAATGTATGTGTCAAAGAGTATGACTTACCAAGAGTTGGTGTCGATCGTGGAAACCGTTGTGAAGTATGATGTTAACAGATACAGTACTGATCTACTGTGTATATCAATGGTTCCTAGGACTACATGTCGCACGTTTATAAGAAACGACGATGATGTTCAGTTTATGTTAGGGAAAGATAGGGTGATCCCTCAAGTATGTGTCAGTCTAATTGAGAGGGTGACTGGAGGTGTCATTGGTGAAGAAATCCCTTCTCGTGATAACTAGGGGTGGGCACTAGGTTCGAAACCGAACCGAACCGATTAGAACCGAACCAAAAAATGGGTGTTCGGTTCATCGAATTAAATCGGTTCAAATCGGTTTAAAAAATGAAAAAAAATAAAATCGGTTAACCGGTTTGGTTTATCAAAAACCGGATTGAACCGCTAAACCATATATATATATATATATAAGTTTAAAAAAAACCCTAAATGACTTAATCCTTAACCCTAACAATTTTCATTTCTTTCGTTCTTCATTTCTTTGAGTCGACCACTACTCTCTGCTCTGCTCTACTCAACACACTTCTCATCGATTCTCAGTTCTCTTCCGCTGGACGTCTAGACCGGTGCTCATCTATCTCTCTTCCTCAACTCCTCTGCTGCTCATCTCTATCGGTCATCTCCGCCATCACCGATCTGGTCATCTTCGTCAGTTATCTCAACTGCTCTGCTGCTCATCTCCATTGATCAACAACCGATTGTCTAGCAGCCGATCTTCGCCAGTCATCTCAGCTGCTCATCTCCGTCGGAGTGCCGCTCATCTCCAATCTGGTCATCTTCGCCAACTGACTCTCTGCTCGTCTCAACTCAAACCTCAAAGAAGGTTTGTCACTACTCACTCGACTCACTCTCTTCTTGTTTTCTTATTTTGCTAATTTTCTTCTTCTTCAAACAACTAATTTTGTTTTTGTCTTATTTTTTTTTCACATTCGATGACCACCGTCGACCGATGTGGTCTCTGCTCAACTGATCTGGTACTCCAGCCAAAGCTTCAACGTCAGCTCCTCTATTCTGCTCTTCTGAATCGTCTGAATCAAACGGTCTGATTGCTGATTTGCTTATTTGGTTAGTTGTTGTCTTCTTCAGCTATTCTTTATTTATTTATTCTGACTTTAGCCGAAGCTTTTTTGTTGTGGACTTGTCCTTTTGGATATTACCTTTCTCTGATGTGTTGCTTGTTGTTGGTTAATTGGTTATATTGTTATTTATTTATTTTTTTGAAAACAAAAATATGTGTTGTGGGCTGTATATGTGCTGTGGATTGTGGATAACCTATTGAGTTTTTGATATATATGTAATATGTGATGTAGGTTGTGGATATGGTATAAATTGGGTTGTGATTCTTGTGGATAACTTGTTGAGTTGTTGATATAAATGTACTGTGGGCAGTGGATATGGATGATGGTATAAATTGGGTTGTGGATAACTTGATGTGTGGTAGTGATGTGTGGTAGCTTGAATGTTTGAGTATGGTGGAATATTGATTTGTTTTAGGCAGATTTTCACAATGAGAGATAGCGAGATGCTTTGATATGGATAATCGATAAAAGTGGATTCTATTTGTTATATGTTTAATTACATTATACTTTGATATGGATAATTGATAAAAGTGCCCTATTTGATATATGCTTAATTACATTATCTCACAATTAGTAAATATAATATTCTATTGGTTTTAATTATTTTACTTATTTTAGTTTTTATTTGTGTATAAAACTGTGGATAGGTGGAGATTGATCATGTTGATTCAATGGTGAGGAGTAGCGACTCGGGTCCTGAGACCTTAGAGAATTCTAGCTCCATTGGATAGATGGAGATTGATCATGTTATTTATTAAGCCTAGCAGCCTTTATTTGGATTTAGATTATAATTTTGATTTTAAGTTTGGATTTGGATTTTAATATTTATTTAGAGTTTAGATTTGGATTGTAATTTTTATTTGGAGTTTGGATTTATGATTTAAAGTTTTTATGTTGGACACTTTAATTGTATGCCACTTGTGAAGTGTTGTATGTCTTGTGTAGAGGTATGTTTGTAGTATGTCTTTGAAAATTGAATTTCATTTTTATTTAATTTGTGATTTTTTTTAATGAAGTATAACTTAAATATTATTAGTTATGTTTGATTTGGGCTTGGGCTATTAAAATTTATGAAACTTTTATCCAAAATTAGAATCCAACAAGGTAACAATAGTCCATTAAATGTAAAAATATATTAAAAAAAACTCATTTAGCCCATCAAATAAAAAAGACCCATTAGGCCCAAAACCGAAATAAACCGAACCGAACCGATTCAAATCAGCTCAGTTCAGTTCAGTTACCATTTCTTATTCGGTTTAAACCGGTTCAATTTTAGGTAAACCGAACCGAACCGCGCCCACCCCTAGTGATAACACCTTACAATTTCGATCTTCAGGTGAAAGCAACCGGTTGTTCACAGAAAGAAGTTGGAATGACAGTAGAGAAAACATGTGTAGTGTCCCACGGTGAATTAGTCGGTGGCCAATTCGATGATGTGTTTGGATGTCAAATTGAGATGAATGATGGGCATTTCAACCACCATTATAATGACTTCTACAATGACATAAACAATGAGCAGAATAGTGAACCGAATGTTGGGTCGACACAATAGATGGATGATGAGAAAAATTTGCATCCGGTTGATAATGTAGCTAATAATGAGGAAGAGGAAGAGGTTGTCGAACCGGAAAGACATGCAGCACGTGTACAAAGATTTAGTTGCAGTGCAGGAGATATAGCTGGGACTTCCGAGGTCCGGCCTAATTTAACTCCATTTTATTCTGATAATGTTAGAACTTGGGTTATTCTAGGAGCAGAATCATACTCGTTTGGTATTGGTGGAAGCAGGAACTCGGTTCAAGAAGAACCTACAAGCATGATATATAAGGGGCAATATTTTCCTACCAAAAAGGATTTGAAGAGACTAGTTGGGCCTTTTACAATGCGGCAGAACTTCGAGTGGAATGTGAAAAGGTCAAATAAGACAACGTTACATTTGGTTTGTTTGATGGACAACTGTATGTGGGAATTAAGAGCGGTTAGGAGAGATGAAGAGACATACTTCCAAGTAAGAAGTTTTGTGGACGAACACATATGTCCTTTGGAAGAGATTCACCGTTGTCACCGAAAAGCTACTGCAGTCATAATTGGAGAAGTGGTTGCACCTAGACTTCAACAACAAGATGGTCGACTAATGCGTCCGAATGACATAATCGTCGACATGAAAACAATGTATGGCATCCAAATCTTGTACAGTAAGGCACATCAAGCCCTGCAATATGTGTTGTCACTGACCTATGTAACGCATAAGGAAACCTTCAAACTACTGCCATCATTTGGCTACGTGTTAGAGCAACAAAATCCAGGAACAATAACTGACTTACAGTGCAACGAAGATGGTAGATTTCTCTATTTTTTCTTATTGTTGGGTGCCTCACTCATAGGATTCAGGAGGTGTATGCATTCAGTTATTGCAGTAGATGGTACCCATTTAGAAGAAAGATTCGGGGATACAATGTTTGTTGTAACTGCACAAGATGGGAACGAACATGTGTATCCAATTGCTTTTTGGGTAAGATGACTCAAAAAACAACCTTTCATGGGAGTGGTTTTTGGATTGCTTGAAGAGTGTCCTAGGCCATATTGATGATCTGGTTTTCATTTCCGATCGACATGCAAACATTGAAGCTGGAATTTCTAAAGTTTTTCCCGATGCAACCCATACGATATGTTGTGGGTACTTTTCTGAAAATGTGAAGAAGCGATTTCACAGAAAGGATGTAGCAACCATAATGGATAAAGCAGTTAGATCGTACACTGAGTTGAAATATAATCACCACATGGAAGAGCTACGTAACCTGCACCAGAATGCATTCAATTATGTCATTGAAGCTGGTCCATACAAGTGGTCCCGCGTATATTGTCCGGAAAGAAGGTATAGGGTCATGACAACAAATGTTGCTGAATGCATAAACTCATGCCTCAAATTCACAAGACAACTGTCCATGCTGACACTGGCAGAGTTTATTAGGAATATGCTATAGAGGTGGTTTCATGATCGCCATCGTACTGCACAGTCCATACGTCATCAGTTGACCGACGCAGCACATCTTGTGATCCTCAAAAGTATTGAGAAGTGTGCTTATATGACCGTCAATCCAGTTGACTGGAACATATTCTCCGTCAAACGGTCCAAGAAGCAGTGGACTATTGACTTAGCCCAGAAGACTTGCACGTGCAACAAATTTCAAATGGACATGTTTCCATGTTCACACGCACTTGCAGCAGCAAGGTATAGTATTTTTATTTTATATATTTTGGGTACTTGCAAATGAATTTGACACCCCATGTAATTGTTGTTGCAGGGAGCGAAAGATGGATTACTCATCTTTGTGTACGGACTTCTACAAGAGACAGACACTAATCGATGCATACTCGGTTCATACTATTCTTGTTGGCCATCCATCTTCATGGATAGTCCCCACCGATATCGCCGATCGTGTGGTGTTAAATCCATTGTCGATGAGGCAAGCAGGACGTCCGAGGTAGGGGCCAACATACCTCGTCTTCGGAAAGGACAACCACTCAACCGTGTAGAAGATTTGGATATTAGACAAATTATTAATTTTTTTTGGATCGTGTGTACATACTATTATAGAATAATACTCTTTTTTTGTTGCGGCAGAGCTATTTTCGATAGTAGGCTCACCCCAAAAGCCATATTCTCCCTCTTAAACGTCTCTCTACCGGGTGGCCTGTCTTCATGAAACCCAGACTGATGAAACATATAAGGGAGAAACCACATGAGTGGACGTACCTAGAGTTTCCTTATGCTGGCGGGGACCTCATATCTGAAGGGGTCTAGGATATGTATCATCCCTGCAATCAAGTCCACACTGGCCACAAGCCGATGCTGGTGTTCGATGTTGCAAGAAATAAGAACCTGTACCAATGAAATATACATATGATAACACAATCTATGTTGACCACAATTATGGGAGAAACAAAATATAGAAAACATTTTATAACACTTATTATATCAACCTTGTGCCATGGCTGGGTTCTTGCTGGGAGAAATCCACGTATGGTCATAAGGTCTTCCGCAGTCCACCTGTACTGCAAAACCTTCCACCCCAGCGTCTTGACTTCACCACCATCACCGTGAGGTATTATTTTCTTCCACTGGTACTCCAATAATGGTTGTATACAAACAAATCGTCATTGTGAGTTAGGATCAATTCATTGATAAATAAGTACACACAAACCAACAAACACTTAAAAAGAACTGAGTTCCTAGAATGTTTATCCTCTGGTTGTAAACAATGGGGTAAGCTCAGTGACGCTTCCATAAGATGGTCAGATATGCGTCCATATGCTGTAAAAAGATTTGAAAACACTGTTAAAATTCAAGCTTCAAAAAAGTCAAACCCAGATAAATTTAGTTACCTACCGAGTCAAACAACTCTATGTAGTTTTCTTCGAATTTGTGGAACCAACCCACGTCTACTGGCTCCATGATATCAACATCGCGCCTGTATAAACCATTTTTCTGAATATCAGACAAATTAAACACATTAACGTTGGTGCATAAATGAAGTAACACATCTGATACTTACAAACCTCCTGTTGAACGGTTCTTCTTATATGCTTTGTAGGCCTCTAATTGCCCATCATCTACCAAAGCTGTAGGATTGAATGTATGCTCTGATGCTACCGGCATTGTTCTAGGCCTATTTGGGAGAGTCGGGTCAGTGTATGGGATGACTAGCTGCCACCCACGCTTACACGCACGGGGGATACGTAGGCAGCGGGGGATCCCATGGGATGATTCGGGTGTGTCGGTGGGAGTAGGAGAGATCCTGTGGGATGAACCGGATGTGACTGTCGGAAGAGGAGAGATCCCGTGGGATTCTACGAATGTGACGGTGGGAGGAAGAGGGATACCATGGGATGATATGGGTGTGTCTGTGGGAAAAGAAGGGGTCTCATACGGTGTAACTACAGAGCCAAGTCTTGTGGAAGAACCCCTCAGACGGGCGATTTCGTTCGGACGAAGTCTTTTACACCTCCAGAAGCAGGGGAAACTCATGTGTACTGTCAGCACGAGTCTCCTGGTGTCGGCCAGTGCCTCCAGTGTCTATATCGGTACCCTGTGTATCAGGTCCAGCCACTTGTGTATCGGGTACGGTACCATATATCTCTGGTCCAGTACCTTGCATACCACCTACATCTCTGTTCGGGTCTGTCCCGTCGACATGACTACTTTCACCCATGAAGACTCTGTATGAATCATCTCGATAATGAGACTGTAGGCCCTCTCTTGTTGTCTGTGATGTCGATCCCTACAAATCTTGGACTAAGTCCATCAGCTGCTGATACTGCCTGTTTCATTCTTCATCACTTCTCCGCAGATCATCCCGTAAAGCTAGGACTGAACCCTCCAATGCTTGGATTCTAAGCTCCAACCGGTCATGAAAACAAGTACACAATTTCAATCATGCACACGTACATGCATTTGAAACAAATAAATACAGAACAACAATTTTAACATACCTCACGCTCCCCTACAGCGTCTCCTCGTGAGCTATCTGTAGCATTGTGTCCCGTCATTGTAAATTGTATGCGCTGCTGCCTCTGGGGTCTCTCAAGGGGCAACTCTATGTCCGTATGCATCTCTTCACTGACACGACGTTGCTCTACCTCCGGTATAACGTCTGTATCAATCGGACTTGCCCTCACTGAATCTGATATACCTTCTTGTCCACCACCCAATGGATCCGGTATCGCCTCGGCTATGCCCGCATAATAGGGTTCACCCCTCTCAGCTTGGGTGGCCACCAATTCCGTCGTTGCAAACATCTGAAAACGTTGTTAGAACGCTGTATAATTGAATTTAGTTATTAATATTAAGAAGTTAGACACTTACATGATCTGTGAATATATTCAACAACCTATCCCCCCTTGGTTGTATCTTTAATGCCCACTTCAAAATTCAGGGAGACATATCAGTAGCCACCCGAGTCCCGATTTTGGTCATAAGCTCGGGATCACCTCGAAAGCAAAAATCTACAAATAAATATATATTATTTCCAAATTCCAAATAGACGACTACAAACGTAAATGATTTTATTCACAAAACTCTTACCAAAAGGGCGTAAGATAAACCATAAATATTATACACCTCTACCATATGTTTGCCACATCCATTTGCTTGTCGGCGTCTCTAGAACCGCTCCCGTCGCCTGTCAAATGCATGCTTGAATGAAAATATGGAATGACTGTACACGTGTTCACCCCACGGGAACGCGTCAAAACTGTCAAGATCATCCACCAGCCGTAACTTTAAATTGGAATTTTCACTCTCTTGTCCAACCACATAAGTATCCAGTTCAGCATATAGATGAGGCATAGTTTCACACTATCGTATGCCTACTGAAAATCACCTCTCCTCAGGACATCTCTCAACTCCAAGGATGAAATCTCATCCTTACCACCAAAGTACCGGTGATGTAGCCCATTGTTAACGCTAACATACCGGCTCGTATCCGGTAGTACGCCAAACCTCAATCCTGTGATCAGTCTGAATTCTACCTTCGAAAACCTCACTTCATGAGTCCCTATCATAAACCACATCTCGTCTGAGGGCCCATTATGATGAACCTCCCGCAGAAGTAGCTGGTGGGTAATACCACCCAAAAACTTCACCGACCGTTGTATGATCAATAAATGCCCAAAACAGAACGCCCTTAACCGACGTCGGTCTTCCTCAGTCCATTCCACAGGAACCCGGTTAATGGCGTCGTCTATCTGGCTAAGGGCATCAAAATGATCATGGCGAGTGACTTTGCCCTCGTACCACTCTTCCTCTGGAGTTTTAAACGACTCCCTCAACTGATTCATCATCTAAAATTTAACAACAATATAATTATGTACCCTGTGAAATCCTCAGAAATAACAAGCTCTAACCTTAACAAAAGCTCAGAGTTTGAAGATAAAATCTCGGACCGAGCTTTTATAAAACCTCGAAGCAAGCTTTTATCTTCAAACTTCGAGCTTTTGTATAAAAGCTCTGAGCTTTTGTATACAAGATCAGAGCTTTTATACAAAACATATAAAAGCTCAATCCGATAAAAGCTCAGAGCTTTTGTATAACAGCTTCGAGCTTTTGAGCTTTTATAAAACGTCGATCCGAGCTTTTATAAAAGCTCCGAGCTTTTATAAAAGCTTCGAGATTTTATACAAATACTCGAAGCTCAATTTTATCTTTCTCAATAACTTTCAACAAATATAAAACCCTAACCTAACCCATTTTCATTCTCATATCCATTTTCATTCTCAGATCCACAAATAAAACATAATCTAACATTTCCTTCAATTAATCAACAATCAAAACAATACAAATTCTAGCTCAACTAGCCTTGATCGATTGCAATATTATGTTCAACTATCCAGATGACACTGGTTTCCAAGTTTCGGTATCGTCGCCTTGAAAACGAAGCCGTCGATTCACTTTTTGTCTCTTTACTTTTTATCTCTTTCTTCACAACGACATTGATGGCATGAGTCTTTTCGTCTCCACACTTTAAATGGTGCTTTTTAAACATGATTTATTAATGTGGTGATATTTCCACAAAAGCCCCCCTAAAAGGTGCCATTAATTTTTCGAACCCATTAGTTGTTTTTCCCCTTAAAATCAAAGAAATGTTAAAAACACCCCTTCTGTTACATTTTCCATCCATGTGGGCTGTTGATTGTTAAATGGAAAGGGCATTAACGTCATTCAGCATGTGGGGTGGAACCTTGAAGGTTATTTCAGACAATTCTAAATTTGAAATAAATAATATAACTAATTAAAAAAACAAGTGGAATGAAAAATAATTAAATAAATAAAAAATTAAAAACAAAACAAATAATTGAACACCAAATCCACCACCACCAAGCGATTTTCTTCTTCTTTATCAAAGAGATCCATCATCTTCTTTATCATTCAAACAAAAAACAATTCATAAACAATTCCTTCAAAAAAAAAAAATTGGGAAATCATTCATCAAAGAGATCTTTTTTTCTCCACCATCACCATTTTCTTCTTCTCCACCATCATCTCCTAACACCCAAACTCTAGCCGCCACCCTACGACCGTTGATCGCCATCCTCTCACCACCGATCGAAGTTCGATCTCCTCCCGGATGCAAAGATCTGCACTCTATCTCCTTCCAAACGAGGAGATCAATGTTCAATCGATCTCCTCTCGCCACCGATCGTCCTTTTTTTTTCTCCTCATCTTCTCTATTTGCTTTCCTTTGACAGAATTTTGGGTGTTATTGGTATGTGGGATGGTGGTGGATTGTTTGGTGAATTTGTGATGGATTGATGAATTTGGTGAATTTATGTTGGATTGATAGAAACCCACTTGTAAATTTGCTTGTCTGAATGTTGATTTTTATATTTAGATCTGTTATTTGTGATGGGTTCTTGCAAATATAGATGTTGATTTTTGTATATCTTGGTTCGAATTTTTGAGCACTAAAGAATTTAGCTGTTGACTGTTAAATGGAAAGGGCATTAACGTCCCTCCCTATATCCCTAGTGGCTGGAGTATTGTTATGTGAGTGCAAGCAGGAAATCTTTTCCCAAATTAGTTAGCCGATAGCTTTTTTACAACATGTATATTTTGTTTTGTTGTTAGTAATGGACAAGAAGAATTTACACAATTTCTCTCTCAATTCTCTCTCTCTCTCCCTAACCAAATCTTACTTCTCGATTGCTCTTTCTTTTCTCTCTTTATTCTCCTGAAACCTCATTCTTATCAATAACAATAGTAATTAATTAAGAAAAATCTCATTAAAATTTCATGGCACAACAATTTGGTATCAGAGCTTATTGATGACATGTCGTTGCAGTGTCGTCAAATATAAATATTTAAGTTCAGTCTCGCAAGTGTGCGAGTCACAGAGACTAGCACAGTAGAAAGCAGGGATCATTCCGTAAGGAGATGAGATTCACCGATCGCCTCTAGTTCTAACTATTATTACAACACGTCAAGCGGACTTGTATGTTGCGTACACAGAAAGAATGTGGAAAAGTAAATGCTAAACTAACTAAATAAACTACATAAATAAATAATATGTACAATGATGGGATAGAATGGAGCGATATGGAATGTAAATGGTTACACTAAACAAATGACTCCATCATAACAATCACATAATTTCATATAACATGCATCGTCAATGTTGAATGTCATGCTCACTTAATCTTCGCCAATTGTTCTCACTCCAACAACATTCGGCTACACCGACATGCACCAACAACTTATCTATCGATGGTTGCCCGAGCTGCACTCTAGTTCATTAAGAACTATGAGACACACATATCGATAATACATGCAAAACCACCTGCTGGCTCTACATGCAGTGGCCAATCTACTAAATGCACGATAAGTGCTTCACCTCTCGATTCTTCACACCTCAACCTAAGTTCATTCAAGTGGTGACTACATCAATAAAAAGGCAACAATGCTAGTTATATCAATTCCCTAATGAATGAAAGTGCACATCGAATAAGAGTCAAAGATACAAAGAAAAAAAAATACAAAATGGACAGAAAGAAGACCCCTTATCTGTAACCGGGAATCGAACACCGGGTTTTCTCTGGTGTCAATCCGAGATGTCCTCACCACTGGATGACTACGACATTCTTCAATCTCATGAATGCATAACTCTCTCAACAAAAGAGAAAACTCTCTCCTTGTCTCTCTAAACTCCCTAAGATGGATGACTTAAAGTGGAAATAAGCTTACCAAACAACTTTATTACACACGTGTATGTTTACAATATCCCAAAATTCTTGATACACATCAAAGAAAATAAGAATTACAAATAAATGAGTAAATAAGATCAAACCGTTGAAGACAAGTCCTCCAAAGATGCTCATAGCTTTCCTAGGTCGGGGTTTGGTCCAAGAACCACTCATATTTCCTTGCAATCTAAACTAAGATGGATGAAGGAGTGTAAAATGGTGTTATGGATGTGTATGGTGAGCTCCTATGGAGGTTTTGTGTATGGTGAACACACATGGAAGAAAAACCTCCATAGAAGCTTGAATCACTATTTATTTGGTGAAGAAAATGGAAAAGATGAAGAAGATGAAGAGAGGTTCGGTTTTGGGCTGTGGGGGTTGTGTAAGATATCAAGAATGAGGAAGAAATGGGGTTTATATAGTGCTTTGAAGTTAGGTCATGAAAATGGGGTGAAAGTACAAGGTTGAATTTCAAATAGTGGCTGAAAATGACTGAAAAGGGGAGAATTCACGGGTTAGTTTTCTACTTGGTGCACCGTTACGAAAATGATCATAATTTTCTCTAGAAACCTTAGAATCATGATATGTAAAAAAATATTAGAAACTAGATATATGGGGCTTTTCAAAAATAGGTAACAGAAAATGTAGTTCGATCTAAAGAGAGAGATATGACCCCAAAATTTGAGCATTTTACACAGGCAATTCCAATTTCAACCTTTCTAACCTTCGAAACTATTCAATTTAGCTCAACACCTTATTTTAAAAGATATAGTCTACATAAAGCTCACAAAACACATTATATACCAAAAACACTTGAAACTGAGAACAAAAGCTAAGGCCTTACTTGTAAGATTTTTAGATGTAGAATATGTTGATGTGGTTGGAGAATTTCAGAAATTATGATAAACCTCTGCGTGGCTGACTTTTATGATCGTGTGAGTAGGGGTGAGTAAAAAACCAATAAACCGAACCGAACTGATCCAATCGGTTTTTTTTTTCAGTTTTCTTATGTTAACCGGTTCAGTTCAGTTCATTTTTTTGAAAACCGATTGGATCGATTTATTTTCCGGTTCGTTATCTAAAACCAGAAAACCAAATCGAGATCCAATGTATATAAAAAAACCTTAGTTTAATGTTTAATAGTCTATCAAAACTATAAAACTTTTTTTTATGAATATTATTTTAAACTAGTATTTTCAATATGTTCAAGCCCATAATTTAATTTGGTCGATGTCTAAAATGATTAAAATATGAAAATATGTGTAATAATTAAAAGGAAAGAATCATTTCCCCATATAGCTTTCCATATTAGATAGATTGCCCCATCTAGTTTCATTAATGGACAGTCTACCCCCTGAAATGTAAAATATTAGACAAATTCCCTTTTCCGTTAAAAAACACTATGACTGTTAAAAAATCAAATCCTAACACTAAAAGACATCTTTACCCTTAAATAGTAAAGATAAATGAGAAAAAAATAGATAAATCTCAACCATCCATCTCCATCTCAAAGATGGATGGTTGTGATCCATCTTTTTTTATTTTCTATGTAATTGTGAATAAATGAGTTTGAAAAGAAAATTTTAATTAAAAAAAATATTTTAACTTAAATGGATCTCCACCATTCATCTCAAAGATGGATGTGGAGATTAAAAGATAATTTACATATCAAAAAATTTAAAAATAAAACAAAAGAGAAATAACTTTAAAAAACATGGTGGAGATCGAAGATCCTTTAACAAACTACAAAACAAATGAGGAAAGTTGAAAATCAACCCAAAATAATGGCCACTTTAATAGAGTTATTCTTTGTTAATTTGTCAGTTGAATATTTTAAATTCAAGATTTAAGTTCCTTTTTCATTTAGAAATCAAATTAAAAGTTGAATCTAATTTCCATAAGAATTGTAATTATAATCTTAAATTCAAAATAAAAAGATTGGATCTCTACCGTATTCTTATCTCTGTTGATGGAACCCTAACATGAACCAAACCGAGAACACTATCATTATCATCAACCCCAAACCACAATCATCCATCACTATCACCACAACCTAGAAACATCATCATCACAAACACCAGCCCAGGATCGACCACCACCTTAAAACCCAGAATCAAACCACCATCATTATCATCACCACATTTATCTCTTCACTCTCATGCACACACCACCACCACCAAATCACCATCTCTCTTTCTTACACATAACTGGGTTCGACCCAGAAAAAATGTTCCAACCGGACTTGTGTTCGACCCGGATTTATTGAATCAGAACTGGCTTTGAACATCAAACCAGATATGGGTTCGAACCAAAATCGGATTCGACCCAAAATCGACCACCAACCCTAAATGAAACCTAAATCAAAGCCCCCGAAAAACAAAATTTCCAAATCGGCACCACCAAGTCAAACTCAAGGCTTAAAGAGAGAAATAGGGATTCACAAGAGAGAGAGAGAGAGAGAGAAAGGGATTCACGATAGAGGGAGAGGGTGTGTGGATTCGTGAGAGGTGGGTGGCTATGGTATTGGTGTTTTGTTGCGATGGTGGCTAGGGGTGGTTGTGGCTGGGTTTGGGTGTTTGAGATTTGGTGGATTAGGTTTTTAGGAGGTGATAGTGGACGACGATGATGATGATTGATGAGCGGTAGTTGTGATTTATTTTATATTTATTTGATTTTTTATTTTATTATTTATTTATTTATTTATTTTATATTTATTTGTTTTTTAATCCGTTATATATGTATGTATATATATATTATTAAATCTGTTTTTTATTTTTGATTTTTTTTAAATTTTACAATATTACCCTTGGTAATTAACTGTCAACACCCTTTTTTAATGGAAAACCTAACAGAATGGGGGAAATTGTCTAATATTTTGCATTCCAAGTGGTAGATTGACCATTAATGAACCTAGAGGGGGCAATCTGTCTAATATGACAAACTACATGGGGGGGAAATGATTCTTTCCCATAATTAAAGCCCGAAAAATTTGGTCTAGTAGGACCAAAACCGAAAAAAACTGAATCGAACCAAACCGATCCAATTCAGTCTGTTTTTGATTGGTTAACATTTGTAAATTTTATTAAATAGGTTCATATTTTCTAAAACCAAACTTCATCGGTTTTTTATCGGTTCTATTGAAAAAATGAACCGATCCATTAAACAATCACCCATAGTTTCGAGTAGATTAAGCCAAGATTAATGGCCAAGAATTTGGGAATTCTTTCTATCGAGCTTTATCAGTGGGCTCAAGAGGGAGAGTAGGCATCGTGTTTGGATGTTCAAGCCAACAGACCTCCACACTGCCATTGAACTAACCAGGCTATAAAAAGCCTTCATTGAAGCCAAAAAATTTAAATCATTGCCTAACAAACCTGTTAGTTCACCGAATCTGTAAACCAACCTACCCAAAACACAACCAAATAACAATCAAAGCTCCCATATCCACCAAACCTATAAAGGACCAGAATCTTATCCCATTAAATGATTAACACCAATAGAAATGAAAGTAAGAAGAGAGAAGGGATTATACTACAATTGTGATGAGGTGTATACCTTTAGGTACCAGTGTGCTAATAGGAAATTTTATACGCTGGAAGATAATATGACAGTGAAGAAATAAAAGTGGAGGCTCCAGTTAAACCAGAATTGGAATTAGAAGGCTCCATCGAGAAGAAAATGACCATATCCCATCATGTTCTAACCGCAAGGATTGGAATTCAAACAATCAAACTTGGAGGGAGAGTCAAGAATAGAGAGATAACTATTTTGGTGGACAGTGGTTCAACACATAATTTTCTTGGCTCAAAAACTATAAAAATTTATAGGGGTGACAGTGGAAAATACTAATGTGTTATGGGTCATAGTTGGAGGTGGATGGAAAATAAGCAACCAGGCCAAATGTTGAACCTTCGCCTGGTCAATGCAAGGGTTGGAGTTCACCATTGAAATGAGATTGTTAACATTAGGTGGATATGATGTTGTGCAAGGAATGCAATGGATCAAGGAAATTGGTCATATACTCTTAGATGCAAATCAACTTAGTATAAGCTTCATGAGACAAAATAAATGAATTACCTTACGAGGAATCTAAGAGGACAACAGACTAACGTTAATGGAAAGGAAAAGAGTTGCTGGACAACTGAAGAAGGCTGAGGTGAGGGCCAAATCAGTGATACAATTTTTTTTCTCTTTGAGGTGGAAACGAAACCTAATGAAGTGCCTAAAGAGTTAGAGCAAATCTTAGAGGTTTATTTATAGATTTTCGTTGAACCTAAAACCTTACCTCCCAACCGAAATAAAAACCATCACATACCCTTGATTCCCAAGAGCAAACCCATAAATGTCAAAAGTTATAGGCACCATTTTATTCAAAATAATGAATTGTTGGACAGTGGTATGATAAGGCCTAGTAACAATCCATTTACCTCTCTTCTTTTGCTTATCAAGAAGAAGGATGAGACTTAGAGGTTTTGTTTGGACTATAAAGAACTAAATAAGATCACAGTTAAAGACAAGTTTCTGATACCGTTAATAGATGAACTCTTAGACAAGCTACATAGTGTTAGGGTTTTCACTAAGTTGGACCTACGACATGTTGCCATCAGATAAGGGTAGTTGAGGAAGATGTTCAAAAAACAGCATTTAGGACCCACTAAGGCTATTACGAGTTTAAAGTTATGACATTTGGACTAACCAATGCACCAGCCACCTTTTAAAGCCCAATGAATGATGTTTGCAACCCTATCTAAGGGAAATAATACTAGTATTCTTTGACGACATATTGAAAAACTCAAAATGACTCACAATCCTACAACAGTACGAACTATATGTCTAAAGAAGCAAATGTGAGTTCAGAAAGACAAGTGTAGAGTACCTAGGGCACATCATCTCCTCTCAAATAGTGGTAGCTATTACAAGAAAAATGAAGGATATGTTGGATTGGCCTCAACCCACCACCATTAAAGCTCTAAAGGAGTTTTTTAGACTGGACTGGCTATTATAGGAAATTTGTCATGGGGCATGGCTTAATTAACAGACCTCTAACAGAGTTGCTTAAAAAGAATGGGTTCATATGGGATGAGAAAGCAAGCAAGGCGTTTGAAGCTTTAAAGAAAGTCATGACCACTACCCCATTTTTCACCCTCCCGAACTTCACTCAACCCTTTGTGATTGAAACAGGCGCTTGTAATGTAGGGATAAGAGCTATTTTAATACAGAAGGGAAGGCCACATGCATTTATCAGCAATACACTCCCTTCTAAAAAGTTAGGATTATCCACATATGAAAATGAAGTACTAGATAGTGTCTACAAGTACAAAAATGTAAAACTTACTTAGGTTTACCATTAAAACATACCATCAGAGTCTGTAATTTTTCATAGAGCAAAAAATGACAACTGTTGTGCTAGATTTTGAAAATTTACACGCAAGCACAAGAGTCTATTGTAAAATAGTCTATGCGGAGTACCTGATCATAACGATTTATATACCTATTTGAGATCCTATTACCTCGCTTTTATTCTTGTTTTCGAGTATAGTTTGGTATTTGATGTGTTTGTGTACCGCACCTCCACCTCACCACTATACACTTCCTCCATCCATCTTAGAGTATATTACAAAGGAATTAGGAGCCAAATTCGAGCTAGGAAGGCTAGGAGCATCTTTGGAGGACTTGTCTTCAAGGGTTTGCTCTTATTTACTAATTTCTTTGTATTTCTTGTTTTCTGTGATGTATTCCACCAATTTGGGGATTTTGTAAACCTACACTTGTGTAATAAATGTATTGATTGTACTTAAATTCATTTGAGTTTTGTTTTGCTCTTTGATATATGTGTTTTTATGCTCTTAATATGATATGTATGTGTATGAATTGTTAGAAATCAATATGTGTCCATGATTGGGTTTAGGAGTAGTTGTAATTTAGAGTAGAAATTAGATACCCATGATTGTTGATTGATTGATGGATGACTTGAAATTCCATGTATTAAGTAATTTGAGTAATAGAGATTTTAGCCCCAAAGAGTAGAAAAGGTTTCAGTTCAAGCTTTTAGTTGCTAAATTGACCTTGGTTCATATCCTTGTTCTTAATGGGTCTTTGTATTAAGACACGATTATCCATCCAAGTGACAGGACTGGGTGATGAATTGATTGTGGGAAAATTCCCTAATCAAGAGGATGAACCTTTAACCTAAATTGAATGTTCTTAATGATATAACAATCACATTGTTGCATGTAGTTGTTAGGTAAACTTGTTTCCCATGTTTAGCCTTCCTAGGGAGTTGACTAAACCGAATCTTTGACGTAGAAGTAAAGACCACCGACATTTCTTTTATGCTTGAGTAGTTATATTGATGTTTTGAGTGCTTAAAGCCTTTGCTTAATTGATCACTTTGTAATTGATCCATGGTTAGATGCTATGTACCGAGAGGAGACGCGTTTGACAATGCTTAGATAAACATTCACTATGCTTGACTAGAAAGTGCTAGAATCACTAGGCTAGCGTATAGGGTTCGATTTGTATTCCACGTGCTTAATGGGTTCATATATATTGTCTGGATTGCTCGAGAGAGATTTCGGGTATATATGGATACTATCTCTAAGACATCGAGAGAGATTATAGATTAATTAAGGGGATACGAGCCTATATATACTTGCACATTTGAGGATTAGGTGAGTCTAGAACGTAATCAGAAGGATTGTCACGGTTGAGTCGTTTCCCTAGTGTAACCACATTTCATGCATATCTCCATTCCATCTATCATTGTATATATCATTTATATAAGTTATTTAGTTATATTATTATTCACTTTTCCGTACACGCAACACACGAGTCCGCTTGGAGTGTTGTAATAATAGCTAGAATTAGAGACGGTCGGTGAATCCCACCTCATTGTGGATTGATCCCTTGCTTGCCGTTGTGCTAGTCTCTGTGACTTGCGCCCTTGCGAGGCCGAATTTAAATGTTCATATTTGATGACACTGCAACGACGTGTCCCCATCAGTACCCAGAAACTTATTGTGCTAAATTTTGAAAATTTACTCGCAAGCGCACGAGTCTGTTGTAAAATAGCTTATACGGAGTACGAGATCAATCACATGAGGATTGTCAAAAATCCAATTGAATCTAAATTTAATTTAATCATAATCTAGTTAACGAAAAGTGAATTTTGAATTAATTAAAATTAAAAAATAAATTAACATGCAACTAAAACAAAAACTAAAGTACATAACTTAAATTGTAAACTTTATTAATGGAAGAAAAATGTGAGGTTCGGAATCCACCGTTATCAACACTGCAACGTTTTACCATTCAAATTATTAATTCCCAAGATTTTGAATAGCAATTAGAAATCAATCCAATGTTTTCTCAAGGTTTATCTATTAAGTGCCTAAAAATTAATCTTTTATAAATTCTTTATTCCAATTGACTTAATGTATAAGACCCAAGTATTACATGTATCCAATACTTGAAAAACATGTAGTCATGGTTCTTAATTTAAACATTAAAACACAATGCCTGATTAATAAAATCAATCATAACTATACAAAATACTTTATATTAAGGATGAAACAATTTAATTAATATCAATCAATGAAAAATAAGAATTATAAACATTAAAACCAATTTAGAAATTATATTGCATAGAATAACAATTACAATATCAAATAGGTTTCATCATATACCTTTGAAATAAAATTAGAAACATATTGTGAAATCAAGAATAGAAATTGGATTAAAACCCGGCATGACAACAATAATTTGGTTGTGAGTTCGGTACGAATCCAAGCCAAGTCAGCACCAACTTTTGCACCCAAGAATCACCAAGTTTGTTGTGCACTCTTTTCTTCTTCACGGCTTCACGCACAAAAGCATCAAAACTCTCCTGTTCTTGGACTGCACAATCCCTCCGAAGTCTCTTTTTATTTTTTGCTTTTTATAATTCTCTCCCTGGCGGTCACCTTTTGTTGACCTAACTTCTTTAAAAAAAAAATCTATAGTCCACATGCGCACACACCTTATGTTCTTGCTTTGATTTAGCTTGTGGTCTTCATTGGGCCGCTTGACTTGACTTTGCTGTAGATCGGGCCTCTGAGTTGAGTTTTGAAATTTGCTCTTGAGCCGATATGAAAATTATGTTTTACTTAGGCTTGACTTGAACCTTATATTTTGGGCCTAAATTTGTGCTTGAAAATCTCTTTTAATCCAAGTTAATTTTATATAGTAAAATACTCTAATTAACTTCAATTCCAAACTCGAATGCTTTTTGTTCTTTTCATCAAAATGAATCTAATTAAAATAAAACTAATATAAAATTAAACTATTAAATCTATTTTTAGGAGCAATATATATATATATATATATATATATATATATATATATATATATATATATATATATATATATATATATATATATATATATATAATATGCTCATCAACAATTCTATTAGAGTATAAGTGGCTTTCTAAACTACTAGGGTTCGACTACGAGATTATCTATAAGAACGGAAGTGAAAATGTTGTAGCGTATGGACTTTCTAGGGCAGTTCAGTTGGGAGATGAAGCTCCCCTAACCATCACATCTACACCCTAGCTATGACAGTAATTCCAGAACTACTAATAGCTAACCCCACCCACACTGAATTCAAACTACAAAAGGGCATTTTAAGGAAGCTATGATTGATTTATGTGGGAAGCTATGGGTTGTTGAGAGGGAGACTCATCGAAGAGGCACACTCAATAGCCATAGGTGGCCATTCGAGCAAAAAAGGAACTTTGAAGAAGCTGTAACAATTCTTCTTTTGGGCAACTATGAGCAGAGAGCTAACAACTATGGTGGCAAGCTACCATGTGTGTCAACGATTCAAGAATGAGCACATAGGGTGCGTATGGTATAGGGATGGAACATGATGGGATGTGACTGGACAAGATATGGCATGACATGACATAACAGTTGTTCCGTATTGTGTTTAGAATTTTTAGAACAAAACAATGAACTGTATTATTATACTTTTGATATGACTAAGACAAGACATGAGGTTTAAATGATTAGAATATCTTTCTTATCATGTCTAATGTTTGTAACCACATGATAGTGGTATATGGGATTGGACAAGTCAGTATTTATTTGATTTTATTAAATAATTATTTTTATATATCATATTAAACAAAAATAATAATATTATAATTGAAAAATATTTTTAATTACAATATTATTATTTTTATATATCATGTTATTGCATTTTTATGGTAGTGTTTAATCATTGTATACAAGGTTGCCACCTTTTTGTTGTTAAAATTGTATAAAAACTTGTGTTGTTGATTCTATTATTCTTTTTCACATAAATGACGTTTGAGGATTGAGAATATATGTAGTTCCAGAAATATTTCTCAAACCAGATTTTTCAAGTTTGAATCATCTTTTATTTTTGTATAATAGTAAATTATTAATAATATTTAATAACATATGATCTAACAAAAAATGTTAGCATAATATAAATGTTCACGTACATAATAACATATAATCCATGACACAAACATGTTCACAATTTCAACAAAACATAAGTTTCAAACATGTTCACAAAATCAAATATAAAAGTGTTCACTCATCTAGAATTACCTTCACGAAATTTGGTTTGCATAAGTCATTCAAGCCATTCCAATGGCGCAATTGGTGTGGCATATTTTCGAAATACATTGCTATTCGTATCAATTACATACGATCAAGACCCAAACCTTCAAGCTCACCACCTAAATGGGTCATTGCATCATCTCCCGTAATAGCCTCAGTCAACTAAGCAATATCTGCAAATGCCCTTTCCATGTTTTTTTCAAATACATTGACGATGTCTATTGCTGTTGAATTAACAGTCTTCTTTCTCTTCTACTATGATGTTTGTGTTGTACTTGGAACAGAGGAAGCAGAGACAACATTAGAGGGAGTAGACATAGACTAAGTGAAACTAGACGTGTCTGACACATCATTTTCCAGTCTAATGTGATCCAAAGCATCTACTGTGGATTCAACAATACTGCATGTTGCTCAATCTTTCCCAAACATTACTACTAGTTGTTCATAGTGTGAAAATGGTCTGTTAGTTGCATAATTCATGTAATGGTCTGTTACTAGTCTGTTAGTTGCATCATCTCCTGTAATAGCCTTAGTCAACTTAGCAATATCCGCAGATGTCATTTTCATGTTTTTTTTTTAAATACATTTGCATTATCTGTTGCTACTGAATTAACAATCTTCTTTCTCTTTTGCTTTGGTGTTTGTTCTGTACTTAAAGCAGAGGAAGCAGATACAACATTAGAGGGAGTAGACATAGAATGAGTGAAACCAGACTTATCTGACTCATCGTGTTCCAGTCTCATGTGATCCAAAGCATCTGTTGATGATTTAACAATACTACATGTTGCTTGATCTTTCCCAAACACTACTAAACAAATATATCTTAGAACATTAAAACTATCACAGATATAATAGAATTAATAAACAACTTACCTTTAAATATTCCTGTAGGATTTCAGGACTGTCGACGATAACATATTTGCAAGTTTCATCCTAACCAAACCCACCGGTATTGAGCATATCATAGGCTACTGAATATCTATATTTCATTCGCTTCATTTTGTTTTTCACATGTTTTGTCGTTATAGTAATATTTTTAATTTTTTTCACGCATCTTTGAAACGACCTGCTCATAGGCACCAGCCCTAAAACTACCATTATCACATCTATCACTATCAGCAACAATCTCTTCAATGATGCTAATTATTACATTATCTTCTTCAAGTGTGCAATTATGTCTATCAAACATATCGAAGTTTCCTAACATTTAATACAGTTTAGAACATAAAAGAAAACTAATAAAAAAATTTAATGCACCAGTAATTCTATAAGAGAACTAACACAAATGTATGAATTTAGGCAATAATAAAATATTTTATCAACAAAGTTCAACAATATATTTTATCAAATCTTTTTTTAAATAAAAACAGTTCTCAAGTTCATAGATAATAATGTTTAACAGAATCTAAAAAAAAAAAAAAATCAAGTTCATAGACAATATGTTCAACAATAACAAAAAAAAATCTCTCAAGTTTATCGCTTGATCTCCAAGCGTCAAACATCTCTCCATTGACTCCATTCATTGCTTCCTTCAACGACATCAACACATTCTAACTCATTTATTACATCTTCACTAACAGACAAATCATCAAGTGTGACTGGCGTGCATTACTCATAATCAACATCCATGTACATTCTAATAAAATTATACGGCAAAGCACAAACTATGATCATTCTCCCTTGAAATCTAATTGGATAGAAAGAAGGACCTTGGAGTATAGCCCAACGTTTCTTTAAGAGACCAAAACATCTCTCAATAATGTTCTTAGCTTATGAGTGTTTCATATTAAAATATCCCTCCTGATTCTTAGGTGCATGATCAAAGTCCGTCCATTACCTTGTACCTCTATATGGTACAAGAAAACCTTGACCGTTGGTATACCCTGCATCAGCCAAATAATAATTACCTATAACAACTACACATTAGTTTTCACCGATCAAATAATAGATTACTATATAATGAAAATTGTTTTAGTTTTAAATTACTACCTTACCAAATAGCACATTTAAACCATTATGTCTAGTTATGGCATCTCGAAGAACTCTAGTTTGTGCTGAGCCCTCCCAACCAGATAAGACATATTCAAACTTCAAATCACGAGTGCATGCCCCTAATACATTGGTTGCTATATGTCCTTTTCTTGTTTGATACCTTGGTTTATCATACTCGGGTGCAGTCACTTCTATATATGTTCTATCTAGTGCTCCTAGGCAACCCTAAAAACAAATACAGTTCATGTTTTATATGAATAATATAAATTAATATGTAATGTATATAATAGTTTTGTTAAAATGGTAACCTTAAACCATCTTGACCTCGAGTCCATACAATCATCTGGGACGGAATTTGGTTTGACAAATAACACATCTTCCAAACGCAATAAAGCACGTAAAACTCGATGGACATACCAGTTAAGGCTTAGTTTGGTATTGTTGTGTTGTGGCAGAGAATTGCTTTTGATTCTGTTATGGGGGATTGCTTTTGGATTTATTGTAGAAAGAATCATTTAAGTGTTTGGTAAACTGATTTTTAAGAGTGTTGTGAGAATCAAAAGCAATTTCAATGTGTTTGGTAAATTGTAAGTAAAAAGTGTTGTGACTATGTAAAATTACTAGAAAGGACACAAATGAATATTGAAGAATGTTTTGAAAATAAATAATTTATTTTATTTTTGTAACCCTAAACATGTTATAAAATAAATAATATGTTTTATTTTTCTATGACCAAAAACATGTTATAAATTAAATAAATAATTTGTTTTATCTTTGTGTGACTATAACACATTATTACTTTTTGAGAGAGAGCGAGAGAGAGAGAGAGAGAGAGAGAGAGAGAGATGTGGTGTATAAGAGATGAGGATGGAAGGAATGGATGGTTGTTGGAGGAGAGGATAGGGTTTTGTTATTTTGGTAAATTTCATGAAAGGTAAAGGATAAAATAAGAAGTTTGGTAAAAATTCATTAATCTTTAAGCTCCTTTACGTTTTCATTACTGCTTCCCCATGAAGCTATTTTTTAAAAGCTACAAAAAATAATTTCTCAAAACTGCTTTTAGGGAAGGTAAAAGTGACCAAAAACACTTTTCTAAAATTTTATCAAACACCTTATGCTTAGTTTGGAATCATTTTTGGCCCCAAAAGCAGCTCATGGAGCATTCCCAAACTAGGTCTAATTGTTTCACCAGACTTATAGAATCTAACCTGAATACTTCTATTTTTGTTGCGGTGTGCTAATATGTTTACAAAAGTGACAACTTGCTCCTCTTTAGTGACATTAAAATCAACTAACAACCCACCACAAGTTTTTAGCAAATCACAAAAGATTGCAAATGCATTCCTATCCATTCGTAACTCCTAGACACAATTAGTATCACTTTCACATGTGATAAGTTGTATTTCTTTTGACCTAATTTTAAGTCTTGGACAATGTCATTTGACCTAAATTTCTCCCTTCAGCCTGCATTCTCTCATATTCAAATAAATAAACATGAATTGTAGCAAAACACATAATCATGTATACGTAAAGCCTCCACGCTTTAATGAATATTATCAAGTGATTGTTATATTCATCCATAGCTTAATATCATAAAAATCAAACAAAACAAGTATATATTTAGTTAAATTAATCCATTTATCTTGCTAAAGCTAAATTAAAAATCACATGTTCATAAGTATACAATTATTATTTAACAAAAACCGGTCAAGTATGTAATTGTGTAAGTGTAACATGCATTCAAATATTGCTTATAGAAAAACTGAAGAACCCCTAAATAACAAATAAAATAATCTAACTCAGTCATTTTGACAACCAAATCAACACACATTTTATCAAACCACATTGTAAAGTGGCCCATAAAATTACATTCACATGTATATAAGGTTTTGACTCACGATCTTCCTGAGTCAGTTAAGTACACGACGTAGTATCACAAGTGTACTCCATCGGTAAAATTCCGGGTTGGAATAAGTCTATGTATTCCAGTCGAAATACACCGTGAATAAACAAGATCTATTCTACAACCACACTTAAACAAGGCTAATAGCTCCAAGCTACCTGATTTTTTTTTTCTTTTGGGGATGATCCTAATGTTTTAATATTGTTGGTGTTACTGTTACCATAAAAAAGAAATAAAATAAGCAAACAATTAACGAAAGTGAAAAATACAATCCAAGAAAATCATTGGACCAAATAAGAACCCCACTTCTTATAATTATAAACAACTATCAATCTCTATAGCTATGATAACATGCACAAAATTGATTACAAATGTTTTTTTTTCCTGTTTTTTTAATTAAACTATTGAAAAAGGCAATGGTAAAGAAATTTAATCAAATGATCAAATGGAGCAAATCAATGGAATTTTATTTTCTAAATTCGAAAAGATCATAATTATCATAATTATATTAGATAACAATCATAAATAACAAACAAATATTATATTCACATAAAATTATAGTAATATCAGCCTCCAGATTTGAACTACACTGCCAAGATCTACAAAATTTGTCCACTGAAACAAGACAAAATTCAACGTAAATTATCGCCGATAAATATCCTCAATATATCTATTCCATACAAACATTTTTTTTTTGACAGATAAGCAATCAACCTAAAACAAGGCAAACAATAGAGACTAATAAAGTAAAAACAGAAACAATAGGAAAAAAAAAACAGAAACAATCAGGTGGTCATATCATCCACAATAAAAAATTTAATGCGGGCAAGAAATTCCTCCATCCAAAGGTGTTGGTTTGAAGCAACAAGACATATTTTGCTAAACCATTAGCTACTAGGTTGGCCTTATTGGGTGCATCGTGAATACTGAATAGAAGCACCACTAAAAATCACACAATCAAAATCTGTGAAACAAAATACAATCGTTCTACAATCCATAACCAATCCTTCTAAACAAAAATAAATTTAAAAAAACCCACCTCAAGTTAGAAAATAATTCAGAAAACAACCCCCAAACCGAAAACAAAATAGAAAACAAACATTTCAAAATAAATTGAAAACAAACAAAAGCAAAATCGAACAAAGTCATACCTAGTTCGGGAGTGTACGCGTGCGACAGCAACCTAGTCGGCGATGAGTTGCGGTGGCAATGGAAGGCAATTGGCTTGCCTAGGGTTCGCTGGAAAAACTTTAACGATCGGGTTGGAGGGAAGAGAGAAAGAGAAGGGAAAACAAGGCTAGGGTTTTAATGTATATCAGACAGACTTGTAATTTTTTAAAGATTTGGAGAGCAAATGTGTCTTTTTTACTATTGTCTCATGCCATGAGACAAGTTGTTTGATGGTGTAGGGTGAAACATATTTTTTATGATTTTTTATGATTTTTATTCCACTTTATCCCGTTCTGATCCATTCTTAAATCGTGTTAAACCTGAGGTAAGAAGAAATAGTCCCACGTTGTCTTGTCTCGTTCCACGTACCAAATGCACCTATAAAAGACTCCAAGGTTACTACAACCTCTTCCCATACTGACGGTACCATGGAAGGACATTGTCATGGATTTTATAGAAGTCCACTGTCACGGGGCAATGACAACATTACGGTGGTGATAGATAAATTGACCAAATATGTTTATTTTTCTAGCTCTCACACACATTTACACGACAACACAAGTAGATAAAGTGTTCTTCGAACTGCAAACTACATGGAATACCGACAATTGTCATTGACAAGGACAAGATTTTCACAAGCAATTTCTAGCAAAGCTTGTTCAAATTGGTAGGCAACAAACTGTGATTAAGCACAACTTACCACCGTCAAACCGATGGACAAAGTGAAAGAATCAGTGTCTGGAAAACTACATGAGGTGTATTTTATGTAATAGACTAGGGGAATTGGCAATATGGTTAGCTATGGCGGAGTGGTGGTACAACACCAATTACCACACAACCCTCACCGTGACCCTTTTTGAGGCTCTATACGGTTACAAACCCCTAGTTTTCTCCTATACAACTCTCGAAACTAACTCAACGGAGGTAAGAAACTTCTCTAAGGAAAGAGATAATGGTCAAATATATTGGAAGAAGTTTTGTATCAAGCCTAGTTGAGAATGAAACACTATGTCGAAGAGAATTTGAATAGAGAGAGACTTTGAGGTTAAGGTTGAGGACACCCTGCGATTACAACCATACAGACAAACATCACTAATTATTCGAAGAATTTTAAAGTTAGCTCATAGGTTTTTTGGTCCATACCTGGTATTAGCTCAAATTAAAGCAGCGACATATCGCCTCTAACCTCCAGTAGAATCGAAGAATATAATGCTGTATATTATGGAAGGCATGCTAGAATCTAGTTTTGCAATGATATTGAGGATATCTTCTATTTGCTTTATAGGTGGCGAACTCTTGTCGATTCACCATTTATGGATGCTCCGGCGAGCTGGTTTCTGTGATGAGCCTCTTGCTCTTTACTTCCCAACTTACCGTTGCCACATGTGGCTTGTTGAGCTGATATTGCCTGATGTTAGGGGCGGACCCATATTGAGACCAGGTGGGTCCCGTGCCACACCTTAATTTTTTTTTAAAAAAATTGATTATATATATATCAAAGAACATATAATACAATAAAAAAAAAATACATTGCACTGTTGGTAGGGTATCTCCGTTCCACTTTGATAGTCGGGGTTCAATTCTCATTGCATTCAAAAAGAATTAATCTTTGTTATTTTACACTCTTTTTCAATTCCTTCCTCAAATTTTTATTTTCTTATACAACAAAATAATTCACTTTACCTTTTTTGTCATTGTCAAATTCTTAACTACTATTAACATGTGGTTTACTTAATTCAGTTTTATTACATAGTAAAATATCTACTATTATTTTTAATTTTTGTTATTTATAATATTTTTAGTTTGACATACCTACACATCCGATCAATAAATCCTAAAACCTCAAAGTTTAATTTATTGAATTAAAATAGTTCATCTATTATTATTTTGAATTTTTAATATTTTTAATATTTTTAATTTGACATACCTACTCATTCCGTCAATAAACCCTAAAACCACAATTTTTAATTTATTATATTAAAATAGTTCATCTATTATTATGATTCATTTTATTTTATCATTTATATTTTTATTTATTTTATTGTGTTAATTTATTTACAATCTATTATTAGAAGAATAAAAAATTCACAAAATATCCTAGTTAATCAATTATTTTTATATAAATTTAAGATGAATTTATTATAAATACAAAACAAAATTTATTATTATGAAATTAGATTTTAAATTTTTTAAGAATAATTTTTAAATTTTTTTAATTGTTTATGTCGTTTTCCTGTTATTATTTATTTATTAATATTGTGTTTCATGTTTTTAGTTCCTTTGAATGTAATATTATTTAGTTCATCTTAAGTAAGTATTCTATTTGTTTTATTTTATCTAAAATCCATTATATCATCAATCTTTTTTATATAAACAACACTCATTTTGTTATGCTTTTAAATTTTCAGTATTTTATTATATAATGGTTATTAAGTTCAAGTCTTCCACCTCGTTAAAATTTATGGGTCTGCTACTGTCTGATGTCATGGAGATTTGATTATATAAATTCTGGGTTCCATACTGACATGTCAAGCAAAATAAAAATTACCCTAAACAAACCCCCTCTCTACATTAAGTGTCATTACCTTGTCTTTATATTCATAATTCTATTAACACATATCTAATAAGCAAATCAATACACTAGATCTTTTGGCACATTAAAAACATAAAAGTTAATAAAATTAATCAATGACATTGATTTATTTATTAGATACATGCCAATATATTATGAATAATATATTATAAAGGTGAAAACAAGATGATAACACATTTAAAGTGAGAAGATGATTCAGACCCCCACTCAACATGCTTTTAGCGTGTGTTTTTTTGTGAAGATATACTTTCCTAGATCCAAATGAAACCTTCGATTACAAAAAAAAATCATATAAAATAATTTGAATGAATTAAATGATTTTAAAAATGATTTTGAGTAAAATAAAATAACTTATTTAACTACTTTCAAGGTAAAGAAAAAAAATGTGAAATGAGTAAAATAACAGTTGGTTAGAAATGATTGTGTATGGATGTGGAATGTGTTTTTGGTAAGAAAACAATTAAAGAGAGATTGAAAGGAAAAAAAAACTAAAACAAAATAAAAGTAGAACTATCAATTACCAAACACTTGTAATTGATTTTTGTTTACTCTTCAAAACTAATTTGGATAAAGTTATTTTTTTAATGCATATGAAAAATATTTATTTATTATCATGAACAAATTGTATTAAATCCTTCACGATTTATCCTCTTACATCCAGAAACAATTTTATCAAAAATTGTCATTCACACCCTCTCATATTAGTCAAACTTAACTGTTGATCAAGTTTGATCAAGTTTGATCATCAAAAAGACTATACTATCCATAATCTCTAAATTAGATTATTATTATTTTCTTAAAAAAAAAAAAAAGAATCCCCACCATCAATCTAAAACATGAATGGGGGAGAACAAATACAATTTTAAAGAATTGAATTTTAAAAAATCTAAAATTCAAAAAAGCAAAGAGTAAAAAAAAAAGAAATAAATGTTAAAAACCCGGAAAAAATATCATTTTTCTAAAATGGATCTCCATTCGACAATTAAAAAGACTTTTAAAAAAATAAAAATAAAGGCACAAAAAACACAAAAAATAAGAGTGAGGTGGAGATCTAATATGCCATAGGGATCTATAGATATCTGCATGCATGGATCTCCATCCTCCCCCACAAAGGGGGACGTGTGGCTGGGTCTTACGGGGAGGCTCCAACCACTGACGAGAGAGGCAAAATCTCCCATGTTCGTGATTTCACACAGAGCAACAGGAACTCAGTTTGTTCTTTTTCTTTTGATTCTTCATGGTCTTCAATGTCTTCTTCCATCAGATTCTCATTTGGGTCTTCTAAATCAGCCTTTATACGATAAGGGTTCATCTTGCAATCCTTAACTTTTCCTTGGTGCTCGCTCATTTGGTGTGTATGCATAGCTGCTAATAACAACTCTATACATTTCATTGTTTACGATTCTGCATAGATCTCTACCTCACTCTTTTTTTTTTGTTTTTTTTTTTTAAAAAAAAAAAACAGTGTTGATCTCCACCTTGTTTTTTGTTTTTTTGTTTTAAATATTTTTTTCCAATTAATTTGCAATTTTTATATTTTTGTTTAATTTTTAATTTTTTTAAATGTTTCATAAACTCCTTTTTTTATAAAATGTTTGAAAGGTCAAATATATCCTTATTATTAACAGTCAAACTTGATCAACGATTAAGTTTGCCTAACGAAATAAGGTGTGAGAGTTATTTTTTGATAAAATTGTTTTCGACCATAAGAGGACAAACCTCAGGGAGGTTTAGTGCAATTTGTAATATTTATAAAAAGAATATAGTGAATTGAATGCAATTATAATTATTTTTAATGTGTTACCGTTAATATTCGATTTTAAAAAAATATGTTATAAGTAATGCTACTTTATTTAAATCGTGACTAAATTTGATGCTCTCGTTAATTTAAATCATATAAATCTAATTCAATTTAAATTAATGGACTGGAGTGAGTGTTGCCATATCATTTAGACATCAACTTTAGATAAAACAGTATTACTATTATTTTATTGTTAAGTTAAAGTATCTTTAATTTATCATGTTGAATTATTTTAGAAAGGGATATTATCACTAAAGTCCCTACTTTTTAACGACTTGTACTTTTTCAAATGTCTTTGTTATATTAGTCACTTTAGTCCCTATTTTTTCAAAATCCACCATTTTAGTCTATTTAACTATATTAGTCACTTTAGTCTCTTATTTTTTCAAAATACACCACTTTAGTCCATTTAACTAAAACTAACGGTCAACTATAATAGAATGAGTAAACATAAAATTTTACCCTCATTGTTATTTTTAAATTTTTTTTCTTTTAGTCCTTCTAGTTTCAATAATAACTGGTCAACCCCTGATTAAAATGTCTCCATTAAGGTTTGAACCAAAGATGAAAGACCCAAGCTCTAGCTAGTTGAGCTATACTAACTCATTGTTGAAGTTTTATTGATTTAAATGTTCATATATAGTTTTATAATTTATTTAAACTAATTTAAATCTATTAAAATAATTTAAATTAAACTCTGTCATATGTGAATTTTATCGGATGGACACGTCATCTACAAAAAGGATAAATTGCCAGGTGGACATCCGAATAAGCATTTAGAAAATATCCTACAAGACAACACCAGAGAAGAAAAAACCCGAGTAAGAAAATGTTGAATCAGACCTACTCAGGATTAACTAAATACTACTCGAGATCAGATAAATTACATTCGGGGCTGATTAAGTGACATTTCTACTCGGGAACAAAAGGTGCTACTCGGGACCAGCGGGTATTGCTCTTACTCGGGACAAACATGATGAAAATCAAATAAAGGCCCCAGTGCAAAGCTCACGCGGAACAAGTCATTAGGATGCACGGAGATATCCATATCAAGAAAGGGAATCTTAATAAAAATATGATATTAAAAAGGAAAGGTTCCCAATCTGGCAATAACTTTACTTCTTCGAAAAGGCTGCACTTATAAAGAAATAAGTCATAATTGAACTACGTTGCTAGAGTCTCATTCACTCTCAATACAAGACTCCAAAACAGGAAAGAAGACAATCAGCTTCAAGCAAGCACATAATTGTAATTAAATACAAAGATCTATTACTTGTACAAAGCAGATTAGGGTTCTATAAACATATAAATAGACCCGTAATCTCAAAAAAGGAGATATAGACAACAATCATAGAAAAATACAAAGAGAAGAAAGATAGATTGAGAGCTTGTAACATCATAATTTCATAGTGGATTTTGGCTCGGTTGATCATTCAACCACCAGTGGATGTTTCTCCGGTCATCAAAGTTTTACCACGTAAAAAACTAGTCTTGTTTACTTTCTCCTCCTCTTTCTCTTTGAAATCACAGCTGAAATCCAATCCTTGTTGGCTTTTCTGATACAATCCAGAAATCAACGTCAACAATTGGCGCTAAAATGAGAGGTTGTCCTTAAACCTTCGACTTGATTAAAAGTAATGGCAGAAAGTAAAAGCAGATCCTGGGATGTCCAACTTCCATGTTGGCAGTACCTCGCGGGATCTCACTGTAACAACAGAAAACCAACCTACATTCTTGGTAGGGATCCATTAAGTTCCTCCAACCAGTGGAGATCTAACACAATGTTTCTGAGAAGCGTTGCAACAACTGGTGGCAGACGCAGCAAAGGAAGAAGTTGATCTGCTGGCTATAGAAGCACAAACTCCTAACCTCTCACCTGTAAGGCTCCGTTCGGTGGTAGTATGGCCAGAAATAAATACACCAGAAGTCTGAAGGAACCTTACTCCAATCAAACAGGCTGGACGTGAAATACTTGAAGAGGAATGACCACGCTAGAAGCAAAACTAGGATCAGACAGTCCGTACTAGACACCACAAACATGACCGACACAAAGACTGGTGGTCATCAGAAGACAGCGATCGGCACCATCGCAAGCGTCATCATGGAATCATACGTGAAACCCGACATCAAAGTGAAGAACCTGAAAGAGGAATGACAATCACTCAGCAGTTCAACCATCAGGGAAATCCGGTGGGAAATAGGGACGTCGTAATCCAAAGCCTAACTCGAGAACAGTAGACGACAGATGGATGCATTGGTCAGACGTTATGGGTATAACGATTTATCTGATGATGATTCTGACAGTCCATTCACAAGGGAAATCTTATGGACCCTATTCCCAGAAAGGTTTAGGATGCCGCACGTAGAGCAAATCAAGAAGGACACAGACCCAAATGAGCACGTCAGACGCTATAAAAGTGCTTTGGCCCAGTATGCCCATAGTGATCCCTTACTGTGTCTCAACTTCCCATAAACTTTATGAGACATGAGCTCAAGATGGTTCGAGAGATTGCCTCCAGCAAGCATTGGAAGTTTTGGTGAACTAAGCAGGAGCTTCTCAAGGCAATTCCTGAGCAATGTTCACAGGAAAAAGTCAGTGGCTTACCTTTCTCAAAAAAGGCAAGGGAAATATGAGTCACTGAAGAAATACCCAGGCAGATTTGGCCAAACAGTATTAGAAATTGGCAGTGCAAACGATGAAGCAATAATTGATGCATTCATCAACAACCTGCAGAACGGAAGACTATCTTTCGATTTAAGAAGAGCCCGTCTGACCATGTATGCAGATATGATGAACATGGTAGAAGGATATGCATTAGCCAAAGAAGAGGAGTTAGCCACTGGAGGAAGCTACATGCATGGAGAAGACTCGAGAAGGAACCCGAGTCCAAGGTGTAGAACAAAAAGGGAAACAGAAAGGAAACAACAAAGAAAAGAGCAATGTCGGGGGAAACTGGCGTAATGCCGAACAGACCACGGAAAAATATCGAGGCAGATACACCAACTACACCTCTCTTCGGAAAAAAAAACATGAGAAAATCCTGACCATTCTGGAAACGAAGAATATGGTACAAGAACCACGCCGTCAATCTCAGTTTGCTCGATGAGATACAACCGAATACTATAGGTTCCACAAGGAAACCGGTCATGAGACTTCCAAGTGTTACCAGCTCAGAGATTACATAGAAACCCCAATTCAGGAAAGACATCTACATGATGTAATCTTAAAAAGGGATGAAAAATCAGAAGCAAAGAAAGAGATCAGGGCCGATCACAGCTCTGGTTGAAATCAAAGGGCCAGTCCAGAGGCCAATCAAGTAATACATACGATATTTTGAGGACCATTTACTGGAAAAAGTAACCGAGAGCGAACTCAGGAAATCAGAGAAGCAGTAGAAACAAGAAATAACTTTGATGTAAACTCGGTTAAGCCAGACCCGAAGAGGGTAAAGGAATGATGGGACCCAATAACATTCACAGAAGCAGACTCACATGGCATCGATGTTTGGCCAAATGACGCCTTAGTCATAAGTGCCGGGATCGTTCACCGGAAAGTCAGGAGAATCCTGATAGATAATGGAAGCTCAGCAGGCATTCTCAATGTAGCCGTCTACGATCAACTCAGGTTAGACCGAAAGGACCTACAACCATTCCATACCCCACTCAGAGGATTCAGGGGAGTTGAGGTCAAGTCACTCGGGACGGTAAAGCTACCTGTGAAGATTGGAGTGGCACATTGCCATAGAACTGTATTGCTCGACTTCGTGGTGGTAGACTTGGACAATTGGCCATATAATGCATTATTGGGACGACCATTCCTGAATAAAACTAAGGCTGTAACAACCACTTATGCCTTAATGATAAAATTCCCGACCGAACAGGGTCAGGGTAGTCAAGGGATCCCAAGAGATGGCCCGAAGAGCTAACCTGTCAGTATACAAGGACAAGAATGAACAGGTTTGCGCTATAACACAGCCGAGTCAGAACGAAAAGTCACTATCATTCGAATTCGATCCAAGGAAAGAGTCGAATGAATCCAAAACTGAACCGGTTGAAGAAATCACCGTGAAAGAAGATGAACCATACAAAAAGGTCAAGATCGGGGCCAACCTGGAAGGAAGAGTCAAACAAAGCCTCATTGATCTACTTAAAGAATACAGGGATGTGTTCGCTTGGAGTCGTGAAAACATGGTCGGGAAAGATGCCCGAATAATATCTCACCATCTCACAGTGGACCCGAATGCAAAACTGGTGATACAAAAGATAAGATCATTCAATCTCGAAAGAAGTCAGGCAATCAAACAGGAAGCAAAGAAGCTACTCGTTGTAGGATCGATTAGAGAGGTCAATTACCATCAATGGGTGGCTAATGTAGTCCTCGTCCAAAAGAAGAATGGACAGTGGATGATGTGCGTAGATTTCACGGATCTGAACAAGGCATGCCCAAAAGATAGTTTCCCACTTCCGAGGATAGATCAGTTGGTAGACGCTACATCAGGCCATGAGCTGCTCAGTTTCATGGACGTCTATTCGGGATATAACCAAATCCGGATGAACAAGGCGGACGAGGAAAAACAACGTTCAAAACTGATCAGAGTTTGTATTGTTATACAGTAATGCCCTTTCGGATTGAAAAACGCAGGAGCAACCTATCAAAGGTTGGTCAACAAAATATTTTCACGACAAATAGGATGGAACATGAAAGTATACATTTATGACATGCTGACCAAAAGCATCATAACAGACAAACATACTTCAGATCTGCAAGAGACATTTGATGTCTTAAGGAGATACCAGATGAAGCTAAATCCGAACAAGTGTTTATTCGGAGTTCCTTCAGGAAAATTTATGGGTTTTCAAGTTCACTAAAGAGGAATCGAAGTTAACCCCGAGAAGATCCAGGCCATGCAGAAAATGACTTCACCAAATACACTCAAAGAGGTACAGCGCCTAATAAGATGCTTAGCTTCCTTAGGAAGATTCATCTCAAAAGCAACAGACAGATGCTCACCCTTTTTTAAAGTAATCAAAAAAGGAAAAGGGCTCGAATGGAATGAAGAGTGTGAACAGGCTTTTTTGAAAATAAAGGAATACCTATGACAAGCACCCATCCTCTCAAAACCACGGATGAGAGAGATACTTCAGTTATATTTATCAATCACAGAACTAGCAGCAAGCTCTGCTCTAGTTAGAACAGAAGATGGAATACAGAAACCGGTGTACTACACTAGCAAGGCATTTCTACCAGCCGAAACCAGGTATTCACAGGCAGAGAAAATGGCCCTAGCATTGGTTTCGGCAGTAAGGAAGCTAATGCCATATTTTCAAGCCCATACAATTCAGGTTCTCATCGACCGTCCATTAAAACAAATTCTACATAAGCCAGAGATTTCAGGAAGACTGACTAAATGAGCTATCTAGCTAAGTGAATTCGACATCCACTATATCCCTAGGACATCCCTCAAAGGGTAAGCAGTGACAGATTTTATAGCAGAGTTCACAGAGCCAAACCTAGAAGCAAAAAGAATGTTGAGCAAACAGTTCCCATGGAAATTGTATGTATATGGCTCTTCAAACACTCATGGTAGAGGGACAGAGATCGTAGTATGCACTCCAGAAGGAGATGATGTTGAAAGTGCCATGAGGTTTGATTTCAAAGCAACCAACAATCAAGCTGAGTACGAGGCGCTCATAGCTGGACTCATAGTCTTTATAGCTCTCGGGGCGGATAAAGTTAAGATATTCAGCGATTCATAGGTAGTTGTCAACCAAGTTTTGGACGAGTACCAAGCCAAGGATGAAGGCACGATAGCCTACCGTGACATTGTAAAACAGCTCCTCCTGAAATTCAAGGAATACAAGATGGCCCAGATCCCCAGGGAGGAGAATGAAAAGGCAGACGCATTGTCCAAACTAGCGCCAACAACAACCACAATCAGGCCAAAGACTATTCCGGTTGCACATCTCCTTAAACCGAGCACAGCTGAACCAAGAAACTTAGAAATTTTAGAAATCCAAACACCGCCAGACGGTTGGATGACTCAGCTAAAAAGGTTCATGGAAGAAGGCGTGCTACTGGAAGATCCCTTACAAGCATAACGTATCAGGTATAGATCAGCAAGGTACATATTGGTTGGATGAGAATTATACAGAAGGGGGTATTCCCGAACACTCCAAAGATATGTGTCAGAGGAAGATGAGTATCGGATATTACAGGAAATCCATGCAAAAGTTTGCGGAAACCACACTGGGGGTAAAAGTTTGGCACATAAGGTACTCAGGCAAGGCTACTATTGGCCTACTCTATTCTCATATGCACAACAGTGTTCAGAAAGTTGCAATACTTGCCAAAGGATTGCTAATGACATCCGACAGCCTTCTGAGCAGCTCAGAAACCTCACATCCCCATGGCCATTTGCCATGTGGGGTTTGGATCTAATAGGCCCAATGCCAGTTGGGACAGGGGGTGGAGCGAAGCATGTTATAGTAGATGTTGACTATTTCACGAAGTGGGTAGAAGCTGAAGCATTAGAGCATATCACAGAAGCAAACACCACAGATTTCATGAAAAAGAATATACTTTATAGGTTTGCAGTCCTAAACACTATAATCACTGACAATAGCACTCAGTTCGACAACATGAAATTCAGACAGCTGTACAAAGAGTACCAGATTGCCAATTACTATGCCACACCTGCCCACCTTCAAACAAATGGGCAGATAGAAGCAGTGAACAAAATCATCAAGCACACAATCAAAGCAAACTAGATGCCAAGAAAGGAAGTTGGGTTGAAAAGCTTCCCAAAGTATTATGGGCGTATCGGACAACAACGAGAACTTCAACATGAGAGACTCCATTCACTTTAGCGTTTGGAACAGAAGCTGTTATCCTTATAGAAACGTCATATACGTCACCCCGGGTTAGACTATATGATGAAGATCAGAACGTTGATATACTATTACAAAGTCTAGATGAGCTAGAAGAGAAAAAGGAGAAATATCGAATACGAAATATGGCATATCAGCAAAGAGTAGCTCGCCACTACAACTTTTGCGTTCGAATCAGAAAATTCCATCTAGGAGACCTGGTACTCAGGAAGATGTCATTGAACACAAAAAATAAAGTTGCAGGGTCCCTGGCTGACAAATGGGAAGGCCCGTACAAGGTTGAAGGAATAGCTGGCCATAGAGCATATTGGATTGCACGACCTAATGGAGGGGTTTTACCCCGACCATGCAATGCCCAATATCTGAAGATTTTCTATCCTTAAATTATTTTTTGTTCATTTTTTTTAGTCAGGACAATTTTAGTTAGGATAAATATTGGCCATGAAATTTAAAACTTTATTGATTTTGCAGTTATGAATAAAAAATCGAACTCGAGATTTTCGAAAGAAAAGCATCGAACTCAGGATTTCCAAAAGAAAGCATATGATAATAAGAACATATGGAAGACAAGCATGATAATAAGAACATGCAAATAGAATACTCGGGATCATTAAATCTCGAATGGGCGGAGAAGCTCGAAGGAGCATGCCAGCCGAGCAAGGTCAAATGATCTTTGCAAAAAGGCAAACCCGGTGCACTAGCTCGGGATGCTATCGAGAAGAATTCCGATGAAATGCGTAGCTGTGTTAAGCAATTCAAAAGGCTTAAAGATTCGGCAAACCCTTGCACATAAAATATGGGGAGACATCCTCGGTAATAAGTAAGGACTCGAACATATGATTATGGTGAGCCATGATGTAATGTTCGGGTAGCAACCGTGTATGAAACACAAGTATAAATTCACTTGTCTGTTTTAAGATGACACGGTTAATAATACTAGTCAGTTTAATAAGATACTTGACATAAAGATTACAAGAGCCAGTTTAATAAGATACTTGGCATTAAAATTATTCGGGTGACAACCAGTTTAATAAGATACTCGTTGAAGTTACCCGAACATCAGAGCTAGTCAGTTTAATAAGATACTTGACATAAAGATTACAAGAGCCAGTTTAATAAGATACTTGACATTATTCGGGTGACAACCGGTTTAATAAGATACTCGGTTAAGTTACGCGAACGATAGAAAAAGCAGGTTTAATAAGATACTCAGCAACCATAGTCAAGTTAAAGAAATTTCGCGAGCAATAGAATCAAAACACCAGATTCAGAAAAACTACTCGAAATTTTATTGATCTTTCAAAAGTAGCTACAGTAAGAACTCTACAAAAAAAATTGTTTACAAAAAGATGGTTAAAAGTACAAAAAAAATCCTATCTACAAGTCAGGATTGTGAGGATTTAGAGCACTTGCCAATACTCGGGTCATGCACTATCTCGTACTCGCGGAGCAGACTTTCGTTAGAAGGCCAAACAATTGTGTCGATTGAGTCATCCATCCATTGGCTGTAATCCTCTCCTGAAATCGGCCTGACATCAGGCTCCACACCCTCCACGATCGACTATTGACTGCCGTAGAAGGTCGAGAGGGAGTGTTCGGATGGAATCTCTAAATGCATAGGATGAGGCTATTTGCCTCGGCTACAGCAGTAAGCTCTCAATTCCATCATTTGAGTCTGAAGAGACTCTAAGGACCGATCCAAATGATATTTGATTGACAGCTCCCAATTGGTTCGGGCCTTCTCAGTTGCCCGATTCTTGACTTTAAAGAATTCACCATTTGAAACCAGCCCTCGTTGAAACTCTTGAAGGAGAAGAGCATCGTAAGTAGGGGATCTTTTGAAATGATCCACCAATTGTACTTCAAGTTCCAGTCTGACCTCTCGGGATAAGGATTCGACTGTCAACGCTTGGCACTCCAGATCTTCAATTTTCTGCTCATATGCCGACTTAGACTGCTCCGCTTCCTGCTCGGCCTTGAGCATTGATTCTTGGGTAGAAGACAATAAGTTCTAAAGTGATGTTGCTTTCTCTTCCGCCGAATAAGCCCTCTCATCGGCCTCCATTTGCTTTGCCAGATAGTGGTCGGTAACAACTTGTGCAATACCAACTCCTGTTGATAAGCCGTTTCGACCCGAGCACACCGATCACCACTTTCCTTTAGCTGAGTTTCCAGACGCCTTATTCGATCATCTAAACTAGCTCAACGAATTCGGCCACCATCTATAAAAAAAGGTTTAATTCAAAATCTAAAAATCGGGCAAAAAAGGAAAACAATTAAAGAAAAGGGTAACTTACATAAGATGAACAGTTGAAAAAATTCTGAAGACGGTCAGTCAGAGAGCCATATCAGAAACAGCTCCAACGGTCATCTCCGATAAAAGCCCGTCCATATGACATCTCTCGCAGCATATCCTGGGGAGAATGATACGAAGGAACCCCCGAGGATTCAGCCCTTAGATTTCCAACCTCGAGGGTAGGGGAACCCTTGTTTGGATCTGAAACCGCCGTATCCGTTGAAGCTCCAACATCAACGCTCGGGGGAACAAAAGAAACGGGGGACCTTCAAAACCGTCCTAGTATCCCCAGCTGAAACAATAACCTCAAGCCCGAGACTCCCTCTGGTGAAAATCCAACTGTTCTTTCAAAACTTGTTGGACGTAGGAAATCCTCATATAAAACCCCTCTTTTTAGGGTCATCGGAGATATCAGCTTCCCGACTCACTTTTATCCTCTTATAAACCCAGCAATCCGGTGAATTAGACATGAGGAGGTAAGTCCCCGACTTGCCCGATTGCCTCAGTGTAAAGAAGTGTCTGATTTCATTTGGGGATGGCAGCGATAAGTTCATCTGGATGTACATGTTCCACATGCACATCAAAATTTTATAGCTGTTCGGGGCTAATTGAGCCGGAGCAATCCCTGTTTTAGCCAGAAACCAGGCAATAAATGGCTGAAAAGGAAGAGTGATGCCGTAACAGAGCATGGTTCCGTAGATTGCCATCATGCTTGAGGAAGGATTCCATACAGCTCTATCACCTGCTGGAATCAGAGTGACCGAGTTGGGCAGATCGAATCGTGAATGATACTTTTCTAACTCGTCTGCCCCGACTACATTTGGCTCGGTATCAAACCCACTAGGGCAAGTAGCAGAGAAAGAAATGCGAGATGTTCTGAACATCTCTTCAACATCGTTCTCGTTGACAGTCTGTTCCCTGATCAGAATATCGCCCGAGTTGTGCTTACAGATTCACTTCTATTTTGATATTTTCCCATCCTTCGAAGAGGTACCCTGTGATCAGAAATATCAGAATCAGAACTAGAAGAACTCGATACAGGGCTAAAAGTGACGTCAGAGTGAAGCCCAAAAACATCAACTTCTAAAAATAGAGGCTCATCAACAGGGATTTCCCCCAATAATCTTCTAATACAAGAAACCAACTGGAAATCCCCACGTTCCAATGCATCAAGAGCGACATTAAAAAGACGATGACGGGAAGATGGCTCCATTAAAAACTAACCTTGAATAAAGTTTGATGCAAGATCTTCAATGAAAAGTCACGACCTTTTGCGTACAGAAATCAGGGTTTTAAGAAATTTTTTCTGTTGGGAAAATCTTTTAAGAATGAACCAACTGTCTTAATGAAGAATTTAAAGAAATAAAAGCACGAAACCCTAGATCTTAAGGCGGGAAAAAACAATGATAAGGATTGATGACGTAGGAGGCGCTCGGGGAAGCGCGTGAGTCATTTCTCATAAATGATATCGAAAAACGAAGAGGCAAAAGACATGTGTCAAAGAGAGAACTAACTTTCGCCGTCAGAACTTCAAAACATCACCGTCATTAAAGATTTCGCGTAAGGAGGCAAATCGAATTTGCAGGGTCACCATTAAAACACGTCATTATGACAAGATCTTACTCGGGTACTGAAAAGATATTGAAAACTAATTAAAATACTTTTGCCCGAAGAAACCTTGTTCAGCAAAAATATTTTAAGGGGGTATTGTCATATGTGAATTTTATCGGATGAACACATCATCTTCAAAAAGGATAAATTGTCAGGTGGACATCCGAATAAGCATTCAGAAAATATCCTACAAGACAGCACCAGAGAAGAGAAAACCCCGAGTAAGAAAATGTTCAACCAGACCTACTCAAGATTAACTAAATACTACTCGAGATCAGATAAATTACACTCGGGGCTGATTAAGTGACATTTCTACTCGGGAACAAAAGGCACTACTCGGGACCAGCGAGTATTGCTCTTACTCGGGACAAACATGATGAAAATCAAATAAAGGCTCCAATGCAAAGCTCACGTGGAACAATTCATTAGGATGCACGGAGATATCCATATCAAAAAAGGGAATCCTAACAAAAATATGATATTAAACAGGAAAAGTTCCCAATCTGGCAGTAACTTTACTTCTTCAAAAAGACTGCACTCATAAAGAAATAAGTTCTAATTGGACTACGTGCTAGAGTCTCATTCACTCTCAATACAAGACTCCAAAACAAGAAAGAAGACAATCAGCTTCAAGCAAGCACATAATTGTAATTAAATACAAAGATCTATTACTTGTACAAAGCAAATTAGGGTTCTATAAACATATAAATAGACCCGTAATCTCAAAAAAGGAGATATAGACAACAATCATAGAAAAATACAAAGAGAAGAAAGAGATATCGAGAGCTTGTAACATCATAAATTCATAGTGGATTTTGGATCGGTTGATCATTCAACCACCCGTGGACGTTTCTCCGGTCATCGGAGTTTTACCATGTAAAAAACTCGTATTGTTTACTTTCTCCTCCTCTCTTTCTTTGAAATCACAACTGAAATCCAATCATTATTGGCTTTTCTGACACAATCCAGAAATCAACGTCAACAAACTCATATATATAATTTAAAATAAAATCATATTTAATAATAGTATATATAAACATATTTATGAAAATGAAAAAAAAAATAAGAAAACAAAAGGAAACCTAGAAAATCTAAAAAATAAAATCCTGTAATTTTTTTAAAAAAGTATATTATTTCAATTTGATAAAAAAAACCCAGAAAATCAAAGCTCAGAAATTGAAAAAGGGAAAAAATCAACAACAACAAAAAGAAAAATAATGAAAAAAATTAATGTTTGTTTCCATTATTTTATTTTGTTGTGTTATTTTCATTTTCATTTTCATAAATGTTTTTATATATTATTATTATATATGGGTTTTTTTAATTATGTAAATATGAGTTTATTATTTTATTATTTTTTTGCTGCTGATTTTTTTCCCTTTTCAAATTGTGGGCATTGATTTTCTGGGTTTTTTTTTACCAAATTGAAACAATATATCTTTTAAAAAGGAAAAAAAAATCCAAAAACGAAAGAAAGAAAGAATAAAATTTACGGGGTTTGATTTTTTGGATTTTCTGGGTTTTCTTTTGTTTTTTTATTTTCTTTTTCATTTTCACTTTCATAAATATGTTTTTATATATTATTATTAAATATGAGTTTATTTTAAATTATATATATGAGTTTATTTTAAATTATTTAAATAGATTTAAATTAGTTTAAACAAATTATATAACTATATATATACATTTAAACCAACAATTCTTTAATAATGAGTTAGTGTAGTTCAGCTGGTTAGAACATGGGTCTTTCATCCCGTTAGTTTTTGATCAAATGATTAAAATGTTGTATTTTAAAAAATCAAGGGACTATAGTAACTAATATGATAAAGACGTTTGAAAGGGTGACGATTCATTAAAAAGTAAGGACTTTATTGATAATATCCTTTTTCGAAATTTATCATTTGATATTACAATTAATATTTTTATTTTTTTGTAAAATATTAGTTTATTTTCATTTATAAAAATAATTATAATTGAAAAATATTTTTTCAGGCGAATAATCACATTGTATTTAATACCTACTAAAAAAATCAAAAAATCAAAAAAACCAGAGGTAAAAAAAATGCCCTGTGTTTGTTTTTGTTTCGCCTTCCCACTCCAGTCTCTCTATGTAGGGTGTAGGGTGTAGGGTTTCCACAAACGACATAAAAATGGACAGATAATTAGGTTTAGTTGTTCTTCGGTATTGCGGCAATGGCGGCAGATTTTACAGTGAGGCAGATGCCAGCGAATCCCCTGCTGCAATTGTCAAGTGGTACGTTTGTTTAGTCTTTTACATTCATGTATTTGGATTTTATTTATTTTGATATATTAATTTGATATTAAAATATGGTTTACAGTGTAAAGATAGATATTCAAAGCTGCAAGAGAAGCGGAATGCTTTACGACAAGCTCTTAAGCTTTTGGAACAGCAACTCGATAAGATTCAAGCTGATAATCTTCGACTCAAGAAAGGTAAATCAATTTACGAATAATTTGTATTGCTTAAACTGTTATTTGATAAAGTTTATATTTTCACCTTTCACTTTGTAATGAAAAACCAGCAGCATATGTTCACTTGTTCTCCATGTCTGTCTGCTTATGAGTTTTATACTACTATGATTTATTTCTTTATCTAGTCTGTTAAAGAGAAGGTGTGTTTATTGCTCGTTTTGGAGTTTGTGACTTATTGAACTCAGCATTGTATGAAATTAGTTTGATTGCAAAATTAACATTCATGGGACTGTGCCAATATGATCAATTTTCTAAGAAATACCTTGGAATGCTTTGTTGAAGGTTTTTCTCCAATGTACATCCATCTACATGCACTTGGATTTGTGTTTATGTTGATTTTTAGTAGATGAAAAGCACCTTTTTTTCTGTTGTGATTTTTAATCTTTTACTTCCACAGCATACGAAGTAGAGAAAGCGCGAGCAGAAGATGAGAAAAAGGGGAGAGAGAAGGAAGTGGCTGCTAGAGTACCATTGGAGACTGAGATAGCTACCTTAAAGTCTGAAATCTCATTGTTACAGCAGAAAGGAGTGTCACCTGCTCAGGATAGAAGTGAGGAGGTGAAACTCCTTCAAGATTGTGTTTCTAAAGGGGAAAAGGAAATCAATCGAGTCAAAGATCTTCTTGAAAAAGAGAAACAAAGGGCTGATCTAGAAAAAAAGAATGTTGCGGAGGAGAAGAAGAGGGCTGTTGAGGCTTGGAAATATGTTAATGTCGAAAAGGGTAAGGCTGACGAAGAAAGGAAGATTGCAGATGTTGAAAGAAAAAAGGTTGAGGAATATAGACTTCAGTTGGAAGCATCGAGTAAAGAGGCTGATGATTCGAAGTTAAAGTTGGTTTCCAGGACGTTAAAGTTAGAAGAAGGAAACAAAAAGCTTGAAGCTGTAAAACAGCAGGTGACTAAAGAGAGAAAGCGTGCAGATTCAGAGATGGCTAAAGCAAAGGAGCAAGGAAGGCTAGCAGAAGCTAATAGGAAGCAGGCTGAGGAAGAAAAGTGTCGTGCTGAAAATTTCTCTCAGCAATTGGAAGAGGCGAGGGGAAGGAATGAGAAACTACAGAAGAAGATGCATGAACTTGTACGATCCAGATATTCTAGTGAGACTCTTGGTGGCAAACCAAATAAAACTATAAATGCTGAATTTTCAAAAATGGACCTGGGGATTGAGGTAGGGAGGAGAGTTGGAAGTCAAACAGAGTTAGTTTTGATACCTGTGGAGCAAAGCAAAAGGTCTGAGGTTGAAAAGCAGAAAGCTATCAGCAAAAAGAAACTTGCAGAAATAGAGATGGACAAATCACATGATTACAGAAAGCTTGCAGACCTGAGCCAGAAGAAGGCCATCGAGGAAAAATATCGTGCTGATCAGCTGTCTCAACAGTTGGAGGAAGCTAGAGGAAGAATTGATGAATTGCAGAAGCGGATTCATGACCTTTTGTCCTCTAGAAAACTTGTTGAGGCTTCTGCTGTTTCACCTGAAAAATATTCAAATATTGTGAAAGTAAAAGATTTGAAAAAACAACTCAAGTTTGAAAAAATACGAGTAAAGCATGCCAAAGAAGTGGCCAAGTTGGAAAAAAGTCGTAATAGTATTTTGCAACAAGAGTTAGGACGCTTGAAGCTCGATTTTGTTCAATTTATTCATCGCCTGGATGTACTGGATAAGTGTTTCTCAACTGATGCCGAATGTATAGGTTACTCGGGAAAGGAAAAGGTTAGTTATTTAATCTAATTACTTATGGTTTGAGCATTCATATGCTGAATTTCAAATACTGCTGTTTGTTTTGTTCATTATGGTTGTAGAATGTACTCTTGGAAAATAACATGTAGGTTTTCGTATTTGTTACTGAACTTTTCTTCTTGTTGATTTTTCTTAGACATGAAGTTTCATGAAGGCTCTTTAGTAGAGCATAAGTTTGCTCTCAGTACTACCTTTTTTTGTGTGTGTAAGTTTGCACTCAGTACTACCTTTGTGTGTGTGTGTAAGTTTGCTCTCAGTACTACCTTTGTGTGTGTGTGTGAAGTTTTAGACTTATTTGCATTACAGTGGTGGACTTACACTTCACAATAAAAATAAAACTTCCTCCCTTCTGCCTTCTCTCTAATTTAGGCTGTGTAAGTTGATATGTTTCTTCTCAATTATGAACTAAACATTCATATACTTTGTCTCTGTTATCTACTGATAAATAAATCAGTAGTCACAATGCTGCATAAAATGTTACTTAGATACCTTTTGATGACAGTTGTCTACTGCTTAGTGTTTTGAACTACTTCTGATTCATTTATTTTCGGACATATTTTCTTAGTCTTTAATTTTCCTTTTCTCTTCTTTATACAACTCCATTGATCTTGATATTGCTTTCTCTTTATGTCAAATTTTGCATTAACTTCTGCTCCAGGCTTATTTAGTGGAGTTTTTGCACTATGCAGGTCATGGACCACTCGGATATGCAAATGTTGAAGTTGAAGGAAAAATTGTTTGGCTTGGAACCATTTCAAATGTTTCTTCCAAGAGAAAAAGAACTTTCAAAGCCTTGCAGCACAGCTATTACTGGCTCTGGTACTCCTAGGCAAACCATTCATCATATTGCCCCAGTGCTACCTTTACCTGGAGCAAACTGTAGTGAATCCATATCAGGTATTGATTCTAAAGATTCTAAATTGGAGTCTCTCCTTGGAGGCTCTAGCCGAAAAATATTACAGAGTTCAGCAATAAATTCCATTTCGGCATCTTTTTCTGATGGACAGTTGATGGGCTCACAGGAAAGGGGTGCTTTTTCAGTTACTACCTCATCAAAAATGATAGAAGAGAGCTTGAATGCTCAACCAACAAATTCCAGCATGCCTGGTGAAGTTGAAAGAATGAGATGCAATGGAAATCTTGCCGTGGTTGCTGAAAATAGTGTTAGAAGTCCGCCTAAAATTGGAGTTGGAAGTGTTGGTGGGCTGAGTAGGAAAAGAAAGAGGATTGTTGATGCAATTGAATCCATTGAGTTGTTAAGGAAGTTGCACCTGCAGATGGAAGAAAAGATGTCAGATTTGCATGATATGTTAAACAGACAAGTAGAGAAATACTCGAAAGACGCAAAATACAAGGTATCTAACCATCAAGACAATTCATATTTTAAGCAAGACAAGCTTCACAAGAAGAGAAAGACATCTCACAGAGAGAGTGTAGGTATTCGTAATTTGTTAAATAGTAATGAGTCGAAGAAGACTGCAAAAACTGATGCTAAAGTTCATGAAGATGCCATCATATCCATACAAGCTTCTGAACACGCCACTGATCTAATAGGATTTGCAGAGACATGTGCAGAGGGTATTAGGGATTCTGTTATCAATAACCATGAAACTATGGTAAATTTTGAGGAAGTAGCAATTGGAGATTATATGAAATTGCTGGACTTGGATAATCCTGCTGAAGAAGAATGTTACAAGACAGCAATGGAAATGCCTCTGTCGCCTACTCTTCCTGAGATCTATTTTCAGGGTGGTGAAATAGTTGATGTGGATATAATTAAACCTCTGCAACAGGACAGGTTCTATGGCTGTTTGTCCAATGAAAAAGAAAATTCTGGGCCCCCATATTGTTCTGATTTCATCAATGTGGAGATTAATTCCAATGAATTGAAATATGATGTATCTGGAACTTCCCACTGTTCATCACTGCATGAGAATGAAGGTCCAGTTGATTCCCTTAAACGTCAAGGTATTGATCAGAATGGTTTCCATTGTACTGTGCAAGCAGGCAAAGTTTGTGATCATCAGGCCCAGGACTTTGGAATGGAGATGGTAATATCGGATCTACGTGGTTCAAAGGATAAAGGGGTTAAGATGTTAGAAATTGCTCTTGGAACTGCACATAAAAATATCATTAATCACCTTATTGTGTCTCATGATATCGAGGACAGCAACAGTGTTTGTAGAATATTCTGTGCCACAAGAACTTGTATGGCTCGGTGTTCTTTGGCTAGTGAAAAGGGGTCGGTACTGCAAAAAATTTTGCTCGCTCTTAAGATGGAAGAAAATCTTCTTTCCATGTAAGTGATTCAATTTCGTGCATGATGGTATGCTGGGTATAGTCAATTAGCTCATGTTATATGTATTCGGTAGTGCCATTTGTTAATATATTGAAATTTGATGCTCACAGAGAAAAGAGAATTGGAACTACTGAATTTACTTCTTTAATTTGCTTGTTCAGGGAGAAGGCTTGTGTATTCTTGTCACTGTTACTGGTCAACTTCTCGACAGCTGCTGTTGGAAAGTCTGGAAACTTTTTAAATAGTGCTTTTATTCTATGCTTAGACTCTTTTCATGGAGATTTTTGTGCAGGTATTTAATTGTTGAATGATGGTGCATTTTTATATTGAGATGTGAAATATTTGATTATACAATCATAAGATCCGGTAGTTCTTTATTTGAATTTTTTATAACTTAATATTTTTCTTGTGTAGCGATGTCCGATGCTGAGGCAAGAAACGTGTTTGATAAATTATGTTTGGATGAGCTGCTAAGACTTATTGAGAATTTCCTTATGGAAGGGAGAGTCATGAAATACAGTGAAGAATCTTCTCAATCGCCGACTGATTGTAATTCTAAAATCAATATCGTTTTGGATGGTGTGAATACAATATTGTCCTCTGAAGCAGCCTCAGCTGACCAATTGGTGGCAGGGAGCATTATATTGGCATCAATATGTGCAGCAACTGATCACATTGGATTTATTTGTGAGGCTTCGTACAACATTTTTCGAATGCATAGGTGTGATCTCTCACTGGTGCTGACAATTCTTCACATCTTTGCTTACTTGGGTCGAGAAAAGTTCTTCACCTTGAGGGAACATAATTTAACAATGACTCTGTTGAAATCAATGGTAACATGTATCGAGAGAAGAAGTTCATCAGTTGCTGAAACTGCCTGTCCTTCCTCTGCACATCAAGTCCGAGCCGAGTTCCATCCATGCACTAAATGCCCATTTTCTAAGGATGCGGTTTCTGTAGATATTGCCATATCATTGCTCCTGAAAAAGCTTCAGAGTTATGCTCAGTCTGGAACCATGAATGCCCTCTCCCATAAGGATCAAGCTGAACAAAGTTGCCTAGATCTTTGTTGTGTTTTTGGTAAGAGTTGCAACAAGTGTGAGATTTCTGCTTTCCAATCAGATTCTGTTGTCAACATCACTTCCTGCCATTTCTATGATGCCTTATCATTGGTGGAGCTACTTGCATACAACATGGTATGTATTTCAAATCTCTAGTTTATTGTTCTCTTACCGTCCTTGTTATGTGTGATCGATCACTTACATATCTTGCCAGCTTGAAATGTGCTTGACTTAGCCAGCTTTGGTATAAGATCTTTTATAAATTGGTGGAAGTTTCTAGAACATAACTTTCAAAATCTGTTCGTCTAAAGTGATTACATCCCACAAACCATTTTATTGAGATTTCGAAGCATAGTCAATATAAGCTAGTATTGCCTCTTGAAGCTATAATTTGTTCATCAAATTTCAGAAAAAATGACAGGCAAACAGCATGCATCCCTGAGCAACTGATATAATTGTTTTGTTCTGTTTTCTCTTGTGATGAATGAAAAAGAAATTGGATCATGCTTTGTTGAAAAAACGAAGAAGCAAATTATAGAAAAAGAATTAACTATGGATCATAAAAATGAAACAGAATGTTCTAGTTTAGTCTCATTTCCTTACATTGATTTTCTGTGCAATTCACAAGTAATAATTTAATGAAGAATATATAATGTACTTTTAAATGTTCCATTGGAATTTGTATTTGGGAAACATATCTTTAAATTTGAATGCAAAATGAACATTTTCTGCATGTTAACAATGAAACTTAGTCGTATGGTGCTTTTTTTTTTTTTTTTCCTTCTGAACATGTTTTTAGTAAGTTTTGATTATACCATTGAGTTATGCGGCATTATGCTATAAGCACTCTCAAATTTCAAGTGAGTACGGATTTCTCAAAGTGAAAATATGTTGGTTGCATTTTGCTGTCACATAACATTTCCATTGTATCATTTAACATACTGGAAGAACCGAATTCTGACCTTTTCCTTGTTTCTCTCTCCCAATGCAGAGCTGGGATTGGACATGCACCGCCATTTTCTCTGAGCTGTTGAGAATGTTAGAATCACCTCTGCAGGAGAGTTTCACTGTCGCTGTTGTCATTCTTCTCGGTCAACTTGGAAGGTATTTGATGTTAAATTTCTTTGGCATTGATTGTGAATTTTTTTTTTTTTTTAATAAATTGTTGTGTGATTTTGCTTTACCATGTTTGATTGTTGTTAAATGTTGTTTTCTTGATAATCTGGAAGGAAACTTTCATTGCTAAGAATGCACGATTTTTGGTTGGTTGTACGAAAGAAGTATTTGTGAGTCTGTTTTAGGTGGGAGATACTTGAATATATTAGCTAGTGGCTTGAAAAGGTTATTAATAAACCGTTGGTTTTATTTTTTATTTTAAAAATTAATCAATTTAATTAACATCTTAATTAAGGATACTTGGATATATTAGTGGCCTGTAGCCTTGCAAAAGTTGTGAACGAAGTGATTGTTTTATTTTAAATTTTTTATTCAAATTGATTAACAATTATGTAATAACTTTCAGAATTGGAGTTGATGCTTGTGGATATGAAGATAAAGAAGTTGGGAGCTTGAGAAATAAATTATCTGCTTTTCTAATGGGAGACACCACCATTGTAGCAGCACTTCCTGTTCAAATTGCCATTGTTACTGCCTTGCTTGGGCTTCTACCTCTCGATTTTGAACAAATAGTTGAGATTAATGCGAAGCATCCAATTATCAATAGTCAGTCTGTTCCAGCTGATTGTGTAAGAAAGTGGTTTTCTTTGCTGAGCAAGAAGCAGCAGGTTTTGTCCTCGAGTCTATTACAGTCCCTGGGTGTAGTTAAAAATAGAATATGATTTACATGGTGCGGTTGGGATGATGTAATTTTTGTCTGAACTCTTAAGTAGTCATATCGAATCATATATATAGGTGTTTTAAAGCGGGGAATTTTGACGGATTTCACCATTTGAGCTGAAGTAGGATTTTGAATAGCTGAATGAATAGTCCTCTCTGTTTTACTGTTGTGTTGCTTTCCTCAATCACAAAGTATTTTTTTTGTAAATTTTGTAAGCCATCTGTTTTTTGCATCATGGGGTGGGGTGGCTTCTCTCATTCATGTATTAAAATTTTGTCTTCCTACTGCAACAGGCTATCTTTCTACATTTAATCTGTGGAATTTAATTGTTATTTCTTTATATTTGCCATAATTTGACATTATTAGTTCGAAATTGTAACTTCATTCAGTTATTCCAGCTAAAAACCTATGCTTTATATATATATATATATATATATATATATAAATTATCAGGTTAGGCATATCCGACTATCTTATCGTGCAATTTCAGTCATTTTCGATACTGAGAAATAGTGTAAATTTATGTACTAACTAATTCTTAGTAATGAGAATAAGTGAAACCGTATAATCAGGTATCTTTTGATACCTGATATATATAATTCTTTTGAAAATAATTTGTAGATTGTGAATCAAAAATTCCCAAAACACTTCTATTACTGTTTCATTTTTCTTTTTAGTTGCTATTGTGGTCTGTGCTTCATTTGTTAAATTTTTCTATGAAAGGTATCAACTTATCTTCCTTGAAACTAACTTTAATGTTGGTTTAGTGTTTGGGGCAAGTTGCTTTCAAAGTTTATTGTAAGTCGTTGATAAACATATGATTTTGCCTTAAACATACAAAGTTAACCGGATTAGTCTATTGTTGTTTGCGTTCAATATTGGTTTATTTAGGCTTGATACACATTAGAATATTAGATTATTTTATTTGTATTCAAGAGATAACCGGTTCGAGTTCTGGTTTTGATGATTTGGGTTTGACTTTCAAAATCTAAACTCAAAACGACTTTGTTTTGAGTTTAAAAATTCTAATTTGCTCAAAACGGCGTCGTTTTGAATTTAATTTTTTTTTTTTTTTTAAAAAATTAGGTTCGGGTTTAGATTTGTTTTTTCACACTCAATTCATTTATTTTTTATACCCGAACCCAACTCATGACTCGAATAACAAAATTCATACCTGACTCTCAAGGTTTGGGTGAATTTATCATCCTTGTAGTCTCTTTATTTTTGGAGGTCATTTTACCTCAAGTTAGGGATGTATGATGGATCGGATTCATTAGATTTGTCATGATCTAAGATCCGATTCGATTGGATCGAATAAATTATAATTTGGTCCGAGCCAATCTAATTGATCGGATTCATACGAAGCAATTTTTTTAATATATAATTTGCTAAAAATTCATAAAATTAACAAATCAATAATTTGTTCGTACAATATTTCGAATAAAATTAACAAACGAATAGTTAACATAAAAGCAATATATAATTGTACATTTTGAATTTTAAAGAGTTACAAATTATAAACTTTAAACATAAGTTTTAAACACACATATAACTATTTATCACGACAAAATACAATAACACCTAAAATTTGCTCAATGTTCATTTGTATATGACTAGATAAATTGATCCAGTATAAATTACGGAGTTGATTGTTTTTTACACTTAGAACTTAATGAGTCTTGATTGAAATTATTAAGTTGTTTTGTTTATTTTTTTAAATGGTTAAACAATTTAAAAATATCAAAAAAATAAATTTAAATAAAAAGTAAATATCATTGCTTTTAACTTGATTCTCAATCATTGGACTGCATTTAATATATTTTCTCTCAAGATTATCCTCTCAATGATAACATATTTCTTATTTTATTATTTCTTCTAACATATTATTTATGACAAAATAACTTAAGAAACATTAATTACATTCTCACTTTCAACACTATCATTGAATCTTTAATACTATTTTTTAATGAAAAATCAAAATATTTTTTTATCATTAAAAAAAAATATATCATGTATTAATCATGAATAATATCTTATCATTATTACATAAAAATGGTTTAAAATTTATTAAATTATTTTTATTTAATTATTTGTATCATATAATATGAAAATACATAGTAATTAATAGTAATAAGATGTATAAATGTCAAATTACTCATTTAAAACTATTTTATCTTTACAAATCAAACAAGTTAACATTCCATTAAGATGTGTCAGTTACTATTCAATCTGTAGTAAAATTCAGGATTATCTTAAAAAAAAACAACCCGTAAGAATCTAAGACCATTTTCAATCACTTAGATGATTTTACAATTCACGTGGATCAAGAAACATATAAATGGAGATCAAATTTTGATATAAATGGAGGTCAAATTTTGATTTTTATATTTGGAGATTCAAAACTCCATCTTTATTTCAATATATATATATATATAAAATAAATTAACCCTTATATTCATTCTTCAATCACATATATATCTTTTTTACAATTTTAACTAAATTTAATTAATTTATTATAACTCTTTGTCGATAAATGTAATTACTATAAAAATTATAGTGTTATAAATATTTTATTAAGATCTTTAATCGAGTAAAAAATTGACTATATTTTAATAATCTTAATTTTTTTATTTATTTCATCTTTTATTAATCAATTAACTAATAAGTATTTTAACCAAAGATAAATATTTTTAAATCATCAATTTGTATATACAATTAACATATATTATAAGAATTAACTCTAAATAAGAATAGTAACATCTTCAAATTAAAATATTAAAACGGACAAATAACAAAAATTAAGTACATTGAAAATAAAAATTAAAAAAATAAAAACAAAAACAAAACTTAAAAGTTAGATAAAAAATATAAATGTTTACAAATTACATCAAAATAATGACATGTAAAAATAGCTACGTGCGTCTAAAAATGCTCCAAACCTATGGGGGCGGGTTCTCCCTAAATTTGTATACGTTATTATTATTATTTTTGTTTGGGTTTAACTTAAATAAAAATATATTTAAATTAGATAATAAAAGTCATAATAACTTTTTTTTATATCGGGGAGGGGCCCTCCCCAAATTTGTATGATAACTATGGATTTTTTTTTATCTCCTCAAATTTGTATGATAAATAGGTGTTTTTTTTTGTTTTAGTAAAAATAGGTTTAAATTAGATAATAAAATTCATAATAATTTTTTTTATATCTTTATAGTACTGTTAACATAGTATATCTTATTTTTTTATCAAATATTTTTTTATTAATAAATAAATATTAAACGGGTTTGGACGGGAACAACAAATCCCTACCCCGTCTTGTTTTAAAAACTGAGAGTATAAATTGATCTTAAACCCGCTCTAACCCCTTTTATTTTGATAAATACCCCTCGTATGGGACGGGGTGGGGTAGGTCCACGCTAGTTTGTTTTTTTTTTGACAACCCGACTAATTACAAAAAAAATAAAAAAGATAAAAAAATTTAGATAAAATAAAAGTGAATAAATTATTATAAAAAATAATTAATAGAATTATTAACGAAAATTTAAAATATTAGTTATAAAGTAAAAATGTAAAATAATAATATTTTATTATTTAAAAATCGTAAAATGAAGAATGGTTGGAACAGTAACTTTATGTAGATGAAATATTCATCGAATAATTCATTTTCAATCTCTAAAATGGAGAAAAATTTGGATAACGATTGGAGATTGTCTAAGCCTTATATTCTGTCAAATCCCGGATTTAACAAATTTTAATTTAGAAATCTAAGATCCGATCAAATCTAATAGATTTTAAAATTTATGATGCAATATGATTCAATTATATCGTCATGTTCAATGCAATCATATCCTCAATTTTGGATTGGATGGGGATTTGACCGATTTTAATTTGGAAATCTAAAATCCGACCAAATCAAAATTTAAAATTTAGGATCCAATATTGTCACGACCCAAAATCCGGGTATTTGATTAAAAGAGTAATGCTATTTTATCCAAATTTGATGTCCAAATCTGGTACCCAAATGATGTGGTAACAATCATTTAAATTTGATTAGATTTGTATGAATTAAATGTATGGACTAGATTGTTGCCACATCATTTGGACAATGTAGCATTACTCGTGATTAAAATATTATAATTACAAAGAAAAACAGATAAATCTAGCATTCTCTTCTTCTATATATCATTATCTAAATAAATAAGATTTTTTTTTCCTTTTTTTTTTACAAAAATGTTATCAACCAATCTTCCTCTGTTTACGGAGCAGTCCAAAAATATGTCACTTGATATCAGCTCCACGTGATAACTTCATCTACAAATAAATAAAAGTTTAATTATTCTTAAATTTCAAATGCCACTAACAAATTTCCACCCAAATCCGTTGAGTTCAATAAGCTAAACTATAAACCGTATGATTATACGATCCATTTATAAATCAGAAAATTTTATTTCAACTAGTCAAGACCGTTAAGTCTACTTCCTAATATTTCTTAAGAATTATGTTCTTATATGCCTCGTATGATTTATTTAGCATATTTATAAACAAAATATACAGCGTCCATCAGACTTTAAGTCCCATATAAAAATACACACATTAGTCATTCCTCTTTATTTGACATCATTTACAACAAGTGTGTTAAAACAATATCACTTATCCCAGGTTACAAACCCAATTAACAGTTTATTAGTTCCTTATAACTTTAAAACATTACAAACCACAATATACTAAACATTTATTTCATAGTTTAGATATATCTATACCGTATATATGCATTATCAGTGGCATACTTATTTAATAATTTCTTTTGGACTTGAGTTTGAGACTTACAACCCAACACCTACTATGTACCCTATTTTCAATAAAAATCAAAACCCTCATAGTTCGTTAATAATAAATCAGTTGTAAAAACTAGTAACCATATCATATAATTTAAAATAACCGTGTCTAATAGGTTTATCTTTGTAAATCTATTCTCAAAATAACAATAATATATTAACCAAATATCAAATATAATTCTTTTGTTGTCATTGTACAAAATAGAAATACATCAATTATTATGTTTCGGTAATTGCCTTACATTGTAATGTAAAGGATTGTTCATGGGACACCAAGGGTTACACCCTCACCGGTAACATTATATTAAGGGCAATGCCCTAACTTCCACCACCACATACACAAGGACGTACAAGTACCACATAACAATGTACTATCTCATCCAATTTGGTATGAGATGAATAACAAGTACCATAAAACAAGGGTACTATCTCATTCTATTTGGTACGAGGATGATGCAACTATCCAATACCATAAGATACAATACCATTATTGGAATTAAATAATACTTATTCAAGTTCTTATTTCTCAAATTAATACTCACAATTCTATAAATATCTTAATTCATTATAGTACATAAATCAAGATTAAATTCTCTAATATCATCAATTTATTTCTAGATCAATAATGATATAAAATTATAAGCAAATCTAATTAATCTTATCCAGACATGATTACAAATGCCCTTCAACATAAGTAATTCATCCTCATATAACAACGTTACTCTAAACCAACGGTTGAGAAAATTCAATATCCAGGAAATCACCGTTTCAAATAAATCCCCAAACAATACTAAAATTACAAGGAATTGCTTCAATAAAGCTTACCAATGCTCGGCCAGACGTGCACACCTTTGGTGTTGCAATATTCATCAAAGACCCAAAGACCCAAAAACCCACTCACTTAAAAAATCACAAAAGCCAAGTTACTCACACCTAGCTGTCAATAAATCGCAACCCACATTAGTTTGCCACACTCAAAACCCATTTCATGGCACACTAAGGCCCAGTTTGGTATTACTTTCCCAGCTGTTTTTGGGATCAAAAGTGATTCTGGACCTAAGACAGGGTGTTTGGTAAAATCGTTGAGAAATATTTTTGGTCACTTTTAGCTTCTTCCAACTGAGCTTTTGAGAAGCTACAAATACATGATTTTGGATTTTGGATTTTGGATTTTGGATTTTGGCTTCTGCTTTTAGAAAACGTGCTATAGTGATATTAAATAAAATTTTACTAATTTTTCAACTTTGTCCTTACCTTTAACAAAAAAAATTGGACTTATATTTTTGTACAAAAAAAATGTTGCCAAAAATTTGGGATAATTAATTCAATAAAGTAGAATAAAAATGAAATTAAAAAATAAAGTAAAATAAAATAAAGAAATAAAGAAATTGGACTAATTAATTAAATAAAGTATAATAAAAAATGAGGCTAGTTAATTCAATAAAGTACCATAATTATATAACACTTAACACTAAACACAAATAAACAAGAAAAATGTAAAGTATAGCACATTAGTACCATGTAGATGTCTATGTCATTTTAGTAATTTTACACACTCACAACACTTTTTATTTCAGTTTACTAAACACATTGAAATTGCTTTTAGTTCTCACTGCACTTTTGAAAATCAGTTTACCAAACACTCAGCTGATTCTTCCCACAGCAATTCCAAAAGCAATTCCCCCTCACAGCAACTTCAAAAGAACTTCTCCCCACAGCACAACAATACCAAACTGGGCCTAATATGATCAACCCGTGACTTATAAATCCAAGCCACCAAGACTCTTAAGTTTTGCTCATATAACAACACATCATTTGACTACACCCCTGATCAATCCCACATTAAAAACTTGTGTACCATAAATTTAATTTCTACAATTGATTTACCAACCTCTTACTTACATTACATCAAGCACCTTGTCAACACAAATAATATATCCACAATCACAATACATACTATCCGTGAAATCCATTTAAATTCAACATATTCATTATAAGTCATTCGTACACAAATTTTCTCAAATAAAGTGCAAACTTGGGTCTCAATCGAAATAATTCTCATTCAAATTTGAGATTTCTAAATAAAACCACAATTATCTTATTTCAAAAAATCAAACATCATATACCCAAATCAAAGTATTTTCATTTAGATTCCCATGTCCAAATCAAGTTTAAAATTCTAAACTCAACCCAATAATTGGTTTGCTAAAATGCAATGGAATAAGGATTACACCATTTTGGTGGAATGAGCTTTCCGTCCAAAAATCAATAGAATGCCTATTCAAATTCCACTAAAATTAGTATTCAATAAACACCCTCCTTTCCACAAATAATATATATATATATATATATATATATATATATATATATATATATATATATATATATATAATGATATATAAATATATATTATATAGAGTGGTTCTCTCATAAGGGATCCTTTATTTTAATTTTGGTAAGGACCACCAAAAAATCATATCCATTAATATGAATTTTGATTTGAATTTTTTTGTAGATGATATTTTCAATGAAATCTACCTATGAATAAAAATTGAGAATTTTTAAAGCACAAAAACTATTTATCCCGATTTTATTAAATATAAAGGCATCGAAAAAATGGTGACATATAGGAAGATTCAAGAAAAATAGTTGTAGTGCTCGAAAAATTCTCAAATTTTATTCATAGATATATTTCATTGAAAATATCATCTAAAAAAAAAATTCAGATCAAAATTCATAAAAATGGATGTGATTTCATGGTGGTCCTTACCGAAATTAAAATAAGGAATCTCTTATGAGAAAACCACTCATATATATATATATATATATGTATTACACATTATATTATTATATATATTATATTATTATATGATTATATATATTATATATAATATTTTTATTATATAATATATAATAATATATAATATTTATATTTTATAATATATAATTAATAAGTGAGTACCTTATTTAGGCCGTTGAGGTAAGGCCGTTTGTAGGGAAAACGAGACTATTATACTCTCTATGAGATGGTCGTGGAGCTCTCTGCCGCTGACATGGTATCAGAGCATCTCCCTGTTTCTCAGGAAGAAAGAATCATAGTGATAGATGTAAACCAGGTGAAGAAAAGGACTCCTTAAAAACAATGGCAAATAACATATCCGAAAACACTCAAGTTAGACTATCTTCTGCTATTTCTGTCCGTCAAACTCAAACAAACAAAATCCAGAACCTTGTTGAATATACCCATATCCCAGAATCTGCACAAATCACTGAAACTGCCTTACCTTTGTTAAACCCTTATACTGTGTTCAAATGCAGTAAATCCCTTTCTAGAAGAGTTACAGCTTTAGTCCATTACCATTCTCCTCCAATAAAAGAGTACGTCCAATCCATTGCTCTGGACAATTGCCTAGTTCCAGCATCCACAACTGAACAATATGTTGATTTAGAAATCGGTCAGCCCTTAATTGACCAATGGATCAAGGAAGGATATTCCTATCTAAATATCGGAGCTATAAGGATAATCCTTACCCTACATGGTAGGAAAGGACTTCCTGTCACTGCCAGAATTGCTCTCCTCAACACTATCTACAAGAAGTACGAGCATGCAATCATCGGAACTTGCTTATCAACTCTCCATGTAGGAAGTATTTCACTTACCTACTACCCCAATTTCAACATCCCACTCAGAGATCAGAATCTTCACAACTATCTCAAGATTCAACTTCAAGTAGTAGGAGCTCCCATGATACCTAACTCCTATATGGCAATGTTACATCATCAGATCGCTTATAGACTTCAATATCATGCCTTTGATCTCCCTGTCCCTGGACATACTAGAGACATCATCTTCATAAAAGCAGAAAGAGAAGATGAAGTTTCCACTATCATCCAGATCCCTAAGCAACTTCCCAGAGAAAAGCTCACAGAAATCATGCATCTCAAGTGGATCACCAACTACGAAAAGGCTTTTCAAAATACTACTCCTGTTGTTGCTACAGACACAAAGTTCACCAAATTGAATGATGGTTCCATTTGGACAACTTATGAACCAATCAGTACCCCAGCTATAGAAGCATCGCCTATCGCTCCATCACCCATCGCTCCTTCTATGTTCTAGGTCCTTATGATCCGACCTGTCACCTCAGAAAAATAAATTCCAATCCATTGCTTCAAACTTTATGGAACTCATGTCTATACTGACAAGATAAATGGCCACTTCATATGGGACGTTGATCCAGAAATGTGTGATGCAGACTGTGAATGTAAAGCTTGTTCCAAACCCATGAGATCGTCTTGTAAACCAACTCTTTCTTTTCGAGATCCAAAGGACCCTCACAGTCCTTGGAATGGTTTACTACCAATAAAAAATAAGCCCCTCTCTATCTATGATAGAGCTCTCCAAATCCTGAAAGATGAAGGATTGCTTCCAAATGAGCCAGAGGAACCAAAAGGAATCCTACCTCCTATCCCGTCTCTCATTCATTGCTTTATGGCTTCCAGTTATGATAAGGATTTTCCACCTCTGAAATCCTCCTCAAACCCAGAAATGTATCTATTTTCTAGACCCTTCATCCAATCTACTGAGGTCATATCTGATGGATCCCTCAAACAGCCTTCCCAGGCTGAACAAGTTCTCAACTGGCACACCCGTAACGCCACAGTCCAGAATAAAGTTCTTCACTCTATTGATCAGAAGATTGACCAAGTCTCACACCATGTTTCTCAACATGATCTTCATCTACAGCATATAGATTCAACTCTCCACGAAATGTATACAGATTTGCAATCAAGGGTTGCTAGATTAGATATTGACCTCCACCAATATATCAATCAAGGATATTTTGGTCCTGAATTTGACAGCAAAGAAAGAGAGATCAGACAACTCAAGGATCAATTGGACTAGATGACTCGCGATCATTTTACCAGTATACCTTATATCCCAAGACCACATCCCTATACTCCATCCATGATATTCCCGACTCAATCTCCACCTCCTCCCTCTAGACCCCCTAACCATACCCAATTTTTCAAATCAACTAGAGATCTCTTCAGGAAATATCCACATTTATCTTCACAACCAAACAAGCCATCTTCAAGCAGGACAAAAAGATCCTCTCCCCGAAAAAAGAAAGCACCAGACCACCATGAGCATGTTTTTTATGCAACCTCTCATCAATTCCCTTCTCCGTTTGACCAAACCTCTTCTACAGAAACCTCCAATACACCTACAGAACCCACAGAATCCTCCTCCTCATGGGAAACATATTCCCCAGAATCTTCAGACCATGCAGATTATTCAGACTCAGATGTATTGGCAGATCTTTCTAGCAACCAGAGCTGATCCTCAACCATCCACTTAGACAGTTGATACGTCTGAATCCTCAGGAGAGACCTCTGAAGAACCAGCTCCTATGGTCGATGAACCACCAGAATGTAGGCCTAGGGCCTATGCCCCTCCTCAGAAACCCACAAATGGTCCATGGTTTAATTTTGACGACCTAGCTCCATACCAATGGGGAAAAAGAATGTCAAAAATGAACGCCTGGTTCGACCTGCAAACAGAAAAGCGAGAAAATGACACAGAATCCACCTTGAGAGAATTCGTCTCTAGGTTTACTGGATCTCTCAGAGATTAGTACCAGGCTCTCGGAGAATACAGACAGTTACAACTAGTCTGATGCGGGTCTGTATCCCAAGCAATGGGAATCGTCTTCCGAGAATTCCTCTGAGATGCCTCTCAACTCTATAAACAGACCAGACAAGAATTCTTTGAAATGCGATGCTGTTCACTTGACAAAAGGGATATAGACTACCACTACAAGCGCATGTCCTTTAGGTACCATGCTCTTGGTGGAATCAACGATGAAACCTTAAGACATGTATATTTGAACTCTCTCCCTACAGAGCTTCAAGGAGAACTCCAAAAGTTTAATTGAACTCTCAGGTAGAAGCTTACGAGACATTTCCCTAGGAGAAATACACATGTTCACCCATGTAAGTTCCTCGGTTTTTTGATTGGCTTATTTCGTTGACAACCACATGTTGGGATCAATATGTAAGGGTAGTTTAGGGCATCATTGCTCAAGTCCTTGTTCAAGCTTCAAAGGTATAATCACTTGCTTTAACTTTATTGAAGAGATTTAGTACACACACTCACTCTCATGCATGTTCTTGATCACTTTACATGTGTGCTTAATTGTATTAATTGTGTGCCTAATGTTGTTATCTCTTGCTTGTTTGAATTGATTGCATCTTGTGATTAAAATGTCATGTCATATTAGGCATTAGGATGCGTTCCTTTCACCTCAAGTCTCTTGCATGTTTTGTGTGTGTGTGTGAAGGGGGTGAGCTATGCGCCACTCGAGCAGCGCCCTTACCAGCGCCAACACCAGCGTAACTTGTCCAGAGAGTTGTCGCTGGTGGTGCGCTGGTCGTCATGCGCACCTTACCAGCATAACTTGTCCAGAGAGTTGTCGCTGGTGGTGCGCTGGTCATCATGGGCACCTCACCAGCGCAACTTGTCCAGTGAGTTATCGATGGTTGTGCGCTACTCGACCAGCGCACATGCACCAGCGCACATCGTGTCTTTTGGCCTGTTTTTGCCAAAAAGATGTAGCTTCACTTTGGACTTCATATAAATATATCATCTTCTCCCAATTCGTTTCTTTGAGCTTCCTAACCTATTTTTGAGAGAGAAACAAAGGTTTTTAGTGAGAGAAGCTCCAAGAAGCTATTTTTACTCAACCATCCTTAAAATCCAAAGCATCAAGCTTCCTTCAAGCATGGGTTTCTTGTTTGTACACATCTAGGTATTCTCTACATGTTCTAATCCTTATGGTTTTATTTCTTAGACATGTATACCTAGGGTTTTAGTATTTATTGCTTAAAAATTGCTTGATTGTATGTTAGATTGCTTTTATAACATGCTTGTGTGTTGATTGTTGGTTGAGATGCATTAATTTGTGATAGCTAGCATTCAGGACGATTTTACCCTCCTAGTTAATTCTTCCTGCCTTTGCATTTAGAATATTGATATCTAGGATTTGTTTTTAATTGTTATCATTAATCCTAGATAAGCATGAATGTCTTGACCTAGCATTTTTGCATATTGAATATTCTTCCATATTCACCTAGGTTGTCATTATCTCTTCATTGTTATGGTTGCTTATGGCTAAGTGGTTAGTGCACAAGGCTAGGGATCCAAAATCACTATTAAAGCTTGCTGGGTAGAGTAAAAGGGTTAGCAACTGGAGGGTTAGACGGGAGATCAACCTAGGTTGTAAACTTTTACTCAATAGTGGATTTTGAGGATCAAGGGTGGCTCTCTAAATAGCCCGTGGTTTTTCCTATTTGGAGAGTTTCCACGTTATTTTCAGTGTTGTTATTGTTTTATGTTTGTTGTCGTTTATGTGAGCATTTAAGTAGAATGAGGTAGAATTGTTAATATTGATTAATTCACAAAATTGGTAATATGTTGAATTAAAACCTATTCACCCCCCTCTAGGTAATAGACACACACTCTCTAGGGAATTTCAACCCACACTGCTTTAGACAAACTCTGTGCCACACATAGGGTTTTCACAAAAATGTTCAAAGAAGGTAGAAAGTATGATAGGTACTGCAAACTACCTAATACATACCACCTCAAATGCAAGTCCACAGAACACTGCAACTGTAGAGCCAACAGATTCTACAGAAGGTGACCTTCCAGGAGCCAGCCACGAAAGGAAAAGAACTTCTCAAACCCTAAAAGGAACAGGAAATACAAATACTACAGAAAAAAGGCAAGAAGATCCTAGAACAAATCCAACAAGTGTTTTGCCTGCGGACAAGAGGGTCACTATTCCAAGCAGTGCCCTAATAAAAGGGCAAAATCAGCAAAGCTCATCCAACAGCTCAGACAGGTTGCTGATGAAATCCCCTTCGATGCAGACATTGAATCTATCTTCTCAGAACAAGAAGATGTTAACCAGCTGACTTCTTTCATGATCCAAGACTCAGACGACTCCAGCACACTCTCAGAATCCACGGATTATACAGATACAGTTTCCCCTTCAGAAGCCTATCAAGCAACAAGCAGTGATAGTACAGGCCCCCGGGTCCAGGTCCAAGTTTTAACAATAAAGTACTCCAAGCCAGTCCCAATCATTGTCTATTTCGACACTAGAGCACATTCCTCAATGATGAATCCTAAGGTCCTACCCGCAGAGACCTGGAAAGAAGAAAGAAATGAGTTCCTAGCAGCAGATGGAAAAATCTTTGTTACCAACTTGATTTCCAAACACAAGATTGGTATACAGTTCTTCCCATCATTCACCCTCTGAACTCATGTCATTGAAACACCCATTCCTAACAAGGATATCCTTATCAGTTGGGATATCTACAATCAATCCAGAGCTATCAGAATCCTCCCTACCGGAATTCGTTTCAAAAGAGAATTCAAGCCTTTCATCAACATGCCCAATATTTTCCCCCTCTCTGTTATCAATCCCGACTTCCAGCAAATACAAGAAAAGTTTCTAGGATTTTGTACCAATAGCCATGCAGACTTCAAACACCTACATCCCCTGTGAAAAAATCCAGACTTTTTCATCAGACTTCCCTTCAAACTTAACGAAGATGTCAACCCAAAAAAGTCACTCATTTGGGAATGTCCCCCTCTGACCTCTCCTTAGAAACTGAAGAATGTGAGGAACTCCTCCGACAAGGCTTGATAGAACCTACCTCCTCTCCATGGGCTTGCCAGGCCTTTTATGTTGAAAAAAGGCCAGAACAACTCAGAGGAAAGAAGAGACTAGTAATTGATTACAAGCCTCTTAACCTCTTCCTCCTCGATGACAAGTTTCCAGTCCCTAGAGCCAACACATTATTTTCCCAGCTACCTGGCACCACTGTTTTCTCAAAATTTGACTTGAAAGGAGCTTTCTGGCAAATCGGTATCCACCCTGATGAAAGATACAAAACGACTTTCTGCCTCCCAAATGCCCAGTACCAATGGACAGTTCTGCCTTTTGGCCTAAAAACAGTTCCTTCACTTTTCCAAAAGGCCATCACTAGGATCTTCCGTCCTATCCTCCACTCTGCTCTGCTATACATCGATGACATCCTACTTTTCTCACCAGACAAGGAATCCCTTGATAGACTCCTACAACAATTCCACCAAATTATTGACCAATTTGGAATCATGCTATCTGACAAAAAAAGCTCAATTGGTGTTACTGAAATTGAGTTCCTTGGCATGAAAATCAAGGATGGGTCCTATCTCCCTGGACCTCATCTGGCAAAGTAGCTCATCGCTTTCCCTGATTCGAGCCTTTCACAAAAACATGTTCAATAGTTCCTCGACATTGTCAATTATATTAGAGACTTTATCCCTCAGGCGAGTCGTTACACTGCAACCCTGTCCAAACTTCTCAAAAAGAACCCTCCTCAGTGGAATACCTCTCACTCTGAGGCAATTGCCCATCTAAAAGAAGTTTCTCAGAAGCCACTACCTTTACATATCCCTTATTCGGGATAACTTATCCTACAGACTGATGCCAGTGACCTTTTTTGGGGGGCCATCCTGTTTGAAGAATCCAATGGAAAACGCCACTACTATGGTCATGCCAGTGGACAGTTCAAAGACGCCTAAAAACACTATCACACCATTTATAAAGAAATCCTTGCTGTAAAAAATGAGATCTCCAAATTTAATTTCCATCTCAGGACTAAAAACTTCATCATAGAAATCGATAACTCATCTTTCCCAAAAGTCCTTGAATTCCACAACAAGCTCCCTCCAAATCCTCAGCTCTTGAGACTCAAAGACTGGTTCTCCAGATATGACTTTTCAGTCAAGCACATTAAAGGGCACCACAACATTATTCCAGATATGCTTTCAAGGCCTCACCCTATCACCCTGATCTCCCATGCTGGACCAATCCCTTTACTCTACATGATATCCTCACAGGCCTCATCCTCATCATCTCCGTCTGATGTTCCCCCGTCTCTTCTTTTCCCACCAGAGTTCATGGTTGCTCTACCACCAGGTCAATCCCCCTCTGTCCAACAGATCCAAGATTTTGCCAAAATATATCTCCCTATATACCTTACCCGGATCAATGACCAAGGCTACCATCATCAGCTAACTAATCCCATTAAACCATTTCTCGACCCTTTTATATCTCACTCTTTTTACTATTACTCTGACCAGGTGTTATGGTTCTTTTGGTGTTTATCTGTCCTTCATCATCATGCTATAGTCTTTGTGTTTCAGACACTATATGGCTTTATCCAAAATCCATCATCTCATAGCCTCCAGACCTTCCTACAATGGTTCAGTCCTCTGTCCGTCTGGCGTACTAAACTTACCAGACTTATGGGACAATACCATCTCTGGAAGATGGACCCAGAACCAGCTGCCAAGGTATGCTGCATATGGATCTTCCACAGACCCTACATATACAATCTACATACCTAACTCTTCTGAACTTCCAATACCAGCTACGAACGGGATACTTCATACGACTATGAAAGACTGTACCAGACCAGAATCCAGATCTCTCTTCTCAATTTCCTCTATGACATCAACAATGACAAAACAGATATCCTCATCATCCTTCCCGATGTTCCACGAGACCCATCAAGAAGTTGGTACCCTTTTCAAAATTCTTATCTTATGGACTTCTAAGATCAAGTTGACACGTGGCACTGTTCCATTTGTGGGGCTCTTGACTCTGATGATGAGTACCACGCCACCTGTAACCTCAGCAGTCCTTAGCTTTCAAACTTTATCCTATATGTATAATTATTGGTATGTTTGCCAGCTGCCGGACAACTTTTGAAGACCTGTCATATGTCCGACAGGATTTAATTTTCTTTTGTAAAATTATTGTTGTGTGTCGGCCATCAACTTTGTCATTATCCTTTGTAAGATATGTTTGCCGGCCATATGTTAGGGCCTGATCTTTCGAGAGCTTCCTTTCCCTATATAAGGAAGTGATGCTCTCTTTGTAAAATCATCGAAAAATCAGAAAAGAATAAAATTTGAGTGTTTGTTTTCATATGGCTTTCTAAGTTTCTCTCGTCCTAATCTTCAAAAGGTTCTCTGTCTGGATCTATGATTCTTCAGAATCCCAGTATGCTCTATGCTTGCCTCTTATGAGGATCCTGCATATCAGAACAGATTTTGGCTTAAGATCTCCACCCATCTCTGATAGTGTTTTGTAAGTGAGTACCCTGTTTAGGCCGTTGAGGTAAGACTGTTTGTGGGGAAAATGAGACTATTATACTCTCTATGAGATGGTCGTGGAGCTCTCTTACTAATATATATTATATATTATATATAAGTATATATTAAAATATATATAGTAATATTTATATTATATATATTATTATATGTTGACGGTTATTTTTGGATTAAGTTTAATTGATCACTCGTCGAACAAGTGAATATGTATAAACAATCAAATTATGAATCGAAATAAATAAAAAGCAAATAAGGCATAAGATTTTATTTGGTAAAACCCCAAGGGTGGGTAATGCAAGGAAAAATGGGTTCAATACGCAACAGAAGTGTGATAAAAACGAAATTAGGGTTTGCGTATAAATAAAAAAATCCCCTTTATGCAACGAGAACATTAACCCTAGATTAATTGATGTATATAAAAGTATCGTACCTTTTTCGCGTGACGATTGAACAAGCGCCGAATTGATTCCGTAAGATCTTCCAATCCAATCACGAACTTGAATCACCTAGGAGTGTGGGCTCCCTTTCTTTAAATTGTATTCATGAGGATTGAGACAAAGCAAAAAAATTTTCTTTGTTAGTTACAAATATCCTCCAAGAAAAAAATCCAAGAACGTCCGGTCACTTGTGAATTATCAATCAATTTGATTGAAACTCGCGTAAACCATGATTCAATGTTGTACACAAAACCCTTTTGATGTAAAGGATATTAGTATACTATCGAATACAAAAACGTTCCCTTTTTTTCTCTACTTGGCCGAATTCACACATTATTGCTTAGAGATGATTGAATTTTGTCAAGAGTAAAATCAGTTTTTTTCTCCCTCAAAATTCCTATGGTGGTCGAATTCTTCACTACAAAATATAGAGCTTGGCCTAATTCACCTCAAAAATCTCTTAGTCTTGACCGAAATTCTCTTACACACATATATATAGGATCATAAATCCTTTCCTAATAAGGATTCACTTGGTTGGCAAGAATCATTTCCTTAGGTGGATTTATTTGGTAGTTAGAATCCTTATCTAAAAGAAATCTATCCTATCCCATATTGCATATGTGATAATCGAATTTCATGTCTTTGTTATAGATTAGGAGATTTCAATCTTTCCTAAGAAGGATTACTTGATGGACGAGAATCCTATCCTTATGTAGATTAACTTGGTGGTTATGAATCCTTTTCAAATAAGAATTCGATCACTAAGTAGTTTTACTTGGTGACCAAGAATCCTTTTCCAAAAAGAATTCTTTCCTACACCAAGACTTCTAATCCAACTCAATAATGTGTTTGTAACCATATTAAAGACTTCCTAATTTGATTAGATAAATAATTCATTTTATTTATCTATTTATCAAATATAGTCTTTAACAATAGCTATACTACCAACAATAGTATAGTTTTAGGAGATCATCTCCTATTAGGAAAAAGATTTTGACTTTTAATTAAATAATTAATTAATCAACAAATTAATTAATTCCCATATAATAAAATAATAAAATAAAAATAATATATATAAGCTATTCACCATAGCCTTTGCCGCCCATACCGAAAATAAAAGGCCATATATTATTTTTCTTATTTTATCAAATCCATTGGACCTTAATAAAAAGTCCACATGTGAACTAGACTTATTCTCACAAAAAGAAACAAGTTCACATGCCTTAATACAATTCTAGATGGACCTATAAATTGGTCCTGTAGAATATATCAAGTGATCCATGCAAGTTCGTGTGGATAGGGGATCTTGGCGGGCTATCTAAATTTAAGCTCCAATAGACACAACCCAATCACAATCAACAAATGATTCACTTAGGTCCGTTTTTTTTAATTTTAGTTCATTCCACTAAAGAACTAAAATTGAACTCTTAAATAAAGATAGAATAAGTTGATGTTACTCATTCGTACCCTAGACAACCTTATTGGAGAAAGTGTATCCTCTTGAAGAATACCAGTAATCGCCTAGAGCTCATAGACCGCCTATAGCTCTCCAAGTTACCATATTTACTCATATGACCACATTTTGAACTTGGATATTTTGACTTTTCCAGAAGCCATGTTTCAATAGATACTATTGAAAACCTAACGTTAAGATTTAATATCCAATACCTCAAAACATCCATATGATGGTATTCTACTCTCATTCAATAAATGGAGTCACGATGTCCATATCTATAAATAAAGTCCTCTATCGATTAACAAATGAATACCACCAAACTATCGAGGATAGATTATGCTATATAATCGTACTCATTGATAGCTCAAATGATAACACTTGCAACCATAAGTGCATCATTTATCTCAGGATTAAGATAGACTCTCTGATTGTCTTCAAATGAAAACTTTTATCCATTGACGGTTCTAGATAAAGTATTTCATTTTTATCCTATTCAATGCACCCAGTGCACTAGATTCTTTTTCCCAAAGACACCACACTTTAATGATTTTAGACTCATCATAACACATTTGATCCCACTCAAATGCTAGCAAAAGAATCTACAACTTTGACAAGATAAAGGCGCCCAACCTTCTATTTTAAGTTGTGAATATTATTCAAGACTAACTAAAGAATTGTGTCTACCTCATACATATCTAGATGTATGAACGGTTCTTCTTTTCTCATAGTCTTTTGACCTTATGATTATTTACTTTTGACAATTATAATAATTAAACTATAAATGCTATAAGATTTGTTAAACTAGAAATCACTTTATTCATATGAAAATATTGTTAATTACAATATTACACTCTTGCTATCGAGTATAATCCTAACAATCTCCCACTTGCTCTATAGCAAATGTGTCATATCTCTCATCCCCATGTTCTCTAGATGCCCATCAAAACTCTTTTGAGGAAGAGCCTTTGTAAAGGGATCCGCTAGATTTTCCGCTGACGCGATTTTGGTAATCGTCATGTCACCCCTATGCACAATTTCCCTTAAAAGGTGATACTTTCTTTCAATGTGTTTCCCTCTCTTATGACTTCTTAGTTCTCTCGAATTAGCCACTGCCCCACTATTGTCACAATAGATAGTGATCTGCTTATTCGCATCAGGAACCACTTCCAAGTCAATCAAGAATTGGCGGAGCCAGATAACCGTTTTAGCAGCCTCAAATGCGGCAACATACTCGGCTTCCATGGTGGAATCAGCAATACAAGATTGCTTGATACTCCTTCATATGGCTGCCCCTCCTCCAATAGTAAAAACACAGATCCTGATGTCGATCTCTTGAAGTCAGAATCTAACTGAAAATCAGAATCTGACTGAAAATCAGAATCTGTATACCCAACGGGAATTAAATCCCCTCCAGAGTATACAAACATATAATCTCTCGTTCTCCTAAGATACTTGAAAATATGCTTGACTGTCGTCCAGTGATCAAGACCAAGTTTTGATTGAAACCTGGTAACTATGCCTACAGAAAACAAATATCTGGTCTAGTGTAGAGCATTGCATACATGAGACTTCCAACTGCCGATGCATATGGAACCCTACTTATGCTCATTCTTAGAAACTTGTTCCTTAGAAAGTTTGATTCCATTCCTGAAAGGTAACATACCTTTCTGGGAATCTAGCATGGAGTACCTAGACAAGATTTTATCTATGTATGAAGCTTGGGATAATGCAATCGTTCTATTCTTTCTATCCCTTATGACTTGGATACTAAGAATATAACTTGCTTCTCCCAAGTCCTTCATATCAAATTGTTTTGCTAACCATTCTTTTATTGATGTCAATACACCTACATCGTTTTCGATGAGTAGTATATCATCAACGTAAAGAACTAGGAAAACCAACTTGTCGCCCTTAATCCTTTTGTATACACAAGGTTCATCAAGGTTTTAAATAAATCCAAAACCTTTTACAGCTTGATCGAATCTTATGTTCCAGGATCTGGATGCTTGCTTCAATCCATATATGGATCTTTGTAACTTGCATACCCTTTCCTCTTGGCCCTTTTCAATGAATCCTTCTGGTTGCATCATATAGATGCTTTCATCAAGACTTCCGTTAAGGAAAGTTGTCTTGACGTCCATTTGCCAAATTTCTAGGTCTAAAGATGCCGCAATGGATAATAGTATCCTAATGGATTTAAGCATGGCCACATGAGAGAAAGTTTCTTCATAATCGATACCTTCCTTCTGTGTAAAACCTTTAGCTACCAATCTAACTTTAAAGGTTTCCACCTTACCATCCATTCCTCTTTACCTCTGGTATACCCACTTGCACCCGATGGGTTTTATCCCTTTAGGCAAGTCTACAAAAGGCCAGACTTTATTTTTGAACATAGAATCAATTTCGGATTGCATTGCCTTTTTCCAATGGGGACAATCAACACCTTTCATTGCTTCCTTGTATGTATAAGGATCATCATCGTCCAGAAGATTCTCTACAGATTCTCCTAGACCGATGTATCTCTCGGGTTGTCTAACAACCCTCCCACTACGACGAGGTATGGTAGATTGTTGATCTTGTGTTGGTACGGAACTTACAATTGGGATTGGTTGCGAAACCTCTTGTGGAATTGTATCTCCTAAAAGCTCATTTAGGACAATTATACTTTTAGGCACAAAATTATTCATATAGTCCTCTTCTAGAAATTTGAAAATTTTCGAAACAAATACTCTAAGATCTGAAGGACTACAAAAATAATATCCTTTTGTTCCTTTTGGATACCCTACAAATATGCATATTTCTGAACCGGACTCCATCTTATATGTCTTTCCTTTTAACACGTGTGTAGGACATCTAAATATCCTTAAGTGTTGTAAACTAGGCTTTCGCCCAGTCCACAACTCATGCGATGTTTTAGGAACCGACTTAGATGGTACATCGTTTAGAATATATATGACAGTTTGTAAAGCATATCCACAAAAAGAACTAGGGAGCGTTGAATAACTCAACATAGACCTAACCATATCCAAAAGAGTTCTATTTCTCCTTTCTGCCACCCCATTTTGTTGAGGTGTGCCTGGTGTAGAAAATTGAGAAATTATTCCATTATCAATAAGATATTGTTGAAACTCACCAGATAGATATTCTCCACCACGATCGGACCTCAAGATTTTTATGCGTTTCTCAAGCTAATTTTCTACTTCAGCTTTAAATGCTTTGAACATATCAAAAGCATATGACTTATGACTCATGAGATACACATAGTCAAATCTTGAGTGATCATCCATGAAAGTGATGAAGTACTCATATCCACCTCTAGCTTGAATGCTCATAGGTCCACACACATCAGTGTGTATCAATCGTAAACATTCGATGGCTCTTGCGCCTTAGGTCGTAAACGACCTTTTGGTCATTTTACCTTCCAAACAAGATTCACAAGTTGGTAGATCATCAACCTTTAAGTCACTTAGAGGTCCGTCACATACCAATCTTTTAATCCTATTAAGGTTGATATGACCTAAGCGCAAATGCCATAGGTAGGTTTCATCTTTTGATAATTTTACTCTTTTATGATTAGGTTCCGTTGATTCCGTGTCTAACAAGTGAGAGATATTTCCAAGCAAATAGAATAATCCGTTTTCCAATATACCTTTGCAAATAATTTTGTCATTCTTACTAATGATAAAAGTTTTATTAAAAGTAACCGAATAACCAAATTTATTTAAACAAGAAACTGAAATTAAATTCCTCTTGAATTGAGGTACATAGTAAACGTCTATTAAATCTAAATGCCTATAAGAATCTAAACTAATTCTAATATCTCCCACTGAACTAGCAGACACTAAAGCTTCATTGCCTAAACGCAAGTTGAATTCGTTCTAAATAGCCTTCTCCTTTCCTTGAACCCCTGTAAGGAAAAACAAACATGATTAGTAGCTCCGGAGTCTATGATCCAAGAATCCATAGAATCCACCAAAAAACATGTTTCAAGATAATTAATATTACCTTCTTCCTTTCCTTGAGACTTTGGGCAATTTCTTTTCCAATGTCCCTTTTTCTCCACAAAGGAAACACTTTCCTTTGATCTTGGTTACTTTCTTTGTCTCATTCTTTGTAGGTCCTAGTTGCTTTTTCTTCTGTTGTTTCTTGACCGTCTTACGGGTCTTAACAGTAGCAAATTTACCTACGGTATGAATCTCTTGACCCTTATCTTTCACAAGGATCTTTTCCGGGCTTTGAACATCTTGTATCAGGCCTTGCAAGGTGTATTCCTTATTATTCAAGGTGTAGTCCAACTTGAATTGATCAAAGGAATCCGACAGTGAGTTGACAATCATGTCAATTTTGGTCTCACCATCTATCCCAGCACCATTCAGTTCAGCAATGTTGAGATGTGCTATGACTTTCATCATGTGATCTTTCACAGCTTGTCCGGGTTTCATCCTAAGATTCATAAAAGCAGTCACTGTCTCTCTCTTAGTCGTCCTAGACCTCATAGCAAACATCTCCTCTAGAGACATCATTATATCGGCAACAGTCTCCATTCCTCCATGTTGCTGTTGCAACACGTCGAAGATGGTGGCCATAATGTAACATTTACCCAACTCATCAGAAGACTCCCACTGCTGATACTCATCTCTTTGCTCCTGAGTAGATTCATTAGTAGGAGTAGGTGGTTTAGGAGTGCACAGAACGAACTTATGCTTTTCGGATTGCAATAGAAGCCCAATTTTCCTTTTCCATGTGACATAATTATCACCAGTTAAAGTATTGTCTTTAAGGATGTTGATTAGGGAAGGGATCATGATTTCTGAACAATAACAAAAATTATATATGAGTAAATAATCATGATTAAGCACTTTTGAATATTTATCTTGAATTAAATAAAATAATTCAATCACAAAAATTCAACGGTGATCCAACACCCATAAATGTCACGCCTCCTTTGGGAGTTCGTAATATTTACTAGTTAGACTAGGTCCCACCTAATTGTTAACATAACAACCAACGTTTTCAATTTTAGCCTTGTGATTTTATTAACAAGAACTCTTAAAAGGATATTAATAAATTCACATTGAGTGTGTTACCAAGTTATCTACCTTCAATAGAATCCCTCACGAATATCCCTCATTTGGGAGTAGATATCGTTTGGGCTAATTGTCTAGTCTATCCTTGTAAGGAAGTATCTTGCTGAATTCCATTCATGAATACCTCTTGGGAGGTTATTCACGAAACATAAAGCTCAACTAAACTTGGAGGTCGTAGGTGTTCCAAAACACCTTCTCCCACTCAATTGTTTAAAGCGTGTGATCGAATTCCAAAGAATGATTTACCAAGTTATCTATATGCCAATTTAGATACTTAAACCATTCAATGCATGTTCATACCAAAAGAGATATATGAGTGGCACTCCTATTCTATATGACATGTTATCAAACAATGACAAACATTGCAATATTTACAAAAATATAAATAGCTACAATTTTGGTCCATCCTAGAAGAACAAGTAAATTACATATATCTTGGAATACAAGAACTTCTTTCTTGGCGAACAAGTCTTCACGCGACCTTCGTCGTTCGGACTCCCTCGGCTACCTCCCATGGGAGTGCGCATGCCACAAACCCATAAAGGGCTGCCATGGGCAGCCCATGGCTACCAAAGGGGCTGCCGTGCACAGCCCATGCCACAACAAACGTGGTTGCACGCTCTTCGCACGCACGTTCGTTGTTACGGCTCGTACGGTCCCAAACTTGTTCCGGTTACTCCTAATTCTTCAAAATTTTGAATCTTCGAAACTTGAATATATTACAGAAGAATTTACATAACAAAATACTACAGTTTTTTTTATTACAACAACAAAATAAAAAAAAAACTTAACAACTACCAAGAAGGAAATTATGGCGATAATAGACCACCCTTCTTGTTACAATCCCAAAACAAAATTACATTGAAATTCTAGGACCAAAATTGAGCAACAACAAACCACATATAAAACATATATATATATATCCATACATTTCAATGTAAATATATATGTGAATACCTAGAGTGTCATCTATTTCTAAAACATGCATATATACAATAAAAAGAAAAAGATTCACGTACATACATCAATTAATCAAGGGTACAACCTGGCTCTAATACCAATTGTAGGGAAAAATAGATTCAATACGCAACGGAAGCGTGATAAAAATGAAATTAGGGTTTGCGTATAAATAAATAAAAAATCCCTTTATGCAACGAGAACCTTAACCCTAGATTAATTGATGTATATAAAAGTATCGTACATTTTTCGCGTGACGATTGAACAAGCGCTGAATTGATTCCGCAAGATCTTTCAATCCAATCACGAACGTGAATCACCTAGGAGTGTTGGCTCCCTTTCTTTAAATTGTATTCCTGAGGTTTGAGACAAAGCAAAAATCTTTTCTTTGTTAGTTATAAATATCCTCCAAGAGAAAAATCCAAGAACGTCCGGTCACTTGTCAATTATCAATCAATTTGATTGAAACTCGCGTGAACCTTGATTCGATGTCGTACACAAAACCCTTTTGATGTAAAGGATATTAGTATACTATCGAATACAAAAACGTTCCCCTTTTTTTCTCTACTTGGCTGAATTCACACACTATTGCTTAGAGATGATTGAATTTTGTCTAGAGTAAAATCAGATTTTTCTCCCTCAAAATTCCTATGGTGGCCGTATTCTTCACTAAGAAATATAGAACTTGGCCGAATTCACCTTCAAAAATCTCTTAGTCTTGATAGAAATTCTCTTACACATATATATAGGATCATAAATCATTTCCTAAGAAGGATTCACTTGGTTGGCAAGAATCCTTTCCTTAGATGGATTTATTTGGTAGTTATAATCCTTATCTAAAAGAAACCTATCATATCCCATATTGCATACGTGATAACCGAATTTCATGTCTTTGTTATAGATTAGGAGATTTCAATCTTTCCTAAGAAGGATTACTTGATGGACAAGAATCCTATCCTTAGGTAGATTAACTTGGTGGTTATGAATCATTTTCAAATAAGAATTCTACCACTAAGTAGTTTTACTTGGTGACCAAGAATCATTTTTCAAAAAGAATCATTTTCCAAAAAGAATTCTTTCCTACACCAAGACTCCTAATCCAACTCAATAATGTGTTTGTAACCATATTAAAGACTTCCTAATTTGATTAGATAAATAATTTCTTTTATTTATCTATTTATCAAATATAGTCTTTAACAATAACTATACTACCAACAATAGTATAGTTTTAGGAGACCATCTCCTATTAGATAAAAGATTTTGACTTTTAATTAAATAATTAATTAATCAACAAATTAATTAATTTCCATTTAATAAAATAATAAAATAAAAATAATATATATAAGCTATTCACCATAGCCTTTGCCGCCCATACCTAAAATAAAAGGTCATATATTATTTTTCTTAATTTATTAAATCCATTGGATCTTAATAAAAAGTCCACATGTGAACTAGACCTATTCTTATAAAAAGAAACAAGTTCACATGCCTTAATACAATTCTAGACGGACCCCTAAATTGGTCCAGTTGAATATATCAAGTGATCCATGCAAGTTCGTGTGGATTGAGGATCTTGACGAGCTATCTAAATTTAAGCTCCAATAGACATAACCCAATCACAATCAACAAATGATTCACTTAGGTCCGTTCTTTTTAATTTTAGTTCATTCCACTGAAGAACTAAAATTGAACTCTTAAATAAAGTTAGAATAAGTTGATGTTACCCATTCTTACCCTAGACAACCTTATTGGAGAAAGTGTATCCTCGTGAAGAATACCAGTAATCACCAAGAGCTCATAGACCGCCTATAGCTCTCCAAGTTACCATATTTACTCATATGACCACATTTTGAACTTGGATGTTTTGACTTGTCCAGAAGCCATGTTTCAATAAACACTATTTAAAACTTAACGTTAAGATTTAATATCCAATACCTCAAAACATCCATATGATGGTATTCTACTCTTATTCAATAAATGGAGCCACGATGTCCATATCTATAAATGAAGTCCTTTATCGATTAACAAATGAATACCACCAAATTATCGAAGATAGACTATGCTATATAATCGTACTCATTGATAGCTCAAATGATAACACTTGCAACCATTAGTGCATCATTTATCTCAGGATTAAGATAGACTCTCCGATTGTCTTCAAATGAAAACTTTTATCCATTGACGGTTCTAGATAAAGTATTTCATTTTGATCCTATTCAATGCACCCAGTGCAATAGATTCTTTTGCCCGAAGACACCACACTTTAATGATTTTAGACTCATCATAACACATTTGATCCCACTCAAATGCTAGCAAAAGAATCTACAACTTTGACAAGATAAAGACGCCCAACCTTCTATCTTAAGTTGTGAATATTATTCAAGACTAACTAAAGAATTGTGTCTACCTCATACATATCTAGATGTATGAACAATTCTTCTTTTCTCATAGTCTTTTGACCTTATGATTATTTAATTTTGACAATTATAATAATTAAACTATAAATGCTATAAGATTTGTTAAACTAGAAATCACTTTATTCATATGAAAAGATTGTTAATTACAATATTATACTCTTGCTATCGAGCATAATCCTAACAGGTAAACATCCACGGTTTTCGGCAACGGCGAGAAGAATTCATTATGTCGAGAATAATTACACACAATCTCTCTTGCACTCTCATAAGCTTAATTGGTCTTCATCTCTCTATGGGTGTTATTAGGCCTAGTTGTACATGCATAAAACCCTAAATCTTGGTGTACAAGTAAGGTAAGTTCCCATAATGTAACCAAATTCTATTTTGTTGGAATCATATTGTTTTCTTTCTTGTTTTGCGCTTCTTGTATTTTAATTGCGTTAGATCTCTTCCCGATTTTCACTTTGATATCTATTAAGAACCTTGTTTCCTTACCTGGATGTACTTCGAGATGTCTTGCTAAAGTCAAATTCTTTCACTACGTATTAGAATCATAACTCTATGAAATTTGAGTGCTACCCACGTGTCATGCATCCGATCACCTGTCATACCCGACCAAATTTACTTTCTCCGATCAACAGTTTTACCTGATCACAACCTTTCCCCCGACCGGCTTGACAATCCCAATCAGGTATTCTTATCCGATTATTTGCGTTATCTTGGTCGGGGGTTTGATGATTTTTCTTTGGTCAACTTGGGTTGGTTCGATCTGGTTAACTTTTGGTGACGTGACACCCTCGACACTTATATTTTGCTAATGTGTAATATTATCCAAATTATGCCAATAACAATACCCCTTAAACACACAAGACTAGGTATCTCGTTCCAAATGGAACCTACTCAACGATGTGTGTTTCATTTGTTCTTTTTTCTTGTCCTATAGCTCATTAAACATTAAATGTTTAACAACTAAGTGTTAATCTCAATCACATCCGTTTCGGTTGATGCAATCATTTGACCATTTTTTGAATTTCGAACGACGTGTGATTTTGGGTTTAAGTACACCTACTCCCACTCTCGTATATTACGCATGGTGATGTTTGCGTGCTCTAATGATGTCACCCACTCCTATATATAATTTTAAATAAAATTCTCCCCTCTCACGAATTCACAACTTCTTCCATAAAAAACCCTAATATTTTCTTCTCAAAATCTCGAGCTTTTCCTTTATTAAATTTCTTTTCGTCAATGGTTCGTGTTCTGCCACTCTCACCAATCTCTTAGGTATGGACCTTACTCTTCGTTATCGATATTTTGAACTTCTTATGCATGCCATTATGATATGCTATAAAGAAAATATAACTAGGCTTGAATCTATACTTTGGGGTCACTTTCACGCGTACACTCTTTCATTTTAACCTATTACTTTAAGTGTTGATTACTCTGTTGCTCGTCTTAAGTTTGTTCCTTCATCTGCTAATTTTGTTAGAGTTTGCTCAGATATGTTAAGGACAACCAGTTCGAGATAAGCCACCAAAGCTTTGCCTAGGGAAACTACCCTTCTTGCGAGCGATTTGAAATTAATCTCGCTAAGACTAAAAAAGAAGAAAGTCTTGAGAGAATGACAATCACACATGCTAAAGTTCACTGTAGATCACCCGTGTACCTTTGATTACGAGATAAATGTGGTGACTGATGATAAACTGAAGAAATTCAAGGGTCGATTTGACCTCTCACGTTCGATGCAACTGATTCGCAGCGGTGAGCGTGCTGTATGGAACCCTTCTCCTGGTGCAGTTGCTATAAATGGGGCCATGTTGTCCCCTGAGTCACCATCCCCATTCAACCATTCATTGCTCGATTTCTAGCAGACACGAGCATCGCTCATGCTCAACTGACCCTTAACTCGTATCAGGTGTTGAGCAGCTTGTGGCACATGTGGAAGAAGATCAGGGTCAAGTACCCCCTGACCCCCAAAGAGATACGTAACTTTTATACCCTTAGCTGATTAGATGTTGTAGGCACCTTTTATTTGCAGTCGACCTCCTCAAGTAGCTGGATTCCTCATGGTTTCTACGATAAACATGCCCCTCCTACTCACAAGAACTACAAGGGCTTTGTCTAGGGTTGTCCTTCCTCGAACAAATACAAGAAGAATAGTTGGTTCTTCGTCAGTGGTGATTGGGATGAGGTCGTGGTGGTTGATTCTAACCAACGACTAATCATGTGCAGTGTCCTGAGAAAATTTGGTCGCCCTGAAATAAAGAGTAAGATTGCGCATGTGATGACTCGGGACTTGGCTAACACAGTTGTCAAGGAGGCTCAGAATTCCTGAGAGGTCAGGGATCACCGTAATCTGTATACGAAAAAAGAGCTGATCGAATTGAAGCTTTTTTCGGCTATCTCTGCTCGACGTAAACATTGTAAGTCCTGATCCCGGTATCGCTTATCTTTTGTAGTATGTATTTATTCTTATTGTTTTTTGCTGGGATTTCTTTTCAGTGTATGAGATGGATGTTGTTACTAGTGAGCAGGCTGAGAAAGCTAAGAATCGTAATCGGGTTAGCAAGAAAACGACTATTGATCAGGTGAATCAGGGAATTTCTCCCCCCCAGAGTATGACTTGGTGAAACATATATATGAGGCTGATCACGACGCTTTAACGGCTCCTGCTGGGCAAGCTAAAAGTAGAGTTCATAAAGCTCATCCTCATAGAAATAATAGAATCAGGTCGCCTAGAGATATGTCTGCCCGGGAACGGTCTACCCGAGAGGGATCTGACCAAGATAAATCTAGTAGGGAAAGGTCTAACGAAGATAAGCCCAGCAGAGGGAGGTCCAGTAGAGAGGAATCTGGTGTAAAGGTTCCTGGTGGCAAAGTGGCCAAAACTGTAGAGGGATCCTCTGCTCAAGAGGCCATTTGCAAAACAATGGAGGCTTAATCTATTAATGATCCGGTGATCTTCCAGTCAGAGGTTGACCCTATCATCCTAGATGAGGAAGATGTGGATGATCAGGAGACCTTGACTGATTTCATTTTATCGGGAGCAACGATCGAAGAAAAGGGGTGATCGAGTGTCTACGTTATCTGCTTCCTTTCTACCTGTCACGACCAATACAGTTGAGCCGGCTCTGGCAAGGGCTGGTGATATGATCGGATTGTAACCAGTAACGTATTCCTCTTATTCTGAGCCTTTTCAGGTTTAAGCTGACTGTCTTTCCTACCGAGTTACTTCTGATCTGCCTACACAACGCTCTGGAAAGGCTCCCGTACAGTTCTCTGTTAAACGCCAGATAGTCTTCCTAAACTCTGACTCTGACTCTGACTCTGACTCTGACTCTGATGAGTCCAATTCGGAGGAGCGGTTCATTGATGAAGAAATGTTTGATGTCACTCAAGAGTAAGCCATTCTTCCAGTGTTTAAGTCAATGTCTCTTATAGGTGCGGCAATCAAGTTTGCTAGGGATGTTGGGACGAGCCAAGCTAGAGATGCTCCCACTAGCACATATCCTGCATCCCTTTCTCAGGATGGTGTTACTGAAGGTCAAGTCCTTGGAAGCCGGGAGCGTGTCGTCCAGGCTGGAGAGGGCATCGAAATTTCAAAGGTACAGAGTGTTACAGACCTAACCCCTCCAGCAGTACCCCTGACCACCTCTACTTGTGGTCATGATAGGTCTACTCCCTTAGCTTCCATAACTACTCATATTCCTATGTCTTCCCGGATCCTCTGTTCAAGTAGCTCTCATTCCGACCCCCTTTCCATGCTTCGAACCATGTCAGCAGAAGAGGGGTGATCGTGTCAAACTAGACTTGTTGACTCTCATAATAGCACTAGGTCGCAACGATAGTATAGTGACAGTGTAAAGATCGTTCCCACAGGAAAAAAGGTTCTGATTACAGGAACTCAAAGGCTTGTCAACTATTTGAACAATCTAAAAACATGAATTGTCATGAATTGCAATAAAGTAAACTAACTCAAACACTAGCTAAATTATCTAACTTAACACTTGTAGAAATGTATGGAAAACATGTTAGAACTCGAATCCGATTTAACCCTCCTAATAACACACTTCGACTTCTTTGACTCCTAATTCGTGCGTGTACATGCTATAGATTTGTATTCCTTAAACAAATCTCTAACCTCTCTCGATGTATTAGAGATAGTATCTATACATACCCGGAATCTTTCTCAAGCAATCGGGACAATATGTATAGACCCATGCTAGCCTAGTGGTTCTAGCACTTTCTAGTCAAGCATAGTGAATATTTATCTAAGCATTGTCAAATACATCTCCTATCGGTACTTAGCATCCAACCATAGATCGATTACAAAATGATCAATTAAGTAAAAGCCTTAAGCATTCAAAACATCCATATAGCTCCACACGCACAAAACTAGAGGAATCAAAGAGTCTATCACATATGTATCAAGGGTTAAGCATCATCTTGTTCTAACATATGAATAATTAGCTCATTCTATACAAAAATAACCATAGATGAGCTAACATCAATACACACCATGAATTAACATAAAGAAACAAGAGAAGAGAAGAGTTAAAGAGATAAAACTAGATTGTAGCTTCAATCTCTAGTAGCTTGAGCTTCCCTAGCTTCCTTGGATCAACCAAACCTTGCCCTAACTTATCAAACCATGAAGAACTCGGTCCAGAAATGAAGAGAGAACCCCAAAATCGTCCAAGTGCATAGCTGGTATGGTGTGTTTGTTAAATCTCAGATCTCCTTTCTCTCACCTCTCTTTCTTCCCTTTATAGGCAACAACAAGCCCCCCCCCCCCCCCCCCCCCCCCCACTTGTGTAGGAGGGTCCCATAGACACCTTCTTATCCTCTAGGAACATCCCCCCTCACTGTTTAATCAGAGATAAGAGAGGGGGTCCCATAATAAACCCACTCCTCTGTTCGCGAAACAGAGGTTTCACACTCTGCCATGATGTGCAGTACGAAGTGCGGTTCACTTCGACGCCACGTACCGCACATCAGTTTTATTATGGTTGCTGGAAGTTTGCGCGGTACGTGATGCAGTTCGTGATTCCTTCTGGCGCGGTTCGCGTACCGCGCTTGAAGCCTTATATAATTTCCTCTTCCATCTCACGCGGTTTGTGATACGGTTCGCTTCGATGCCGTGTACCACACATATTCTTCTGCTCTCCTGCGCGGTACAAAGTGCGGTATGCATTTTCTTCTTATGCGGTATGCGTACCGCACTTGTCATTCTATGCTGAGCTTAAAACCTTCTTTTCACTCCGAAAGCTCTCGGTTTCGCACAAGGATAACTCCTGGCTATAGAGGACCTGTTTAAGCACTTAGAACATCAAACGATGAAGTTTGCAAAGAAAACAAGTGCAAAACTATACAAAATGATGGGTACGTAAAGCATGAAAAACGAGCTTATCAAATACCCCCAAACAAGAATTTTTGCTCATCCTCGAGCAAAACCTGGGACAAAAAATTATAAGAGAACTAAACTCTATCTAGATTTACTTTAATTCTTGTTGAATCAACTGAAGAATGAGATGTGGATTTGGGTAAATCAAAAATCAGAAAACTAGCATGCTAAGACCACTGAGGAGTGCAGACCAAGGTGCTTCAACACGAAGGATTGCAATTCTAGGCTACATTGTGACTCTAGATCCATAACTATCGAACACAAAAGTCATATGACTGTATTTCACCTTGACTCTAAACCTTATTGGATTCAACTCTCGTTTTTCCACACAAATCCTAGGCTCACTCAACAAGCACATGTGCAACATTGGAGTTATGCATGAAAAGATTAAGAAATGCACATATGAAAATCTTTGAACGTTTGTATTTTAGGAGAAGCGAAAAAGTAAACAAGAATCAGACAATATCATGTTACCATGGTAACTTTTCCAAATACAAGTCCTTCCTAAGGATCAGCTAGGCTAGGTTGGTATGGTATAGATACAAGTGAGGCTAGTGATCAAGCTTGGCTATTCAAAGTACAAAAATGAGTAACCTTATTTGCTAGCCCAATTTACTAGGCGTTGATTATACACCAGAGAATTAAGTGGCTCTAAAGGTGTTGACTGTCACAACTTTTTCATTCTTTGGCATCAATTTTTTTTTTTTTTTGAAATCAAAGATCTATATTAAAAAGGTTCATTTGGCTGCATTCCGAACTGCACAAATTGTCGAGCTTCTTTATTTAAGCCTTCATTAGAACAACCAAGTCATGATCTTAGCCGGTTGGGTTTGTGTTTAGGAATTGTGATGTAGTGTGTAACATGGCTAAATAAATTCGCATGGAAATTTTTAGCACACACGGTTATGGGATGTGTTTAGGCCATTGTCTCAAGTTTCACACATAAGCCTACTCTATCTCAAAAGGTACAAAACAAGCGGAAATGAAACCATGGCAACAAACTCATAAATAATTACAAATATACCTGATTCGTAATGATGCCTCCTAAATGCCTAACGGAAAAGTGTATAGAGAGGTAAATAACATTATCGCTCAAGTGACGCATTTCTGGACTCTATAGACTTATAGGGTAGTCTCCACTAATGGCCTAAACATTTCAAGCGCGCTACCCTCTTCACTGAGACACTATAGAGCCTAACAAGATGTGTGCAAGCCATGTGGTGCGGCTTTTGTAAGCACAACCTTAGTGGTACAAAGCATGCAACAACTGCCTGAAAAATGCACAACCCAAAAGCATCTCATTCGAGCAGAATTAGTGCTCTGAAATTCTACTTAGCAAGAAAAACAAAATTTTTTGTACAATGTATCATGTTCTCTAAATTTCTATTCCAACACCCCCAAACCAAATCTAACATTATTCTGAATGAAAATTCGAAGCAAAAACTAAAAAAATCCAAAAAAAATCTGAAATATGCTAAACAAAAACCAAAATGAGCTATCTACACATTTCGTATAATATGCTAAGTTTACTAGTTATAATCAACAAAACAATAATAAAATGGAAAAAACAATCATAAACACAAAAGTTTGATAGAGATATCCTGGCAGCAGACTGCTAGTGCTATAAGTGTCCCTTTCCTCTGTCCTGCCATGCAGCTGCCTCCTCTGCTCGAATCCTCTCAGCATCTGCTGCATCCCTCTGAGCAGTCTGGTCTTCAGAAATTGAGATGCCGACTGAAGACGGGCGAGGTCTCCTCCACCTCTGATAAGTTTGGAAGCCCGCTTGCCTCCGGATGTCAGCAAGATCATCTCTCTGATCTCTCATCTCTTCCTCAAAGATATCCAACCTTGAATAGATCAGATATGTCCTCTCCCTCACTACCTGCAGACTATCCTCGAGGCCAGTCATACCAAACTGGATGCCCTCTACAGCGCTCAAAATCTTGGCTAGCATGGACTGCGATGCAGGGTTCTCGTAGTCCTGGTCCTCTTCCTCTGATTCCCCAAATTCGAAATCAGGCTCCTCTTCACCCGGAGTGCTAGATGGACCCTCAACAATCCTCTGCCTTTTCTTTCCCTTGGTTTTGATTGTAACGTCCTGCAACAATCTCTTATTAAGGTCCCTCATGGGGTTGATCTTTACTTCATCTGTGGCAATTTCTGGGACTCTTTCCTTCTTCAGAAAAACAGTGATAAGGCTAGGAAAGATGATTGACCTTGGCTTTGCTTGCGGATGCACATTAATCGAGCTGCCTCTAAAATTGCATTCATTATAATTTGGCCTATATCAATCCTTGTCTGATCTTGGTTGCAGCTGAGTAAATCTGCTTTTGGCTCTGAAACTGTAGTCCTGTTAGTGGTTGGTAGGAGGGAGAAAGTGTTGAAAAGGTTCCAAAACGCCAACTCCTGAGGAAGCTCTGACTGCTTAAGCATGTGACCATGCTTTCACACACCATCATCTGTCCCTCTGAACGCCATAGCCAAAATTGACTTCGTGTTATGCCTGCTTGTATACCCTTTGATGAGTTGTGGGTAGTCTGAAGTGCCAAAGTGAGCATTGATCTTGGTGGGATTGATCATGACCGGTATGTCTCTTACCAAAACCGGTCTACCTTCCTTCACTACCTCTGGAATCATACTGGCGTAGAACTCTTTTACCAATGAAACATTAGCGCCCGTCGGGACACTGACAAAATTCTGTCATCCTCGTTATGTCATGGTCGTGGGGACTGGTGTATCCTTGAGTTCCACAAGATGCATACCTCTCTCAAAGATAATGTTCGCGCTGCTGAGCTTTTCCATTCGTCTCCTATAATCACGGTTCCGCACACACTGCTGCGGCACTCTGGATGATGATCCGACAATTCTCTTTTTGGCAGGAGTGGACTTTGTATTCTTCTTGGGAGGCATCTTTAGTTGTGAGATTATGTTCCTGCAAAAACAAACCAAGAAAAAAAAAACACAAAAAACACAAAAACAAACCACAACCACTCTTAGCTCTAGCGCTTCAACAAACAAAATCAACATGACAACCCAAAGCATCTATCTCCTTTTAAGCTTTCACAAAATTGATGCCAAGCATAGCCACTAATATAGCCCAATTTATCGATTATTCTTCCATCATAGGCGAAAAACTACTCACACAGATATAAAAAACAACTAAATCACACCCACATTCACCCTAAAATTGGAATCTCTTCAAAAACCCACAAATCCACACACAAAAATTGCTCAAACAATCTATCAATACTATATTATGGAATTTTGTGTGTGATTGTGGTCTACATAACAAATTGAAACTCAAGAAAAGCAACTACAAGAAAACCCCCCCAAAATTTCGAAACCCTAACCTACCCAATCATACATAAAAATATGCCCTAGCTTATTTTGATTGAAATATGCTTAATCTAGGGCAAGATTCCATGAATAAAAGATAAAGAGAGAGAGAAGAGGAAGTTACAGCTACATACCGGTTGAATTCATGGTAGACCTTAGCTTGAGAGAGTTTTGAAAGGAGGGGAGAGAGGGAAGAATGAGAGATGTCGAGATTTTGGTTCTTTAATTCTTGAAAATTCTCAAGAGATACGGTACGAAGTGTGGTTCACTTCGACACTTAATACCGCACTTACCTGCTTATGTGTGGCTCAGCGCTCGTTTCAAAGGCCCAGGTGCGGTACGCGATGCGGTTCGCATCGACACATCGTACCGCACCTGGGCATTTAAATTATTTTGCCTTCATACGGGGTACGAAGTGCGGTACGCACTTTCTTCTGGTGTGGTACGCGTACCGCACTTCTTACCAACCATAGCTTGATGAATGCTTTCCTCTTGCTCTAGGCTTTTCTAGAATTTTTGCCCTCCCGTTTACACTCCTAAACTCTTTCAAACACTCACAAAATCACATCAAATGTGAAGGGAAAATGGGTGATTCATCATGCAATAAAACCAAAAACAAATATACCATTCGAAAGGAAATTTAAATTAATACTGAAAACTAAACTTACTATTTACAGATATGGTACCTTTCCTTCGTTCTCAGGTGGGGTCTCAGAGGTGGATTACCTCCATGATTTGATCAGTCTCTTGCTCCCGGTAGATTTTCAGCATTTGTCCATTTACATTGAAGCTTTCCCTTGTGTCATTTTCGATTTCCACCGTTCCATATGGGAAAACACGCTTCACGGTATATGGGCCTGCCCATTTTCTCTTCAACTTTAAAGGGAAGAAATGAAGTCTTGAGTTGTACAGTAAGACTTGATTACCCATCTGAATGTCCTTCTTCACCAATCGATTATCATGTCATTTCTTACTTTTCTCTTTGTAAATCCGGGCATTCTCATAAGCATCTAGATGCATTTCGTCTAGCTCATTCAACTGGAGGAGTCTCTTTACACCAGCAGATCTCATATCGAAGTTTAATGCCTTTACCGCCCAAAAGGCTTTGTGCTCCAACTCAACTAGAAGGTGACATGCATTTCCGAACACTAACCTGAAAGGAGACATGCCAATTGGAGTCTTGAAAGCTGTTCAATACGCCCATAATGCATCATCGAGTTGTTTTGCTCAATCTTTTCTCTGAACCCCCACGGTCTTCTCTATAATACTTTTGAGCTCGCGATTCGATATTTCAGCTTGCCCGTTTGCTTGCGGATGGTAAGGAGTGGTCACTCTATGACTTACACCATATTTTCTGAGCAATGCTTCAAATTTTTTATTGTAGAAATGTGACCCTCTATCACTCACTATTGCCCTTGGCGTGCCCAACCGTGAGAAAATGTGATTCTTCATAAACTCAGTGACTGTTTTCGCATCACTTGTTGGAGTGGCCACGACTTTAACCCATTTGGACACATAGTCCACTGCTACCAGTATATATTGATTTCCGTGTGAATTTGGGAAAGAGCCCATGAAGTTTAGACCTCACACATCAAATAATTCCACCTCTAACAAGAAATTCAATGGCATTTCATCCCTTTTACTGATGTTTCTGGTTCTTTGGCACCGGTCGCACACTTCTACGAAGCTTCTAGCATCATGAAAAAAGGGTAGGTCACCAAAAACCCGACTAAAGAATCTTTCGTGTTGTTCAGATTCTACCAAAATTTCCCCCACACTCTCTGGAGTGACAATGGCCTAAAACACTATTCATCTCTTCTTCCAGGTAAGCACCTTCTTATCATTCCATCCGCGCAAGTCCGGAACAACAAAGGCTCATCCCACAAATACCACTTAACTTCATGCAAAAACCTCTTCCTCTGGTTATAGTTCATGTCAATGGGCATAATATCACTGGCTAGATAGTTCACATAGTCGGCAAACCATGAAACATAAGATCTTTCAGAGCGAAGAGTTGCTCATCTGGAAACTTCTCATTGATTGGAATCACTACCTCTTCTTTTTCATCTCTTTCTAACCTGGATAGGTGATCTGCTACAAGGTTCTCTATTCCTTTCTTGTCATTGATTTCCAAGTCGAACTCTTGTAGAAGCAAAACCCATCTTATCAAACGAGGCTTCGCGTCTCTCTTGTTCAACAAATACTTGATTGCTGCATGATCTGTGTACACAATGACCTTTGAACCTACCAAGTACGATCTAAGCTTGTCAAATGCAAACACTATAGCCAAAAGCTCATTTTCTGTTGTTGCATAATTAACTTGGGCATCATTCAAGGTTTGGCTTACATAGTAGATCACATGAAGCCTCTTCTCTTTCCGTTGCCCCAAAAATGCTCCCACAGTAAAATCATTGGCATCACACATCAATTCAAACGGCAAACTCCAATCTAGGGCAGAAATGATTGGAGTCGATGTAAGCTCTTTCTTCAAAAGGTCAAAATCTGTATGACACCCTGCATCAAATACGAAAGGTGAATCTTTCATCAACAAAGTACACAAGGGCTTCAAAATTTTTGAGAAGTCTTTGATGAAGCGCATGTAAAACCCGGCGTGCCCCAAGAAACTCCTAATGCCTTTAACTGACACATGAGGTGGTAACTTCTCTATCACTTCAATCTTCGCTCTATCCACTTCTATTCATTGGCTTGAAATTTGATGATCGAGCACTGTCCCTTCTTTCACCATAAATAGACACTTCTCCCAATTGAGAACAAGATTCGTTTCCTCACATCTCTCCAACATAAATGTCAAGTTCTTTAAACAGTTGTCAAAAGATGTCCCGAAAACTGAGAAGTCATCCATAAAGACTTCTATAAACTTCTCCACCACGTCGGAGAATATTACCGTTATACACCTCTGAAACGTAGCTGGAGCATTACATAACCCAAACGGCATTCTTCTGTAGGCAAATGTCCCATAAGGACATGTGAAGGTGGTCTTTTCCTAGTCTTCGGGGTCTATAGGGATTTGGTTATATCTTGAATAACCATCAAGGAAACAATAGTATTCGTGTCCTGCCAATCTTTCAAGCATCTTATCAATAAAAGGCAGCGGGAAATGATCTTTCCATGTAGCACTATTCAGCTTTCGGTAGTCTATACATACTCTCCATCCTGAAATCTTTCGGGTGGAAATCAATTCATTGTTGACATTTTGTACTACGGTGATCCCACCATTCTTTGGCACTACCTGAACAGGGCTCACCCACGAACTAACCGAAATTGGATATATAATTCCGGCATGTAGAAGTTTTAAGATCTCTGTCTTTACCACCTCCTTCATGTTTGGGTTCAATCTCTTTTGGTGCTCCACTGATGGCTTGAACTGCTCTTCCATCAAGATCTTGTGCATACACAAGGATAGGGTAATTCCCTTAATATCTGAAATAGACGACCATATAGCTTTCTTATGCTCTCTAAAAACTCTCAACAACTTTCCTTCTTCCACCTTATTCAACAAAGATGACAAAATCACCGGTAAACTTATTGGTTCTTCTAGGAAGGCATACCTTAAGTGAGAAGGTAATTTTTTTAGCTCAAGTATTGGAGGCCTTTCTATAGAAGGAGGAATTCTTGGCTTGCTTTGGCCAAGGTCTTCGAATCTCCATCTATTCTTGGTTCGCCATACCGGTATTACATCCAAACTCGTCGCACACTCCAGCTACTTCCTCATCTTTATCTTCAGTTGTTGCGCTTTTACTGATTCAAGCTAGTAAAGGTGCATCCATTTCCTTCATTCTTAGAAGTTCATCCATACTTGTATTCCACATCTACTGGATCGGCCTTCGAAAAACATATGTGCAATTTCTTGAACATTTCTAAGAACTTTGTAAAGCTCTAAGCATTCTTATGCTTTCTCAGCCTTTGCGGATATGGAATAGGTGGAACATATGTTTTGACTTGTGTAGGTGTTGGTGGTTCACTTTCTTGATCCTTTTCCAAGATCACTTCCTCATTTCTCAACTCTTTATTCTCATCAACCTCAACTCCCTCTCTATCCTTCATCACAACCTCCTCTCTTACCCCAAAGTCCTTCGGTAACTCTACATTCTTTCCACTCCTTAGAGTGATTGCTTGACATTGATCTTTCGAATTCGTGATCGTATCTCTGGGAAAGGTCCCTTGCTATCTCATTTGGGCTCCCCTGGCTAACTGGCCGACTTGCATCTTTAAATTTTTAATGGAGGCTTGGTTGTGCTGCGATATCTGGTCCATCTTAGCATCTAGCTTTTTAAGCGTGGTATCTTGGGTGTCCATGTGACTGTCTATCTTCACCAAGTACTAGGAAAGAAGATCTTCAATTGCTGGCTTCTTTTCCGCCTCAAAAGCTCGATTCTGGTTCTGATAACTAGGATTCTAGCGGTTGTAACCCTGAGGTTGCTGTTGGTTGTCAAAGCCTAGAGGTTGTCTCTGGATTAAATCTGTTGTGGTTGTGGTTGTGGTTGTTGTTGTTGTTGGTTATCCTTCCAAGAGAAGTTTGGATGGTTCCTCCATCCTGGGTTATACGTGTTTGAATAGGGATTGTTCTGAGGATTCTGAGTTGCTTGTTGGTTGCTAAAGTTTCTGTTATATCCAACGAAAGCAACTTGATCTGATGACTCTGAAGCAAATGGGTTCCCATCCTGACATTCGAAACTCATATGTGGTCCTGAACATAGATCACAACAAGCAGCTATAGCATGACCACTCCCCGTATTCATCCTATTCATTTGCTGAGTAAGTGATTCAAGCTGAGCCTTTACACTTGTCAATTCGTCAACCTCAAGGACGCCGAGACCCTTTTTCAGCACCTGTCTTTCTTCTCCCCAATGGCTATTATTACTGGTCATTCCTTCTATGAAGTCATATGCCACATCTGTTGTCTTGGTCAGGAGCGACCCTCATGAAGCTGCATCCACAAAATTCCTAGTTGCTTCTGAGATTCCATTATAAAAGGATTCCAAAATATGCCATTTTGCCAATCCATTATGTGGACACTTCCTAATCAGCTCCTTGAATCTCTCCTATGATTCATAGAGATTCTCCTTATCAAATGCCGTAAAGGAAGTTATATCGTTCCGAAGGTGGACAGCTTTTCCCGGAGGGAAATACTTGTTCAGAAACTGATGAGCCAACAACTCGAAGAATTCAATGGAATCTGATGGTAGTGATTGTAGCCATGCTTTCGCTCGGTCCTTCAAAGAGAACGGAAACAACTTCAGCTTGATGAAGTTTTTTTGTTACTCCATTATAGCGAAAGGTCTCATATATCTCGTTGAAGTTCTGGAGATGCTGGTTCGGGTCTTCATGTGGATGGCCATAGAACTGAATCGTATTTGAGATCATTTGAATCAAAGCTGGCTTGATCTCAAAGTTATTAGCCGCAGTTGTTGGTCTTCTAATGGATGAAATATTCTGGTCCACCCTAGGACTGAGAATCTCATGGAGACTTCTTTGGTCAACTCCCCTGATATCTACTGGTCCTTGGACCAGTTCTGGTTGATCCGCAACTATGGAAGGATTTTGAACATCAGCAGGATCTATCATTGCTCTATTTCTTTATCGATTTCGGCAATTTCTCATTGTCATCCTTCAATATCTGGATCAAATTGCAGATCTTGCGAACTGTTACTCCTTGTACAAGAGCAACTTGCCTGAAATGATACAATAAAAAATTTAAAAGTAAAACGTTCAAATTAGTTATAACCAAATACTTCCAATATCAAATACAACTTAGTCCTCGGCAGCGGCGCCAAAAATTGATCGTGTCAAACTAGACTTGTTGACTTTCGCAATAGCACGAGGTCGCAACGATAGTATATTGACAATGTAGGGATCGTTCCCACAGGGAAAAAGGTTCTGATTACTGAAACTCAAATGCTTGTCAATTATTTGAACAATCTAAAAACATGAGTTGTCAAGAATTGCAATAAAGTAAACTAACTCAAACACAAGCTAAATTATCTAACTTAACACTTGTAGAAATGTATGGAAAACATGTTAGAACTCGAATCCGCTTTAACCCTCCTAATAACAAACTTCGACTTCTTTGACTCCTAATTCGTGCGTGTACATGCTATAGATTCGTATTCCTTAAACAAATCTCTAACCTCTCTCGATGTATTAGAGATAATATCTATACATATCTGAAATATTTCTAAAGCAATACTGACAATATGTATAGACCCATTAAGCACTTAGAATACAATTTGAACCCTATACGCTAGCCTAGTGGTTCTAGCACTTTCTAGTCAAGCATAGTGAACATTTATCTAAGCATCGTCAAATACATCTCCTCTCGGTACTTAGCATTCAACCATAGATCGATTACAAAATAATCAATTAAGTAAAAGCCTTAAGCATTCAAAACACCCATATAGTTCCACAAGCACAAAAATAGAGAAATCAAAGAGTCTATCACATATTAATCAAGGGTTAAGCATCATCTTGTTCTAACATATGAATAATTAGCTCATTCTATACAAAAATAACCATAGATGAGCTAACATCAATGCATACCATGAATTAATATAAAGAAACAAGAGAAGAGAAGAGTCGAAGAGATTAAACTAGATTGTAGCTTCAATATCTTGTAACTTGAGCTTCCCTAGCTTCCTTGGATCAACCAAACATTGCCCTAGCTTATCAAACCATGAAGAACTCGGTCCAGAAATAAAGAGCGAACCCCAAAATTGTCCAAGTGCAGAGCTGATCTGGTGTGTTTGTTAAATCTCATATCTCCTTTCTCTCACCTCTCTTTCTTCACTTTATAGGAAACAACAAGCCCCCCCCCCCCCCCCCCCCCCACTTGTGTAGGAGGGTCCTCTCATCCTCTCATCCTCTAGGAACATCCTCTCTCACTGTTTAATCAGAGATAAGAGAGAGGGTCCCATAATAAACCCACTCATTTTTTCGTGAAACAGAGGTTTCACACTCTGCCATGATGTGCGGTACGAAATACGGTTCACTTCGACGCCGCGCAACACACATCAGTTTAATTATGGTTGCTGGAAGTTTGCACAGTACGTGATACGGTTCGTGATTCCTTCTGGAGCGGTTCGTGTACCGTGCTTGAAGCCTTATATAATTTCCTCTGCCATCTCGTGCGGTTCGTGATGCGGTTCGCTTCTGAGCCGCGTACCGCACATATTCTTCTGCTCTCTTGCACGGTACGAAGTGCGGTATGTACTTTCTTCTAGTGCGGTACACGTACCGCACTTGTCATTCTATGCTAAGCTTAAAACCTTCTTTTTACTCCGAAAGCTCTCGGTTTTGCACAAGGATAACTCCTGGCTATAGAGGACCTGTTTAAGCACTTAGAACATCAAAAGATGGAGTTTACAAAGAAAATGAGAGCAAAACTATACAAAATGACGGGTACGTAAAGCATGAAAAACGAGCTTATCAAGGGGTATATTGGTGACATGTATTGGAGGGAAGCCTGAGCTATTAGTACTTCCGAGCGAATCTGTATGATCTTTAATAATGGAGTTTTGTAAGTGCTTTATGTGTTCTCTTTCATCTGTGTGTGTACCAGTGTTCTTAGTTTTCACTTCTTTTTCAAGCGGTTGAGGAGCTAGCCCGGGCATTAACTGACCAGAAGAAACAGACTAAGGAGATATCCCAATTAAAGAGGGCCCTTACTAAAAAGGATGACGCTCTCATGTCCTCATCTGCTAGTGCATCCAAAGTCATGCAACACGGGGAGAAGTTGAAGACTCATGCTGCAACTGAGGTTTCTTTGAGGAAGACTATTGCTAATATTTAGGGTAGGGCCTCCGCAACTGAGACGACTCTCAGAGAGCTTACCACAAGGAATGTTGAGCTAGAGAAAAGAGTCACAATGGTAGAGTTGCGAAGCACTAAGCTCGATTCTAGGGTCATCCTTACTGAAACAACAGTAAAAAAACTCAAAGAAGAGACCTGAATCGCCCAAGACACCCTTACATCTGCTCAGCAAGTCATTCTTGAGACACAACAGGCATCTGAGGAGGCTCAGATCCACTATGAGCACCTGACAAAGGATCTGGAGCAGCAACAAGTCAGTGTAGAGGTGCTCTCCCAAGAAGCCAGATCAGCCTTTGAAGTCCAAAATATTGATCACTACAAGAGGTCTCCCACATTCGATGTTGTCTTTCTGAAAGAGTTTGAGAGAGGGTTGGCCACTGCTCGGGTGTTCTTTGGTGGCAAGAAGAGGTCAACAGGGGAGACTTGTCGGAAATGGGACAGGACCATCAAAAGGTATAAAGATTAGTCCTTAGAAGCCATAAAGAACCAAAAGATTAGGTAGAGGGACTATTACAGATCCATAGGGAAGAACCCTTATCCTATGCACATGGATCTTCCCTCTAAGTCCTTTTTAGTGGCTTTCCATACCGGGGGAGAGAGCGGTGCCTTGACTTAGGGAATTGATGTTAGTCCATTGCTTGCACAGATTCCTCCCTGCTCATGGCTAATGAAGTGAAAAATGACATCAGTTGGCCAGACTTTAGAGACCTGACCAAGAGTTATATGGATAATGACCCTTCTCCTGGTATATCCGGACCTAGAGGTCCCTCGAGCACTCTGGATGCATGACTCTCTTGCCCTGCTTCCTACCAATGTTGCTTATGTGACCACCATTTTGTAATCTCTTACATTTTCGATAATAATGATACCATTCTTTCATTTTTTTTTTTGTAATTGAACAAATAATTAATGAGTTGAATTCTTTGTGGTATGATTGGGATTACTCAGGGGCTTGAGCTAGATTGAGTATCCAACTAAAAAACTAAAAGTCCTAGGAATGGCTATAACCATTCGCTAACTTGAACTACATACGTTATATCGGACCAAGTTAATTATCTTGGCTACAACCAAACCCTTGTGCATGGTGCATATCATTTTGTAATATAATCTCTCTATTACTGTCATGCTAAATCGAATAACCCACCTTTGACCAATTGATTTATTTCTGGTCGGGATTATTTGTTAGCTTCAACTATACGCGCCTTGTGGCACTATGCTAACTGCCCTGACTTCAACTGAATATTTTCATGTGGTCGGATTCGTTTGACAACTTTAGCTATTCTTCTAACTCCACTAAGCAATAAGATTTTAGCCTGACTGATTGTCTTTCTTATGCTACATAGCTTAAATCGTATGTTAGTTCTCATGTTGAAATCGAACGGTCTACTTCTGATCGAGCGTTTTTATTAACGGTCGTAGCCATAGATTGACTCGAACTATGTGTGTTGCCTTACACCGAGTCGACTGACTCAACTGAGACCATATTAACGTGTCGGCTACGACCGTTTCTTGATTAGTTCTTCATTTTTTAGTCATGCTAGGTTTGGATACACCATCCTTGACCAAGTAGCCATAGCATGGCCCAGACTGTTTATTAACTTAAACTATATTAAGTTTATCGTCCCAACGTCGACCAAGTAACTACACGTGGTTGTTGTGACCTATTTTTGGGCAGCATTGGGTATACCATTTATGTTAGCCTGATTGATTATTTTAACCCCCGACCGATTTGCTGCTTTTATTCTTTTGTCAAGTAGTGTTCTTTTATAAACCATTTACATGGTTTCTAGTTTATAGACGCTTGTCAACTAAGTCATTGAGACGTCTCTCAATAGTCTGTTGATCAATAGTCGTTGCAATGGGGTATCTTGTATTGTAATGATCTTACAGGTGCTTAGATTTTATTCGCAATTGTTTTTGAGTAAAAATACTTTATCCATCATTCAACTCTTGGCGTATCCCATCAGGTGGTTGTACTTTATCCCTCATTCAACTCTTGATGCATCCCATCAGGTGGTTGTTTCATTACACCCCAATTAGTTTTTGTGAGTGTATACTGTCTTTGTGGCGTGTGTTTTTGACCCCCTCAGTAGGCCACATGGGTGTTCCTATCGACACTGAGCGATTTTTAGGTGACCCGAGATTACTTTTATAAACAAAAACAAATTTAGAACACCTTTCTTGACTTCTTGAAATTGTTCCCTCAGTGGGATTTTAATTGAATGCTAAAAAAGAAACATCAACAAATTAGCTAACAAGGCAAACTCATTTTTAAGCTAAACTATGCGAATTTATTTTTAAACTAAAAAGAAATATATACAAATGAGAAACCCCTAGGGGTAGAACATCTTCAGGTACTGAGAATTGCATGGCCTGGGTAGCTTGCTCCATTCTGGTCGAGGAAGGCGGTAGCCTACATGACCGACTAATCTGACCACTTGGTAGGGTCTTTCCCATTTATCTGCCAGCGATCCAACTGATTTTATCCTTGTATTGGGTGATACCCTCCTCAGAACTAGATCTCTGAGTTGGAATCTCTTGACTCAGACATGTGAGTTGTAGTACATGGCTGCCCTTTGCTGATAGACAGCGTTCCTTATCCTCGATAGGTCCATTTTTTCCTCAAACTCTTCAAGATTGTGTTTTAACATTTCCACATTCACCTCAGGATGAAATAATTGTACCCTTGGTGAGTTATGAATTAGTTCGAGTGGGATTACTGTCTCTGTCCCGAATGCCAATGAATAAAGGGTTTTCCCATCAAATTCCTTTCTGTGGTTCGGTATGCCCACAAGACTTCTTGCAACTTGTCTGTCCAATTCCCTTTCTTGGCATCCAGCTTTACCTTTAAGATATGCTTAATTATCTTATTAATAGCTTATGTCTGGTCGTTGGTCTAAGGATGGGCTGGTGTGGCATAATAATTCCTTATGTAGCAGTTCTGACACATGTTTATGAAGTTGTCACTGTCGAACTGGGTCCCGTTATCTGTGATTATTGTGTCTAGGATTCCAAATCGACAAATGATATTCTTCTTCATGAAAGTGGTCGTGTTAGCCTAAGTTATATGTACCAGTGCTTCTGTCTCTACCCACTTTGTGAAGCAATCTACAGCCACAATGCCGTGCTTTACTCCTCTTTTGGTTGTTGTCGGCATTGGGCCAATCAGATCTAGCCCCCACATGGCAAACGACCATGGTGATGTCAAATTCTTCAACTGCTCATGGGGCCTCTTGATGTCATTGGCTATCCTTTGACAGCTACCATACTGTTCTGCGACTGCCTAAGCGTCTTGGAATAGGGTCAGCCAGAAGAAGCCCTATCTGTAGGGGTGGGCACTAAGTTCGAAATTGAACGGAATTGAGCCAAAAAAATTGGGTTCGATTCTGTTCGTAGCATCAATTAGGTTTAAATCGGTTCAAAAATTAAAAAAAAAAAAATCGGTTCAAACCGGATTGAACCTATTAAACCGCATATAAAACTTAAAAAAAAAAACCCTAAACTTTTCTAATGATATTTTACTTGACTAGTTGTAATTTTGATTTTGAGTTATTTTAGTTGAAATTTTGATTTGAAGTTGGATTATTTATTTTTGGGGAGGAATTATTATGTAATGTACTATTATTAACTGATTTTTTAACTTTATTTTGGAGTTTAGAATGTATTAATATGTTTTTTATATTTTGGAATGGATTTGTTATCAACTTATTATTATATAATATGTTTATAATTGATTTATTTATTTTTAAGTTAGGTTTGATTTGGGTTTTTTTTCGCTTTGGGCTATTTAAATAGCCAAAATTAGTATTTCAAAAGACCCATTAAACTAGCCGACTCATTAGGCCCAAAACCAAATTGAACTGAACCGAATCGAACCGATTAAAATCAGTTTGGTTCGGTTCGGTTCATGTTTCTTATTCGTTTTAAACCGGTTCAATTTTGGATGAATTTAAATATTTTAGGTTCAATTCGATTTTGTCCAAAATCGAACTGGCCCACCCCTACCTGTCTGAGAGTCTTGTGCACCATACTTTTACCCCCGGAATGATTCCCACACACACCTCCATGTATACTTTCTAATACCTGTCTACCCTCTATCTATACCTATCGGTCATAGTTGTGGGTCAGTGTTGGTCAGGTTGGACGAGGGAATACAAAAGCCAGTGTATTACACAAGCAACCCATTCGGGGTATTGCAACTCCCTTATGGATAATATCGCCAATAGTTTCACTACTTCTTCTTTGATTGTCTTGCTTCTCTCCAGGTTAAACCATCTTCTCTTCTGGATGGCTGGTTTCCAATCGGAGATCAACCGCTAGGTAGTGGGAAATTATCTTTGCATCGATTCCAGACATATCTCCATTTTTCCATACGAACATGTCCTAGTACTCCTTTAATAGGTTGATCATTCCATCCCGAACCTCTCTCGTCAACCGGCCCCAAGTTTTATGGTCGGATCGGGGCTGCCCTCGTCAATTACAACTTTCTCAGTCAGATCATTTTTTTGTGCCTTCCCACCTTTCAGAAACACATCCATTGGGTTCATGTTGAATGGGGTAGGCGTTTATGTTGCAGCCTCTCATTCATCCACCTTCGGGTCTTCCTCATCTTTTTGGATATCTATCTGCATTACGTCTGGTTCTGCTTTTTCCCTATAAATAGCTAGATTGGCCTTTCCTGCCCACTCTTGAGAACTTTTCATGATATCTACCCTAGCTTCTATTGGGAGCTTCATAATCAGGGCATTTGTGGCAGTCACAACTTTCAACTTGTTCAGGAAGGTCTGCCCAGCAAGATGTTGTATGCCAGTTTTTCACATTCACGACCATAAAATCCAGCAATATTGTCTTAGTACAGGGAAAGCTTTTAATCTTTATAGGTAGCTTCACTGTTCCCAGTGATCTTACTTCTGCTCCTCCAAAGCCTCTCAATGGGCCTTTAAGCAGCTGGAGATCTTTTCTTTGCAATCCAAGCTGGTCGAATACTTTGACACTTAGGATATTTGTTGAGCTCCCATTGTCGATCAACATTCTTCTCACTTCCCTATGACCCATATGAATCGATACAACAGTCGCGTTTTTTAGCCTCACCTCCGACCCATGTCTGTTTGCCTCGGTGAAGATTATCAGGTCTCATCCTTGCTTAAACTTATTCTGATCGGGGCCCAACAGATTTACTTTCAGATTCCTCTAACCGTCTAAGGCTTCTCTAACCTCGGTCATTCTCTCCCGATTGCTACCCCCAATGTGTTGTACACTAAAGATGGTGTTAATTGCCCCGCTGTCTGAATTTCTTCTAGGGCTTTTTTGGATTCTCTCGCGTTCTTTTTTCGGGGTGTCCTTATATTGGTCATCCTCACTACTCATGACCATATCCTTGAGATGCCCTTCTTTAATCAGCTTTTTGATGCAATCCCTGAACTGATAACATTTAGAGGTTTCATGGACATTTTTCTTGTGAAATCTGCAGTATTTTATGGTGTCTCTCCTCGTAAAACTTGACTGTCTCTGGGGCTTTTTGTACAAATTATTGTCTTCTATCACATTCAGTATTTCCTCTTGTCTCTTGGTTAACGAGGTGTAATTGGTGTATTGCCTTTTAAAGTGCTTACCACCATTATCGTCATCCTTGCATCCATCTTTACCTTTTCACCCGTTGCCTTTCTGGTCCCCTTAGCCACTATTCTTCAAGTTGTTATCTTTGGGTTTTCGGCTACTCTCAAGCTGACCTCCATGTATGAGCTCCCCACCATGGACTATAAGTTCTTCCCCCGCCATGGCGTATCCTCCGACATAATCTACCATGCTTGCATACATGGTCGGCCTCTTTTGTCTCAGGTTTAACATCAAGTGGTTATGCTGCAGACTATTCATAAATACGGATACTACCGCGTCATTGTTGGGATCTTATACTTCCGACACTTCCTATGATAACCTAGTTAGGTAATCCTTCAACTTCTCATCCTTCCTTTGTTTTAAGGTTGACAAGACTGATATGGACTTCCTTCGCTGAATATTCCCCATGAACTGCCTAGTGAAAACTTATATCAATTCCTCAAAGTTCCTAATGGATCCTGCCAAAAGTTCTTTAAACCATCTGGATCCCTGATCTCCCAAGGCCTGTGGGAACATCCGACACATGAGAGCATCATCATAATCATATTGCGCCATTGCGCTTTGATATCTCCTGACATGCTCCAGCGGGTCAATATTGGCCTTGAATTGTTCCACATATGGCATCCTGAACTTGTTTGAAAAACAGTCATGCCATATAGAATCAGTAAACGGACTTCCAGAGTTACTGATCAACAGGTTTCCTCGGATTTGTCTTCACTCTAAGGCCTCTATTCTTCTGAGAAAGACCTCATGATTCCATTCCGGCTCTCCATGCTCATCAAATTTCTAGTAGATGGTGAGTCTGTATAAGTTCATAGGGACTCACCCACTGATCTGGGCACTATATATGTCACGTCTGACCATAGGGGTTGGCTCTCTGCTTCTTCTAGAAGCAGTTTCGTCATCACTCGAGTCCGAACAAGACCTTTTCCTTTGGCTGTCATGTCTTTCTACCTGCTCGGGGTGGGTTTTTCTTTCACCATATCTTCCCGCGAACTGGACTTCATATGCTCCCTAGTCCCCCAGTCTTCTTGGCGTTGTCCCCTTTGCATGAACGTTCCCTTCTTTCACGATGCTATGCCCTATCTCTTCCGGACTTATGATGTGCTCTTAAGGTGGCTACCATAATTTCAGAACATCTCCTGGGATCCTAGGCCACCACCGGCGTAGAGAATTGGTACGATGAATTCAGGTTGGCAATGGCCGATATGCTGATTCCCTGTCTAGCGATATCGTCGATGACTTTCCGCAGGGATTTTTGGATTTGTTGGAACGTACCTGGGGAAATACCAGTGGTTACACCAATGGATGTAACAGTATTCGGTCTGGTAGATATTGGAGTTCTTGATGGTGGATCTTCTCTATTGACATTGGCATCAATATGATTAGGGACGTTAGCGCAACGCAAGGCATCGGTATTACGCGGAGATAGACTTCTGTCTATGCTGGTGGTCATAATATCATCTCTCGTAAACCTTTTTTTGAATTAATTATTCAAACCTAATGTTGGCGGAGGTTCACACCCCACTCCTTCTAGCGCCAGTTATTGACGGTGATTTTTGGATTAAGTTTAATTGATCACTCGTCGAACAAGTGAATGTGTATAAACAATCAAATTATGAATTGAAATAAATAAAAAGCAAACAAGGTATAAGGTTTTACGTGGTAAAACCCTAAGGTGAGGAAACATCCACGGTTTCCGGTAACGGCGAGAAGAATTCACTATGTCGAGAATAATTACACACAATCTCTCTTGCACTCTTATAAGCTTAATTGACCTTTACCCCTCTATATACATGGCCACGATTCGATTCGGTTCGGTTTCGGTTTCAATTCTGAACTGAGCTAGAATCGAAACCAGAACCGTGGACCGGCAGCTCCGGTTCCATTGGTTTCGGTTCGGTTTCGACCGTTCGTCCGGTCCGGTTTGGTTCACTTTTTTTTTTTTACAATTTTGCTTAAGAAAAATAATATATATATATATATATTATGGAATCGGCGGTTTTTTTCGGATGAGAACCGTAACCGAACATTCAGCCTTACGGTTACGGTTTCGAAACCGGTTCCACGGTTTTGGTTACAGTTACGGTTACGTTTTATTTCACACTGTTACAGTTCGGTTCCACGGTTCGAACCAAACCTTGGTCATGTCTACCCCTCTATAGGTGTTATTAGGACCTATTTATACATGCATAAAACCCTAAATCTTGGTGCACAAGTAAGGTAAGTTCCCGTAATGGAACCAAATTCTATTTTGTTGGAATCGTATTGTTTTCTTTCTTGTTTTGCACTGCTTGTATTTTAATTGCGTTAGATCTCTTGCTCGATTTTCACTTTGATATCAATTAAGAAACTCGTTTCTTTATCTAGATGTACTTCGAGATGTCTTGCTCAAGTCAGATTCTTTCTATGCATATTAGAATCGTAACTCTATGAAATATAAGTGCTACTCACGTGTCATGCAGTTGACCACCTGTTAAACCCTACCAAATTTACTTTCCACGATCAGCGGTTTTACCCGGTCACAACCTTTTCCCCCGACCGTCTTGACAATCCCGATCGGATCTTCTTATCCGATTATTTATGTTATCTTGGTTGGGGGCTTGATGGTTTTTCTTTGGTCAACTTTGGTCAACTTTGGTTGGTTCAATCTGGTTGACTTTTAGTGACGTGGCACCCTTGACTCCTATCTTTTACCGATGTGTTATATCATCCAAAATTCCAAATTAAACCAATAACATTATGTAATAATATATATTATATAATATTATATATATACATATACAATATTATATTTACTTTGATTTTATGGAACGAAAACATTAAAGAAAAAAGGTAAAGGAAGAGAGAAAATGATACGATCAAAGATACCAATAAAATTTTAAATAATAATAAAATTGATTAAATAATATAATAATAAGTAATATAATTTTAAAAAGGATAATTTTAATATTAAATAAGGTTTATTTATAAATGTTTAATTTAAAAAAAAAAATTGATAGATATGAACGTATAATTACGAAAAAGATGTAGAAATAATTTTTAAAAATATCGTTATCGTCGCTCTTTCAATAACAGTACAAATATGATTCGATTATATCCACAAATTCATTGCAATCATATCTTCAATTTTGGATTGAATGGGATGTTGCAAACCCCTGCATTAAATGGAAACGGGGACCCATGCGGAATTTGGGCAATTCTATGGGGTACCAATCCTTGTGTATTGATTACCGTTGGTTCCGATCCTGCACTGCAAATTCCCATCAATATAATATTTCTATTTTCTGCTCTTCTCTAAGATTCTCTGTTTCATATTAGAACACAAGAGGCACAGAAGTCACACAATTCCACAAGCTAGTGATCAACTTTAGATGCTTGTCTCACTCTTACAATAATGAAAACTCTACCGACCCGCACAGATAAATCCAACAAGACTAAATAAAAAGAAGAAGAAGATAAGAAAATACAAGCTGTGTGTTGCATCTGAAATGTTCCATCATTGTATTTGTATTTGTATTTGTATTTGAACTGCATAGAGTTAAGAGTGTTTAGAAGTGAAAGATATGATGGAGCAGGAGAGAGGAGAAGCAAACAGTAGAAACAATTTGGTGTTTGCTATTAACGGAGAAAGGTTTGAGCTCACCACTGTTGACCCTTGTACTAGTTTGCTCGACTTCTTGCGTTCTCAAACTCGCTTTAAGAGTGTCAAACTCAGTTGTGGTGAAGGTCTGTCTCACTGGATTCATCATGTTTCTTGAATTATATGATTTCTCTACTATTAATATTCAAGTGTAGGTTTGTTTGTGGATACTTGTATTACAGTTTCTTCTATATTCCCCACCCACTTCATTGTTTCACTTTTAATATGCTATTCACTGCTGTTGATCTTATGTTGCTAGATGATTGTTTGATACTAATAAATTAATTAATTCAGGTCCAGTTTGAGTTTTTTTGTATCCCAACTGCTGTAGATTAAATTAAGACTTGTAATTATATTATACGGATTTGGGAGGTTAGTGGTGATAGTTGTGTAATTTAAGAAATACATGATGGAAGGTGATTAATTGTATAATGTGTTATCTTTTTTTTTGGGTTGTTGCAGGTGGATGTGGTGCATGCGTTGTGCTGCTGTCTAAATATGATCCGGTGCTTGACCGAGTTGAGGATTTTACAGTGAGTTCATGTCTCACATTACTTTGCAGTGTAAATGGATGTTCAATCACCACAACTGAAGGTCTTGGAAGTAGCAAAGCTGGATTCCATCCAATTCACCAAAGGTTCAGTGGCTTCCATGCTTCTCAATGCGGCTTTTGTACACCTGGCATGTGTGTATCCCTCTTTTCAGCTCTTGTTAATGCTGAAAAAACTCATCGCCCTGAGCCCCCACAAGGATTTTCCAAGCTAACAGTTTCAGAAGCAGAGAAGGCTATTGCTGGCAATCTTTGTCGCTGTACTGGGTATCGTCCCATTGCCGATGCTTGTAAAAGTTTTGCAGCTGATGTTGATATGGAGGATTTGGGGTTCAACTCTTTTTGGACAAAAGGAGAGACTAAACAAGTTATGGTTAGTAGATTACCTCCTTATAAACATCAATCTGAGATATGTACATTTCCGGAGTTTTTAAAGAAGGAAAACAACCCTGCTATGCCTTTGGATTTAAAAAGAAATTGTTGGCACAGTCCTGTTAGTGTTCAGGAACTTCAAAGCTTATTCGAATTCAATGATTCAAATAAGCAAACCTCAATTAAATTAGTTGTAGGCAACACAGGTATGGGTTATTATAAGGAAGTAAAACATTATGATAGATACATTGATATAAGGCATATTCCTGAGCTTTCAATGATTAGGAGAGATCAGACAGGAATTGTAATTGGGGCAACTGTGACCATCTCTAAAGCAATTGAAGCTTTGAAAGAAGAAAACAGAGGTGACTTTCACTCTCAAGGTGTGACAGTGTTCAAAAAGATTGCCGACCACATGGAAAAGATAGCCGCTGGATTCATAAGGAATTCCGCTAGTATAGGTGGAAATTTGGTTATGGCACAGAGAAATCATTTTCCCTCGGATATTTCAACGATACTTCTTGCAGTGGGTGGAAAGGTTCATCTAATAACTGGTCATAAGTATGAAAAGCTCATGCTCGAGGAATTTTTAGAAAGGCCTCCATTGGATTCTAGAAGTGTACTTTTAAGTATCGAAATCCCGTGTTGGTATCCAGGTAGGAATCTTACTTCTGAAACCAAAAGTGTGTTATTGTTTGAGACCTATCGAGCTGCACCAAGACCGCTTGGAAATGCATTGCCCCATTTAAATGCTGCTTTCTTGGCTGAAGTTTCTCCCTGTAATACTTCTGATGGAATTAAAATAAATAACTGTCAGTTGGCTTTTGGTGCCTTTGGGACTAAACATGCAATTAGAGCGAAGAAGGTCGAGGATTTTTTAATTGGAAAAGTGCTAAGTTTTTCTGTTCTCTATGAAGCTACAAAGTTAGTTAGAGCCACTGTGGTACCTGAAGATGGTACTCCAAATCCTGCTTATCGATCCAGCTTGGCTGTTGGTTATCTTTTTGAGTTCTTTGGTTCCTTAACTGGAAAGAGAGCTCAAATTTCAAATGATCGTTTTGATGGATGTAACAATAGTTTCTTGTTGAAGGATTTGAAAGTAAAAAAGAACTATGACCAGTTTGATCAAACTAAATTGCCAACATTGATATCATCTGCAAAGCATGTGGTCGAGTTAAGTAGAGAATATTATCCAGTTGGTGAACCGATTGCAAAAGCTGGGGCTGCTATACAAGCTTCTGGTTTGTTACTCCTTACTTGTCAATTCATAACATCACAAAATGATACTGCACTATAAACTTTTTATGGTTATTTTATCAGCGGAATTCTGCTATTTCCAGAAATCATATATAATGGCGGTAAATATTTACTTTTAAGAAATTATGATGACCAATTACACTGAAAAGCATAAAGAAAAGCAAATTGGAAGTGTTATCATCTGTTAACGTATGATCAAAAATCAAGTTCTCTTTAATCTTCGTTGTTATAATATCTTATCATTTCCTCTGTCGTTCATGTGTTTATGCATGTGTAGGCATTGTGTCTCTGTGTCAGAGTTTGTGTTTTGGTGCGATTCTATTGCAATCAGGCAGTTCAAAAAGTCATGAAATTTATTTGTGCAGGGACCTCATTTTCTTTTGATACTAAGTTCAGAATTTGTATTGGTAACTGATCACCATCCAGCGTAGAATAACTGTGATCAGACAAGACTATATGCATTTTTAAATACTGAAATTTAGTGTTGGTTGGCATTGCCTTGATTTTGTTGCTCAAGTGCCAAAATAAGTGTGGTTGCATATATTAGCAACATTTAGTTTAGTTAAATTTTCTTCATTTTATTTTATAAATCCCTTTCCTGTTAACTTTAGTCACATATGTTTATTGATTTACTGGTGCATGTCTTTACAATCCATTAACATCTCTTGCTGATCTAGCAGTTTTTTTGTAGGCGAGGCAGTTTTTGTTGATGACATCCCTTCTCCAGCAAATTGCCTTTACGGAGCATTTATTTATAGCACGAAATCTTTGGCATGGATAAAGGGTATAGAATTCAATTCTAAATCACTGCCAAGCGGAGTCACTGCACTTTTATCTTACAAAGACATTCCAAAGTGTGGGCAGAATATAGGTTCAAAGACCATATTTGGTGCTGAACCTTTATTTGCGGATGAGCTTACTCGTTGTGCTGGTCAGCTTGTAGCTTTTGTGGTAATTCAATGATTTTTCCGGTATACTTTTTGACATGTTAAACTCTATGATTTCGTAGACTGCATATGTTACCTGAATGGAGTTCTCATGTTTAATTTCTTAAATGAAATGAGTTTTTCCAGGTTGCAGATACACAGAAAAACGCCGATAGGGCAGCAAATGTTGCTGTGGTTAATTATGACATGTTAAATCTAGAGCTTCCCATACTATCTGTAGAAGAGGCTATTGAGAGGTCGAGCCTTTTTGAGGTCCCTCCTTTTTTATATCCCAGTCAGATTGGCGATATATCAAAAGGAATGGATGAAGCCGATCACAAGATTATCTCTGCTGAGGTGATTTTCCTATCTTCTGCTCCCTTCACCAAACACACCATAAAATATTTGAAACCCAAAAATTCACTCCTTAATTTGAATCCTAACATTGTTACGTAAGAAAGGATTTTTGAAAATTCATCTATTAACTTTTATAATGCAACCTCACTATTAGATTTTTACTAAATTTTACATCCAGATCAAACTTGGGTCACAATATTATTTCTACATGGAGACGCAAACTGCCCTTGCTGTGCCAGATGAAGACAACTGCATGGTAGTTTACAGTTCAATTCAGTGCCCTGAAAATGCACATGCTACAATTGCTAGATGTCTGGGTATTCCTGAACATAATGTTCGTGTAATCACAAGAAGGGTTGGAGGTGGCTTTGGTGGAAAGGCCATAAAAGCTGTGCCTGTAAGTATCCTGCTGTGCAATTTGATTGTTTAATATTTTAGGTCAAATACCATCTTTGTATAGGGAATTCTGACTGTGTAGATTTTCCAGTCCTATTTTGATTAATTGTGAACATTATAGATGAATCTTATTTTTCTCTACAGAAAATGCGACTGATACTAGGAAGGTAAGCTTTCAGCTAAGTTGTCTTGGGTAATTAGTTTAATTTCGTGAGACAGAAAGTAGTGATATACACTTGTCTGTACTCATCCAAGAAAAATTTCATGGATTCGTATAGAGCATATAACATCAAGCAATGCCTTATGCATAGTATAATTGTTAGTGTCATGCTACCTCACAAGAGCAAGGGTTCAAGTTCTGAGGACGGCTTCCTCGTTCAAACATGCCAAAAGGGTAAACCTTATTCAGATCACTCCTGTCAGAATCCATGCTAAGGCAGGACCAAGACCAAATTATGAGCTGCAGATATTAGAAAGAACAAACACGTAAATTTATTTCCTCTTATTTTCTCTGGTTAATAGAAGATGCAAAGTAGTTTTCTTTGGTATTGCAAGGGAAAAATCTTGAAATACTAACCATGTTAGTTTGGATGGACATTATTTCAGTGTTGTAAGAAGCAGCTGGGACATTTTGAAGTACTGAACAATTTTATTAAAGCTAGCCCTGTCTTAAGCCCACTTTTAGCTTAAGGTCATCTTTATACTGTCTTTTTTGAAGCAACCTAAATGTAGAGTTTTGTTACCATAATTATTGCTTTAGCTACAGTAATGCAATATATTTTCAGTATTACCCATCAGTATCGTTTTATCCAATGTTGGGAGTTCACTAAAAGAAAAAATCTGCTCCGTATCGACAGTTTATAAAAATCTCTCTCTCTCTCTCTCTCTCTCTCACACACACACACACACACACACACACCTAATTTTGTAATTAATTAGTTGACCTTTCCATTTGGTTAAATTAATTCCATGGTTCGTTTCTATTCTTCTATCAATGTCCTTGGTGCAGCTACTGGACTACTTTTATTTTGGTGTTTTAGGTTGCCACAGCATGTGCACTTGCTGCATACAAATTATGTCGCCCAGTCAGAATATATGTCAATCGCAAAACTGATATGATAATGGCAGGAGGAAGGCATCCAATGAAGATAACTTACAGTGTAGGATTCAAATCCAATGGCAAGATTACAGCTTTACAACTTGACATATTGATTGATGCAGGGATATTTCCAGATATAAGTCCAATAATGCCATACAACATACTGGGTGCACTTAAAAAGTATGACTGGGGTGCTTTACATTTTGATATAAAGGTATGCAGAACAAACCTTCCAAGTAGATCAGCAATGCGAGCCCCTGGGGAGGTACAAGGGTCATTTATTGCTGAAGCTGTAATCGAACATGTAGCGTGTAGTCTATCCATGGAAGCCGATACTATCAGAAATATCAATCTGCACACGTACAATAGCCTTAATTGGTTTTATGAGGATAGTGCAGGTGAAAGTAAGGAATATACTTTAACTTCAATATGGAATAAGTTGGCTATATCTTCAAACTTTATCCAAAGAATTGAAACAATAAAAGAGTTTAATAGGTTAAATATATGGTGGAAGAGGGGTATTTCTCGTGTACCTATTGTTCATAAAGTAACAGTCAGACCAACCCCTGGAAAAGTAAGCATTCTAAGTGATGGGTCTGTTGTTGTTGAAGTTGGAGGGATTGAGTTGGGCCAGGGGCTCTGGACGAAGGTGAAACAGATGGTTGCATTTGCTCTCAGTTCGATCCAATGTACTGGATCTGGAGATCTATTGGAGAAAGTACGGGTTGTACAATCTGATACCTTGAATTTAATTCAAGGAGGTTTCACTTCTGGGAGCACTACATCTGAGTCCAGCTGTGAAGCAGCTAGACTTTGTTGCAATACCCTGGTGCAAAGACTGGCTCCTCTCAAGAAAAGGTTGCTGCAAGAAATGGTTTCTATAAATTGGGAGACCCTGATTCTGCAGGTAGCTATCTGTCTTCCAAGGTGTTCTATCTGACTTCATTTATCTTTTCTATATTGAAGAATGCAGACTGTAATGTACTGATTACCTGTTCCAATGCTGTTATGATTACTTTAATTTATTATAAGTTTATGAAATTCTTTCTACCATCACCTCATTTTCTTTCCAACTCTTCAATATTATGAGAAGTGTGCATAGTTATAACATAGCCCTTTGACTTGAAAGCAAGGCCATGGACATAATGGAGGGATGTATTGAGTGTGTGACGTAGGACATCCAGGACATTCAGCAGGCACAAGAAAATAAGTTATTTATTTGTTTTTGAACTCTGTTTCTTTTGGCATTTTTTTTCTTTCCCTATTTATTTCCAGTGTAGTAGGGTTTGAGGACGCAGCTTATAAAATGTGATATTAGATTGTAATGGAGGGGAGTTTTTCAATTGTGCCGCACTGCTATAAAAAATTCTCTCTTTTGAGAGTTCAACTGTGGAGGATTCCAGTTCCCACTTACACAGGCTTTGGAGTATGTGTAAATCATATTTATATTTGTGTGTTGTTTAAATTTAATCTTGTTAGGTGGTGGGTGAAGAAGAAGAATGAAGGTTTAACTCTTTTTTTTCCTTTTTTTTTCGGAGTTGAAGTAAACAAAATTGCCATGTTAGAAAAGAAAATGTCTCTTCTTGCTTAACAATTAACTATATATATATATGTGTGTGTGTGTGTGTGTGTGTGTGTTTTTGTAAGTAAACAATTAACTATATAGTAATGATATAGACGATATTGTTTGTCTGAGACTCTGAGATTTGTTTTTTCCTAAGCTGGTTTTCCACATGCATACCATGTCTCATGCAATGATTTCCAACAATTGAAGTAAGATGTGACCATAAATATATGCTCACTTTTTGTGGACATGGCAAAAAATTAATCTAGATTGTCTTTTCTCATCTTGGAACTTTTTTTAGATATATTCTTGATTAAAATCTAGATTGTCCTTGCTCATCTCATTATTGAAATCTACCAAATGCAGGCACATCTTCAAGCTGTTAACCTATCAGCCAGTACTTTCTATGTACCCGAATTTACTTCAATGAATTACCTAAACTACGGTGCTGCCGTGAGTGAGGCAAGATTCTCTGTAACACCTTTTTGTAGTCTTCTTTTGTTTATGTGGAAGTTAAAATGGTTATCTTTAAAATACATTTGAAGGTGGACAGTGAGCATGATATAATTAAATATAATTTATCACCTTGCATATCTATTCATATTGCTATAATTATCATCTTAAATACTATACATTGCTGTCACAGGTGGAGGTAAACCTTCTGACAGGAGAAACCACAATTTTGCAAGCGGATATTATGTATGACTGTGGACAGAGCCTCAATCCTGCTGTGGATTTAGGACAGGTCAGCCTAACAGCTAATTTTGATGTCGTAAGCTTAGTTTTATTTCCATTACTCTTAAATTTTTGGCATTTTATTTTAGAGTAATTGGCACCAATGCACCCTGAAGTATACTCGAATTAGCATGCTGCCCCCAGAAACTATTTTTTCTTTTTGGCATTAAACCCCCCGAACTATCGTTTATTGGCAAAACCCAGCTGTTGATGCACCCTCTCAGGGGGAATAAACCCAACTGTTTGTCAATAAACGATAGTTCGGAGGGTTTAATGCCTAAAAAAAAGTTTAGGAAGCAACATGAGAATTCACGTATACTTCAAGGGCCTTTGGTGCCAATTACTCTCTATTTTATTTTCATTTTTCCTGTTGGAGGTTGGGGTTAGGGTTGTGGGTTGTGTTGGTGAGGGTAAGGAAACAAGTTCAATAACATGTCATTCCTATTGATGGACATAAGTTTCTCTCGTGATGGGTCCCTTTTGTTGTCATTAATTGTAGTTGGTTCACTGGTTAATGTACTTTCATGGACTGAAAAATATTCAAGAATTGGCCGTTGCTTTTTGCAGATTGAAGGAGCTTTTGTTCAAGGCATTGGGTTTTTCATGCTTGAAGAATACCCCACTAATTCAGATGGTTTGGTGACTTCAGAAGGCACATGGACTTACAAGATCCCTACAATGGACACCATACCCAAACAGTTTAATGTCGAAATATTGAACAGTGGACAACACCAAAAACGTGTACTGTCTTCAAAAGGTATGCCCTTTAAATTTATGTCAAAGTTCATGTTAGGCTTTTCTACTGTGGGGGGAAGTGCTTTTGGTTCTACTGTGGGGGAAATTGCTTTCGGTTCTGCTGTCGGAAGAATTACCTGAGTGTTTGATAAATTGATTTTTGAAAGTGTTGTATGAACCGAAAGCAATTTCAATATGTTTGGTATTGCAAAATGACTAGAAAGGACAAATGAGTATTTAAGATTCATTAGTAGAAAAATAAGTGAGAAAAGTTCAAGCAATTCTATAGAACATTCATCCACCACCATAACCACCACCAGATTAAACAAACCTAACCATCACCACCAAACCCATCTTTAATCAAACCCAGAACCTTCCATCAACACATCCACCACCAGATTAAATCAAACCCAGCCATATCATCACTAACCTCGCCGTCGCCGCCTCCATGACGGAAGATGGTGAGAACTAGACAACGATGGTCACCGAAAAATTACGAGAACCAGAAACGACGGTCAGAGCATGTTGGCTTGAGATGGAGGACAAGGAGAGAGACATGGAAATCTGGATCCAGTTGAAAATGGAGAATAAGAGAAAAAATGAAAAAAATAAATTAAAAGTTTTTAATAAAATTTGAATCCAATTGGATTTTGATTGTGTTGCTGATGAAAGGTTTTTAGTGTGATACTGTGATGAAAATGTTGGATTTTGGGTGATAAAGATGAAGTTGTGTTGTGGAGAGAGAGAGGGATTCGATGATGAAGAATGAAAGAGAGAGAGAGATGTGATTAAGGTGAGGAGTGAGGACATGTTTGTTATTTTAGTAAATTTCATGAAAGGTAAGGGATAAAATAGGAAGTTTGATAAAAATTCATTAATCTTTGATCTCCTCTGGTTTTTCATCACCTGCTTTATCAAGAAACCGTTTTCTAAAAGCAACAAAAACTAACTTCTCAAAATTGTTGTGGGGGAAAGCTAAAAGTAACTAAAAACTTCTCGGAAATTTTACCGGACACCCTAGACCTAGTTTAGAATCAGTTTTTATCCCAAAGGCAGTTTAGGATGCATTCCCAAATTGGGTCTTAATCTTCTCGATGTGTTAGATGGGCCTTGTTGAAAATCACATGTGAAACAGAATCCCGTGTCATAGAAGTATAATTTTTTTAAAAAGAAAAATAAAAAGAAAGTATACACAGATATTAGACTTAATATGTTAATTTTGGATCTGATCATGCAGCATCTGGTGAGCCGCCATTGCTTTTGGCAGTTTCAGTTCATTGTGCTACAAGAGCTGCCATTAAAGAAGCACGGAAACAACTTCTTTCATGGAGTGGCCTAGATAAATCTAATTCAACATTCCATTTAGAGGTTCCTGCCACCATGCGAGTGGTGAAGGAACTCTGTGGGCTGGACAGCGTGGAGAGGTACTTAGAGTGGAGAATGGGCAGACAAACGTGATAGGGTTAGTGCCTTGTGCATTATAATTATCATTTTTGTAATGTTGATTTATGTAAGCATAGGACTACAGGTGCATGAAAACAGACATATATACAGAAGATGTAAAAATTCCTTGTAGCTTATAATTTTGTTTCACTATCAGTAATGGTTTAAAGGTTGTCTCATTTTCCATTTCTTTTGCATAATATGAGAGCTGTCAAGTAAATAAGTAGTTGAAATATACAAAATAGTACTCAATTTCCATTTGGGAATGAAAAGAATGATCAAATCCTCTTGGCATCTAGTTTGAGGTAACTGCAGTTGTGTCACAAGATCAGGGCTGAACTAAAATACCTGATCTTGTAAACTCAGATACATGCTTGTGAGTTGCGACTCAAAGCTGTTTCCAAATTAATTACACTCCACCTAGTTGTCTTGTAAGAGGGTATCATACACTTGAGCATGCATGTAAAAGAATTTAGGCTTAACGGAACTCCAGCGAACTGAAAAACCGAGGGTTTGCAGACCCCAAGATTCTGTTGCAGAAAGAATTTGATCAAATACTGCAATGTCTCCAATCCGACTCACCTTTCTTTTCTTCAAGAGCACGCCTTTGCCGTACGAGTTTCAGGGGTGAGAAGTTTTGAATGCTACCTCTCTCTTCTCTGATAAAATAAAATAAAACCTGTCCGTCAGCATCTGCCTCTCTGCTTAAGTTCTCCGGTCACTTTGCAGTCGGTGTTTTGGCTGGAAACTCTTCTCTTTGTATGTGCTCTTGCTCTTTCTTGTAAGTTAACTGATTTGGCAGTTGGTTCTGTTAACCGTTGAATGAATGCGCCTGGCGGGATTGTTTCTATCAGTTGGGCCTTACTTCATAATCTCAACCAATGTTCTTTCCTTTTTCACCGACTTTTTGTTTTTTTGATTAAAAACATTATAATAATTCGGGATTTTGAGGTAAAAGATAGACTCGAACCTACAACCTCTTGTTATAGGTATGAATGGCAAATCACTTGTCCAACTTTATACTGTCAAATTTATTTTTTTCTTTTGCCTTTTGGTCTTTCACCGTTATTTTTGTTTTTCTAATTGAGAATGTTTCCTTACTATCTATAAATTATCTATTTACACTTTTTTTATTATTAATGACAATTTACTTGAATTAAAATCACTGGACAATACACAATAATTCTAAAGACACTCCAAACTAATTAAATTATAAAAAAAAAACTCTCATAAATCATTAAATTAAATATTAGGTATTAGACCCTCTTTTCTAAATATGTTATTATCATTAAATACTGTCTCCTAATTATTCTCTTTCTTCATTTTTTTTAAAGAAAGAAAGAATCATATTTTTATACATTCTCGATCAATCTCTGATTAGTAGTTAAAATACTAAAACTTAAGAATATTTTGATTTTTTATATATATTCGTGTTTTAGAAAGAATGGATATAGAAAACTATAGATATGTATTGAAGGACATAAAGTTTAATATGGTAAGTAAAATTTAGGAGAGAGTGCTTAATATGTAATATTTAATCTAACGATTTATAAGAGATGATTTCTTTTTTTTAGAATAGGAGTGCCACAGGATAAAAAAAAATCAAATAAACTTCGTAGACCTTTTGAGACAGTATAAGGCTTAATCAAAGGAGCACAAAAATGATAATCTTGAAAAAAAAATGAAATGTTTTTACAATTTTCTTAAATTTAAATTGTGAGAATATAGTGTCTTTAGAACAGAATTCTAAAAAGAAAAATTTGAATAGTCAAAAAAAGTTGTGTTTCTAATTATACTGTTATCTTTTCTCACCTAATATTTTACTACCAAACGTGTAGGGTTTGACTGGTACACCATATTAGAAAGGACTAATATAACCATACAATTCTGGTATACAGTATAATACTAGATTATCCATTTGGAAGAGCCATGTTAAAAGATAATTCTAATCTGAATTCGAAAACTACTCTCATGAACTCAAAGACAATTTCGTTGTATTGAAACACAAAAGAGATGAACAAATAACGTTTGAGTTCCTTGATGATGATGCTGTTGTTGTTTAATAGCATACATAATTACTTAATTGACCTTCTTGAGTATTGGTAGTTGAATGCGATTAGTGCAAACCTGAGGGGTCTAGTGTAAAAAGAAAAGCCAAATTTGAATGAAAAGAAAGAAATATTTGAAAGATCATCAAAAAAGGTTAAAAGTGTTGATTGGTGTGAAATGTGAATGGATGGCTTGCCATCAAGTAGATAGAAGATAAATGGATCTAGCGATTTGCGGTGCGATGGGGACTTATCAGTTATCATGATTCATGGGATCATCTTTTGTTAAAATGATGAATTCATTTTTTATTCTTCAAAAACTCAAAAAGTGATCATAACGGTACCAAAATTTGAATGTTTAAATATATTGTTCGACCGATTTCCATCTGCGCGTCTACTAGTGGATGACAGCTCATATATATATATATATATATATATATATATACCACTGAATTGAATTGGGTCCATGAATCTAAGAAATAGTGAGAATTCTTGACCTCTCTCAATATCTCTCTCAATTCGAAAATCCAGGATTTGAATTGATGTCCTTTCATTGATTCCTCCTAAATTGCATTGATTTATCCTAAAGATTTCATTTCAATTGGAATTTGGTTATTCACCATGTACGAGGATCCCCGCTAAGCATCCATGGCTGAATGGTTAAAGCGCCCAACTCATAATTGGCGAATTCGTAGGTTCAATTCCTACTGGATGCACGCCAATGGGACCCTCCAATAAGTCTATTGGAATTGGCTCTGTATCAATGGAATCTCATCATCTATACATAACGAATTGGTGTGGTATATTCATATCATAACATATGAACAGTAAGAACTAGCATTCTTATTGAGACTCGAACTCATAGGGAAGAAAATAGATTTATGGATGGAATCAAATACGCAGTATTTACAGACAAAAGTATTCGGTTATTGGGGAAAAATCAATATACTTCTAATGTCGAATCAGGATCAACTAGGACAGAAATAAAGCATTGGGTCGAACTCTTCTTTGGTGTCAAGGTAATAGATATATATATATATATATATATATATATATATATATATTAGAGTAATTTTTTTTTATATATATAAAACAACAACAAAACAAAACAGAACACAGAAACAGGGGCATCAACCCGGCATATCCGCCTAAACAAAATTCTTGATATTGGCATGAAATTCTTCCATTCAAAAAATGTCCTCATCAATCTTTGTACCATATTTAGCTAACCCTTAAGCCACTTTATTGGAATTTTTTGAGGAATGACTAATCATCGTAGAATTGAATTTCAAACCTTACGAACAAATATCATCCATGATTATCCTAAACTTCGATAATTTGTGGTTGCTATCCTTGATCCATTTAACAACTTCCTCATCATCAACTTAAAAAACACACGGTTCCAACCCACAATCAATTTTTTATAATTGTGTCTTCTTGATTCCACACGTTAATTTTTAGTTAATGTTCCTAAAAAAATCTTTGTTAATGACCTAATGTACATTTTTTAAGGAAAAAAAAAGTATAAAAAATATCGATACAAATTGTTGAGGTTGGTCTGGTGGTTCGAGTCTTCCTCTTTTCAAAATAATTCTGAATAATACTTCAAAACCATGTTTGACACACTAGTTAGGATTAGAGGATTGGACAACTTCGGTGTTTGGTGTTGTTTTGGATATAAGATTATTAACCATAAAAACAAATTTAGTCTCATGATTGTGGGATGAAATAAATAGGTATGATTCATTTGGTCCCTATGTTTTTTTGAAATGTCTTTTTTTTTAATCACTTATTCATTTTTCACTGGATTGAGCTCTATATTTTTAAAAAACCACTCATTTTGGTCACTCCGACCAGAATTTAGACGGTCAACCTTGACAGAAAATACTAAATTACTAATTTGCCCATTACTTCATCTTCATCATATAGAAGTACCATTCTGCCTTTTAAAAACTCAACAATTACAAATTTATCAAATATTGTTAAGACTGAAATGCCCTTATTAACATGAAATATTACAATTTGACAAGTAGATTTTCATCAACAGTCTTCTATTTATACATCCATTTTTCTAAAAACTTATTTTTCATTTTACAAGCATAAAACACTCACTTTGTGTCTTATTTTGTTTCATCTCATCATAATTTTTTTTTCTTCAAATCCTTTTTTCTGTTCATGTATAAAACAACCCAAAAACCTAGTTTTATTGGTAATAAATCTGAAAAAAAAATGGTGAAAAAGCTATACCAATCAAGGTTAAAAATATATCATACATTTGTGGGAACAGGTAAAATATAATACCATTATTACACTATAACAAGTATAATATAATACATATATGATGTACAAGCTGGTGCATTTGAGACATTTTTAGAAGTTTTTTTTTCTTTTGAGGTGGCTCATTTCCCTTTTCCCTACATTATCAATATTAAATGATAATTTATTTTGAAAGAGGTAGAAAAAAATATATAAAAGTAGTTGAATACAAATTAAGTTGTTTACCTTAGATGGACAAGTGCTCGGTTGTATCCAAGTTCTCCACATAGCAAACATTGTTCAGAGAATGTTGCATTTGGTGCGTGTAGCACATCAAATGCCCTAGTTCTCTTCTTCTTGGGTATGCCCGCCTTTGTTTTTTTCACGGACAGTTCAATAATCTCATTCTCAAACTCATGCCACTTAGATTCATCCGAGATTGGATTGATATTCCCATCATATGCCATTTTCAAAGCTTGGAATAATACCAATGCACATGATCATGTGCATACTCTCTGTTATACATGAACACGACAATAACATGCACGCTAACCCAGTCATCTGTAACATCCCACAATCACATGTGTCATCATCAGTGTTGACTAGAATTTTTACACCTACTTGGTCAACTGCCTTATATCAGTGTCATCTTCCATGAATAACTTACAGCTTCCTTGGTTCTTGTTCATCCATCGTTAAATTTTCCCTTACATATGGAGTTATTGTATCATTTAACTTCTTCGTTTCAGTCTATTTCTTGCAAAAACGTTCCATAATTTTTCTTCTGAAATTCTCCAATAGTTGAAGTATAGGTTTGTTCTTATCCTCTTATATCCAACTATTGAAACATTCTGATATGTTGTTAGAAACATGGTCATCTTTGGGGGACAGTTCAAATGCATGTCTCACCCATTTTTCAACTGGCTCTGACATTAACCAGTTAGCAGCATTCTCATTCTCTTCCTAACTGAAGCTAAATCTTGTTTGAAGCTAGCTCGGTTGGCAGCTCTAGCCATATGCAACAGTTTCCAATTGATTTTGTGGTTCTTGAAGGTTGACATGAAATTTGCAACAATATGTCGAAAACAATATCGAGTATATGCATTCGGCCACTCATTCGCCAAGGCTTTCAAACACCTTTTTTGTCTATATTGTCTATATCTAATGAAGGTAATGCGTCTACTGTCTTCTCATCCCAAAGAATCATGATACCACCTCAAAAACCATATCCAACTTTCAGACTTTTCAGACTTATAAATACAAATAGCTATTGGATAATACAATTAACCCCATCTCAAACAGTCATTGATAACAACACTCCCCCAAACTTTCTTGACAAATGACACCTATCGAGACTTATCAGAGGCGTTAACCATTCAAAAGATCAAATTGACATACTTTAAAACTCAGGTAGAATCTGAGGAATGTTGGATTGTCTGACTTCACATCCGGATTCATTGCTACTATCACATTTGTCCCTGAGTTGTATGCCCGTATTGAATTTCCATACTTTCTCAGTTTCGCATATGTCTCAACATGATGAGGTTTCAAAGTCTCAAGCATAATCTTCTTTGCCCTATAGATTGTTTAGCTGTCAACCTTCACTGTAAATCTTTCTTGCAATTCATTCTTAAATAATTTTACCTTTCCATTAGGGTTTGAACGAATGAAGTTTCCTAGAACCGATGCAACTCACCTTGATGTAGCCCCTTTGTTTTCAGCCAGTCTCGAGCACAACAAGTGGCTTTATCGAACACTCGTGATCAAGAGTGTAACCTTATCTGTAAGACATGATGCATGTCGTCTCCAATCACATGTATCATTCTTGCAAGTCACTATATACCTGTACCTATCATTCTTGATTTCCTTCAAGGTAAACCCTTCTTGGATGGCATACCTTTTTATAACCTCCTGAGTAAACCTTGCATTTCCGATAATCTGACCATCTTCAAAAGAAATGGTCAAATTTGGATTTGGGGCCCATTGAAGATTCTAACAGTCTAGCAATCCTTGACAACATTGTTTCTTCATCCGAGGACACTATAACAGTTGTTTCATCGCCATCAGGCTGACAATAGTCTTTGTTTTCATCGAGTAAATTCATATATGAGTCATCTTCTGACTCTTCACCAACCTCATACTCGTTGTCAACCGAACTCTTATCGCTTTTATCATTTAATGCATCTTCACCTATATTATCTTCTTCACTGTTTTTTTCAACCAGTACAACATTGTCTTCTTCATTGTTTGTTTCAACAAGTTCATCATAGTTCTCTTCTATTGGTTCATTGAAACAAAGCAGGTTAGTCGGCTCATTTTTAGGGAAATGGACGACATTGGAGACCAGAATGAGTTCAAACTCAATGATGTCCATGTGACGATCGTCAAACAACTCGAAGCATAACATCAATTCTTCATCTGTTGATAGCACATGTTACTAGCCATTTCACGGATACATAATTCGTAATTGCCAAGTTTCCCAACAACTCCTGGTTTAATGAGATCCATGTCAACAACTCTGTCAACATACTTCACATGAACTCGAAACGATAACATTTACAAGATACTGCAAAATATAAAGAAGAATCTATTATAAGAAGGTATACCAAAAAATGAATTCCACACATATTTTCTATCAACCCATGCAACGCATGTCATCAAGTTGGCTTTTGATTTTAATCAGACTTCACAAAAACACCAACATCTCACAAATAAGACTCAGAATAGACCCTTACATCAGATACAACAAACCCTAACATTCAAATAGACAAAACAATATCATAAAAAAAATGATTCTTTTTCAATAAAAATGAGAATTGTATGTTCTTTTACCAAATTCAACCAAAAGACCCAAAACAAAACCTAAAACAAAACCCATATTAGACACAGATTGAAAAAACTTGAAACAAAATCACATAACATAACAAATTTTAGAAAATAGAGAAATTTTACAACACAAAATACATTTATTTGTATTTTAAAACTAGGAAACAACCACCTCTCCCTGAAATCAAATAAAACACAACACAACATCAAAAAAATCTAAAAACATTTTCAAGAAAAATGACATTTACAAGTTATTTAACCAAGTGCATGCAAAATCACCAAAAACATATAAACATACCACTTCAACAACAAAAAAAATGAAAAAACCAACACATCAACTTACCAGTTAGGATATTCATCGCATTTGCTGATGATGGGGAACCATTGTATTCTTCTTGGTCTCATCAAAACTTCAACGATCGTTAGTTTGAGGTTTTGGGAGTGGAATGGAAAACACGCGAAGGTTTGAGTTTTATTTTGATGCTAGGGATTTTTGGGTAATGTTGACCCTTCTTTCTGTCATATACCTTTTTTTCTCTAATTTTCCTATTTTATTTTCATTGCATATGGCCAAAATATGTTACACCACTATTATATGGCCAAAATATTCTTCTTTCTGTTAACTTAGACTAATGTATGACTCACAAAAGAACTTAAATGAGTGGTTTTTAAAAATATAGAGTTAAATCTAATGAAAAGTGGATAGATAAATAAAAAATATACATTTAAAAAAAATATAGGTACTAAATGAATAATACCCCTAAAATAAACCCATCGTATACTCTACCCACGACTATTTTTACACATGGCTCCACCCATTTTTAATTCATCCCACCGTTCTACCAACCCATTTCATCGATTTTCAAATAGCTTCTCTAACATGTCTTCTCATTCTATCATCTTGAATGCTTCACTAAGAACGAAGACATCTCTCGTCACTTTCATTTTCATAAAATCTTAGCAAATTCATGTTTCTTTGTTGTGTGCATCAATGACACTTCTCAAGTATGAGTAAAGTTATATATAAATTATATTTCTTCCTTCTTCTTCTTAATAAAAATAATTTTCTTAACATTAGTAAAATATATATTCATTCTTAAAATAATATTTAAGAAAAACGTGAAAAGAAAACAATCAATTTTCAATTAATTTAATTAAAAGATATTATATATATATATGTGTGTACGTGTTGTTTTTCATAAACTATAATCATTAAAGTATAACATTGTTTTTTACTTTTACAATAAGTTTAAAATATATTTTCAAAATAGTTACATAGAATACATGTTATAATAATACTCTTCTTTTTTTTTTCTGAGGATGCTATTTTTTGTTATTACTGATTGATATATGTAACCTTTTAGTTTGGGGTCTTTCTCTGTTGTGAACATAATTAAATCGATTATAATTGGATTTTGAAGTATTTTGGGGAAATAAATTAGAAAAAATATATAATTTTGTCACAAAATTATGTAAAAATACAGAAAAAAATGAAAAAAAAAAATGATGGAGATCGGTCACCAACATCTAACCTCAATCCAATGAAACACAATTTCAAACCCAACTCAAAATACCACCACAAAACGTCCAAAAGAATGAAAGATCAGAGAGAAGGCTAGGGCAGAAGAGAAAGAAAATAGAAGGGAGACCAATGAAGATTAATTATTAATTTTGTTATGGATATAGGATTGTACAAGTTTACTTTTACTATCCTATAGAACAATTAACAGTGTTCTATTACACACAGACACAGTGTTCAATTTAGGGGGCAGTTTTGAATAAATTCATCTCTGTTAACCCATCCAACAATAGTTAAAAGTATAAGGGAATTTGTAGATTTTAACCATTGATATCATTATAATTTATTTATCAAAACCAGAAGGACTATTTTGAAATAACTCCATTAAGAAATCTTCAGTTTTGGAAGCAGACTTAATAATAATGTTTCCAAAATGTGGAATGAATCACGAATTCAGGAGCACATGCGCATCATCTTCGTACAAGGCAGAAGCCATTAAAATGTGTCTATAAGTAGTGGCCCCATAACTCCGTATGCTTATTATTTCTGACTTCTGAGCATCTCCATTCTCAAACCTCTGTACTGTCTCACCCACTCACTCTTCTCATTTTTGGTTCACTCACTTGATCATGTAAACATTTCTTTTCTCTTCTCTCTTCTCCTCTGTTTCTCTTCACAGCTTATTTGAACTTGCAACTGTTTTTTTTTTTTTTCTCTTCAATCTTGATCTTGTATACTCATTTTCCATTCATCTTCTACTTGTTTTTGTAGTCTTTTAGATCTCACTATTCGCTTTTGTTTATTTGTTGACCATTTTTTACAGTTTCCTGCTTAACCATTTTCCGGCTTTGTTGAAACCTCCAGATTACAAACCAGAAGAAGATCGATTTTGGGAGCTAAAATGGGGAGATTTTCAATACCCTTGTTGGGTTTTCTGGTTTTATGCTGCTTGGCATTGGTTTCAGAAGCTACTACTTATGCAAAATTCAAAGATCCAAAACAGAGATTGAACGCTAGAATTAAGAACTTGATGAACCAAATGACTCTAGAAGAAAAGATCGGTCAAATGGTGCAGATCGAGCGCAGTGTTGCTACCGCTGATGTCATGAACAAGTACTTCATTGGTATAAACAGTCACTAACTATATATTTATCTTATAAGCTCCTCTGTTCATGTTTTTTTTTTAATTGGTTGGTTTTTGTGTTGTGAAGGGAGTGTGTTGAGTGGTGGAGGGAGTGTACCTGCGCCAAAAGCTAGTGCTGAAACTTGGGTGAATATGGTGAATGAGATACAAAAGGGCTCTTTGTCTACTCGTCTCGGGATTCCAATGCTTTACGGGATTGATGCTGTTCATGGTCACAACAATGTCTACAATGCCACTATTTTCCCTCACAATGTTGGTCTTGGAGTCACCAGGCAAGTATACATTTCACTTTGTTGTTTTCAATCAAGACTTAAAGTTTGAACTAGGACTATTAAAAATTGAAAGTGGGAATTTTCTGAGAAATTATCCAGCACTAGTGGCTATTCCATTGTTCAAAAAGATCAAGATGTTGGAGTACTGCTGTTATTTTCTTTTCTAGGGTGAAGAATAATCGGAAAATTAGAGATGTGATATGTGAATGTTTGTTTGCTGCTGTCAATCATACAGTTGAATAACTGACATTATGATCTTCCTTTGTTTTTAACTTTTTTGACTTTTATTTTCATTTAGGGACCCTCAACTTATTAAGAAGATCGGAGAAGCCACTGCTCTTGAAGTTAGAGCTACAGGGATCCCTTATGTTTTTGCTCCGTGCATTGCGGTAATTATATAGACTACATACAATGCAACCATACTTTACTGCATGTTTCATGTAATCTTAACTAGTATGCTATTTAACTTCACATGCTTTCATAGGTCTGCAGAGATCCTAGATGGGGCCGATGCTACGAGAGCTATAGTGAGGATCATAAGATTGTTCAAGCAATGACCGAGATTATACCTGGTTTACAAGGAGACCTCCCTGCTAATTCTAAGAAGGGTGTTCCATTTGTCGCTGGAAAGTAAGATTGTTTCCGTAAATGTATAATTATCTCCTTTTCCTTCACGACTAATTTTGTGTGAGCTTTTCCTTGAGCTGTCTACATGCTATATATTTTCATATGATCACACTTTAAGGAGCACATATTATCTAATTGGCCATTGTTAAGAATCCCTCTTCAGTATTTATACATCTAACGTCAACTGAGGCAAATACGAAACTTCTTTTGGACATTTTTGGTAGTTCAAATGCGGTAGTTTGGTAGGCATTATTTGAATGGTGGACCATGTTGTCTCTCAATAAAAGAAAAACATGAAGGACTATACCAAGGCCCCAAACTCCTTCCATGTTCAACCATCACACACATAAATATCTTAATTTCGTGAATTGTTGTATCAGTAATAAATATCAGAAAACCAGTATCTGATTTAGTCTAGTGCTCCAATATTAATGCGTATCTGGGAGATCTTGCACGTCCAGAAATATCTTCGGGTAAAACATTCTAGTAGTTCACAGGTTGAGTAATTAAAATTACTTGTGGTCCTTTGTATCTGATGGGCAGGTACTGTTGATTAGTGTGTCCTACATGCTAAACCTATTCCTCTAACGATGAACCGCCTAACAATTATCGTATTGAGTTTTGCTGCCATATGATATTCTGAAATTAATTATACCTGTAATTTTTTGATTAAATGATTTTAGATGTTGGATTGCGCTTGGCAGACAGCACGAGATTGGTTCTCTCCCTATATCAATACACTATGAAAGATATTCTAGTTAAATGATTATCACCATAAAATCTTGATCACTAGTAATGAACACTTATCAGCAGGATGAGAATCACTAAATGATTGGTTTTACTCGCCTAATCTTTTTTTTTTTCCTCTCCTTTTTTGGTAAAGGGAGGGGAAGGTTTGGAGAATTTGTTTTAGTTAGGTTGCTTTTATGCATTATGATTAGATTGAACAGTGTGACGATCGAGAATTAGTCATGAAGGAGGCAAGAGAGTCAAGCCTGGAGAGCATCGGGGTATACATTATAGATGATCTAGCTTATTAAGATAATTTTCCATGTCTATATCTTCTATTGATACAGCTGCTAAAAAATAGAAAGGACAAAACTCCCGGCTTCATAGGTTTTCCTTTTTTATGGGTTTATACACATCGTGTGTAACCTTTCTAATAATATTCTAAAATTATCCTCTAATGCATTCAAATATAGGTAGCAAGCCATAATTTATGTGGAATCTTGGCAGTAACGTATTTCCTATTCAATCACTATTTTGGTTATAGGAAAAAGGTTGTGGCCTGTGCCAAGCACTATTTGGGAGACGGTGGCACTACCAAGGGCATCAATGAGAACAACACTGTGATTAATTTAAATGGCTTGCTCAGCATTCACATGCCTGCATACTATAACGCAATCAGCAAGGGTGTTGCCTCAGTGATGGTCTCCTACTCAAGCTGGAATGGGAAGAAGATGCACGCTAATCATGAACTTGTCACTGGCTTCCTCAAGAACAAGCTCAAATTCAGGGTATAATGAGTTATTTGAATTGCCTATTATGTCACTCAAGTTTGCTTATTGATACCAAGCAATGAAGGTGCTAGACAAAATGTGTATTGGGGTGTTTTTTTTTTTCAGGGTTTCGTAATATCAGATTGGCTGGGTATTGATAGGCTTACCTCTCCTCCCCATGCTAACTACTCATATTCTGTTGAAGCTGGAGTTGGTGCTGGTATCGACATGGTTAGTGAAAAGCGACTCATTTCAAAATTTATATGATCAATTTACTACTATTTATTCAATTTAAAGTTTCTTCTAACTGACATTTCAAAATCCTTGTTTTACAGTTCTTTGACGTAGTTTCTAATGAATTTGTGTGTTGCAGATTATGATTCCATATAACTTCAAAGAGTTCATTGACGATCTAACCTACCAGGTAAAGAAAAATGTCATTCCCATGAGCAGGATCGATGATGCTGTGAAGAGAATCTTGAGAGTTAAGTTTGTCATGGGACTATTTGAGAACCCACTAGCTGATTACAGCCTGGTCAACCAACTTGGGAGTCAGGTCTGTTGTTAAACAAGGGTATAGTTAATCTACCTTTGTCAGATGGTGTATATTACCTCCGTTAATCGTATAATTTGACTTGGTCAGGAACATAGAGAACTGGCAAAGGAAGCTGTGAGGAAATCACTTGTGCTGCTAAAAAATGGCAAATATGCTGATAAGCCGTTGCTTCCCCTTCCCAAGAAAGCAACGAAGATTCTGGTTGCAGGAAGTCATGCTGATAACTTGGGCTATCAATGCGGTGGCTGGACAATTACATGGCAGGGTCTTGGTGGCAATGATCTAACTACTGGTATGTTTTCAGATTATTACCTATTTCCCTATAGACATTGTTGTCGATGTCAAATGTCCTTAAAAAGTCATCTTATTACAAGATTGAGAAAAACTACGTTGATGAAATGAATTGTTGATTTTGTGAAGGCAAACTTCGAAAATGCACATTAAATGGCTTGCCATGGACATAGTTCACTCACAGATTTTCTTTTTAATTCTACTAAAATTTTGATGATATATACCATCTGCACAAACAGGTACCACTATCCTCAATGCAGTGAAAAATACAGTTGATTCTTCGACCCAAGTTGTCTATAATGGGAACCCTGATGTGAACTTTGTTAAGTCCAACAAGTTCTCTTATGCCATTGTTGTCGTTGGTGAGCCCGTGTATGCAGAAACAGCTGGTGACAGCTTGAACCTGACCATATCTGAACCTGGTCCGAGCACCATCAACAGTGTGTGCGGAGCTGTCAAATGTGTTGTGGTTATCATATCTGGTCGCCCTGTTGTGATCCAGCCCTATCTGGAGAAAATAGATGCACTTGTAGCTGCTTGGCTTCCAGGAACTGAAGGCCAAGGAGTCGCTGATGTCCTATTTGGTGACTACGGATTCACCGGAAAGCTTGCACGTACATGGTTCAAGACAGTCGATCAACTTCCAATGAATGTTGGAGATGCACATTATGATCCTTTATTTCCATTCGGGTTTGGTCTGACAACTAAACCTACCAAGACCTAATAGAATTACAATCTGGAACTTGGTATTTGAGATAGATGTATGATTGAGAAGAAGATTTCAATTTTTAAGTGCCAATATTTAAACAGAATTTTGGTTTGTTGTAGCATAGATGACCAGCATTAAAAAAATCTCCAAAAAAAAGTTGGCAGTATTGTGTTTGATAAGAACAAAATCAACCTTCATTTCCGTACTAATGTAAGGTTTTCTATTTTCATTCGTATTAAATTGTCAATCGAAGAACTATTCACATCCCATAACTGGGTTTATGAAATTGTGATAGCTGATCTGCTTGAACTCAATAGATTTTGTGACATCTGAAATCAATGGTTGAGATTCGTGTCTTTTAATATTTTCACTTTCATTATTTTAAAATCCAATGTATTACTTTTAATGAGTACTGATATATTATCTAAATTTGGTATTTAAAATTTAGTGTTTAAATGATGTAGTAATAATTTAATCCATATATTTAATTTATATAAATCTAATCCAATTTAAATAAATGAACTGCATTGTTGTCACATCATTTAAATACTAAATTTAAACACTAAAGTTGGATAAAATGATATTGCTCATTTTTTATTTAAGAGACTTATCATTTTGATCGATATAGCGTACAAGTTAACGGGGTCAGTGTCTAAGCAATTGCAAATGTTGGACCCTTCCATACAAAAGGATTCTTTATGGAAAAAAAAAAACAATATGAGCCACTTAATCTCTCTATACAAATGTTCTATACAGGGATGAGTATTTCTCCCATGTAGGGATGGCAATTATACCCGGACCCGCGAGTACCGAACCGAATCGAATCTGAACCGTAAGGGTCGGGTCTGAGTCCTCACATTTGGGTCACGGGTCGGGTCGGGTCTGGTCTAAAATAATAGACCCGATTCGGGTTCGGGTCTGGTCTGGGTCTGAGTCAAAGATCCGAACCCGGACCCATGGACCCGATTAGTACAAAACATAATTGTTATTTCAATTTGTGTGGTTATTTCAATTCTCAACCTAATAATCAATCATCTTCGTTATTTTGTTTTATTTCAATTCAAGTTAATTATTCATTTATTGAACAAGTTTTACCGGTTAAAAATTGAATAGGTAAAATTAAAAATATAAAGGAAAAATGAAAAAAATGAGTTTTATTAAAGGTTTTACAGGTCCGCGGGTCTGTGGGTCCGCGGGTCCAGACCCAGACCCATGAATTTTCGTGGGTCCTCGGGGCGGGTCTGGGTCTCTGAAGACCCGCAGGTCCAGACCCGAACCCGAAAATTTTCATGGGTCTGGGTCTAATTTTTTTTATGGGTCTGGGTCTGGTAAGATCCGACCCGAACCCGACTCATTGTCATCCCTACTCCCATGGGACCCCACCCCCATTTGGGGGCAAATTTTACCCCCAAATGGGGTTTGGGGGTGCGAGTGGGGAGACCTACCTCCATCCCCTTTTACACATTTCCTAATTTCTTTTAATAGGAGTTGGGGTGGAGTCTCATTTACCCATATATATTTATATATTTTTATTTTTATTTTTTTTAATAAAATAATAACTTTAACACTATTATGCATGTACTCTCTACCAATTTCTCCCATATATATATATATATATATATATATATATATATATATATATATATATATATATATATATATATGTAATACTATTTTACTATAGTCATTTGTATTAATTTTAAATTAAATTAAATTAATTATATATTTTAGATTATGTATTGGATTGAATATCGAAATATGATGAATCGAACGATTGAAATGATCAAATTTCAAATATCAAATTCTAAATTTCAGATTTTAAATTGGACAATATTATGATTGAAAATAGTAGAAAAATGAGAAATGGGGGATGGGGACGGGGGTGGGGGCGGGGAACCTCCTCCCAAACACCCTCATTCCCACTTCCCCCAAATGGGGTTTGGGGGTGGGGGTGGGGGTGGGGGTGGGGGGATCCTCCCCCGCCCCAATGGGCCCCCTTGCCCATCCCTAGTTCTATTAGAGCATATATAAGTTTGCTATGTAAACTTTGGGAAGAAAAAAAACGTATTGTGTCAAAATTCACTTCTGACTTCCCTACTTTGATTAAGGCTCCAACAAATATGGTGTCAAAATTCACTAGCTACTTCTCTACTGACTGCTCTTTGTCTCCTCCTCTAGTTCTCGTCATAAACACTTTCCTATGAACTCTTATAGGCAATTCATTAAACACATAAACAACAATTCTTGCCAACTTTTTTCTTCATAGAAAAAAAAATTGATTTCGAAAAATGAATCTCTACAATAGGGTTTCTTACAAAATAACAACAATTTTGATTTTTCAAAATCAAAATTGAATTTTTACTTTGTTTACAAAAGGGATCTTTGCAAAATCACAAAAATAAAATCGAATTTGAAACAAAAAGAATGATTCGTTACTCTGTTTATAAAAGGATTTTCTGTAAAATCGAAAACAAAGACATAATTGGGTTTGGATCTTTCGATATAGAGAGATTGGTGTTTTTGAAGAAACAATAAAATGAAGAGACCAAAACAGGGAAACAATTAAAAAATAATCAAATTAGAATGACAAAATTGAAAAGGATCTGGTATATATGGAGATTGATGATGATGGAATTTCTTAAGATGAGAATTGCAAAGCAGTTTGAAATGAGATGAGAATTGCAAAGCAGTTTGAAATGAGATGAGAATCGCAGAGCAATTTGAGAAGCATAATACGAGTGGAAAAGTCTGGAAAGTATTGTGGGAGATGAAAAGACAATTTTGGGGTCTAGCTATTTATAAAAATCACCAAAAAGTTAGGATAATCCATTTTGTCATGAAATCCTACAAACCCTGATCTCAATTCAATACCAACAGATAATTTTATGTCTCTTAAAAGTCTGGATCCAATACCATGAAATCTTACAAACCCATTTTGTCATGAAATCCATTTTGTCACCAAAAAGTCTGAATAATCCATTTTGTTATGAAATCCTATAAATCTTGATGTCCTTAAAAGTTTGGATCCAATACAATGAAATACTACATGTCCATTTTGTCACTAAAAAGTCTGGATAATCTATTTTGTCATAAAATCTTACAAATCTTGATATCAATCTAATACCACCAAATAATTTGATGCCTCTAAAAAGTCTAGATTAAATACCACAAGACACTATGGATTTTTTTTAAAAATCTTCAAAATCTCGATCGAATACCACCAGACTTATCTAATTTGTCAAAAAATCTCAATTCAATATCTACAAACTTTTACTTCCCAATATTGTCTAATAAAATCATGAACCAATACACCACCTAAGTAATTAACATAAAATAAAATAAAATAGGGAAACTAATATAATTTATTTAAAAAAAACAATAATTTATTGCAACACTGGTGATTGAAAATACATGCTTAGTGGACGTAATGAAACTCCGGTAACAAGAACCTGAAGGGAAGACTGATCGACCCTTTAGGCATAGACTGATAGTTTGATATAATGGAAGATATAATTGTAACAACTTGTAATTAGTAGAAAAAAAATTGTTATAAGAGATTAATATATAAAAAACAAATCAAATCATATTTAAAAACTAATTAAAATAACAGTTTTAAGGTTTTGAATTACCCCAACAAACACACTTATAGCTATTATTATCATCTTGATTGGTTTGAAATGATATACCTATAAATTAAAGAGCATAAGCATAATTCAATAGAAAGAGCAATAGTGATTTTTACCTATTAAAATGGGTTTTGAATCCATCATTTACTTGTACCTAGAAAAAAAAGGTATTATTATGTAGAACAACCAAAAATAAATTTATATAAACTCTTTAATCAACTATTGAAGAGAGGGAGTTAAGATCATAATTTTAAGGTTTTGAATGATACCTCAACAGACACACTTCTAGTTGTCGTTACGACCTTGATTAGTTTGAAATGGTATACCTATAAAACCAAAAACTAAAACACATAAAAATCAAAGAGTATAAGCATAATTATATAGAAAGAGCAATATGTGATTTTTATCTATTAAAATGAGTTTTGAATCAATCATTTACTTGTGCCTGGAAAAAAATATATTATTGTGTAGAATAGCCGAATAATGAATTAATATTAACTCTTGAATTAATATTAACTCTTGAATTAACTATTGAAGAGAGAGATAAAAGATGAAATGAGGTAAAGAATACAATTATATATAACATATGAACAAATTTAAAAATATCTAAAAACAAAAAACAAAACAAATCCTGAACTTTATACATTCCTCATTTCCTCATGTTAAATGGATAATTTTGGTTTTCTCGTACATATCCATTAATTCTTTATATTAATCAATTAGTGATATTAATTAAGTCAAAAACCATTGAGCTTGGTATATTCCAACATTAACCGGATAATTTCAGTTTTCTAAGTCTATTATTATAGTATTATGATGATTATATATGATTTCCTATTATATGATTATTATATTAATATATGATGTGTCTTTTCTAAAAAATATATGATATGATTATGATAAGTTTTTGTTAGATATATTTTTATAATTATTTTGTAAGCATTTAATAGGAGTACACCTGATAGTTTTTGATTGAAAAAGTCTATTATTATATTATGATTAAATGATTTCCTATATATGATTATATGATTAAAATAAGCTTTTATTATATATAATTTTAATGACTATTTTGTATATGATTAATGATATATGATAATATGTTTAAGAAGGGTTAAAATTAAAATTAACCATATAATTAGTGGAGTTTCTATTTTTAGTAAGTATTATTGTTTTAGTAATCTTTCCACCTGAAAATTTAAATTTACCCATACACTAGATTAAACACATTAGGAATTAAACACATTGAAATTAAACATACAAAGAATTAAGCACATCGGTTTTTTTTTTTCAATTAAACACACCATTGATTTTGATCATTAAACACATCACCAATTTAATTCCCTAATATGTTTAATTCCTAGTTTGTTTAATTCCCATTGTGCTTAATTCCAATGTGTTTAATCTAGTGTAATGTCAAATTTGTCTTTTCAATGGAAAGTTTGATAAAAACAATCAAAACATTAATATCGACTAAAAATAGAAACCCCATAATTATTTGGTTAAAAAGAGCTATTTCCTCATTTAAGAAAGAATTATATAAGAATTTAACTCCAATAAGAACAATAAAAATTAAAAAAACAAAGAGTGTTTTTAGGAAATAAATATATGATAAAAATCATATATATTCCTATTGGATAATTTCAGTTTTCTAAGTCTATTATTATATTATTTTGATGATTATATATGATTTCCTATTATATGATTATTATATTAATATATGATATGTCATTTCTAAAAAATATATGATATGATTATGATAAGTTTTTGTTAGATATACTTTTATAATTATTTTGTAAGCATTTAATAGGAGGACATATGATAGTTTTTGATTGAAAAAATCTATTATTATATTAGGATTAAATGATTTCCTATATATGATTATATATGATATGTCCTTTAATATATATATATATATATATATATATATATATATATATATATATATATATATATGATTAATTTAAGCTTTTATTATATATAATTTTAATGAATATTTTGTATATGATTAATGATATATGATAATATGTTTAAGAAGGGTTAAAATTAAAATTAACCATATAAATAATGGAGTTTCTTTTTTTAGCCAGTATTATTGTTTTGATTGTTTTTAGTAAACTTTTCACTGAAAAGATAAAATTATCTCTGCACCAGATTAAACACACTAGGAATTAAACACATTGAAATTAAACATACAAAGAATTAAACACATCGGTTTTTTTCAATTAAACACACAATTGATTTTCATCATTAAACACATCACCAGTTTAATTCCCTAATGTGTTTAATTCCTAGTTTGTTTAATTACCATTATGCTTAATTTCAGTGTGTTTAATCTAGTGTAATGTCAAATTTGTCTTTTCAATGGAAAGTTTGATAAAAACAATCAAAACATTAATATCGACTAAAAATAGAAACCCCATAATTATTTGGTTAAAAAGAGCTATTTCCTCATTTAAGAAAGAATTATATAAGAATTTAACTCCAATAAGAACAATAAAAATTAAAAAAACAAAGAGTGTTTTTAGGAAATAAATATATGATAAAAATCATATATATTCCTATTGGATAATTTCAGTTTTCTAAGTCTATTATTATATTATTTTGATGATTATATATGATTTCCTATTATATGATTATTATATTAATATATGATATGTCATTTCTAAAAAATATATGATATGATTATGATAAGTTTTTGTTAGATATACTTTTATAATTATTTTGTAAGCATTTAATAGGAGTACACATGATAGTTTTTGATTGAAAAAGTCTATTATTATATTATGATTAAATGATTTCCTATATATGATTATATATGATATGTCCTTTAATATGTATATATATATATATATATATATATATGATTAAAATAAGCTTTTATTATATATAATTTTAATGACTATTTTGTATATGATTAATGATATATGATAATGTGTTTAAGAAGGATTAAAATTAAAATTAACCATATAAATAGTGGAGTTTCTTTTTTTAGCCAGTATTATTGATTTAATTGTTTTTAGTAAACTTTCTACTGAAACGATAAATTTACCATTGCACCAGATTAAACACACTGTGAATTAAACACATTAAAATTAAACATACAAAGAATTAAACACATCGTTTTTTTTCAATTAAACACACCATTGATTTTCATCATTAAACACATCACCGGTTTAATTCCCTAATGTGTTTAATTCCCAGTTTGTTTAATTTCCATTGTGCTTAATTCTAGTGTGTTTAATCTAGTGTAATGTCAAATTTGTCTTTTTAATGGAAAGTTTGATAAAAACAATCAAAACAGTAATATTGACTAAAAATAGAAACCCCTTAATTATTTGGTTAAAAAGAGTTATTTCCTCATTTAAGAAAGAATTATATAAAAATTTAACTCTAATAAGAACGATAAAAATTATAAAAACAAAGAGAATTTTTAAGAAACAAATATACGATAAAAATCATATATATTCCTATATTAACCGGGTAATTTCAGTTTTCTAAGTCTATTATTATATTATGATGATGATTATATATGATTTCCTATTATATGATTATTATATTAATATATGACATGTCTTTTCTAAAAAATATATGATATGATTATGATAAATTTTTGTTAGATATACTTTTATAATTAATTTGTAAGCATTTAATAGGAGGACACATGATATTTTTTGATTGAAAATTCTATTATTATATTATGATTAAATGATTTCTTATAAATGATTATATATGATATGTCCTTAAAATATATATATATATATGTTTGTATATATATGATTAAAATAAGCTTTTATTATATATAATTTTAATAACTATTTTGTATATGATTAATGATATATGATAATATGTTTAAAAAAGGTTAAAATTAAAATTAACCATATAATTAGTGGAGTTTCTATTTTTAGCCAGTATTATTGTTTTTGATTGTTTTTAGTAAACTTTCGACTGAAAAGATAAATTTACCGTTGCACCAGATTAAACACACTAGGAATTAAACACATTGAAATTAAACATACAAAGAATTAAACATCATTTTTTTTCAATTAAACACACCATTGATTTTCATCATTTAACACATGACCAGTTTAATTCCCTAATGTGTTTAATTTCCAGTTTGTTTAATTCCCGTTGTGCTTAATTCCAGTGTATTCAATCTGGTGTAATGTCAAATTTGTCTTTTCAATTGAAAGTTTGATAAAAACAATCAAAACATTAATATCGACTAAAAATAGAAACCCCTTAATTATTTGGTTAAAAAGAGCTATTTCATCATTTAAGAAAGAATTATATAAGAATTTAACTCTAATAAGAACGACAAAAATTATAAAAACGAAGATTGTTTTTAGGAAACAAATATTCGATAAAAATCATATAAATTCTTACATTAACCGGATAATTTTAGTTTTCTAAGTCTATTATTATATTACGATGATGATTATATATAATTTCCTATTATATGATTATTATATTAATATATGATATGTCTTTTCTAAAAAATATATGATATGATTATGATAAATTTTTGTTAGATATACTTTTATAATTATTTTGTAAGCATTTAATAGGAGGACACGTGATAGTTTTTGATTGAAAAAGTCTATTATTATATTATGATTAAATGATTTCCTATATATGATTATATATGATATGTCCTTAAATATATATATGATTAAAATAAGCTTTTATTATATATAATTTTAATGACTATTTTGTATATGATTAATGATATATGATAATGTGTTTAAGAAGGGTTAAAATTAAAATTAACCATATAAATAGTGGAGTTTTTTTTTAGCCAGTATTATTGCTTTTATTGTTTTTAGTAAAATTTCCACAGAAAAGATAAAGTTACCCTTGCACCAGATTAAACACATTGAAATTAAACATACAAAGAATTAAACACATCGGTTTTTTTCAATTAAACACACCATTGATTTTCATAATTAAACACATCACCAGTTTAATTCCCAGTTTGTTTAATTCCCATTGTGCTTAATTCCAGTGTGTTTAATCCAGTGTAATGTCAAATTTGTCTTTTTAATGGAAAGTTTGATAAAAACAATCAAAACATTAATATTGACTAAAAATAGAAACCCCTTAATTATTTGGTTAAAAAGAGTTATTTCCTCATTTAAGAAAGAATTATATAAAAATTTAACTCCAATAAGAACGATAAAAATTATAAAAACAAAGAGAATTTTTAAGAAATAAATATACGATAAAAATCATATATATTCCTATATTAACCGGGTAATTTCAGTTTTCTAAGTCTATTATTATATTATGATGATGAATATATATGATTTCCTATTATATGATTATTATATTAATATATGATATGTCTTTTCTAAAAAATATATGATATGATTATGATAAGTTTTTGTTAGATATACTTTTATAATTATTTTGTAAGCATTTAATAGGAAGACACATGATAGTTTTTGATTGAAAAAATCTATTATTATATTATGATTAAATGATTTCCTATATATAATTATATATGATATGTCCTTAATATATATATATATATATATATATATATATGTTTGTATATATATGATTAAAATAGGCTTTTATTATATATAATTTTAATGACTATTTTGTATATGATTAATGATATATGATAATATGTTTAAGAAGGGTTAAAATTAAAATTAACCATATAAATAGTGGAGTTTCTATTTTTAGCTAGTATTATTGTTTTTATTGTTTTTAGTAAACTTTCCACTGAAAAGATAAATTTATCCTTGTACCAAATTAAACACACTGGGAATTAAACACATTGAAATTAAACATACAAAGAATTAAGCACATCGGGTTTTTTCAATTAAACACACCATTGATTTTCACCATTAAACACATCACCGGTTTAATTCCCTAGTTTGTTTAATTCCCAGTTTGTTTAATTCTCATTGTGCTTAATTCTAGTGTGTTTAATCTAATGTAATGTCAAATTTGTATTTTCAATGAAAAGTTTGATAAAAACAATCAAAACATTAATATCGACTAAAAATAGAAGCCCTTTAATTATTTGGTTATAAATAGTTATTTCCTCATTTAAGAAAGAATTATATAAGAATCTAACTCCAATAAGAACGATAAAAATTATAAAAATAAAGAGTGTTTTTAGGAAACAAATATACGATAAAAATCATATATATTCCTACATTAACCGGATAATTTCAGTTTTCTAAGTCTATTATTATATTATTATTATGATTATATATGATTTCCTATTATATGATTATTATATTAATATATGTATGCCTTTTCTAAAAAATATATGATATGATTATGATAAGTTTTTGTTATATATACTTTTATAATTATTTTGTAAGCAATTAATCGGAAGACATGTGATAGTTTTTTATTGAAAAAGTCTATTATTATATTATGATTAAATGATTTCCTGTATATGATTATATATGATATGTTCTTTAATATATAAATATATATATGATTAATTTAAGCTTTTATTATATATATATATTTAATGTCTATTTTGTATATGATTAATGATATATGATAATATGTTTAAGGGTTAAAATTAAAATTAACCATATAATTAGTGGAGTTTCTATTTTTAGCAAGTGTTATTGTTTTGATTGATTTTAGTAAAATTTCCACTGAAAAGATAAATTTACCCCTGCACCAAATTAAACACACTAGGAATTAAACACATTGAAATTAAACATACAAAGAATTAAATACCTTTGTTTTTTTCAATTAAACAAACCATTGGTTTTCATCATTAAACACATCATCAGTTTAATTCCCTAATGTGTTTAATTCCTAGTTTATTTAATTCCTATTGTGCTTAATTCCCGTGTGTTTAATCTAGTGTAATGCCAAATTTGTCTTTTCAATGGAAAGTTTGATAAAAACAATCAAAACATTAATATTGGCTAAAAATAGAAACCCCTTAATTATTTGGTTAAAAAGAGTTATTTCCTCATTTAAGAAAGAATTATATAAGAATTTAACTCCAATAAGAACGATAAAAATTATAAAAACAAAGAATGTTTTTAGAAAACAAATATAGGATAAAAATTATATGTATTCCTAAATTAATCGGATAATTTCAATTTTCTAAGTCTATTATTATATTATGATGATGATTATATATGATTTCCTATTATATGATTATTATATTAATATATGATATGTCTTTTCTACAAAATATATGATATGATTATGATAAGTTTTTGTTAGATATACTTTTATAATTATTTTGTAAGCATTTAATAGAAGGATACATGATAGTTTTAAATTGAAAAAATCTATTATTATATTATGATTAAATGATCTCCTATATATAATTATATATGATATGTCCTTTAATATATATATATATATATATATATATATATATATATATATATATATATATGTTTGTATATATATGATTAAAATAAGCTTTTATTATATATAATTTTAATGACTATTTTGTATATGATTAATGATATATGATAATATGTTTAAGAAGGTTTAAAATTAAAATTAACTATATAATTAGTAGAGTTTCTATTTTTAGCCAGTATTATTGTTTTGATTGTTTTTAGTAAACTTTCCACTGAAAATATAAATTTACTATTACACCAGATTAAACACGTTGAAATTAAACATACAAAGAATTAAACGCATCAGTTTTTTTTCAATTAAACACACCATTGATTTTTTATCATTAAACACATCACCAGTTTAATTCCTTAATATGTTTAATTCCCATTTTGTTTAATTCCTATTGTGTTTATTCTAGTGTAATGTCAAATTTATCTTTTCAATGGAAAGTTTGATAAAAACAATTAAAATATTAATATCGATTAAAAATAGAAACCTCTTAATTATTTGGTTAAAACGAGCTATTTTCTCATTTAAGAAAGAATTATATAAGAATTTAACTCCAATAAGAGAAAATAAAAATTATAAAAACAAAAAGTGTTTTTAGGAAACAAATAAACTAAGATCAAAGAGTTGCCGTTGTTCTGTTCGTTTTTTGTTTTTTTGTTTTTTTTAACAAGGTGACATAAACGGTATTTCTTATAACTAGTCAAAATCAACATAATTAGTTCCAATTCTCTCTTTATCCGCCCCTGTCGGATATGAACGGAGTAAGATGACAGGCTCTTTCGAAAATCGGGTAACACGTTGAATTTTCTGTCATGCTAATCCATAAAAAAAAAGTATCTATAAGTAGTCACTTCTGACTTCTGAGCATCTCCATTCTCAAACCTCCGTCTAAAATGGAGAGATTTTCAATACCCTTGTTGGGTTTTCTGGTTTTATGCTGCTTAACATTGGTTGCAGAAGCTACTACATATGCCAAGTACAAAGACCCAAAACAGCCCTTGAACGCTAGAATTAAGAACTTGATGAGCCAAATGACTCTAGAAGAAAAGATCGGTCAAATGGTGCAGATTGAGCGCACTAATGCTACCGCTGATGTCATGAAGAAGTACTTCATTGGTATATACTACATATCTGATAAGCTCCTCTGTTTTATATGTCACCTTATTATATTTACTTGCTGTGTTGAAAATGGTTGCTTTTTGTGTTGTTAAGGGAGTGTGTTGAGTGGTGGAGGGAGTGTACCTGCGCCAAATGCTAGTGCTGAGACTTGGGTGAATATGGTGAATGAGATACAAAAGGGGTCTTTGTCTACCCGTCTCGCCATTCCAATGCTTTATGGGATTGATGCTGTTCATGGTCACAACAATGTGTACAATGCCACTATTTTCCCTCACAATGTTGGTCTTGGAGTCACCAGGCATGTATACATTCCACTTTATTCTTTTCAATCAAGACTTAAAGTTCGAACTAGGACTACTAACAATTGAATGACATAAATGAGAATTCCCTTTCTATTTCATTGTTCAAAAAAGATCAAGATGTTGAGTACTATTGTTATTTTCTTTATCTAGGGTAAAGAATAATTGGAAAATTAGAGATGTGAGATGTGAAATGTGAATGTTTGTTTGTTGCTGTCAGTCATACATTTGAATAACTGACATTATGATCTTCCTTTGTTTTTAACTCTTTTTACTTTTATTATCATTTAGGGACCCTCAACTTATTAAGAAGATTGGAGAAGCCACTGCTCTTGAAGTTAGAGCTACAGGAATCCCTTATGCTTTTTCTCCGTGCATTGCGGTAACTATATAGACTACATACAATGCAACCACACTTTACTGCATGTTTCATGAAATCTTATTAACTAGTATGCTATTTAACTTCACATGATGTTTTCACAGGTGTGCAGAGATCCTAGATGGGGCCGGTGCTATGAGAGCTATAGTGAGGATCATAAGATTGTTCAAGCAATGACCGAGATTATACCTGGTTTACAAGGAGACCTCCCTGCCAATTATAAGAAGGGTGTTCCATTTGTCGCCGAAAAGTAAGATTCTTTCAGTAAATGTCTAATTATCTCCTTTTCTTTCGCGCCTAATTTGGTGTGAGCTTTTCCCTTAAGCTGTCTACATACAATATAATTTCATATGATCACTCTTTAAGGAGCATTGTTAAGGATCAATCTTTAGTATTTTTACCTCTTAAGTCAATTGAGGTAAATACGTAACTTCTTTTGGACATTTTTGGTTGTTCAAATGCAGAAAGTTTGGTGGGCGTTATTTTAGTTGTGGAACATGTTGTCTCTCAATAAAAGAAAAAACTTGAAGGACTGTACCAAGTCCCCCAACTCCTTCCCAGATCACACACATAAAAATCTTAATTTTGTGAAATGTGTTGTATCCGACAAAAATATCAGAAAACCAATATCTGATTGTCTGCTGCTCCAATATTATGCTTATTTGGGAGATCTTGCACGTCCAGAAATATTAATTACTTGTGGTCCTTTATATCTCGTGGGCAGGTCCTGTTGATTAGTGTGTCCTACATGCTAAACCGATTCCTCTGATGATGAAGTGAAACTACTAACAATTATCACACTGTGCTTTGCTGCCATATGATATATCTTATTCTGAATACCTGTAATTTTTTGATCAAATGATTTTAGATGTTGGATTGCAATCACAGTGCATGGAAGACAGCAAGAGACTGGCTCTCTTCCCAGATCAATGCACTATGGAAGATATTCCGGTTAAATGATTATCACCATAAAATCTTAATCACCAGCAATGAACACTCAATCTGTTAACAGTATGAAACTCACTAAATGATCGCCAGATCTTGTGTGTTGGGTGGGGAACTGGGGATGGAGGTTTGGAGAAATTGTTTTGGTTAGGTTGCTTTTATGATCCATCATTAGATTGAACAGTATGACGATTGAGAATTTGTCACGAAGGAGGCAATAGAGTCAAGCCTGGAGAGCATCAAGCTTATTATGATAATTGGCCTAATCTAAATAACTATATCTTCTATAGATACAACCGCTCAAAAATTGAAAGGAAAGAACTCATGGCTTTACAATCGTTCTAAAATTATTGTCTAATTCATTCAAATATAATTAGCAAGCCATTAATTCATTTGGAATCTTGGCAGTAACGTATCTCCTAATCAATTACTATTTTGGTTATAGGAAAAAGGTTGTGGCCTGTGCGAAGCACTTTGTAGGAGATGGTGGCACAACCAAGGGCATCAATGAGAACAACACTGTGATTAATTTACATGGCTTGCTCAGCATTCACATGCCCGCATACTATAATGCAATCATCAAGGGTGTTGCCTCAGTGATGGTCTCCTACTCAAGCTGGAATAGAAAGAAGATGCATGCTAATCATGAACTTGTCACTGGCTTCCTCAAGAACAAGCTCAAATTCAGGGTAACATGAGTTATTTGAATTGCCTATTATGTCACTCAAGTTTTCTTAGTGATACGAAGCAATGGAGGTGCTAGACTAAATGTGTATTGGGGTGTTTTTTTTTGTTTTTTTTCAGGGTTTCGTAATATCAGATTGGCAGGGTATTGATAGGATCACATCTCCTCCCCATGCTAACTACTCTTATTCTGTTGAAGCTGGAGTTGGTGCTGGTATCGATATGGTTAGTGACCTGACCTGATCGATTTACTACTATTTATTCAATTTAAAGTTTCTGCTAACTGGCATTTCTAAATCTTTGTTTTACACTTCTTTGACTTGGTTTCTAATGAATCTGTGCGTTGCAGATTATGGTTCCGTATAACTACACAGAGTTCATTGACGACCTAACCTACCAGGTAAAGAAAAATATCATTCCCATGAGCAGGATTGATGATGCTGTGAAGAGAATCTTGAGAGTTAAGTTTGTCATGGGACTGTTCGAGAACCCGCTAGCTGATAACAGCCTTGTCAACCAACTTGGGAGTCAGGTCTGTTGTTATTATATAGAGGCATGCATAGTTAAGCTACCTTGGTAAGAATGATGGTGAATATTACCTCCGTTAATCGAATCATTATACTTGAACAGGAACATAGAGAATTGGCAAAGGAAGCTGTGAGGAAATCACTTGTGCTGCTAAAAAATGGCAAACATGATCATAAGCCATTGCTTCCCCTTCCCAAGAAGGCAACGAAGATCCTGGTTGCGGGAAGTCATGCTGATAACTTGGGCTATCAATGCGGAGGCTGGACAATTACATGGCAGGGTCTTGGCGGCAATAATCTAACAACCGGTATGTTTTCAGATTTTTACATATTATAGACATAACTAGATGAGAAATTGATAGGCAATGGTTTAAATATTACTAGTAAAATGGCTCGCGCTATACTATGGGACTATTATACTGTTTTATATATTATTTTTAATTTTAATAAATTTTATTCATAATTTAAAATTTTATCTATCTAACTTATGAAAATCAAACATAAAATGATAATTAAGTAAAAAAAAATTATATACCAAATAAAAATATCAGTTATATTGATATATATATATATATATAAAATACGAAAACAATATATTCATAGTGCATTGAATATTAATGAGAAACAAAAGGATATGCATTAAATATTAATATGAAATAAAAGTATCATGCATTACAAATATTTTGTCTATTAAAATGAATTTATTTAATTAAATGGGTAGGTGGAACAAACATTAAATATATTTAATATTAAACTTATGACATCTCTTAAAGCTATGCAGACTCAAAAACGAAAAAAAAAAGTTGAATCTTATTTTTTATTTTTGACAACAAAAATTTGTAGTCAAGTCAAAATATATTAATTTTTTGACTCTGTTTTATTAAAGTTTGAATTATTGGTACTGTGATAGTAGTTGAGTGTCTTTTTTTTTTTAAAGAAAAAGATAGAGAGAGACTGACAGTAGGAATGACAATGGGTCGGGTTTGGGAAAAACCTAAACCCAAACCCACGAAAGAAAGTGATATCCAAACTCATCCACGGACCCATGAAATCTAGTGGGTTCGGGTTCGGGTTCGGGTTCGGGTTTCACCCGTGGATTTTAGCAATATACAGACCCGCTCACGAACCCGCGAACTCCTGAGGATTTGTTGTTCCAAAGTGACTCACTCTTGTGTGTGTAACTCGGTTCGAGTCAAACTCAGTTGCCGATAGTTATCTACGTTAGTTTTCTTCTTTCAGACTTCAAAGAAAATGAAAAAAAGTAAGAGCAAAAAAAGGCTTTAAAATATATGAGAAGAAGAAGATATGAAGAAGAATAAGAGTTTAAATTTTGAAGAGAAAAAAAAATATAAAATAAGTTGCAGAGAAAATAAATGGAGAATATGAGTTTTAATTTTGAAGAGAGTGCGGTGGTTGAAGATTGAGAAGAAAAGAAAATGAAGACAAAAGATAAAAAGAAAAAGAAAAATAATAATAAAAGATATTTCAAAATCTAAAAAGATAAATAATGGGGACCAACTGTATGTGATGTAAGACAAAAACAAAATATAAAATAATTATTATAATATTATTTGTTAAATAATTATTAAATCAAACGGGTTCGGATTTGTTTTTTTTTTCACACCCGAACTCGAACCCGTGACGGGTTCGGATTTCAAATCTAAATCCGTCAACGGGGTTCTATTTTCACATACCAAACCCTCTCTAAGGGGGTTGGATTCGGACGGATCCTACAGATTCGGGTTTAATCGGCATCTCTAATTGAGAGAAAGAGAGAAGGACGGTAAGTAGGAGAAAGAAAGAGAGAGTGGTGGTGATATTATGGCAGTGATTGTTTGTCATTTTTTTTTATTTTTTCTTTTTCTTTTTCTTTTCCTTTGAATGGTATTTTTATAAATAAATAAAAATCTATTAAATTTTACTATTCATATGGTTAGTTCAATTTTAAGAGTTGTTTCATTATATATAATTGTATTCAAAGGTCATGTAATGAAATGCACTATAAATTGCCTGCCGAAAACAAAGTACTCACAGATTTTCATTTTAATTCTACTACTAAAATTTTGATGATATATTTACCATCTGCACAAACAGGTACCACTATCCTCAATGCAGTGAAAAATACAGTTGATTCTTCGACCCAAGTTGTCTACAATGAGAACCCTGATGTGAACTTTGTTAAATCCAACGGGTTCTCCTATGCTATTGTTGTCGTTGGTGAGCCCCCGTATGCAGAAACAGTTGGTGACAGCTTGAACCTGACCATATCTGAACCTGGTCCGAGCACCATCAACAGTGTGTGCGGAGCTGTCAAATGTGTTGTGGTTATCATATCTGGTCGCCCTGTTGTGATCCAGCCCTATCTGGAGAAAATAGATGCACTTGTAGCTGCTTGGCTTCCAGGAACTGAAGGCCAAGGAGTCGCTGATGTCCTATTTGGTGACTACGGATTCACCGGAAAGCTTGCACGTACATGGTTCAAGACAGTCGATCAACTTCCAATGAATGTTGGAGATGCACATTATGATCCTTTATTTCCATTCGGGTTTGGTCTGACAACTAAACCTACCAAGACCTAATAGAATTACAATCTGGAACTTGGTCTTTGAGATGTATGATGAGAGATGAAGATTTTAATTTAAGTAACAATATTTTAACAGAATTTGGGTTGGTTGTAACGTAGATGACCAATTGTGGGAATAATCTCAAAAAAAAAAAAAAAGTTGGCAGCTGTTATAATTAAAATGAAATAACGTACGGATGCATTAGATATTAATAACAATATAAAATAATGAATAAACAAAAGCATGCAAGAAGGCAAGAGAGAGACTAGATGTACATTTTAATATGTAAAAGCTTTTGTATTGATTTCTAGTCTATTTAAAAATTACAACAGAATGAACCTTTTGTAGGCAAGTGAATATGGGGATTATATTGTAATTTAATATGTATACATTGTTGTCTTCCATACATGGCAGTATTATTCACAAATAGACATGTGTACTACACGTGTACAATAAGAATCACTCCATTTGGTACACTTGTGGAAAGTCGCGATTATAACACTTCCTCCTAAATTTCCACAACTTATATTTTAATATTGTTAGGAAAAACCAGTGAGATAAAAACCTTAGCAAAATATATACAATGATCTTTTGGATCGAGTTATATTGGACGCGTTCAGAACTGTCTTATTAAAAACTTTCCGGTAAAACCCAGTGGGACAAAATCCGGTAAAAGAAAAAGAGTACAGTATGTCCATTCAAATTTCGCTCCCACTGAATAAAACTTTAATATCAATCCTGTAATTTACTGAGCCGTCGCATGCCAATTCCATATGCTAGTTTCTCAAAAGTTGATATAGGTAATGTTTTGGTAAACAGATCTGCAAGATTATCTGAAGACCGTATTTGTTTAACATCAATTTATCAGCTCTGTTGTAGTTCACGAGTATAGAAGAATTTGGGAGAAATATGTTTGGTTCTATCTCTTTTGATATATCCTCCTCTAACTTGGACAATACAAGCTGCATTATCTTCAAATATTGGTGTTGGCATTTCTGTAGATAATGAGAATCTGCATGTCTTTTGAATATGATGAATAACTGACCTTAGCCAAACACATTCTCGACTCGTTTCATGAAGTGCAAGGATCTCCGAATGATTGGAGGATGTAGCAACAATAGTTTGCTTTGAGGAGCGCCAGAAGATTGTTGTGCCGTTATATATAAAAACATATCCCGTTTGTGAACTAACTTTATAGGGATCAGGCAGATATCAGTCATCAGCATAACCAAGTAAACTTGAAAAGTTGTTAGATTTTGAATAAAATAATCCTAAATCTTTTGTTCCATGAAGGTTACGGAAAAGATGTTTAATCTCATTCCAATGCCTTCGAGTTGATGCTGAGCTAAATCTAGCAAGCAAATTTACTGAAAATGCAATGTCTGGTCTTTTACATTGAGCCAGATGCAACTAAGCACCGATGGCATTAAGAAGTGGTACTTCATGACCAAGTATCTTTTCACAATCTTCAAGTGGTCGAAATGGATCTTTTTTAGGATTGAGAGTTCTAACAACCATAGGAGTACTCAATAGATGAGCATTATCCATATGGAATCTTTTCAGGATCTTTTCAACATATGTTGATTGATGGATAAATAATCCATTTGATTTATGTTCAATCTCTAGACCGAGACAATATTTTGTTTTTCCCAAGTCTTTCATTGCAAATTCCTTTTCAAATACTTTACGCTTGGCTAATGAATTCAATTCAGTTTGAATTGCTTCTTTCCATTTAGGTCAATCAGACCTTTGCCTACAATCATCAACACTATAAGGCTCATAATCATCATTTATAATTTTAGTGGCCACTGTATATGAAAATATATCATCGATGACTTTTCCTCACGATTCCACATTTCTCTTGTATAATTTATAGAAATTTCCTCATTTCTATGTTCTTGAATCTCTTCAGGGTTCCTTCCCCTGCAGGGGTTTCTGTCACTTTAATGACTTGTGTTCCTTCAAGTTCTACTGGAAATGGAATAGAGGGGAATCAGATTTAAGTTACTAAATTCCATTACAGTATTTACTAACAATTTAAAAATTAGAAATGAAATCAAATTTATTCTCTTTCTCACTTTACTTCAACTAAGGAATCGGAATGATATATAGTTGATTATAGTAATACCCTTGTGTACATAATATGTTGAAATATAATTTTATTATGAAAAACTATTTTTTATACTGCTCAAAAAAAAATTAAACTTAACATCATACATATGGTATGCAGTACATGCAAAACTGTAGTAAAAAGAAAAAAAAAACTTAAACAAAACTATATACATACATACATATGCAATACATACTTCACATAAAAAGGAAAAAAAAAAATCTTAACCAAGACAGTCACCATTCATCAACACAGTTCTTATACAAATATATATATATCATGATTTCATACCATATTCGATATTTATAAGTATAGAATCAGTACAACAAGTTAATAATATTCATCGATATGATTTTTATATACATATTCATGAAATCTAAGATAAAAAAAGCGTACCTGTAGCAAGATCCGGAGAAAAAAGATGAATAAAAAAAAATGACAAAGAACAATCCCTAACACAAAATGATAAAATAGAAATACAGTTTTTTTTATAATTAATATAAGTGATGATATATTAGCAAAACTACATGAATTCCCTTTTTCAATCAGGAAATGGAACTTGATTCCTAGGGTGGGTGGGAGGAAATAAATTCCATTTCCATCAGTAACTTAATTACTGATTTGAGAGTGGTGTCCACGTAACTTAATTTCCTAAAAATTTAGTAAACTATGGAATTCATAAATCAGTAACTTAACTCCCTTTCCCGAGTTTGATAACTGATTAGTAAACGTGCCAGAAAGGCAGGAGATAAAATAAGAAGTTTGATAAAAAAATTCATTAATGTTTCAACTGTAGTGCGTTTTCATTACATGAAGTTGTTTTCTAAAAGTTACAATTTGTAGCTTCTCAAAAAATCAATTGGGAGAAACTAAAATGGTCAAAAGCAGCTTCCTTAAAATTTTACCAAACTATAACTAGTTCAGAATCACTTTTGGCCCCAAAAGCAGCCTGCGAAGCTTTCCAACACTGGGCTTAATTCCTTCCCTGTGAATCGACCCCATTCTTACCGGGTTATATTGTTACTTCGACATTCTACACTTGGGAGTAAAATCTATTTTCTAGAAGTGTCACATATTCTCCATGAAGCTCGACCTTATACTAGGCAAGGTAATCACCTATAATCCAACAGTTGGCAAATCCAGTAATAAATACGAAGATATAAAGGAATACTCCCACAAGAAATGAAAATCACAACACCATAAATGCACAAGGATTCAATTAGCCAAGAATCTCGCTAAGCTACAATCCCTATGGGATTTTGTCAGATAATATTTCTTGCTTGCACAACAAGGGCAAGGGCAACACCCTAACCCCTATATAATCACATGTATCAAGCAGAAATAGGATAAGAGAAATTGTCGATACTCAAGCAATTCATCTCTTGTAACTGTAACTACATTTTACATAGTGAATAATCTTTATCTGTCTTGATAACGATTGTGGTTTTTTCAGATGTTAAGGGTTTTCCATGTAAAAATATTGGTGTCTCTATTATTTCCATACTCATTCGTTGTCTATTATCCATTCATCAATTAACACATATATCGAAGAGGTGACATGATCTCATTTCGTTAGCTGTATCAAGCGCTGATCTGCATTCGTGTCACTATTGACTTGATTTCCTAGAAATCGACGTTAACAACAACAAAAGATAAATTGAGGTATTTTTATGGTAAGGAATGTGCAAATTGTAAAAACAATCCATAAAATTTGAATTGCTCACATATTGCTCTTTCTCAAACATATCTTCATCAAATATCAAAGGTTTATCAAAATCAACGAAAATTGCTTTCGACACATATGTATCATCGAAAACACGGAATGATAGGAGACTAATTGAGTTTGGGGGTTCATGGGTTTTTTTTTAAGTATGGGGAAATATGGAAGGTGAATAGATAACGGTCAGGAAAGTAGTTGGTTGCGGTCTGTGGATGATGAGCCTAGTACAGAGGTGGACTCAATAGGTCTGATACCAAATTGATGGAGCGAAAAAATCAAGCAAACAACAATCGATAAAACTTAAAAGACATGGATAACTAATTCGAATTTGTTGATTCGTGCACGAATATTGAAAGTGAAACCTTCTATTACTCTGTTGATCCGCACACAGATAACAAAATAACAGTCATCAAAATTCATGGACCCGTATAACTGTACCGAAATTTAGATAAAAAGAGATACTCTCGAAATTTTTATTAGTCATCAAAAACTACTATCCCTGTTAGGGTACAATACCTTTAAATATGAAAATAAAAACCTAAAAGAATTAGGAAAACAATAAACTAGAATCCTAAAACATCACAGATGGAAATATTTAAAAATACTAGAATCCAAAAACATAAAAAAAAAGACTATATAATATGGAAATTAGATCTAATTTAATAAAATCAAATTATAAAATAATTAACTACCTAATTAAATATATAATAAAAGGAAACATAATAACACGCATTAATTACAAGAATATTTTTAAAACACAAAATCATTAATAATATATTCAATAATATATAGTGCATCATTCATTATAAGGTGGAGAAAATTCGTTCTCGAATATCGGGTTCATCCAGACACAGATACCATAATAACAGGCATCAAAATTCATTGACCCTCATAAAGGTAACAAATTTGGATAAAAAAGAGAATCTCTATCTGAAATTTTATTAGTCATCCAAAAGTATTATTCTTGTTAGGATTCAATGCCTTCAAATAGGAAAACTAAAACACAATAAACTAGAATCCTAAAACATCACAAATGATTAGAATCCTAAAACATCACAAACATATTTAGGAAATTAGATTTGATTTATTCAAATCAAATCATAAAATAATTAACTACCTGATTAAATATATAATAGAAGGAAACATAATAATAAGTATTAATTACAGGAATATCTTTAAATAATCAAATTAGCTCTTCAAAAGTGATGTTTTAATTTATATTTAACCAATTGAATTGGAACATGTGTCTATATTTATAAAATAAATTGAAATAAATAAATAAATATAGACATATATCTCAATTTGATTGTTTAGACACAAATGAGATACCATTTTTTTAACGGTGGATTTGAATCCTATTTTTAAAACCCAAAGCCTATTTTTAAAACCCAAAATCTTTAATAATATTTTCCAAAAATATCTCTTGTATCAGTGTCGTACCCTTTAAAAAAAACCCTGAATTTATATAATAAAAATATATTTAGAAAATCATTATATATTCATATAATATTATTTTAGTAAAATGATGAATAAATAAAAAAATAATTAAGCTCCTTTCAAAAATAAAATAAAGCTTTCCATTGGGGAATCAAAACCGTGGATTTGTTTACAGGTTGAACTCAGTTAACTTCCAAGCTACTTAAGCGGCTAAATCTAATAATTTACTCATTCATTTATTCTATATGGTATTTTCAGACTTAAAATAAAGAATTAGATTTTATTATTTTATAAAATAAATTGATTTGGTAGATAAATATCTTTAATTATCTTGAGTAGATATTCAGTTAGTACAGATAATCGAATCAAAAATAGAAACTATATCGTTATCATGACGTGGAAATTAAACCAAAAAATTAATTAATTGTTCTTATCGAGTGCTATCTATTATAAACACTCGATTCTATATTTATAATCAACTCTTCTACTCCCACATAACTTTTGCTTATCGTCTTTGTTATTCAGTGTAAGCCTCCTTCCTTTTCTTCTGTTTTTTCTTTGATGAGTGTTGCTTATAATTATTGTGTTGTATTTTTATTTTTTTTTGTTATTGTTTTGATTTTCCTTGTTAATTTTTTGAATTCAGTTGGACAGAAACAAGCAGCTTGATTGAGAGATGAGAACGTGTTCAATATTCCCCATAGTGGGAACTGTTGTGTTGCTATGTTTGTTGGCGGCATTGACAGTTGAAGCAGCAGAGTACATGAAATATAAAGACCCGAAACAGCCGATGAACACTCGAATCAAGGACCTCATGAGCCGAATGACATTGTCCGAAAAGATTGGTCAGATGGTGCAATTGGACCGGTCAGTTGCCACGGCAGAGATCATGAAGGATTATTCAATCGGAAGTTTATTAAGTGGTGGAGGAAGCGTGCCGCGGCCTCAAGCCACTCCTGTTGAATGGATCAACATGGTCAATGATTTCCAAAAGGGTTCACTCTCAAGCAGGCTAGGAATCCCCATGATCTACGGCATTGATGCTGTTCATGGTCACAACAATGTCTATAAGGCCACAGTATTCCCTCATAATGTCGGTCTCGGTGCTACTAGAGATCCTGACCTTGTCAAGAGGATTGGTGCTGCAACTGCTCTTGAAGTTAGAGCTACTGGCATCGATTACGTTTTTGCTCCCTGCATTGCGGTACAAAACTCTAACAATTTCTTATGAAAACATGTTTTGATAATCACATATAGAACCTATGTCTGGGAAAAATTCCTTTTAGTCATCATATTTTGTTTAATTTTTTTTATATATACTTGTTATAAAATGAAAATTTTACTAATTGCTCATCTGATTAAATTTGAAATTCTGGCTTCGCCTATGTATATAGGTGTGTAGAGATCCTAGATGGGGAAGGTGTTTTGAGAGCTACAGTGAGGATCCTAGAGTGGTGATACAAATGACAGAGATCATTCCTGGTTTGCAAGGAGATATTCCTGCCGATTCGCCAAAGGGTGTTCCCTATGTTGGTGGAAGGTAATTAATTAAACTAGTACGTTGTAAAATTAACAAGATATGAATTGGATTGATTTTGATTTACACAGGAATAAGGTTGCAGCATGTGCGAAACACTTTGTGGGTGACGGTGGCACGACCAACGGGATCAATGAGAACAACACAGTGATTGATAGGCATGGATTACTCAGCATTCACATGCCAGGTTACTACCACTCCATCATCAAGGGTGTTTCCACAATCATGGTCTCTTACTCGAGCTGGAATGGACTCAAAATGCACGCTAACCGCGATCTCGTCACTTCTTTCCTCAAGGACACCCTCAAATTCAGGGTATATATATATATATATATATACATATATATATCTTAAACAGCACTAATCAGATACGGGATCCTGATAATGACGCTTTCATGTATATATACATTGCAGGGTTTTGTGATATCGGATTGGCAGGGAATTGACAGGATTACATCCCCGGCTCATGCAAATTACTCGTACTCCGTTCTTGCTGGTGTCAATACTGGCATTGACATGGTCAGTCAATTGTTGCTTGTTACATTCATTTACATATTAATTTTTTTAAATTTTATTAATTGATGAGTTTTGTTTTGTTTTTTTTAATGATCAGTTCATGCTTCCCTTCAATCATACCGACTTTATAGACATTTTGACCGGTTACGTGAATAATAACATCGTTCCGATAAGCCGTATCGATGATGCTGTTAGACGAATTCTGAGAGTGAAATTCACAATGGGTCTATTTGAAAATCCATTGGCCGATCAGAACTTTGTAGACCAACTCGGCAGCCAAGCTCACAGAGATTTGGCAAGAGAAGCTGTCAGGAAATCTCTGGTTCTTTTGAAAAACAGAGAAGACGCACAAGGTGGTCTATTGAAAAATTTCCTTATAGTCCTTACATTTTTGTTTAAATTTTTCATATTTGTTTCCTATAAAATAAAAATTTTACTGGTTGATCCTCCAAACTTAATTAAATTTGAAATTCTGACTTCATCTCTGCAGGTGCCATCCTACCTCTCTCCAAAAACGCCTCCAGGATTTTAGTTGCCGGAACTCATGCCAACAATTTGGGATATCAATGCGGTGGTTGGACGATCGCTTGGCAAGGACTTGACGGCAATAACCACAGCACCGGAACAACTATTCTGAGCGGTATCACGTCAGCTGTAGACAAAAACACACAAGTCTTGTTCTCAGAGAATCCGGACAGCAAATTCCTGGAGTCGAACAAACCGTTTGACTACGCGATCGTTGTTGTGGGGGAGACGCCGTACGCGGAGACATTTGGGGACAGTATGAACCTGACGTTATCGGAGCCAGGGCCGAACATCATCAGAAAAGTTTGTGGGGCAGTGAAGTGCGTAGTTGTGATAGTTTCGGGAAGGCCAGTTGTGATTGAACCTTATCTTGATGAAATCTATGGGCTGGTGGCGGCGTGGTTGCCGGGCACGGAAGGGCAAGGAGTGGCTGATGTTCTGTTCGGAGACTACGGATTCAGTGGAACTCTGCCGCGTACTTGGTTCAGGAATGTCGATCAGCTGCCAATGAATTTTGGTGATTCTAATTATGATCCGCTATTTTCATATGGTTTTGGTCTCGCCACTTGAAAGCCACTTCTGATCTCTTAATTAATTACGGAAAATACTTGGGTGCTGACTAATCAGTACCCAAGATGCTGACTCTTGTGTTTTTATTGGTGGAAAAATCCACTACCAACCCAATGTATTTAATATCAAGCACTTTAAATGGTTTTTCCACCAATTAAAATATAAGGTCAGTATTTTGGGTACTGACCCAAGTATTGTCCATTAATTATTACTTCCTTTTTAGGATTTGTCTTTAAATTAAATTTGAGTTTAGTTTCAAGTTTCCATCATGATGAATAAAATTATGTCTAAAAAAAAATTATGAATTTTTGTTGGAGACAATCTGCATTGATTTTTCATCACATCATCAAGCCACTTCTGATTTCATTGATTTTTGTTGGCCACCCACATCCTAGGAAATAAATCTAGAACGTCTATTATTTCAACATATACCTAATCATATCATTTAAAGGTCGGCGCCGGTCAAAAGTGAGTTAGTTTTCAGATGATCCAAGTCCTTACGAGTAGGGGTGGAGATTTAAACTTTCAAATCGATCAATCCATCCAAACTAAACCAATTTAAACGGGGTTGGGTTCGTTAAAGAAATATATATATATATAAAAAAAAACAGTTGGGTTGTTTAGCAATCCAATTGATTTGGATTGGTTTGTGAGTTTAGTTTTATCAAAACGTATAATATAATTCAAACCATTACATTATATATATATATAAATTATCAGATAAAAAATAAAAACTAAAATTAAACTAATTTTATAATATATGATTTTTAACTAGGGTTGATGCCAATACTACAAGAAGAAATTCAAAACTTCAAAATGGTTGCTTGGATGGTCGTGCAGTGGATATTTTTAATTTGGAAGCTTGAACAGTTTAGGGGGTGGATTTCAAAAGACTTAATAATTTTTATTGAATATAAAATTTGTGGTGTATTAAATATAGACTTTTAAAAACTTAAAAGTTACGGATATTTAATACAGAACTTTATATGCTTTTAAAAAAGTTAGTCATGAGGTATTAATCAACTTTTTAAAAGTCTATAATAACTTTAAAATATTAATGACTTTTCTTCTTCTTTTTTTAAATAGAAAAAAAATCACTTTAAAAGAAAAATATAAAACTCTTTAAAAAATATCAACCACCAAACGTATCTTCTATCGAAGAGTTGAAAGAGCTCAAAGTAGGTCTCGGCTAGGGTCTAGAATATCCAAGTTGTGGTTTTATTTCGGCTTACCGAGAATTCCTTCCCTCTCTATATTTATTTTCAAATAAGAACACATCAATTCTTAATAAATTTTACAAATAAGATAAAATAACATAGTGAAAATTGTGAGAAATGTCACTTTTTTTGTGTGAGTTGTAGTGATGTCACCGTTATAATAAGTTAAGTTTAAAATACACATATTATGGTGAACTACCGAAATTACCCTTAAATAATCGATTATGTATTCTTTAAAAGCCTCTCTCTTCCAAAAAAGTTGTCTGAAAATCAATCAACTACTCCGAGTATCTCTTCAAAAAACGAGTTTCATTCCAGATATTGCACAAGAAGGTAAACTAATATTTCTGATCTTTATTTTCATTTTTTTTCTTGTATTTCTGTGTGGTATAACAATGTATGAACATTTATGAACATGTTGTCTCAATTTTTTTTTATTTATGTTTGGGAGTTGTAAACTTTAAAAAAATAATGAATGAATGAATATGTATGCATTTTTTTTTTGTATATATATTTGGCCAAGTTGATTTGAAGTAGTGCAAACAAGTTTAAAATCTTGGGCATAAAAGCTGAAAAGCATTTTAAAAAAGCTCGAAACATTTGAAAAAACCCTCGATCCAAAAAATAAATGTTCGATCGCTCACAAAAAAATCTCGATCCTTTACAAAAAAAACTCGATTTCTCACAAAAAAACTCAATCCCTAAAATAAAAAGCTCGAGCCATATTGGAAAAAAGCTCGAGCCATATGAAAAAAAGCTCGAGCCATATTGAAAAAAGCTCGATGATGTACAAATAGAGCTTGGTCCTGAATAAAAAAAAGCTCGATCTCGTTCAAAAAAGCTCGATCATGTACAAAATCGGCTCGACCATGTGCAAAAACGGCTCGATAATGTACAAAAAAAAGCTCGATCGCTTACACTTTTGATTTTTGTTTAATCCTTTATAATTGTAAATTTAATATTAAATATTTTTTTCTTAATAATGGTTTTTGATGATGATTTTGACAGGACAATGGATAGGGGGAGAATAGTCATATCTTACAACGGTCGATGGGAGCAGTTACCCGACGGAAATCAGAGGTATTTAGGTTCCGATAACTAAGGTTTATATGTGTCAAAGAATTTGAGTTACGACGAACTGGTGTCAATCGTACAAATCATTGTAAAGTTTGATGAGAACAAATACAGTGTTGATCTAAAGTCTATATCAATTGTTCCTGGGACTACATGTCGTACATTTATAAGAAACAATGATGATGTTCAGTTTATGCTAGGGGAAGATAGGGTGATCCCTCAAGTATGTGTTAGTCTAATCGAGAGACCAACAAGAGGTGCCATTGGTGAAGATATCCCTCATCGTGATAACACCCAACAATTTCAATCGTCAGGCAGAAGCAACCAGTTATTCACAGAAAGAAGTGGGATTGAAGGTCTGGAAAACATATGTGTTGTCCCACTGGAAGTAGCCGCCCATGATAATATACTGGGACCTTAATTCGACGATGTATTTGGTTGTCAAATAGAGATGAATGGTATGCAGTACAACCACCAATACAATGAGATCTACAATGACATCAACAATGAGCAGAATGCAGCACCGAATGTTGGGCTGATTCATGAGGTAGATAATGAGGGCAATTTCAATTCTATAGAAAATGTAGAGGACAATGAGGATGATGAAGAACTTGTCCAAACGGAAAGACGTGTAAGACATGTACATAGATTTAGTTCCAGTGCATCAGATATAGCTGGGACCTCCGAGGTCCGGGCTAATGTAACTCCAGCTGATTCTGATAATACCACAACATGGGTTATTCCATGAGCAAAATCATACTCGTTTGGTATGGGTGGAAGCAGAAACTTGGTTGAAGATGAACTTACAAACATGATATATAATGGGCAAATTTTTCCAACGAAAAAGGATTTGAAGAGACTAGTAGGCCATTTTGCAATACGGCAGAACTTCGAGTGGAATGTGAAAATGTCCAACAAGACAACATTATATCTAGTTTGTTTGATGGAAAATTGTACGTGGAAGTTAAGAGCAGTGAGGAGAGATGAAGACACATACTTTCAAGTAAGAAGTTTTGTCAACGAACACACTTGTCCGTTAGAGGAAATTCACCGCCGCCACCGACAAGCTAGTGCAGTCATAATTAGAGAATTTATTGCATCTAAACTTCAACAACAAGATGGTCGGCTAATGCGTCCGAAGGACATAATCGCCGACATGAAATCAATATATGGAATCCAAATCATGTACAGTTAGGCACACGCCGCCCTCGATTATGTTTTGTCACTGACATATGGAACGTATGAGAAATCCTTTCAACTGCCTCCATCATTTGGTTACGTTTTAGAACAAAATAAACCCGACACAATCACTGACTTACAGTGCGACGAAGATGGTAAATTTCTGTACTTTTTCATGTCAATTTGTGCCTCACTTAGAGGATTCCGGACGTGTATGCGTCCAGTAATTGTCGTTGATGGTACCCATTTGAAAGGACAATTTCGGGGTACAATGTTTGTTGCAACAGCACAAGATGGGAACTAACAGGTGTATCCAATTGCTTTTTGGTACGGCGACTCGGAAAACAACCTTTCATGGGAATGGTTTTTGGATTGCTTGAAGAGTGCCCTAGGTCATATTGATGAGCTGGTTTTCATTTCCGATAGGCATGCAAGCATTGAAACAGGGATTTCTAAAGTGTTCCCTTATGCCACCCATATCATATGTTGATGGCACTTTGCTGAAAATATTAAGAAGCGATTTCATAGGAAGGATGTTGCCGCAATAATGGACAAAGCAGCTCGCGCATACACCGAGTTTGAATATAACCGGCATATGGAAGAGTTAAGAAACTTGCACCAGAATGCATATGATTATGTACTTAATGTCGGTCCACACAAGTGGTCCCGTGTACACACCCTGGAAAGAACGTACAGGGTGATGACAACAAATGCTGCAAAATGCATAAACTCATGCCTAAAATTTCCACGACAACTGCCTATGTTGACTCTGACTGAGTTCATTAGGAATATATTACAACGATGGTTTCACGATCGCTATAGTGCTGCACAAACCATGCGTCATCAGTTGACTGACGCAGAACATCTTGTGCTCTTAAAACGTGTGGAGAAGTATGGTTTTATGACCGTAAATCCAGTAGACTGAAATATTTTCTCGGTCAAGCAGTCTGAAAAACAGTGGACGGTTGACTTAGCCCGGAAGACTTATTCTTGCAATAAATTCCAAATAGATCATTTTCCAAGTTCTCACGCTCTTGCGGCGGCACGGTACATTACTTTCAAGTTTTACTGTGAGGTGATTATTACTGAAACGTGAAGCTCATCGTTTTCAATGTTTTTTACAGGGAGCGAAACTTGGATTTGACCACTTTGTGTTCGGACTACTACAAGAGACAGACACTTATTGACGCGTACTCGGATCCTATTATGCCTGTGGGAGATCTTTCCACTTGGGTTGTGTCATTTGACATTGCTCAGAGGGTGATTTTGAATCCAATCTCTAGGAGACAAGCAGGACGCCCGAGGGCGGGTCGCCATGTTTCTGTTCGAACCCCGTTCACCGGTCACGCAGTGGAACTAGGTTTTAAATTTTTTATACATATCATATCTGTATATGGGACCAGTGAACTTGGGATCGTAATTATTTTTCGGAACTAATACATACAATATGTAAACACGGAAAATTGTAATCAATAAAATCAGAAAAAGAACATACCAACGTTTGGAGGCTCATTCACTTTACGATGTGCTCCTGTCTGAACCACTCTTACCAACGTTTGGAAGCTCCTTCACTTTATGATATGCTCCTTCACTTTATGGTATGCTCCTGTCTGAACTACTCAAACTTTCTCGTTATCTCCCGGAACTGGTAACAACGTGTAGGCACGTCACGGTCTCAGAAACTTGAATGGAGGATGTAGAGAAATAATTGAAGAAACTCTTTCTTCTCAATTTGGTGTATTGATTTCATACACACATGAATTGCATCTCATACAAAAAATATATTGACAGATGTGGTTTCGTATCTATAAAAACAAAATATATCAAATATATATTTATATATATGACGTCTACACATCTATCTATCTATCTATCTATCTATCTATATAATTACTGCACCAATATATTTATATCGCCTGCATATGCCTTTTTTTTATCTATCTATATAATGCCTGCACCAATATATTTATATCGCCTGCATATGCCTTTTTTTTATCACAAAAAATTCACGCCTCTGCATGCTTTTAATATTTGTCTTTCTTTTCTTTTTTTTCTCTGCTGCCGCTTTTTAAATTCGATATATATATTATATTTCTTTCTCACCTATAATTGTCTTTTAATTGCAATTCCCAGAGACATGATACACCACTATATATATATATATATATACCTCGTTTGTATCCTATATAAACCCTTACACATGTATACACGTTAATTTACATCCAATGTAATATCTTGTGTTATAATTTATATATATCTTTTAATTATTCTTTTCAAATATATCTAATATATTACAAGTGATAATAAATATTTTAAATTTAAACTTAAATTCAAATACTTAGATAAATGATTTAGTAAAATAAAATAATCCTATTATTTTATCTTCACCTAAATCCATATATCAACTAACACCCTCCGATTAATAGTTAATTAATAATTCATAATTATCAATATAATTAAATAATCTAATTATTTAATTAATTTAACTATTAACATTCATTAATTAAATAATCTCATTATTCAATTAATTCCCAAATATATACGTATCACTTTTGTAACACAATTAATTGGACAATCCAATTAATTAACCGTGACCCTTGTTACCTAAATCGATCGGGCTAGCAAGGGGACCTAATGGACCCACAGTATTTTGAGCTCCAATAATCCTCAGAATCATTAATTAAACTCTTTAATTAACATTCCTTAATTATTAACTCCGGTGTTATTCCACTAAGAACCCGAAGCTGCACTCTATCAACTACATATGCTTTTACACAGACCGATACAACTTAGTGTCCATTGATATAGCTATTACACTTGGGGTGATCCTCCACAATAGTTCATAATTAGAGTTGGGTCATAATGTCCGTTATACCCCTCTAATTACATATATCCTTTAAGTACCGTTGATTCTATAATGAACAATAAATTCTATTTCTTTAAGGAATTATGAGAGCGCTCATATTGTCCAAGCCCTGAATCAATCCTTAAGGGAACTACCATCTACTTCTCACAAGAAATAGTGGATTCCACTATTGTGTACAAACCTTCCCAGCTACAAGTCAAACCGCAATCCCAACATACAGAGTATATTGATCAGGAAATGTATCTGACATCACCCATAGTATATCAAATACTACAATTTAACATGAAGGAGTCGATAAGACACTCAGGATTAAGATCACCCACATATAGCCATAATTAGTTGATATATATGAATCTCATTGGTAAACGGATCTTGGTGAGAGATTCATATAGATCATGGCCCATTTTTATATGATCACATCATACAAGGTGCCTCAATTCCCATATCTCATATGAATGATTCAGGATAGAATCATCGTACATTACGGAATGGATCGTAACTATAGATTAACCACAAATAAAGTACCCAACCTTATTTGCTATCTATGGACTCTTTAGATTGCACGTCTCTTACTGTATTCATCCGTATATGACACTCATATACACAGTTCGAGATTACATCTGGCAATCTTGGATGTTTAAATATATGTACAAGTTTATAAAATAAATAACATAACAAGAATGAATTGAACTTTTCTTTTTATTTATTTCATAAATCCATTTACAAATTACATCTTTAGGGCATAAACCCCAACAATCTCCCACTTGCACTAAAGCATGTGAGGCATGTCTTGTAACCCTAGACCATCTAGGTGACCCAAAAACACTTTAGCCGGTAAGGTCTTCGTAAATGGATCAGCATGATTGTCTTGTGAGACTATCTTGGTGAAGATCACATCTCCTATCTGCACTATCTCTCTAATGAGATGATACTTTCTCTCTATATGCTTCCCTCTCTTGTGGCTTCTTGGTTCTTTGGAATTAGCCACAACACCATTGTTATCATAATAAAGTGTGATAGACTTATCCAGATCTAGAACAACTTCCAGATCTCTCAAGAATTTACGGAGCCAAACAGCATCTTTAGCAGCTTCACAAGCGGCTACATATTCTGTTTCCATGGTGGATTAAGCAATGCAAGATTGCATGATACTTCTCCACACAATGGCTCCACCACCCTGGGTGAATACTGATCCAGACGTGGATTTTCTAGAATCCTTGTCAGACTGAAAATCAGAATCCGTGTATCTTAACGGGATCAAATCCTGTCCGGAATACACTAGCATATAGTCTCTCGTTCTCCAAAGATACTTGAGAATTGTCTTGACAGCAACCCGGTGATCCAATCCTGGGTTGGACTAGTATCTGCTGACTACTCCCATTACATAGCAGATGTCCGGTCTCGTGCATAACATAGCATACATGAGACTACCTATTGCCGATGCATAGGGTACATGTCTCATATCCTCAACTTCTTGAGGTGTCTTAGGACACTGTTCCTTAGACAAGTGAACTCCATGCCTAGAAGGTAAATTACCTTTCTTGGAGTTTTGCATCGAAAATCGTACAAGAATCTTATCGATATATGATGCCTGAGACAGTGCTATGAGTTTGTTCTTACGATCCCTTATAAGTTGGATCCCTAGAACATAACTCGTCTCTCCCAAATCTTTTATTTGGAATTGTCTAGTCAGCCATCCCTTTACATCAGACAACACTCCCACATCATTCTCAATGAGTAGGATATCATCTACCTATAAGACCAAGAAAACTACTTTCTTATCAATGATACACTTGTAGACACAAGGCTCATCGACGTTCTACTCGAAGCCATAGGTTTTGATCACATCATCGAACCTAATGTTCCAAAATCTAGATGCTTGCTTTAATTCATAGATGGACCTTTACAGGTTGCAAACCTTTTCTTATTGATCTGGAGACGCCAATCCCTCTGGTTGCATCATATAGATGTTTTTATCAAGATTGTCATTCAAGAATGCAGTCTTGACGTCCATTTGCCAAATTTCGTAATCGAAATAGGCAGCAATGGATAAGAGAATCCTAATAGACTTAAACATGACTACTGGCGAGAAGGTCTCTTCATAATCGACCCCCTCTTTTTGGGTATAACCCTTGGCCACTAGCCTTGCCTTGAAGGTCTCTACCTTCCCGTCTACTCTTCTCTTTCTTTTGTAGATCCACTTACACCCTATGGGTTTTACCCCATCCGGTAATTTTATAAGATCCCAGACTGAGTTAGAGTACATGGACTCAATCTCGAGATTCATGGCTTTAAGCCATTCCTCTTTATCAGGATCTTCCATTGCATTCTTAAATGTCAATGGATCATCAACACTATCAGCAGAGACAACTTCTTATCCCTCACTTATACCTAAATAGAGTTCAGGTTGTCTCACAACCCTCTCACTACGCCTAGGTGGTAGTGTATCCTGATCAGAAACTATCTGACTTTCAGATGTTTGTGGATCAACAACTCTTGTTGATGAAGCACTAGTCTCACCAGGCTCCAACTTATTCAATACAATCTTAGAATGAGGTTTATGGGCACTAATATAACTGTCCTAAAAAAACGTTGCATTTATCGATACAAATACAACGTTATGTTCGGGACTATAGAAGTGTCCACATTTGGTCTCTTTGGAGTATCCTACAAACAGGCAGACCACAAACTTGGAGTCTAGCTTTTCAGTTCTGTTCTTCAGCACGTGTGCTGGACACCCCCATATGCGGAAATGTCACAAACTAGCTTTATGACCATTCCACAACTCTAGGAGAGTCTTAGGAACAGGTTTGGATGGCACCACATTCAAAATGTATGCCTCTGTTTGTAACGCATATCCCCAGAAGAAATTTGGTAATGATGAGAAACTAATCATAGATCTCATCATTTCCATTAGGGTTCTATTTCTCCTCTCCGCTACACCAATTTGCTGAGGTGTACCGGGAGCTGTGAGTTGGGAAACTATCCCATGCTCGACCATAAAGTCTTCAAACTCTTGGTCAAGGTACTCACCTCCACGATCCGATCGCAGTGACTTAATAATCCTACCTAATTGATTCTCAACTTCAGCTCGAAATTCTTTGAACATTTCAAATGTTTCTGACTTCCGTTGCATTAGGTAGACATATCTGTATCTTGAGTAGTCATCTATAAAGGTGACATAATACTCATAACCACCTCTAGCTTTAATATTAATCGGTCCGCAGACGTCTGTATGTATAAGCTCTAGCTGTTCCTTAGCTCTAGCTGTTCCTTAGCTCTAAGTCATTTTCCAGTAAAAGATCTCTTAGCCATCTTACCTTCCAGACAAGATTTACAGACAGGTAAGGTATCAACCTTTAACTCACTTAAAGGTCCGTTTTTTACTAGTCTGACTATCCAGTCAATGTTGATATGACCAAGCCTTAGATGCCAGAGATACGTGTCATTATCTGGAGAAATATTATGTCATTTAGTTTTTGGTTTTTCAACCTTAAACATTTCAGTGTTGAGCAGAGTAGTATGTATTAACGGTCTTATCACATACAAATTGTTTTCATGAATTTCTGAACAAATATTCTGACCATTCTTTCCAATAATAACAGACTTATTATTAAAAAAAAATAAAATATTTTTGTTATAACAACTTAGAAACAGAAATCAAATTCTGTGTAAATCTAGGAATATAAAATACATTGTCCAACAATATATAATTATTACAAAAACGTAATCTAATTACGCACACTGCTCGTACTGACACGACATCCCCTGACCTCACACGCATTGAGAAGGCTTGCTCATCTAGCTGTGTCCAAGAATCAATCCATTGTAAAGAAGAACAAACATGATTAGTGGCCCTCGAATCAACTATCCAAGGTGAAGAATAATCTTCTACTAAACACGACTCAAGAACAAGTAAATCATATTTACTTTTATTGGACTTCTTCTTGCTTTGGGCTTTCTTAGGTTTGGGCTTACCCTTCGCTTGTATGCCTCTCGAACAGTTCGTGTGGCATTGGCAGCAGGCGCTGGAGGACATTCCTCCGTAAGCACAAACTTGAGGTCTTTGGTGACCAATATTACATTAATGTTAAGTTTCCACTAAGTGTAGTTATCACCAGTTAATATGTCGTTTATGAGAATTTGAAGTGATGCATAAGACATTATTGCTAAAATAAATAAAACATTCATTCAGTCATTTATTTAAAACAAGTGTGAGTGCTTTGGTATAAATTTAAACATGATGTATGCACATGTTTAACGAACTAGAACTACCCTAAACTAGTTTTTATACCACGACAATCCAACATACCACAAAGAAGTGCAGCCTTAGGGTCGGTCAAGTTTTTGCATGTTGGACCGAGACATTCTCAATCAAATGATATTCTAGAATAACTCTTATTTCATATCATTCAACCATCGTTCATTCAGTCAGGTTTTTAATTAACAAACTTAATCAAAACCTTCGTGAGTGTAACCTACCATTTCAGATCTCACGAGCTTAACTCGAGAATTGCCGCCTTAGGGTCGGTCAATCCTGAAATACCCTCAGAAAACCTATCCGTTAGGAAGTCAACCTTGGTATTGACCTTTGTGGAAACCCTCCTTAGGGAGGAAGAAAGCAAAGCCGTCACGAGGCCCTACTCGGATCTCACGGTGTTGAACTAATGATGGAGACCGCGGGATATATATGTCATATATCCCTCTCGCACTCACTATTTTAAAATTAGGATTTTCTATTAACCGTTAATGTACCTAGATTCTACAAGATTAAACGACTAACTTTAATCAAGTTATCTAGCACATTAACTAATTAGAAACAAATTCTAATTAACTAATAAATTGTTAATGATTTTTAACAATTAAAAATCTAATCTATTAGTGAATAATCTAAGCTTTTATAAACTATTTACTAAGGTCATATTATTATGTTAGTGTTTACCAAATTTTAACTATTAAAACTCTAACACTTTATTTGGTTCATTTATCATTAGGTAATTAATCATATTAATCCTAATTACAATAAATGACCCTATTAATCTAACTTATTAAACTCTTTAATAACTAGATTAATATTAATGAGAATTACCAAGTTTTTTAACCATTAAAAACTAATCTCATTATTCATAGTCAATTATGTATATTGCTCATTTTAATCACATTAAAAAAAATACATAAAATATCAGGCTATGATGCATGTATGACATATCAAATATATTTGTGTAAGCACATCTAATCTAAATGACATATGTATGCATGACAATGTTTTTATCATCACATAACATAAAGCATATATGAATTGACCGAGTACTGTGGATTATTTAACCTAAAAAATTGGAATCTAAAATTAAAAAAAAAAAATCCCAAGGCATTCATTGGTCTTCTTTTAATTTCCGAGTCTTCCAGTCTCTTTAGGTCACTCCGATTCATCTTATGAATTCGAAACGGGAAATCTGCACGGAACGCACTAGGCAACACTTGCCAACGAAACCGTGCGTGAACAGTACCGCGTGAACAGTACCCGGTGGAACAGTACTGTGAACAGTAGCCCCGTGAACAGTGTTGGTAAACAGTACCACCGTGAACAGTACCGCCGTCGCGCGCGTTTCCAGTCTTCATTTATAGGTTACAATTTTTTTTATTTACAATACAATAATAGTAAAATAAAAATATAATAATAATAAAAATTATACAACCCATAAACCTTAAATCCACAGTACCATAAAAATTTACGATCAACCATGTTTAAATTAAACAATTTAATTATAAACATTCATACAATCATAAAGATGGTGACTACACATTCATACATACAGGGGCATTGAAAACAATTTCATGTTCCAAAAAATAAATTGGCTCTGATACCAATTGTTGGAACCCCGTTCACCGGTCACACAGCGGAACTAGGTTTTAAAATTTTTATACAGATCATATATGTATCTGGGACCAGTGAACTTGGGATCGTAATTATTTTTTGGAACTAATAAATACAATATGTAAACACATAAAATATTAATCAATAAAATCAGAAGAAGAACATACCAACGTTTGGAGGCTTCTTCACTTTACGATGTGCTCCTGTCTGAACTACTCTTATCAACGTTTGGAAGCTCCTTCACTTTATGGTATGCTCCTGTCTGAATCACTCGATCTTTCTCGCTATCTCCCGAAACTGGTAACTGCGTGTGGGCGCATCACGGTCTCAGGAACTTGAATGGAGGATGTAGAGAAATATTTAAAGAAACTCTTTCTTCTCAATTTAGTGTATTGATTTTATGCACACATGAATTGCTTCTCATACAAAAAATATATTGACAGATGTTGTTTCGTATCTCTAAAAACAATATATATCAAATATATATTTATATATATGACGTCTACACATCTATATATAATGCCTGCACAAATATATATTTATATCGCCCGCACCAATATATTTATATCGCCTGCATATGCATTTTTTTTATCACAAAAATTTCACGCCTCTGCATGCTTTTAATATTTGTCTTTCTTCTTTTTTTTCTCTGCTGCCGCTTATTAAATTTGATATATCTATTATATTTCTTTCTCACCTATAATTGTCTTTTAATTACAATTCCCAGAGACATGATACACCAATGTATATATATCCTTGTTTATATCCTATATAAACCCTTACATATGTGTACACACCAATTTACATCCAATACAATCTCTTATGTTATAATTGATATATATCTTTTAATTATCTTTTTCAAATATATCTAATATATTAAAAGTGATAATAAGTATTTTAAATTTAAACTTAAATTCAAATACTTAGATAAATGATTTAGTAAAATAAAATAATCCTATTATTTTATCTTCACCTAAATCCATATATCAACTAACACCCTCCGATTAATAGTGAATTAATAATTCATAATTATCAATATAATTAAATAATCTAATTATTTAATTAATTTAACTATTAACATTCATTAATTAAATAATCTCATTATTCAATTAATTCCCAAATATATACGTATCACTTTTGTAACACAATTAATTGGACAATCCAATTAATTAACCGTGACCCTTGTTACCTAAATCGATCGGACTAGCAAGGGGACCTAATGGACCCACAGTATTTTGAGCTCCAATAATCCTCGGAATCATTAATTAAACTATTTAATTAATATTCCTTGATTATTAACTCCGGAGTTATTCCACTAAAAACCCGAAGCTGCACTCTCTCAACTACAGATGCTTTTACACAGACCGATACAACTCGGTGTCCATTGATATAGCTATTACACATGGAGTGATCCTCCACAATAGTTCATAATTAGAGTTGGGTCATAATGTCCGTTATACCCCTCTAATTACATATATCCTTTAAGTACCGTTTATTCTATAATGAACAATAAATCTAATTTCCTTAAGGAATTAGGAGAGCGCTTATATTGTCCAAGCCCCGAATCAACCCTTAAGGGAACTACCATATACTTTTCACAAGAAGAAGCGGATTTCACTATTGTATACAAACCTTCCCAGCCACAAGCCAAACCACAATCCCAACTTATGGAGTATATTGATCAGGAAATGTATCTGACCTCACCCATGGTATATCAAAGACTACGATTTAACATGAATGAGTCGATAAGACACTCAGGATTAAGATCACCCACATATAGCCATAATTAGTTGATATATATGAATCTCATCGGTAAATGGATCTTGGTGAGAGATTCATATAGATCATGGCCCAGTCCTATATGACCACATCATACAAGGTGCCTCAATTCCCATATCTCATATGAATGATTCATGATAGAATCATCGTACATTACGGAATGGACCGCAGCTATAGATTAACCACAAACAAAGTACCTAACTTTATTTGCTATCTATGGACTTTTTAAATTGCACATCTCTTACTGTATCCATCCGTATATGACACTCATTTACACAGTTTGAGATTACATCTGGCAATTTTGGATATTTAAATATATGCACAAGTTTATAAAATAAATAACATAACAAGAATGAATTGAACTTTTCTTTTTTATTTATTTCATAAATCCATTTACAAATTACATCTTTAGGGCATAAACCCTAACAGTTTTGTCTTCGGAAAGGACAACTACACAATCGTGTAGAAGATGTGGACAACCATGGCATAATTCCAAGAGATGTTCTAATCCATCTATGATTAACGAAGGTCCAAGCAGAGGTGTTCCCGATGAATAACGCCGCAAGTGTAGCATCTGTCATTCAATTGGACACAACAAACAAACGTGCCCTAAAGTTGACTCTAATAGGGAATGAATGACAAAGTTTTGATCATATTGTAAACATTTGGAATTGTTTCAGATTGTAATAATTTGGAATTGCAATAATAACTTATTAATGAATGAATTAATATTAATGAATGAATTACAATGTCTTTGTACATAAAAAATGGTAGGACATATACAACCAAGCATTAGGCGGGCCTGGAGTTATAAAAAATCTCTACAGCCATTTTCTCTCGAATGATCCCCATGTCATCCTCTGACCAATCAAAAGGGCTTCGACCCGCCAGTTAGTACTAGATAAGTCTTAAAATATGGGGACCACAGTTACCTCTGCAATTGGACACATTAAAAGCCGTTACAAATCGTTTTTAAATAATATCTAAGCACGTTAATGAAATAGAATGGCTTACGATTTTTTTTTTTAGGGACTGTAGAAGTAGGGACCACGCTGACTAAGAATGACTTATTTTCCTTAGGGAATGGCCGACGACCACCTAGTCGTGCAGTGTGGAACCCCGCGTCATTTAACATGGACTGTAAAAACCACAGTAATGGCCGGACCTGCTGCTTCCTGATATAATTAGGGACTTCCTGTCTTCAGGGGTTAAATATCTCAATCTTCCCGAGAATAAGGTCGACGTTCACCACCAGCCAATGTTGACCCCCAACATTGCACGGAATCAGGACCTATAATAGTATGCATACGGTGTTAGGTCAGGATATACTAATATTTTATATTTTAAATCATTTCCATCGTCTAAAACTTACCAGGTTAACCTCGTGCCATGGGCGGTTTCCACTCGTGGTTGCTCCACGGACCGTCTGAAGGTCCTCTTCCAACCATCAGGACTGTAACACATTCCACCTTGTTGTGGTCACAGCCCCGTGCGAATCACGAGGCATCATCCTCTCCCACTGTAACAACATAAGTGGATGTATACAATCATTGACAATATCGTATTAATAATACAAAACTATAAAATGCGATTAGATTCCAAAATTTTATAACTACTTACATAAAATTGTGTATCCCATACGTTGATCCTCTGGTTGTATACAGTGGGAAATCCTCGCTGACGCTTGCAAAGAATATGGAGGTATGCGTCCATATGCTGACAGACAATATAACTAATGAATTGTTAACAATACAACATGACTTACACAATCGTTAATATGAAAATCACGTAAGTACGTACCGTGTCCTCCAAGTCCATGAAGTTGGACAACATACGGATAAACCATCCGGCATCCACTGGTGCCAGCACGTCCACATCACGTCTGTTTAATGATTGAATTAGCTTTAGGTAAATTTGAATAAACATTAAATATACAACAATTTTTATTAGATGAAGTTGGACTCACAGTTCCCCGTTGATGTTCTTCTTGAAGGCTTTGTATGCCGCAAGCTGGTCAGCGTTCACAAGTTCGTGGGGGTCAAAAATGTGTTCCACGGACTCGGGTTGTGTCCTCAACCTCTTTGGCCGGCATGGATCTGTGTAAGGGCTCATCAGCTGCCATCCACACTTAACTAAACGCTTCATGTACGGTAGTCTAGCTTCAATGAGCTTTGGAGCTCGGTCGATGTGCTGGGCGGTGTAGGGGGTCGCTGAGGCTGAATCGATGTGATGGGCGGTGGAGGGGACCGTAGACCCTGGGTCGTCATGCTATCCGAGGGAGGGGACCGATGAGCCTAGGTCGACATGTTGGGTGGGGGGAAATAAAGGGCTGACGCCACCGACGTCCTGGGTGGGGGAGGAGACCATTGAGCCTGAGCCTGAGCCGACGTGCTGGGTGAGGGAGGGGACCGTTGTGGATGAATCGATGTGCTGGGTGGTGGGGGGACCGCTGAGCTTGGGTGGACCCAGATAGGACAGCTGAGAGGTCCGACCGGACTTTTGTACTTGTAGCAAGCCTACTATCGCTGGTATACGACTGAGGTTGACTCTCCGGACCAAACCCCCCTGGTAGGAGGGTTCTAACTACGTCCACATGTCATGTCTGTCCCTCCCATATACCTATCAGTCTAGTCTCCGGGACTAAAGTCTGGATCATGAGGTGGGGGGCCATCCCGGTATGTACGCATGGTAGACCCCTGAAGCCCCCGAATCATATCCAGTAACACTCGGTGTTGTTGCTGACGATCCTCATCACTCTTCCGGATCATATCCACCAACTCCAAGTGTTGACGTTGTTGATCCTCCTCACTCTTCTGAAAGGTTTCATGCACATTGTTTAATAGATCTGCCCACGGAGCCTGAAATCATGTCTACATTGTTAGTACAAAACTATCAACACCTGTTAATAAAAAACACTTAACTTTGTTTTCAACTTACCTCTCCATCACGGCCAATGCCCTCACGGGAATCCCCTGTAGATGTACCGTGTTCGGGGTGGTAAACCGAACCCGTCTATGTCTATGCCTATGCCTTTCTCTTTGAAGGTCTGTATCATATCCCTCACTGTCACTGAGCCTTAAACCCCCAGCAGCGGGCTCAGATCCCTCACTGTCACTGGTCATGTCTGTCAAACCCCCACCCTTTGTACCATTGTTCCCACCAAAGGTAGTCTGATCAGGGACCGGAGGCGGTATATCATCCATGTCCTCTTCTACATACATACTTCACCCCTCGTTTATCACCGGTATAGTACGGTGCATGTCTCTCAGCTGGTGTGGGCACCAGTTCCTTCCTCGCAAACATCTGAAATATTAGTTAGAACAATGTAATTGTACAAATGCTAACTAATATAAACATTAACAAATTAAATACATACCCTAGCTTTAAAAATCTTTGCCAGCTTCTTCCCTCTCGGTTGTTTGGTCAACTCCCACTTCAAAATATAGGGAGTCAGATCTGTAACCCTCCGGACACTGAACTCTTTGCCCAAATCAGGGATCACCTCGAAAGTAAATATCTGCATCAAAGATAAGTACGATAACTAACCATAACATTGAGGACAACACCAATAAAGTATAACTTGTAATTCGAAGTTCTTACCAATATGGCATTAGATAGACCATATATGTTGTAGGTTTCCACCGTGTGTACGCTAGTGCCATTTTCCTACTGGCGTCGCTCGAACCCGTCTCGTCGCCCGTCAAGCGCATGCTTGAATGAGTAAATAGAATGGCTATACACGTGGGCACCCCGCGGGAAGGCGTCGAACGCATCGAGATCATCAACCATCCGAAACTGCCAAACTGGAATCTTGAATCTCTCATCCACCCTCATCAGTATCCAGTTCAGCATATATGTGAGGCAGAGCTTGACAGCATCGTACACCTCTCCGAACTCTGCGACGGTGACAACACCCCTTATCTCCTCCAACGAGACCTCATCTACTCCAGAAAGTACCGCCGATGTATGCCATTCTCCACTGCTGCATACTTGGTTGTGTCTGGTACAACTCCAAACCGTAATCCAGTGATCAGGTAAAATTCCACCTTCTAAAACCTCACCGACTGGTTCCCTGACATGAACTGCATCTCATCTGTTGGGCCGTTATGATGCAGCTCCCTCAAAAGCAACCGATGGATAATACCACCAGAAAACTTTATCTCCCGATGCATCGTCAGGAAATGCCCGAAACATGATGCCATGAACCGACCTCGATCTTCAACTGCAAATTCTGCAGGGACCCGGTTCAGCGCATCATCTATATGGCCAAGGGCATCAAAATGGTTGTGTAGAGTCAATTTGCCCTCGTATCAGTCTCCTTCTGGAGTTTTACGCATATCTCTCAACCTATTTCTCATCTACAATGTAACAGAAATACAACATCATTAAACAGAAAAATTTCGTAACCAAAATTATAAGTCTCGATCCAATGTAAAAATAGATCGGTCATAAAAAAAATATGTTCGATCTCAGGAGAAATAAGCTCGACCCTTTTAAAAAAAAAGCTCGATCTCATGACAAAAATGCTAGATTCCATAACAAAAAAGGTCGGTCCAATTATAAAAAAGCTCGGTCCGATAAGAAATAAGCTCGATCCAAGGACAAAAAAGCTCGATCCTTTAAAAAAAACTCGATCCTATGAAAAAATGCTCGATCCCATAACAAAATAGCTCGATCCTATATAAAAAAAGCTCGATCCTATGATGAAAAAGCTCGATCCAATGTAAAAAAAGCTCGATCCCTTTCAAAAAGGCTCGATCATATTCAAAAAATGCTCGAACCATTATAAAAAAAGCTCGACCCACCAAAACCTGATTTTCACGAAAATAAAGCTCGACTCATATACAAAAAAAGGTCGACCCTTTAAAAAAAAGCTCAATCCTATGAACAAAATGCTCGATCCCATAACAAATAAGCTCGATCCTATGTAAGAAAAGCTCGATCTTATTTAAAAAAAGCTCGATGTCATGATGAAAAAGCTCGATCCAATGAAAAAAAGCTCGACCCTATTGAAAACAGCTCGATCCCTTTTCAAAAAAGCTCGATCCCTTTCAAAAAAACTTGATCCAATTCAAAAATAGCTCGAAATCTTATAAAATATGCTCGACTTACCAAAACCTAATTTTCACGAAAATAAAAGCTCGACTCAACAACAAATAAGCTCGATTATTTTGCAAAAAGTCTCGATAACCCAGGTTTCATCTTTCTCAACTGATATTCAACCAAATTACAAACCACAACCATTCTCAGATCTCTATTTTAACCGGTTTCTACAATTTCTATCAACAAAACTCAATTAGAACATGTAATGCAAGTTAACAACAACAAAAACGAGGAAAAAAAATTAATCTTACCTTTGTCAATCGCAGCTGTTCTCGTGTAATCTCGTTCCGGTCACTTCACCGTCGATTAGTTTCCCGTCGGTTTGACTGTTGTTTTTCTCTGACTTAGAAAATGATAAATTCCTCACTGTTTTAATATTTCGGGGTATTTTCATCTGAACACGTTAAATAGTGCATTTTAAACATACATTAGTAAAGTGGTGATATTTGCACAACACCCCTCTCAAATAGTGCCAATAATTTTTTAACACCAATAAAATAAATAAATGTTATCATTAAAAAAAAATACAAACATTAACGATCTATAAAAAAATTAACTAAAAAATTAATAAAACTCTTTAGTCAGCTATGCAATTAAGGATGATAGATTTCAATTTTATTTTATTTTATTTTTAAAACAACTAAACAACATCCAAACAAATCAAATGAACTTCATTTATCATAATTAAAAACAGTAATAATAAAAAAATTAATACTCCACTATACCAATATGCCATAATCAAAGTCACGTATAAGCTTGGCTCTTTGTAATTATTATCGATATCAAACTAACGAAAGTTTTTTAAAATAAAAGTTTATAAAAGTCTTTCATTATTCTTCAAAGTCTTTAAAATGAAAGACTAAAAAGCCTATGAAAGTCTTTCATTATTCTTCAAAATCTGTAAAAGCCTATAAAAGTCTATAAAATCTACAAAAGTCATTTACTAAAAAAAAAAAAAAAAGTATTGAAATCCTAATCAAATATACCTGGTTAGTTTTATTTTATAAGTTACAGACGTTTTACACTTGAGTTTTTTTTTTAAATGATTAGTGTTTTGTACTTGAGTTAAAAATAATATTATTGTTTATCCCATTGATAATGGGTTTAACACTTTAACTACTTATATTGATAATTTGATATTATTAAATTTGTTCATATAAAAAATAATGTACCGTTAGTTTTTCTTTATAAATGGTTTGGTTTGAGTTGTAAAAAATTAAACTAATTAAATACTGGTTTGGTTTAGGTACAGTCAAACCCAACTCAAATCAACTCACGCTCACCCCTACTGAGGAGAAAGAATAGTTTTTCTCTTCGATCCTCGTCAATTTTCTTATGCAATAAACGGGAAAAAAAAACTCATGGTTGATAAAAGTTTTGTCAAAAAAAAAAAAAAAAAAAATATGTGTGTTTTGGAAGAAAAATGATGTGGAAAGAGAAAAAAAATTGTTTTTGGAGAGAGAGAGTTGAAAATAGATAGAGGGAAAAAAAATTTGAATGTCCCCACTCTTAACAGGTAATGGGGAATACTCTGTTAAGAGTGGGTACCGGTTGGGGATTGATTTGGTGAAGCAGCGGTTTTCTGCTGGAATAAGTTGTGGAGTATTAAATGACCGTGCAAGATCGAAAAAATCATTTGGAGGACGTGTAGAAATTGGATTCCAACGCAAGGAAATCTTGAAAAGAGAAGAATTGCTTCATACACTTCTTTGTGGAGTTGTATGGACATGAAGTCTGTGCATGCTAGTGTGGACTTCAAAATTTTCTTCTTTTCCTGCCTACGTAGGCTGAATTCTGGAGAAAGTGCAGTTTTTAGTGTTGTATTGGTGGTGTAATTGGTTCACTCGAAATCAAAAAGTGCATGGAATGATGTTTTGTGGCAGACTATATGGCAGCAAATTCAAATGATTATGTGAGCAAGAGCCCTTTGGCTAGGCCTGATATGATCTGCTGGTGACCTCCTTCAGCAAGTGTTCATAAAATAAATACAGATGCTGGTGTGGGTATGGATGTGGTAGGTTCATGATGGCTTCTAACTCCCAGCGGATTGAGGCGTATGTTGTCCATGCCCTTTCAAAGTTGGACACCCATCTTTCGTGTGTGGAGAGGTAAGTCTTGGATGATTACCCGGTTTAGTGTGTTCTGTTTGTTTGTTTGTTTTTGTTTCCTTAAAAGAAAAAGAAAAAGAAAAAAGAGTTAAATTTTTCACTGTCCGATGCACCACTAAAGATTTTCACACAACATTGAGGGCTCCACATAATTGCTATAATTTTTCACATTTTGTTATACTTTTACCTCAAAATTGAAATTATTGTTAGAATAATTATAGACCGAAAATGGAAAATTTCCAAACACATATGCCACTCTTGTAGACATGCTTTTAGATAACATTAATAATTATGTAATTAGAATTGATTTTTCCTTGATAACTTAACTGTCATTAACCATGATGAAAATGGAAAATTTCCCCACCAAAAAAAAAACCTCTTCCATTTAGGTGTGAGGAATTTACACACAAACCTCTTCGATTTAGGTGTGAGAGACTTGCACACACACAAAACCTCTTCGATTTAGATGTGAGGAACTTACACACACATAAACCTATTCAATTTAGGTGTCCATATTTAGGTGTGGGGTACTTACCACTTAGTCAATACACACATACACACAAATCTTCGATTTAGGTGTGCGGGACTTAACCCACACACTCAATTACCACGTGTGTGGGGACTTACCGCTTATCCAACCCCTTATTGTCGAACCTTTGTATATCTTAATATGGTATAATTCAAAATATCACCAAATATGGGATTTATATGATTAAAACAATCCAATACAATATAATCTAATTCAATCTAATCCAATACAAGTCAATGTTGTAATGCTCTATATAAGTAGTATTTGTTGTGTTCAAATATTAATCAAGTGTGAAGATAATCTTGTAAATTGTAATGTTTGGAATTATTCTATCGCGTGGTCTCTTTATTGCGTTCCCAAATTTACATTTTTTGTTATTAATTTCAGAAGATTTTGTATATAATCTAAAATATTCATCAATTCATTTTTCCTCATTATTGTTCAAAACAATAATTGTATTAATATCAGTTCATAATTGATAAAACAATTTGAAATAAAAATTGATAGTCATTATTTTGAATACACCTATTTTTTTATTTTTTTGTTGAAGTAGACAATTATTGAATGGAATTTAATTTCATACTTCTATTATTTAACATTTTGTTTTGAATTATTACAAAATAAAAACAAAAACCAAATTGAATATAGGAAAAAAAAAATCACTTTCACATTGAATCAACTAAGCCAGTTCACTCATTCCTTTTCTAATGACCGGTTGAACCTATTGAATAAGTTTTTTAACCTTTTTATTTCTCTAATAAGTTGGCTACTATACAGGGGAATAAATGACAACAGAACCCCCCAAAACTAATTCTTCACAAAAAAGTTATAAAAAATGCAAATAAATAAATAAAGACAAAGAGCAACCCTCCTCCCTCCCTGTGATTTAGGCTTCCTGCGAATTATTCACGATTAAAGCCGGTTTGATATTCTTTTACAAAGTTAAAATTAGCTAATGCTTTTTTAAAAACATGTTTATATAAAATCAAGATAATATCATTATACCCTTATTTTTTTATTATTAATACTAAAATTAAATAAGAAACCACAAATTTCATTATACTAAATTATTTATCAGAAGACACCAGTTGGAGTACGCTTTGCCCCCCACCAAATCTGGTGGAAATAGAGCCCCCAATTTTAATGTGACCTAAATTTCATATTAATTTTTATCAAATGTAAATATATGTTCTATAGTTTATTTGATTAAATTCAACAAGTATATAAAGTAAATTATTATTTAAATTTTAAATATTCTAATTAAATATTGATTTGGTTTATATTATTAATGACAAAAAAAAAATCCAAAATCATGTCAAAAAAATTGACTAATATTGGCTCCGAACGGCTATATATTTAATAATTTAAAGACCATTAAATAATTTTAAAAAATGCACGGATCAGTAAAAAGTGATAAATAGGAAAAAAGAAAAAAGAAAAAAAAGAAAGAAACACGATAGTCACCCTTCAAACTTCAAAGTTTAGGGACCTTTCGGTAATATTTTAGTATTTCATTTTCAGTTTTATGTATTCTCATTTAAAAATGAACAATTGATTTTCAAGGTTTTAAAACTAAAAACGGGTTTGGTAACAATATTGAAAAAGTTTTCTGGAAAAAATATATATAATATATATTTAACGAAATTATTTAAAATATATATTTTTCTATATATTATAATATTAAAAGCTAAATTTTTTTTGATATATATATCAATAATATATTTAATTAATTATATGATATGAAAAACTTGTAACTGTATATTTACCGATATTTATTTACTATATTCCACTTTCACCAGAGATTTTCTTAAATTTTTTGGTATATAGAATCTGTATCAAGCATCGAACTTTTCCTTGGCACCACCTCCAGAGTTTGATAATGCTAATATTACTCCCTCTATATAAGAGAATTTTCACACAAACATTTTCCAAGAATCCCTTTCATGACATGCAACCAGACACAATAGATACAACATAATTCTGCTTTTTGAGTATTCAACATGTATACAGTATTCCTAAAAGCTCCATCTACTCAAACAGTATCATAAAATACTAAAACCCAGCATCTTGAAGAGAATGCGCCAGACCATAGAAAATAACTAAGAAAGACTGACCTTACTCAGCATTGTGAGATTGATCTTGCTCAATAAAATCTAATGCCTTTTCTTTGGAGATAACATTTACACGGCTAACTCTGTTTTTGTGAGTCACCCCATAAATCTTGTCAGCAACTTTCACAAGCTCAGGTCGAAATGTCGTGGTTATAAATTGAGTATTTGCCATGTCTGCTAGACGACGAATCATATCTATAAAAACAAGTAATTAAGGATATCCGAACATTGTGAACCTTAAAAAAGCTAGATAAGAGTTAAAAGCAAATGCAAAAAAGTAATTACCACAATGACAATGGACCAAACTAATTTCTGGTCAGACTCACCAGGGCTTCCTGATGCCATATCTAAACGTGTAGCTAAAATAAATTTGCATATTTCGGATTTCTAGTGGCCTGATTGCAATCTCGTAATCATATAAACTACCATATTGATTCCTAGTAAATTACAGTAACCTTCCAAGGGGTTCAGGAAGCAATATGAGATGATACAGAAAAGTTTAGTGCTGCTCATCATCAAGACGGTTAGATCAGAGCCTGTATAAAAAGTTTTGGAGTGGGCAGCTTAACAACATATCAGTGAATTTCCAAAAGAAAAAAATCAGAGAACCAAAGAACCAAAGAACACAAGATTCCGTATAAGCTGTGACACAAGTTATAGTACTCAAAATGTTAACCAACTCAATAATCTATAAATCCAACAAGTATGCATGTCCATGTACACTCAATGCATGTCAAATTGGTGCAATATGTAGAGAACCTTAGCTATAAGGTATGAATGACTGATCATCCATACATGGCTATAAGTTCAACTACCTCCTATCAACAGGAAGTAGTGCAAGCTTGTATAATTACCATTGGTCTAACAGCATAAGAAAAATCCTAGGGCATTTTGGCCAAATGGAATCTTTAGTCTTTACCCATGTAAACAGAGGACACAGGTGTAATACAACAAGAATGGAATGCTTGTTTCCCTCCGGGCCTCCCCCATGGTGTATTCTAGATCACTATATATAAATAAATACAGAAACCACCAAATAGGAAAATGAAGGAAATAGGAACAAAAAGATAAATATAGAGAGACAGCAAATAATCTATATACTAAGTAGGATACTTCCAACAGCAGTTCTGTACTGAGGATCAAGTGCTGCATCTATTTCATCAAACAAGTAAAAGGGTGCCGGATCACATCGCTGTATGGCAAAAATAAGTGTCAGGGCCACAACAGTTTTCTGACCTCCAGATAATTGCTTCATTGATTGTGTCTCCCCTTGCCCAGTAAAAGAAACCTACCAAATCAAATTCCAACTTAGATACAAGTATATGACATTAGTAACTTGTAAATAGAAACTACAACAAAGATGGGAATAGACTTTTTGTAAGGCCTAAGATGGTTGTACTGCAGGGCAGGGTTCAAATCTCTGAAGGAACTTAACCATGTTTCTATATATACCTTCCACTGGCTCCGCAATTAATTAGAAGGAAAAAAAAAAATTGAAACCGAACGACTGACACTTGTAGCAGCTACCAAGCGAAATAGTTGACATATCATGTTCACTGTTTATCAATCCTTTTAGATAAAAGAAAATGAACACTTCTTCAAAAAGAACTTGCCTTCACTTTCACACCAATGTATTTCTCAACCCTTCCTTCTAAATCTGCTTCTCGAGGTCCATCATCATCATCATGTTCATCATCACCAAGATCACCATCCTGTGGAATGTATTTAAAGTTATAAGATCAACGACATTTAATTAACAAAAAATTTGGCACATGGGCTTTTAGAAATCACATCTCTATAAGGAAGTACAAGTTAAATTGCAAACTAAAATAAAAACAATCGGTCAGAGGGCCTTGATATGTATTAGAATGACACCTTGTGAAGGATCTAAAGCTACGCAAATTGCTTTTACCTCATTAGGGAGAGAGGGAGAGATTAAATATTCTATCAAAACAATGGCATCATTAAAACGTAATTTTACATGTAAACAAAGATCAAGGATGACAGTTTTTGAAATATATAGCATAAGGACTATAAGAGAGTTCTCTAGGTAATCAGAAAAGCAATGAAACTAAACATAATGTCTTTTCAAATGGTTCTGAACCAAAAACATAAAGCAAGAAACTGATCCCAAAGGGCATGGAGCTCCAATTTGTCAGCATTTAGACACAGAAGATACAAAAGAACACAGCAATGGAAGCAGATATATTTGAGTAATTTAGACAAATAAAAGATAAAAGCTTCTAACAGACCTTTTTCTTCATCATAACCAGATGACCATGGCCACCTTGCACAAGTTCAGAGAATACTTCTCGAAAGTGACGAGCAACACCTTTGAAAGTTCGTTCTATTGACTCATCCTTCCTTTGATCCAAAACTGATATAAGTTCTTTGATTTTCTACAAAAACCACAATACAATCAAGTCAAATCACTAAATAATATGAAGTTCAAAAATGACCTGTTTAATGGAATTTCTGTGGAAAAAAAAAATAAAGAGAGACCTTAGTTTATTAAGTGCACATAACAAATACTTAAGGAGTCTATTATAGACATATGAGACGAGAAATATACGGTAATATGAAATATGAAAAGTTAAAATGGCAATAGATTAGAGATCAAACATAATAATATAAATGGAAGCACATATTATAATTTTGAGATTCTTTGACCCCCCCCTCAAACTCAAGATGGGGAGATGAAGCAACTTAAGTTTGCAAGGTTCCAATGACATATGGTGATGAATTCATTGACAGGATGAAGGACCAACATGATAGATTTGCCAACAAAACGGCTTGACAAGGATGCTGACGAAATGGCTTGACATAGAACCGATGAAATAGCTTAATTGAGAGTTCGGAAGAGATCCAACATACTTATTAGACTTAATGATATGAGTGTACCCGCCGTCTGCAATGCCACAGACAGTGAAACAAATGATATCTCTATGGTTGTGTTTATCAAAAGGATCTTTAACACTGATACCATATGAAGAAAAACAAATAGAGATCTTATTTAAATTAGGGGCCACTTGATTTAGGTAAATATCTCAAACATTCCAAGACTGAAGAGGTCATTTTTAGAGGAGAAACTATCCGTTTTTAATAAATGGCCAGAAGAACGATTTTAAAATATAAAATATATAACTTTTAAGATAAGATGCATGTGTTTGGTAAATTTAATGTAAATTGCTATGAACTTATAATGTCTAAAGTATACATAAAAATAAAATATTTTAATTCCTATTTAGAATTCAAACCAAACTAATAGTTCATACAAATATTAGAAGTAAAAAATGAAAGTAATTTTATACGCATGTATAATATAAATATCTAATTTTTTTATTTTTTTTATTTTTTTTATAATTCTCTTAAAATTTAAAGATTAGATGTTTTTAAATATCAACAATGAAAAAAAAAGTTATAATAAATAGATTTCTTTGCAATTAAGGTTGGGATATAGGTGTCTTTATATTAAAATTAATGAGTACGATTTGGCTATTTAAAGGATTCATTAAATACCACAACACATTATTTCATAATCACTTGATAAAAATAACTCCTCACTCCTTGTCTTGAATTGGCATTAATCGAGATTGCCTCAGCTTCTTATGCACATGAAGAACTGCTTAAAATTGCTACCAAATCGATTCGGATTATCAAATAATCACTTTTGGAAGTTTTACCAAACATCTTTTTTCTACCAAAATTATTAAATAAGTTGATTTTTTAGCAATACTGAACATGGCCTAAGTGCATATAAAAAAAAAACGTAAGGAGCATATTTAGAGGCATATGAGACAAGAAATATACAGTAATGTAAGATATGAAAACTTTAGATAGTAATAGATCAAAATTCAAATATTATAAAATATAAGTGGAAGTAATATGCATAATAATTTTGAGATTCTTTATCAATTTCATACAGAAGTACCTCATCCCCTGCATCCAATTCAGCTTGCCTTCTCTGGAGTTCTTCTCGCTGCTCTGTAAAATTAACATACTGATCAAGTGCTTTCTTATTTACATGGCTGAACTGTTGCAGCTGCTCATTGCACCTGTGAAGCATTTTATGTAATTCTTTGATGTTCTTTCGCTTATACCTGTCCAATATAACGGAACACAGATCAATAAACTGAAATCAGAAATCACAAAAGAAAAAGAACATGTATGTACATTATACAGTAGGCCAGCATCATCGATATTTTAGCTTAGCTTAGCTTAGCTTAGCTTATGCTTATGCTTATTGTAATATAAGTCTAACAAAACGTATCATATAATGGAAAATAGAAATGGAAGAACTAAATGCGTAACTGCCCTGCAACTCTAGGAAATTTGAGGTGTATGAATGGATCAGACATGGGCAGGATATTAACTGGGCAAAAGTAGAATATGGGAGTAAATTCAAAAGTCAACAGGAAATATACGTGTCAAAAGCATCTGATGACAGTGGACCCAATTCCCTAATTTTCTTAGAGTACTCCTCCTGTTTTGCAAGAAGAACATTCCTTCTACTCAATAGTTGTTCAAGCTCTCTTGTCTCATCCTGAAGTGTCCTCTCATAGTTGTCTTCCAAAGTCTGCATTCACCAGTGATCATTTTAGCACCAGTAGTAAGTAACAAAGACAACAATTAGATCACGTGATCAACCTTCAACTTAGCCTTCTCATCTTTAATCTTCCTGAGTTGCTTTGCCCGTTCATCTATACTGCCAGATATTCCTACAGAACAATAACACCAGAAAATACATGAAACCATGAATTAACTTTATTCAGTGTAAACTTGAAGAGAACAATCAGAAAACCCCACTTGCAAGCTGTTGTGTTGCATCTTGAACCAATAATCTAGCATCCGATAATTCTTGTTTCTTTAATTCATCTTCACCGGGCAGCATGTCATTCTCCGCAGAAGATATAAGGGCTTCCAACTCTTGCTTCCGCCTTTTGAGGTTAGTTGTTAGATTAGTCTCAAGCTCTGCTTTTCGTGTTTCAGTCTATAGATAGAAATGCACATATATGAGAACATAAAATTCATATTCAAATTGCGGATCAAAAAAGGTTCAATTTGCTAACCTCAATGCGATCAGTCCTGCAGGTGATAAGTTTCTCTTTAAATTCAGTTATTTCAGGGTTCAAACGTGACAGAAGATCTTTTTCCTCCGGTGTTAAGTGATCAATGAGCTCTGTTCCCATTTCAGCCAGTTTCATGGCCATACTAGCTCTGAGTTGATCAATTTGAGTTCGGACATCTGTGAGTGACTTTTCCTACAAACAAGAAAAAAAAATGTGACATGGAAGAACAAGAGAAGGTGGGGGTAGGAACAACTGCAAATTAACTTCCTAATTGCAAGTCACATGAAGCAACGTAAAGATAAAAAAATAAAAATAAATAAACCTTCTTTTCAAGAGCTTTAGAAATAATTTGTTTCTGCTTATTGGCATTAGAAATGTCCTGCTTAAGCTGTTCCAGTTCTGATTTGTCATGAGATCGCTTGGCATCAATTTTCTGCTGCTCAGTGACAAGATCTGTGATTTGCTGGTCTATTCGTATGATCAGTTAAGGAAAGTACTAAAGCACAATTGCCGATCAGTGTCAAAGAGCAAAATTATTAGAGACTGTACAACACAAGTATTAATTTACCTAATTTTCATTTTCTCAATAAGCAAAAATTGAAGGCTTTATCAGGTTAAGAATATACATTCAAGCAATGGATGGGTTACCATGATTTTTTTTTTTGTAAACAGTTTTCCAGCTGTCATTGAAAGAGATGACTGATGGTTTCTTCCAAGGGATTGCAAGCCTAGCTATACAAATGGTTTAGAAACTACTCTGAATCTACCTCAGGTCCGTAAGAAACCAAGCCTTTTTCTCCCTAATTGAAATGAAAATGTTTATTTTAATTGATACAGGCAATAGAAGAATCCTGCTCCATGCTTATGTCTCAGCGTCATTTGTAACTGATCCGAAGAGGGAATAAAGGTGGACGGTAATAGGTAGCCCAGAAAGCAAAAACATTCTGCTGCATCCCATGCTCATAAATCCTGGTGCAGAAGGATATGTGGAACTATAGAATATAACTAGGGTTATTACTTATAGGATGCATGACATATAACTCATTTGAGTTCACCTGACAGCAAAGAGAAAAACATATACATTAAATGCAACTCCCTAGAAAAAAAGCCGTCCAAGCCTTCCAGACAATAGCCAGAAAATCAGGGGGCAGAAAGTCTCAAGACTTTGTAGAAGGGAGAAACATTTTTCAAAAAAAGACAGCAAAAAAAATTTGCTTTGAATGAGATTTACTCTTTACAGTCACAGCAAAAAAAATTTGCTTTGAATGAGATTTACTCTTTATAGTTTAATATTGCATTACATAAGCCAATCAGCTACAACTACAACTCCTAAGAATAATCAAATCAGAGTAAAGGCTATATGCAGTTTTGCATATGAAAGAACATTTATATGAACCAGCAGGCAGCAGATATATGCATGCATATGTAAAAAGTGCAAAGAAGAAAAAAAAAGACTAAAAATATATGCAAATTTCTATTTTGAAAATGGACTGCTTTCTGAAGTTAAACATAATGACAATTGTCATTTTGAAGAATAACATGCCCGAATCCATGAAAAACTCAGATCAAGTGAGCTTGATTCATATATATACATAATAAAACAGTAAGGTGAAAAACAAGAAAGCATAAACTGAAGAAATACTGGGGACAGCACGAAAGCATCAACTAAAGGATATTTTGAAGCATAGATCTAACTTTTTCAAGCTCTACTTCTTTCATGTTAATAGATTTTGTGTTCTTCATAATTATATTCATGAACTTCAATTTCGAGCGCCTATAATCATAAAATCCTCCTGTCATGCCACCTTTCTTGCTTACTTGGTCACCTGTTACAGAAACATTAAAAACATCAAAGACAGACTGAAACCGTCATGTAATAAATGTTACCGAAAATCTAAGCCAACCTTCTAAAGTTATGCAGTCCAGACCATCAGATCGAGCAACCCTTGTGGCCACATCCAAATCTCGGCATATGACTGTTCTAGCAAATACCTGGCAGAAGGAAGTACATTACTTGTCTGGTAAACTGAAACATGTTTACATTAAAGCAAGACAATTAATAGCTGTGTTGATAGCACCAGACTATAAAAACATACATACATAAGAGTATGCCTTCCTACTTTATCTTGCTCATAGAATAAAAGATGCCTCCCTCCCAACCTGATAAAAAATTTGTAATTTGTGTTCTGAAACCAACTGTAATTTAAAATATCAGACCAAGAAAGGTTCACCTTCTTTCTAGATTAGAGAAATGTGAACCAAGTACCCATTCCAACCCCAACCTACCCATTGACCAATTGACCTAATACAAAAGTAGTAAATTTACGAGCACATTTTTTGCTAACGTGAAATAGTGACTCAGTAAACTAAAACATTTTATACCGGTCTAGACTCAAGGAGAAACATGTTTCGCCATTCACTGCTTTGAGACGATAAAGACACATACAAAACATCGCTTCTTCATGAAGAAGTACCGAGTCAATGTTTTTATGCTCAAGTAACAAAAATTTCTGGAAAAATGTATCAAGGGAAAATGAACAGTAAATAATAAAAATTTAGAATCAGTTTTAACAATTCATACCATTAATTCCTTCAATATACTTTTACAACTATCAAATAGAAAGCTTTTGCAATCAAATTTTTAATGCCCAGTGTCCCACCTATTCACTCAAATCAATCTCTGGTCAAAAAGTAACTAAACACATAAGTCAAACAGGAAAAACTGATAACATTATAGCTAATCGATATCGTGGTGGTTAAAAAAGATATCAACAACATTTATTCACATGACAATAACATTCATATCCCTTAGGAAAATCATCACTATAGTTATTTGGTTAGTTTCCAGACCAAAAGCATATAACAAACAACACACACACACACACAAATAAATAAATGAAGGCAACAGTAAGGAAAAAAAAAACATGTAACAGCATAAGTAAAATTTTGAAATATCGCATTTATGCATGTATACAGCACCAACCAATATCATAGAAAATATAGATCAAGACAGAACCTAACCTGGGCAAATGCTGGATTAAAATTGGGAGAGAAATTTAATTTCCTTAGAAGAGGTATCACATCAGAACTCTGTGGATAAGTTACACGAGGAGCCTTCACCCGATTCAATGGTATAAAAGTAACTCGTCCTCCTTTCAAGGAATTAAGGTGTCTAATTATCTGGGTTGATATTTCATCATCTTCAACCACCACATGAAATAAGCTGTTCAAAAGCCAACAGAAATCAGATAACAGCATTTCAAGCCTAATATGCACAGAAAGAACTGTGTAACAAACCATAAACAAATGCTATTGAGATAAAATCAGGTAAAGTTTTGTGCATACCTGTTCCCAGCAGTAACCTCAACAGCAGTAAAGAATTTTTCATCACATTCAAGCAACTCAATAATTGGACCATGAACTCCATTAATTTTATACTCTCTACAGATCCGCCGAATAGAATTGAGTCCTCTCCTCACATCCTGACGATATTATATAGAATAAGAGACAAGAAAAAAGAAGTTGAGATAAGATTTTGAAAACTGCATTTATCTAACAACTGAGCTTTTCAAATGCATTTGTTGCTTTACTAACAATTAAGGAATATGATTGTGTGTGTGGTTAGGTGTGGTGCGAGGAGAGCAGGATCAACATCCCCAATTTCAGACACAAGGTTGTATATGCAAGGTTTGGATGGTTTGCACTGAACCACATTTCTCTCCTTTAGTTTCTTAATTTCCTCACTCCTCTCCTATATTTTATTTTTTCTATCCTCTCTCCGCATCTTTCAACTTATTTTCTCTCATCGCTCTCCTCTTCCTCATCCAAAACACCGTATTATTCCAAACTTTAGTGTAAAAAACCCCTTGATAGTGGGGGCGGGGGGTGTGTGTTAAATATAAATTCCTAACTAGAAGGTTGTTTTTTGAAAAGGGTCAAAACTCATCTCTCTCCTCTTCGTCATCCAAAACACCGTATTATTCCAAAATTTAGTTATAAAAACCCCTTAATAGTGAAGGTTGTTTTTTGAAAAGGCTCAAAACTCATGGGGATTTTTGGGAATTTCCCTTTGATAATAAAAAGGTTGTAACCCTTGACAACAACAAAAGAGAAACATGAACCGAAGTGAAATACCATGTCCATGTAGTGATGAAATGTTTAATTTTTTTAATTTTTTTATAAGAAACTAGAATGATTTTATTAAAGAAAGAAGAAACAAAGGTGAACAAGATGTCCACAACTCAAAAACTTTTTGTGGACTACAAAAAAAAAAAAAAAAAAAGTATAGACTTGTATGAACTTAGCCCCAAACCTATAAAAATGTCTATAAGAAAAGTATCTATATTCAAAAGAATTAAATACAAAGCTACCCCAAAACCATTTTTTAAAGGGTGAAAAAAAAAATTGACGTATCTTGGAATTTTTGGAATTTTTTGGACATGGAAATGTGAGAGAAAGGAGCGGGAGAGATGAGAGAAAATTTAATGGAGGAAAGAGGAGGGACAAGGAGAAAAAAGTTGGTGGAAGAAAGAGAAGTGGGAATGTAGAAATATTAGAGAGATAGGTGGCTTAATCAGAGCCATCCAAACCTTGCACGTGTCAAAATTATATCATATATTTTTAAAATGAAAAAGACATTACTAGAACACTGGTCAATGAAGATGATTAGTATCCACAAACATTCAAAAGAAAGGTTCTGAGCAAGCAAATAAAAAATAAAAATTAAATTCAATGGGAAAAAAGTGGTTGCTCACTCCAGGAGTTGCATGATCAAGGCTCTTCTCTGCCTTCTCAACTTCTGCTTTCAACTTATCAATTTCAGCACAAAGTTCACTTTCCTTCCCCCATAAGGACCTATATGATATTGAAGGTTAATCATACTGGAACACTGCCAATGGATTATGGACTTGATCAAAATTATAAAATTGAAAAGCATACTTCCGTTCATCCTGCAGTTTGTCTCTCTGTGCCTTAAGATTATTGAACCCTTCACGTGACTCGGATATAAGGGATTCCAGAGTTGCAATCTCACTTCTGTGACTCTCAATGTACCCATCCCGCTCCTTTAAGTCGGCAATACGCCGACGACTTTCCTCCTGAAGTTTTTCCTCCTAAGACGTAAAAAATTACAGTTGAGTACCATGCAAAACTTGAAATGAGGTACATAATACACATTCTGGAATAGCATAGGCAATTGAAGGTACAAGCAATTCAGCAAAAGTACATGCAAGAACAAAATAAGAACTGCAAGCAAGCATGCAAAAAGATAAACATCAAGATCCCATCTATCTAGATCTTGTTCCACCAGAAAATAGCCAGCACTAACCACTTGTCAACAACAAAGAATATCCCAATGGAAGTAAGGCTGACTGAAATTGAAAATTCTGACGGCTGGGAAGTGACACCCCTCAGGACTGTAAGCTAACCAACTTATCAATGGTGGAGTCGCCGAGAGATCAATGGTGGTTGACTGACTTTCGAAAATGGCTAATTTCATTTGTTGCAAGGGAACTATGGACGCATCAAATAAGCAGATCTTTTTTTTCAGGAAACGGTGGGTTATATGAAATTTCTAGTCAATCACACTAGATCACGACTCTAAATTCCTATCACCTCTTTTTGAGAACTTCATTGAAGAAACTTGGGAGTTAAATAAAAATCCTCTTAAGACATTTATCATCCCAAAAGTGAGACAGATTACTAGACGAATGGAAAACCCTTGAAAGTGCTTAGTTAGTACAACTCCAAAACCATGGGAAGCAGTTCTTACACAAGCAAAATTGGCCTATAACTATTTTAAAACCAAACAAGATATTAAAATCCTTTCAGTATATAGTACGGGAGACAGGCAACTTAATTCTATTATTAAATCTCTTTAGTAGATATCAAAAGACCAACTAACAAAGTGAAAAGTTAGCAGTTACAATCAAAGAAACAGATAAAGCCAAGGATAAAGGAGCCAAATGCCGATTATGAGAATTATGCACCCCATACTTTCTGCAGTAATATACTTCAAAATTAAATGCAGAAACTACCTGCACCAAATTTGAAGAAAGAACTCGTTCAAGATCATCAATTTCCTTCTGAAGCCATTTATCGCGAGCAGCTCTACTAGAAAATTGGGTAGCCCGACCTTGTTTTTGATAAAGAATGCTAAGTTGCTTTTCCCGCTCCATGATTCTATATATCACAAAACCATTCATAGAGAAAAGAAGTAAATACTCAATCATGACTCCAAAAGGACAGATCTAACCAATTCTCTTGATATGCACAAATACTCGATTTATAAAACGGTGCCATGTCTTCAAGAAGTGAAAAGAAGACATGGAGATGGAAAGAAGATAAACAAGAATTAAAATTAAGAAATAAAAGATGTAGCATTAGACTGATTTTCACCACAATGGAGCTGAAGTTACTTCACAAATCACACTCATCTGAATATATTGATCAATAAATATCACTTCGTATAACCTCAGTCACAATGCATATTTGGATGTGTCATTCTCAAAGCTTGGGCAAATGCACTTGGACTTGGCAGCGTAAAATTATGATTGCACAATACAACACCCCTATAGGTAAAATGGAAATTGATATGGGAAAGAGGGCTCAAAGTCAAAGAGCAAGAAGACCAAAAAATTACACAATGAAAGGATGTTGGACAAGTGTGTGCAACATATAGTCATACTTCTTCTATTCTTTTTTTCCGCAGAAACATATAATCATACTTACATAGACATATCTAATCAAAAAATATCCACAGTCATACCCTTTTGTTATCTCCTCTTCCTTTATGACTTGATTCTCATACGAAGGATTAATTTTGTCAAGCTCCTCCATTGAGTCTTGGATTTCTTTTTCAAGTAACTTAAGCTGTTTGACTGCTTCCTCCTGGAAGCATGAAACATATAATCAACAAAGGCAGAATGTTTTTTTTCTTTCATTAATACATAAAAATCAACACCCTAACACACGCAAGCATGGTGAGTATCATGAGAATAATACTTTGGCTTGCTGATTCCCAGATATCCTCTCTTCTAAGTCTTTTGCATCAAGTTCAAGCGCTGTCAGATTCTTTATTGCATCTTTCCGTCTCTCTTCTACTGCTTCTTTTTCATTGCTTAAAGTTTGAACTTCTTTTGTTAGATCTTTGAACACCTCGTCTAAGTCCTTGGACTTTTCATGAGCATCCAACACAGAGTTATACATCTTAGCTGATGTTTCAGAAAACTTTGTTCTAGTCTCTTCAACCTGAATCACGAAGAAAAATATGGGCATTAAACCTATTGCCACATAAAAACGAAACCAAAAGTGTAAAAAAGCAAAATGTTGACCCTAAACAGAGCGTGTCATTATAAAGTAAAAACCCATGTAAAGAAAAACGTAATAATAAATTTGCGTGCCTAGAACCATTCCTGGCAAAGGATTCTGAGACAAGAACATTCTTTTTTAAGGGGAGAGGCGAGAGTGGGTTCAATTGCAATATAATATCTGTTAGTACTAAACCCAAAAACTTAAGTTGTTAGGAAAGGTCCCAAAAATAGTATCCGAAGCATAGCTTGATGGGATTTGTTAAGTTAGCATGTCCTCTCACGTGCAATGTGGTGCCAGACACATGTTAGACACCCCCTTACCACATAACTTGTGCAATGGACAAGAAATCTAAGAAATACAGATAAAGGGGGACTCAAGATCTCAAGGCTCTAATACACGTTAGCATAGGTTGATAGGAATTAATATGTTAACAAATAACATGACCAAGAAAAAAAATCCACCCACACCCAATCCAAAATGGACAGAGAAAATGAAATTAACTAGTGAACATTGTCTACCATGGAAGCAATCCACAGCAGCCATCAGCCCACACTTGAGAGTTGAGACTCATGCATTTCAAAACGCTATTTAAGTACATGTATAGATCGATTAGGAAAACAAAATGATAATTATATGAAAAATGCAGACATGCTACAAGCCTACAAGTACTAATGCACTTCCAATTAGCTCAGTTATTACACCAAAGCATTGACTATATTGAACCTAAACCCAAACAAACATTCACTGCAATGAAAATGTGTGCCTCTAAATTTTAGGGGGGGGGTGTATTGGTTCAAGATTTTATTAGACAATTTGCGAAAGTAAAAGTCTAGTGGTATTGGATTGAGACTTTTTAACAAGTTAGATAAGTCTGGTGGTATTCGATCAAGACTTTTAAGATTTTTTTAAAAAGTCCATATTATCTTGTGATATTGGATCTAGACTTTTAAGATTTTTTTTAAAAGTCCATATTGTCTTGTGGTATTGGATCTAGACTTTCAAGATGCAGCAAATTGTCTGGTGGTATTGGATTGAGATTAAGATTTTTAGGATTTCATGACAAAATAGATTTTCTAGACTTTTTAGTGATATTTATAAATAACTTGAACCCAAAATTGTCTTGTCATCTCCCTCAATACTTTCTAGACTTTTCTCTCTCACTCAAAATCATCTTCAGCTTCCTCAACCTCCACACCCCCATCAAATTTTCATCATAAATTTTCAGTTTCCTCAACTTCCATACCTCACCAGATCTTCTATACCCCATCAGATCTTCAGCTTGGACGGGTTGTGGTCCACGGATGGGTGATTGGTGACCGGAGATTGAAGATAGGAGGTGGAGTAGTGCAGCAATTATACTTCGTTTTTTTTTTTACTTAAATTTCATAGAACAGATGTTAAATAATGTTTCTTAATCGTGACATCTTTATTATTGTTCAGGCTCCTTTGATAGGTGTAAATAATGGTTTATTTATAAATAAATTGTAATGACTAGTGTGGATAAAGGTATAGTTGTTTACTAATATATATATAGTGGTTCTCTAATAAGGATGTCCTGAAATTATAAGTTAAGGGTGTTCAATCACAACCATAAATTCATATTGGGTGTCATTAGGTATGGATATTCGTTAATGTGTGGAGAAAATTGAATACTACAATCGACTCTTGAAAATCTATATTTATAAAAGTCCAAAAAGTCTTGAAATAAAGTCAAGACAATCCAAATAATTTATAAATAAAATCCAAAGACTCTTTCAAAATTCTAAAAGTCTAGTCCATATAATCCTAATAATCCTAAAAGTATAATCCTAATTATCCTAAAAGTATAATCCTAATAATCCTAATGGCCTTGCAAATCTATAAAATCCTTGCATCCTAAAATTGTCCATTAAAATCTCAATCCAATACACCCCCCTTAATTTCTTTTTTTATTTAGATAGGATAGAAACAAAATTTACAAGCAAACACTAACAAAAACAGCACTGCTTGTAGCCAAAACAGCACACCAAATTTTATTTTCCATCGCAATCTTCTAGACTATTCTTAATTTGTTCTGCTACAGTCTTATCCGATGTTCTTCAAGGGAAATGACACAATTACAGCCCAAGTAACAACCCATAAGTCTCAACAAATTTGTTATTTGGCCTATTTCTTTAACCAAAAACATTTATCCTATATCTCTTTCAAGTTTCCAATGTTCAAAACTACCAAAAAAAAAAAACAAATTGAACAAAACTAAATAAAACTATATCAAAACTCTCATATACATATAAAGTAAGAGATCATTAAGCAAAAATATACCAAAACATTAAGACAACATAAGTATACAGGTGAACAATCTTCCGCAACCAAAGTTTAGAATTGATAACCCATAAGCATTACATGTCCACAACTTTCATGATAATCTTAATAGAAGCATAGGAATCAGTTATATACTCAAGCATCAGGAATTAACTAACCTCTGCTAATTTCTGACGAGCATCATGAAGTTCCTTATCATATATTGTGTATTCTAGAGATTTCCTCTGCTTGTCAAGTTGTTGGTATTTTCTTAGCTCCTCTTTCTCTTCGTCCAATTCCTTCAGCCTCTCATCCAAATACTTAACAACTTGAATAATTTGTTGTCTTTTGTTGCCTAAAAAAATTTATACATGTTATGTATTTTTTTTCATTATTATTATTATTTAACTTTACAACACACCCCACCCAAACATAAACACAAATTAAATGCAACCAATCCTCCAATGTTGGTGTGAGGAGAATCAATATTTGTACCCCTTCATTTCAGAAACTCTAATTAACTGGGGTACCCCTTGGAGACAGAAAAGATACATGCTATGTTATAAACCATCTTAAGAGTGTTTAATATTATTATTTAAACTCTTACCATCAAGTTTAAGCTTTCGTATCAAGTAGTTACCTAACATAATGTCAAAGCCAATTTTACCATATCTTTTGTTCAAAAAAAAACCCCCACAAGAATGAATTCATGTCAGTTTTGCATTTAAATGACTAAATATGTAACTATGTTTGGTTGTAGGCTTAATAATATTGTTTGAACCATTTCCTAAAAAATTAAGGGTTTGGGTCTAGCGTAATTGTCTTGGTACATACCAGTTTCTTGCATGATTTTCAAACTTTCGCGACGTCTCTCCTCATACACTCGGGTGCCACCAATTTCCTTCAATAAATCCAACCGCTCGGAATCTTTCATTAACGTCAAAGATGCTATCTATCCACCATCCATAGAAAATTATTGAGTCAAACTACTAATATCATTGTGCAGATACAATTGATAACTACAAAGTTCAAAAATGTAAATGCATCATACCTTTCCTTGTTGGACAACATAGTATGGATTAGAACGAGAAAACCCAGCACTCTCAAGTAAATTCATAACTTCTGTTTTCCTGTAAATTATGTTTCATTCTCTCACCATATTGATCCAAACAAACATAAAATCTAGAACATGTACTGTTTACCAAACCTAAGAAAAATGGTTAATACTCACGTTATGTGTTTTCCATCCAAGAAATACTCATCCTTTTTTGCACCAATTGTTCGACGCAAGCGCACTTCCTCCTTATCAACCTATCAAAGGTGCAAAAGCATTCTAAAAAGCTTTTAAACAAACAAGAAGAATAAATCATATAGATGAGCATGCTACCTATGTCACTGACATGTCTCTTAATACGGAAAGGGTGGAAAGCTTAAAAGAAAAGGGCTAATTTGCAATTATAGATATTAACGGTAATCTTACCAATCATAACTAAAATATATCATATTTTATGTACAATACCAACTTCCAGGTATTCCACGAAATAACCAGAAATAATAAAATGTTCATTTAATTACTACGGACAAATATATAAAATACATCTTAATTATCTCATCAAAAGAGCAGAGATTTGATTCAATTGAACTGATCTCTTGATGAAGCATGAAGGTACAAGAAAGTTCAAACCTCCGAAGTTGATACAGGCATCTATATGGAGTAAACTACCTATATGAAGGTTAAAAGTTGACTACTCCAAAGGTTTTCTTCTAATCTCGAATTTGACTACAATAAAAAGGATTTCACCGAACATACCTACTTGTCCACATTTATCATCTAATTTACTTACTTTTCGTTAGTGAGAAACATGAAAGGTGTGTATCAAAACTATGTTAAAATGAAAGTAATTGATTGTCCACATAAAAATATCTGATAAAACAATTAAAACAAGAAAAAAAAAAGCAATACCAAAGCAATAAGAGCAAATAATAAAGAGTAGAAAAGGCTAGACTAGAAAGCTTAAAAAGTGAAATATTCATCCAAAATATCTTCTTTTATTTGTCATAAAAGAAACATTAATTAATTATAAAGAGCAAACCAAACTGCAAGGTCTATCTTCTAAAATTTCATTAACCGTAACAAGGCTTGACAATTTTTTTGTATTTCTTCTTTTTTTAATGCTTTTTGTTTATCGAAGCTTCCTTGCTAGTGTTTTTGTTGCTCTCTAATTCTTGCCAAAACCAAATCAAACTGCCAGTCTATTTGCATGGCTGCAAAGGGTTGGGACACAAGCATATCTTCTCCTAATGACCTAATAAAGTAAGAGGTTTTCATGCAATAACTTCTTAGACAAATAATTATTTGACTATATGAGTTCATGTATAAAAAAAAATCAAGATCTTTCAATTTTTGTGGAAGAGCGACAGATTGCAGAACATTACCGGGATTCGGTTGTCAGAATTATCAAAAACAATCTCCACAAATGCAGATAAAACTTGGTGCCCTGCACCTTCCTGTTTAATATCAAGATATTAATAGAAAATAATTATATGAAAAAGGTCACTATACATGATAGCTTAAAAATTAATGAAAACAGTACTGAAACATACATGGAGTAGTGCATGCCTATCTTCACTGCGCAAGTTTTGAAAGAGATCACTCAGAACAAATCGAATAGCTACAGTTTGACAAACAAAAAGGAGATTTCATTTTTAATTAATTAATAGTAAACATATAAAAACAACATTACAGAATCAAGCACCATTTACTTACCATGGAAAAAATTTGTCTTGCCAGATCCATTAGCACCAACTGCAGAAGCCATTGTTCAAAAGATATATAAAACTATATTGTAGAACACATTAAAATGCTTCGTTTAAACAAAATAAATTCAAAGATGGATATATTGTTAAACGAAAATCGCATTGACAAAAAAAATAATATTGTATATGCACCACGAATATAAAATTTAGCATTCACCAGTCCAGAGTCCAGACTGCCTATTAATATTCAAAAGCATTAACAGTAGTTATAAAAATCTTAAAGAAGTGTAGGCAATCTTCAGGCTTCTATTGTAATAATGGATGATAATTTGTAATGATTCAACTACAATGTCCATAAATAAGCACTAAAAACTTCAATTTCTATCTATTTCTTCACAACTATATGTGTAAAGGATATTCCAGACAAAGAAGCATATATTCTTGGAATGAAACCAAAAAGAAAATAATACCCACACAGATGTCAAACAAAAAATTAAAAACACATCTAACTTCAATCCATAGTTACATAACATCTAGTATCACTCGGCAAATATTAATTATACATCTACATTTTTTATCAAACAACAAAAAGTGTTAAAAAACTAAAAAAGATGAAATACAAGGACATTGCCCACAAGGAAAGTGGACAGCCTATCCATGAAAATTAAAAATACATTTACTCTTAATCTATAATTACATAATATCTAGTGTTAAGTATTCATCCGGTATCATTTTTGTCCAACTCCTGTTGCTTGAACTGGTAAGCATATAAAATGATTAGATCTCAATTTAACCATTTTAACAAAATTTCTATATCATTATGTTATTCTAAATCAACAGTCACATGATTAGATCTGAATTTAGCCATTTTAACAAAGTTTCTATAGCATTATGTTATTCTAAATCCACAGTCACAAGTAACAGAGTGAGAGAAGCAGTAGAAGCAGAAGAAAAAGCGTGAGTGGAAGCAATAGTGGGAGAGAATCAATTTTCAAATATCATAAGAGCAGAAAATCTATATTTTAACAGAATGTGTGTACATTTACGATCTCATAATTAAACTGGTGGTAAAAATAAAATATATAAATTCTCCAAATATATTGATTTAGTTTCGAATTATATATTATGTACGTAAAATCTCAATTGAAAAACAAGAAACACAAAACTAAAATATGGTTCTTTCACTTTTCATTGCAGCTAAAGAAGTAGTAAGTATTAAAAGAAAATGAAGAACCTACAGAAAGAGAAAAAAAAAAAAGGCTTAAATGAAAAATGAAGTACATCCAGAAAACAAATATTTGGCTGATCCACAGTTCAAGGTTGTTTCAACACCTTTTACAATAGAAGCAATTGGCACCTCTACAATTTTAAGTTTGATGTTTACTAATTTATGATCCAAAAACTCATCACAAATTTCCTTTCGTCCACGGAAACAAGGCTAAGAGAGACTATTTGAAGGCCCATGAACCAAAATATAATATCCTAGACTGAACAGATTCAACTAATAAAGCAATCCAACAAGATATTAACCACTCATAAAAATTAAACAAAATTACTTGCTTTCAAAAAGAAAACATATAAATGAAACAAAATCACCAGTAATACTCATATCATTAGAAATTGAAAGAACCATAAACAAGCAAATATACAAAATGTTTTCAACTGATGAATTAAAATAATATTTAAATGAAGTAAAAATTTAATAGAGTAATAGACAGAGGGGAGAAGAGAATCCTTACCGACACAACTAATTTTTGGGCTGAAAGGTTCAGTAGCAACTTGTTCTCTGTAGCTCTTAAAACCCTCAATTATAACCTAAATTGAAACCAAGATATCAAATAGTATTATACATAAAAAGACCTCCAAAACATAAAGCACATGATAAGAATTACCTGCTTTATGTGCATGGTGAATTACCAAATCATCCAGCTTCTGTCAGGAATTAAGAAGAAAACACAATCAGTGGCAACTACACACAAAACTACAAAATGAAACCCAGAAATAAAAGCTCTAGTACTGTCTACTTAACAATTGGTGAGCACTTATTGCTGCTACTGGAGATCAAAAACCAAGGATTCTCACTGCTAAACAACTCACAATCCTAGTTCGAGTTCTTTCTAGGGTTTTCAGTAACAGCAATTGATATATTAAAAAGAAAATGGCAAGAGAGAAATTTGTGCGAAAGCGTACCAATTATAACTGAGTCGAGTTCATAAGCACGAGAAATAGAAGATTTAGGTTGTGTATTAGCGAAGCTTTCGGTTGTCTAATGCTGAGCGATTGAGCGGGTTGTTTTCGACACATGTCAATCAAGAGGAACTGAAAAAAAAAATATGGAAATTTTAGGGCTCGTCTTCCAAGCATGTAAGCATTTTTTAGATATTTTTTTTTAAATAAAAATAAAAATGAAAATGAAATAGCGTTTTTTTATTTCAATTTCGAATTTCGAATTCCGAAAACGCGTCTGGTAGAATATACTAAAAGCTGTATTTTAAAAATAAAAATAAAAAAATATGTCTGGTAGGTTAACCGAAAACCATAAAAATTTAAAATATCAATTTTGACATTTTGTTTAATATTATTACAACTATAAAAAAAATTAATTACATAATTAACCAATATAAATTTTGTATTTTAATTTTTAAATTAAACAAAAATAACATATCAAAAATTAATTCAAAAAAACATATCGAAAAATGAATTAATCAAAACTAAACTCTTAAATTATAAATAAATAATTACAATATATATATATATATAATAAAAATATTAATATAATATTATATTATTTTTTATATTATATTTTTATATAATATATTATATTATATTATTTTATAATATATAATATTATAATATTATTGTATGAATACTTTTAATTCTAGTTAGAAATAAATTATTCAATAATATATATATAAGAGGCACTTTGGTCATTTAAAAATCTTGTTTCATCTTGTTCTAACTATATCAACGCATAATAGTACAATTAATAGTTTAAAATATATATATATATATATATATATAAAAAAAAGTGAAAAACAAAAAACAAGTATTTTGTGTTTTTCAAATCTTTCACTTTTAACACTGATTTTGTTTTTCTTTTTTTCTTTTTTGAAAATAAAATGAAAAACGGTTAACGAACGCATTTTTGAAATCGTTTTTGAAAAATAAAAAACGAAATCCGGCTGAAAAACAGCTGCAGGACAGGGCCTTACAGAAAAAGTCATTTTTAACTTTAGGAACATCTCCGATGCATATATCAATGTAAAATGGTAAAATACTATATTTGGTATATTATTTTAGTACTGTACTCCGATGCATAATTCTATTTGAAATGTCATTTTTATTTCTTTATTATTTAAAATCATAGAAATCAACAAATATAATTAATGCATTCAATTTATATAATATATTTTTTTACTTGAAATTATAAAAGTCCACAATTAATGCATTCGATATAGTTATATAATGGTATTTTTATAATTAAAATAACAACATTTATTGTTGTTCCAAATTTGGCATAGGTTATTCTTCATGCCAAGTGTCAAATTTGGTACAAAGAATAGTATATACCAAATTTGTCATAGCATTAGATATGTTTTTTTTTTTTCACTTTGTACCAAATTATAGTATTAGCACATTTAAATAACATTGTATTAGAGATGCTCTACTGCCATCACTTTTCTTTTCTAACTATTAAGCGGATAAAAATACCTAAAATACTAGGTTTAATATTCACATTGTAAGAGTATATTTATTGGTATAAGCAAATTTCGATCCTTAGATCCTTAAAAGTTACCACCTCAACATTTGAGATTTCTTTTATGAATTGCTAAAATTGATGATTATGTAGTCCACAATTGTATATTCTATCTAAATCAAAAATATTCTTCTATCATATGTTTTTCACTATTCTCACTCATTTTTATTTCGATGTTCCCACTTATTTCATTGGTTGACTATAAGTTTTTATCAATGCTATGTTTTGAGAATTTTATTTTCACGTTTTAATTTCTCTAGGGAAAGGAAACGGTAATATTTCCAAATTGTGTTTTTTGCGTTTTAAAGTTGTAAAAAACAAATAAACGTGTCTGACGGTCTGTATTTGTTTTCAATCAATCTCAATTTTTATGGCATGGGAAGAAAAAACAACTTTTTGGTATTGTTCTCGATGTATTCAATTAAATGAGAATAACTTTATTTGTCTGACTTCCTTACATCCGCGATAACTCCCTCACTTCTTTTGCTTTTTTCTTCTCACTTTCTTTTTACTTTCGTTTTATTACTCCTTCTCTCATCTTTTCTGTCGATGTTCTTCATTGTTTGAAGATCTTTTTCATTTTCAAGGTACATATAATGTGTAACTTCTACTATTTTTTTGTTCTTGTTAAGATTTTGTTTTTAAAAAAAATGACTTGATGCAGAGATTTGTTGGTCTTCATCCTCTCTTCCTTAAAATTCATACAAGCTAGAACATCAGAAGAAAAGATGAACCAGTTTTTAATATTTTAATTTTCTGATTTGAGCTCTTTTTTAAAAAAAACTGACAAGGTTTTTTTTTATATTTTAAACAAGATAAAGTTGTCTAGGTTTGATTGAGATTTTTGAGTTTTTTGATAGGTTTTTTTTCCTCTGTTTTTACGCACCTACAGTTTGGTTGTGTATTTGGTGTTTGTTGTTTTTGTATGAATGCAATGACTTGTTTGGAGAGATGGGTATAGAATATGTTATTTTGATTTTTATAGTTGTATTTTGACTTAATTTGAGAAATGGGCATAGAAAAACGGTATAACCATAAAATCAATATTTAATTTAGTTTCTTGTTGTTTTGGAGGAATAATAGTTTGTAATTGATAAAATTAATCATGTACTTCTTAATACTTCATATTATTTAACATATTACAGTGAGGAGTCTGATTTGTCTTATTCAAGTTTGCAAGGGTGCTCTGTTTTTGGTCCTGGGGTGATGTTCTCTGGTTGCTTTCTGCCGTTCTGCACTATTGACTGGGTTTTTTTTGTCTCTTTAGAGGTTTCTTTGTTGCTTGGTGGTTATTTTTAGTGTTGGGTCAGATGGTGCATGACTGATTTTTAACGAAGTGTCTTGTGTGTTCTTGTGGTTTTGTGCTCTGTTTTTCAATTACTCTGTTTTGCAGCTAATTTGCCTTGTGTTGTTAGGCACTTGACCCTATTTTTCTCTTAATGAATGTTGTTAAAAAAACGTATTTAACTAATTGGGGTCTGATTTCACAATTGTTTATTCTTGATGATTTTAATTATTGCTTGTTATGATTGTTGTCAATATGTGCTCCAATAAACAAGATGTTTCATTTAGTTTAATGGGTTATTGTTGGTATTTGATGCTCTATAGTAGTATGGAGATCATGCGTTTTTATCTCCTTTTTTAAAATTTATTTATAGTATATTGGGTCACTTTTGTTTTCTCAAAAGGATAATAATCTATTGATTTTTATAACAAAAGTTGATCAATTATTTTAACCCATTAAAGACATTCATCTTTGTGTAATGTTATTGAGCAGTGTTTCGGTGTATTGAAGGTTGGTTTCTCAATTTTGAAGTTAATGCATAATTACCCACCACGTAGGCAACGACGGATACCAGTTGCATGTTTGTGTACTACATACCTTTATAAGTAAAGAAGCTCGTCGCGAAAGGTTATTCAAAGAATTTGAACTATAAGATATGATTATTGAGAAAGAAGCAAAGACATTTAATTTCAATTTAGACATGTCTCAAGATAACATGGTGCAAATGAATCCACTTATGAAAGAGATCACATTACAATTGTTGAATGACTATAATAATAGATAAACATTATGATTAATTAAACTTTGTTTGTATAGATATTATCAATAAAATTTATTAGGTGTTATAATTATTGTTTATAATATAAATATTATCTTTTATTATTGTTATTGTGTACTTACTATTTTTATTGATACTTTTTAATATTGAAACAACTACATCAAGAATGAAATCAAAGAAATCGATTGGTGAAGACATGTGAAAAAGGGTTGAGAGAAACTTGAAATGGATGGCGGTGCGTGTGAGTGAAATTGAGAGAATTTTAGGTTAAAATAATACAAAGTATTTAAATACCAATATACCAGTGTTCGAAAAATCGAAAAAGTATACCGCCTGCCTATACTCTAGGCGGACGTCGGCCGTCCCATTTCAGCCAAATCGGTCTTATTAGACGGCCGGAAGAAAATCTCCGGCGAGTGGGTTGTCACCACCCCGACCAGATGCTTCAGGAGACGTCGGAGAACAAAACCCAGGTGCTCGATGTCCAGATCTGACACCATTAACGGCGAAACGAGAGGTACAAGTAGAGTCGTCGTCGTCGTCGGGGTGGACAAATCGCAATGGCTTTTATGGTCTTTTGCAAGACAAGATTTGTAGGTGATATGCGGTGGACATGGAGTCGTGATACTAGATTTTTGGTCAAGTAAAGTTTCGAATAATCAGAAAGAAGAAAGTGAAGGAGAAAGTGATAGAGATGAGGTCTGAGAAAGACAACAAAAGTCTTTGAAATGAGAGATGGGTTTTTAAAAAAAAAATGAAGGAAGAAGAATCGAGGACGGGCGAGAGATTAAGAGAGAGAGAGTTTGTTGACTTTTATAATGATGATGTTGTCGATCTGTCATCCACAAAGCACATAGCCAATTAGCCACAGAGCACAAAGTGATGGGTCCATAAAGTGACGGTGTGGTGGGAGTAATCAGTTCATCAATGTTTTAAGATGTACCGTTTAAATAAAAAATATATATAAAAGAAGCATAAAAAATCGGCCGCTTCAAAATCCGCCTAGACGCCGTTTAGACCGCCTAGGCGCTAGGCGTTGGCCTACCGCTCGACTAACACCTAGCGTTTACTAGAACATTGTAATATACAACTAATGTACACAATACATATAATGTCATGTGCAACCTCCTTTTATAATAATTATTTTCTTCGATTCATTATCAATCTGTTGCCTTCTCATCCCGTTGTTGAACCGTTATCGGTTCTAATTCCGGTACATGTGCAACAAATGTCAACACAAATCAGACAACAACAATTAGATATATCAATAAAAACATTTTAGGTCCGACAAAGCGAACCATGATACCATAATATTTATCGATACTTTTTAAGATTAAAACAACAATAACGTGAACAAAATCAAAGAAATTGATTAGTGAAAACATGTGAAAATGGTTGAAAGAAATTTAGAATGGATGGTGGTGTATGAGTGAAGTTAAGAGAGTTTTAGGTTAAAAAGTATTAAGTATTTTAATGTCAATATATAATTAATGTACAAAATAATCAAAATACTTACAATGACCTATGCAACCTCTTGTCAATAATTATTTTCTTTAAATATTTATCAATCAGTTGCCTCTTTAAACCGTTGTTGAGCCAGTACCGGTTCCGGTACGTGTGCAACAAATATCAACACAAACAAGGCAACAACAATTATATATATCAACAAAGACATTACACCTCCGATAAAACGAACCACAATGCCATAATATTTATGGATGCTTTATAAAGTTAAAACAACAACATCGAGAACAAAATCATATAAATCGATTAGTGAAGACGTGAAAAAGGGTATAGAGAAACTTAGAATGGATAGTGGTGCGTGTGAGTGAAGTTGAGAGAGTTTTAGGTTAAAATAATACAAGGTATTTTAATACCAATATATAAATAATGTATACATTACTTACAATGACATATGCAACCTCATTGTCAATAATTATTTGTTTCGAATCTTTATCAATCAGTTGCCTCCTCAAACCGTTGTTAAGTCGATACCGGTTCCGGTTCCGATACGTGTGCAACAAAATATCAACACAAACTAGACAACAACAATTAGATATATCAATAAATACATTCCACCTCTGACGAAACGAACAACCATACCATAATATTTATCGATACATTTTAAGATTAAAACAACTATATCGAGAACGAAATCAAAGAAATCGATTAGTGAAGACATGTGAAAAAAGGTTGAGAGAAACTTATAATGGATGGTGGTGCGTGTAAGTGAAGTTGAGAGGGTTTTAAGTTAAAATAATACTAAGTATATGCATGCTCTCTCTATTGTTTCTACTCTTAAGTAAATATTTTGTATACTTTCTTTATTTTATTGCCATGTTGTTTTTTGTAATCATTTCTCTTCGAAATAAAGAATTTCAATAGTCCTTTGTATTTGTTTTTTGGGTTATATTTTTTGTTAGAAATATTTGACAGGCAACTTGCATGGAAAATGCAGTCAATCACTGTTGTAAAGTAGCCATATCTAAACTTTGAATTCAATTGTTTATATGTAAATTGATTTGATAAATTCTATCTTCAGTTTGAATATATATATATATATATATATATATATATATGTGTGTGTGTGTGTGTGTGAGAGAGAGAGAGAGAGAGTGAAAATAAGTATTAGAGATAACATTAAATTCTAAATGACATTTATAATATTGCAATATTATTTGGATTTAGATATTAATTCTCAATTGATTAATTGTATCAATTAATCTAGATTTGTAAGATTCACCATGTTTAGTCCAATTTGTGTACTTTGACAACAACAAAAAAAAAACATTCACCATGGTTTGTGCTTTTGCTACCTCTCTCTCGACTAGGTATCTATTGCAGCATTTCTTACACGAGCAATAAATCTTATTATTACCGATAATGTTTGTAAATGCAAAATCTAAAAAACTTATCAACCCCTTCAATATATTGGTTACATACCCTACTCGGCAAATCAATCCAACTTTTATCCATGTCTAACTCCCTCAACAAATAAGAGCACACATTTAACAACTTTATAATTTATAAAAAATAAAAATTCTGCCAATCTAAACTATTTAACTAAGAGTTGCATGATTATAGTTTACCATATTATCAATAACATAACACATTTACTCACTGATATGAATATGAATATCAAAGGTAACGTCTCGACTGACAACTACCTTCTCGGATACTGAATTATATAGCTTGTATCCCTTTGTCATCTGACTGTGGTCTAGGAAGATGAACTTATCTACAGTATCATCGTTATCATCCAGCTTATTCCTTAAAACAATAGGTACATGAGCATACCAAATATAATGGAACACTCATAGGTGTCCAATATTGGGTTTCCGTCGAGTCTAAGCTTCTTGAGGAGTCTTTCCGAGAACACTTTTAGTAGGGCACCTATTTAACAAATAGAAAGCATAAACAACCGCATAACCCCAAGAATCTTTTGGGTAAATTCTTTAAGTGCAACATACACCCCGATCATATCTATGATTGTTCTATTCTTCCTCTCAACTACTTTATTATGTTGAGGAGTGTATCTGGCTGTCAACGGATGGTTAATGACACGTCTCTATAAGAACCCATTACAAACAATATATTTCGTGCCTCTATCCATTCTCAAAGTCTTGATAGATCTTTCATATCACTTCTCAACATTTGCCTTAAATCTTTTAAAGGCATTGCAAGCATCTAACTTATGTTGTAAGAAATACACCCACACTTTCTTGTTAAAGTCATCAATAAAAGTAATAAAGTACCTAAAATTCATATTTGATGGAATCTCCACTGACCATAAATATGAATGCACCAACTCCAAGGGCTTACTGGCTCTACATGCATTCTCTATGGAAAATGGGTCTCTCAACTTTTTTCTCATACACAAGTCTCGAAAACTCTATCTAAAGTATTAACGAAAGGTAATCCTGAAACCATCTTCCTAGATTCATTCCCTATGGAAGGCTCTCCATGCATTCCCAAACTTCATCGATTAAGCAAAGGATTCATCCAACTGAGAGAATATCTCATTCTCATCACACATGTGGTTGCTACATACTGTATCTAAAAACCATTCGTTCTTTGCTCCATTATATGCCATGTTTCATGTTAGCATCAGTATTTATAAACAATCACCATCTTCTACAATATTTGCCAAGAAATCTCTCATTATGGATTTGCACTCAGTCTTGTAGTGGCCAAATTTTTTGCAATAAAAACACTAAACCTGAGATTTATTCCTCTAATTAGTATTATTGCTCTATCTGCCTATTCTCTGGCTAAATATGGGAGTCCCTCCTTTTTTGTTCTATAAGTTCTGACCCCACTCTCTTGACTTATAATTCTTTTGAGTCTCGTCATTGTCTTTTCTAAGACTTAACTAGCTTTGTAAAGCTTTTTCCCTCTCAATTTCGGACTTCTTATCCAGATATTGTTCATGAGCTTGTTGTGAGCCCATCAACTCATCAACGTCATCTTCATGAGATTATTAGACTCTTCAATGGCAGACACCTTGTACTAAAACTTTGAATTCAGTGTTCGGAGTATAATTTGAACATTTGAAATCATATTATTTCCATTGTTAGAGTTGCCATTAGTAATTTTTCAAAAATGAGAGCTATTTGTAATTTCCCAAAAAGGGTGACTAGTTGTAAATTGCTACCTTTATATATTAAGGGTGTGTTTGGTATGGCTTTTCAAGTAGAGCTTCTAGAGTAGATTTTTTTGTAGAAGAGTTTCTAATGAGTAGAGCTTCTAACCAAAAAGGTTTTTGGTTGTGTAAATTACAAAAAAAATGTGTTGACAATGTATTTTTAAAAATAACTTTTGGTTGTGTAAATTACAAAAAGGGATTTATTTATTGAAAGAATTGTATGGTATAATATTTAAAATTTATAAAGGATAGTTGAGACAATTCATATGATTTAAAAAAGCTTAAAAAAATTGTTTGGAAAAGCCTAAATTGTGGGTTTTTCCAAATAGACATGAATGACATTTATAAAGGGTGATTGAGATAATTCATACATTAGAATAACTGTTTTGAGTTTTGCCAAACAACTAAAAAATACTACAAAATAGATTCAAGTTTTAAAAAACGCTTTTGATCCTTACAAAAGTCATACCAAACACACACTAAAGCACCCTCGGCAAACCCTACATATGCACAACACACAAATCAAATGCAAAAAAAAAAAAAAACCCGTCTCCTTCAATGTTCAATTTTTCTTTTTCAAACATTTTTTTTTTGACTTATTTCTTCTCCAGCTACGTTAGAAGTCGGTTACGATGGCTTGGTCTTTACAAGCAATAGATGGACTTGGTCTTCACGACAGTTAACTTCTTCTGAAGTCTTCACAAGCAATAGATGGACTTGGTCTTCACGACAGTTAACTTCTTCTGAATCGATGATAGAAAAAGCTAAAAATTGCATACTGAACTCCTTCGTTTCGCCGTCAATGGTGCCAGTTATAGACTCAGACACCTGGGTTTTGTTCTTCTGCACCTTTTGGAGATTCTGGTCAGGGTGGTGACAACCCACTCACCGACAACAGCGACGATGTTGAACGACTGGTCTGAACTTTGGGAGGCGGTTTGAGCTCCAAAATGTTCTCTGTTGATTACGGTTCATTAGAACGATCAGATGGTGGGGACTTGCTACATCTTTTGGTTTAGGTAGTGTCGTCTCACTTTCCCGGCGAACGACGACTCGTAGTGGTGATGGCGACAAATACTGTAGCAACTGTTGCACTATTTTTTTTTTTTCGACTGAACCTCTCTTGGTTCAAATCCAGCACGTGATCTTTTCTGGCTATCTGATTCCCAACTGGAATCTAGCTCATATCACTCCTCACAATATTTCTATCACACTCACACTCAGTCTCTACTACTCACACACTCACATTCAAGCTTTGATACCAAATGTGAACAGTAATTAATTTTTAAAACAAGTTCTTTGTATTAATTGAGTTGAATTGAAATAAAACCGGATCAACCTTTATATAGGTTGGAATCTTGACATCGACCGGTATATTCAGCCAATGCATGAAGATTGAATACTAATAATCCATTATTGCACACAATTGCTTACTACAAACCATATACAACATCTAACAGCTACTAACAATATTAGTTGATTCTACTAACTAGATAATTAGACTTGGTTTAAACCTTGTAAGGATGGGTAGCCAGTGAAGTGATTTAGGGCTTAGACACTTTAGATTAGGTTTTTTTATCTTGTTATACAATTCGATATGAATTTAGGTTTTTAATTTTTGGTTTTTAATTACTACATGTGTACATCAGCGGTCCATAGGTGTGCTAAATATTTACCACACTAGTCAATCTATACAACACTTGACAATTTTTTTTTTCCATTTTTTATATATTATCCCCCACTGATGGGCATATCTGCAGTAAAATAGGTGCGGCAAAATCCACATTTTCTTATAGTGTTAGAAAAATGTGTTAGTTGTGTACACATTTTTCTTAATTTATGGTTTATAAGAGAAATAATTTTTCTCTCTCTAAAATTTTCTTCTCACTTTCTTAAATATTTTCTCGGAAAAATGGAAAAAAATCAAATGATCATTATGAACTTTAATATTTTTGAAACATTGAGGACTAAAAAGCTAATATATTTGATGACATTTGATGACATTTCAGAAAACGGTAAGGGACCAAATTGCAAATATCTTTAAACGAAAAGCATAAAATGAACGAATTAAATAAAATGAGAAATTTCACTAAAGTCCATACTTTTTATTTACATGTAACATATTTAAACATGTTTGTCATATTAACAACTTCATTTCTTGTTTTTTTTTTTTCAAAATAAATCATTTTAGTCTCTTTGACCAAAATGCTAACAGTCAAATATGAATATATATACAAAAGTACAATTTTGATCGTGTTAATATATAAGATAGGTTGAAGACATCAATTTTGCCTGTAAACTTTTTTTTTTGTTATTATATATTTATTTTCAGAATTTCTTTCAAATACTATCCATATTTTAATATTAAATAAAATATCAAATTAACAACACAAACTTCTAAAAAAAGAAAGAAAAAACATATAAAATAATTATTTAAAAATAGAAAAACTTTTTTTAGAAAAAAATAAAAACTTTTTTAATCATAAAAATTAATATTAAAAAACAGTTTAAAAAAATACAAATAAAAAATGAAGGAGATCAATCAATGGATCTCTAACATTGGATGTGAGATCCATTGAATCTTAGTTGTTGAATGATGTTCGTTTCAACTATTGGGATCTCTGGATCTCCATTGTTGAAACGATGGAAACCTTAAAGCATCCATCGCTTGATGCAAATTGAGATTTGATAGACCTCTATCGGCCAACGATGAAGATCGTCGAAGGGTCTACATCGGTTGATGATGGAGACTGGCAAAGGATCTCCATCAAGATCACGTGATCTTCAACATTTCAACGATGAAGATCTATTGATTTCTTTATTTTTAATTAATGTATTTACTATAATGTAAAAGACCAAAATAATCATAGTTCTAATAAGTTTGATTGACATTTGATTGACATTTGATTGTTAGATTTTTTTTTTAAGTATTCGAACCAACAACCATGGTGTAAATGCATTTTGAAAAAAAAAGGGTACTAAAGTTACTAATAAGACAAATACATTTAAATATGTGACCTTTTATCAAAAAGTTGGGACTTAGTAAAATTTTCCGTAAATAAAAAAAGAGGATAATTACCCTAAATGATCATTAAATGAGAAATTCAGTTCAAAATGAACATTATAGCAAACATTGTGATGGAAATGAGTCAAACGACCATTAGTAGAAAAAATTACTCCAGTGATCACCATTTAGTGCTCATTTGGTTGAGTTTTTTACTGTCCAAAAATGTATATGAACGTCTATTTGAATTTTTTAGAATTGTTTGGTTGGGTTTTTAAGATTATCTATTTTAAAAAAATCTACCGATCAAACAACTATATATATTTTTTTTTCAAAAACTCTATTTCTCATAAATCTACCATAAGTAAATCTTTTATTAATAGAGGTTTTTCAAAAGTACAACCAAACAAACTCTTAATAATGCTCTACCCCATTGGCCAAACATTTTAATTTTATAATTAGAATTAATTAATAGAACCGTCTAGCATTAAACAATTTTTTTAAAAAAAAGAAAGAAAAAAGATTTATTATATATATAAAAAAAGGATTTTTTTTTTAAGAAAATATAATCTCCAATTCAATCACTGTGAATAAAAACTGCCGCCACTCACCTCTCAACCCCCATCTCGTCACAGTTCACACAATAAACGAAATGTGTATATTTGTTATTTGTACAAGTGCAACTGTTTCAAAATGTGTATATTTGTTTGTTTTAATTCATCTCTGTGGACTAGAATTTATTCACTTAAAATAGCTCTAAATTTGAGCATTTTCAGTTCTAGACGGTTTTCTCAGTTATAATGCGTCTGTGAAATGCCCATTCCTACTTAAAATAATTAATAGACACATTTTTAGATTTCAATTGTTAACTTTTGGTTTTTTCTTTCATGAGATTGTGTGTTCACTGTGGTGTGTTTTGTTAAAGCTTGAATGAGTTCATGCTACGGTGTATGTGTATTTTCTTTGCAATTATAGTTTCTTTTTTGTTTTGTGTTTGAAGTAATTTCATAGGTTTATGTAGAGACATTTTGTTCTGGCTTTTTGTATGTAGCTAGTTTTTTCTCCAACACTGTGTGAAAGGGTAGTATTTTTGTTGGCTTTGATTGCTCATGTGTTGGTAACATTGACATGGTTCAACCAACCAGCCAGGACAGAAAGAAGAAGAATTGGTGGGCATCTTTTGTTTCTTGCTATGTATTTTTATATGATTTTTTCTATATCGGTAGATTTGGTCGTTATCTTTTGCCATCTGTTTTCAGTTCTACATGTGTAGTGTGTGTTAATGTTTGTACTTACAGAAAAGATTAATGATTGCCTGATTGGTTTTGTTTCGATTGACTCATGGTATATCTGTTTTGTGAATCCATAACCAGCTTGTCAGAAAAAGTTGTGAAGATATTCCCTCATCCTACAGTTGATCCTCTGTTGGCGGAATTTTACGCGGAAGCGTAGATAGATAAAACACAAACAAACAATAGCAAAATAAAGAATTTAGATGAAGAGAATAAATCCAATCACTCAACACAAGAAGATTTTACGTGGAAACCCAAATCTAGAAAAAACCACGGTCGTCAGGACGATAAAAGAAAGGATCCACTATGTGATAAATTGTTACAACCACACTCTCAGGATTCTCTCTCTAAAATACCCACCAAACCCAATTACACCCAATGCTCTCTTGAGCTAATTTGCTCCACACACAATAGTCTAGCTATTATGGTCTATTTATATGAATTACAGACAGTTTAACATAAAAGGAAATCCTACTCCTAAACGTACAAGAATTACTTGTTCCACATAAATATTATTTTCTATTTATGACAAGTCTTCTTGTTTAAAAGAAATCATATCCTTTTAAGGACATGACTTTCCTAATTTGATTAGCACAAGAACTTCCAGAAGAAAACACCTTTCATATTTCGTGCAACATTCCTATATGGACAAAATCCACCATTGATGCGGTTCGGGTCGTGGTTGGCCACCCACGCCCTACACCACATACATCGTTGTCGTCCACCGCTCCGAGTACAGCGGTTGGTGCACTTGCCTCCGCCGCGGTCCGCGCCGCGTAAACTCACAGACGTTCTACCGCTCCCTGTGCACGTGTTCGCACCGCTGTCTAGACGGCGGTACCTGCCAGATTCTGTTTTCTTCAGTTCTTCGGTCTTCAAACCTCCCTCAAACTCGATCTCCTACTTCCAAACGTATCCCACGTCTCTAGGAAGTCTTCGCATTGGTTGAATCCGGTTTGGTAGCCATTGGAAATTCAAGTCATATCTAACAATCTCTCTTATGGCGAGAATTTCCAAAACTTTCTTCCATAGCTACGACTCTCAATACCGAGAATCAACATACCCACAACGAAGTATAATCACTTAGGAACACCCATCATAAGATTTCACCGGCACATGTCGAAATTTACATTGCTGAAATTGTGGTGCAACTCCTCACGTTAGGCTTCCAGGGAGTTCGTTCAGCCATCGACATCCTTGTCCACCACACACCTTGCATCACCGCCTAACCAATGCCCGTGCGCAAATTGTGGACCCGCTATCAGCTATACATCCTTTTTTCATGGCAACTAGCGGTCATGCCATTAGGATGTTTTATGCCCCTTTAGAGGGCATCGATGTAGTCATCAAACTCAAGAGAGGTGATTGTTGGATCCCCCTCTTTGGAGCCATTAGTCGCACTTGTTTTCTTATTTTTGCAATCCTTCCTTAAATGTCCAGATTGACCACATGCCCAACAAATGCCTTTTTTTCTTGGAGCCTTCTTTTTTCCTGTCAACCGGCAAAACAGAGTTATCAGAAGATTTACCTTCACTCTTTAGCCTTCATTCCTCAGAGATTAGTTTGTTTGCTACATCTCCAAAACATATGGTTGAACTCTCATGCATCAAGATTGGCTTCATATGCGTATAGGATGGTGGAAGGGACCAGATTAGTCTTAATCCTTTATCTTCTTCATCAATCTTTACTCTAACCGACTCTAGCTCGGAAACTATCCCATTGAGCACTCCCAGATGATCAGAAATTTTCGTACCTTCGGACATTTGCAGCATGTGAAACTGCTCATTTAGGTAGAATCGGTTGCAGACGGTCTTCGATTGATACAATTCTTCAGTTCTCCCAAAGTTCTTTTGCTGAATATAATCCTTGAATATTTACAAGAACATTCATGGCTAATCTCAATCGTTTTGCACTTGCAACCCTCGTCTAGATCTTCCCATTCATCATCGCTCATCACCGGTTTTCCAGAACTAGTACCAGCCATTTTTTTCTTAGAATCTCCAGAGCCTTCAGGGTTCTCAGGGGTCGGCTTGCCCTTCAACGCCTTTTGTAAACCGTATTGGATTAGCAAATCTTTGACTTGAATCTGCCACAAGCCAAAGTTAATTTTTCCATCGAACTTCTCAATCTCGATCTCATCAACTTTGTCATCTCTAGTTTGTTAAGATCACTATCAAGCAACCAAAGCTCTGATACCTGTTGTTGGCGGAATTTTACATGGAAGCGTTGCTAGATAGAACACAAACAAACAATAGCAAAATAAAGAATTAAGATGAAGAGAATAAATCCAATCACTCAACACAAGAAGATTTTACGTGGAAACCCAATTCGGAAAAAAACCACGGCCGTCAGGACGACAAGAGAAATAATCCACTATATTATAAAGGGTTTTATTGAAAACTAACCATTTTGGGAGGTTCAAGTTAACAACTGACCTCTTTTTGAAAAACTTGCAAAACTAACTCAATGGAGACAATATTACCTTTTTAAAATATAAAAATTACATTCCAACCAAAACACCCAAAATCCCTCTTTTTCTCTTCAAATCAACCAAACATCACCCAAATTCTAAAATCCCTAATTTCTTTCAAATTTCACCAAATCTCTCATCAACACGACGGCGCCACTAGGTTGTGAAGACATTGACAACGCTTCTGAAGCTTGAAGACGATGCCGGAGCCACTGAAGTTTGAAGACGACACCGACACGAGTTTCTGGTTAAGACGACGGTGTCAGTGAAGGCTGAAGAGGACGACGACGCCTGTGAAGGTGAAGGCTGAACTGAAGGCTGAACTCGTCAACCGAAGGCTGAAGAGAACGACTGGGTTTGCGACGGAAGGTTGAAATTGACGATGAACACGTCGTCAAGGTGAATTCTTCTTGAATCTTTGAATTATTATTTTTGAAGATAAATTTTTGTTTTGTGGTGTTTAAGGTGAATACTTCAATTTTTGTAGTTTTAAAATTCATAATTTGATTAGAACCCTAATAATTTATTTAATTTTGATTCAAGGTGATTGATTATAAATTGTAATTCAAGTTTTCATATGCTTGTTTTTGGGTTAGCTTTTCATCTACATTTAAGTTTGACGGTGTAGAGTTTTAATGATTACATGTAATGATTTCTCAATACCCATGTTGATCTCAAATTGTTGGTGGCATGTAACCGTGTGTGTGTTTATGAGTGCTCTTTTTGTCCTTCAATTGGGTTGCCCCTATATTTATTTTTTGTTTCTGAAAAAGCAATTATTTAATGTCAGTTGATACATTTATATATCTATCTTAGAAAATTATTGAGTATATACATTACAGGTTGAGAAGAATGTCTTTGTTGTCTTTTAGTCTTGTGAAAGAGCAAAAAAAAAAATATTCTAAAAATATTTGATGCAATTTCTGATGATTACAGATGATATGGAGCTAATCGTTATCCATTCACGGAAACAATTCCAGATGATTAAAGAGGTATGCAATTTTCTTTTGCAGGTCAAGCAAGCTGTATAAGTGTGGTTATTATGTCTTATTGTTATAGAATTATGAATTTACTTATTAATCTGAAATTTGTAACCTTTCTTAATACTAGGTGTCTAGAGCTGAAGGTTGAAGACGACGACGACGGCAGAAGGTTGCAGTTGACGATTGAAGGTAATGGTTGTCTTGGTCGCTGCTTTGTGCTTTTGTTTTGGCTTTTTTATATTTGTTTTGGTTTTGCTTTGTAGGTTTCGTTTTGTGGTGTTTAGGGTCTTTTTGCTACTGTGACTGTGTTGTTATGAATTGAATTGTGTTGTCATGATGTTATTGTGAATTGAATTGTGTTTTCATTCTCCATAGAGGTCAGCATAAGCAATTTGTGACTATAGAGTTTCAGTTTTCGGTTTTGTTGAGTTCCTAGTTCGTGTAATAGGTGTTTGGTGTTTACAATAGGTGTTTGGTGTTTTAAAGGTGAATAGTATATGAATAAGCTTAATTCAATTCAATTGTATTTTTGTTTGACATAAGCTTAATTCAATTCAATTGTTTGAATGGTATAAAAATTGTGTGTGCTTGTCAATATTTTTGGAGGCTACATCAAATTTTTAAAAATTGGATGGGCAAAATATCTGCAAGAATAATTTCGCAAGAGCGATCTTTGTCACATAATAATGGTAAAATGAATATGGTGATAGTTTTGTAATAATTTCTTTTTCAAATTTTGTTCAGTTATAAATTTTATAGGAATTGACAAATAGTTTTTCGGAAAGAGAATCTTTAAAACTATAAAAAGTTATAGCAGTTGCTAGCTCCATTTGGCCATAAAATTAAGCCTTTCAATTTGTTGCCTTGTGAAAGTTGGGTTCCAGAAGAAAGGTGTCTGTATAGAAGTTGATTGTTGTGAAGCAATACATAGAGCTGAACCTCTTATGCTTCTTATCTGTTGAATTTAGTGACAATAATTTGATTGTAAATTTAAAGTGATGTAATTATGTGACAATGAGACTTTTAGAGTTAGAATGTTGATCAAGAAACACAAATAACATCATTGATATTTGTGAATTTAGTAACAATTATAATGCATTTATCATTCTTCTTCATGCAGATAAGTTACTTGCCGCTATCAGTTATCATCACTACCTTCAAAAAGGAGAATGTCAAGAGGCCTCTCGAAGGATTTGGGGTACTTATTCCTTCTAAGGAACAGAAAAATGGTTTAAGAACTCTTGGTATGTAGTCATGGCCTAGTTAATAAACTGGTTTTATTGAAAACTAACTCATCTGAGAGGTTCAAGTTACCAACTAACCTGTTTTTAAAAAACTTGCAAAACTAACTCATTTGTGACGATTTTGCCCCTTTTTTATTTAAAAATTACATTCCAAAACCCTCTAAATCCCTCTCCTGCTTCAAATCGACCAAACCTATAGCATCCATTCCAAAATCCTAAAACTCTCCAGCAGCTCTCGACCAAACCTCGCTTGAACACGATTGAAGGTAATAGTTCTTGAATTTTTGAATTATTATTTGTGAGGTTGAACCCTAATTATTTTTAGTTTGAAATATTTGTGAATTTAACAAGTGTATTTTGGATAGAATTCTGGAGACAGTTAGAACCATCCCACACAATTGGGGTTTTTTTTTTTTTTTAATTTCAGATTCAAAGTTGTGAATATTGGGTTAGTTTCTAAAATCTGGGATGTTTGGTGTATGATTTTGCACGTATATGTGCATAATCTCAGTGTGTGTTTTATGTGCTAGGGCAATTGAGTTCTTTTTTTAATATATGCCTCTGAAAATATATGCCTCTGTTCGGTGGAGTTGATAGCTATCTTTCTCTATAAATATATGTACTTGCATATATTGCTTTTCTTCTTATTTATTAAATGTTAAATCTCTCTTTTGTGTTGTATTTTCATGTCTAATTATAATATATTTCTGGTGGTTCTTTTTGGGTTGATCGACGTGAATGCTGATACTTATCTAGTTGTTATCTCTCTGCAGTATCTGATTACATCAAAGCATATTTTTGTTGTTTTGTCATTATCTCCGCAGTGGAGTGGGTCAGCAAAGTCAAAGCTGATTTAGTGTTATTTTTAACGTTCTTTGTCCTTTTAAAACATTTTTAGTTTAAATTGGACCCTGTTGTATAACTACTTTAGTTGGTTTAAGAGGAAAGATGAGAGTTGATTCATTTTTAGATACATCTAATTGAAAGGAGAGTTTTTTGGTGTATAAAAACAGATTCCAGATGTTGTTCCGGCTGCATGTCACGCACCTGCAGTTTTTTGGGTTTGATTTTGATATTGAATTTTGATTTGATTTTGGTTGTTTGTTTTGAGTTCTTTTGATATGGGTTCTAAGTTCTACATTGTAATTTCTACCCAAATTTTTTTTTTTTTGGATTTTTGTAGTAAATTCATCTTTGACATTTATCTTGAAAAGAGTTCGGACTGTGATGTAGTTGCCAACTGCTCGTTTAGGCATACATTTTTGTCATGACTGTCATTGGTCTCTGCTCAAAAAATGATCAGCACATGATGTGAATTGTAATTTTTCATGTTTGATGATCTGATTTTAACGTGAAACTGCAATTTTTCATGTTTGGTATGTTAGACATTGATCTTTTTAGCATTTCATGCAATTTTGATTCACTTTGTAATTATAGATCTAGATTTAAGATAATCTATTGAAATGATTGTAACTCCAGTTCATACATATTACAGGAACAAAAATGGATTGTTGCAGTTCTGTTCATAATTCTTTTCTATGCTACTGAGTCGGTAAGATTATATACATATGATCGTATCTTCCATCCAAGCATATTTGGTTCGTGTAATGAAACTATATGCAGCCCACTAATTGACTAATTGACTGACTCATTTGGTTCATGTAATATTGCCACAAATTGACTGAATTATTTGCTTCATGTACTGATATTTTGACGGTTCGCAAAGGCACACTTTATAGTTCTCATTAAATTAAATGTCATCCATATGTTCAGAAGGTTTTCGTTATTGGGTCTCGCTTGATTTTTGCATCTATGAAATATGTTAAGTATGCAGCTTACTAAGTTGGTGTTTTTTAAATGAAACTCAGTTAGGAATTCCTAACGTTGTTGGAATTTGTAACGTTGTTGGGAATTCCTAACTGAGTTGGGAATTCCAACAACGTTAGGAATTCCCAACAACGTTAGGAATTCCTAACTGAGTTGGGAATTTGTTACATTTCAAGGAAATACAATGGGAGTAGAGGTTGACAGCACTTCGTCAATGGTTGGTATTAAGGAAAAGTTGACGGAGGCACAATTGTAACTAACTGTTGCAAGAATTCTCTTAATGTAATTGGCAAATTAGATTACAATTGTTAGGACAGTGGTAGGAATTATTTTAATGTTTAGAAAAACTGGATTACAATGTAACAAGTGGTTGTAGGAATTAATTTGACGATTGGATTTCAATGTAACAAATTGTGCCACGAACTATTTTTGTATGCATATGCTAAAGTGTTACCAATGTAACTAGCAATTTGACAATAATATACTTCTAATTTTAAATAATATTTGCATTACACAACAATTGATTAACATGTACTTTCAACATATAATTTTTTCAAATCGATCAAAAGGTCACCAAAAGATCTCATGTTTCAAATTCCTAATCTGTTTGAAAAGCTCTAACATAATCTCAGAAAAAGCTAACTACAATTGAAGGTTGAAGAAAGATGGAAGACTATTGAAAGTTGTTCAGTAAGATGAATTGTATTTTTTTAATGTTGTATCCATACAATCCAATACTATCAACATTATACAAAACTTCAAGCAAATATAGACAAAATCACTACACAATGTCTTCCAACATAAAACACTTCTAACATTATCGTGTCTTCCAGGTACCTACAGATAAAAACATAACATTATTAGATAAAAAATGATAGATATAATTTTAAAAATAGTTACTAATTTCAACAGCATTAGGAAAACTGGGCTGAACACTTTTTCAACAAAATGCTACCAATTGTAAAGATTTAATCCAATAATGAAAATTAACCACATCAGCATCAAATTCACACAATACCCTTATTATATTATATTCATATCAACTATTTTGACAAAAATAAACAACTCTAATGCATAAATTAAACGAAAAAACTTATTCAAACAAGAAAAAATCTTTAAATTTATGTATAAAATTAAAATTGATCACATCAACATCAAATTCAACCAAAACTCATGCTCTATTATATTGATGAACGTTATTTTAGCAAAAAATAGCAACCCTAATGCACAAAGGAAAGTAAATGAGAGATTAAAAAAGGAAAAAAAAAACTTTAGATTTATGTTTAAACTATAAATTGATCACAACAATATCAAAATATTGTAGTTTAGTTATTATTTACATTTTCTACCATTGAGGAACTCTAAAATATTATATTTTATTGTCCAGTACAGTTTTTTCTAACAATGTTGGGAATTCCCAACACAGTTAGGAAATTCAAACTGAGTTTGGGAATTCCTAACGGTGTTGGGAATTCCCAACGCAGTTAGGAATTCCCAACGCAGTTAGGAAATCCCAACGCAGTTAGGATTTCCTAACTGCGTTGAGAAAACTGGGCTGAACATTTTTTTTTAAAATACTACCAATTGTAAGGATTCAATCCAAAAATGGAAAACTAACCACACCAACATCAAATTCACGCAACACTCATGCTCTATTACATTAATATCAACTATTTTGACAAAATAAGCAACCCTAATGTATAAATTAAACTACAAAAATTATTCAAACAACAAAAAAACTTTAAATTTATGAATAAATCAAATTCAATCAAGACCCATGCTCTATTATATTGATGAAAGCTATTTTAATAAAAATTAGCAACCTTAATACACAAAGAAAAGTGAATAAGAGATTAAAAAAAATATATGTTTAAACTATAAATTGATCACAACAACATCAAATACACATAAGACACATGCTTTATTATGTAAATATAAACTATTTCCACAACAAAAATTACACAAACACAACAAAAAAAAACACAAATCCGAGATTCAAGCAAAAAAATTCAAAACAAAAATCACCTCAAAACTTGAATATAAAGAACCCTTGTGGTGGATGAATATTTTGAAGTTCCTCAACGGTGGAAAATGTAAATAATAAATAAAATACAAATTAAGGAAGAGAAAAAAAAAATCGGAGAGAAAAATGGGAGAGAAATGAAGATGGGGTGTTGTGGTGGAGAGAGGTGGAAATAAGTGGAAGGGGATAATAGGTATAGAATGGGTATGATAAGTGAAATGAAAAAAAAAAAAAGTAAGTAAAGGTATAGTAGTATTTATACATAGAAAAAGTGTTAGTTTTGTAAGTTTTTCAAAAAGGAGTTAGTTATTAACTTGAGCCTTCCAAAATAGTTAGTTTTCAATAAAACCCTATTATAAATTGTTACAACTACACTCTCATGATTCTCTCTCTAAAATACCCACCAAACCCAGTTACACCCAATGCTCTCTTGAGATCTCTCTATATTTGCTAATTTTCTCCACACACAATAGTCTAGCTATTAGTGTCTATTTATATGAATTACAGTGAGTTTAACATAAAAGAAAATCTTACTCCTAAACGTATAAGAATTACTTGTTCCACATAAATACTATTTCCTATTTATGACAAGTCTTCTTGTTTAAAAGAAATCCTATTCTTTTAAGGACAGAACTTTCCTAATTTGATTAACACAAGAACTTCCAGAAGAAAACACTTTTCCTATTTCGTGCAACATTCCTATTTGGACAAAATCCACCATTGATGCGGTTCGGGTCGTGGTTGGCCACCCACGCCCTACACCACATACATTGCTGTCGTCCACCGCTCCGAGTACCGCAGTTGGTGCACTTGCCTCCGCCGCGTAACTCACAGACGTTCTACCGCTCCCTGTGCCGCGGTCTGTGCAAGTGTCTGCACCGCGGTTTAGGCCGCGGTTCCTGCCAGATTCCATTTTCTTCAGTTCTTCTGTCTTCAAACCTCCCTCAAACTCGATCTCCTACTTCCAAACGTATCCCACGTCTCTAGGAAGTCTTCGCATTGGTTGAATCCCGTTTAGTAGCCATTGAAAATTCAAGTCATATCTAACATCCTCTTCGTCCCATTGTTCACAGGCAGACCTTGAAATATATTATGCAATTAAGGGCTGGTAAAGGATTTACCCTTGAAGAACTCAAGGTAGGTTATTGTCTTTATGCCTTTCTGTCGTTTTTGTTTTGGTCACTGAATGTGTTGTTGAAATGCCTTTATCTGGTTTATTGTATAGGTTACGAGCTAAGACCGTATAATTTAATATGGGCCAGTTTGTTGTTTGTGATTCCCATTTCCATTTAAAACTAAATGTCCAGTAGGAGTCAACCAGCATATGGTTTTGAGTTTAGCGGATTCTATCAGTAACCTGAAGTGATCTGGTTCTTTTTTTATTTTTTTTACGTTAGTAACATAATTATGTACAATTAGAATTTGATAGGTTGTTGTCAGCATAAATTTAATCAAGCTAAGTTATCATTTACACTGTCAATGGTTGAACATTGTGTCTTTTTTTTATAGGTAACAAAAGACTGCACACATCCTTGAACATTGTTTTTTATTTACCATTTTGTCACAGGTCCTTTCGATTTTGCCCTTTGTTAGTGCTCAGTATATGTTGGTTTTACAAATTGTGTCTTTATGTGGATGTACATCTTTTCCCCTTTAAATCAGGCTGCAGGTTTTCCCCAAGAAGCTAGTGCCAACTATTGGCATAGCAGTTGATCACCGTCGTAAGAACGTTCTCTAGAGGACCCACAAGCCAATGTCAGAGGCTGAAGACATACAAGGCCAAACTGGTCGTGTGCACGCAAGTCCAAGGTTTTCTGTATGTAGGCTGGTGATTCTGCTCCTGAGGAATTGGCAACAGCAACTCAAGCCCATGGACATTACATGCCTACTACTCTTAGAAGCCTACTGTTGAGCTTGTGAAGGTTCCACAAGAGATGAAGTCCTTCAAGGCATATGATAAGCTTCGTGTGGAGCGGATGAATGACCAACATGTAGGTGCTAGGTTGAAGAGGGCTGCCGAGGCTGAGAAGGAAGAGAAGAAGTAACAAGGTGGACTTGTTAGGCAGCATTTTGAAGTCGCGAATCTTGTGTGGGACTGCTTTTTGCACATAGGGTTTGTTTGTTATTTATACTTTAAATTGTTCGTGTTAGTCCTTACGAAAGTTTATGAGCCTATATCATTTTTGGAATTTTATTTTTTTAATGAAGTACAATACTCGGTAATATAAGCTCAATCTTATATCTCTGCCTTTTGGTGTTTAATAGTATGATTGAATTGGAGGGTGATGTAGGAATTTCTCCTCCTAGCTTATTTAACGGTTCGGACTTTACATATAGTGCATTTGAGGCATGTTTGGTACTTGCGATTGGATTGGATTATTGATGGGCTTAGGTAGGATTGAGATGAATAATAGCTATTGGATTATGAAATGAATGGTGGTGGCTCTGAAAAATTGAAGATATGTTGCTCTGAAACCTCTCAACTAAATTTGTGAAATGGTACTAAACAGAGAATAATTGAACTGCTTCAAAGCACTATAAACAAACAAAATCTAATTTTATTAGTACATAATTTTGTGAGAAAAAGGTTACAACAAAGACACTTGAATAACTAAATCACATAAAGTAAATTACCAATATCAAAAACGACATATTCCTAAAAAGCACACATCTTATTGAGTTATTTCATAAAATATAAAATGTAAAATAAAAACAAATAAAAAACTTACATATAGCTTTTTATTCAACCACCAATAATGAATATATATATAATATTGAGAGGAGACTGCGACCATGATTATATCTCATTTTATTTTTAATTTAATTCATGATACACTCTAGTACTCTACTCTAAAATACTCAAGTCACATTTATATGATTGAACTTAGTCCTTTGTATTAACATTTTTTATCAAACAAAATTTACACATTATATTTATTTACAATCCCTATTCCATGGAGAGTATTGACGTCTTAAACTTTTTGATATTTTAGAATTATGAATGATTAGAATTTAATGAGATCATAACAAATTTAGAGAGAAATTTGCAACTTAGAGAGATAAAGTTGCAAATTAGAGAGAAAGTTACTAAGAAAAATTGGAATAGATGAATTTGAAAATGGGAGAGAGCAAATTGCAAGTTAGAGAGAGAGTTACTGAGAAAATTGGAAGAGAGCGAAAATCATTAGCGAAGAACAAAATTCGATTGATTTCAATTTCAATTTCCATCAATTTTACAATGCTAAATTTTACATTTTAGCATGAAGCATGTATTTTTAACATGTAATCATGTAATTTCAATGTGTTAACATGCATATTTAGCGTGATATTGAAAATTTTCGTCTAACTTTTGATTGGAAAAATGATATGAGTTATACACTCATATTATATCGTTTTTTTGCGAGGAGAAAAGACAGAAAAAGTTTTAGAAATGAAAGTCTCATCAAGGTATTCAAGTTACTAAAATCAATGAGAGAAAAATGTTAGAGGGGAAATGAGGGTAATTAAAGATGACTTGTAATTAAGTCAGCACATAATTTATAAGGACATTTCTATCAACTTGGTGTCAAAATTTGTCAAATTTAGTTATCTGTGACTTGTCAAAAGTGAATATTCTCGTAAATTTAAGAATAAAGTTGAGAATTAACTCAAAGAAACTCGAAGGCTAAATCGGATATTATTAGCTGAAGATGAAGAAACTTAAAGGCATGTTAGAACAATTACTGGTCAAGGTCTAGGGGCTTGAAATATTTGGCATCAATGAGATAAGTGCCAATGCTTAGACGAATTGCCCAAACATCCATAGGCTTCCTTGACACAATTCTGCAATCATCAACACACAAAACCCATTTGAATTTTACCTTCCAACATCAATAAATAAATAAAAAAGTTTGAAGAAAGAAACATAATACCTTCCAACATCACCAGCTTTGACCAAACCTGAATTAACCCTGAGACATGGAACCGAAGCTGCGGTTTTAATCATTTTTGGAGCCTCAATCATGATAATGGGAGACCCAATTGCCAGTTTTGATTTTCTTGGTGATTCCTCTTGAGATGACTCACACTTTATAATATGCAGACTTGGTTTCTTCTTCATCGAAGCAATTGTGCAAGTAGAAGAGAGTGAAAATGCCATCATCGTATTAGCTTAGTGAAAATCAATGTGTGTGTATATATATTTATGTAATGTATGGTACAAAATGAACTTCACTCGATGCTATCCAAAACATTTCATGTCACTATAACTATTCATGGAAAGACAAAATAATAATAATAATAACTCCTTAAAATTGGGCTTATTTATATACACAACTCACTAGCTTTAAAATTCACTAAAATTTCAAAAAATTGTAAAAACTTGAAAGGTTAAAGGACATAATGGTCCTTGTAGCTGAATCGATCAATATGAAGGTAAAATGACCTTTTTATGATTTACCTTAATTTTGACTATTAAAATACCTATGAAGGACTTAATCTATGTCTATATAATATAGTAAAATGAAACCTCACCTTGACAAATGTCGTCGTGTAGAAGCTTTATCATTAAATTTTTATTAATTAATAAGGGTCAATAGGAGGAGCTTTGTACATATTAATTACTAATAAGAATTATTATTCCAATAATAGCTCCTTCATATGCTTATTAAAGTTAGTATAAATTGTTAGTCATGCATGCATAATCCATAAAGAAGAAAGAAAGACACGCTCATTTAAAGCCATTAATCACCTAGTCATGCCTACGGTTCCGGTTCGATTTGGTTCGTTTCCGAACCGTCGGTTTCGATTTCAATTTCAGATGGAGCCAAAACCGAAACCGTCTGACCGCCAGTTTGATTTCGGTTCTGGCGATTTCGATGGTTAGATTCTTTTTTTTTTACCTTATATCAGATGTTATCATGTTAACCCAAATCTTCAAATTTCCCCAACCCAGATCAAATTATATACATCAACCCCAAATCTCCTCAACCTAGATTTACTCAAATCATTTCATCTCTCTCTCTCTCTCTCTCTCTCTCTCTCTCTCTCACACACACACACACACACAAAATCTACCCTCATATCGTAAATAATCCACCACCGGTCCACCATCACCATCTTCTTCTTCCAGCCATCATCTTCTTCTTTCTTCTTTCATCAGCACGCTTCTTCGTCTGTGGATCGATCAGTGGAACAGATAAAGATCTGTGGAAGAGAGAGAGAGAGAGAGATCATTCGATATAGATCTGTGGAAGAGAGAGGATTTGTGGATTGAGGATGGAAGAAAGAAAGAAGGATTTAAGGAAGGAGGATTCTAGAAAGATGAAAGAAAGAAAGAGAGTCTGGAAATAAGAATGAACGAAAGAAACAAAGAAGAAAGAGAGAGAGATCAAAAAAAAATAGTGAAAAAACGTAAAAAAAAATGTCTGGAACCGAACTACCAGTTCCAGACCGATTTTTTTTAGAGTGAACAAGAACCGAACCTTATGGCTCACGGTTCTCGTTATGGTTCCGGTTCCGGTTCCGGTTCCAATTTTGGAACCGGTTCCACGGTTAGTCGGTTACGATTCATTTCACACGCTTATAGTTCGGTTCCACGGTTTGAACCAAACCGCGGTCATGACTAAATCACCCCTATTATATGCTATCTATATCTATATATTTATATTTGTATACTAAAATACCTTATAATGGAACCTAAACTCGCCACGTGTTAACGTGAAAAAAGTTTGACATTAAATTTTGTTAATTATTAATATTATGAAGAAGGAAACTTTATTTTTATATTTATATTCATTTCAATTATTCTATTAAAAAAATCATTATCAATTATAATTGATTTTCTAATATCCATTTAATGTGACTAGATTGATGATTTCACTTATTAATAATTTAGATCACTCATTTTAGAATAATTGAAATGGATTGATGATATCTTACTCATTTTAGATCTTATGGATTGATGATTTCACTTAAGATATTGGTAGTTTTAATCTTGTTCTTTCATTTCCATATTATAGTCGGTACTTGCATTTGATTAATTATTTGACTCTCGCGGATTTGTTTGCAAAATTGGTTATTCATTTTGATTTTTGCCTTCTCATACCCTTCCTAGCTTATACAGTCTTCAACGTAAAACATTACTCCATATGAGGTGCAATTGCTAGTTTATGGTGTTTATATTTATACATATAAAAAAATCTTCTATATTTTTAAATTTTTTCCCCATTTTCTTTTCCTCTCTTGGCAATTGTGCTTCAAGTGATTCTATGTAACCTATTTTGCATTTTTTTTAAGATTTATATTTCTCATCATTGTGGTATGTGTAAAAAGGAAATTAGCCTGAATTATACCAATATATACTGACTGTACATGAATTATGCCACTTCCTATCTTTATTATGTGCTTGTGTTTCATTATCTGAATAACTTTAATACTGTTTTAGGATCTACGGATACAATGACTGGTTTGGAAATGCAATGCGGTGGATATTAGAAGAGTAACTAGTTCATTGATCCGGTTTCTTTTGCATGTTGTCTAACCAATGAGATGAAAGAAATATACGGTGAACTGTCGGAAAAGATATACCACCGAATTGGGGTCAATAACGACAAATTTGAGTTCAAGATAAGTTCACAACTTAAAACGGAGACTGAAAGATTTACATTATCCATTACGGGCTGATGACGACGTAACTTGTGTTCTTACTCATAAGCAATCGGATTGGCCCGAAGTTCATGTCGAAGTGGTCGATAAATATGTACTGACAACAGCAACTGAAAATGTATTTCAAACTCCAAGAAAGACAACACATACAACAATCAATGTAGCATGTACACCATATCCTTTTAAACATAGTGATCAACACTCCCTGAATGGTGCTCCACGTTATAAATCATTGAGTGATAACAACCTCCTACTTAGGTTTGTGCCTCCACCTGGATTTACATCAGGAGGGAATGATCATGGGATTCCAGCATCAACTAACAAGTATGCAAATGCGAATGACATGGATGTTTGTGAAACCTCTGATAGGAAGGATGAGTATGGTATCAATGGTTATATAGGTGATAATACAATGTATTTTTTGAAAGTTCCTCAATATGGTGGGCAAGCAGCAACAAGTGATGGAGAAGCGGCAATAGGTCATGGACAAGCGCCAATAGGTCTTAGACAAGTGCCAACAGATGCTAGAGAAAAAACAAAGGGCTAGTAGAGCAACTAACAGTTCCACAACTTCTATGGCATAATAGTGGACAATACCGGGGTCAGAACTATACTCAATTCAACCCGTTCGAGCAAAAGACTTTTTAAAGACCGAAACCAAGGTCCAATATACAAAGGAAAGATTTTCAAGGATAAGAAAACGTTGAAAAGGGATCTAGGGACGTTTGCACTGACACAGAGGTTTGAGTGGAAGGTTCAGTGATCGACGAAGACAAAATTCACCGTAACATGTAGAAATAGCAATTGTGAATGGGTTGTTCAAGCAGAGAAGTTGAGAAATGGGACTTATTGGCATGTTATGTCCTTCGTTAATGAGTACACATGTATTAATGATGACAACTATAACATGCAGTTTAGTCGGGTAAATTCCTTTGTTATAGGGGAAGTGTTTCCAAAAAATTGTCCGATTCAGATGCACCATCTGGCCTAAAGATATTATAACTGAAATAAGGGAGCAACACGACATTAAGCTCATGTACACAGTGCCTACAGGTCGAAGAACCACACTTTGAATACGGCATTCGACGATCCGTGGAAGTCCTTTAAAAGGTTATCGACATTGTTTTACATGTTGGAACAATCTAACTTGTAATTTTTCTTAATCACTTATAGTGTAAAATCTACCTATAGAGGTGGTGAATAGGTAGAGATTCAAACTTTTTACACTTCTTTATCAATTAGACAAACTATGCACACTTAGAGACTTTAACAAGTAAACTGCTTTAATAAATCAATTGGAATTCAATTAAGCAAGTATTAAAACAATACAAGTTAAAGTAAGTGGAAATTAAAACAAGAAAATCAACACAAGGTTTTTTTTAAAGTGGTAAAACCTCACGTATGATGAAACATCCATGGATTGCTCTACAACCATTAGCGACACCACTTCTCAATAGTTGAAATATTGTATACCGTCAAAAGCTATCAATATTACACATGATCCTTCCACAAGGAATGTTCACTAATTCCTACCCTTGGGCCTTTTACTAATAGAAGTTCGCTATGTCAAGTACTCAATCTAGTTTTTAAAAACTTATTTGAGATTTTCTCCTTATCAAAAAGCTTAATCTAAGTGAGATGCACACATGCACATATGATGCAAAACATAAGCAAATAGAATGTATAAATCAAATACACTCTATGAAGAATTAGTTATCACAATTCAAGCCCAACAACATGTGAAACTAATCATTATGAACATGTAATAGGAAATCTAGAATATGCAATTTAATTCATACACAAATATATCTAAAAATCTAAACATGTCAATCAAAGCTAGAATAATAGATTTACAAGAAAAAACATAAATCTAACTTTGAAATCAAGTGGACAATTCAACATTTGAAATTCACAACATACTCGCTCAATGAAGAACTAGATTTAAATAATTGAAACCACAAACACATTATTCTAGTCTTCTAACATGTGATTAAAACCTAGAAATTCACGATCAAGCACAATTACAATATTTTCTAGATTTAATTCATGATAATCACAACTAGCATGTAAATCTTCAATTTAAAAGAGCAATGCTAGTTTCAAAATTAAGTGAAAAAAAATCCAAAAATAGAATCAAAATATCCTCAACACATTCACAATCAAATCAAGATGTTCAAGAAATTAATCACAATAAAAGTGTAGAGAATATGATTTACTTTCAAAATGATTAACACTTCATGAAGTTCAAAGCAAATAAAAATTTACGACTCCAATCAGTTCCAGAAACCCTTGGGATTTGTTCTACTTTGAAAAACAAAAAAATTGATTTTTGAATCTCCAAATTTGGATCTTAAATAAGTGAGATATCATAAAAACAAAATTTTGACAAGTTATATCAAAATTTTGTACAATTCGATATAAATGAGAGAAAAAAAACAAACGAGGAAGAAGCAACGAATAGGAAGGTGACACCTAGACTCCCTGTGGAGGCACGTGGCCTCCACGAGGGCAGAGAGGTGTTTTTCCCATGGAGGCGTGTTCACGCACCTCCACGAGACATGGGTGGTTTTGGCAATTTGCCATCATTCTTTCTCATGTTCTTCATATAAGCTCTTTTCGCCTTCTTTGACCATTCCTTGCCTCAAAACTCAGATTTACTCGAATGAGTAAATAAAATGCTCAAAATTCAATGAGGAACATTTTAAAACATGTTTAAGCATTGAAAACAAACAAAATAATTCATATTTCCTAAAATACCCTCTCGAAATAGCTCTAAAGCATATAGAAATCTTAGAGTGAGTAACCGAAATAATCGGAACTCAACAAGGAGTATTATGAAACATGTTTGGACTAAGAGAACTTTCAAACATAAACAAATAAACATAAAGACGCATAAACATGCCATTTCCTAGTTCTAAACCTAGAACATACATTTTCACAATAGTTGACAATTTAAGTTTAATGCATGAGCATGTAAGAATATGTGTGTATGTATTATACCAATCTGAGCACAACGATACATGGACACAAATGAATACAATGTGTGTGTGCACTGACACCTAGCAAGAGGAGAAAGAATCTTTATACATTAGCATCTAAGTACGCAGTTTACCTCTTAAAGACGAACTTTGCATGAGAAATTGCTTTCTTTCGTTGAAGCTCATATCAAACATAAACCACCTAAGAAACTAGTCAATACAAACAAAGAAATTTTTGCTATAGAATCAAGCTAACACAATCCCAACACAATCCTAACACAGTCTTGGGATCGTAGCTAAGATTGAGACCGACTTGAAAAATCGATTCGCATATCACTTGGGGTTTTTATAGCGAAATTCAACGAAGATATTAGGTTGGTCATAGCCATCAATGCTACCCACTTGAAAGCCAAAACCATGGGTGTTTTGTTAGTTGCAGCGTGCAAGGATGGAAATGAAATGATATAACATTTGGCATATGGGTTCGTAAATTCTGAATGCATTGAGTCGTGAACATGGTTCTTGGGTCAACTACACAATGTGAAAGAAGAACCCAAACGTGTGATGATAGTTTCAGAACGGCACACAAGTATCATTGGAGGGATAACAAAAAAATTCCCTTATGTAACACTTAGGTTTTGTACATACAGGTTCCCATATCACTTGGGGCTTCTATAATGGGCTTCAACAAAGTTATTAGGTTGGTCATCACCATCAATGCTACTTACTTAAAAGCCAAAACCATGGGTGTTTTGTTAGTCGTAGCGTGCAAGGACAGAAATGAGATGATATAACCTTTGATATATGGGTTTGCAAATTCTGAATGCATCGAGTCGTGAACATAGTTCTTGGGTCAACTACATAATGTGATAGTAGAACCCAAACGTGTGATGATAGTTTCAGATCAACACACATGTATCATTTGAGGAATAACAAAAAAATCCATGATGTAACACATGGGTTTTGTGTATACCATTTGACACAAAAAACTGAGAAAAATATACAAGCAACGAGATGATGTGAATAAGCTTTACTACTGTGCTACTTTTATGTATTGTATAGAGGAGTTCGAATGTGAAATGACTGAGTTGAAAGACACCCACCGTGAGTGCTACGATCATCACTTAGAGATTGAGATTGAGAAAATTTTGTGTATACATACTGGATGGCTAGCACCTGGTCACTGTTATGACCTTCTCTAATTTTATATCCCTAAACTTGTGATCACTTATAATAGTTATGTAGTATATGGTGCTAGCATATTGGTCCAAGTGTTTTTCCTTCTTCATGGCCTTATCTAATTTTATAGCATCACACTTATGCTCAATAACTCAAGTTATGTAATATAGTGTTCGTTAACATTTGTTGTAAACTATTCAAAGGAAGTGGTCTCATATCCACAAATCATAATAATCCTTTCATACATCAAACCATGATATTTCGATAGACGAAACAAAATATTATATATTGCAAGAGACAAGAAACAATATACAGGAGAAAAATTAATGAAATACATACCCCCCTGATGTGAACTTGGTTTCGATATTCATGACTGTTTTTTTAGTAAGAAAATGCATTTTCATTGTACTTCAAATTGATCACCGATTCCAATAAAGAAAAATTGACATGAAATACATGAATGCCTAGATTGTAAGTTAAACGGACTGAAAACCAGTGTGAAAAGTAGATAAGTCATATGTGGCACAAAAAAGAATTAAAACAACTTGTGCAAGTTTATAAAGTTCCAAAATATGAGTGCAAAAAAACCATCCAACAAGTCTATAAACAGTTTATATAGATAGTGACAGATAACCTTTATTACCATCGTACATGACACTTAAAAAGAAAGCATAAACAAACTGTCCACCAAGCATCCAACAAATTTTCAAACTTGCAAAATATAAACCAAAAGAAAGGAAAACAAAATACAGAAAACAAAGGCAAATTGTCCTAGCATAATATCCTTCACAAATCACATCGCACTTGCTACCAAACTCTTCAATATCTCTCATTTATGGCTACTGCTAAATTTAATTCAAATCCACTAGTTGAAATTGAAAGTTTGGCCACGAGTTGTTACCAAACTTATGAGCATCAGTGTCAGCATGCTTACACTAGTTCGCCATTGATAATCGTGTTTTGGATTTGATGAATCTTGGACCAATCTTTTCCTCAAACACGACACCACCCAGTCAGCAAAGAACAACTAGTGATTTCTAGAGAAGAAAGAGTGTCGGGGTAGAATCCCTACAGACATGGAATGAAGGTTAGCAGAGGTGTTGATCTTCACCTTTTCAAAAAAGTTGTAGAGCTAAAGCCCATTGAGATTCAACATTTCAAGCTCCAAAAATTCACTGATTAAAAGTGAAGTAATAGAGGCTGACAATAACCTCTCCTCTAGAAACAACTTTAGATTTTTACAGTCACATATAATCTTCAGACTAATGAGTGATACCATATTGTTCAGACCTCATGCGTGTTGCAGAGTAAGAATATCACATTTCTCAATCAACAATGATTGTAAGTTAAGGAGCAAGCCACCACCCGGAAATGACTGAAGTTCGGAACAACATAATATACTTAATTATTCTAAGGAAGTGAGAAGCATGCATATCTAATTTGACATGGACTCAAGATTGTTGTAATTTGAGATCAAAAGAGTTTTAGGTTGGGAGCGGGCAAACATGCTTTAGAAATTAAATTCAACTTGGGACAATAAAAAAATCACAAATCTTCAATTAATTGAAGGTCTAATTAGCATCCTATAGAACTTCTATGTTTTCAAGATTCTTGCAATCCTTGACTAGAAAATGTTTAAGCTTGCTAAAGGACTTCAGTTTAAAATGTGTGAGAGAATCACAACTGTTGATTATTTCTAGCATCTCAAAATTCGGATACCTTACAGTTTCATTTACTAGGAATTCTAATTTACTATATTATGTAATATGTAGCTTTACCGATAAAGGGAAACTGCTTGGAAATTTCCCAATCAGTTCACATTTTTTTATAAATGAAGCTCTCGAAATACTGGAAGTTGTCCCTCTGTAACTCCTGAAGGATCCCACAACTTCCAATTTTAAATGTTGACAAAATTCAAAATGCACAAGAATTCAAATGGAGCAACATATTTTCCATAGAATTCAAAATGAATTTTTCATAACTTTTTCCATATCTTTCACATGTAATTCTTCAAAAGATGAAATTTTCACTATGGATGGCAAGGATGGGCAATTCTTACAATCGCTCACACACCGAAAACCATGCTGGAAAAGATGAATCCCCCAATAAATCTAAAAAAAATTGTACCATGATATCCTTCAATGGATATTTTTTCAATATTCTCATGAGGACGCGGATTTTCAAGAACAACTATGTTCTTATCTAGTTCATGAACAACATTTTCCTTTCAACAGAAAACTAACTGCTTTATATCTTTCCTATCCTTCAGTTTGACTTTCTCAGCATCTTCATCGCCACTTACACTATACAACTCTAAAATGAAAATTCTACCACGATTACGCCCAAGCTTACCTAGCTCGCTAATCTTTGACCTTCTTCTATTGTTACTCGTAATAAATATTGTAAGTGTTTGAAGTTTTTATAACTTACTGAACTCATATGGCATCCATTTTAAAGATTTGGTTCTATTCAAATCAAGATATTCTAAACTGATTAGTTTTTCTAAGCTTGTAGACAACTCAATGAGTTGTGTACAATATGACAACATCAATATCTCTAAGTTGTACAACACCCCTATTGAGTCCAACAATGTTGTGATTGGATTGTAAGAAAAATCCAAATACCTTAAATGTATCGATTTACTAAATTCACAAAACAATTGTTTAATAATATAACCATAAAGATAACACACAACTATTTTAATGCATCCAAAAAGATTTCAATAATCCCACTATCGATAATATAGATAGAATCGAAGGATGATGCTGAAAAACTCATTAGCAATTCGCAAACTCTTAACCATAGTCAAAGAGTTAATTTTTTCTATAAAATTGAAGTTGTCCTCATTTACATAGGAAAAATATCGAGCACCCTAAGAAATGACATTGCCAATTTCTTACTTGAAACAAGACTCGTCGGCCGTATACTGAGCTAACTTAAGTCATGCATAATGTAACAAAATTTGTTGTCACAATGTATTTTATGAAAGAATGACCTTGATATCAACTCTTCCAAATATTCATTATCAACCTCCTCAATTGTCTTGTAACTCATTGACAATAAAAATCCTTTCGCCTTTCATAGCAAAATCAACTCCTCTTTTTTTAAAAAAAAATAACATTTAGGAAATATAGAACAATAGGAAAATCATTGTTTTAGGAATGAGAAAAGGAGTTGTAGTTCAATCTTAGTGATGCAAGTAAGTCATTCTTCTCCACCGACAATTCCCATAGTTTTATATTCAATAGTGTCTCTCATCCATAAGTGTTCATCTTAGAGGACAACAAACTCTCGAAAAAATTTACAGCTAAAAGAAGGCCTCATTTCTTGTTCGCTGTTTTGTCATGAATATATTCTAAGTTTTGTTGTTCAATGTAGTTGCCACCATTAAATGCATGAGTTGCAACGATTGACCAACGATCTTCGCCAAACGTCTGATGGATTGGATAACTACTAATAGGATGGATGGTTGAAGTCACACATGGGTTGCTTGTTATCACAATAATTCGACTCTTCTTTACTATCCCAAATTTTAAAAGATTCATATAATATCCCAACAACCAAAATATTCATTCCAAACATCATCCAACACAAGTAGAAAACTTTGATTTGTTAATGTCTTTTTTAACCTTTTCTGTATTACTTCAAGATTAGTGATGTTGCAATCTCGCAAAGTAACTGACTCAAATACGGATTGACACACATTTAATACATCAAGGTTTTTAGAAGCATACACCTACACTTTTCTACGAAAATGATTCACACCACTACAACAACTGAGTCATCATATATTAATTGAGTTAAGACTGTCTTTCCAACTCCAGTCATTCCACATATAACAATTATAGGGCTCTCATTTGTTGCATTGTAATTCATCAATAACTCCATTCATTCTACATATGACAATTATAAGGATCTCATTTGTTGCATTATAATTCATCAACAATTTATTAATGTTTATGTTGTTCGTCTCCCTCTCATAAATTTTGAATTCATCTAAAATAGACATCGTTGGCAATGGAGATGTTTTTTCAGCGACAGTGTTTTTCATCATTTGAAATACATCTGTCTTTCACTAAATTTTCTACCTTCAAAATATTTTTTTTAAAATCCATGATTGAAATTCTCAGAAGAACTGTCTTGTATGGCCTCCTACTAGACCCACATAAGCAATCTCATCAACTAAATTCTCAGCATTATAGATGACATCTTTAAACTCATCAATCCAGTGCTTAACAATTGGATGTGCAAATTTCATCTCCTATACATCGTTATACGTAACATGAATCGTCATCATTTATGCCGTAACCTCTGTAACAAACCATTATCTATATCATCTTTCTAACTATAGTCTAGAAACAATGGAGAAGCTTGTCTATCTAACAATATTGAAAATAAAGCTGAAAAACTAGTTGAAATCAATGCATTCCCAACCGTGGTTGAAACAAACCCAACCATGTATTTTTTTCTTAATGAAATGTAGTAAAACTATTTCGTAATAGTGTTAATTCATTTAGTATCTGGCTTTAGCACCAGAAATAGATGCTTTAGGATGTTGACCGTCCTTGGTTTTGAAGTTGTTAAGAATCAAATATGGATAAGCCTCAAACATTGTTTCGTGGCTTTTATATCCTTAATGTTATGTTTTATAACCTGGATTACTATAAACAATGTGACCGTTTGCAGATTCTGCTTCGCTGAGTGGTTTCATATCACAGTCGTCTAACCTCGATGCCAATTCTCGTCGAGTAATGAAACTTTACATTGTTACCTTAGATGGCACAGCTATGACACCGCCAAATGAAAGCAATACTCTAACCATTGAGTTCCATTTGAATCAAGTGGAATGATTTTCTACCGGTCCAAATGAGGAACCGGATTACTCAAATTACACGACTTTTTCTTTGAAATTCCAATTCCTTATCCTTCGAAATCCCAAGCCAATTCGTGTACCGATGGCATTTGTCAAACAAGTTATAGTCTCAATGACACATACCTATACAATAACAACAATCGAACAATGTTATTTTTTACACAAATATTGTTTGAATTGTTTAAAGGACCATAAAATATGATACTTATAACCAAAATGTTAGAGCAAATCCGTGTACATTGTATGTAAATGTCTTCTCCTTCTCATTCTTCTTCTTTTTCGACACTACATGCCCCTTTCGCTTTCCTTTATTTTTGCATTTCTTTTCCTCTACTTCATTATGTTCTTCTTCATCTTCTTCATCTACTTCTTCTTCTTCTGTTTCTTCTTTTATTTCTTTTTCATCTTCTTCTCTGAGTTTTGTTTTCCTCATTCCATTTACTTTTTTCTTCTTCTTTTCCTCTCTAAGTCTTTTAATGTGTTTCTCGATTTAACCGTGAAGCCATAATAATGTCATACTGAAGATATATGTTTCCAATGAAAAAATTATAAAAGCTTGTTCATTTTTAGCTAAACATAGCAACCAACCCGATATGACGCTCAATTGGTCATCCTTGCTAGACAATTGGCATACCATTAAGATATGCACCATTTTTAACCGATCTTCACTCTCTCCTTCTGTTTCTTGTGAAAAAATGCTTTCCAAAACTTCTAGTGTCGGCCTATGTTTGAAATATCTTGTATACCAACAACACTCTACATCTGGTTTCATGTTCTTAAACCCTTCAAGCATCGGGCTCATTTTCAGCCCACTACATACGCAGAACTGTTCCTTGCCATAAAAAACCTTCTTGTGTCCCAAGCCGAACCACATTTCATCTTCTCTTCCCTTTGATGAATAATCTCCTTTTTATAGATGTTATAAATAAACATTATGCGAACTTCAATAGGTATGGGGCAAATCTAAATAATGCCCAAAAGGTCCATTCCTAAGCCTTTCTAACATTCCACACTTACTAAGGACATCTTTAGTAACTTGAATAATCTGACATTTGTTATTACTGTTTATTCTTGAGCCCACCTATTGTGGTCCGGGAACAAATAAAACAAAGAATATGAAGAAATGGGAAAACTAAAGCTTTAGATTATCTAATAATAAATCAGAAACTCAAGTTTTATTGTTCATAAAGAGTAGTAGATTACATACCTAGCTCAAATGTATGGCATAAGCCTCATGAGAGCTAAGACTTTAAATATCTTTAGGGATTAGCCTCTATGCATTTTGTTAAATCCTTACTTACAAACTAAAAGATGAGCTAGTTGAAGGAGTTTATAATATAAGCGACATTGCCATTAAAAACTTATATTACAACAAATGGACTCCTTTTTTCTCAATGTATCAAGCTCTCTAAGCAAGTTATTACGGATTTAAAGTTTTTTTTTTTTAACAACACATCTTTATTGCATATGATAACAAAGGGAAATAGCCCTTCAAAAGCAAGTCAAAATATGATAACCAGACCAAAGACAACAAACCAGACAACCACACATGAGCAAACAGGCACAACCCAATAATGATCAGACCCAAATAGGGTAAAAAAACAGAGTAACACCCCCAAAACTAAACACCAACAAATGAAAAAACACGTAAATGAGAATCAAACTCTCTAAACAAGTTATCACATATTTAAAAGTTCTTCTCATATCCATAACAAAAGCAGCAATAATACACTGTCATATAAATCATTTGAAAATTAATAAATGGCTACTGTAATCCACAAAACAACATTTACATTCACTTTGTTTCCGCTATTATTTATTAATACAGTGAATCATAGAAAAATTATGCACAATAAAGTGAGTTCACTAATCCATTTATGTTCAAAGCAAATATCCCCGTATTAAAATACCAATGACGGGCTAATCTATCTATATAATACCTTTTAATGGAACCCAAACTCACCGAATGTCAACGTGAGGGAAGTTTGACATTAAATTTTGTTAATTAATATTAATATTCATAAGGAATATATTAATTCATTTTAAATTTTGTTAATTATTCATGAACGACATATTGATTCATTTGAGAAAGAAAAGTTTTTAATATTAATCATATTTATCTTTAATCCTTTGATATTCTTCCTAGATCCATGAACACAGGTTTGAGTTTAAATTTTAGCATTAAATTTTGTTAACTATTAATATTAATAATAAAGTAGTGTTAGATATCCTAAAATTTAGCTCAAATTGCAACTCAAATGATGTGTCAAGTGATTTTTTTCATTAACCACATCATCTATTTTTTTTTGTAGCGATGACAACTAACTTGTCACATCATTTGAGTTGAAATTTGGACTAAAATTTTGGATTGTCTAACCCTACTATAATAATATTATTCTCTTAATTGTGGCATTTCTTTATGTATTCTCTATAGACTCTTCCTTTCTTCCCTAATAATAACTGTCAAATGTCCATATTTAAAAGGATATTAATATAAATTTATATTAATTCATTTATATCAAAATTATTAGTTCATTCAATACATGGCTTTAATACTATTTGAAAAACTATTGAGAAGCTAAAAGAGTAACTCATTGATCTTCTCAAAAGTAATTAACTGACATTCAATCTTTTGGCATTCTTACCATTCTACATTTCTACCTATTTAATATATTCTAGGAGTTTCTATTCCATTACAATTTGTTAACAAATAAAATTCAACTATTCATTCTATTTCCTTATTTTGTTTTTTTCTTTTGTCAATGTATAAAACTATTCACAGAGGGCCTCTCTCAATTTCTCTCAACGAAAGCTGATTGTAGTTATTTACGGTAAAATTTTATTTTGGTTAAATGCTTCTGTCAAATTCAACTGTTATACTACTTTGCTCTAGCAAAAACCAAAAATTGGATGTGTTAATTTTTATTCACAGACCATGATGACCATAATCAAAACCTGAGGATGGATCATTAGGTAAAACCATATTGATTAACTTGAAACTGTCAAATTATAGGGTTGAATTTGAGGTTTTTAATTTTTGATTGGTTTTGTCGAGTTTGCAAGTTGAGCTCGATAATTCTTGAATTTGAGACGATCTCACGATTGTACATTACAAAGCCATAATAAATTCTGAAAATTATGTATGTTGGTTTTGCTGTTTTGTTTCTCTTTATCTGTTTTTAATTATCGATGACAATGGTAAAAATTGAATTTTGAAGCGAAAATATGGATAATATAGAGTCCCGTTTTGTCATTAAATGATGGTATTGTTGGACTCAGATGGATTTTATCGTGTTAATGGTGTGTTTATTTTTATTTTTACTTTTATTTTTCAGTGTTTTTGGGTCTTTAATTTTTATGGTTTTTGTAGTGTTTTTCAATGCGAATCTATAGTTTATTTAATGCATCATCAACTTCAACAATATCTTTGGCACTTTGCTCAATTTCATATTATGCAATAATTTTAACTGTTGACCTAGAATATTTTATTGATTAATGAATTTTAAATTGTTTTTTATGGCCCAATAAACCCATAGAATCCAAATTTTTTCAAAAAAATAAAGAAAAAAATCCACCTTTTCAATCACATTTTTAAATTTACAAATGATTTGGGCCGTTAATTCTTCATTATATAATATGATAATATGAAGAGTCCCCATTAATTATAATATATAATTTCTTTTTTATAAAAGTGAAAATGATATCAAAATCATTTCACTATAAATTACATCATATTATATTATACTATACTTTACCAAAAGTCTCTATTTAATGTTGTTAATTAGCTATAATGAAATGGCCCAAATAAACGTTAATCAGTTATACAATACAAAGAGCCCCTATTAATTAAATATATATATATATATAATAATATAAAATATTCCTATAATTATACACACATAATTTCTATTTAATACTTTATTTATGAAATATTTCTAATTGTATCGATATAATCTTTATTTAATATTTTATTAATTAGTTATTTATTATAATATAAATCATATAAATTGAAGTTTCTGCAACTCCGTTGAATCTTTGTAAAAACTTTGATGTTTTTGCGACGTTTAAATGTTCAAATATCCTGCATGCCTGATATTGGAGATTGACAAAAAAAATCTAGAGAAATACCCTCAAGGACGATTTTACATGGCCAATACATCAAATAACTTGGACCAATAATTTAACTAATAACCACTTAAACTATTATTACATCATCATATCTTGTTATCATTATATTAAAAAGATTCAATCAAGAGAAAAGTAAATGTAAAAGTAAAATTTAAATATAATTTTAACAAAACCCGTGAGATTGGGTTGGCACACAAGTTAAATATATTTTTAAAGATATTAGGGACCAAAAAAGTTAATATGTGAACTAATAAGTAAAAAAAAATGATATTCATAATAATAAATTAAAAATCCTCAAAAATTAAAATATAACATGAACCAAAAACATTTCCCGGAGATATTTCTGGGCATAAAAATGTTTAGAACCGATACAGGATACATATTTGAAACTCAATAAGACTGACCGATATAAAATGTTAAAGTCTATTAATAAATTAAATTATAAAAAGAATCAAACCAGATTACATAAGGTGAGATGATGATCCACAACCACAGGGGACACAAGTAGCAAATAGTGATTATATCCCCCCATCAACAGGCGGCCTTCTAATTTTTATAAAACAAAATATTGATTCTGATTCCTACCACCAATCATAGTTTCTCCTTATCCCATCACTACCAGAGTTGTCAAACCTTGAAGCTGAAAATCTATGATGATAATTATTCTTTTTAGATGACTGGGTACTGGAAAGATGATTATGATGATGATGATAATGATGATGGCCATCAGAGCTTAAACCAGAAATTTGATGTCCCTTACCAGATGGGGTTGCTGGGGACCTCCAATGGTTCCTATTGCCTTTTTTGTACGAGAAATCATCTCCAGGATCTTCAGTGATCCAACCTCCTCTGTGGTTTGATTTTCTTGGAGTTGTTATCCGTTTTTCGTCATATTGGGGTTTCTTTCTTTTGCGCGCCTTACCAAGATCATGAGGTGCAGACTTGATTACCGAGTGATCTATATTTTCTCTGTTATGATGACGTCTCATAATTGGAGGTGATTCTTCAAAATTCCTCTTACGAACCTGCAAAGAGTCAACAACTTGCTGAAATTGGCACAATTAACTGAAATGGAAGAGGAGACTAAATCAAACAGAGAACATAAAATTGGAAAGGAAATAAAAGGCATCATGATTCTGACATGTATAAACATTTTCTGAAACTTACCTTGGCAGAACTCATACATTCACGTGCAAAATGTCCTGCTTCACCACATCTGTAGCATGAGCTAGGTGATGCTGTATCTGTGTTGGTTTCGCCTCGTGACCTATTGCACACCTGCATAAAAAGGCATGTTTCTTGAGAACAACCAAATAAGAGTAAAAAAATTCCAAAACCTATTTTCATCGTACAGGCAAAGACAATCAATATTTTCTCACATGATGATAGTCAACACCCTATGAACCAGATATAGAATGAAAGATGGACCCAAAATTCTCACAAGTACAAATCCAAATTATATAATCTGGATCAGCCTTCAAGATATGAAATTCCCCAAATGGAAAAGCATCTTCATCACAACAAAAAGACCAATTCAACTTCAAGCATCATATGGAATTCCCAAAAGTAATACGAAGTTATCTTGTACTTTTATCATATGACATGTTAACTAAACAGGAAAATAACAGATAAGTATGGCATCAAGATACAGCATAACTTGTTGGCACTTGGCATCATTAATATTAGCTAGCTTAGTTGGTTTTGGTGATAGTTTGTAAAAATGTATGAAGTCTTAGGATCATATCTCACGCGTACTTGGGTTTGAGAGGATACGTTTATAATCGAGTTACAATATCACACGATAATGGATATACATTGTCTATGTATATTGTCATAGTTAAGGTCATTACTCAATGCTGTTTTGCCCCAAAGCAGTGTCCAAGGGCTGGAAGTGGAAGAGCATTTCTTGATAAGAGTCCTAACTGTTAGCAATTTGCATAAAACGGATACTTTCTCAATAATTACAATAAGCATACAATGAGTAATATTAACAATCAGACAGTTCTAAAAAAGATATCCGGTTTAGGCAAAAGACTATTCAACATATAATCAAAACAAATATACATTAACAATTTAATATTGCTAACAATATGCATGCATGGCAAAGAACTCCATTAACCAACAAACACACCCAAATGATAGTGGCATCTGAAAAATAGGTTTAAAAAGTTTACCAAACCGGTGTGACCCAATTGACCACACTTGAAACAAGAAACCTCTCTTGGACCAGGATCACCGATGTCGACACAGCACAAGTGGCCAAAACTCTTGCAAATGTAACATTGTACTTCCTGGTTGAAGCAATAAAAGCAAAAAGAAAATGATGTTAAAACAACTATTTCAGATACAGATTCAAACTGTATCCAACTTCTAAGCGATAAGAACAAGTAAAAAGATATCAAAAGACCTTGAGGTCATCAACAGAATAATCATTTCTGCATGAAAACATATCGTGCCCAGAATCACCACATTTTAAACATATTTTAGCATTTTGGGTGTCACTCTTGTGTTTCTCTAGACAATCTTTCGCGCGGTGGCCACCTTTTTTGCAAATATAGCAATTTTGTGCCTACAAAAAAAAAAAAAAAAAAAAAATGCCTTAAATACACACGTGTAACAGACTATCCAAGTCACAAGACAAATATGATTGTAATAGAATCAATCTCTCATATCCGTGAAAGAATGTCAGATATACACTTGGTAACGATTCATGTAAACTCAAATAAGTATACATGTATCAATACATATAGATATCAGACGTGCATTATGCACATGTAATGCTTAAATAGCACAACTAAAGGAGAAACCACTACTTATGATGAATTGAATGCAGTGCACACATAACAGCACACGAGCAAAGCAAAAGACAACTCATATTAAATCAGAAATTGCAAAAAGGAACACCTTTTTTTCTCTCATCTGTCTACGTAAATTTTTCATTATTTTATTGTCACTGATTGACATCCAACAAAAAATAACCACTGATAAAGTGATACTCTAGCATTATCAGCCACTGCACTATACAAGCTTTCAGGCAGGTCCAATATACATCTATACATGCCAGCATGCATATAGAGCTATTTCAAAATTACCAGTTAATTCTAACAGTATACCATGGATCCTACTCGAGCAAGCTAATTATACAACTTTGACTGAACACTTTGCATTCAAGCTCTATTGTAGCTTTGTGCTCAAACATGCTTGACACATAATAAGCTATTGCAAATATCAACATTCTGCATATGCATATATCTAGCTCAAAAATAACCATAACTGCATTCTAGTTTAAAATATTAGTTTTCTTCTTCACTTATCAGAAATTACATATGAACAACTAAGAAACTAGTAAACAAATATTTTTAAATAATATGTTCTTACAAACCTTAGAGCATTGTCTGGCACCATGATCAAAATTCCCACAAACAAAACAGGGCTTCTTACGCTTTGAAGCAGACGGACAGTTCACAGCCATATGCCCCTCTTCACCACAATTATAGCATGTTTGCCAATTGCTATCCGGAGAATCAAAATATCTTGGCCCCCGCTGATAGAATAAATATAAGAGAGATACCAAACTGAGGGCTCACATAAAATTGCTTATAAATCTTATTCTCAAAACGGCAGTTCTAAGCAAATGTTTCGTGACTCACAAGAAGCTTTCGAAGCACTTCATTATCCAACACCTGGACAGAATTTGGACCCGCGACTTGTTCTATCTCTGCGGCTTTAACAGGCTCATCGCCATTCTCAACTATCTCCACCTTCTGTTCTTCCTTTTCAATAACCACCTAATTTAATAATGCATTGCAATTTCAAATTCACAATAAATGATGAAACAGTAATATTTGTTTTTCTTATAAAAAATAATTAAATAAATAACTCACAGATCGGTCTCCAAGTTGCTTCTTCTCAATCTTCTTCTTCTTTTTCTTATTTTTCTTCTTGTCACTCTTGACATCTCCGATAATTGCATCATCGTTAGACCCACTGGAACCCCCCGCAACGACGACCTCGGATTCCAGCAAAGACGAAGAAGAAAGATCCACCACGCTGCCATTCTTGTTCTCGTCAAAAACGACGTCGTCGTCGTCGTTGTTCTGAGACAACCTGGCGGCGCGCATCAATAGATGTTTCTCCACAATCTTAAGACTCAAATCCTCGTTGGCCTCCTCGTCGTCGCTGCTCGCTTCTATCACCGACTTCAACTTCTCTTCTTCTTCTTCGTCGAATCTTTCGGAATCCATTTTATCTATTTGTTTTTGTCTACTCGACATCTTCAAAATCTCAAAAATGTGCTAAAATTTTGAAATTGGAACAAAGTGTGCAATATATTTCACAGCCTCGCAGGTAGTTTGCTAGGGTTTCCACTTCGTGAGCTCGTGTCTCATGAAAAAGAAATTTTACTTGTTCGAAGTCGGAATAATGCGGGTTGCGGGTTGCGGGTTGCGGGTTTTGTCTGTCAACCAAACTTTCAATTGGGTTTGGATCCAGTGATTCCAGTCCAACTCTTATTCTTTCTTTCTTTCTTTTTTCTTTTTTTTTGACATAGATCAAGTCGTCCAATTCTAGCCCAATTTAAAAACCATAATTTTTATTTCAAAAAAAAAAATTACTTTTATATTTTATTGTTTATATAAATAATATTAATTTCTTCATCAAGTCCAGCTGGTTTGCCCGAGAGGTTAAGGGGGAAGACTTAAGATCTTCTGCACATAAGTGCGCGTGGGTTCGAACCCCACAGCCAGCATTTTCTTTGCAATCCTTTTTTTTTTCCTTAAATAATAAAATAAATTTACTTAGGGACCGTTTGTTTGTTTGTATGAATATTGAATGATTACTGAACGGAATGACATGATTTTTTATAATCACCTTTCAATTTGTTTGTTTTTTTAAGAGATAAAATGGTGTAAAAACAATTAATTTGATATTTATTCATTTGTTACAATTAATTGTTACATACTATTATTTTATATGATAAAAAAAAACTAAATACAGATAATTTAATAAATTTTAAACCATTTTTATGTTATATTAATAAATTTTTATTCAGGATTACTATATGATAAAAAATTATTTTTATTTTATAAAAAATATAATAACTATTGATTTAGAAATGATTTTAATTTTCTTTGTAAAAATAAATAAATGGTTTTGATTTTAAAATAATAATAATAATAATAATTAAAGGTTTATATTGAAGGTGGCAATGTGATTAATGTTTTTATTTTTAAGCCATTTATCAAAAGTAAAAGAAATAAATATGTATAATATAAAACTGAAAATATGTTATCGTTTGAAGGATAATCTTGTAACAAAATATATTAAATGTAATCGGTGATTTAAAATTAAATTAAAAATCATGATTTTAGTCATTTTCATTTTAAGTTGAATTTGGGAATTCTTAAGTTGTTTAACCAATTAAAAAAACAAACAAACAAACAAACCAATGTTTTAAAAAAAACATTTTTAGTATTGAAGCATTTTCCTTTACTGAAGCGGGGGCGTAAGCCTCAAGGCAATAATGACTAGTGAGTCGAAAGCCTTAGGTGGCGTTTAGGGATAGGCGTACGGGCCCATTGGGGCGGGGGAGGGTTCTCCCGCCCCCGTCGCCATTCCTAAAACCTCCCCCCACCCCTGTCCCCAAACCCCATTTGGGGGAAGTGGGGATGGGGGTGTTTAGAGGGAGGTTCCCCTGCCCCTAACATCGTCCCCCATTTCCTCCATTTTCAATCTTAATATTTTTCAATTTAAAATCCAAATTTTAGAATTTGAGATTCAAAATTCGATCATTATAATCGTTCGATTCACTCTGTTTTGATATCCAATCCAATAAATAATCTTAAATATATAATTAATTTAATTTAATTCAAAATTAATACAAATAACTATAATAATATAGTATTACATATAAATATATATATATATATATGTGTGTGTGTGTGTGTGTGTGTGTGTGTGTGTGTGCGCACGGCAAGTGTGTGCGGAAAGTATGGGAAATGGGTAGAGAATAAATGAGAAATAAAATTAAAGTTATTATTTTTAAAAAAAATAAAAGTGAAAATATATAAATATATATAGGAAAATGGGGTTCCACCCTTGCCCTTTTTAAAAGAAATGAAGGAATGGGAAAATGGAGGTGGGGGTAGGTTCCCCCATCCCCACCCCCCATTTAGATTTTGAGGGCAAATTTTGCCCCCACCCTCACCCTTAAACCCCATTTGGGGGCAAAATTTGCCCCCAGATTGGGTTGGGCCCCCATGGGGGGAAATGATCATCCATAGTGGTGTTTGTTTTTTTGTCTGAAATATAAATGGGTATGAACTGTACTGAAATTTGAATGGGTATGAAATCTGAAATCTGAACAATATGTTTGTTTTTTTGTATCTAAAATTTGAATTAAAAAGTTAAGTTTTGGGTTGTCTTTTAAAATACAACATCTGAAAACCAGGAATTTGACATTCATACCCATGTATTATCAATGGTGATATGCATTACATTGTTAATAATAAACGTTAAATTATAATATAATTTTTTTTTTACGGTATTGAAATGAAGTATATTTTATATTCACTCATCGGTTTGTGGTGCCAAATTAAGGAGGTCTAAGACCATGACCCTTTATTTCCCGAAGAATTTACGGATTCTTCCATCAAACCCTATTCACCTAACAACACAATAATTTTCTTACAGATGAATCGTTGATTCAAGATTTTTATATGTTCTTCCACATATCAAAAACTTATTCAAGCATCCTCAAGGATCAATTTTTTGCAATCGTTAATTAATGAAAAGACAAAAACCCACATTTTTTTTTTACAACATTTGGTGTTTAAATAAGAAGAGAATTAAAAACTAAAATACATGGAGGATTTAAGTGGACCTTGAGGCATTTTTAAGGAATATGATAAGAGCCCATAATTGGTCTTTGGTTCAATCTCCATTCTCCATCGTGTTGAAGAATTCGCGCAAGCAAGAGTGTTCATGTTGGAGCCTTTGAATCAACTATAAAGGCTATGAATGTGTGGTGTTTATGGTAGGTCTCTACGAGAAGGGTTGTGTGTTTCGATTGATTATGAAGAGTTGGTGGTGGTGGACCTGGTGGGTGTTTCAAAAAGAAGAGAGAATAAAAGTATATGGGTTTTGGAAGAGAAAACATGAACATTGATGATGTCGCTGTTGTTGAACTGAAATCTTGTTTTTGTCGATGGATGGGTAACTAAGTATAATGTGATTTGTAGGAGGATATTTTGGGTATAAATTCTTTAAATAATTTCATATCAAAATACTTCAGATTTCTGTTAGAATATCCAACTTTTCCATTTCAAATGTATTTTACAATTTTTTTTTAAGATTCCAGATGCCTTAAAAAAACAAACAAGAAGTCTTAAAGGTTATATCAGACCCTTTAAGATTTCAAACCCAAAAAACAAACACCATCTTATTAAGAAGGGTTAAAATTAATTATATATAAAGCAATAAAACACCTAAAATTCATAATTCATAAAACAATCAATAAGTCCATATTTCATAAAACAACCAATAGATCCATAATTCATAGTATGATAGAAATAAAAAGATTTATAACTTGATAAAATTTTAAAAAAGAGTTCATGAAGTAAGGACTCTTCATCGCTCAACATCATCATTCATCACTAGAAAGATTAAGTAACAAATCATTAAGGTGTTGAATACTTATATCCTCCTCTCCATCCGTATTGTGATCTATCCATTAATCATTTTCATCATCTATCAATGTTAATCATTTTCTTTTATCTTTTGTTGGATGGTCATTTATCTTCTTTGATGATGTCATATGATTCTCACATTTCCACCATTTAAAACATCGAAATCAAGACAATCATTGCCATCATTTCTTAATTCATCTTCTTCGTCAACCATCCACTCATCATCGGATGTCACATGATTAAGAATCAAAGGATCTTCATTCACTTTGAGTTTGTGCCTCTCCGAGTGTCTATTATGTATTATATTTTTGTACATTATATAACCAACTTATGAATCTTTGTCGTAGCTAAACGATTTCTTCTCTTGGTGCGGACCTAAAGAAATCAAAACTAGGAATTAATATTTTTTTTAAATTTAAATTTGAATATTTGAGGACAAAAAAACAATTGTAAATTAGAGATTAATTTATCAAATGTACTCGAATCATACACACGTCTCAAAACCGTATAAGTGAGACTCAGAATTTTCACTGCAAACTTCTTCAATTATGGAGTTTCATGTCCAAATTACCAACCAGCTACATTAAACACAAAATAGGCATCAAACTACCGAACAAATAACATATTAAATAAACTCAAAAATCAAACACCATTAAAAATATTACTTATCAAGAGAACACTTCTTAATTGTTGATTGGGGTTGAATATCCAAATACCCTTATTTTCTCAACAAAAGCATCTAATCAGATATTTGTTAGATATCTCTCTTCTAGGTCAATAATTAGTTTACCCATGACTTAAAAAACAATCGATCCAATCTTTTAATGGCTGGAGAAATTATCAGAATATTGAAATTGAGGATTCATGAAATATGCAGCTGTATGTAAAGGCCTATGTAATTGAAACTCTCATTTGTTATCAATGATGTCACAAATCTCTTTACAAGCACCCATATCACTTCTTAAATTCTTTGAAATTTCCTCTTTTGCTTAATCCATAACACCATAAAGAAATCTCATTACCATCATCCAATCTCAACACTTTAACCAAAGGTTGTATGGTCTCAATATATTAGACCACACTTAGCCAAAAGTTATTATCTTTCAATACAATATTTTGAATCTCTCTCTTCTTTCTTTTTAGCTTATGTAGAGAATTCTCATTTTCCTGAAACAAACTTAGTTACAACATGTTTAGACTAATACATGCTTTGTAAGGTCAAATGTGAAATGACAAATCTTGTGGCAATTTGGTGAATAAATTCACATTTTGTGTGCTCCATAATTAATGTTTTAACCCATCTATGGTTATATATGTAGTTACTCACTTTTCTTCCATTCAACAAATCATTCTTACGTTGTGGCCACTTTCTAATGTCTTTAAAAATCAAAATAATTCAATGTGTTGCACAAGGAGTCCAATAGAGATGTTTTCTTTTCTCCATTAATAACCGACCCGTGGTTTTATCTAGGGCTGGGCACGGTCTGGTTTGATCCGGTTTCGACTGAAACAGGACTAAACCAAAAATTTCGGTCTTTTAAAAATTACGACCAATTTAGATCATTATTTGTTTTTAGGTCAGACCATACCAAATTATATTTATTCGGTTCGATTTGGTTCGGTCTAACAGTTTTTGACTTGAAATCCAGATGTTTGACCAATTAAAAATATATATGGCATGATAAGGTGAGCAATTAAGAAGACATAAAAGTTATTGTTACTTACGGTTCATCAAACTAAAAAAAGCTAAAATAGTAATAAAAATAAAAAGCAAGTAGTGTATCAAAATTCTGGAAGTAAAAAAAATATTAATAAATGAAATCACTATAATCATGCAAATACAATTGAATGCATGCAAGTAAAAAAAAATGCAAGTAAAAAAAAATACAACTAAATTATGACAACAACGCTAATTTAGTTTAATGTTATTAATACTTTTTACTATTAGTGATAACTTCGTAAAATAATGGTAACATATTAAAATCATTTACCATCCCATGTTTGGAGTTTTGTTTATAAATTAAAGTTTTCGCTTTGCACAAACTTGTCAGGTTGGTGACCGAAAAAAACAACTATGAATTAAAAAATTAGGTCTTTTGACTTAAACTTTTTATTTTTAAAATTTTATTAAAAAATGCTAGGTGTGACATATAGTTGTAATACTAAAAGTATTCAGTTTACTGTCCAGTCCGGGTTTGATATACTTGGACCATAGACCGGACCGGACTATACGGTTTTACTAAAATAAAACCATATAGTTTGATTTGGTTTGGTCTGGATTATGGTGTATGGGATTTTTTGCCCACCCCTAGTTTTATTAGGTGAGGCATTGTCTATTACAACGTGAACTACTATGTTTTCCCTAGCTTCCTTTACAACATTATCAAGTAACTTAAATATAAAGTTTATATCTTTCACCGTATCATAAGCCTCAACGGACTTAAAGAAAATTATTCATTTCGGATTATTGATAAAAAAATATTAAGCAAACTTCTTCCTCTAATGTCAATCTAATCATCCGATATTAGAGTTATTCAAGTTGTTTTCCATGTCTTCTTCACATCCCTCAACAATTTTGTTCGTTGTTTCCACTTTTTTCTACAACACCCAAGTAGAAAGATCATGGGATTTAGAACTTTGTAATCTCGGTCATAGTCTCCTAGTGACATACACATGCTAGCGAATGAAGGACTCACAGCTACATTGAAAGGAATTTCATTCTTGAAAAAAAGAATCTTCCAAAAAATATTGTAACTAACTTCGAGGCTTCATTTGCATCCTTTGGATGAAGATGTCCATTTCTATGCTCATTGTAATTACCTTTACTTGGAAAGAATCGATCGAGGGGTGCTAGAACTCCTATTAAGATTAATCCACCACCACTACCTATACAAAACCTCTCATTTCTTTAATTTTTTCTAAAGATGCATGTGTGCGGTAATAAGAACTAGTATCTACCATCTCATAAAAACCCTGTTCCATAGCTTGCTTAGCATTTTCCATTTTCTTCTTATATGTCTCGTTTCATCTCTAACTTCTTCTGGTACTAAAGGGCACTTCTCACATTACATTGTATTAGAGCAAAGTGATGTTTCAATCTCGACACACCTTCTTCAACCTCTTGTTTGCAATAATTACACACAACATACTTATGAGACTTTCCATGCTTCTAGAATAGTTTAAATCATCACCTTTTTATGATGCTTATATAATAGTTTATTTATTAGTATTTTTAAAATCATTGTTAAAAAATATTCATAAATGCATTGATTATTAATCTCATAATTGTGAATTATTACACAATATATTAATTGTTTCGTCTCTTTATATATATTCACCATTGGCAACCGATGACAATAAATATATTCTCTATTAATTAGCTTTTCATTGTAACAATATATAATATATATTTTTTCAAAACAAATGAAAAGTTATTTTTTCTCTCTCATGACTAAGATATTTCATATTTATTAATTAGATATTATTCATGATAATATATAAATTTGTTTAAAATAGATTGAGAGGCTCTCCTCATAATTTATATAATGCAATAAATAACAATTCATTAATCTATATAAAATCTATTAATTAGTTATTACTTTTTTTTTATTCTTAAGAGATGGAGATCATCATCTTCTTATGACTCAAGTGTATTATATTTCATTCATGAAATAAAAAACCATTCATTAATTTATATAATACCCATTAATTAGTTATTAATTTTAATATTGTTAAATTTTAAATAATATCAACAAATTTAAGTTAAACAACCCTTTATTTTCCAACTCTTCATTTCCCATCCATTTTCTATAAATTAAAATTCACAATTGAAGAATGTGCTTCAATTCTTCCATAATTGGGTTTTAAGGATTCGAGAGAAAGACAGTGAGAAAGAATTAGCCTATAGTAAATGTATCTTCTTTGTTTCTTTTTATTTTTATATTATACTTATTTTTTGTAATGATCATAATTGTATATATGTTTGGGTTTGAAATCACATTATTAATTATTTACTAATACACTGGTTATATAAATTGTACATTTTTTTTAATGGAATACGAAATACTTATACACATCATTGCTCGAAGAGATTTGTACAAATTGATTTTGATAAGAATAAAACGAAAGGTCCTACGATTGAAAATCATATCAATGAAAGTTTGAAAGTTTAACATCATGTTTTTAACTTTTTTCTTCTTGATTACAGAAAATAAAAATAAAAATATTGAATTATTGTCTAGATCTATTAAGTGGAAAGCCGAAAAGATTTATTCATTTTTTGTTTTCTACATTAAAGTGGGTTTTATCTACAAAGAGTATAAATAAATAGATTACTTACATGTGTTTTATATTAAAATGTTATAGTTTCCATACAATAACCGGGTATCATCTACAAAGATTAGAGATTGACCATTCTCACATTTATCAATTTGATTAAATGTAAAATATTTTTTTAAGTTGATTTTGTTATTTTGTTCGAATTTAATTCTCTTATTTGTAGGTATACATTTCCTTACATTGTTTATGTTTTCATGTCCTATAGATGAAAAGGGGATGATCTACATCCCATAAGTTTCAACATTTTCAATAGCATATTGACTCTCCAATTAACGGATAGTAGCTATCCAAGTTGGACGAAATTAAATGTTTACACTATCATATCCATGGGTGGCTCAAGGGTATCTGGGGCATTAGGTGAAAATATAAAATGAGACATTGGATGTATAAGTCAAAAAATAC